>JAOYRS010000059.1:3558571-4847142 GCA_032432895.1 Dryadula phaetusa | reverse complement strand
TTAATAATTATTATAATATAAAAAAATGTTTCTTTCTCTATTTAACTTAAATAATAATTTAGCAAAAAAAAATCAGCACGTATCTAAAAAAATACCTAAAAATAAACTCAAAGTCCGAAACTAACAAAAAACCATTCAATTCCTACTAAAGTGTGTTCACAAATTGATTCAGTTTACGTTTATAACAAAATTAAACACATCTACTATACAATTGATAAACATTAGGCACCTAAAAACGTTTCTACCCCATATTTGTAGGTAAAGACACCCTAATCCACGTCAGCTGCTTCTGACTGGCCGAAACACCCCCACAGACAGTCCCTTATTTACCCTCAGCCTGCCCAAGACCTCTAGTCGCCTTCAGAGCCCACAAAATACGGTATCATTTTATACTGGTCTCATCCACCGCGACCAAAATTATTTAGCCTACGAATATGTACCGACAATAGCAGGGTTATACGAATGTGCTGGTTGTCAAGTGTCATGTTATACTGGTCTTAGTCAACAGGGGCGCTCGTACCCTGTCACATACATAATGAGTGTGTTTTTTTTTATTATTTTTAGAAATTATGGCGAAGGCTTAAAAGATCGATTGGCGTTTAATGGTTTTTACTTTTGGGAAACGATTATTATAGCAACGCATTAGACCGAATATCGACACTTGTAATTTTTTTGTAATAAATAAAAATCTATTATTTTAAAGTTAATACAGCAAGTATTTCCTTTTAAAAAAAATTGTGGCCTAAATCAATATGTATAGTTAATATTTTCGTTTTAAACTTGAAGAAATAACCCGACAAATATTACAGTACAATCACACTCGAGTCCACCGCTCATTTATAAAATCGGTTAATAGTGAAGAAATCAGGACGTGCGCCTGGAATGCGTTTGTGGGCTGCACAATTAAAATTAATGAATACAGGGTGTTTTAAATTTACAACTTTATATAATAAACTGAAATTATTATGTCCTATATCGTAATTTATTCTTTTTGGTTAGAACAGAAAACCCCATCATATTTAGAGTACTTTTTGGGTAATTCTGGGAAATATATTGTAAGCAAGCAAGTTCATAGAACCTAGTGTCACTTTGTTTTCACTTTTCATTTAGACATTTTGTGTTGAACTGCGGAACTTAACGCCGCACTTTTTTGTATGAGAACGCAATAATAATTAAATTCAAATTTTATTCTATTTTAAGCTATATAACCGGTAAAAAGCATAACTGCGAAATTGAAAATAAATGATCACATGATCTTTGACACATTTATGTAAAGTGTTAGTTATTCAAAGGGAATATTAATAGCTAATTTATTAGTTATTTAGGCAAGAAAATTATTTATTATTTCAACTGGTAACAAATACAAACATTAAAAGATACATAATGTCCACATCGTAGTATGCAGAAACAGTATCAATTATAATCTAGTAAAAAACGGAAACCGAATAGGCCATTCGTTGTTTTTATCAATAAATACAATTATCTGATCTCTCTATCAACATATGATCAATGTGCCCACAAAAAAGCCTCAACCTGTATATGAACCTAGTATATTTATGTCATTATTAACAACTGCGAATTAATTCTCATTTGGCGTTCATTTTTATCGCGAGGTTTGTTAGCAAAAAATGTCATTCCAGCACCGTACCGACTCGGTGGATACTTTTTGTCCGTTACCAAAACGGTAGTAATAACCTGACACATACTTGCCATATTAAAAATATAATAATTAGAATTATAATTACATACATATTCCTTTGCGAAAGCCGTTGCTATTTTTTTCTTCATTGCAAGCAACTCCATGAGATTTAGATCTTAGTTTTTTCTGACCATATTGGCATTTTATAGTTATAGTCTTTGCCTTAATTGTGAATTACAATTCAAAAACTAAACTGAAAATGATTATAACATCAATTATATAATATTCAAAGAAAATTCCAGATAAATGACTTAAAGGTCGTTTTTAAAATTATAATTACACATTGTATATTTAAAGTAAGGTTGTGATGAAAGAAGATAATGTTTTGTCTATCGGCGTTTAACCTTACAGAACGCGATGCGAGCACGGCGCGTCCACTAATTGAGTCGCGCACGCCATCGCATGGTACCGGGGTTCAATCAAAAAGTTTATAAGCAAATTCCTCTATATATATCGTGCATTTTTGGAGTCAACGAACTCACAATTTATTGGGCTTGGGCAGCATTTGTTAAGTTCCAAATTATCAGACCTCCGGCGGCGATTTTACATTTAATTTTATTATATTTTTAGTTTTATAATATAAGTGGCGTTTCCTGTTCTCTGACATTATACAAGTTATGTTATTTTTTTTTAATGTTTTTTTGCGGTTTATAACGAATTGCCAAAGTTCCTTTAATAGAAGAAAATTAATTTCAAAGTTTAGTAATTCCTGTCCTAGAAATAAACCAACACAAGTGAAATCGAAATCCATACAAACATACAGACAAACTCCAGGTGCCTCGCGTTCAATGCATTTAAATCGAGACATTACGTCAATTATGCGTTCCATTGATATCTTTGGTAGCCATCTTTTGTTACTTAGAACTGAGAGATTTCTAGGTCAACAGCTCGCTATAAAATATTATATGACTATTAACTGTATAGGCCAACAAGGTGGGTAGGTACATTGCATGGACATGACCAGTGATGTGACATTTAAATTATCAACATTCACTGAGGAATCGTAAACGAGAAACATTAAAAAACAAAATAATAAATATCGATTGTATCGATTATAAATGTATATCGTGTTTTATAACATTTCTTCTTTTTTCCGCCGAGCTTTGTTCGTGTAATAAATATAATTTTTTGAAGTGGTTCGAACCCAAGCTACCACCAAAGCTACCTGCCCACGGACCACGATGGCTCTTAGATTATAAATACAGATTAAATATACGATAACCATGAGATTTTTAATTAAAATCGACACATCATCCCGTATTCGAGTAACACGTAAAACAAAAATACACAAACCAGAAGTAAATTTGAAGAAAATGCGTAAGGAATTCGGAATTGTGAATCTAAATCGAAGGGGATGATAAAATGGAATCGGCGATGCGTTGAAAAAAGACGACTGCGTGCGAGTGGGACGCAAAAAACGTATCGTATTGCGGTTCCACTCTGGCGCGCTTGGCTAATGATGAATCAGGGCCATCAATTTGATCTTAAACTAGATATCTCATACGACTTTGCTTATCTTTTAGAAATGCTTTATAATACAATGTTAGCGTTAAGTGTGAAACCGTATATTCTCATTAAATTGCTTCAAAATGAGTTAATATTATCTTTTTTTTCTGGTTTTCCACGTAGGAAGTACACGTTAATCGTGATTAATTGTTAATATTCATGCGTTAGTTAAGTGAATGTTTGTGATTTCATAATAATAACATGGGAATGGCAACCCTGCGCAGGCGCAGCTGCGCGTTGTCTGTACCATTTATTTATTCTACATCCGCGCCAAAACATCCAATTGGATCATGGCGACAAAGAGCTTAAATTGCGCGTTCAAATCCCATAACAATGACAGACAGATGTAACTATTGCTCTTATAGTTGTCCTTTGTAATTGGGACACATAACTGAAGCTTTGAATAAAATGGAAATCGTTTGCGATTTGTAAACACTTTTACTATCATTTTATTATCTCTCTCGCGGCGTTAGGTTCGCCACTCTCACAACGTCCCGATTTCAGGCGGAAAACAATCAACGGAGTGTATTGACACTATGTTGTCTTTTTAGGTCACTTCATATCTAAGCCGTACCTAATTTAAAGTCTGCTTACCAAATAAACCGTTAAATAATGCAAGGAACAAGTGAAAAAATAAATAAATTAACCATATATAAATACAACATCAAACGCGTTTGTGATTTGATTAACTGCGTTAAAACTATTATATACAGGTAAAAAAAAACGGCGTACGATATAAGGTTGTAATGACGTGTAGATAGCAAACAGACATCGAAACACGCTGTATAAGCCTGGTTTCTAAATCAAGATATCCTCAAATAGATTATGCTCAAGTGTACTGGACGTGCAATGCAATATTTTTTACTTGTTCATTTAATTATAATATTATAATGCTAGAATGCTATTCGCATTGGCTTTTTTTTGTATATGTAATTAACGCAGACGTATAATTTTCTTCACGCTATTGTGGTATTGTCTCATTTGACACGCGATGGTTGCGCGTTCGATCTCGATTCATTCTAATTAAGACACAGTACGGCGTTGAGTTCCGCCAACCAATGTATTTACAATTCTAAGTATGGAGACAGATAGATTGATTATTAAACGTTTTAAGGGTTTCTTATAAAAAAAAACAAATTTTTGTTTTTAAAGATTTATTCTTTTTATTTATTATTATTTTAGATTAAATTCTTTTAATAAATATTATAATAATTGAATTTATGTATATTATACTAATTATTTTATTTATTCTATTAGTATTTATATGAGAATACGCTATAGATATTTTTCATGCTCCATTTCTGTTATTTGTGAATAGAAACCTACTTCCATATACTTTGTGGCCACCGTGACTCAGTGGGGTAATGTCTGACTGTAAACGCGATTGGTTGTGGATTCGACTCTCGTATAAAGGTATGATTAATTTTAAAACTTTAATATCATTTTTCCTCTCTGGTACGGCATAGAGTGGCGGTACCTCAATCAGCACGCAATGTCTCAATTATATCTAAGCCACGAACATAAACAGAATACAGCGTTTAAGACCGCCAACACCGCCAATGTAAACGTAGAATTGTTATATATTCATAAATACATATGACAATTTTTATATATTTTAAAACCTCGTGCCATCTTATTTTTTTACATAAAAATATAGATTATAAAAGTTACAAATAAATTTTGATTCATTAGCGTGTTCATGACAAATGTCGATATAACTGTTAATTGATATTATTAAAACTAATTTATTCATATAATAAACTTCGTTGCATATTTTCACACCTTGCCAGCCCTAACTGATATACATCGGAATAGCTTTTAGAATGTTTATAATGAAGCTGTCGTGGCGCAGTGGCAGTGGCCTGACTAAACAGTTGGTTGTGGATTCTATGTTCAGTTGAGGGAATTTTACATTTCTCCTATATGTGCAGAAGAAACGCGACGTTAAGTTCCGTCACTTAACACATAATTTGCCTTGAATTTGGAATACAGAGTGTCTTGACACTGTATCTGTTTACACTACGCAAGAAAAACAGTGAAGCTATACGTTAGTTAAAATAAAACGGAAATTTATTATTAAAACGCTACAAAAACTAACCAAAATTTTACAGTTAAGTATTTCGTAACACTTAATTAGAGGCTAAAGCTTGGATTTTAAACTTAAACTTGGGATTGTTGTAAAAATATCTATGGCGATAAAAATGTAAAGATACGATCTGATAAGTAAATACTTTAAATTGTACCAAAATGGAGGTCAATCGCTTTGAGTTACATGCAACAAAGTGTCAGTGGAATGTTTAGAATATTTTATGTTGGCAAGCGTAATAATATATAAATGTACGAGATGTGCCCGCGACTTCGTCCGCGATTAATTTAATATCTATCTGTATTTTTTTATAATTTAGAAATAAAAGTAGCTTTAAATTACTCTTTATTATAACAGCTATACGTCAGTGAAATTCTTATCAAAATCGATCCATCCATTCAAGAGATTAGACATACAAAAAGACATTCAAAAGACATGTTATTTTGGTATAATCAGCTATTTTATTATTACAAACAGACACTACAATTTTATTTATTTGTATCTATCTAAATACATATCATCTAATTGATCATATATAGTTTATAATTTAGTAGAAATGGGTACAAAACAAAAAGAATGTAATATTTCAATATGTTTGCAACTCACTTATAGGTACTATAAAAGAAAAAGCTATCAGACGAGTGACTTTCAAGACATCTGCCGTTGGAATGAGATTATCCCACTTACTTGCTTTCGTTTTCTATAGTTTTAATGAGTAATAAAACCGAAACCTGATATCTTTTATTACATACAAATATAAAACAGCTTTAATTTTGTGAATAATTTAATATTACAACTTGTTATATATATATATATATATATATATATATATATATATATATATATATATATATATATATATATATATATATATATATATATTGCTAGAAAGATATATTTCTAAATTTGATCTAAAAAGTACCTAGATACAGTCAAAGTACGACACTAATCAGCCATTCAAAATACATTCAAACTATTACGTGAAGTCTCTGTGAGTATTATAAGCGTTAAAAAAATAAGTTGCATAATAAATAATTAAAAAAGAAATCAAATATTACAAACGCTATGGATCATGTGACTGTAGTGTTTTAACAAAATCAAAAGCACTATAAGGAGAGTCGAGACACTCTGCATTAAGATTAAATAATACACTTTCAATATTAGATAAACGCGTAAAGATCTAGAAATAAAAAAGAGAAAATTATAATGCTTTGTTTACTTCGCGGATGAATTGGCGCCAACTATGATGCTATAGCAATTAAAATGCCGCCATTTTTTTGTTCATATATTTTTAATATTGTAATCGAGTTTCTCGTACGGTATAATCGGAGATCGTATCAGTGAATAGCTACTTTATAAATTATATTTTTAATAAATGACTAATAAGCTAACCAAATATTAAAATTAATTCTGATGGAATGTCACAAGTTGATACATTTTCAAAACAAATAGAAAGGCCCGTTTATACCATACCATTTGAACGCGCGAATATAAATACAGTTATAAAGGTACTTGACGTATAATTGATCTGTATTTGTTTTTATTAAAAACTAGTTAGCACCTTGAACGGTTGGGCAATAAAAAGCTTTAGAATCTGACATTGCTACTCGATTTCGACGAGCTCACTCGATCACATCACTAGGCCATAGCCAGTGATGTGCCGCACTCGTGGCGATGACAGCGCAGGATGACAGTATCACTGCTGAGCCGATCGCTCGCCACAGAGAACACTATATCAATCACTCCACAATCGTACCGCATGCCACTTAAATAAATTTATAACATATTAAGTACGTTGAAAATAAACACTTTACCGTTTATGATTTATTTGGTGCGCCGATGAATTATGGTCGTTGCTTATTAAAGTGTTCTAGAGAGGGAGGTCCGAATTTTTATCTCTTTTTGTGGCGATTTCACATGCCACCGCCACCGATAAACGTTTTATTGGAGTAATTAAAAAGCGACGATTAGCTTTTGTACGTGTTACATGTGGACGCATGATAAATGTGACACATTACAACGTAATCGGTAAACGATATTTTTATTGCACTATCACTGCTTGTCGCCGAATACAGATTTCGTAATTTATGTCATAATAAACATTCGTCTACGCCACTCCAGCTATCTAACCTAAGTCAATGTAAAGTAAATAAATAATGAGTAACCGGTCAGTTCCATGACACTGACATGCTATCTGCGTCGGTTATCTCCTAACCCCGGGTTCACCTCGCCCGCAATAATGTAAATATAAATACAATTATATTTCAATAATTAGTTCACATAAGTCTTTGACTGATAACGAATCAATAATATTATTGTGCGGTTGAGAACTAAAAATACGCGCGTACAAACTCACTTCCGGTGTTCTTGACATTTTGATGTCAGTGAAGACGTCAAAATTGTTTCAAATTCCACCGCAACATGTCAACGCCTATTCACGGCGTTCCGTAAAAAATAATACAAACAGGTTGCGGTTATAATAAATTTATAAGAAAATAACATATCTCGATGATTGTCGGTTTAGTTGCCAGATTACCAGTTGTACACTGCCGATTCGGTACAAAATGACTCCTTTCGAAAGGTTTTTTCGCTCAAATAATAAGTGCTACTGCTGATTTACATTGTTGTATTATTACCGGAACCGCATAATGAAATATTGAAAACGTTACTGCGGAAAATATTACCAATATATTTAATATTATGCAATTTACTATGTTCAATTATTTGTATGGAGAATTCAATTTAATTTTTGTTCCGGAGATTCGTGACGGGCTTATTAATTTTGCCAATAACATAATAATATTGATAGCCACTTTACGAGAACATAAACGATTGGCAACAACTTGAAAATTTATTAAAAAAAACTGGTATGTATTTTTTTATAATAACATGCATATACGTAATGCGTAAAAAAAGAGAGAACAGTTTTTAAATACTAAATTTTAAGCCTTAAACAAGCAGTGCACAGATTAAAAATTGCATATCGGGTTTAAAATTAAAACTGGATGTAACAAATCGATTGTGAACATATTGATATCGATATTTGACGGTAGGTACTAGCTGACCGGCAACCCGTAAACAATCGATACGTCGCCCACGCGGACGCGAGCGCAAACGCAAACGCGAACCAATAACTGATTTTCCGTTGCTAATTACGCTTTATAGTTATTAAAGCCCGAAGAAATTGCCGCTGCTGATTTACGGGACGCCATTTTGCGACATTTTAATATCCGAATGCGTTGGCGCGCTTTTTTTTTCTTTTTTAATTCTGATGGGTAATGGAGGCAGGTGCGTTGCCACAAAGTTATTCAGCCCTGCATTCTCTCTTTCGCGAGTAATTTTCGTATGGTGTTTCTAAATGGCTTTTGTGTATGGAATCGAATTGGGAGGGCATCAGTTTTTATTTTGTTCCAATGGTATTCATGAGGCTTTTTTATATATTTTTTTCGCAATGCCCGATAAAAAGTGAACGAAGAACTTGTATTGACGGTTGATGATTGATTAGAATTTATTATCTGTATATTTTTGGGCACGTATTATCTGTATATATTTTTTATAGATTATAAATTTGTTTTTTAGAATAACGTTTGAAATAATATATATTTAATTACCTGTTTACTGAAGACCGCAATGTCTTCGTTGAATGATTCAGACGAGCAAACGTCTCCGCCGGCCACCCCCGGATCCCGGGGGGTACATGTGGCCAGCTCGCACTTTTCAAAAATCAGCGCCAGCAGGGGGAAGAGGGGATGCCTGTAACACGTTAGTCAATAAAAATCTTATATCGTAAACGAAATAAATATTTATATATATACACACGAAAATAAATAAATTGACATGCCAAAATATTTTAATTCTAAAATTGACAGAATAATATAATTAAAAATAATAAATCAATAACTCATTTGATACACATAAAGCATAAACAAACATAATCTAGATACAATAAATAGATCACAGATTAAAAAACCATTTAGAAAGCATAGTAAAAAAATAAAATCTTGATGCTGTCTTATAAAATAATAATAACATAAAATACATACAAGTACACACATATGATACAAGAAAGATCCAAAGGTAGATAATAAAAACGAGATAGACAGAACGTGACAGTGATACCATCGGGTTAGTGTGATAACTAAGAGAATATATTTTTTTATCATAGACTATAAATATATTTATATAATCTATAGAATAAGCTGCAATTTATGATTTTGGTGATTTATTAGCAAAAAAACTTAGACATGAACATATTATTAAAAATAATTTGTATTTCTAATAAAATAAATTATTTTTTTATCGTGCAAAGCAGGGTAGACAAGTAGTATCTAGTGTCAAGACACTCTGTACTCCGCTTTCCGCCGAATTCGAGAATGGTGTCTCGAATTCGGCGGAAAGCGGAGTATTAAGTGGCGAAGCTCAAAACTTGTTATATGTGTATTAAAATAGAGCAATAAAAAAGGTTAAAGTAAAAAATTCTTCTTTAATAAACTGACACGATAACGGTCAAAGATATACATATAGATATATGTGTTGATTAAGATATGAAATGTAATATAACATCTTTGAATGAATAAGAGCTGTCTAAAGACCATATAAAAGTCGTAATTGAGTAAAGAACAAAAGATAAAATAATATTGGTAAGACGTGACGCTGATACCATCAAGTTGAGGAAGTAAGCCTGAGTGGGGTTCGGTAGGAGTGACCGCGAGTTAGTCAGGAAAAAAATATATTTTTAACCATAATATAATATGAAAAACATAAAATTAAGGAATTAGTTTGACATAAGGACAAGTCAAAAACAGGATGGTTTTTTTTAATAAATTGTTTTAAGATACTAACACATACTTCCTATTAATAGAAATGGGTGTAATAAAGTTTTAACTGAATGCATATACAAACTTAGAGAAGCCCTAATGTCAAAACTGCTTTCGCCATTTTCCACAAATTCGTGACATTAAGTATTAAGTGGCAGAGATTAACGCCGCACTTTAAATATATTATGTTTTTTTTAATTATTTGCCTAAACATAAAAGTTTATAACTAATGAATAATCTCCCATCATTAGTAACATTTATAACTTAGATGTTAAAAATCAAAATTACATATATCTTTTCAATCTTATATGAAATGAAACATTCTGAGAAATATCATACATAAATATCAACATCAACGTGAGTAATTAAAATATTAAAATAACTAGAGAACTAGAAAACGTTTAATATATTACATATAATAATAATTTATCACGCAACGAATAAATATTGTGGGCAATTAACGTACAACGCGTATCAAATCATGTAAAAAAATGTATATAATTTAATTGAAAAATAATGTTTTAATAGTTTTTTACTTATAAATTAACATGTAGCGAGTGACGAGATAAAATCTTTGATTTTTATAGTACGTATTTCATTTGGAACGATAAAAAGAATTAATTTAAATGATAAGTGAACGTCGAATGGCAACTAAAGTGTAGTGTGAAGCCATCCTAATAGAAGACCATAGAGGCAATGTGGCTTGAATTGTAATTAAAGGTTTAAAATGAGCAAAAAGTAACTTCTATCATATAAATAAGGTGATTAAAACAACTATTAACCTTTAAACAGAAAGAACCATGACGAATGTGTGGTCCCGTCGAGCAAGTGATTATTTACATTAAAACCCATTAAAAATAATTGATCTGATAACGCATGATAGAGTAATTAGTTTATTAAAATTAAAATCAAAATTGTTTCATGTGAAAGTAGCATTGGATACGGTCAAATATATATATATATATATATATATATATATATATATATATATATATATATATATATATATATATATATATATATATATATATATATATATATATATATATTTACTTATTTAAATCGATGCTTCTTGATTGCACCTAGAACGTTTTTAATTTTTACGTTACAATATATATTTTAATACTAAATATTTTCTTTCTAAATATATACAATTTAGTGCTTATTAATATTTTTATCACTTAGGTGTTCCTCTCGGCAGTTAAGTCTGATACAATCTGATGCCGGAACTCAACAGCGCTGAAGAGTTGGAAATGGAACTAACAACTAATTGCGTTTACAAACAGACACTGTCTCACTCAACCACGATGGTGTCTACCGTAAATGTTTATACTTAAGTACTTAGATGTGTCATCTGAGAGGATACGAATTTAATTCGTATCCTCTCAGATTACATTTATAAATTTATAAATTTAAAATTTATTTTTATATTACAAAAAACATCTATGTCATCTATCTAAATGTATGTGTGTATATATTTAATATTTAGTATAAGCGATGGTGGCGGATTCGATTTCTGTTCATTGTAATCTAATATTTTTTTTATTATATCTGAAATTTTTTTTTAATTAATATAAGAAGTCTAAAGCCGGTCGTGATGCATTGGGAAGCATCCGACTATAAACGCGAACGGTTCGATCCCTACTCGGGAGAGTGATTATGTTTAAATTACTTTTTTTACTTTCTCGCTCTGGTAAGACAAAGTGTGCCGTTGGGTTTCAACACTCAGCACGCAATGTCTCGAATTCAGTGAAAAGCGAAGTACGGAGTGTCTTGACACTAGGTACTTTCTATCTACCCTGCTATGCGGGATAAAAAAAACGCGTGAAGCGAAAACAAAACAAACATAAAATGTATTAATAATAAATTTATTAGATAATCGCTCACACTAGCACGGTACAAGAAAACTTCTTGACAAGTTCTGATCAGATAAAGGAGATCGTGAGGACAATCCGCGAAGCATCGCACCTCTGGGCTATCTCGTAGTAACGGAGATAAGCACTCGTAAAATCTCGGTTATCAATCTAACTTAGCAATAACATCGTTTTTTTTAAATAAAGTCTTTGATTTTCGTGATATAAGATATATATGTATATATATATGTATATATATATATATATATATATATATATATATATATATATATATATATACATATACATATACATATACATATATGAAATATGTTGGATACAGAACTTATAATAACATTTATTATTTTAGATTATTTCATATGAGTTAATCGTAATATGATTACTATAATCTATGGATAACAATCGAATAAATCTACACTCTTATTATCGTGTAACAGATAAAAGGGAACCTAGTGACAAAATACTCCGTTCACCACTCTCCGCCCAAAATCCAGTGTTCACGTTAAGTAGTGGGATTGAACGGTGTTATAAATAGCATATGCTATTAATAATTTTGGTATTCAAAAATATATTTTTGGAAATTGTTTTGATAGACACCTACCTGTGACAACGGACTACTGTTAAGTTTTCCAAGCGTTAGGTTTTCAGGAATATATTTTCGAATATATGATTAATCCGTTTAAAATAGTTTCATTTAAAATAAAATGCTTGTTATAGTTTTTTTTAAACTACTTTTCAACAGATTTTGTTCATTTTAAATAAAATATATACCCTATAGATAATGGCTGGGCTACTGTAAAATGCGAATAATAGATAATTTCTTAGAGTGATAAAATGTCATATTATTTGTTATGACGTTTGACGGTGATTAACGATAACGGTCTTAAATAATATTATAAATGTAAAAGATAAAATTCAAAGAATTATAATCAAAATTCCATTATAATCTGCAATTTCATTTATTATTATTGTTTGTTTGTATTATTTTTGTATTATTTATCTATATTTATTTCACGTTCTATATTTAAATTTTGTTATTGTGTTTTTTTTTATATATACAGTTTATTTCATTCGGTTTAGACAATGACATTAGTTATTCTAATGTTAATATTATGGAAGAACTAAAAGTGACATATACAGAAAAAAACAGTTTTTTAAACTTATATTATCTTCATTTAGATCTGTCATAGAAAACATTAAGAACTGAACTTAAAATTATAAAACAATACCAACAATGGCAATATTACATACAAATTAGCTAATAAAAATAAGCAAATGGGAAATACCCCATTTTTTTATTATATCAGAATCGGATCCGCGATAAGAATAAAAATTGTTTTTACGCAATCTATTTATTGATTATCTTTTACTTCTATAGAAACGCTTTATCATTGCAAACGAGGCGCCGGCGCAGCAAGTAGGTAACGCTAACTAAATACTATGAATATATATATATATATATATATATATATATATATATATATATATATACATACTAAACATATATAAAAATATTAATTTATTATATATATTAAATGAAGTAATTAATTTGAAACTACATTTAATGAATATTAATAATTTATCAATATATTAACAGAAGAGAGGTCAAAATATCCCAATAGCATTTGAATCCGAGAATCGAACTAGCTACCTCGCTACCTAGTTTCACTTTACTAAGCTCGCTTTCGAGCAGTCATATATCATAAATAAATATGAATTATGTTAACGACATAAATTAGTTATCTAGATTAAAATATCGATATGAGGAATGACATTTAATCATTAGATATAAAGCAAATCTATTTAAACCAAATTTAGGAACAAAGTCTTAACTTATTTTATTATAAAGCATGAAAATGAGAATTTTATAATACATGTTAATAATTTTCTGCAATACTTGTTTCAGGAGAGGCGAAACTAATAACAATAACTTCTTGAGACATCGAAAAGTCAATCTCAATTATTTCTCATATAAAAAAAGCTTAAAGCAATGTAACAGCTGAGTGTCAACGCGACAGTCGCGGGTTCGAAGGAATGATTATATTTAAATTATTTTCTGATGAGACAAAGTGCCTCTTACCACTTTAATAGTTTAACTAACTGACCCAGTTGTTTGTATCCTATATAATGTTTGAAATTATAATTTATTTATCAATTTTATCTCGATTAGCAGGGTATTCATAGATAATCGTTTTCCAGACAGGCAGACCGTTATCTTATAGGAGCGTTGAAATGGAAACAATTTTTGATTTGAATAATAATCGAACTCACAACCAATCGCGTTGACAGACGCTGTCACTGAGCCATACTGGCCTGGCTACAAATATAACTATAAAAATGCTGCTGCGTTTAAATTATTAATATTTTTTATCCTATACGTAGTATAATATTCTTTAAGTAACAATATAAAAAAATAGCAATTTCTCCTGCCAATCTCTCTATAGAGATGTTAACAACAAAAAATCACAAACGAATACGAATTTCGACGCAGCCGGACATAGAACGTATGGCTTAGTGGTCATAAGCTTGAACGGTTAAAAAAACTACAATGTCGAATCATGCTGCGTTCAAATTTTTAAAGGTTATTCTAAATACATTTACAAATAATCTATAAAAACAATGAACACTTTACCACCCGACTCACCCATATATCGCATCCTTGTCTCGTTTGTGGACAAGTGGTTCGCCGGGCAGCGCGTGCGCAGGCGCCGCCGGCGGGGGGTAGTGCACGGGCGGGATGTGGGGGTGCGCGAGCCGGTGCTCGTGGTACATCGCACCGCCCTCCATGTAGCCCCCGCCGTGGAGGCTCTCGTCGTACTGGAAAATTATAGGTTTTTTTAATTGAAGAATAATTGTCAATGCATACATAGATATGGGTTCGAGATAAGTTTAACTAAAAGCAATATAATATCATGTAGTAGTAAAAATTTTTGAAAAACAGGTAAATTTAATATACAAATAGATTTTTCTTTTTAATTAATATGTTACGTTTAAAACCTATGGTGATGCAGTGTAAACGTGTTTCGTTGTGGGTTCGATTCCATTCGGGGGAATGATTATATTTAAACAATTTTTTAATTACTTGCTTTTACTACACGCAATGTCCAGATTTACGCCTTGTACCAGTACTTAGTTACATAAAGTAAGAAAAACTTAGTTTTAAAAAGAGTACTTACTTACTCGTATGAAGTTTAAATGATTAAAGATTAAAAAAAAAATACAATAAAATAGATAATAAACGTGAGTTTGACAAGAGAGCATATACAGCGATTAAATACTTACCATAGATAATTGCTAGATTATTAAAAAAAAATAAAGTAAATTTAAAAAATCCTAAACGTGTTATAATTTCATTTTAGAGTTCAAACGTAGCATGATATGAACCCCGTATCTCTTAGGTTTCGCGACTAAAGACTATTAAAGACTATTTAAACTATACGTGTTTATATGATACATCGAAATTTCTTGTATATTTTTACAAATAAAACCACATTGTCGAAACTATTCAAGCTGAAAGAATTATTATGTTTTATATTTACGTACGTATGAACTTCAAAAGAATATAAATCTAGATAGCGATATTATTTTTATATTAAACCCCATTATATATAATTTGTAAAGAAGTGATCTGGCTAGACTGGGGCCGAAGTTGAGCTCCGCCACCCAGTACAGAGTTCCTCCAAAATCAACGCGAATTAAACATAGCAATGTCTTCACTTTGTTGTTTACTTTAGCAACAAATATATAATAAATGTTTATAGTTATCCAAATCAACGATATTTGTTAATTTATTTTTAGCTTTACACTGTTATCCCGCATAGCAGGATAGACATAAAGTGCCTAGTGTCAAGACACTCCGTACTTCTTCCACCGAATTCGGGACAATGCGTGTTGAGTGGTGGAACTAATATATTTAATATATTATACTTAGCTAAACGCTCACACTGTAGTGTTAATGAACTCAAAAACTATTACTTAGTGTAAAAAGGAGCGTTGGAATATAAAATTGCCGAGTCATATACCGTATCTATCATCTTTTGCCTCCAATTAAATAGTCTTTCAAAATATCTTTACATTTCCGAGGATGAGCATTTTAAACATTTGACAGCCGGCTCTTTTGTACTGTAATTATTTTAAGTGTTGTTTTTAGTGAATAATATAATACGTGCATTAACTAAGCGCGTAAAGTTATTTCTTTATTGTTATTTTTAATTCTTTTTTTTTTTAATTTTCAACATACATAATCTGACGTATTAATTTCTCCATTATACACGCTCAACAAAAACGCAAGCTAGGTTTGAATCAAAATAATTATAATATAAAAGCAATCAAAAGTTTAATGTGTAATTTATGCATTTTTTTTTCAACGTCTTCCTTAAAATAACGTTTAATTATCGGATGGTAGACAAAAAATTAGGCATTATAAGATCGTAAAGTTACCAGCTAACCGCGAACCCGGCGAAAAAACTACATAAACAAATAACCGTGTACATACAACAATGATAATCGTTACGCTCTATGCTAATATAGTAACTAATTTTCGTATTTTTACGACTCCATGAATATGCATGGGATGGGAGTGCGTGTCTAGTGGAGATTTTGTTTTGAGAAATCGCGACCATGTGGGTTTTTTTTATTGCCATCCGAGTTCAATTACGCTTATTGATAGTTTAAAGTTGCTAGTTAAAGACCGTGTGGCGTTTAACTCCGTCTGAATGTAAACGTGATGTTGTTATTATAGAACAGTATATAGTACTTAATATGAAATATATATATATTACTATTTAATTTATACATTATTTTCGTATATTTTGAAAATAGGTAAGCATTGCAAATATTTAAAGTACTTGCCTCATATCAATTGTCATTTTAACTTATAACCGTTAAAACTGACAATTTAATTTAACTCTCGGTTAAAATATGAAGTTAAATATAACCAAGTTTCATAAAATACATTTGAAGCCAAGCACTCCTTACATAGCGGGCCATCAAAAAGAATGAGTAAGCGATTTGTGCGATCGATAGCTGAGCAGTGGAACACCTGTTCACGCCTCCAGTTTATACTATTAATGGTCGACAGTGTATTATTATTATTTTACAATCATATAAAACTAAAATCCCGAACAATACCAGATCTTATCCCATTATTTTAATTATATGGTTAAGATTATAAGTTGTTCTTTGAGTTTTTTCAGACTATTTCCATTTGTTCTAACAATATTATTTAAGTGTAAGGCAAGCTTTATATAGTAACTTTTTACTGCATTTTGCATTGAGATAATACAGAGATATGATACTCTGTTCTCTTAATTACTTATTTTTTAAACGGCTCAAGCTAGACTAATGTAGTATTTACTTAGTACAATATGTTATTTCCCGCATAGCATTATAGGCAAAGGCATTCACTTAATCAGTGGTGGAACTCAACTCCGTGTTTTGTTATACTATGTCTGGAATGTTTCAAGTGTAATCAAACCCTGAACGCGTTTGCTACTTCCAAGGTAACACGATGGGGTAAATAATATTTTTTTATAAATTAAGTTTTTAATTTCGGATTATAACCATATAAAACGATTGTGGTGCAATGTGACAGAGTTTGACTGTTCGTTTGTTGTAGGTTCAATTCCCACTCTAGGGAATGATTATATTTAAAATTTATTTTCATTTCTTCACTCTGCTATGACAAAGAGATGTTGAATTCGCCACTTAACACGTAATGTCTCGATTTCGGACGGAAAATGGCCAACTTAATATCTTGACATCCAGGTTGTCTCTGACTAATCTGAATAAAGCGTGAAGCTGCTTTTTAGCTTTATTTCTAAGAAGAATGAAATGAAGATATAAGTAAGAACGAATGGACTAAAAGTAAATACGTTTGTATGTGCCTATATTGGAGGTATGTTTTAAAATTGTTCAAGTATACACACCGGGTATAGGTATGAATTGTTTCACGTAATAAGGATGCTGGATTACATCGTGTTGCCGGGTTTATAGCTCATTCAGTAGTATTGTGAATGTTTTATGCGCAGATTAGCAGTAGCGTATTAAGTTCTGCGCCCGTATAAAGCAATAAGCATTTCTAGGCCTCTCCAATACAATTTGTTCTTTTCAACGGTCTTTAATTGCGGGTTATTGTTGTTTTTCGTTGTACTGTACGCTTCTGATTCAGTGGTTGTGTTGATTGTGGATTTTAGTGGTGGTAAGTTCGATTTTCCTTGTACAAAATGAGTATAAGTCATATATAACAAAAAGTAACGAAAAAAAACGAAAGAATTATTGTATATTTTTTGTGATATATTAAAAATTCCGTTTTAAATACTTTAAATAGATGTGACAAGTATTTAATTGATTCAAAATTCAATTCATATTTATAGTATTATAATTTTAAATGCTATCATAAATACGTATATTAATTTAGAAATCGCTATCCAAAATCAAGACATTGCGCGTTGAATTGTGGGACTCAACGCCGCGAATATCGAAATGGAAGTACTTACAGTTGTAATAATAATAATATTAATTTTAGAATATTCCTAACTATTTCATTTTAGCTCTCAACGCAGCTTTCTTTTTTCTTGGCACAATGTTCACGGTATTTTACAAAACCAGGTACGATTAGTCGGGACGACACTAAGCCTAACAAATTAGGTTATTTCAGATGCACTCTAACACACGTTACATATCATATTGTCGCGCGTCGCATTCGTTATTAATATTAAAACATCATTTATACTTGACGCGATAAAGCGCCTATTACATCTCTAGCAATCCTTGCGATGTTAATTTTAAATAGAATAGCCTTGTTGTAACAAGGTTGTTGACCGTCGGTGTCTGTATATCGCGGTGGTCGCACGTTCGAATATTTTTTTTGGGTGTTTTACAGATTACAAATACCGATTAAGATGTCTTTAAATTGTATTTTTTTAGTAAGTTCTAATTCTATCCATATGTAGCTTGTTGCAATTTTGTACTTTCTTGACAATTACTTTTTTTTTTTTAATAACTAAATAATAAATGGTCTTAAGCTGATCCTTTTTATCCTATCTACATAGGTTTTTAGATAAATAGGAGTTTCGTCAGAATATGTGAGATACAACCCGCAGGCGGGCGCAAGTCTCGCTGTTATTGGCCGGTCGACGACATGACACAGTTTGTCTTACGTCATTAATTTGTAGGCATTTGACACTGTGTAGAGCAGACTTCAACTGACTTCAAGCAACTACAACTCTTATATCACCGCCTATAGAGCTATCTCAGCAATTTGATAAATAAAAACATTTTCCTTTAAAATTTTGGGTCAGTGTCGTCCCACATACCGGGCGCGTATAAACATAGGGGTTATTTGAATTGAAAATTGTATCTATTATATTGTATATATTACACCTCGAGCCAGCTTTGTACTATTTTATGATTTGAAAAAAAAAACGTAAAGACGTCCGAGGCGCTAAGCTGTCTCCCACAAATAAAAATGGTCATTAAACATTTAGAAAATGTGTAATAACTACCTTTTGACGTCTTGAGAGCCGGTTCCGAAATTAAATGATACGTTTTTAAAATGGAATCGCTCAGTCCCGCCTTTTTTCTGAGATAACCTTTAGTCCGTCGGGTTGCCATAAGGGGAAAAAAATAAAAATCATACGTTTTAATTTTTTTAAATGACATTCCTGCGGTTTTTTCTCGCTGGGAATCTTCACTGAGTAATAAGTTCGTTTCGATTCGGCGTGTTTTTGCGATCCGTATGGTTTCTCGGATTCTTCTCTTTCTTATATATATATAATATGATTAAATTTTGACGGTCTGTTAGTGTCGTGGCCGAGAGGCTGGCGTACATAAGTCATGCCGCGGCCGGGGCTGATGAGCTCGAGCCCCGTTGCGATAATTAAAGCCCCGTGGATTAATCGCTTCAGTTATTCAAATGTTGCCCGCAATACGCCCGCTGGGTTGATTTTTTACGATTGCGTCTCGAGATTAGCGTAGGATGTTTCTGAGAAGTAAAAAATCTGTTTTGTGGCAATAATTAAATATGACTAAGATCATATGTTGTGGTCGGCCATTCCGATAACTTCCAGCGCGGAGGAATTCAGAATATACAAGTTGGTATATAAAAAATAAGGCGTAAAGGGACGAGGTTTTCGTGTACAGACGGTTGGGGAAGACAGGACCGTCACTTGTGCCCGACACGGGGTGGGACATGATGAACGCCACCCTTAAACAGCTCCGTCTCTCTCTGACGCGCCCGCTCGCCCTTAGCCCCGTCTTGCTCCCTGTCATCTGGCGAAGCATTCACATGTCTGGGGCCACCAGAAGCGATTCGTAACAGTGAATAATGTATTTGAATAGTTCACAATACCTAATAGTAATAATGCGAACCGGTACAAAATTCATCACGCTGCAATGAACGTTGGCTTTCATTATGACCAAGCTGCCGTTCCGCTGCAAATAAAACGCCAAACTGTAGTAGGTTATCGCTTAAGGTGTATTTTTATGTATTCTTCAAATTGATAGCGGTAAATCAAGCATCGTTAGACCTCAGTAGACGCTCGTATCGAGTTTTACTGCGCCACTCGACCCGTACTCAACGTCGCCGTAAAACTTAGAAAAATCTTTTATATCACCTGTTACATGGACGAATTGAGATGTGCGCACCGCGCTAGGAAATATACCCGGACACCGCCCGCTTTAAACTACCAGCGAAATAACATCACGTCGAGTGTCATAAATTCCGGTCCATTCATGACGCGGCAGCAGGGCCGTGCAGTGCGTTTGTTCCAACCATAAATACTAATAAAACGGCCTCGTTACGAGGACAGATCGAAAATCGGGCACACGTCTTCTTAACGACACCTATTAGAGATCTTCTGTCTGGTCGATTTAATTGAAAAATTGTATCCAGAGCGTTGCAAGAGTTGTATCCGACTCCCGCGCCGGATGCGGGCCCAGACGTCTATTATCCCATTTGCTCATCCGCATGGGGACACAGCGGCAGGCGATAACACCAACACGTGTCAATAAACCAATCGCGCGGCCGTTTCCGAGCGTCGGCGCCCAACCAGCCTGTGCGCGGCCAGGTCGCCTGGCGCGCTGGCATCGGCAACACGCAAAAGCGCACAGTAATTGCATCTAACTCTGCACTTCTAAATGCGAACGCGCGACCGCAACCGTCGGACTGCGGTCGAAGCTTTTTCAATATTCATTCTCATACAACATCGTGTCCTCGAGAATGGCCGCGATGTAAGTATTCACGGCTCATTTATCGATCGGAGTATCGGCACGATAACAATTTTAAGGCCACAGATGAAAGTTTTAAAGTATACATTTTTGATTTGAACTCTCAAAGTAAACATCGCCCCTCGACCGCGCCTCGCGGCTCGCTCACCGCCGCCGCCGCCGATCAGCTGATTTCAATTGAATCGCCGTTTTTAACATTATCAAATGCCGGAGTGATTCTTAAATTATTTATGTTCTTGAAATTAATTTAACGGATCGTTAACCTCGGCCCGATCGTTCACAAATCGATGCTAGTATAGGTTTTATCATTTCTGCGCATTCGCGTTATCGGCGCTGCGTATAAACATCGTGTGTACGCGAGGTCGATAGCTGGCATATGAACCCGCGATAATGCGTGCCCCCTTATCGTCTGCTGCACTCCAGGAGACAGTTTCAGAGTCTTACTCAGATTTTACGTAAATACGCCGCCGTTAAGATAACGATTTCCTTTCGACGCGACGGCCGTCTCCGTTTTTGCTTTTATTAAATACATAAAATGAGTATCTACTTAGAGGATTTTCTTGTCAGTGAAGTATGTTGGGTGTATTTATGCGTTCGCTGGCGATAAGTAGTCGTCCTGATACGCGGTTATTCCGACTAATTTCGGATTTAAGTTTGTGTAACGAAAAAAAAACATATATATATATATATATTTGAAAGAGGTGTCTCGTCATAAATAACGTTGACTTAAGCCGCCCACGCGCATCTTATTACCGTCTGTCCGTTTGTCCGTTCGTTACCACTATTGTCAGTGTGAATGCAAGATTAGCTACACCAACATTCGTGATTGACTATTTAACTCTAAACTGAGTGACGACTTTCAATGCAATGCAATGAAATTTCCTTGGACACTTATTAACTGATACCGTTCGCAGTCGTTTTTTTTTTGTTTTTTTTTTCTATCTCAAAACGCTATGAACATTACAAAAACTATAATGGATAGTTATTTTTTTATGGCATACGATTGGAATTTGGTGATAGAAATTTTTTGTGATTATCACTAGTGTAGATAACCCGGAAAATGGTCCCATTAAACTTTCATTTCTGTGATAAAGAGCCCAAATATATATATTTTTTTCTTTCCCTCTCAATTAGTTCGTGAATACGTATATGTTGTTAATTTAGTTTAAGGAGTTTTATCAAGATTTATTTGCGGTGCATGCGATGTGAGTGGGAGCGGCGGGATCTTTGCAATAATTTGGTCATCGCCCCGGTCGCGACCGACACACGCTGCTAAGCAACGTGCCTACCTGACCACCCGTACATACCTACTCTAGCAAATATCCAATTTATACTTAAGTAAATAACAAATATCCTAAAAAACATTTACCTTTATTTATGTATGTAGGAAAAATTTAGTATCTAATTTCTGGAGTAAAATTTACGCTAAAATGCCCCTAACTATGCGTAAGATATATGAGTATATTACAAAAACGAATCATATGCCTTTTAAGTATGAAAAAAAAAACAAATATGAGAAATAAACTTAATATATAATTAAATATAGTTACTAGGTCAAAATCGTTGTATAGAAGGAATTCTACAAAAATACACCTATACTGTTAATCGGTGTGTTAAAACGTTTGTCCCTGCACGCTAATGCTACATCATCGTGGGATCATTCATTAGGTTTAAGCATCCCGACAGCATATTTGTTCTCTTCCCGGTAAGAGACGCCCTTCGTTAGAAAATATGTTAGAGTGACAAGAAAACAACTAAATCTCTATGTAATCTGTACTTAAATTTGCTTGAATACTTTCAAGATTGTAAGTGCGGCGTAGAATTCCGCCACTTTAACGCCAGGTTCCGATTTTTGTGTGAAAAGCAGTTAACGTAATGTTTTTAGTGTATATTGTCTGTGTTTCTGCTTAGAGAGACTTATGTCTTAATTTTTCATTGTATTTAGATATTAAATCTTAAGATATATATCAATATTTTAATTATAAATATTCAAATTCATATACGTATTTATATAGTACTTAATTTTGAACACACAGACATACACTAAGAGCTAGGTATAAAAATATAATCATATATATAATATTATTGAAAAAACTAATAAAATAAACTTTTTATTTGGTAACTCATACATTTTCTAATACCTATTTATACATCATACAAAGTCTAATAGATCATTAACATTTATTTTATAAAGGAAGCGTCCAACATCAGACAATGTTTATGACATACACGTTAGCCCATCATGAATTCATAGGTGCGTTTTGAGAGGATGCTTGGACGACTGTTATACAATACGATTGAAATTAGCGTCCTCGCGAATTATAGCTGAATCCAAATTACGTTATTATTAGACGATTTGTGGATGAAAGAGCGGTATTTATATTGATATAACTACGTGGCGTGAATTGTGTAACAGTTGGGTAGATTCCCCGACGCCGGCTCTTAGACTTTGTTTAAACCGCCAATGGTTGACAATTTTATACAATGAATACTTGTTTTGAAATTAAATATATAAGTTCTTAGTTAATATGTATGTATGTATGACTATATTAACATTTTTATAAGTATTTAGAAAAAAATGCGATTCAATTTGTCTTATAACGGTGAAAAATTATTTTTTAAAATATTTGGCTAATAATTGCTGTCAATGTAATACTGAAGTAATTTTATTCACACTATCTTCAGTGTTCTTAATCCACCTATGTACCTATGGCAAGACCCTATTGTAAAGTGTTCGAAACGTCAGGTTTCCAAAAACGTATTTTCAAATATCAAAATATATGGAATTTGAAATAGTTTCATTTAAAAACGTTAAAGAATTTTTTCCACCAAAAAATCACCGCCGTCGGTACAAAACCGACGCATCTGAAAACCGATTTAAATATAAAACCACGAAACATTGATATATATTACCTCTAAACACTTACCGTCTTAAATTTAACTAATTCAGTTACATCCAGAATAATCAAGTAGGTGTTCAAGTGTTTTGTAATGACAATGACCGTTTTATCAATTATTCATTATAATTGGCGAACTCCTAACATATTTATTAGATATTTAAACTGGTTTATGTAAAAGGCATGGGAAGTTAAACTAAAAGGCTAGGTTTAATTTGAATACAACAGTCTAGATTTTCAGCGGCGGTTATTATTTTAGTTTATAGTTTTTTCTATAAATCGATGTTTCTTTTATCCCTTTATTTAGGGTCGTTTCTCATCACTCTTGCATTCAAGACATTGCTGGGTTATCGGTTCACGCAATAAAGCCAGATCTGTGGGAGTATTCGACCACCAGGTCAGAGCCTGGTGATCAGAATCATAACCAATTATACAACATGATCTGATTCATTTACAGATATTGATATTTAATTTTGACATTACGGTCAAAATATATTACATATGTATGAAATATAATATATTTTTAAAGTAGCGTCACGTAAGGTGACGTTTTTTTAATATTACTTAGGTAAGCCTAAGGAATCACAGAAAGGCGTAAACGGCACTAATCACAATTAGCAATAATTAACTATTAATTTAAAATATAAAACTTTTTACACCTACGCTATGTAACTATGAACCGATAAAATTGCGATTTCGTGTACTAACTAATTAAAAAGTAATTTAATTCCTTTTACAGTTTTTAAATTTTAACTGTTTCCAATTAACTACGTCTTTTATCACATTCGCTCGGGTTAGGGTTTATTTTAATAATTATTGCAAATAAGTACTAAGTAAGTAACTAATAATAATTTAAAGTTTATATTTCAAAAAATATTTAGTTCTTTAATTGATTGAATGGTGATAGAGGTATCACCATTCAATCAAATAAATCTGATTTCTATCCAAAAAGAAAACGGCATGTGGCGTAGCGTAACCTAACACCGCAGGTTTCATGTTACAGCAAACCTAGTTTCAAGACATTTTGTAGTTTGCTTTCCGTCCGAAATCGAGACATTGCGTGTTGAGAAGCGAAAATCATTCTGCGCTTTATCTTGCCAGAGCGGGGAAATCAAGATATTTTTTAAATATAATCATTCCCACTAAGGGCTAAGCATTGCGCCTCGAAGAACAAGGTCGTTCATACATCATCTAAAAATGTTCACAATTACAAACATCTGAACATCAAAATGACGACAATCTTGAATAACTTCCATAGGTCGTACAAAATAATTGTATAATAAGATATTATTATGGCTAATTCTTTATTTATTCATCGTAAAACCAAGTACTAGACGCTTAAAAAGTATTTTATAGCTAATATACAAGCTGTAAATCATACAAGACGTTTATAGTTCGATAAGAGCAACTACGGAGTTAGACGACATATCGTAAAAAAAAATTAAAATTAACATTTGAAAATTTGTATTTTGAAATTGTTAATATATTTTTTTCTTAATTATTAATTAAATAAGTATAATAAGTAATTGAACAAATCCATCTGTCCGTCGGTAGGTTGGTTTTTAAAAATGCCTATTTTATAAGACGTAGAAGTAATATCTATCTACTTTGTACAGTTATCAAGTATAGTGTATTTAATTCTATTTTTTCCGTATCGATTTTTTCTCCATATTCTAAAACAATGTTTATTAAATTGAAAAGAAATGGCTTAAATAATTGTATGAATATGTATTTTTTAGTACATATATACATAATTATGAAAAATACTTATTTTTATCGTACTTTACGACGTCAAATAAGAAAATGTATATTTAAGAGAAAATATACACTCTTCATTAAAAACAATTGTCAATAAATACTCTTTGGTTACGAAATTTCATTTTTTTTAAATATCTAACCTTTATAGCAAAAGATATAAAAAAACTGTTTAAAATTAGTTTCTTTTTATACATACATACATAAAGATATACGTTATTATATAATACATCAAAAGATATTTTATTCGGGCAAGCGCTGACCAGCTTAAGTGCTATTTATCAATCCGAAATGGATCCGAGTGAAATGAGATAACTAAGGCCGTTTCTTAAAAAGCAATCTTATATTTTTTTGTTTAAGTAATTTTTCTATGTCGACGTTGTTTGTGACTGGTGAATAAAGCTTTAAAGTTTTTTTTTAATTATATAAGTAAATGTTTATAGAATTTATATAATTATAAATATTATTAAAAAAAACAATAAAAACTAGGAAAAATGTGCTTTTCTTTCAGATAAATACTAATCGGATACTTTTTTTAATTCATTTTTATTTCTCCGTTCTAATAGATAAAGTGCAGAGTTAAACTCTACACTCAACACATAAAATCTCGATTTCGAGTGAAAAGCAATTAAGGGAGTGTCTAGACACTACTTATTATCTCTAACTGCTATACAGGATAAAGCGTGAAGCTGCCAAAAACATATACATGTTTTAATCCGTCGGTATTTTACAATTAATATCAACGAGTAAGGTACTAAAATAAAATTCAGTTAAAACTAACTTCTGATTTCAGCCAATTTAACTCTAACAGTCACCTATAACAATCATTGTACGGTTATCATTAAGCAGTGGAAGCAGTTCGTTACCACTATCTACTTGTTTCCTTTACACGGTGTCAAACTTATGTACATTGTTTTTAGAGAAATTGAAAATTGCACAGTTATCCTTATCGGCCCTAAACTGATATTTTAACTGGGTAATTGAATGTTTCAAAGTATTTTTTTTTTCCATTTAAAATCAATATTTTACGTTGTAAGCCTAAATTATAAGGCAGATATGTTAATTTGAACACACTGTATATATAAAGTGGGTATGGAGTTAAAAATAACTTTTAATCACGTTTTAGTTTAATACGATATTATTTCGATTTTAAATTTAAAATGCGCATAAAAAAGTAAACGATTTACTTAAAATGGCTAATTATTTGCAGTTGAATAATTCTCTTTCAACTATATTGAGCTTACCAGTGGTTTAATAAAGCTTATTTTTTAATACAGGATGTTTTTTAAACGTTATTTATATGAGGTAATCGGGCGCAGTGAGACAGAGTTAAGGTGTAATCACTACAGGTCGGCAGTTTGATTCCCACGCAGAATATTTAAAATTTTGTTTTCGACACGCAATGTCTTGATTGCGCGCGGAGAACACTAAACAGAGTGTCTTGACATTAGGTGGTCTCCGATTGGCCTTCTATCAAATTTTATTGATAAATATTTGATATTTTATAACTTTTTCTTATGTCATGAATAGCTAAAGTTAAAGATTTTTTTATCACTCATTTATTCCATTGTTACCGACTAATAGCAGAGTTAACAAAATAATTGTTTTAAAAGCTCTACGTTTAATAATTATCATATTATGCAGCTAAACGTCATTTTTTATGATTTACCGAGAAACTACTATTTAAATAACAATAGATCTGATTTAAATAATTTATTTATTTATTTTTATGTTAGTTTCAATCCAAATTTTATATTGAACCCGTGTATACCTGTATTTCAACAACTAAGCCATGGATGCTTAACGAAAATTTGTTACACAAAATGATATTTGCTGAATACTTGTTAATATTGTTATTCGTTGGGTATCATAAAATTTATGATTCGATAACGATAACACATCAACCACAAGGCACGTTACGCTGACCGACTAAACACTGATAATGCTCACGAATTTTTATCATATTAGAAATAGTATCTCGCGTATCTATTGACCAAATTCTGTTTCGGTGTTATATTTGACGTGAACTGTTAAGTTTTCAAGTTTGATTTGGGTCGCATTCATTTTTTTTTTCTTCAAAATAAGCACTAAACAATTTTGATCGGTATAAATTATATGAATTTGCTATGGATACAAGCTCGAGCATCAAGCTTCAAACTACAGATAAAATATTATTAAGTTTGAATACATCCTTAATTGCGAAAACGAAAGAAGATTGTATATAATTTTGAATAATACTTAGTATTGTAAAAAAATATTTTTTTACCTGTACTGTTTTTAAAATATGGTTTAAGCCAAGATAAATATGCCACTGAAATATTCAAGATAGGGGTTTTTAAAAGCATATGGATGCATAAAAATAAATTTCCGAATTGTTTATCAGTCCTTATCGTATTAAGAGCCTAAATCCTCGTTCCAAGACATTAGCGCTTATATGAATTATAAGAATATCTCAAAATGTGTAATTTTATTGCAGGCGAACGTAAATGTCGTATTTATTATAGAATAGATATTTTATTAAGTTTTTTTCGCTAATTTTATAATGGATAAAATAAGATAACGTATTAAGATCTTTTGGTTGCTTCTGTTTTTTTTTATTTGACAGTTACCTCTTCAAAGCTCATTAAAATATTGTATTTAAGAATTATTTATTATCTGTATATTATTTCGATATATAAATATTATAATTAACACCTACTAAATATTACTAAACATGTGAGTTTCAAGAAAAACTATGGACATGGTAAAAATATAACAAAAAAATTTGCAAAACTCTTATAACAAAATGGCGGCACCCGCGAACATTTACCACTAAATCTAAGCACAAAACTTCGTTTATTACTTTGATTATGCATTCTCATGTTTATTCACACTGAATATCATTAAAAACTAAGCGTTAGGTGATCACGTCACTTATAATTAATGTTACTTCATCTCTGTTAAATTAAAACTAATATATATTTTGCATTTTAATTTTCCCGCTTTATGGTTTTCTAGTAAAATAGTGATTATCTTAAGTTTTTTTGTGTTAATATATTTATTATCTGTTTCTTTTTCATGTTCTTTGAAATGGATTAAACATAGTTTTAAAAGATAATTTTATTTTAATTTAATTTTGTTCACGTTAATTTAATTTAGGGTTTATTTATAATTTATTAAAAAGGAGTGATTTTAAATATTTATTCTTTAGTTATTTAATATAAATTTTAAATTAAGAATCTTTTTATTTTGTCTAACTCTATCTTGACACAATTAATTAAAAAAAAGATAATTATATCACATGTTAATATTAAAACGTAATTTTTAATATTCCATACAATTACGAATACAATGTTATAAATATTATAGACAGTTTTATGTATGCCTACATACATACATAAATCATGAGTAAATCAATACTCAAACCAAGTGTGAAATTAATTGTTTAGTTGAAACGAATAGCAAAAAATACAAAAGATTCTATTAATAATTATACTTTACGCATTTTAAAATATGTCACGATATTACACAAAAATTTCTACAAGAAAATTCATTTTGATAAAATTATTTTAATCGTCCAAGGAAAATTAGACATGGAAAATGTACCATTTTATTTTGTTAATGGTTTGTAAAGGTTTAGAAATCAAAATATCATACCAATTGTGTTATAATTATGAGTTTATTTAATTCTTTTTCATGGCGAAGCGTTCAAGACAATGCAAGCCCGCGTCATTTACCGACGGCACTCTTACGCACTCAAATAAAAATATCGCCGCGCAAAAGTGTTTATCTAAATACACTTAATTTAATAATTTCTTATCAATTAGCTACTTTATTTTTAATCATTTTATCATGTATAGATTATATTGGACGAAATCAAATGACTTAGTACAAAATTTTAACTGATACCGTACGGTATTTACGTTTATTTTGGGTGCACTCCGTACGTTTATATGAGAAATGCTACAGTTGAATACGTGTTACAATTAATTTTGCTATCTGAAGTCCGTGTCACTTTTTATTGGGTAATAAATCATAACTATAGTAAAAATTTTATTATAAGCAAGTATATGTTTCTAATTATATTCAAAAGGTAAACTCGGCATTAAAATCTACAGTAGAGTTGCATTTGTATTTATTGTAATTATTATTATACATGTTATAAGCAAGTATTTATAAAACGGGGATGTCTATATAAAAGCGGGATTTAAATCCACTACCTGGCTTGGCAAAAACAATACAACCCCGAAACTCTTAGAAAGTGCCATTCTGTTAGGGTATTTTTGTGGCGCGAACAAACTTTTTTCTTTTCATTGTCAATTGAATTTTATTGTTGGTTTCCGAGATAGGCCCTTTTGTGCTCAACCGTGCGTTTAAAGCCGCTTGTAGCTGTATGCCATGCCTACGGGGTTCGTCACCCATAAGAGCAGCCAGCGACAATGGAACCCCATGATGCCGTTTTATCTAATTTATTGTGGAACATTTTTTGGCCATCAGGTGCCCTTAACATTTTAATTCTTGACAATTCTCGGTTACTGTAGTACAGTTATTTTATTTAAGTATATATTATTATTTATTCGATACTAACCGCGTATAATTTAATAATTTTCCTAAGTCTATCAGAAAGTTGGTGAGTTATTACATTAGAATAACGTTATCTATGCTTTTATGTGTACAAAGTAGTAATTTTGTTTTCATTACCGTCAGTAATGCGTCGGTGGTGATTCTACGCATTTTAAAACACCATTACGTATTCTGAACGTGTCCGACTTTTTAAAACAGCTCCCCTGACGGGACGCGCCTGTATATTGTTTTGGACATACTCCTCAAATCTCTGAACACGGACGGTTTTATTTTATTCAACATACTTTATATTTGTTTGGATGTTTTTCGAACTCTACATTTACAGACGCGTCTTTTATTTATATACGGCTCAAGTTTATTACACGTAATGGTAGTAACAACACATGGTGTCCCGCTCTCAATGTAACTACTGTCAAACTCACGTGCTACAAAATCACAGGTACATACCCTAGGCTGAGCCATGAAAGCTCGGCCCGAGCCCGGGTGCAAAGCTCCGCTGGCCACCACGAACGTTTTTAGAGCCTAACACACCACACAAGCACGTGAACACAGACACATATACACCGTCACAGCGGCCCGCTAGCTCACTAGTGTCATAATGCACTCGCGGTAGACTTTTGGAAGGTCGGAATCGCGTGGCCGAGCAGGCGCGGGGTGCGGGAGGCCCGGCGCGCTCGGCAGTCTGGCGGACACTGGCGCGGCCCGCTAGAGCCGGCCGCCGCGGGGCGTGCCTCGCCCGCCACGCCGCCCAATCAGGCTCTCTGGGCCGCCGCCCCCGCTCCCCGCAGGCCGCCCGCCCCCCGCCGCTCTGCCGCCTGCGCCCCCCACCGCGCGCCCTAGCCTCCTCGCGTCGATCCTCGCCACTCCTCAACGCAACGCCAAATGGCACACACGTGCTGATGTCAATTTTTGAATTCTTTGGATGTATTTTTTGATTATTATTATTATATAGATTATTTTGATATTGATGTACCTAATAGTCGATTTTCGTCTCTATATTTCTATTTCTATACGTTTGCTAAATAATTTCTTAGATATCTGTAAGCTAATAAACAATATTGTTATTTTCCATTTGTTCATTACATTGATGTCTGGTGGAAAATTACATACATACATATATACATACACCTACATACATACACAGACGTTATCAAAAAGTGAACTGGTAGTAAATTTAAATGAGCATGAACAGAATAACTTAATTAAAATAGATTCCTTATATATAAATAGATTAACAATTTACATTTTAGTGTCTTCGGACGTAATTCATTTGATAAAGACCTGTTGAAAGTTGAAGAAATGTTTGAATTACAAACGTACTGGTGTTTATCGTAATGTAATTAAATGCCATTATGACATCGGTGGTATTTTTTTTCTCATTTGAATCTTAATTTCTTTTATGGCTTGCTTTACAACGAATTATATATTCTTATACATTATAAGTATTAAAAATATTTATTTTTTGATTAATTTGAAACTGATATATATATATATATATATATATATATATATATATATATATATATATATATATATATGGACAGTTTGTTTGTTTGTTTGCATACAGATTGTATGATATATTACTAAAATTGTCTCTACCTTTACAATAAGTGGATACCTTAGTATATATAATATATTATATAAGGTATAAATAGATATCTAATAATATAAATTTTAATTCAGTGCAACCAGTTCAGTGCAGTTTATAATAAGGTGGGTTGAGTTGAGTAATTTTAGCAAATCGATTCTCTTATTTCTCTATATTCTCTTTTATAATATGATTTTTTTACTGCAAACACAATGTTCATAAATATGTAATTTAGTTTCAATTATTTAATTTATAAAACAATACAGTGTTACTAAATTTTTTAAAACCTACTGTTTATTAAAATATTTCTAGATAATACATATTATCGACTCCATCTGTATTGAGGTTTTATTTTTAATAAAATATTTACCTGTATTACGAATAGATTCTTTAAAAGTCGAATATTATAGAGACGTCAAAACGTTATACGTTACGAATTTGCGACTTAGGCTGATCTTGACTCGATTTTGAACAAGTTGATGTCCATTCTTATAAATTTTAATATATATATTCAAGACATTGTGTATTGAGAGGTGGAACACAACGCTGTGCTTTGTCTTACCGGAGTGAGGAGTTATTTAAATATAATCATTCTCTGAGTAAAAATCGAATCCACACGTTTGCGTTAAGTAAACGCGGTATTATGTTCCGTCAGCCTTGTATCAGGTGAATCCGCTATCAAAATGAAGAACGAAGTGACTTGCATATATCGTACTTTGCAATATATCAGAAACATGTAAAACTAAAATAATATAATTTTGATTAATATTTGTTTTGTAGAGTTAATAATTAGTTTCATAGTTATTTTACATGACGTGATTTTTAAAAAAATACATGGACATATAAAATAATATATAAGAGCTATAAAATTAATTATCTTTTAACAATAATCATGATATTTATAATAAAATAATTAAGAAAAATTTATATAATATGACTACACACTTTACATTCTATGAGATACGATCAAGTGTCAAGTGTTAAGTGAATCTGTCATAATAAAAAAAAAACACTTTGCTCTTCGAAAACGTCAATTCAAAAAAATGCAATCTAAGATCTTAAATGTTAGTAAATAAATGACTTCATATAATTTAATATTTTGCTATAAATTTGCTCTTATTGTACACTTCTGAGAATGAGGGACCATCGAAACATTGAATTGATGACGTCATTGTAGATATACAAGGGTGACGTAAAATACAGAATGGAGTGTCTTGCCACTAAGTTCTCTCTCACTACCTAGCTATGCGGGATAAAGCGTGATGCTGCTTAAATATAGAGTAGAATAGAGAGAGTATAGAGACTATATAAAGCTGCTCTATTTTCATGTGAGCCTGGTACAACTCTCTTATTTATTTACTTATTTAATATATAAGCAATCAACGGAGTTGCTCTACTGTTTGTTCTGTTCTCTTCTCTGAATACTCTGTAGTGGGAGATAGCAATATGAGACTAGTTATTTATGAATTATTCATTTTTTTCGTACATTTTGTAACTTATAAATAAAGATTATCATTTTACTTTATCTAATTTAGAGTCTATATTATACTCAAGTTGTATTTTAATAATTTATTTGAAAACGAAGCTTTTTTTAAAAGAATAAGCTTATAAAATATCAGCTTCTTCCTTTTTCCCGCATCGCACGATAGTCAAAGGTAACCTAGAGTCAAGACACTCTGTTGATTGCTTTCCGCTTGAAATTGAGACATTACGTGTAGAGTGGCGAAACCGACGCTGCGATTTTTGCTACCTATAACAAAGTATTATATAGATTAATTAAAATTTTAAAAAATTAGGTCTTTTCACCTAAACGTAACCTAAGGTAATACCTTTTAAATAAAAAATCAATAAATATTATAATATACATTCATATGTAAATATCAATATGCTTCTAATTATACTAAGTCAGAATTTCGTTTTATTTTATAAAATATATATTTTTTTTAATTTAAATATTATAAGTTTTTAGTGCTAAAACTAGTTGTTTTGTTTAAAAATAAAGGAATTATGTTTTTAAAATTAAATTAAAATAAAAATTAAAAAAATAACTATTTCTTATTGATTTAATGTTGAATGGCATGTTATTGTATAAAAGATAATTTATAATATACACTAGAATACACGTTTGTCAAAAATATATATATATTTTTTATACGCAATGATTAAAATGTATTCAGCCTAATACACTGAATTTAAAATAAAAACTGTAATAAACATAAGGACTTTCTCGAGCTGTATTTGAATTCACAACCATTATTTACCTCGATCAAATCAACACTATACCACAATGGCGTCACCAATTATATGAAGGAATAGTAAGGAATAATATTACTTATAATAATTAAAGCATTAAAGCTAATGTAAGGTTGAATATATGCAAATCTAGTATTGCTTACCAGAGACAACCTAGTGTCAAGACACTCCGTTGACTGTTTTCCTTTGAAATTAAGACATTGCGTGATGCAAAGCGAACTCAACGCCGCGCTTAGTCGTAACAGAGCAGAGAAATAAACACACATTTAGATTTTTTTGTTAGTAACTGTAAGAACACTATGGATAACGGAGTGTTTTTACACTAGGTTCTCTCTGACTACTGTAGAGAACGAAGTGTCTATAATCTAAATTTTTCTACCTAGTCGGCAAAGGCTACCCACATATATAAAGTTTACATACACTAAAATATTATCTGTAAAAAAATTAAAAATAATTTTACTTAATCCTAGTTTTCCTTCAATTAAAAATATTATATTTAATGTTTTTACAAAATGACATATTGAATTATTTATTAAATTATTAGATACTGAAAATAATTAAGCACTAAAATGTTGTTATTTTTGCAGTTTAAAATTATATTAAAAAACGACGCCATTTCGAAAAGCTTGTTATATATGATGGTTCGATTTCCTTTGTTTAGTTTTTCAAAGTATTTTTTTTTTAATATTAGGTAATAAGTTTTTATTTGAAAAACAAATAGAATAACTTCTGAATGTAAACGCCATTAGCTGTCAATTCATAATTGGGGAAAGGATTATATTTAAAATTAATACAAAGGGCAGTTGAGTTCTCCATAACACGCAATTTCTCTATTTCGAGCTTAAACTAGTCAACGGAGTGTCTTGACACTATTGTCTTTGACTGCCCTGCTACGCATGATAAAGCGTGAAGATGCAAATAATGGTTGCTACAAATATAAGTATGCGACGGTATATTACATAGAAATTAATTTTAAACAATCCAGAGTGAATAATTTATTGTTTTTAATTTCTTTACTGAAATTGTAAAATATTAGAAATTTTATGAAAACGTACCGTACGTCATCTCAGATTATTTATACGTATAAAAAAATATTTATTTTTATTATAGTCTACACAAATAAACAGAAATTATATCTACAAGATACATATATCAAAATGACACTTTTTACCATTGTTGTTTGTCTGTTTGTTAGGCTGGTCCGATTTTGACAGGACTTTCACTAGAATATAGCAAATGTTATAATAAGTAACTTAGGTTTATTTCATTTTAGATATATTAAATAAATATCGAGAAATTCCAAACAGATGTAGTCGCGGTCACAGCTTGTATACAATGGAAATTTTATGATACAATATTATTCGTTAAAGTCAAAAAGTTGAAGAAAATGTATTAAAATATCTTCTCCTTGTACCGACTTACGAATAAAATACTTGTCGATAATAACAAAAATCAAATTTTAATAATTATATCTATTTAAATATAAATTACTGTATGCTTTAGTAAACATCTATTTATTAATATTATTTATATATATTGACTTTTCTCTCATATAAACTTTAACGTGCCAAATTTCCTACTCCTCCAATTTTATTTAAAAAAGTAGTTCAAAATAATAAAATCTTTAATTTTTGCCATTCTAACATATTTTAATTGAAATTGTTTAAAACTGATTAATCGCATATATTTTGGTATTCGAAAATACATTTTTCAGCTAATTACAAACCCGACGCGACGTTTCGAACACTTTACAGTAGTCCGTAGTCGCTTAAATAAAATAATACTTAATAAAATGATACTTTACTTTACATATTAATTAAAAAAAATAGAGTATAATTACAGAAATCGAATCCGCCACCATCGCCTATACTAAATCACTAACCAACATTAATGACGTAATTAAACCATAAAAAAAACGATTAAAAAAATCTAGTTATACTAACATAGAAAAGTACTTTATAAAAAATATTTTAGCAAATGCAATTCAGTCACGAATCAGGTGAAACAATGGTATTGTAAATTGTTCGCTTTAATTGCGCGCAGAGAATCGAAGGCGGTACCACCCCGCCCCGTTTACTTTCGGCTAATAGCGCCTGTGCGGACTTTATTATACTTTTTTAGCTTTACGCTTTAATTCCGCATAGCAGGGTAAACAGAAAGTACCTAGTGTCAAAACACTCCGTACTCCACTTTCCGCCGTGTTCGAGGCATTGCTTGTTGAGTTGCGGAACTCAACACCACACTTTGTCTTACCAGCGAGGAAGCGTAAATAATTAAAATATGACTAATCACGTGAATCAGTAGAATAGTCTGACTGTAAACGCGATTGGTTGTGAGTTCGATTCACATTTGGAGGAATGATTATATTTAAACTATTTCTATTATCTAGCTCTGGTAAGACAAAGCGCGGCGCTGAGTTCCGTCACTCAACACTTAACGAATTCAATGAGAAGTATTCTTTCAATTGTCATTTACATTGAAGTATCAAAACTTGGTCAAAAGTCACTGTTTGTCAAACGAAACGTCACCCGTGGTCTACTAGTGACCACGGACTACAGTAAAGTGATCGAAACGTCGAGTTTTCCAAAATATAGTCCAATACCAAACTATACGCGATTAATCCGTTTAAAATAGTTTCATTTAAAATGTGTAATAATCGTGAAAATCAAAGATATTATTACTGTAAATTTATTCAATATTAAATTTTTTATATGTTTATAAAACCTTGTAATACGTAACTGTATATATTCACATTTACATATTTATTTTATAAAAGGCTCATATTTCGCACGTTCTGAGCGGAATAAACAGTTTATTATTTTGGACTACTTTTTTTTAAAAAAGGGGTAGGAAATTTGGAATACTTGAAATTTGAATGCAAGAGTATGCCAATTGTTTCTTGCTTATTAATAGTACCTACATTAGAAACGTATTAAATACGTCTTTATTAAAATTTACAGAAATTTTATAGATAAAAATGTATTTTCTTATACTAAAATATACGCGATTAATCCGTTTAAAATAGTTTCATTTAAAATGTTGAAAAACATCATATATTTTCACTAAGTCCTCATACTGCTTTGCCAAATTATAAACATCTAATTCAGCAAAACATTATAAAATAATTATCATATCGCTCCATAATACGGTAATAACAAGATTTACCACATTTTAATACGGCGCTAGTAATAATCAATTATTGAATTAGTAAATGGGCAATTTGAATGTTTATCGATTCGAGATATCGATTTTGAGTTGTTATTTTACAATTAACGTATAGATTTGTGTATTTTTTTCTAATGTACTTAATATTATTGAGACCACTCGGGGGAGTGATTATACATAAATTATTTTCAGTTTCTCGCTCTGGTAAAAGACAAAGTGCGGCGTTGAGTTCCACCACTTATCACGCAATGTCTCGTATTCGGTGACAAGTGAAATACGGAGTGTATAGACACTAGGTACTTTCTGTCTACCCTGCTATGCAGGATAAAAGCGTGAAGTTAATAATAATAATAATAATAATCTTGAAATGAAGATGATGACGTTCATATTAACGAGAAAATTCTTGTTTTTACTCCTGTATACATTTTTTTATTAATACATACATATTTGTATGTTTTGATCCTCGTGTTATAGTGGATTGTAACTAAACACACGATGGTTGTGTGTAAACGGCGTTAAGTTACGGGTAACAGTAAACGTCTTGAATTCGAACGGAAATTGGACAACAGAGTGCCTAGACACTAGATTTTCTGTACCTCAGGTAGTTAAGCTGGTGGTAGGTTCCTGTACTGACATTACTGACATATTTAGGTTAATTATCAATTCGAAACAGCTAATAATAACTATTTATATGAAATGTATTTTTTATTTTTATTTTAATTTTTGCTCATAACTATTTTTACACATTTTAAATGAAACTATTTTAAGCGGATTAATCGGTTATATTTTTATATATTTATGAAAATCTGACATTTTGAAATCACAGGTAGACTCTACCTGAGATTACTTGTGATTTCAAAATGTCGGATTTTCATAAATATATATTAAAATACTAAAACATACGTGATTAATCCGTTTAATATAATAGATACCTATGCGTTTAAAGATATAATATATTAAATTCTTTTATACATAGATTTGAATAGAACTTTTAGATATATTTACACAAAAGCGTGAAACAAAAGAAGCAATCTAGTGTGGTTCCGCTAAAACGTAGCGCCACACAGTCAGTCGTTTTTGAAATTATTTATTTTCAAATTTGTGCTTTTTTTGTTTTCAGAAAAAGCTTTTTTTTATTTATGTTTTGTACTGTCAAATATATTCAAAATATTAGTTTTCAAATGGTTTTTAAATTGCTAGTATTAAATTATAAATATATAGCTATAATATTTTTTATGTATAATATATAATAGTGAGTACAGAAAAACTCTAGTGTCAAGACACTCCGTATATATTGGCTTGTGGATACAAACGCCGTGCTATTTTTACCGGAGTAAAAATTAAGCAAAAAGCGATAAATATAATCATTCACTCGATTGGGTATCGAATCCGCAACCAATCGTTCTTGCAGCGAAATGCTGTTAAACCGGACCATGATAATCTCGAAAATATTAATATGTACATATTTATCATTGTAATAATATATTATTTTAATGTAACAAAGATAATGCCTTATTAACCCTTTTACGCACACACATTTTACTGGCATACGCTACCCGTGGCGCCATCTATTGCCAAGTAGCGGAACTACACATATATAAATACGTAGAATCTTTTTGCTTCATACGTATTATTATAAATAATTTTAGCACTTGAATTTTGCATATATAAGCGTACATAATAGTACTTTTGTTTATTTTTTACTAAAAAACATGATTTAATGCGGTTGTTATAGGAGTATATTTAATTACCTCTGTACATTATTATTTTAGAGCTTACGCCATCGTCCATTGTTTGCAAAATGGTAGATAATAAGGAAGTGAGACGGAAAGCAGAGAACAGAATTTAGTGGTCTTAACACTATTCTCTCTGCGTATATGCGGGAGTTACGTGACATTAAAGAAAATGTAATTATGTATATATTGATGACTCTTTATTTGTAACATTATGTGTGTGTGAGTTATAGGTTAGATCTTCTATCTATGAAATGATTATATTACATTATTTTGAAGACACAATGGCGTTGAGTTCCGCCACTAAGCGCGTAATGTCTCGAATTCGGTGGAAAGCTAATTACGGAGAGTCTTAACACTAGGTACTTTCTGTCTACCATGCAATGCTGGATACAATTATAAAAAACTAGTAAGACACTAGATTGTCTCAGACTACCCTACTATATATAAATATGGATATATGGATATATATACGGGATAAAGCATGGAATTCCTTTTTTAAGGGAGTGAATAGCCTCTCTCGCCAAATAATCGTTCTTTAAAATAATTTTGGGGTAACTAAAGTTTGTAAAAATCTTAAGAAGATTCTGAAAGGTGCTAAAAATAAATAATGTAACAACCGAAGAGAAATTTAGGTCACGGTGAGACATTTACATATAACTTAGTTAATTTAAGCTCTTTGTTTATATTTGAGAGATACAGGTTCAAATTCTGTAACTTATTTTGCATTATTTTTGCAAGGAAAACCATTTTATGAAATTAGATTGAACTCAAAATATCTAATTTATTGACGGCGTTGAGTTTGACACTCGCAATGTCTCGATTTCGGGTGGAAAGCAGTCAATGGAGTGTCTTGACACTAGGTTATCTCTGACCGACCTGATATGCGGAATACAGCGTGTGGATGCTTTTTTAATTTTTTCTTTAATTTTAAACTTAAATATCCATACTATAGTAGGCATATATCAATTTTAACAGCATCTTAGTTACTTATTTATATTACAATACAATTATTGAAATTTTGAAATTGAGGCCGGCCGTGTGTCAGACGGTGTGAGTCAGACGCTGACTGTAATTGCGATTGGTTATGGGTTCGATTTGCACTCGGTAGAGTGATTATATTAAAATTATTTTCACTTCCTCACTCTGGCAAGACAAAATGCGACGTTGAGTCCCGTCACGACACGCAACGACGCGAAATCGGCGGAGTACGGAGAGTGTTGACACTAAATAGGTACCTTTCTGGTATACGGTATAAAATCCAGGTAAAGTTGCGGAAAATAACTAATTTTAATATAAACGATACATCATATGAATATTCCTATAGTTTTATTTAAATAAACGAAGCAACTTAAATAAGGGGCGATCACTCATACAAAAAATCATGGCCGCCTCACAATATCTTTCTGCGTCGGAATGAGAATTAGAACAGAAAAAGAGCAAAAACGTAATTATTCGGCTTAGGCCTTTCCGCGTCCACATTTGTTAGGATTTTGACAGGCTCGCTTAGTATGGAGGCGGGTTTTATTATTATACATATATCATATACTATTTTAAAGAACATGTTTTTATATACGCTGTATTCGAACCTGCGTCTCTTGGAAACCGTCCGCTCCGACCGCTAAGCTATGCGTTCTATATCCAGTTGCGTTGAAAATTTAAAAAATTCTGTATAATATTATTTTGAGCAAAGCGTTTGAGCAAAAAAAATATTTTAATATGATTTTCTGAACAAAGTAACTTTAAAATAGAGAATTTAAACTAGCAAAACGAAAAGGCAAATATTTAATAAAATTGCCAAGAAAGTTTAATCCTGAAGTAAGTAGCAGTAAGTAGTAATTATATAGTGATAAAAAATACTTAAGAATATTGTAATAATAAAATAACAGTTTCCATAAACTAAAATATCTTAGAATGGCATTTATATATATTAATAAAAGGCTAAAAGGGCAGTACTGTTGAGATTTCGCTGGACTGCTACCACCAAGCTTCATCAGCTTCACGCATTATCCCACATAATATGATACCCAAAGACAACCTAGTGTCAAGACACTCCATTAACCAAGCATGGTATATCAAAAAAGACGATCACTTAAAAACAGAGTGATAAACCACTTAATGAACAAAAGCCTCTTCCACACTGTGAACTGTGTATCAACATATGTGCAAGCACATGTGCTTGTCCTGCTTTCAAGGAATCTGAGCAGCATCTATTCAGTTTAAAAGAGGATTATCGTTTCAGTTGCATCCCCCGATACAATAATAGAAAGTGCCTTATTAGTGTGAAACACGAATAAAAGTAATCACAATCAGAGACCGTTATGGCGCAGTGGAACAGCGTCTGATTGTAAACGCGATTGGTTGTGGGTTCGATTCACACCTAGAGGAATTATTTAAACATTTTTAATAGACGTTAAAATTTAAATGCTGCGGCATTCGAACCCGCTTCTCTTGTAACTTCCAAGCGTTCTAGCCACTAAACTATATGTTTTTTATCCGGCTGCATTGAAATTCTTATGCGTTTGTTACAATTTATATATGTTGTTAGCTCGCTTTCTCATTTTCTAATCCTTTTTGTAGAATAACACTTGAAAAAATAGTTAAATTTAGTAAAATATTTGAAATTCATTTCCATTTCTCCTTTCTGAGAAACTCGGCGTTATGCCCCAAAGTACAATATCTGAATTTCAGGTGAAAGCTGTCAACGGAGTGTCTTGACACTAGGTTGCCTCTGACTACACCGCTATGCGGGATAAAGCGGGAAACTGCTACTGATCACGAATTTCTAATTACTAGTACACATGAAATACTTGTTACGTTGCCAAGGGCAACCTTTATGTTCCTTATAATACTAAAGTATTTATCAAACATGTGGTTATATACGTTATATTTATTCTATTAATTTAATTTATGTCTAATAAATTGTAATTTTAATAATAGTAAGTATTTTGCATTTCTTTTCCCAAAAACTAAGTATGCCAAATATCATACTCTTCCTTCCCCATAATTTGTATAAAAAGGGATCCGTAGCTTTCCTTCTAGTATTAATATAAAATATTATGAAAGAAAAGTTAAACGGAGTGTTTTAACACAAAAATGTAAAAAATGAAAAATTAACATTTATTTACGATAAGATAAAACACGGCGTTAAATTTCGCCACCCAACACACAACGTCTCAAGTTCGGGCGAAAAGCACAGAACGACACTAGAACAGTACTAGGTTCTCTCTGCCTACTCTTCTATAGGTGAGATTAAAAAAATACTATTTCATATATACAGTAAAGAATATCCTATACTATTTTAGACTTCTTCATAGTATATATTGAACTTTTAAACTTTTATAAATATATTTAAAATATGAAAACAGTGTAAAATGTCAGTGTTTTTATATTAATTTCATATGAGCCGAAATAGCTCAGTTGGGAGAGCGTTAGACTGAAGATCTAAAGGTCCCTGGTTCGATCCCGGGTTTCGGCATATGCTATATTTTTTTATTTCTAAATTATAGAATCCACATGCTTTTAGCCACGTAAAATACATGTTACCTTTACAACATATATTATGTTACTTCTCACAAAACAATTTTGTGTCAAGCAAATAATAGTTTTGTATTTATTTTATCAATTAATTAATAAATATATTTAATTGATTCCCAATTAATAAATTAATAAATATAATTGATTCCCAATCGGAGGAATGATTATATGAAAATTATTCTCATTACCTTGATCTGACAAAGCGCAACGTTGACTTCCACCACTCAACTCACAATGTCATTTATTTGGCGGAAAGCGGAGCACGGAGTATCTCGACACTTAGTACCTTCCAGTCTACCCTGATATCCAGGATAAAATCGGGATACTATAAGCTGTTCTGTCTGCTTAATTATCCTTGAAAAGATGATAAATTGTTTTTCTTCACGTACTAAACTAGAGACTATTATACGTAAATCTATAATTTAGAGTAAGTTATCGTATTTTTTTTTAATTCAGACATTTTCACCAGACAAAGGATCATAAACACAGGTAAATTTAATTTTATATTAAACAATAGAATTGAGGTTTACATAATTTTACATTTAAGTGAGAATTTATGTTAAAAAACTAGAAACTTTTTACATAACGATACCTTACGTAATAATTGTAAGTTATGTAATATTTTTTTTATCTCACGGAAAAGATTTCATTTAATTTTACTCGTTCTTTGCTCCTATTTTTTCAAGGTAAGTTAAAAAGAATATAAAGTTAAGACGGCGGGACTCAACGCTGTGCTTTGTCTAGATTTGAAGTGAGATTGAACGAATAACCGTCGCACTTACAATCAGACGTTATCCCACTGCACCTCGATAGTCTTAATATTACTGTCAAACAGTGTTTTTTCTACTGATTAATATGACTAGATAGATATAGTCTCTATATGTTCCTTTTTATGTTTTAGCTTCACGCCTTTTATCCCGCATAGCAGGGTATAAGGGAAGCACCTTGTGTCAAGATTCTCCGTACTTCGCTTTCCACCGAATTCGAGATGTTGCGTGTTGAGTGATGAAACTCAACGCCGCAGTTGTCTTAGCAGAGCGAGGAAATGAATTTTATATATAATCACTCCCACGAGTGGGGATGGAACCCACAACAGGTCACGTTTACAGTCAGACGCTGTCACACTGCGCCACGACTGGCCTCTAAGTTCCTTATGTTAGTGTATTAAAATAATAATATTGATTATAATAGAAGGTCCGTAATAACTTAAATAAATTAAATTCTCGTCTGATTGTTAACGCGATTAGTTATGGATTCGATCCCCACTCGGGGGAATGATTAAATTTAAATAATTTTGACTTCCTCGCTCTGGTAAAAAAGATAAAGTGCGGCGTTGAGTTCCACCATAGAATTCGATGGAAAGCGAAGTATGGAGTATCTTGACACTAGATACTTTCTGTCTACCATACAATGCATAAATTATAATCTATTACGATGAAGAAAACATTCTATGTCATATGTCGGAACTTAACGCCACCTTTTGCCTTTCCAGACGGCAGGAATTCAATACAATATTTTGCCAAAAACTAATCAATCCCAAAGCTTAAATAAATACATATATTCGAAGTTTTTGCTGTACTACTTACTATAAGAAAATACTAAAACTAATTTTGCATTTTTTACGTTAATTTTTTTTGCACGCCACGCGAACGTGTTTTGAGTTCGGAATATTTATGGGCTGTGAAGTTAGGTTCGGCGATTGACGGGCCGTATCTGTGCACTTGAGATTGAACTTGATTTATATCGCCTCTATGAGTTACAATATTTACAAAATAACTTTTAAACCCTCTCGAAATGGTTGTAAAATTTATTAATTTCGAAACCAATAAGGCGCAATGGCGCTGTTATGGTCAACTACTCGTGTTAACGCTTGTTGTAGGTTTGAAGCCTACTCCAGATATTTATTTATCTTCTCTCCTTTTATGATTTATCGAAAAATAATCTTTTCTTAATGCTTCTCACTTCATTCACAGTAGTGTGAGATAATCTAGTGTTAAGACACTACGTTCACCGCATTCCACCAAAAATCCGGTTTATCTTACCAGAGCGGAGAAATACTAAGAAATTTCAAGTATAATCACTTCAAATGCAAATCGAACCCACAACCGATTGCGTTTACAGTCAGACGCAGTGCCATGGTGCCAGAATGACCTCAAATAATATAATCATATATTATAATCATAAGTGTGTAAATAACACTTTAAAATATTACAAAATATCCTAGCCCAAGCTTAAAGATAAGCATTTAGTCCTTTTAACTGGGATAGTTCAATTTGCCTTCATTAATATGTTATTTTTTTTCACGCTTCACGCTTTTAACCCGCATAGCAAGGTAGACCGAAAGTACCTAGTGTCAAGACACTAGGCACTTCCGTATTAATATGCTATTGTTGATATAATATGTAAAATACTTTTTTTTAACTTAAAATTTTCATCCCGCATAGCAGGGTGGACAGTACCTAGTGTCTAGACTCTCCGTACATGAAAGTAATTTTAAATACAATCACTCCCTCAAGAGTGGATCGAACCCACAACCGATCGCGTTTATAGTCATGAAATACTTTAAGGCATTTTTAACTTATATCAAGACTTTTATTCAATTGTTTTTCTCCTAATAAATCTATTTTTTATATTGAAAAAAAATGAGGTAGAAACTGTAATTTTGCAAGTATATAACTATTTTCATAATTTTATTGAGAACGAAATTGCAGGCGACATCTAGTTTATATATATAGAACTAAAAAAACTTGTTAAGAATCACATTTTATTTAAAATATTTTTTAACTTTTTTCCCATAACACATCTGCATTTTGCAAGGTGGATAGATAAGCACGGCGTTGAGTTGCGTAACTGAGCACGCAATTTAACAAGGCTAACTAGTTTTATACTAGACAGTTCTATAAAAATAAATAAATCTCGAGTGTCTGATTGTAGTATTAAAATATTGACCATATACCAAAATAACTTTTGTTAAAATATTTGTCTTTTTTTTCGGCTAAACTGGTACTGGCAGATAGCTGATATAATAAGGGATAGCTTATTAACGCTTTTATTTTAGAGTTATAAAATAAAGCTCCAGAGACGTTAAATTCCACGCAGATGATGTCGCTGGTACAATTTATAAAAAAGATAAAAATCTTAGCATAAAAAGATACGGATTTATTTCTTTTAGTGATTGTTTACATACAAAAAACTCTCTGTTCTATTTATCTATATCGCATATTGCAAAAGAAATCGATATTAATCGTATATAAAAAAATATTAAAAAAAATCGATATTAGTCATAAGTAATAGAAAAAGAACGTAAAAATAAAACATAACAACAACGACATATAAGCGCAAGTTATAATAGTAGGGGATTTCTAAAATTAAAAAAAAACCGTAATTGTAATTACAGGTCACGTGGAGCCATGTTGAAGCCACGCCCACTGGCAGTAGCCACCACAGTATTTGCATGCTTTATAGTGTGACCATATTTTCTGGGACAGCGTCCGACTGTGAACGCGAACGGTTGCGGGTTCGATGTCCATTCGGGAGAATGGTTATATTTAAATTATTTCCATTATTTCGCTCTGATAAGCAGCACTTACATTCGGGTGGTAGTGCTCTTCTTCCCTCTGGATGTACTGCCTGCTTGGGGGTGCGTATTGAGATATTATGTTCACTTTTTAGTTGTAGATAGTCTATGTTTCGAGTTTTAGTGGTAGCTAGCTTTTTCAACATTGACATTTTCTGATATAAGTTAAGTATTCTTGGTTTTAAGAATTTAATGTATCGAATTCAATGGAAAGCGAAGTACGGAGTGTCTTGACACTCGGTACTTTCTGTCTATCCTGCTATGTGGGATAAAAGTGTGAAGCTAAAAAAAAGAATTTAATATTTTGTCTAGCGATAAGAATAGAAGATGCGGCGAATAAACGTTATTAATCCGTTAATAAATGTTATTAATTAGCTAATGTTACATATAAGCTAGTATTGTTATCATAATAATCTGCTAAGAAATCTATTTAAAAGTTGCAAAAGAACAGTAAAATCTAGAATAACAATATGAATATTTTAGATTATATAAAGCTTTTCATTGAGCTGAATGTTTTTTGCATATACTGTACTAACTCTCCTGGTTTGTAATATTTTTTTTTAAATTGAAATAAATCGTAAATATTCAGTCAATTTCATATATTTAAGGTACATTTCAAGAGCTTAAAAAAATCAAAACAATTTATACGACACGAAGAAAATAATGGCTTCTGAGGACAAATATTAAATAACAAAGGCGACATCCCATTACATGATATACGATACTTTTGTTTCTTTCAATATATTACTTGGACGAAATAAACTTTAAAGAGTAATTGTGAGAGATTCAAAGCTGTAACTTAATTTTGTTATTTATATTGTTCCCAAGAAACAGTTATCAATGTCTAGAATCTAATGTTAGTCGTATGTACGAAATAGCACAAGTATGTGTCTCAAGATACTAAAAAATGAACTCAGTGGAACTTCTCGGCGTTGAGATCCGCCAGTCAACTCATAATGTCTGAACTTCGAGCAGACAGTTTAGAATAGAGTGTCTTGACACTAAATTAATTAAAAAGAAACTGCCTAAAACTCTGAAGAGTATTTCAGTGTCATGCCATCTACTCAGTTTCTATAAAAGACAAAAAGTGGTAAATTTTGTAGCTTGCAATATATAACCTAGTAATACACATAAGAAGAAACACAGGGAGTACTTAAACAAAATAATTTACACTAAATTTTAAAACTAAACATGTAGCATTACATCACCCGTCACTATTCACTCAAAGAATCCATCTTTAATTTTTTCTTATCCTTACCATACAATCTCCTTCATGTTATCTCCATACAACGTGACATTGACGAAGCGATTTGTGCTCTACTGGCACGCTCGTAGCGCCATAACCTAAAGAACAGAACAGAAGAAACATTCTTCCAACAAAAAACTTTACAAAATAATTATAATATTTTATTCATTATTACCAATATTTCTATTCATTATTACCAACCTCAAAGTGTGGTCACTCCCTTACAGTGTACTCGACTACAATTAACACGAATGGAACAGTTTATTCTGTTAGCTCATTTTAATAGTACTTAAGCACTACCTGGTTGGTACACGATAAAAATCACCCGCGTTTTCTTCCGCAATATATAATGGACTTATACAATATATATAGATATAGATATAGATATCGATATTCACTGTTTTTAGGGCGATAAATGGCCATCGAAGAGTCTTGACACTACGTTTTCCCTATCCCAGGTTCTCCTCGTCCGAATTAGGTAGTTAAAAAAGTCCTTACGGTTTTATTTTTTTTTAGCGTCACGCTTTTGCTCGCATAGTACCTAGTGTCAAGACTCTCCGTACTCCGTTCTCTTAATGTCAATATTAATGAGAGACAGTGTACTTACTTCATTTTGCCTATGTATGAAGTAAATGTATGAAGCCAAAATAATAATTATTCGCATAACCCGCTGTCTGCCAAGTAGACTGAAACGATGCATTTTTTCCTAACTTCCCGCCTAACTAGTTGCTTGCTTTTTTCCTAACTTTCCGCCTAAATAGTTGCGTACTTCATGACGAAACTAGCTAAATTAAATACTGAATCTTAAAATTACTTTCTATCATGACGTGGTGAACAGCTTTTAATTGTAAGCGCCTCGGTTCTCGGTTTGATCCCTGCGCCGGGCAAGATAATATTATATTTAAATTATTTTCATCTATATAAGAGACTACGCGGCGTTATGTTTCGCCACTCAGCACTCAGTATCGAATTGGCTGAAAGTGGAGAATGGTGCAACTAAATATCAAGTTCACTATGCCTTATGCATGGAGCAAACTTTCAACAACTTTCTTATTTGTTTTTTAGTTTCACGCTTTTATCTCGCATAGCGGTGTAGACAGAAAGTACCTAGTGTCAAGACACTCTGTACTTCGCTTTTTACTTTATTAAATTTGAATAAAACAAACTTAAATCGGTTAAGCCGTTTCCAAGACTAGCGTGCACAAACGCACAGACAATCAGATATATAAACAAAAAATAAATGTTTTTCTCATACGCCTTCCACGTACAGACATCGATCACTTACATTATTATTATATGTACCCATAGATAATATGTAAGTCAATATTAATCAGTTTTCCGTATTGTTCATTCATAGAAAAATTATATATTTTTTTGTATTTGTTTAATTTATATGCGATTGTTAGCATTGTGTTTTAATTAAATATAAATAGTAAAAATTATTTCATACAATAAGACCTTGAAAAAATCCCCGCGTTAATTTCTTTTTTTTAGCTTCACGCCTTTATCCCGCATAGCAGGGTAGACAGAAAGTACCTAATGTGAAGACACTCCGTATTTCGCTTTTAACGCCTCACTTTGTCTTTTACCAGAGCGAGGAAGTAAAAATAATTTAAATATAACCAAGTGGGGATCGAACCAGCAACCCATCGCGTTTACAGTCAGACGCTGTCGCCACTGCGCCACGACCGATCTCAATTTCAATTCTAATTGATAGTCAATTTTGTACTACTGATAGTTCTTAAATGAGCACTCCTGGGTCTAGCCCAACTCAATAAAAGTCTAATTATTTTCATTTCTCCAGTCAGATAAGACTAATCACGGCATTGAGTTCCGCCGCTTAACACGCAATGTATCGAATTCAGGTGGGAAGCTAAACAGAGTGCCTTGACATTGGGCTATCTCTGACTAGACTGATTTAAAGATTTATTCTTATTTTAATAGTAAAAAATATATTAACCATAATAATATCAAGTACCTAAATCTCGCTTACAATTATATTGCTATAAATGTATCATAAAAGTATATTTTAAAAGGCACACCAACGTCGGCTCTTCTCAGCAGAGCTTTCCGAGCCAGTAGCTTTAGGACTGAAACTCATGATTAAAAAGTACTTATAATAGCCTATTATTAATTAAAAAATATATGTTTTAAGTTTTTACCAGCTATATTCACTATTTTAACAACGAGTTGAATGAAACCGGTATCTAACGACTTAGAAAAAAAAACAAAATTCTCTAGTAAATACACACAAGAATCGAACCCACAAACCCGATTAATTGAAACTTAAATCAATATTCCACAATCTAAATCGATATTTCAACTTTGAGCGTACACACTACCCATACTTTAAATACCAAGTGTCACGTCATACACATTCTTTATCGGCCCAATACCGCAAAGTCATTAAATATAATCAATCACCATTTAAAATATCCAAAATGATTATATTAATTCTGAAAGCATTATTTGACTAAGTATAACAATAGATGAAATGATTGGCGGAAAGTTCTGGAATGAAAAAAAGGAGAGTGGTGGCGTAGATGACATGTCAATTGGGGAAGCGTCTATTGTTCTTTTTTTGGTCTAATATACCATGCGGGGCTATTAGACGATGTGGAGCCTTCGCTATAAGGCTTTGTTGGTTAACTATATATAATGTATATAATAAAGCCTTATAGCTTAACTAACTTAGCTCGCGTGGAATTTAACAGCTCTGGATTTTTTTCTTTTAGCTTCACGCATTTATTCCGGACAGCAGGGCTACCAGAACGTACCTAGATACACCTGTCAAGACACTTCGTACTCCGCGTTCCGAATTCGAGACATTGCTTGTTACGTGGTAAAACTCAACGCCGCGCTTTGTCTTACCAGAGCGAGAAAATGAAAATAAATTTAATTATAATTACAGTCACATACTGTCTCACTGCGTCTGGATCTTCATTTTTTTTTATTTTAAAATAAAAGTAGCCCAAGTTCCTCCTTATTACGTCAGTTATCTGGTAGTAAATGTCTCGTCCGACTAAGTCCGTTCCACAGATAGACATACAGAAAAAATTAAAATATGTTATTTTGGTATATATATATATATATATATATATATATATATATATATATATATATATATATATATATATATATAGTCTATACATATATATGCGTTTAGTAAAGCTATTTTAAAATAACAAATAGACACTCTAATTTTGCTTATTTGTATTCATAAAAAACATTGATATACATTTACTGCTCCACGCTTATTCCCGCATTCCGCCGTGGCGAGACACCCCGCTGTCCAATTTTCACTCAAAATCGAGACTGTTGAATGTTCAATGGCGGAACTCAACGCCGGACACTGTCTTGTTGGACCGAGCGAGGGAATTAAAATTGAAACTTTTCTTAAATCTTATTCTGGTAAGACAAAGGGCAATAAAGGGCAATTTAATATAATTTCTTGTTTTATATACAGGTTGTGTGCAATGTGAACCCAGTGTCAGTAGTCCTAAGAGTACCTAGTCTGAATATGTAACAATTTAGGAGTAAAATTCCTAAACTTAATTCATTTGACCGAAATATTGCTCCTAAAATATAATCTAGACCGAGTTAAAGTCAATCTCTGTAAGCTTCGAAAGTCTCGTGTCTACCTCTAAAAATCTAGAGATATATACAAAATTTGACTAACTTTACCAATAATTAAAAGTACAATGACAAAGTACCGATCTTTTAGGATTCCGTTCCCAAAAGGTAAAACGGAACTCTATCACTATGACTTCGCTGTCCGTCTGTATGTCACCAGAATTTATCTCATGAATCGTGGCAGTACTTTTTACTTGTAGAAAAATATAATGAAATAAATACTTAAGGGGACTCCGATACAACAAACGTGAATTTTCTCTCGTTTTTGCTCGACATTAATAACGGTAACAGATAGACGCTTAAAATAATCACAGAATATTTAGTTATATACCTACTTTAAAAATAAAATAATTAAATTATAATTAAAATTATATAATTAAACAAACAAGAGATATAATTTTTTTGTTTTTATAAATAATGGTAAGGAACTATTCGTGCACGAATCCAAATCGCACTTGACCGGTATGTTTGTTTTGTTTATTACGATATTTCCCTTTCATTAAAAAAAATTATATCCAAGAATAATTTTAAACAAAATCATAAATCTTAACCGGCTTACTTTTAAATGTTTAATGTATTAAAATTGACAATAGTATTTACAAAATACAGAGAAAAGACAAAAAAAAACCACATTGTCTCACAACGCCAGAGCTCGAGTACTCTAACGGAACATTGAAACTAACTATTGTTATTACACTTACATTTACAATAAAATAGTATAATATAAAATAATTTATGAACAGACTAACTAAATTTATTATTACATGGTTTTGTGAATTTTAAATTCTATTTTTGTTTCGTTATTTATTTTAAGTGATGACAACATCGTTACAATTGACTATGTATTGAGTTGTAGTCCAGTCCAGTTCGGTCCAGTGAAATCTAAGTGTATATAATGAATAGATTTTCTTCACTTCACTCTTTTATCCCGCATAGCAGGGTAGACAGGAAGTACCAAGTGTAAAAACACTCCTTACTCCGCTTTCTGCGGAATTCCAGCTTTGTTTTACCCGAGCAGATGAAATGATAATAATTTAAATATAGTCATTCCCCTGAGAGGGAATTCAACCCCCAAACCGATTGAGTTTACAGTCAGACGCTGTCCCACTGCACCACGTCCGGCCTAGGTATATATCTAACAAGGCTATTTAATAAATTAATATATATTAATTAGACGGACATTAGCAAAATAAAAATACGAACTAAAACGTCTGTAAACGATGTTTTTTTCGTATTGCTGATAGGCGTTAGGTGTTAGTGACAAATGACGTCATAAATTACTTAAATCATTATTGTATGTTTGTTTTGTGTAAATGTGAAAGTGTTTCTATTTATTGTGAATTATTTGTTATTTTAAAGGACGGAATATTTTTATTTCTTAGAAGTGTTTTTATATTCTCAATGAAGTCTAGGAAGAGCTCAAAGGAAACTTAATTAATTGTCTCATATAAAAATGATACACATATAAACAATTTTATAATATACAGAAAACCACAAGCTTCAAAACATAACGTAAAAATCATGACAAAACAAAAGACAGGTAACCTGTGAAATATGTTCACGCGTCCGGCGTCTAACTAATGACAATATAATTTACCTATCTGACTACCCACAATCAAAACGTCTAGCAAAATTTTTGACAAACGACGCGTTTTACGCAACGTCATTCCATCTCAATTTTACACGTTAAAATAAACAAACACATGATATTAAATCATAAAAAGAATTTTAATCTGTCCAAGATACGCCCATTTAAGCATTTGAAATTTAGTAATAGTGCAAAATCAGTTGTAATAATAATTTTTGACATGTGGTCCAAAAAAAAGCACACACACACGGCACATGACACCAAAATCTAAAACTTTAAAGCGATCTCACGCTGCGAACTAAAAAAAAATATCAAACGGCCCTTTCTGGGTACCTTTTTGTACTATTGTCGACATCCGACTCGTCCCCGGCTCTTTATTAACAAGATTTCGTATATCCCATTGTCGCTAACACTTTCTAAGTCAGAAATATAATTTTTTTCCACTCAGTTTGGACATTTCGCTTGAATTATACTAGTTTTGTTAAAAGATTTAAGGAGATTGCTCTTTTTTTTTCTACATCGCCCAATAGGCCGGCCGGCTGACGTGGGTGAGCGCGTGTATAATCGGCATCAGGTAGTTTCGACTTTGAATTTTGTAATATATGTATAATTAAAGTGCGGCTTAAGGTGGAATTTTTGTCAAATTTTATAGTCTTTTTGATTGAGGTTACAGCCCGTTGTTATTCCCGATATGGTCGTGAAGTTATTATATCGGGGTCCGGCGGTAGCTTTATGTGAAATATTAAAATATTCATCGAGTCTAGTTTCGAGTTGGAACGATTTGTCTCGGACCATTATAAATACATCGAAATTCGTCTTTAATGCGTTACGACCGATAAAACGTAATGGAGAATTCTTTGTAAAAGTTCATTAAATGTGGAAATTAGCTTTTATTGGGCCGTTTTCGTTAAATATCCAATCTATACGGTAGGTAATGCCTCGATGATAAACATACTTCGAATTAAAACGCGTCCGACTCGCCTACATTTTTATGGCTAATAATTAAATAATTCGGTTGTCTGTTATAAATTATATTGGCTGTAACAAATCGTCTTGAATTTGTTATAGTATAAAAATAAATATATTAGTTTCACCCGTGACGATAGGTGTGTTACGGATAACACTGGATTAACATATTCTGGCTGCCTCAGAAACTAAGTTAAATTAATTTTTGTATTCTACACGAGCAATGAAATGAAAGAATGCTCATACAATCGTTCGTCAATGTGTAGCTATCAAAGGACATCATTGCATTATCTCTTTAAATTGTTTACTAACTTACTAACATAATGATTCCCATGTATATAAATTAAAATATATATAAATTAAAATATATATATAAATTAAATATTGTTTGTATAAAGTATATTTTCAGTATTTACTATTTCTAAAGTGTTATTCAACACTTACAACACGTATAAAAATTTGAACGCAGCGGGATTCGAACCGGCGCCTGAACCGTCTAAAAGGGAAGTACATTTCTACTACAAATTACTATTAAAAACTGAATTTATAATATTTGTTAAATAAATAAATATTTGATCTCAGTAGATTTTCTGTTAGCTTTCTCAGTTTTCTGGTTACACTATAAGTTACCTGTCACTTGATTATAAATGCTAAATGCAATCAAAAACTAATAAATCTATTAACTGTTACGCTTAGGATGAGCTAAAAAATATCGTACTTTATTTAATAAAATTGATTTTCCAACCAAAATATCATGTCATATTCTTATTTGGCTTGTAGACATATATATATATATATATATATATATATATATATATATATATATATATATATATATATATATATATATATATAAGCACGTACATATATGTGTAATTTAATTTATATATTTTCTTGAAAATTGCGTAAAATAAGCGTTTAGGCTATAACATTCTCAGAACGGCCCCCCCGAGCGAGAGTCACGAACTTTACAACCTATATAAACATAAAACGCGACAACTTCGTAACTGAATGTGACATAATTTGATTTATTCCAGCAATAAAGAAAGCGATGGACGCCATTGACATTATTAAAACACCTTGCATGCAGATTTTGTAGTATTTTATTTATACTATGTTGATAATATGGTAATTATCACTTCTAGGTTTGTACAACATAGAACTGTTGACAAACGATTCAAAAGTTATTTAAATTAGAAATGGACGTTGGAGTAAAGGAAAAAAGGAGTTGGAGTAAAAAAGGTTTTTTTAGTTTATTATAAAAATTTTTATATTTAAATTTAGTTTTTAATACAGTCTGTTCTTTTGGTTTTCAATCTGGCTAAAAGAACGGAGTATCTTCTCACCAGGTTTTGACCACCAACTGATTTTCTTTTAAAAGTATTTTAAAATAATTAGAAGTAATCCTCCATAAAATAAGTCTTGCAATTTTTTACTTAGTAATTCAAAAACAATTCTTAAACTAATCAAAAATTACAATGCCGTCGGTATAACAATATTTTCGTATGTGCCTTTTACATACAACCATAAGACATGAAAGGTTGAACTTGAAGACAGACTCTGGCTAGGATGGAATAAATGCCAATTAGAAGAAACAAGACTACGTACACCCGTTCAAATTTGCAATGTCATTCAAATACAACTTGAAGATATAAATGATAATTAAAATATTGACGAGTTGTCTGTCTGTTGTACTAATTTCATTTCTATTTTCCGTAGCTTTGACTTTGAAACGTTAAATTCTTTTTTCTGTTACCGTGGGAGTGTCAGGAAATTCTCTTTTAATATTTTCCTATACTTATCAAGGAATTTTCTTCAAATCAATCGCTTAATTTATATATATTAATTAATATTTCCTTATACAGTTATCAATATGTCAATAATAATAGTTAAATATCTTTAAATCTACTTGTATATAGCATGATGGTTAGTTATTTAGTTGACTCAAAATTTTTCCCGCTAAAAGTAGAATTCCCGCTATTTAAAAAAATATGAAAAAAAAAAATAATTAAAATATTTTACTTAAAAAGTTTTGATGCGTAAAATAAATTAACAGAAGCGTCAAACGTTTCATACACACATATAAAAACAATTTAATTACTTTAAGGTAAGCTAACACAAAAGCTATTACGAAATTCCACGGTTCGTGAGGAATGTTTATTTTTAATTTTAGCAAAATGAAATTTAAAAAAAACTAGTAAATGGCCGTTTTAATTCAGGTTGAATCACTTTGGCCTTACACTAATGAGGATGGTCTAGCTACATGTTTAATAGCTTCCTTTAAATTATTGATATACTTAAACTAATGTAGACCTGCTCGACGGGTCCGTGTGTGAAGTAATAACATGGCCAGTATAGAAAGTCTGAAGCCTATTCCGACGTTATGCAAATTTATAATATGAATGAGGTCATCGTGGCCCAGTCGTACAGTATTGATTGTACTAGGTTCAATTTTCAACCAACACAAGATCCATAATTTGAAATACATTTGAATATTTATTTTATTATTCTTACTAAGAGCACTTATAGTGACCTAAGTGTCTTTACGTATGTATTCCCTAAAAGAGTCCAGGATTCACAATTAGTTGATCCTTATATCATTAACAATTACTTATTTAAATACTAATCTAATTACAATTAAAATATAACATATCACATATCACACTTTGCTGCCACTCAAAACGCATATATATATATATATATATATATATATATATATATATATATATATATATATATATATATATATATATATATATATATATATATATATATATATAACTTTTAACTAATGTATCAAGAATTTACCTACTACTTTATACATAAAAAAACAAAAAAATACCAACATAATGTATTATTCAAAAACAGGATAATATTAAAGAATACCTTTTATTAAATAAACTAAGTATAATAGCTGTTAGCGTTATAAATGTAAATTATTTCATAGGGCATGTCAAAGCCCAAGGCAAAGCAAGGGTAATGATGAGATGATATTCCTTAGCATTCCATAGATTTCTTATATGGAGATAGAGAGTAGAGAAAACAGTGCTTGCTACTTAAAACACAAGTGTAGTGTTAAAGGCCCCTTATGCTCTAAATTGTTTTCTACCCTCATGTTTACCTTATATATATATATATATATATATATATATATATATATATATATATATATATATATACTTTTTTTAGAACTTTTAGAGGGTAACAATTTTGTAACTCAGGAAGTTTACGTCACTTTCAACGTTTACACAGCTTTAATGTACAAATTTTCCCGATTGTACAACATTTTTATTACTATTACTATTCAACACATAAAGAATTTACAATTTACATTCAGTAATCCTAAAGCCCGACCAAACAAACATACAAACAAAAAAACCCTTCCGCTTTATATTATTAGTATATATAGTATTAAAACACTCCTTTCTATTCTAACAATTCAACTTGCAAATTCCGTATTTTTCTTTTTATTATTAGACAATACCAATGTCAGTTACAATCGCCATCGCAGTGACTCATTTAGCATAATTACGAAGTGTCCATTATAATTTTAAATATTTAAATCCATTTTAAACTATGATTTAATTGAATAAGACAATAACATTTTTCATACGAGTGAGTTTGAAATTACGCTTTGTTTAAAGAACATTAGCATTTTGAACGTTTCTTTACACATATAATCTGAGTCATATATATGTTTTTATATATTAAAATAAATTATATTAAATTGTAGAAAAAAAGTTGGCGCCACTTCACGCCACGCCACGCAGTAATTTAATTTTACTTAATTATTTAAAACATTAATCGTAGAAAAATATTCCTCTGTAATAATAAAATAACAAATTACTTTAATAAAGAAAGTAAACATGCTTCAAATATTATATAATATGTAAGGCTCATTAGATTCGAACAAGTCTGCAACTTTATTTTAACTTTTCAATTATTTGGGTAAAGGTGAAACTTTTAGTTAAAAAAAACTGTTTTTAGTAAAAAAACCGTAATTGAAATATAATTACTCCCCCGATTGGGAATCATACCCACAACCGATAGCGTTTGCATTTAGGCGCTGTCCCACTGCGCCACGACTACGCAATCAAAAATGGAAACGCATGGTGACTTTCAAAATAAATATATATGTATTTATATTAAAAATAAATAAATATCAAAAAAATAATAAAATACAACAAAAAATATGAGTGTAAGTGTCTTAAGCATATAGTTAAAAAGTTTGAACAAAAACCTTATAATACCTAAGTCATTTAATACATTATAAAATAATTTAACATATTACATATAACCATTTAAATATATTCAATATAAACCATGAATCATTCATAACTTAATTATGTAAATAAATTATATTTTTTTTTCAGGTCTGTTAAGAAATGAAATTATCTATAAAATTATATATGTATACAATTAAAATTATATTAAAAAAAATATAATTTTTAGGGGTTAGTAAGTATTTTTGTTATAATTTGCGAGGATAATAAGAGATAATCAATCCAGTGATGTATGAGATTTTAAATCTGAAATTCATATTTTTGAACATTAAATTCAATTTTTTGAGCTATTATATACTCTTTCGTCATAAAATGTAAGTTTTGAAGTTTAATTGCAATCAAAATATTCTTTATTCAAATAGGTTATGCAAACACTTTTCAATCAATTAACATAAAAGTGTCAGTATTGTCAGTCGTACTGGAAGCTTTGTTTTTAAAAAAATTGGAACTGATAAAGATGATTTCATTGCCTAAAAAAAGTACATTTTAAGTTGAAAAATTTAACTTTTTATACGTGAAGCAAAAACTTTTTTATGAAATTATAAGGACGGGCCAGTATGAAATTTGGCACGGCTATAGTTTGTATAAAGAAAGGAAGCAGATGATTATATGTTTTAAATAATACGTAAAAATATATTAAATTAATAAAATAAATCTAACACACACTATTATGTGTTTAATCTACGCGTTTATTTAAAGTGACATACACGTTGCTAAGGCAACGCGTTGTTAACGCGTCAACATGACACTAGTTTATGTAAAAGGTTGACGACCGTTATGACGCAATGACGCTACCTGTCTGCAAATTCTATTTCTTTTTATTTTTATACTTATATTTATTAACATACACTGGAATCATTTACATACTATGTTTTCGTTCGATATATATTTTTTATATATTTTATTTTAGAATTGTATAATTTCAAATTATAATATGTATAATAGACAATTTAAAATTAAAAGAATAAGATTTTCTCTACTCTAATAATAATAAAGCGCAGAGTCGGGTTTATTACTCAACATACTGTCTCGATTTCGGGCGGAAGGCAATTAACGGAGTGTCTTGACACCAGGCTGTCTCTGACTATCCTGCTATGCAGGATAAAACGTGTAGCAGCTTTGTTTGCTTTGTTTGAAATCGAAGTACGAAGTTTCTTGACACTAGATAGTTTCTGTCTACCCTGCTATGCGGGATAAAAGGCGTGAAACTAAAAAAACAAATATTATGAGCTTACTTACATAGAAATGGTTGTAGAAAGTAACCAGCTAACAGGCGGAAAATACATTAATTTTAAATCAACTTTCCAAATAACATTGTTAAGTTAAAACAGAATAAGTCATTTTAAACCATACTACGGACAATACAATTAACTTTTAGACTTAACGGCGGCCATCTTGCAAAAATATTGCGCGCTAAATTTTGTATTTAAATTGCTCTTTCATATGTCGAAGTCTAATCGAACATATATTTAAAAAGTTAAAAGCATAGATAACATATTAATTTAATTGTAAAATAATATGTAAACTGTTTGTATTTAATGACTTGTAATTATTATTATTTAATGTTTTTTTTTGTTTAGTATGAAAATGTCATTTGTGAAAAATTAATCCAAAATCCGCTAATTAGCTTTCGATAATTTAAAATCAATAGAAGTATATTTAATTTTGTATATTATTGTCAGGTATTAATGGGTTGCAAAAACACATTAACACATTAATTTATATCACATATAAGATACTTTGACAATCCATTTTAAAGAGTAATAATCAATTTTTAATCTACATACAAACGTACAGATAACTTTAAAAACATGTTTGTCATTATAGAGTGAATAAATTTGACTTAATTTTATTATACACATTAGCTATTTAGCCTTGACTTTGCATTCCTAATGAGGAATTTCGATACTATTTAAATTAGCTCTAAAATGTAAACGACGTTTGGTTTATAGTTTAAGGACATGAAAAAGTTATTTTACTTTAGTATTATATATAAAAAATACAATAATAATTGAAAAACGTGAGCTTTATGTCAGCTTTAAATTTATATCGTTATATTTTTTTTTGAGGCCAGTAGTGGCGCAGTGGGACAGCGTCTGACAGAAAAAGCGATCGGTTATGGATTCGATGCCCACTCGGGGGAGTGGTTATATTTAAAATTATTTTCACTTCCTCGCTCTGGTAAGACAAAGTGCGGAGTTGAGTTCCACCACTCAACACGCAATGTCTCGAATTCAGTGGAAAGAAGCGAAGTACGGAGTGTCTTCATACTAGCTATCAACCACTATATCATTCTTTGTTAGACTTAGACATTAAGGTAGTTAGAAACAGCTAGTGTCAAGACACTCGGTTACCTCCACCACCAGAAAGCGAGACATTGTGTGTCGCGTGGCGAACTCAACACCGCATTTTGTCTTACCAAAGCGGAGGAGTGAAAATAAATTTATAATTTTATAAATCCACATCATTGTAAAACTGTGCCATGGCTATTAACACTCATATTACAAGTTTCTACTAGCAATTATACAGCACTAAAGTTCTAAATATAGTTTTAAATGTACAAAAAAAAACAAAACAAAAAACGTTACTTATAACAATGTAAACTAATAAATAATAATGCATGCAGGGTAGTCAGAGACAATCGGCGGAAATTTCAGGCGGAAAACAGTCAACAAGTGTCAAGACACTTCGTTGTCTGTTTTCCACCCGAGATGGAGACATTGCGTGTTGAGTGGCGAACTCCTTGCCGTATAAGAGCAGGGAAGTGAAAATAATTTAAATATAATTACTCCCCCGAGTGGGAATCGAATTCACAACCCATCGCGTTTATGGTCAGACGCTATCTACAGTAAACGCTACGCTAAATGGCTTTTATCTAAATTTTATTTTTATTAAACAATACGTAAAATTACTACCAAAATTTATCTCAAGTAAATACTATCAAGATTTGCCACGGGTTCCAGTCATTTCCCTGGTTTTAGCCATCGCGGCGTTGAGTTCTGCCTATCTTCAGTCAACATATCTATTATTCACTTGTAAGGTTTAAAACGGAGTGTTTAAACACTAAGTACTCTCTTACACTGCACTGATATACGGGAAAAGGGATAACAATGACATTTTCTCAAATACATACATAAAACTATTAGATACAATACTAAAAGTATTTATTTATACCTGTTTTTAAAGAAAAGCATATTTATGAATATACGAATTGGTAACAATTGGTAACAAAAGATATTAATTAACATGTAGTATTTTTTATATAAAATTGTAGAAGCAAAAATATTATGTCAAGTTGATTTTGGTACGGAATTGACAAATCTGTCATGAAAGGTTATCTTTAGAGTTATTAGAATAATTATAAACACCTTTTTTTCTTTTTTTTTGCGTATGTTTTCTTAATCAAAGGATTCGAATCGTTAGAGCTTCTTTAGGCATAATTAATTAAATTAGCATCGAATTAAACAACCTAAAATAAAAAAAAGATTTATTTTGAACTAATATGTGATTGGAATTATAAAATACGTCATGTGATGTATATATTCGATACAAAACGGTAATTCGTGCTTTATTTCATGTTTTAATGTTATTTTATATTGTTTGTACTATTTTTAAGTATAAAAATTCAACATAATTGAATAAAAAATCGAAGAGTAACTGTGATATTTGTCCAAGGGTAGCGAGTTCAAATTGATCTTAAAGCGTTTTTACAGTCTAATAAGACAAGACTAAACTACATCCAAATAAAAATGTCAAAGTTATCTCTTCCTCTTACTAATAAAATCTCTTGTGACAACACAGCTTCACACTTTGTCCCATATCAGAGTAATAAGAGACAACCTAGAGTCAAGACAAGAATGAAGATGAATATTGAATATAATCGTTTTCCTGAGTGGGAATCGAACTCACGTCCCATAGCAATTACAATTAAACAGCCCACTGCGCCATGATGACTTCTAGCTAAGAAAACTAAAACTATATTATTAACATAGCTCATAATTTGGTGGACGATCAACCTTCAGCACGCTCAGTTTTAAACGTCTTCATTTAACAATACCCACCTTTTAAAACGGAACATCTCTTATAGCTGATTGTCTTTAGTTAATGATTCTACGAATGAAGCAGGTTTTTACACTAAATGTACCATACATCGTTATATTTATGTATTTACATAAATATTAAATATGTTTTTTTTTCTGCAACTAACAACTTATTCTTCTTGAGATGAAAAAATATACGTGTAAAGCACTTGTATTACTTCAATTGTTAATTGTTTTTGTTACAAACGAGAATTATGTTAGTCAGATAATACGTCTCAGGTGTTCTTTGCAAATACTTTAAATATATATTTTTTTTAGTTTCATCTTTTTATCCCGTTTAGAAGGCTAGACTAAAAGTAACCAGGGGTCAAGACACTTCGTGCTTCGTTTTCCGCCGAAATTTAAGACATTACATAACGAGTGACGAAACTCAACGCTGCGAGAACTTGAGTGAGCAAATATATAAAATAATTTAATTATAATTATTCCTCCGACTGGTAATCGAACATATAACCCTCCGTGTTTACAGTCAGACGTTGTCGCACTGTGCTACGACCAAGCTATATATTCGATAAATAAAAAACTTTAAAAGACCCTTCTGTCATATAAAATCTTTTAATTTTTTACTTATGTTCAAAAATTGAAGGAGATCATAATTCGCAAGAGGCAAAAAAATTACATGCATATATATACAGAGATATAAGAACCTCCACTAACCTCTAACTGTCCGATTCTGCTTACGTTAACCCGCGTATATATATATATATATATATATATATATATATATATATATATATATATATATATATATATATATATATATATATATATATATATATATATATATATAATAAAAATGTAACTGGTTGCTGTATAAGAATAATTGTTATTGTGGGGCATTTATTAATATAATAGACCCCAAAAAAATATATTTTAAAAACGAAATCTTCGCCAGTCAGTGTTTGTGCATGCAATTTAAAAACAGTTTTTACTATAACATTTTGATAACCTTCTCACGTTTAGTTATTATGTTTTATTTACATCAAATCATAAATAAGCTAATATATATATATATATATATATATATATATATATATATATATATATATATATATATATATATATATATATATATATATATATATATATATATATATATATATATATATATATTAAAAAGATGGAATAACACTTTAAAAATAGTAAAATCTAAATAGCCACGACACTGATTGTCGCCGTGTAAATGAAACATTATCTATGACACGTTTATCTTACTGTGTTTCCATATGAATTTATTAGTAATTTTAATATATATAATACAAACGACTGTATTGTTTGAACAGTAAAATCTTAGAACTGTAGGTTATTACGTACATATATATGAGTGGTTAATGTTTTTAGAACACAAAGTACTTACTTAGTCATATTCGTAATAAATAATTTGTTAAGGATTACAACGTATGGAATGACTAGCGTTTTCTACTATTTTGACGCTTTTAATAAGTTAGCTTTATGAATCTATCTGAATAATAAAATATTGAAAAATCATTTTAATTTTCCTATTATCTTTATTTTTTCTTAAAAAATGCAAACGTGATATGGATCCAGTGATTGTCTATTTGATGATGATATTTGATTATGATATTTTTATAGCATAATTCTATTGTTCGAAACGTCAGGTGTCCAAAAATGTATTTTCGAATACCAAAATATACGCGATTAATCCGGTTAAATAGTTTCATTTAAAATGTATAAAAATCGCGAATATCAAAGATCTTATTAATTCTATTGTTCCATTCCAGGACGACCAGGATCATAAAAAAAATATTTTTAAAACATCTTCAATTATTTAAACTATATAGTTATCTCTCAGGAATACGGAGTAAATAAAATTGCGTAATATATGAAATTAATTTCTTTTAAGATAAGTCAGATACAATCTATTGTTTTGACTCTCCGTCGGCTGCTTCGCGCAGAGCGGAGAAATGAAAAAAAAACAACATGATCATTTCTCAAGCGTTCCCAGTTAGACTAGTGTCCACTAGTGTTTGGCCATTGTTAATGCCCACTGAGCCACAATGATCTCTAATAAATAATTTAATATATTTAATTTTACTATAATGCATCCTACTTAGTGCTTTACTATAACTTAAATATACTCAACGCAATGCCAATAAGATAAAAATTTTCAGCTTCCATCTACGTCTGATTAGAAATACTACTTACATATAGAAAAAGGTACTTAATATATTGTCCACCTAATATTAAAACTGAACCTTATAAAGCAATTAAAATACCAAACAATTCAGAGACCGATATACACTTAGGGACCTTGTGTCAATTCCCGTTGCACTCTCCGTACAGAGAACAATTATTGTTGAGACACTCCGAGCTCTGCTTTTCACGTGAATTCGAGGCGTGTTACAAGGCAGATGTAGTGATTGTTTTGAAATAAATGGTAAAATGTTTAATAAACTGCATTTTCTCTTGCTAAATTAGATCTAAGAAATGATCATTGAATAGATGCTAACAATAATAATATATGATTTTATTTGAAAATTTGTTAATTTACAAGGTAATAAGACGCCTTCCCTTCGCTATATTCGATTTTTTATTGACATTGGCATGTTGGGTGATAGACCCAACATATCTATCTTGTCCAATTAGACTACATAATATTTATATTAGATTGTAAGTAGAATTTAAAATAACGATCATCGTTATCAGTGCAATATTCAAAGAAATTAGTCAGAAACATAATAATAGAGCGCTAATGATAAACTAAAGCTTATATAAGTAAGAAATAATTTAGATTTTTTTTTCAAATTGATGAAATTTTCTAGTAATGAATGCTTTTAAAACTCAAAGTACTACGTCATGTCGGTGTTAAATAGATATTATTATTATTATATAAAGGATTACAACGTACAGACGGACTTCCTAAAGATATTCATTTTATCATGCTTCTATTTAGTTAGCTTTACCTTTTAGGTACCTTTATCTATCTATATAAAAAAATATTGTAACAGCATTTTAATCTATTACTTGTTTGATTAAAATCTTATTACAAGTAACCCTGGTTTTTTATTTTTGTGAAAGAGAAAATAGTAATTTGAATGGCATACCCCTATTAATTGAAAAGAGATATATATTCTCGTATATAAAGTTCGTGTAATAATTAAATATTTTTCGTCATGCACGTTGTTTTATTTAGATTTTCGGATCGGCTTTTATTTTTCACTTAGTGAGAAATTACTGACCTGATCATTTATCTCAGTATATTATTTTAAATTTTAATAAGTTACCTGTACTATTTTATTAACCAGTAAAAATACCTTATAGCACACTGTTCGGAAAGAATTTATACATTTTTAAGCCAATGGGCTATTTTTAAAAAGCAGCTTCACGATTTTTCCTGCATATATCGAACCCATAACCAATCTTATTTACTGTTAGACACACCACTGCTGCACAGTACCCATTTTGAAAGCAAAATCTAAAGAATGAACCAGTTAAAAGAATGATACAAGTTTCTTTGAGCTTATACAGACTGCCGCTGATTTTAGATTAACAACCGGCTGGTTAGCGTATCCTTTACCACGGGCGAGGTCATCAGCACACCCATCAAATTTTGACTTTAGTGAGGTTTGCTTTACCCAATTAATGTGAGTATTTCTTCTTCTCCAACCAATAATGCTATCTTCACCAAACGTTGTCTGTAAGAGATTGCTTGAAGGAAAATAACCGTCTATGCGTACATATTGTTTATATTATATACATGTATTTATATGGTCTTTCCTTGTGGAATTATTTATTTTTTTGTGTTTTAATATTTATAAATAGATTATCTATAATAAGATCTAATTTTCGCAATTTTTACACATTTTAACTGAAACTATTTTAATCAGATTAAACGCGTATATTTTAGACTGTTAGTTTACATGTGACGGACTACTGTGAAGTGTTTGAAACGTCAAGTTTCCAAAAATATATTTTTAAATATCTTAATATACGCGAATGATCCGTTTAAAATAGTTTCATTTTAAATAGATTCTTTATTTTAGTTAAAATTTAAATTATGCTTCTATATATATTTTAAATACTACATAATTCTATATGAGCTTGTATAGAAAAAATATAACTTGCTCTAATAATAAACTTCATTTATTATTTTGACGTAAATACATATTTGTATTATATTTTTTTGAAACAGTAGTTAATACTCCTGATATGAGTTAAAATTGAAAACTCGTTTGATATTTCTCAGTACACCCGCTGTGTGTCGAGCCGGTGAGTAACATGGACGGTGATATGTTAACGCAAATTAAACAAAACCACTTGTTTGTATTTAAGAATATATTTAAATAGGCTATTTAAGACCATCAGCAGGTCTGGATTGAATATTTTACGTTTTTAACTATCCAGGAAATCTATTTCACGTAATTACCCTGACGTTCTTGAAACCTAACGAAAACCGAGTGTAGATGATACTTTAGTGGGCCGTGCCGTATCTTTATTTACATTACTTTACCAAAAGAATTTAGTTTTAAAACGTTGTTCAGTACACATCTTAAAAGATAATACAGGTATCTAAAAGCTGGCGCGGCTGTCGCCTTGTTGTTTTATGTCTTTATCGCGTTGTTCTAATAACAATATTTGCCGTGTAATCCTCGTTTCCTCTGTCACATGCTAAACGGTAGCGGTAAATTTATGACATATGGGTATATCTTATCACAGGCACTCACCAACATATGTTGTACTAATGGACTTCATTAAACACACACCCTAAAAACTAAATTATTTACGTACACTCGTGAAACACAGCGTGTACCGATTTAACGTTCCGTTTCAGGACACTTACCTATAATAAACATTAAAGTTCACAAATTGCTCCGTATAGCTGCATCAGAGCGTTTTCTCAGCGTTTCACTAATTCGCGCCCTTTCACCTGTCAATCAGATGCCAGGCCGGCGTAAACGCTGCGTCGAAATTAGCCATTGCGAAACGTTCCTTTGCAAATTACGCTGAATTTCAAGTAATAAGAAATAAAAGCTATGATTTAAAGGGATGGGAACGCTAAAATAACAAGAACATCAAGGTTTCCACGCGTATATACGTCAAGTTGTCGCGATTTACTGATTAAATATCAAGATGGATCTGCCGTTGAAACAGTTATGCGGATAATTTGGCGTAATGTCAAATTGTAGTCGTTTTTAACCGCAATTGGAATGGGGACGCCATTTCATCGGTCAAATAACACAGCTATCAACAAACACAAGTAATTAATTGTTTCATTTCTCTATATATTATACAGATAATCAATTAATATTATAATTTTAGATATAAAAGCTAACTAAGTCATTAAAAAATAACTCTGGCTGGAATGAAATGAAAAATTAGTTTTGGATGACGTTTATTAGTTTTATTTCTAATTATAGGTCATATTTTTCCTAATTTAGTTTTAAATAAAATATATCAGAGAAGTAAATAATAATAATCATGTGATTAATTTATTAAAAGTTAAAATTAGACTAAAATAACATAATTTAGGTTTTATATTAAGCCGTTTATTTCAGTCACGAAACACAATACTATTACATATAATAACAACATATTTTACTGACACGCATGTATAATAGAAAGCAGCTTTTTATGTTTTTAAATTACTTAAGTAAACTTTAACATTACGAAAATATTTAAATTCCTACCTTAATTGCAATTTTAATTACAAACGTCAACTTATATTAATTACACTGTTTAAAGAAAAGTTTCTCGTGAATTTACTAGGTGTGTATATACCTAATTATATTTTTTTATTACGATCGTCGCCGTTGATTTGAGTCTTTTTGCTTATATTATCTTCATAAATGAATATTCCCAAATTAAATTATTTATTCTGAGTAAATAGATTTTTATTCTCTTCGTCTTTATAATAATACGTGAAGAAAAAAATTGTCCCCTTTGAAATAAACATTCAGTGAATTGACGAGGTTTTTACGTTTGCATGAAGAAATAATGTACAAATCTCCATTATTATAAATAATACATGAAAATAAAAGAAATATCTTTTAAAAAAATATGTTTAAAAAAAAATATCCAAGTCTTCTAACCATAGACCATAGCTGCAAACCCGAGCTCGGTCAGGGTACTTCGAAGAGCGACGGGTTTGAATCCATTTGGGTTCCATTTTTTTAAGGCTCTGGCAAAATATTTTTTATCCGAATTATAGATTAAAACTTTAAAATATAAAGCATACTCCTTACTAAGGCCACACGTATTTCAGACTTAATTTCTTATAAATATCTATACACCTTATTGCTTAATTACGTAAAAGGGGTTTACAGTTGAATTGATCTAAAGAAGAATTGAATTGAATGAATTACTAAAAACTTATCTAATAAGTTATGTTATATTATACGTCATACAATTTATGTGAAATTCATATTAAAACAATAATGGTATAAATCTTAGCCTTTGTTACTCGTTATTACGTCAGCTATGTGCTAGTGAAAGTCCCATCAAATTTGATTAAGCCGTTTCAGATATTAGACGGAACAAACAGACAGAGAGGCAAAAATGTTGATAATGTTATATTCAGTATATGTTCCATCAAAGAACATACATGTATGTATATTCTCTAATAATTCGCGTTTATTTTAATATTGCAAACATACACTGTATTTTTTTTATATTTATAGATATAATTAATGATTTAATAAAGTTTCACCCTGTAACATAATGTAATGACAGCGGCTTGCCATGGAGCTGTCAAATGTCATGTCGCTATCATTGTATATCCCTTTATTGATAATACTAAAGGCTAATCAAATATGCGCTAGATGCTTTTAGCAATATTTAATTTATTGATAATTCTGTCATATATGTAAAGTACACATTTAGGTGAGCATTAAATAATCTATTTTTTCACTTATCTGTTACCTCACTTATTGTGCCTACCAGGTAAAAATTATAATTTAGTTACCTAAATTGTGTTTTATTATTTGAACTAAGCAAATCCTGCTAAGGACGCCCGTCCGATTGTGTGCTCGAATGGGTCATATTGGTCCTACCTGCGTATGTATAATTATTACTTTCTTTTTCAGCTTTCATCCCGGGTACCAAGATAGTCAACGAAACCAGACATTTCAAATTGAGTTGTGAAACTTAACACCGCGGTTTGTTAGACAAACGGATGTCGAACTCAGAACCATTGAGTCTAAGGTCAGACGCTTTCCCACTGCGATCGAGAGCCCTCAATATGTTGCTGCTTGATGTATTTGTTTCAATAAGTAGGTACAATAATTATTAGTCCAAAATTTTTTTATTCGACATTTTATTTGTATTCGAAAATAAACTACCAACACACGACGTAAAACATCTAAAATAATATATCGGGTTTTACAGCTTATTCTTCAATTATTGAGGCCATGGCGCAGTGGGACAAACTGACTTTTAACGTGCTTTGTTTTAGGTTCGATTTCTACTCGGGGGTTTGATTATATCAAATATTTTTTTCGTTTTTGTCGTCTTACAAAAGCTTTGAACTCGCCACTCAAAATGCAACATTTTTATTCGGTCAGAAAACGATCAACAAAGTGGCTTGACACTAGATTGACTTTGACTTCCCTGCTAAGCGGGATAAAGCATGAAGCTCAAAACATAACATATTCTACTTATCAAAATTTTCCATTATAGCGAACGAGATGCTAACGTAGGTAGGTACAAGTTAGTACTGTGTATCTATACACCTATATGTTGACGAAAATACTCATGAAGTCATGATTATTTAATATATTCTAAAAAATGTAACTGTGATATAATAAGGCTTAATACCTATCTCGCCAAATGTCATCGTCTTGTTATTAAAAGATAATTAATAAACCAAGATTATTCTGGGTGGTCTTTAGTAAGCAACAAGCTTTACTACTTTCACAAAATATACTTACGAAATATTAATTAATATTAATAATAATAGATCATTTAATGTCAAGCTGTTCTAAAGTAAACAAATTGACACGTAAAATACGCGTAACCTTAGCAAACTGTACCTACATAAACCAATTTATACAAATGTTAATAATAGATATTTTATTTTTCATAACATACATACTGTTAAAACTGCATATAGACGGCTATTGGCCTTGCAAATTTCTTACTATGTATTAAGTAGGTCTTTTTTACGAATACGAAAGTTTGAAAAATTATTGTAAAAGTTATTATTATCATTGCATACCTAAGTACTGAGAACTTTCACGTCACTGACGCGTTATTATTGAAATCTAAATTTATAATGAACGAAATATCAAATAACCGTTTTGAAAATTTTAATTGAGTCAAAATGAAAATGTAACGGCCATGATAACACATTTATAACGAAGAAAAGATTTATACCTCGAAATGTTTGAAGGTATCAAAAATAAAACTATCATCTCGTGCAAAATATAGCTCCACGTGAGTAGGTAAGTGATTACTGAATCATTTTATATTTTTAGTGTGAATTGGAAGAATTTAAAAAATAAATATCTATACATAAATCAGCCATTTTAATAGTTTCTTTTTTCATAAAATTTCTTTTTTCTTTTATCATCCTCTCTGTTCCAAATATGCTGTAATCTGTGTCAAATATGTGTAAAAATATAAAATAAAAAATTGCTACAAAAGACTGTGTTCTTCAATATTGCATAATATACAACCTTCATGCTTGTAAAGCTTTACGTACATTACATATTAATGTTGCTTACGACATGTTTCGTACAATGAACGTAGGGCTGAGCCGTCGAGATTCCGTATTATGAATGAACTGAAGATAAACACAAAATAAAAAGCTCTCGACCATAATAAATAGTTTGTATCATAAAATCGCTAATATCTGTTTACACGTAGAAATCGAGGATCAAATTTAATAAATTGCGAATAAATTTTTTATCGTGTTTGTAAATCTTGTTATCACGAGTTTATAGTGCATCAATCTCCCGCCTAATAAGCGAATCCGTCTAAAAACAATCAACGCCCATAATTCCAGATCAAACCATAAATTCATATATTAATATTAATTCATAAATCATATAACACACAAAAAAGGTTTTCTATATGTAACATACAGGTGTCGTTCCATTCTACGTCACTGCCTAACCATAAACAAGCGCTGAAAAAAACATTTACTGTCAAAAATAGAATTCGAATTCCCGCGCTTAATTGCGGAACTGCCAATGAGAGTGTGTGGGAGAGGGACGGAACACAGACGCCGCCCAGTTAACAACATGGCGGTTTTCTTGATTGGCGGGCTTCATTTGCTCCTCCTTTGAAATGTGTGACAAAAAACAGTTTAAGTAAGGCATTAATGCTATCGAAATTACTATTTTCATGTGTTAATCATTTTTTTTAATAATTTTAAATTATGTTTCAAAGTCGTATGTAATTTTTTATGTCAGATTCGATGTGGTGGTGTTATTTCTTCCTGTAGGTATATAACACCTAGATATAAAGTAGACGTGAATTAATTTAATTAAATTTTAATTTTTATAGTTAAAAAAGTATTGGACACGTTTTTATTTATGGATCTTTAATAGGTATTTGGATATTTTAAGTTTATTTTACGTACATTCAAATTTTAATTACATATGTTTTTGGAGTAGGTTTCTAGGTACGCGTTTTGAACGATATATTACTGTAATTAATCTATTATTTTTCATTGCTTAGGTATATATTGGTAAAGTGTCGCACCAGCCTTATATCCACTACTGGATATAGGCCTCCCCAAGGGCTGCCATGACGATAGATCCTGGGATTACCGCATTTATACGTTTTTTCAAAAATGTTTTCAAATCCTATGTGTGGAATAACACTTTAAAAATGGTAAATATTAAAAGAGTATCTACTTATATGTAAATTTTGCAATATTAAAAAAATTGATGATTCTTCAATCCATCAACATATCATTAAATATACTACGTAACTAACTAAAATTATATGGAACAGAATAATTGACACTAACTCTAAGCAAAGGTTTAAAGTAAGGTAAAGGTAACTTTTAAGGTTATAAGAAAAAGACAAATATTTTAACTGTTTGTGTTTTTTTGTAACATCACGTTGTATGGCTACAAATAGCTGTTTTAACCGTGTCTCTTATATACACGAACCTACCTATATAAATATAAAATATTGTGTATAAAAATCAAATAACCTAATCTACCTGAAGTATACCTACCCATACCCATACCCATTTAAAACTACTTACACTTTACAAATTATTTATTAGAGAAATAGGTCTTCGTCTCTCACTCCCCACTTGAACTAGAGACATTGCACGTTGTACGGTTGATTTAATGGTTGCTCTTGTTCTTTCCAGAACGATAATATGATAATAATTTAAATTATTTCCTTGTTAGGAGATCAAACTCGTATCCATTGCCATCGCCCTTACGATTAGAAGATGTTCTACTGTGTCGCAATGTCCATTTAATAACTTAGTTATCAAAAAAATACTAATTATATTGATAATAAGTAAGTATATTCACTTGAGGTCTTATCAAAACCACACCGTTCAGGTATGGTAGACTGCTATCTACTATCTTTCAAATGCAGCTAAAGTAAATTGCATTTTCTAATAAGGCGGATACCGCCATCGTGGCGCATCAGACTTGTGGCTATAAGCACCTTAGTCGTAGACTCGAATCCCACTCGAGAAAAGAATAAAATAAAGGAAAAATTATAATGTTTATTTCACCAGTCTCTTCAGATAAACCACAGTATTGGGCTCCGCCACTCAACATGCAATGCTTCTAGAGTGTAAGGGGGTTGAATGGGGAGATATTTCTTTAGGTATTAAAATTGTCCTAATTAAATGCTAACGGTAGAATAAAAATTCAGTCAGTACTGTCAGTCTTATAGTAATCTACTATAAGTCAGAAAGGATCTACCGAGAAGCTAACAAGAAACCTAACAGTTGTTCTTTTCAAATGGTTATAAGTATTAATACAACAATTATTAGCGAATAGCGAGAGATCCCGAGTTAGCATAATATTATGTAATTCTTTGGGCTATATAATAATATAAATACTTTCTTTTTTTTTAGCTTCACTCTTTTATCCCGCGGAGCAGGGTAGGCAGAAAGTACCTAGTGTCAAGACACTCCGTACTTCGCTTTCCACCGAATACGAGACATTGCGTGTTGAGTGGTGGAACTTAACGCCGCACTTTGTCTTACCAGAGCGAAGAAGTGAAAATAATTTAAATATAGTCACTCCCCCGAATAAATACTTTCCTTAAGATAATATTTTAATTTCGATTTGAGGCCATCACGTGACGATGCGAAACTCCTTTTTTATATTGACTTAAACCTATTTGGGCGTTACCTACTACCGATTATTTTAAAAGTATGCCATCTTTCATTACCCTGCTCGAACACTTGTTTATCTCTACAAACCGGGAGGTCTTGACTATATGCGAAAAAATACAAAAAAGCAAAGGCGGGTAAGTATCAGTTAGTATGGTTAATCCACCGACATTGTCTGCAGATTTTTATATTCCTCACAAAAAACTGGCCTTAATCATAAAGCTTAATTTTTAAATATATTAATTAATTAAGTGATAATAAGAAAATCTTATGAAAACTAATATAAGTAAATTTAAAAAAAAACGATAAGTTTTGCTATACGAGTTGATGTCGGCAATTTCGTCTTACTTTAGAAACTCCTTCCTTAAGGATCTCCCGAAAAGCCAACGTCTAACTGCTTGCCGTGTTAAATTCTAACTTTCTAGGCAATACTGTTGATTGTACATTAATTGTCAGGTTTGTCAGTCAGTCAGTCAGAATGTAAGTAATACAACAGTTTATTTGAAATCGACAAAAAATTTATTGGTTCTTTTGGTAGCTTCACGCCTAATCCTGCATAGCAGGGTCTAAGTTAACCTGGTATTAAAACATTCCGTTAACTTGTTTCCTTACAAGTTGAAAACACCGCGTATTGTCTTATGAGAGCGGAGAAAAGAACTCACAACTAATTGGGTTAACAGTTAGACGTTGTCCTACGCAATGATAGCCTTGTAATATAATTTATGAACTTAACATTTACAATTACAATATATTTCCATACAAACCAAGTGTATGACGGACATCACTAATAATTCTTTTTTGCCCATAAATTAATCTACAATAAAAATTAATCTAAATGATATACTATTGTTATCTATAAAGCGAACATTTTAGCCAAGAACTTATTATACAGATATTATTTTAAACAATTACCAAAACTAGCCCATTATTAACTTCGTAACATGAAAATTTGTACGAATTATTCATTTAATTACTTATTGTGATAAATAAAAGTCAAAAATTATTGCAAATAAATGGAAATTAGGCAAAAATTTTCTTAAATATTAGCATATTTACAATATTGTACTTAATTTGTTTGTAATAGAGGTCACCACTATAGAGTGTCCTCCATAGCTCACAAGGCGAATTTTTATGGAAATAATATATTATTTATGCAAAATGTAATTAGTAAACTTAAATTTATTCACTTTATGATATTCTATTAAGCTTTATAATTATAATATTATTATAGCAATATATGAGTGGAAAGCGAAGTGCAAAGTGTCTTGACACTAAGTACTTTCTGTCAACCCTGCTAAGCGGGATAAAAGCGTGAAGCCAAAAAATATATAAATATAAAGTGGGTAACGTACATACATAAATAATTTAAAAATAGTTTTTTTACTTTATTTTTATTTAAATCATTGGAAATTTTATTAAATTTTATTATTACGAATGTCTCTGTATTCATTTTAGAATTATTATTTGTGTAATAATTAACATAAAGCAGTCAACGGCGTGTCTCCACACTAGGTTGTCTCTGACTACCCTGTTATGACTGTATTGATATGATTTAAATACCTTTTGCTATATACAAAACTATTGAATATAATGTATAGGAACTCAAATATTTTTTTTATTTAAAATGCTTTTGAAACCTTTGAAATCGTTTTATCTTTTTAAGAAAACTAATTAATTTAAATTATAACATAAATGTTTTTCTCCATTTTTAAAATATCTTAAACATAGTAATTATAACCGGATTCATCGTAAATAAATAAACAAGTAATTTAACTGTCACTACTACTACTGAATACAGTGAAATGTAAAAAATACATTCATGATTTATCTGCTTACAATGAGATCTTTTAAAATAAATAAATTAAAAGAAACTTGAATAGATATTAAGTAGATTAAACCGAAAAAAATAAAATTCACATAGAACAGTATGTGACATGATTTCGTCATTCGTACATCTAATGGATAAGGCAAGAATAGTGGAAAAGGCAGAAAATGAAAAGAAAAAAGAAGGCATTAATCATCAAACAAAAGGTACCTAAGTTCTTATGTAAATTAAAGATAAAAAATATATATATACGTTTAAATTTGTGCATAAAATTGTATCTATAGAAATTTAAATGTACCGGGAACAGAAACCACTATTATAAAATTTAAAAGAAGTGCGATTTTGTTTCCCGTTACTTACAAATTCTTATACATATCTAAACATTTTTTTTATTAGTACATTACTTAACAGTTTAAAGTAAGTTAAAATATTGTTACTGACGCAATGACTGACAGACAACGCGCAAATCTAAACTAGTAAACCTAAACATCTGAAATTTTTCATTTAGATTTCCCTATATTCCGTCGGGAATTAGATCAAATGAAATTGTTGGTTTTACAATCGATAAGGTAAAGATAGGTAAGGTAAGTGTCATATAGTTTACGAAAACGTGTGCAAAATATCAGACAAATCGACAGGCAAAGTCAAATCAAGATCAAAAGTCAAAAATTAAATATAAAGCTAATAAAATGTGTGTGTACATTAGTACGTACGTGAAGAAATGAAACTTTTTTTATAACATCATTTTTAGAAAAATGTTTTTCTATTTACAACTTTTCAGGAATTGGTTGAATAAAGCTAAATTATAGAAAGTTTTAGCAAAAAAAAAACAGAGAATAAAGATAGATCCGTGAGCACACCTTTAGATATAAATATAATGCGTAACGGAAAAATGTGACTTGGAAATAAAGATGGCGCGTAACAGAAAAACTATACAATAAGCTAAAGCATTACTAAAATTTTTTTTATTATTGATAAAGAAGTATCACTTCAAAAATATGTTTCGAAAAGAAGCTGGGTAAACAATGTTAATGAAATTTGAATTCTTCCAACAAAGTAAATAATGTTTTCTTTACTATACGTCTACGTATTCTGAATTAATTTTCAAACTACAATCGCTATGAATATGTCCATAGGCTATAATAAATATTACACATATGTAATTCTAATGTGTAAGCTATATCACTGTTATGTTTTATCTAACTGCGCTTTTCTTTACGTGAAAAAATAAAAAACATTCATCCATCCTCACAAACTTTCCCATTTCTTATATTAGAAATATTTAAAATGGATTGATCGCTCTGGCAAGACAAAGCGAAATTTCAGATGGAACGCAGCCAACGGAGTGAGATGACACTAGGTTGTTTCTTATAAGTGAAATAAAGGGTGAAACCAGAAAAAATTTGCAAAGCGCCTGAAAAAAAATTATAGCATTAAAATTTATTATATCGAGACGTAGATATGTTGATTGTAATTAATAACCCAAGTGTGCTACAACTGCAACCGGTTTCTCTTTAGAGTCATTGTCATATGACCTTTAATTACTGTTGGAATATTAACGGACAGACGGAACGGAACGGAAAGTGGAAGTTCAAATAAAGTAATTAGAATAAATAAACTAATATCCATTACATTTGTTAGAAGAAAGTTATTTGTAACGTATTTTCGTTTGGAGTTTTCGTTTCGTTTCGTTTGGGATTTCGTTTGCGAGGAATTTGTCATCTGGATATTGGTTTTATACAACTGTTATCTTCTTGTGAAAGTCCCGTTCAAATTGGTCCAGCCGTTCCAGGGATAAGTCGGAGAAAATAGACATACAGATAGAAAATATAAAAAAGATATATATTACTTTGATATATGTACCGTTTATACATATATGTGCATTTATTAAAAAGCAGTTATTTTAATATAACATACAGTTATTCCAATTATATTTATTTGTATAGATAATAACCACACCAAATTAGTAGTAATGTCTTATTGCAAAATTTAAATAATTTATTTTGTCTTTAGGAATAGAACGTCAAAACTAGAATTACATTATTTCTAGACGTTTATTTTTATAGCTTCACGCTTTTATCCCGCATAGCAGGGTAAATAGAAAGTACCCAGTGTCAAGACACTCCATACTTCACTTTCCACCGAATTCAAGACAATGCGTATTGGGTGGTGGAACTCAACGCCGCTTTTTGTCTTTACCAGACCTAGGACGTGAGAACAATTAAAACATAATCACCTCCCCCGAGTGGGGATCGAACCTACACCTGATGGCGCTTACAATCACTGCGCCACGACCGACCTCTTTATTTAATAGCTTACGAAAACGAACTATAATCATCATGAACATTGTTACATTTCAAAACTTACAATATATATATATATATATATATATATATATATATATATATATATATATATATATATATATATATATATATACAAATTATGTTTGTCTACACTCCCTTGCTTTCCCCATGAAGATCGATAGCACGTCTGTGTAAAGTAATCCAATCAATAGTAATAAAATCAATCAAAAAGGAAAACTGACCTTACTATGACTCAGGAATTTGTCAAACAATGAACACCCACAATTCTGAGTACTTATGTATGTAAGAATAGTATATATTGCTAAACATGTATTAAAGCACTAGCACACACCAAAAAAACTAAAAAAAAACCCCGAATTTTTATAAATCAAATATAAAATGAACTGAAATACCGCAATACGTGTTGACGGTGGCAATTTTTGCGACTACTGTGTTCGGTCATAACACGTGCTCAGTGCTCACCCTGTTTCAGTTTTCAAAATTTTGGACCACACATGATACGATTATATTAAAAAAAAAACAAAAACTTACTTCATTAACATTTTTTTTCTTATGGTAAAAACGATATTTTTACTTTTACTAGATAATAAAAAACAGTTTCTGTTTCCATATAAATATGATAGTTTAATTTTTAAATACGAAATAATAGGAAATATTCTCGCCATTATAGTATTAGCTGGTCTTAGGTCTGGTATGGTAATATGAGCAATATTTGGCATATTTCGGTTTTCTCTGTCTAGACTAAATGCTTGAAATCAGTTTTTTCCTGAGAATGACGAGAATGAGGTTGAGACCAGCCGAGGCTGGTTCACCAATGTCCTGTGAGATGCCTTAGAATACTAAAGAAGAGCAGGTGCGATTTATCCCAATTCCCTTAGCCTATCTGACGTATGGAACATCGAAAATCAAAAGGGTTTAGTGGGTAAGAATTTTACATAGCCAGTTTTACTCCAAAGAAGGGTCTATAGTAGATTTCCTCTAGATATAAAGAGATAAATATAAAAGGTGCATGAAATTTACCACCCAACAAGCAATGTTTTATGTCAGGCATGTCCTGGTCACATAACTAAAATAACCGTGTATTACCAGATAAATCGCCTACATCGCGCTTTGAAATGAAAGATAAGTTTAGTTAGATAGAAACTCTATTTTGATACAAACAAAGTAAAGAAAAACACTAATAATTTAGTATATTGCATTATAAAATTAATAAGTACCTTGATTTCCAATTTATTTTTTTCAGTATATTGATCCTCTGTACTGTTAATCGATATGTGTGTCAGTAGTTCCTTATATCTTCATACTAATTCATTCATTAAATTAATACGTTATTTGTATGGAACATTATATTTTAATAATCAATATACTTGTAATTTCAAAGTTGAAAAAGCACTAATAAATCACGCCGTGCACTTGTTGTGACAACCGGCGTTGAGAGCAGCGGGGGCGAGCCTGTGTGGTCCTACTGACTCCATTCGAACATATTTTTGCAATAACCTTACTATTTTCCTGTAGAAATGGAATAATAATAATTCTCTATGGATATATTTCGTAGTTCTTGTTAAAATATTTTTTTTTAATCTATTATATTATAAATAAATAATTTATTTATTTATTTTTCAGTTTCACGCTTCAAGTTGTATAGCAGAGACTTTTAAATTCAAAGATAATCTAGTGTCAAGACGCTCCGTTAAAAATATAAAGTATATATATATATATATATATATATATATATATATATATATATTTGCATTACTTGAACTTATCTCGTATAAGACCATAGCGACAGAAACTGTCTGTTTTGGTTTGTATAAGGAAATTCTAATAGTAATTTGATTACTTATCTAATACGTACGTATTAATATTACTTTTACTGACTTTTTAAATGAATACAACAAATTAAAATTGTTGAAATCATTTGCTTAGAAAATGTTCATTCTAACCTATAAAGACTGTTCTTTAGATTCCTCTCTTCTCTCTCCTCTCAGTCACAGACTCTCTCTGTCGTCTGCTGGTAGAAATAACGTATCTATACCGTTTTTTAAAAACATTATCTAAGAAATGAACCTAGACAAATAAATATATTTTTTTAATTTTATGCTTTTATCCCGCATAGCAGGGTAAACAGGAAGTACCTAGTGTTAATACAATCCGTACTCCGCTGCTCACTGAATTTTAGATATTGCATTTTAGAATGACGGAATTTAACGCCACACTTTGTCTTACTAGAGTGACTAAATGTACATAATATAAATATAATCTATACCCCGAGAGGGAATCGAACCCACAACCAGTCGCGTTTAAATACAGACGCTACCCCACTGCGCCACGATCGGCTTTATATTTTTTAATATAAATAATTTATTAAAGCTTAATTTATAATGTGCCATAAACACATAATGTAATTACTTTTACCATATCATGAATATTGATCATAGAATAGGGGAGACATAGGCAGATCGGACTTGGACGTACCAACAAATAATAGAAGATATATACTTATCTTTGTCTAATCACATATTAAAAACAGAGACAGATAGATAGCCCTATTTGTTTCCTCTTTTTTCCGTTGAATACAATTTAGGCTAGCTAAGCTAATCTATGGTATTGATATTAAAACCTGCGGGTACCTACAATGTCTATTAAAACATATGAAAAAAGGGAAGTATGAAATTTGACATAGTTACTGTTAATATAGTAAAAAAATAATTAAATAAACAACACACACTTTCATGGTTTGTAAAAAGTGACATATAAAAATGAGATACATGATGTTAATGCTTCTGTCTAGTTTTTTAGTAAATTTAAAACGCCCCCATTACTCTCAAACTTGTAATGTCAGTTCTCTGGGTATTTATAATAGGCATTTACAGAGATACCTCGAATCAACGAGATTTTTACGTTTGACATACTATATAATTTTAAGCAAATGTATATAAAAGTGAAAAAGTAGTTCACGGGAAAATAAATTTTTAAATATAAACATTCCCACCTTTACCTCACAGTCAGACGCTGTCCCAATGTTCCATGAAGGCCATCTATATAATATATCAAATACAATTTGACACATAACATAATCCTTATTTAAGCTAAAAAATGTAACAAACGTATAGACATAAACAGAAACATCTCACATCCACCACATATGTACATAACAAAAAAATCGAACCAGTACCTCTATAGAACAAATTAAAAACACACCACCTCAGCCGTTTATCACCGTTTACACAAAGCGAAATTAATATTGCATGATACAATTAAAGTTGCATACAAATTCACACCTCGGGAAGTTACGTTAACATAATTTAGGCACCCCCGAGTTGGTTCCCAGAAGCGCAACACGACATAACGCGTATCGTTCGTATATAATTAATTAGTCCAATGTTCGACCATCGTGGCTATCGCGGTCATCGGGAGACACTTTGACATACTAATCGATAGTTTGTTTTTTTTTTAAATTCATATAGAACGTCTGACAGGGGCTGTGAACTGACTGACTAATACCTTTAACAGAGTACATAAAACATATATATTTTTTTAATTATTTTTTTATTATATTAAAATGACTGTAGCTGTGATATAAATATTTTTAAAAGTTTATCTTGTCAATTTACGAATATCACAATAAATAATTAAGAAAAAAAGTTTCAAATATCTTTGCACGGCGTTGAGTTCGGCCAGTCAACACGCAATGTTTCAAATTTTGGTGAAGTGTATTGACACTAGTTTATATCTACAATGCGGGTAAAGCGTGAAACTGCTTCAATACAATTCGCTTGTTAAGGTTAGAAAAATCATATTATTTCTACCGTACATAGTTCAAGAGTACACGAAAAACCAAAATATAAAAATCGCGATTTTACACATTCTAAACTATTTTAAGCGTATTAGTCGCGTATATTCGTATCGCGAATCAGAGAATATATTTTTGAAAATCCGACAAAATATTTATGTTATATATTTATATATTCCAGTCATTATTATGCCATGACCATGAACTACTGTTATTACCATATTTTTCAGAATACCAAAATATACACGATTAATCCGTTTAGAATAAATATTTTAACAGCGTCCTTAAGCTTAAGAACTTGGTATTCACTGTTTTAAGGTGTTAACGGCTGACACTACACCTGCCATGATTCACGAAACGGCGAACAAAGCTTTGTCACCGCGATATGTTATAAATATAAATAATATCGTTTCATTCCAAATAATATAGAAAGTGCTCATTAATTTACATATCAAGGTTGTATTCACGTATTCATTGAATATATATTCGATTAAAGACTAAATTTTGTGTTAAAATAACGAAATAATTAAGCGCTTTGAGTGTCTAGATAGCTTTTTTTAATTTTAACCTGACTAAAAGACAGATCGAGGCCGCTTGTGGCGCAGTGGGACAGCGTCTGACTGTAACGCGATCGGTTGTGGGTTCGATTCCCACTCGGGTGAATGATTATATTTAAATTATTTTCACTTCTTCGCTCTGGTAAGACAAAGTGCAGCGTTGAGTTCCACCACTCAACACGCAATGTCTCGAATTTGGTGGAAAGCGAAGTACGGAGTGTCTTGACACTAGGTACTTTCTGAATATCCTGCTACGCGGGATAAAAACGTGAAGCTAAAAAAAATTAAAGATAGAAAAATAATAAGTAATGATAATAACCATTCATAATACAATATTTTAATATCATATGTTTCGCGATTTTAAAACCCAACCAATATCGAATATATTACATCTAGATAAGCGAGAGTCAGGTGCAATGGTAGGTAGTCGTCTGTCAGAGTCGGACAGGCAAGTCCCTCGTTACAAACGGTGTATACAAAACGAGGCTCGTGCTTCACAGGAGGCACCCTTGTGACAATGTGTTCTAAGTTGATGGTTTTCTCTCGAGGTCTCCACGCCAAGGTCAGAGCTCTTCTAGCTAGGCCTCCCCCAAAACCTAATGAAGCTGTTAAGGTCAGTAGGGTTAACATCATACTACAGAATAGGAAAAAAAACTAACGCCAATCACTCCCTTGCCTCGCGTGCATTAATATTATCTTGATGAAGATGAATAAAGTCTTGCCTTTTGGTTGCTTACATATTTTTTAGACGTCCCACTAACCCAGGCATTCTAATATTTTTCGTATGGAAATTGGAATATTTTAGTATTGTAAAGCTAAACGAATTGTTCTAGGTGTAGATATACTCTTTCTCCCCATTTGAATATCAAATTTCTAAACCCTTACCGGGAAAACCATTTTTAATCTTACACTTCAGAAAAGCGATCTTTTAGGTAAAAGCTCTTAAAGACAAAAAAGAAAATTGTATGACCTAAAATTATTGTAATTTTGTTTTTAATAATATGTACCATACATTTGTGCACAGGTTCAAGAAATGCATACTGCTTGTCTCTATTGTAAAATAATTTATAGCGAGTTATTTGGTGGTAATCCCTTGACGTTGGTGTTAAGCTGCTTGTTCTGATAAAGGACACTTGTCATCTATCTATGTTCGTGCTGTAGGTGTTTTATTGATAGATAGATACAGGTGACGCTTATATAAATGAGTTATAAGGGTGCTCATAGCATATGGCTCAACAGAATGACTCTTAAAATATTTTCCTTTCTCTGTAATACTTTAAGAAAGTTTTAACTCCATTACGACGATAAAGAGCGGCGTTAAGATCTGCTACTATACATGCGGATGTTAAAAGAAATCAATGAACGGGGAGTCATAACACTAGGTTTATTTTGTCCACCTTGCTATGCGGAAATAAGCGCAAATATCTGCAAAAAAAGCATCCGACTTTAAGCGTGGTCGGTTGTGGGTTCGATTCCCACTCGGGGAAACTATTGTATTTAAATTATTTTCATTTCGTCCCTCTGGTAAGACAAAGCGCGGCGTTGAGTTCCGCCACTCAACACGCAACGTCTCGAAATTGGCGGAAAGCGGAGCATAGAGTGTCTTGACACTAGATACTTCCTATACACCCTATTATGCGGGATAAAACCATGGAGCTAAAAAAAATATGCAATTATTCTCCTCTAACTAACGCTACGCTTACAAACATAATTAAATTCGTATATTTTATACATTTTTTTTTTAAATTTTTAATGGTACATATAAATTAGTATCGTGTAATTGATTGTACGCCGTTGCTCGTTCATCGTTTTTATGTTAATTATAATTGAATTAAATTGTATAATTTAACAGAGGTGTCCGACCGGAAACGTCGTCCATCTTAATTTGTTTACCCGAAATACTATACGATAACATTGTTTAGAAACATGAACTGGATAAGAGTTGACTTCCGGTTGTATACATGTTATTTTTTTTAATATTAAAAACATAAGTTTTGTGACATTTTTTTAAATATTTTATAACCACCATTTGAAATATATTTGTATATTTTTTTTAGATAGAGTGGTCTATTATTTTATTCAATTATCTATATATATATTATTATGTAAAACAAAATCTTTGTACCTTTCTTTACGAAAATAACAAGAACTGATGAGTATGAAATTTAACACTATAGTTTATATAAAGAGTACAAAATGCTATTTTTTAAAATAATATATAAAAATGTTAATTAATAAAATAAATATAACATACGCTACAATGTGTTTGATGTACACGTTTATACAGAGTAACATACACGTTGCTAAGGCAACGGGTTGTTAACACTTCAACGGGAAATCTAGTATTCTCTATAAAGCCTTTATACAAGATCTATATATTAGAGCAAGATTACAGCTGTAATTTAAAATAAAATTGTGCCTACAATCGCGTCTAAAATAATTCAAGTCAGCTTTATGCTTTTAAGTAGCAATGAGAACCGAGTCAAATCACTACCGTTCCCTTCTTTATATCCAAATTCGGGACATTGTGTGTTGAGTGACGGAGCTCAACGCCGCACATTGTCTAACTAGATATAAGATATAGCAAATAGACAAAAAGTAACTCACATAATTTTACAACCATTCACGTTTAAAATTAAATGCTATACTCCACCACGTTGGCCTTAACTCGAATCTATCTAAAGATGGATTTACTAATTTCCGTTAAAAAAAAACAATTAAACCCGGATGTTATGACGCTGCAGTTTCGTTAAGAAACATCGACGAATATTAGAACAAAATGCAAAATAATGAACTCTCGAATAACGTGTATTACACGATAAGTAGCGTAAAGGCGTGGTCGGTACAATCACTACACGAATTTATTAAGGCGTAAGTCATAAGAGTTTTGTTTTTTGATATAAACTTTTTTAGATATAGAGATTATAATATTAATCGAAACCGTCATGGCGTAGTAGGTCAAGTGGTTGTACTGTAAACGTGTACTGATTATGGGTTTGATTTTAAAAAAGAAATACTGTTTAATTTATAATAAAAAAATCAATCAACCGACCTGGTAAGCTCAGTTTTGTTTTATCAATTAAAAATTTATGATAAAAATCATTGTGTTTTTAGAAATATTTCATAAAAAATGACCGGAAAAAGGAGAACTGATATCTTAGCAATAGGTCTTCAAGGAGCTGTGTCAGTGTTAAACAAAAAAAATATTTGATTTATTATAATAAAAAAATATTTGATAATATACATACATACAGACGTACATAGCTAATTTTAACGCTAAGTTTTAATCTTGTTTTTTTTTATTTTCAAGAAACCATTTAGCTTTTTTAAAAAATGATAATATCTAAAAATATAAATTAACTTGGTAAAAAAATGCAAAAACGCTTCCGCTTATATATTTAGGAACTAAAAGAGTTTCTTCGTGCGTTACGTCATTTAATGATCGTTTTATGAGATGAATTTACTGCATTCATTTGTTAAATAACATAAATTAAATATTTTACTATTTTTAAAGCGTTATTCTACACTTGTGATAAGAAAACGTTTTTAGAAAACATAAATTAAACATAACGCCGGTGGTGGCACAGTGGAACAGCGTCTGACTCAAAACGCGACCGGTTATGGGTTCGATCCCCACTCGGGGGAGTGATTATATTTAAAATTATTTCTTGCTCTAGTAAGACAAAGTGCGGCGTTGAGTTCAACCAATCAACACGCTATGTCTCGAGTTCAGTGGAAAGCGAAGTACGGAGTGTCTTGATACTAGATACTTTCTGTCTACCCTACTATGCGGTATAAAAAGCGTGAAGCTAAAAAATCATTATTATTATTATAAGTACATATTACATTAACGCAATTTGTTGTGGGTTCGATTCCCACTCGGGATTATGATTATGTTTAAATTATTTTCATTTCTCCGCTTTGGTAAAACAAAGCGCAGCGTTTGTTCGCCACTTAACACGCAATGTCACCGTGGCGTAGTCTGACAATGTTGTACAGTTCACCCGATGTTTCACAACGTACTCAGAAAACTTAATTAAAATTTAAACGTTATTTGTTAACCCGCCTGTAAAAGGTTAGCGTAAATATTTGTTAGCTGAAATTGGAGAGTTGAGAGTTCTTACGATGATTTCTTTCCATTTTGTCCTATATAAGCAGATAAATGCCTAAATACTTCTTCCACCATTCACTACTACTTCCGAAACTCATTGCATATGGAATATTCAAGGGTTTTCAATGCTGCACTGTATCATACCAGGGCGAAAATGAAAATAATTTAAAAACATTTTCTTTTTAGTTTTATTTTTGAATCCAAACAGAATCTCTATCTATCCTGCTATGCATGGCAAAATTCATTCCAGGCATGTGCATGTTGAGTGGTGGAACTCAACGACGCATTTTGTCTTACCAGAGCGAGGAAGTGAAAATAATTTAAATATAATCACTCCCCCATTTGGGAATCGATCCCACAACCGATCTCGTTTACATTTAGACGCTGTCCCATTAAATATAATAATTCCCCAAATTGTGCTCAAACCTACATCTATTACGTTTAAAGTCAGACTTTCCCACTACACCACCACTGTTTTGATAGATTCAAGCAAATTAAAAACAACATAAAAAAAACGTTCATATTTCTTTATTACTACACTATTAATATTTCTTCCAACACTCTTGTATTCGTAACATTTAATCCGTTACGCAACAAGTGCAGTGTACTATAGTTTAAATATAACCACTTAAATTCACATTACCACGATCTCCGGCGGAAGTCCGCGTTGCGCGCATCTCAACCTACACATAGTAAGCAATGTTTATCATTCAATCTGATGCACTCAGAAATATTATCGTTTTTTACAATAAAGAGAAAGGTAACTTAATACGCTTTTATTCCACATAGCAGGGTAGACCGGAAGTACCTAGTGTCTAGACGCTCCGTACTCTTTTTTACGCCGAATTCGAGACATTGCGTGTTGAGTTTTAAATATAATCAGTTTATCGAGTGGGAATCGAACACACAACTGATCGCGTTTACAGTCAGACGCTGCCCCACTGTACCACGACCGGCATCAATTCAAAGTCATTATCTCGAATTCGGTGGTCAGCGAAGTGCGGAGTGTCTTGAGACTAGGTAATTTCTGTGTAACCTGCTTTACGGGATAAAAGCGTGAAGCTAAATAAAACATTCGAACATATAATTATAATGAATGGGTATTTTCTTTACGTCATTTACATTTCAAGAGCGCAAATAGCAGTAGGCGAAAGGCGTAGGCAGCGAATGTCTTAAATCTTAAGACATCTAGTTTAGAACAACAAGTTCATTATGGAATGAAATATTTTCTATAAATTGCATTTTGACAGCTTCACGCTTTATCCCGCACAGCAGGGTAGACAGGAAGTGACTAGTGTCAAAACACTCCGTACTCCGCTTTCCATTGAATTCGAGATGTTGCCTGTTGAGTAGTGGAACTCAATGCCGCGCTTTGTCATACCAGAGCAAGGAATTAAAAATAATTTAAATATCTCCCCCGCGTGAAATCGAACCCACAACCGATCGAGTTTACTGTCAAACGCTGTCCGACTGCGCCACGACCGCCCTTTAATTTTGAAAATAATAGAAATATTTTTTTTTGAAAAGAAAATACGTTATCTATACATATAATTTAAACGTGATTGATCACTGTCTGTACGTGGAAGACGTCTGAGAAAACAATATTCGTGTCATGTAGGAGAACTCAAAATGATAATTTTTATTTGTTTTTATCTGTTTATCGGCATGTCTATGCGTTTATGTGTACTGATTTCGGAAAGGCGTAACTATTTTAATGGTAATATAATAATATAGTAAAAAAGTTATATCAATTTAAAACTATTTGTCTGAAAAAACAAAGAGCAAGGCTCTAATTTCTTCTAAGAAAATGAAGTCGTGTGCTTTCACTGGTTTACACATATAAAATGTATATGAAATATATAATAGTGTAATACAGAGGCCGGTCGTGGCGCAAATGTAGTGTCTGACTGTAAACGCGACTGGTTGTGGGTTCGATCCCCACTCGGGGGAGTAACTATAATTAAATTACTTTCACTTTCTGTCTAAATGTCAAGTTAAAAAAAATATATATACTGTATTCATTATTTGTATTTCTAATTTTTCATGTGAAAATTATTGTCTTTCAGCATTTTTCTTCCATACATACATATTTCTCTAGAAATTATCGTATATATTTTATATATTAGAAAGAACGAATGTTGATACCTTTGTATCGACATTTGTTCTTTCAAATATAGAAAATATAATATAATTACATAGTTTGTTCGTCTATATCCATTATATATTAAATATTAAAAAACTAATAAAAAAGAAAACAAAACTACAAAAATCTCACAACATCTATGTCATAGACATTTTTTTTATTTAGCTTTATGCTTATATCCAGCATAGCGTAAGAATCAAACCTACAACCGATCACGTTTACAATCAGCTGGCCCACTGCGCCACCATCGGCCACATAGATTATTTAAAAAAAATCATGAAACCTGTTTGGAAATCATTTCAAACGAAAAAAACATCGGCCCTTTACCGTATAATCCGTCACAAGCGCGTCGTGATATGTCGATCAATATTAATTCCTAATACGGTGAAAGTGATTCTAGCTGCATTGACCGTAATCCACTGTACGATGTTATTTAATAGCTTTCTTCATAAAACTATGTGTTTTAAATTATTATAACGATGATCGATTTAACTTTAAAACTATACATTTAAATAATGTTCGAGTATCTGTTTGTATTAATAAAACAACCCCCTTTTTTACTAAATACACGGTATGTATTCCTAAATAGCAATTTTTATTTGTCTATCTGTACGTTTGTTCTGATTAATCTCTAAAATAAAACTTAAATATGTTTAATTCTACGCAGACACAGCTAGATTGTAAGAAAACTAGATTCTGTCACGGTTTCGCCTGTTTGGTATTTTGATATATTAAAAGTTTGCTTAATACTTGATATTAATATAATGATTCAAAATCATTAATTGATGACTATTTATTGTTTTTCTGTTTTTGTAAAGTTTCATCAAAATCCGTTCAGCAGTTTTTACGCGAAAGAGAAACAAACAAACATACATACATCCACCGTTACAAATTTTCATATTTATAACATTAGAATTATATAGTTACAAACTTTTTTGTGTTAAGACTCTCCGTTTTTAGCTTATGTAGTGCATTTATTTAACAGATTGGAGAAATAAACATAACTTTAGATATATTAATACAAATGAGAATTGTACCCGCAACCATGGCGATTGCAGTCAGACTATGCACTACTTACACCAATTATTATTAGAATATCAATATAGAACGAAAAATGTGTTTTAAAATTTCGATTAAAATTTGGCACAGTTAAAGTTTATATGGAGAAGAAAGTAAGAATGCATTAAAAATATATTAAATCAATAAAATAAATATTACACACACCATGTGTTGAAGAGCAAAATAAACATTTCTGAGGTAGCGTGCACGTTACACGTCAACGGCACTTCCTACTAGAAAAAAAATTGTAAAAACAACCTCTGTGTCCAAAGTCTACTTTCTCAAAATTATTATTAGGTTTACAGCTGAATAGTATGATAGTTAGAGACAACCTAGTGTCAAGACACTCCGTTGACTGCTTTCCTCCCGAAATCGGGAGATTGCGCGTTGAGTGGACTTTTGTTTAACACTTTTGGACCTTTTATATTTCTGTTCTTTTATTTAAAATACTAATAATCTCCGTCTCGTTAAATTATAATTTTAATTATATTTTCCATAGGCACATGTAAAATTCTCGAAAATTTGTTAAAATGTCAGTAGGGAATAGCAAATTCCCTACTGACATTTTAACAAATTTTCGAGAATCTTTCAATCATTAGTGTCAATTTTTTTTGCAATGAAAATTCAATCGACTAATGGGAGAAATTTTATAGCAATGTAAAAAAAATATAACGTTTTTTCTAATACGGGCCATCTTTATTTCTATGTGTCTATCTTTATTTATATATATCTTTATTTTTGTTTGCTTAAATTTTATCTGATTTCGCTTTATTTAAATAATTCTGTTACAGTTGTAACTAGTGGATCACTTGTCGAAAAATGACGTCATGAATAAATTTCATTTTTTAATTTTATATATAGTTTAAACATTACTAATAAAATATAAGAGGCCGATAATAACGTAGTAGGACAGTGTCTGACTGTTGTGGGTTCAATCCCCACTCGGTTGAGTAATTATATTTAAATTATTTTCACTTAATAATATTATTAATTTGTCTTAACAAAGTGCGGCGTTGAGATTCACCACTCAACACGCAATGTCTGGAATTCGGTCTAAAGCGAAGTACGGACGCGCGAAGTGTCTTGACACTATGTAATTTTTGTCTACTCTGCTATGCAGGATAAAAAACGTGAACCTAAAAAAAACTACAAAAATGTTTTTGTTTAACATTTTCTTAAAATAATTAGTTATTATATAGACATGCAAGTATAACCTAAGTTAATGTCATACGCCATTCATCATTAGTTCCCGATACGGAGAAAGTGTAAACTTTATAACCGCATTTACTTCACTCGGAATTTATCCGTAGTAGTTAACTGATATTATGGACCGTTTGACGCAGTGGTGAAGGTATCTAATTATCGAATGCAAGTGGAAATTCCAGGTTCATATCGTAAATGTGTTTTTTAACTCGTTAGTGATTGCTACACAGGTTTTAAAAAACACACAAAGTATCAAGAGAGAACGGATAGTTTATAACAACATCTAACAATAAATATGGCGGTTTTATTATATATATTTTTTAAATCATGTATAAAAAAATATAAAAATCCTTATGTTTCTAAACATATGTAGTTTATTGCCTTATATAAATACAGTAACCTAAATTAACAATCAAAAATGGCCAATTGGACGAAACAAAAGAATTTCGCAGAAAACTGTGCCAAATTTGAAACTGATATAAGAGCATTAAGAACCTTACATCTATCTACACGACTTTCTACAAATGCATTATAAAAACAAAACTAACATATAAAATCAAACCAAAAAAAAATCCCTATTACGCCGTAAGCGTACTATCAAATAGTAACTATAGGTTTGTGTCACTAATAATTAAGAATCTAAAAAATATTACATACATTGCTTTTTTATAACTGAAGAATACATTAAACTCAAATTAGAACCGTCAATGTATACGATACATAGCAATAGAAAGGTATAATCTAGTGTGTTTTTAATAACGTAGTGAGTAGAAGCTATGCTGAATGGAAAGGCATGCGGTACATTTCACCAAGTATAAAACGCTCGTGGGGATCTCAAGCTGCATCAGTCATTTGTAAGGAGCCAACACAACCTAAATCTAACAACATGATTGCCTTTGTAAGTATTTTTATTTATTATCTATACCGAATTACGTAACAGTTATTAAATATAACTGTTACGTAATTCGGATATTCGTACGAAACGATATTAAATGGACAGATTACTAATAGTGTTCAATTTTTTTTTTAATTTTGTTTATTGCAACATTTTGTCGTAGTTTCGTTAAAAAATATTATTTAAACTAAAAATAATAAAAATAATATACGTTTTAAAAAATATTAATCATTAGATATAATCTAGTCACAGTTCTATATTTATCGTTTCGGTCTAAAATTCATATAATAATATTAATTGGTTTCGACTTTTATTAACTGTTGTAATAATTACAGATTTTTAGTAGAAAAAAAAAATTGTTTTAAAGTAACAATGCCTAACATAGAGCATCAGATAAAACAAATAGCTTATGATTTTATAAATTTGCTTCCAGTGAAAGGGTTCCTTTCACTTCCTAGTTCCTAAGAGCACGATAATGGAGTGCATTCCCATTTAATGTTACGTTGAATTTGCAAATTAAACTGTCATCTTGTGTAATACTCGCGAATATTTTAAAGTTATATAATTTGAAAACTATTAACAGATTCTTTGTATTCAATTTTCAAATCAATCATTAATCTTAATAGGCGATCGTTTATTTCATAATTGTGGCGATTAAATCGCAGTGGGTCAGTGTCTAACTTTAAACGCGATGATTGTGGATTCGATCCACAATTGATTGAATAATGATATTTTAATCACATTGCTAGTACACAACACGGCGTTAAGTTGCGAAACTCAACACCCAATGTCTTAAATTCAGGCGAAAAGCTGTAAATAGAGTTAAGCAGTGTCTTAATACTAGATTATCTCTTTATTGTGCAGCATATAAATTATTTGCTATAAATATATTCATATTTCCTTTCATTAAGCGCTGTAGTGCTTTCTAAGAGTTCATATATGCAACGTCATTTTTTTAAATTACGAATTACAACCAAACATGCCAAAATAAATGTGATTATATATTGTATTGTATAATACTTATAAATTGTCAATAAAAAATCAATATTAATAAAAAATAATATTTTTATTACAACACATGTACATATTTATTACAACACATGTATACATGAGTACCGATAGCAAAAATCTACTAAAACTGTTAATTTTTAAGAATCAACTTACATACAAAAAAAGTCATACAGCAAAAAGTGAACAAAAACCTTCAATTGTAGAGAACAACAGCCATCCTCCTCCTCATTGCCTACGCAAGCGCCAGGCCGTCTGATGAATGGGAGCCCGAAGGTCACTCCCATACAGAGCACACCAAGCCCTATCACGTGACTGTGGTGAAGAAGATAGGAGTGCCAGTCCCTCATCCAGTGGCAGTATCCGTTCCACAGTACGTGAAGGTCCCCATACCCCAGCCCTACCCAGTTCATGTGACAATTGAACAGCCGATCCATGTGCCTGTATACAAGGTGAGAGGAATACCTATAGTTTAATGTTAGTAAGGAAAAGTGCGGCGTTTAATTCTGTCACTTATTCGTTGAGTGATGAGTGCGGAATTTTTTTTTATTATTAAATTTGATAACTGGAATTGACCTACATTTATAAGAAAAATATATAAAAAATAATAGAATAGTTTTAAAATCAATAAATCAATAATGGCAACTATAAGCATTAACGTTTTCGCTCCTCCATAATACATACGTAGGTCGTAACATTTACGATGTTTATGGATTTTTTGTTTTTTTTTATTTCTACAAACTCACTTTGTCCTTTGCACATTTTGCTAAGTATTATATATATATATTTAGAAAAAAAACTTTTTGATTGAAGTAATTCTCGTCTTTTTATTGTTTGCGTTAAATAGTCAAATCAAATGTCACATTTTTTTTTAAATCGTTACGACTTACGCTGCAAGACTTAACAACAACGAAGCAAATATAATACCTAGAAGAAACAAAAAATAAAAGATTACTCTTTAAAGTTTCTCTATATAAGATATTTTCTCTGATCGTGAGATCTATTATATCACAGCCATTGTGTTTTTTTCTTCGACAACTGACAAGTAACATTGACAATTATCTGTTATTACGTAAGGCTGAAAGTAAGAGCTGGGCAACGAAGCGTGCACTTTACAAAGCTTGTGACATTTGATGCATATTTGGGTTACATTTGGTATTTTATCTGTGTTATATTTTAAAAGAAAAAAAATTCTTCAAAACATTTAATTTTCTTATATTCTTTTGTCATCAGGTCGTACCCCAAGTGGTAGAAAAGCCTGTGCCCTACACCGTTGAGAAGCCAGTGCCCTATGAAGTAGAAAAGCCCTATCCCGTAGAAGTTGAGAAGAAGGTCGAGGTGCCCATCCCTAAGCCCTACCCCGTTCACGTACCTGTATACAAACACATCTACCATCACAAAGGAGGAAAACACTAAGAATCTTCTTTAAACCGGAAAAGACTGGTTAAATCTTGCATTTGACCAGTTACAACCGGATATAGAGCCAGTTAAAACTGGTACACACCAGTTATACAAAGCTCTAGTTCAACTGTAAATATGTAGTTGTAGATCGCCACTTTGTTATTCAATGTGATATTTATTGTGTGCAAATCTTTTTCTGTTGTCTGTTGTTCGCATCGTTGTTGATTATTGTGTAATTGTTTTTTAGTTTTATAATATATGACAATTTTATAAGAAAATGTATTTCATTACGCCTCTTCGGACTTCACGGAGTACGGAGTGTCTTGACACTAGGTATTTTCTGTCTATCCTGCTATGCGGGAAAGAAATCGTGTAGCTAAAAAAAATGAAAATGCGCCACTTTGGTATACTCGAATATCCTAATCGCCTAACAAGTGTTGTGTAGTAGAAAATAGTGTTTTTTTTTATTTTAAAGCCTCACTGTGACATTGTCAGTAAATAACAATATTTACAAACAAATTTATCGATATATTACAAATCATTTTCCAAACATTAATTTTCATAAAAAGAAAGAACCTTAATTACCCTTAAAAAACACAATCGATGATAAAATATAAACCATGTATTAATAAAAAAATATATATTCATTACAAATGCAAAAAACATAACATATACATTTTTTTTCTACAAACATTCTTAAATGTAGCATTTTGTGGAATATCACTTTGAAAGTAGTGAAATATTTTTAATCAGCTTCACGTTTTATTCTGGATAGTCAAAACACTCCGTTCTCCGTTTTCCGTCCGAATTTGACATATTGAGTGTTAAGTCGGAATTTAACATTGCACTCTGCATTACCAAAGTAGGAAACTGCCAAACAATTTAAACATAGTTTCCCCTGTTGGGATTCGAACTAACAACGAAGTTAAATTAGTCAAACTCTATCCTACTGTACAACTATGTTAAACTGACTTGCCAAAAGGAAGGAGACTTCAAACCGACTTCAAACCGACTTCAAACCTATGAGTTGGTATCAAATAATAGTAGTTATTTTATTAATATTGCTTTACAAGATGTGTTTAAATTAAATCTTTATAAAATTATTTTTTAGTTTTTCTTTTAGTTCCTGAAGTCCATTTTTTTTAAAGTAGTTCACTATTATATTATCAGAATCAAAACAACCAACCGCCATTTCATACATGACTGACCTTTTACCGACGAACGAATAAAATAAATAACTAGCTTATTATTTACATAATACTGGACTATATCTAGTTAATAATTTATCTTTCTAATTCTCTATGTATCTAACATTACCATCTATATATGAATAATCACGCATGTTTCTTATATACTAAAGAAAAGGTTCTTTTTATACATTTTAAAATAGAAAAATCTAAAAATAACTTCACTCGCACGCTATACTAGTGGAGTTTTAAATGGCATTAAACATTTCTTATAAGTAATTAAGGTGTATTCTCTACCTGGTAACAATGTGCAGACAAGCGTCACGTGCTATAAAAACATTAAAATTGAAATAATATTTATTATTTAGGTATCTAGTTGATCTGCTGATCTTTCCATCGTTATAGAATTGTATGAAAAAAATCGAATGAATTAACCTTCCCAATCGTTACAGATTTCTGGAAAATATCATACTTATTCCTTTCAGCTTCACGCTTTTATCCACCATAGCAGGGTAGATAGGAAGTAGGTATTTGGTGTAAAGACAATCCGTACTCCACCATTATTTGTTGAGTGACGGAACTCAACGTTGAGTGTCTTATCAAAGAAAATGACAATATAAATAAATCCCTCTAAGGAGAACTCAGAACCGGGCACGGTTTCAATCACACACTAAAGACGCAAGCACGGTAGTTCCCAAATTCCCTCGTACATGTTTGTTTTTAAATATTTTGTGTGTTCAGAAATTTTCTTAGAAAGATATATCAACCTACATTAAAAAAACTATTTTTTTCAGCTTCATGCTTTTGTACCGCATAGCAGGGTAGACAGAAGTACCTAGTGTCAAAACACTCCGTACTTCGCTTTTGACCGTATTTGAGACGAGGAAGTGAAATTATATCGCATAGCTGAGTAGTCAGAGACAATATAGTGTCAAGGCACTCCGTTGAAATCGAGACATTGTGTGTTGAGTGGCGAACTCAACGCCTTACCAGTGCGGATCATTTTTAAATATAATCGTCATCCAAGTGGGAATCAAACCACTACCTTAACTTCTCTTAACAAACACCTTAACTTCTCTTAACAAACGCCATTATTCCACTGCGCAATAATGATCTATAATCTATAGCTACATATCTTTTAAACAATTGTTTAGGTATTTTCACTTCCAAACAAAATCATAACGTTTTCAAAAATATACACAAATATCTTTCCTTTTTTATTTCCTAATTTTTTTCATAAACACTTATTGGAATTTATTACTTTTAAAAAAAATATCCTCAGTTCATATTAAAGCTGATGGTATTCGACCTGGCTTTACCAAGCCTCCTCACAATCGGATCGAGACTGATATCATTAGATAAGACCCGTCGGTACACTTTCACTGGCGGTCAAGGCTTCGGTCGACGACTCCGAGTTAAATGTTTATTTATATACATATACCTATATAGATGCCACTTGTGCCCTGTAAATAAAGTTTTATTAAAGACTGGTTTAGTATTGTTGAAGATATCGAGAGTGGGTTGGGTTTCTACTTGTTATAAATTTTTGTTGAGAAATCTGTTAACAATTATGAAATTACATAAAAATTGGACAAGTATATGATTAATTGATATTTTGTGATCAAAACCACAAAAATCAATTTACTTTTCTTTATATTTAAAACAAACTGTACGTACGACTTCGTCAGCTTAGAATTAGATATCTCAAGATATTTATTTTATAATTCTAAAATAGAAGTAGCTAAAGTTACCCCTTATTACAAAATCTCTGTTAATGAAAGTCAAAATCCAACCAACCGTTGCAGACATTGTCCATAAAACAGATAGACAGACAAAAATTGTAAAAAATATTATCTTAGTATATGTACCGTGTATACATACATATGCATATGCATGTAATAAAAAAATAGTTATTTTAATATTACAAAGAGACACTTCAATATTTATATAGATAACTAATAACGAATGCAATAATGTTGACTAACTCCGTTTAACATAATTTTATATATTTTACTTTATAATTTATGTTATAAATTAACCTTTATAACTATAAAAAAACATTTAGACTTATATGCCTTTTCACACTAAATAAACATATTTTTATTAGAATTTAAATTAATTTGATTATTTATAATTATTAATTTTTACGAGCAACCGCTAAAGAGAACCTGGTATGCAGCCGTTCTAAGCTACGGGGAAGTATTTCCAGCAGTGCTGATGATGATAACTTTTTTCTATAAAACCAATATATATTTAAGATGAAATATAAGACCAATTTGAATATATTATACAATAAATTATATGTTAAATAACTGATTTTGTTTATAAGTTTACTTGAAATTATTAGAGTTAAAGTGTGACATTGAGTTGCTCAATTACCTACCAATAAATTTTGTTGTTTTTTTTGTAAAGAGTTCTGTAATAGAGAAATGTTCCCTCTACCTCCCAAGACGCAGACAATATATACTTATAGTTATATAATAATTACATAAAAACCATAATCGAGATACATTCGTTTTTTCACTTGTGCGGTTTCCATAAAGATTTTAACTTGAATAATCAATATTTTTATTGTCAGCCCTATTTCATGTTCATTTTGAGACTGCCATATGTAATTTTATTAAGGTTCCAAGAATTTTATACCTAATATCTACATATCGATATACAAACTAAGACCTTGTCCCTTAACAATAAGCACTAAAATCATACATCATAATATAAAATAATTACTGTAAATTTTATTACTCCCGACCACTCGATCCTCTCAGAGGGGGTTAGATTAGAATTGCAATTTTATTTCATACTCTTCTTTTATACTAAATGCCTGTTTATAAACAAAATATGTTCAATATAGCCTTTTTAAGTATTCAATTATTACTAACAATAGAACTATGGTGATCCAAATAGTACTAGGTTGATATATATAGTCTTCCAAATATTCTTATACAAATTGGCTATTACAAGCAGTTTCAAATCGTCAATTAACATAAAAATTTAAAAATATCAGTATTGTCACGCTTACCGGAATACCGAAGGAGAAGTTTTTCTCAGCTGGCAAGAACAACAATTGTTCTTTTTAAAAATTAATTTAGAATGAAATAATAATAATAAAGACCTTCTTTAATGAACATTACCAGCATTTAATTCCATTTAATATAGTTTTCTTTTTTTTTTTAGCTTCACGCTTTTTATCCCGCATAGCAGGGTAGACAGAAAGTGCCTAGTGTCAACACACTCCGTACTTCGCTTTCCACCGAATTCGAGACATAGCGTGTTGAGTGGTGGATCTCAACGCCGGTCTTAGTCTTCACCACTCCCCTTTTTAATCACTCCTCCGAAAGGGTATCGAACCGACAACCGGTCGCGTTTACAATCAGACGATGTGCCACTGCGCCACGACTTTAATAATAATATATAAGTCAATATTGATCGATCTAATAAAGAATTAAGTAATATCGTACTATTTTTAAAAGTGTTTAAAGTAAGCAGATTATGATAAAAAATCTTTAAAACGTTTCCAATTTCAGTAGACAAAAAAAACCAACTTTGTCTAGTAACGACTGGAGTCTTACTCAGGTTCTAGTATCATTAAAAACTGCGCTTGTATTTTTGCCTCAGCAAATTGAAAAATACGGCTTTGACCTACAAAATAAACAATTTGTAGTTCTAAAGCTGCAAAGAGTCTTTGGGTGAAATGTGAACACACAATCACGTTTAATCGGTCATTCCCCAAGTCTTAAAGGAGTGTAAATAGCAATTAGAGCAGTTTCACGCTTTATCTCGTATAGCAGAGAAGTCAGACTGAGCCTAGTGTCGAAATATTCCGTTCACCGATTTACACTGAAATTGGAGACATGTCTTTAGCAGATGTCAACGCCGCGCTTTGTCTTATCAGAGATTAGAAATTAGTTCAATATAATCAACTATTATGAGAGCCATCGTGGCGCAGTAGAATAGCACATCATAGCACTAGGTCTTATCCTCTTTTTTTTAGCTTCATGCTTTTTATCCCGCATAGCAGGGTTGACAGAAAGTACCTAGCGTCAAGACACTCCATACTCGGCTTTTACATCGAATTCGACACATTGCATGTTGAGTGGTGGAACTTAACATCGCACTTTGTCTTACCAGCGAGGAAGTGAAAATAATTTAAATATAATCATTACACTTAGTGGAGATCGAACTAACAATCGATCACATTACAGTCAGACGCTGTCCCACTACGCCACAACTGGCCTCTAATTATCATACTATAGTATATGCATTATAGTCATACTTGGCTGCTAAATTTGATTAGAACGTATAGTTTAATCACCCAAAGCCCGTGAACGGCTTCCAAAGGACACGAGGTCGAATTCCGCTAAAAAAAATACTTCGTTAGCGTGTGAACACTTTAGAATATTATTTCTGTGTTAAAATAAATTTATGGCTTTCTCTTAATCAAGAACATTTAGTAAGATATTTAGAATTACGCTTAATAGCTGCATACACGTATTAATTATTCACATCCGCGCTTATCGTATATTAGAATAATATTAACATGTTTGACAGGTGATTAAAAGCGATACTAATATTGTAATTCATTAGAATATTTTATTTATGTACAGCAAAGGCTGATTTCTATGAGACATTAGCATACTTTCTTCAAGACACACATATGTCTATAGATACCTACTTAATTTTATAATACATCTGCTTTAGAAGTTCGTTTTTAGCTTAACGCTTTTGTCGCGCATAGCAGGGTAGACAGAGAGAGCCTAGCGTCAAAATACTCCGTACTTCGCTTTCCACCAAATTCGAGACAATGGGAATCCGGGGTAATGAAAGTCATTTAAATATAATCTTTCCCCCCGAGTGGGATCGAACCCACAAACGATCGCATTTACAGTCTGACGTTGTCCACTGCGCCACAATCGGCCTTAAGTTTTTATAATGTAAATAAGCAGAATTAAACAATTCATTATTACCCATCGCCATATATGATATACGAATAAAGCTTTAAGTTCCTTAAAGTCGCCTTTAATGATTCATACAAATCGTCCTTCCATTTGTTGAGTCACAGGATAATATAATTTATCAAGCAACTTCACGTTTTATTCCGCACAAGAGGTCAGTTATGTGAACCTTGTGGCATGTTATTCGACACTACTACAAGACGAGGCCAGCCAGTCATAGACCGCCTTAGTTAGATCCCAACCCCCCCTGCTCCCTACCTTGCCACCAATACCCTTCTTCTTCAAGCTGTCATTTAACTCAAAATTATTTTCAGAAGCAAGCTTCCCATCGCCCTTTCCAGCCCGGTGACGCTGTCAAGGCCCTCCAGGTTTACAACACGCATGTCCATTCGAAAAAAAAGATACTCCACTTGCAAACTCCTGCCCCAAATTCAAAACATAATGTGTTAAGTCGCGGAACTCAACGCCGCACTTAGTTTAAACTGATAAACAGCGTACAGCCAAATCCACCGGATGTAAAGAAGACTGAGGAATGGCATGTATGTAAGGTACGTTCCCTGAAAAGTATATAACAGTTCTATAAAAGTCATCATGTGTACATTCTCTATTTATGGTTATAAAAATAATATTTAAATATATTTAATCTATGTTTTTCACTCTGTTTCTTTACATATAAGCACAGATTATATATACATTGTATTAAGCTATTGACATGAGTCATTGAATCGTGCGAGTCAGTTTTACGGCTATTTGATACGTTTTATTATATCTGATTTTATGCATTTTGTTTGGAGACACATAAGTGGAGTCCTGGTGTTTTTTATTACGGCGAATATGATTATTTTTATGACCCTTCGATATTGAAATAAAATTATAATATCTTTAAATGCAACGTTACAACAAAGTCAGTAGAATTTAAAAGGAAATTTTTACGATTAAATAAGTATACGTTCAATTTTATAATAAAAACGCGAGATGCGATATTTATCTAATTTAATGTTTATTAAAGCTTTTTTAAATGATGATTTTATGAAAATATTAATCCTTTGTTATTTTAAATCAAATTAAAACCTATGTTGATAACAATTTCATTAGTGTATGCTTTGAATTTTTTATATCTATATGTGTATTTTTAACTGTCAACGGTGTGTCAGTCGGTCAAAACACTGTACATCTTACATTACAACCTAGACCATCGTGACGTAGTAGTGTATTGTGCAGGGTAATCGGTTTCAATCCCTGCTGGGGGAAGGGATTATAATAAAATTATTGACATTACTCCACCTTAGTGAGAAATATATGAAGGTTATGAAAAGTGAAAAATTTAGTGTCTGATATTAGGTTCTCTCTGACCATCTTGCTAGGCGGGAGCCGGTCTTGGTGCAGTGGGACAGCGTCTGACTGTAACGCTTGCTCTGGTAAGACAAAGCGCGACGTTGAGTTCCGCTACTCAACACGAAATGTCTAGAATCCGGCGAAAAGCGGAGTACAGAGTGTCTTGACTAAGGAAAAAGCACAATAAGCAATACAGAGTAACAATATATTCCTTAAATATAAATGGGCTATATGGTCTTCCAATAATTAGATAATGTTTAATAAAAATATATATTTAATCAATATACTTAAATGTAGGTATAATAATGTATTTAAAATATATTTTTTTATTCTATTTGTCTCGAAATCAATGCCTTATATTTTCACAACAGATTATTATTTAAACTTTAGCAAAAACATATCAGATTATAAGTAGTAAAATAAATAAGAAAAGCTGAAATTAATTCATAAACACGTTCAAATATAAATAAATACTATTACTGTCTTATAAAAATATTCATTTTAATTAGATTACATTAATAATACTTCATATTCGTGTGAAACGTCACTTAATGAGGCGAAATGTTTGGAAAATAAGAAATAATAGTAATCGTATCTCCATATGAGCGATTGGTTATGCCCGCCGGCGCGCCGCGGCTCAGAGTGCAAGGGGCATACATATTTTAACTTTTAGAGATCCAATGTTATAATGTAAAACCCTAATGATTATTTAAAAAAATCATTCCATTAAGAAGCATGATTCCCAAATTGTTGTGTCTTAAATCGATTAATTTGAAAATTAATAAAATATAAACCGTTTATGTATAGGTAAGTAGGACGTATAAGAATAAAATATGTTAAAATAAAACCTAATATAAAACACTTGGCTTATAATTTTAAGAAATAAATTTTATAATTTTAATTGCAAAACATTGAAAAAAGATCTTTACATACGGCACCAGATAACAAAATGTTGTCTTGTCAAAGTTTTTGTATATTTTTTTGTATCGCCACACCGAGTTGCGTACGCACCTGCCAGCCCCCCGCCGGGTAGCCGCATCTCTCAGACGGATTAATGCCGGGTTTTCTTCAATTCCCATAAAAAACAACCTAAACCACCTCGAGAGATTTTAAGAGGTCATTATTTTTTTTTTAAACGTGTTTTATAAATAATACAATTGACCCACGCCGATCTCCTACAATTTTATATTGCTTTATACGAGATTTTCTGTTATTGTAAGTTATTAAAGGAATATTATTGACTTAATGTTATGTTATAAAAAGATTAGTGGAATATAAAATTCGTAAATATAACAAAGAATGCAGTATGATAATAGGGCTTTCATTTTTTTTGTTTATATGTAGGTTTTTGACACGTGAAAATTTAAAAAAAACAGGAACAAACATTAAACATGAAATATTTTTTTTACGAATAAAATGTAATATAATTTGTATGCATATTAGTTGAATTAAATATAAAAAGATATTTGCCATGTCTAAATATTTTGCATAATATTCGCAAATGTATTTATGTCTGTCCATAAACAAAGTGAAAAGCGCGCGAAATCTGGATAATTTCTGGCGCGCGTCAACAAACATGGCCGCGGAGAGCGTGCAGTAACGCTTAGTGTATTATTACGTTATTCATAATTCACCAAATGCTTATTTAGAATATAGTGTTAGCTAAATTTGTATTGAATGAAATTAAACGTTATTCCTTTTAGGCTGGTCAAAATATAAATTCAAATAGAAATCATTGAATTATTGTATAAACATAAATACTTTGAACACGTCAGTTGGTATAAAGTAAGTATAACGTTTTAACAGCAAATGAGTGATAATTTTTTTATGAATATTATTGTCGCGCTTACATTTTCCTGATATTGCGAAGATAAAGAAAAGAACGCATTAAATTGAATACCTTGTTTGTAATAAATGTATTTTAACAGTATTCATTTTGTATAGTCTCGATAAATTTAAGTATCAGATGTATATTTAATTGCTATTCAATTTTATATGAACGTTTGCGGTACAAAAGCGTTTGAGTGCGGAAACTTCTACTTACTTTGTACTTTTTTTTCTCAATTCCTGGATATTACAACAGAATAAACATGAGTGTTATGGTAAAATCAAAATATTATCCAAAATTACGAGACTGTTCCATTCAATAAAATGGTCATGTAAGGTAAAAAATAATTAACTAATATCAATTAATTTGCTTTACTTGTATCACATCTATAAAAATGGCATTTACACTAAGACATGACAGTATAACGTGTCATGATATCCCTTGAAATGGGACTCGGACGGACACCTAACAAAAAAAATATCAATACCAAAATTATAAGAAGAATTATTTTCTATTACAATTTATGCACTTTAAAATCTATACTAAAATGTAAATTGCACTCAAAGCTAAAATGAAATGCATAGACAATTTAGTTTACATTATATAATATATTATATTGAACTACATTGTTAAACAAAACACTGTTTAGTTTCAATATTGTTATTGCTAATAATAATTAATTAGACGGAAACTGTTAGGGCCGGTCGTAAGATAGTATAAAGTGCATAATACTAACCATTTACAGCTTAATAACAAAAATATTATACATTGCAAATAGAATATACTTAATCTGACCATAAATACTGTTACAATTAAAAAAAACAAAATGTTCGTTTTGAATTTAGAATCAGTCATTTTTATTCGAGTATTCATTATGCTTTGTTATTTTCCTGCCAATATATTATAAAATATTATTTCATTTTAAAATGGAGTGACGTTTTAAAGTTAAATGACTGAAAATCACAGTCAAAGTTAAATAATTTTATTCAAAATAAAAAGTTATATCCTTACTTTTTTAAACGTCAAATAATTTACCAGCAATTCACTCAAGTGAATGCCTCAGGCCTGGGAAGAATTGCTGTGAAAGCATTACATAAAATAGGTATGAAGCCGAATACAATATTTTAAATTCTCCATAAGCTTGGTATTAGTTAAGTGTGAGTGAACCTGTTAATATCTCTTCTTTTAGTGACAGAAAAATATCTAGTCGTCTATATAGTGTTCGTACGAAAAAGGCGATCAAAGTAGTGAGGGAAAGAATGTGAAGAAATTTCTGCCGAAAGCATAACAATCCTCATAAAAATACTCATAGAAAGAGTTGTATTAATAACTGGTCTCGACATTTAAAGCTGAATTGCAATCAATGGAGACCACTTTGTATAACCTTTATACGTTTTTAATGATTTCATATCTATATATTAAGCTAACACAGCCACAGTCTGAAATGTAACACAGAATAAAAAAATATTTTTTACGTTATAACATTAATTATGGCACGACTATATAGTGTGGCAATTAAATATTAAAACCTTGTATTCTGTAAATTCAATTATACTTAGATACATATACGAGTAAGTGCCATACTTCGTTATAGTGCTTGTTTATATTAGTTTTATTTGAAACTATATTAAACCTATATTAAACATATTAACAAAAGTATGTTAAAGCAATAAAATTTTACAGCCAACCGAAGAAATAGAGCGACCCAGTATCAAAACACTATACTCTTTTTCCCACTCGATTCCATGATATTAAGTGTTGTTTGGCGGAATTTAATTCCATACCGTATCTAAGCAACGCAGAATGTATTAAAAACACATTTATAAATCATTCCCCTAGGCTAACAATAAACTATTTTAAATGGATTAATCGCGTATATATAAACTATATACAGATTTTATTAAACTATCAACCATCTTGTTTACCTACACTTAGACGCTTATTGCGTTTAATTGCATCAATAAGAAATAAAATTTACTTTAAAAACCATAAAAAGTACAAATAAGCAAAAGCATAAAGATTTCCTTTACAACTTTTATTATCAATTTATAATGTCATTCCAATATTTATATCATCTAAAAGGTTCTCGCGAGATTTGAGTTTAATACTTTAGTCTCAGAATAAAGTTATTATATAATTAACTTATTTATCTACTCATCTATCATGCATTGTCATTCAAACTAAACGTGTGTACGAAATTCAGTCAAATTGCATGATTGAGACAAATTTTAAATACAAACTTTTTATTAAATTATATACTTGCCGAAAATTAAAAAAAAACTAAGTTGACGCTTACAACACAGATACAAGTACTCTTACTGATTACTGTATGTTCAATGAAAAATTAGGTACAGATTTTCTTATAGGTTTTATAATTAGATATAAAGGTTCTTTTTTAGCTTCACACTTTTTATAGTAGCATTGCAGGGTTGACAGAAAGTAGCTAGTGTTAAGACACTCCGTACTTCGCTTTCCACTGAATTCGAGACATTGCGTGATGAGTGATGCAACTCAACGCCGCACTTTGTCTTTTACCAGAGCGAGAAAGTGAAAATAATTTAAATATAATCACTCCCCCGAGTGGGGATCGAACTCACAATTTTAAATTTGACACGTTAATACGTTAAATACGTTAATACGTTAAATTGCCGTTTATTAGGAAAGTATATGACTTAAACGGTGTATCCATATAGATTGCAGCCTCGTGTGCAACGTATGAGGTATCTCCTTTACTTGAAAGTACTATCGGCCGCAGTTGGTAACATATTGAACTTTCCATTGACTTCTAAGCTCTATGAATTTATTTATATATTTATCTATTCTACTGGAATAATTGATCGCAATGTTGTATGTATTGTTCTAATAATATATTATTATTGAGATAACGCTTTTAAAAAAAACGGACCCACGTCTCTGTTATCATCTCTGCAAAGACATTTTTACAAATTTCTTCTACCCAAAGATTATTAAGAAATAGTCGTTTGAGAGAAGAGAGAATGTTATTTATATTTTACTACTTTTAATATAAAATATAAATAAATTAAAAATATAAAAATTTGAACGCCGCGGAATTCGTTCAAACAACATAAGTTGTAACAAAACGTAAAAAGAATTTTGACGCAGCCTGATGTAGAACGCGTGGTTTAACGGTCAGAGCGCTTGGAAGGTTTCCAAGAGGCGCGGGTTCGAACCCTGATGCGTTCAAAGTTTTATACGTTTTTTGAAAAATGTTTTCTAATCCTAACTGTGGAATACCACTTTAAAAATAGTAAAATACATATCATTATTATTAAGTAAAAAAAATAACCGCAAATCTATGATAGAGCAGCCAAGTCATCTGTTACAAGTCGACGTGGTCGCGTGCAGCGCAAATTGCATCGCGCCCCGCCCAATGCAAGCAATTATACCGCCCTACTATTGACATATAAGTACTAAAAGCTTTTTATTATCTAATTGTTTTAATGTGTTCAGTTTAGTTTTTGTCAACTTAGTGTTTGTATAAATTATTTTGTTTTATTTAAAAGATAAATATCTACTTGATATAATAAAATTTTCGCGATTTTTACAGATTTTAAATGAAGCTATTTTATAAAGGATTAATCAGGTATTTTCAAGCCTACCCGTGACTACGGACCCCTTTAAAGTGTTTGAAATGTTGGACTTTCCAAAATGTATTTAATTGCGTATGTTTTGGTATTAACGTATTAACGTTTAAAATAGTTACATTATAATCTATTACATTTTTAAATTAATTAATATATATTAAGTGAGACCGCCGTGGCGTAGCGTAATGGGACAGTCTAACTTTAAACCCGATTGGTTGTAGGTACGTTTCCCATTCTGGGAAATGATTATATTTAATAATTATTTTCATCGCTCCCCTCTGGCAACGCAACGCGATGTCTTGATTTCGGAAAGTAGTCAACAGAATATCTTGACACTAGATCGTCACTGACTACGCTGATATGCGAGATAAAGCTTGAAGCTGTTGTGTTACGTGATAAGTGATGATTTATAAGGAGCATAGAGAAACTCTAAGGATAAAGAGATTTTCCTAGAACGGAAAAATTGAAACTTTGCATTTTACAATACATGTATATTGTAAAATCTGTATATGCTTTTACATTTAGCATCTCCTTGACGTTGTAGAAAAACAAGTCATTCGAGCCGTCGGTGGCTTCCCTTAGTACCTGCTGATGACGCGATGTTTTTTTAATTTGAAGTTAATTTCTTAGAATTTGTCACTGTAACAATTTAAATATAATTAAAAAAAAGACAAAAATAAAAAAGACAATCAATGTATCAATGTATTGTCATATGTGGGCTATATATGACAATACTAAAAATAATCAACTTATAAATTAATCAAATAAATATCCTTATAAAAAAATATACTAATTTCGATCTTAATTACTAACTTTTTAAAGTCTTTTGTTAAAAAAAATGTAATTTAAAAGGTCAAAGGGAATAATAAGTCAAAGCTCGCGTGCAGTACTAATTGCGCCACGCCCAGTGCAGTCATTACCCCCACCACCACCACGTATTGACATTTGAACACGCTTAATGGTATTAAGCACTATTTAGATTTCCATTTCACGTTAATTTATCAACACTGCTAGCATTGTCTAGGGCTCGACATGTTTAAAGAGTAATATTTTTTCTATGTATATCCATGGTGGCATAGTCATGGCTGTCAATGGCAGTTCTGGCTTCGTTCCCTACTCAAGAATGTATAGGTATATTTAAAAAAAAATCTAAGCAATTTTTATTACTGAACGAATATAAAGCTACCACCAGCTTCACAGGCTATTCATTTGACGAGAACTGGCAAGAGAGTCAACGGTTGTTCCTTTTAAATTAGGTACTTTCTAGCAAAATTATTTTTAGGTATTTTAAAATGGTTTCCAAAAGGAACTGGTTCCAACCTCGCAGCGTTTAAATCTTTATACGTCTTCTAAATTGTTTTTCATACTTTAAGTGTGTGAATAACACTTTGAAAATTATTAAATTAAGATACAGCCGCCCAACGCACAGTGTTTAAAATAATTGAACAATGGATTGCTTCTGAGACCTACCTGATTTTTTATATAATAGAATAACTTTTATTTCTTTATCTACTCCTACATTTTAGTTTTAAAACGCAGCTATATTTATATGAGAATTAAACTGTAAACATTATATACCTATAATTTTAAGTAGATTTTACTAAGTAAATATACAGCAAATATATGAATAATATGTATACTTCTTTACAATTGAATAAGCAACTTTCAATTTCAATTCATTAAACGTTTTGTTTATTAAATACAACTTTATATTCTACATTCTTCCAATAGATTTGTTCTTATTATTCAATAGATAGATTAATGTAATAAGATCTTTGATTTTCTTATTTTTTAAACATTTTAAATGAATCTATTTTAAGTGGATTAATCGCGCATATTTTTGTATTCGAAAATACATTTTCTATCAGTGACCACGGCCTACTGTAAAATGATCAAAACGTCAGTTTTTCAAAAATATATTTCCGAATACCAAAATATACGCGATTAATCCGTCTCATTTATGATTTTATAGGTTTCCTTTTTATTTATTAGGTAACTAGTTGCTATCCGTTTACGTCGACTTCATGATCCTTCCCATACCGATTTGAAATTTTTAAAAATTAAGTACAAAATCAAACTGGTGTCCAATGGTAAATTTCCGTTCAGAGATAACATTAGTTTATATCATTAAAATTTAAAAAAAAATAGACATATATATTCTGTTACTATTTCGAAACATCATTAAATTATATTTTTATAAATATTTTCATTACACAGATATACGTACATACATACTTCTTTATATTTTCTTGTTTTATTTTAATAAAAATTATGATATAGTCATTAGTGTAGTTACTCTAATGTGAACATATAAATCTAGTAAATATAAAACCCACGCCGTTATATGTAGCAAGAGATCATAAAGTGCAGTTTATTATTATAATTCAAAATAATCATTGTTTATTTTCGTTTATTCGTTCTGGTAAGCGTAAAAGTGAAGCGTTGAGTTCCACACAAAACGAAATGTCTCAAATTCAGATGAACAGCGTAGAACAGAGTGTCTTGACACTAGGCACTCTCTGCCCTGCCCAGCGGGATAAAACGTTAATAATACCTTCACGTTGCTTAAAAATAACAATACCATTACAACTTGAAAGTTGTAAAACATCTGTCGTTACAATACCCAAAAAAAGGTTAATACGTAAAAGAGAATTCGTGTTGGGTGGCGCAATTTAACTCCGCACTTTTTTTATGCATACATCCTTTTCCACTTGTTTAACGTAAAACAAATGTGTAATTCGGAAATATTGTTACCATTTATTTTAATTTCATTTAATAATTGGTAGTGGTATTATATTTTTATATATTATAATTTATATTAGACTATAAAATGTCTTGGTCACGGGTTCGGTTCTTCTCTCAATTACGTTCATTTTCACGTGTTTGTGCCAAATTTCCGCCAATTAAGACGCAATGCGTTAATTTCGGAAAAAAAGTAGAGTACAAAGCGTCTTGACACTAGGTTTTCTCTTATTGGTTTTTAAAATTATAATTTATTTATCAATATTTTATGTATAAAGGAAAAGCTTTTGCAAAATTATGCACACAGAAGAAAGATTTGTCATATATATAATTTATGTTCAAAAATATGATGAAGAAAGGAGTTAGAAAGCAATACTTCATAATTATTTAGAAATAAATTAAACTGTCTGTTAGAATACCAGTTGATTATGTAGTTAGTCAATTGACTTTGTTGGAATGTCAACTGATGGTTTAGTTAGTCAGTTGATTTAAATATAAATTTATTTTAGTTACTTAGTACTATTATAGGGTAAAACTAATCTTTTGTATTTTGTATGCCATTTAACTTTTAGTATATAGACACGCCGCCAATCGCAAGCTGAGGTTTGGGCCCCGCAGGGGGCGCTCTTGCGGTCGTCGGCTTCCTCTCAAGCAGCCAAGTCAGTGCTTGCTAAATTTCGCAGGGTTAGAGCACCCTCTTCCCTCCCCCTCCCGGTGTCGCTGTAAAGACTAACAGGGTCAACAGCATGTAACTCACAAACAGAAAAAAATCATCTATTACTCAGTTCATATAATATTTTGGGACGAGCAGTCTCTATGAGTGTGCGTTTATTTCGGTTAACTATATTAATGCTTTAAAACCGAACGGACTTTTTATTATCCTAACCTAATATACTATTTTGAAATAAATAGTACAAGGTAATATGAAATCTCTATATTTTTTACTTATAAAAGACAGTAATATTGAATTTAAGCATTCTTTGATTTTCTATAACTCCAAGTGTCGGCCAACTCAACAACGTGATTAACTGTTATGTATTTCCGAACGAATTAAAACAGAATTTTAAATACATTTCTATGTTCAATCCTACTGTAAAAGAAGTATAGGTAGCTTAGGGCTGCCCGATAATTTAATTAATTAATAAATTATTTTTAAAATAATATGTATAATATTTAGATTTAAGTAATTATAACTATATAAATAAAAGCGATTCGATTCCCACTCGGGGAAGTATATTTAAATTATTTTCACATCCTCGCTCTAGTAAGACAAAGTGCAGCATTGAATTCCGCCTAAATTTGGCTGAACGCGAAGTACGAAGTGTCTTAATACTAAATACTTTCTTTCTATCCTGTTATACGGGATGAAAGCGTGAAGTGTAAAAATAAGCATTTTTTTCGCAATGCCTAAAATATACTAGCTATTGCTTAATCAGCTAGCTTCTGGCATTGCCAATAAGATATATATATATATATATATATATATATATATATATATATATATATATATATATATATATATTTATATATATATATATATATATATATATATATATATATATATATATATATATTATATCCCATATATTTTCAATAATATAACCTTATATTCCTCCCATATGTTATTGAAAATATATGGGAATATTTTTACGCTTTAGCTTTAGGGTAATTAGAAAAAAGCCAATGTTAATACACTCCGTGCAATGGAAAAAACATCAATATACATAATTAATTACTATTTAATTTTATTCTTACATTATACCAACCCTAACAGTCGAAATTTAAATAAAAGCGGGACGCTCTAGTAAGTACGTTATCTGTGCTCAAAACAAACAGACTACAAAACATAAGGCGGTTGACATTCCAACCTCCTTTGAATATTCCTTGAGATAACACATCTCGGCTGTAATCGAGCGAACCGATCGAACAGCTACTGACCATATTACAATATCGTTACAAAAAAATACTTTGTCCTATTTTAAACTTTATACCGTTAAAATAGAGACACAACCCACCATTCCAATTGCAAACGATGGCAGCCCACAACATTCCTGGTTGTCGATTCGGGATGACTCAATTTGAACGAATTTATCTCTCATAACTCGAAGATGTGTTTGACTGATTATTAATGTTGGCTACGAAGTTGTTTTTATATCATTGTCACAAAAAATATGCACCTTTTAAAATTCATACAATACCTTGTTTTTTTTATTTAATTTAGCATAAAACTTATCCACAAAAAGATCTTTGAGCTGTAGTAGGCAAATTAGAAACTATATTATATTATTTACATATCACAGGTAATATTTAAATAAAATCCCATTAAAAACCATAAACGTAAAATAAGAGCCAAGTTCAATATAATGATATATGCCTATAAAATATTCATAATTATTTAAAATATTCCTTTCTTATTTCTTAGGATAGTATATTAAAGCTTAAGGTCTGACTTGGCTAACTTTCAAGAAACCTTTTAAGATCAACCAAAATTTTATCATATTTATCAAAGTAATGAAACCTTGATTCGCCAACTGGCCAACTACTCTATCTGGATGCCTAATTTTTACTTTCTAGCCCATCTGGTCCTGGTTAATAATTTTAATCTATAAATCAACCAATGATAAAAATGGCAATTTTCAAATGTTAAGCTCTAAGAAATCGTTTGAGGCATATTTTTAGTCTCTTGATATTTTTAATATATGAACTATATTTGACATCTTTGAATGAAATTGATAAAAAAATGAAATTAAAAAAAAATATATAAAAAAATGATTTAAAAAAAATTAAAAATAAAAGTCTCTTGATTTTTTTAATATATGACCTATATTTGATATTTTTGAATGTAATAGTTTTTTAACTCGAATTGGCTTGACACGCTACCGCATGTCTAGATCAGTGTCCTTTCTTCATTAATAAAAGTTGTATTAAATCTTTCAATTGAAAACATTTACTGTGCGCATTTAAATAAGCTAAGATTCGCTTAAGCACTTTACTTGCCGTGTAGAAAGATTTACCATAGACAGTTAAAATATTTATTACACTAATATTTGATACTAAGAAATGCAAATGCTGCTATTTCTAGACCAAAATAGTTTTAAACTATAATTTAAAAACGGAGGCCAACGTCGTGAATAGTTAGCCCAATAACATTTTTAAACTAAACGCTAAACCTAATATAGCATACATTTTCAAGTGAGTTAGTTTGTTGAACTATAAGCTATTTAATTATAATATTTCATCTCATTTCTTTAAAGTAAATACGTTGTTGATGTTTAAAATACTTGTAGCCTCAACAATGTATATATCACTTTTTACTAAAGCGAATGTCAACAGTGTTATCGTAAGTGTCTTATTTCTCGTTTTCTTTTTCAACCGTCTTTCACCTAGGTCTCCTCTTTGGTTAGTTAATACGGCTATCTACTGCTGGCATAAGATTTTGATCGTTGAACGTTTCTTCTTCTATTTGGTTACTAACCTTGCCAACCTCCTGTAGACCTATCTCCTGTCTAAAATTTTGTGGCTACATCTTCCGTCAGCATTGTACGAGTATGTGTAGTGTTGTTATAAACTATTTTAAATTTCTACACTTTTCCATATAAATTGTAACTGTGCCAACTTTCATACTCGTCCGTTCGCCCAATTTTCGTAAATATGGATTGAATATTTTCATTCACGTATTAATAAATACTAATTTATAAATTAAATCAAATCGTCTCGTTTCTCTTTTCAATATTTTTTTCTTGATTTTTTTATTATTTAATAATATATTAAGAGATATTATTTTTCTGGTAATAACAACGTGAAAATATGAACGTCATCTTTATACAATCATATAAATCAGCATCAATAGGTAATCAATTATTTAGCTTCGCTCATTTCTCGCAGCAAGTAAAGAGTCTTATAATAAGTCAATTCATTCCCCACTTTCTACTCAATTTAGAATTGACTCAAGGAAATCACAATCTAATGTGCGGAAACCGTGTAGATTTTAGTAAGAACCTGAAAAGTAGGTAAATTGTTATAATTATTGCAATGTGATATATATATTATATTAAAATTATAAAACCAAATGTCCATCACAGAGAAACATATCAGGCTTCACTTGGCCATCATTAATATTGGTCGTTGACACCCTAATTTCAAACTTAAATCTCGAACGTTAAACATTCCGCCCATAGACAAGCATTTATCAAACTGTCAAACGCGCGTAGACCTGTCATTGAACTATCCATAACGCTATTAGTGACCAGTAGCCCAATTTTAAATACATGGCCGTTGGTTTTTATACAAAATATTTATTATTTAAAGCAAATATATTTAAGTGTAAAATGAGATGTCTCGTCAAATCAATGGACAATAGAGGTTGATATATTGCGACTTTTACCTGATTTTGATTAACTATCCCACCAGTGACGTATTGTCAAAACGTATAATAGAGTTGGTGAGTTTTCGTATTAATCGATGGCCGCATTAACGTAATAGGACGTCCCTCGTTCATCACGCTGATAAGTTGCGGTTAAAAATCGCCCAAATAAAGCGGTAGGCAGACAACAATGGCGGGCCATTTGAATTGAATTCCTGTTACTGTTACGTTTTGTTTCACATCCATGTTTTAGTCAACAGTGACTAATATATCTAATTTGTGTAGCTTTTACAATTAATGTTTTTAATTATCTGTTTTATTCATTTATTTCGTTAACTTTTACTGATACTTTAAATAAAAAAATATCTTTTATTGTTTTATATTTTATGGCTTAGTCGTAAAGTGATAGACATGACAGCTAGATTAATATACTTATGGTTATAAAATACTCGTAATATTATTTAACGACACTGATGTTTTTTTTTGTATCCAAACTATGGCTGACCCAACCCTATTTAAAATTCAAAATTAATTTAGGCATAATATTTAATGACTATGCCTCCTTGATTAAAATAGAAATTAGGCAGAAATTAATTATGTAGGCAAATAGCGTCAATAAAAAATTAAGCACAAGTTATTTCTTCAGTATTTATTTCTCTAAACATATTTCCAAAATGAAATAATTCCAAGTAATAACTAACAGTAAGAACAAACGTTAGCCCTGTATGGATGCCATCTTCTAAACTAAGCTCTATATTTTAGAACTTAAGTGTATTTTTCGCCCACTTTGTCAATTAATGATATTTATACTTGAAATGAAATGCGCACGCGCAGCTTGCTCGCACCTGTTATCCTTTGCCGCCATTATTCTTAGTAATTGTTTTCTAAATGATAGTACATACCTACTGTGTTGTCATAATATATGGCTAGTAAAAATATTAAATAATTTATTGACTAATTTAAAATTGTGAATAAAATTATTTTTAAAATATATATAATGTTTCTTTTAGGAATTACCTACATATACACATTTAAAAAACCCATCGTACCTATATGTGATTAATTATAATTCACTTCTAAGCTGACCAGATAAACCTGACAATATAAAATGAATGGATGTTGAAAATTTTCATGGAAACTCATGTATATTTTTTTAGCTTCACACTTTTATACCGCAGAGAAGGGTAAATAGGAAGTGCCCAATGTCAAGACACTCGGTAATCCTCTTTCCGCCAAATTCCAGACATTGCGTGTTGAGTAGCGGAACTCAAAACCGCGCTTTGTCTTAGCAGAGCTAGGAGAAGAAAATAATTTAAATATATTCAATCCCCTAGACGGGAATCGAACCTACAACCTACCGCGTTTACTGTCAGATTCTGTCCCACTAAGCTATTATCGACCTTAAAATTCATATATTAATTAATAATTGTCAATAGATAATAATAATATATTTATTGTATTTATTTTCATATCATAATGAGAAGAAAACAAAATGGTTAATTTTAGCAAATATTTTATGGATAAGAGAAACAATCAAAAGTGAATTGAAAATATTACACAAATTATAATGCAAATAGGACATTTTTAATAACTTTTAAAACCACACTATTATGCTTACAATTATGCATAAATACTACTTAGTTAACTCGACAAAATAAAAAATAACACGAGCTATAGAGTTTGAATATAATAATAACTACTTTTATAAACGAATCCTTAATTAAATGCAAAAATAACTGTTAATTTAAAATTCCGAGGCGGTCGGCCATGTTGCGTAAAGGGCGCGCAGTGCACCGCAATTTGTCAGTCGAGGGCGTTCCGAACACCGTAATTGGTGGTCAAAGTCCGATAAAAAAGGGCTTTGTTTATTCGAAGCTTAGTATGAGTACGCCCATGTCATTTATTTACCTGTTTCTAGTAATAACCGCTGAGTGACTAACTCCTTACACGCATACATACATACATACATACATACATACACGTAAGTGGGTACATATATATTTTTAAATAATTAAAAGCCAGCATTTATAAATTCATAAACATAAATAATTATCAACTTCATTATACAACTATAAAATATAATTCAACATATTTAGTTATATATACCATTCCATATATAATAAATTATATTACACAGTAAACAAACTAATGATCGATGAATATACTTACATACTATAAAAGCAGATGTTTTCGCCAATCACACATTCAACTCCGTATATCGCCACCTGTAATTACAACATATCGCAAATACAGACATGTGCGGTTTTATTATAAGCCAATACATTATTTGAATTAATGACCTCACTGCCTAATGATTATTCGATTTTCGTATCGATATCGATTAAACATTTAAAACGCAGTAAAAGTGACAAGATCGTCCGGATTTGTAACGTGCGACAGGCTATAAAGAAACGTTTACATTTATTTATTCCAGTGACGATGAATAGGGAAATATCTTCTAACCGTTGCATCCATTAAACTCTGAAATCTAATGAATATCTGAACAGATACGTTTTATCAGATGTATGTAATGTGATAAAAGTAGCATGTATTTTATATCTTTTTTACATATTTTTCAAATTTATTTTTAAGAATATATTAAAGTTTAATCTCTTATGTTATCTGTATAGATAGGATGTTTTAACGTAGTTAGTTAAACTAAACTTTTTAGCACAGATAAAAAATATACTTAGCTTTTTTTAAATTAGGCATGCACTGGCTATCTTCCGACGACATCTAAGCCAGGCCGGGCAGCAGTAAATTACGGCAAACTGGAGCGTTGCAGCATTGTATGCAGATGCCGCTCGACGCATCTCCTCATGATTTGCATCAACTTTCGGCCCGGAAATTTGCAACCTTCTTAATTATATCTCGCAGTGTTGGTATATTATATACGTATAGAGTTACTTTACACGCATTCATTTCAAAAATAATATGATTAAAAATTACGTCAAGTTTTTAAACACAGCTGAAAAATTATTTACAATTGTTTTGCTTTGATTTCGTTCTGTTAATAATGAATGTTTGCTGACCTTTACTGTAAAAGATGTATATCATAAGGCTTGTTTTATCGAGGACAGGTGGCGCGGCTAACGTCGCTGTGTTCAGTATCATATTCAATAATAGAAACAATAGCCGATCGGAAGCGGCCATTGTTCAAGCTACAATGGCGCGTCTCATTACTCAACTGCTCGTTAACGTCCCGACCGCCGCAAAACACTAACTTTATCAGTCCCTCACGTCAAATATCTTCCCATCTCGAAACTATATCTCCTGCGGACACAATCGAGCTAAAATAAAACCAACGCATTGGACATGACTCCGAACGTTCCCCAGAAGCCAGATGCGTATCGGCGAGCCAAAAAGCAAAATCCGAATGATATGATGTTTCGGCGTTCCTTTTGCGAAATGCCCGCAAATTGTCAACCGTGGCATAGACAACGGACAACGGGCGAATTTGAATACAGCCCAATTTGAATATAAAGCTCGGCATTCGCGTGTCGCCCCCATACATCAAGCGAGAGAGCTTTAAGTCATTCGAGCGCTTTTTGGACACAAATAAGCGTCTGATGTTCGACAGAACGCGCATAATGCAGACTTGCATCGGCCAAGTTGCGATAGCGCTGGACTATTTATGGCAGCGCTGATTAAAACCCGTTTATTTTAGTCATTTCGCAATGGGGTGCTAATGTTTTAACTGCCCCGAGCCCGACTCCTCAACCTGGTGCCGACGCGTATGTAAATTACGACGTGAGGTGGCGCATTAAGATAATCATTTAAAATATTTATAGAGTGTAAACGTCGATATTAAGGCGGTGAGACACCCACGGCCACGACAGAAAGTCCATATCACCCGATGCCATATTTCATTTGCCCACAATTACAACCATTAAACGGGGCGCAACTCTTTGATATTTCCACCTTTATTTATTGTAGCAAACTTATTAGGATACTATGGCATTAATGATGACAGATGAGATACCGTATCTCGGCTTAATGCGTTTTGTGTCGGGACTCTGAACCGATCAGTTTAGTTGCTATGGGAAAAGAAGGATTTACTTAAATTACGTCCTTATGTTATATAAAAAATATATTATAATTAAACTATATTGAGATTTAAAGTTCTTCTTACAATATTAAAAACGTCATTAAATAATGTAATTTAAAATCTATTTTCAAGAAATATATTCTATAAAATAAAGAAATAAAACATATTATTTTTTTACAAAATATAAATATTTTTACGAACCATATACACATTTTAACTCATTAGTGTATTTATCTTGAATCAGTGCACATCCATCATGAAACGTGCCTTAAAAAGATTTTATAAAAGACAAAAGAATAAATACGTCATAGACAAATTAGCGCTGATCAAATCATGTTGAATAGAATGCACTAACATGGCGGGCACGTTGTTTTTACCGCGTTTTAATTTAATTTTGAATTCCGAATGTCCGATGCGCCCCGCCGCGTTACAAATGGCGTCGATACATCATGCGATGATATCTCTTTCAATTTCTGAAAGAAGCCCGCCACGGCCAGCGAATTAATAATGGATAAAATTACTCAAAAGGTGAACTATGTGAGGGTATTTAAATTAGATATTGTGTGAGATATTACGTGCTTATCTCAAATTATTCTTAATTAATGTTTTTTATAATAAATGTATTTATTTTTATTTTATCTAGCTATAAATATAGCTGTTATAATATATATCGTGGCTATAACACTTTTATTATTTACGCATAGTTTTTAAGCGTTTCATAGAAATACGAGAAAAATAATTTTGGCAATGTCTATTTTAAATGTTTCAAAAACGCTTAATTAATATTTATTATCAAAAATTTTTACTAAATAGTATTTAAAAAAAGATAATCATATTATAATATTACATCATACTACATCTTAGTTATTTTTTAATGCATGAAACTATTTTAAACGGATTAATCGCATATGTTTTAGTATTCGAAAATATATTTTTGAATACTACAATAGTTCAGTTTTCCGTGGCCTCTCTCCCTTTTCAGTAAAAAATTACTTCTTTAAAGTAAACTACTTACAAATACCAAAATAGTTTATATACGTTTTTTCAAAAATGTTTTCTAATCCTAAGTGTGGAATAACACTTTAAAAATAGTAAATACCAAAATAGTTTATCGTTTAATTTATTTAATTAAAGACTGTGAAAGTTCTCATTACACTATATTAAATAAAAAGTAGTGGATTTCTATGTTGATCTAACAACTTCAACAACTTGACTTCCGCTTTAAAAGATAAAATCTATTTCAAATGAAATATTAAAATCATAGCATCAACGATTGGATAAATGGACTTCAGAACTTTGTAAACATTAGATTATTCAAAGACTATGAGAAATTAGAAATTACAATTTGAAATATTTAGTAGCACCTATTAAAATTATATAGCAAGCCTGCTATCGGGTTATAGTAAAATATTGCTAGCAATACTTATCAGGCGCTTAATAAACAGTAAAAAATTAAAGAACCTCAACAGTTTTATTCGTACAACATTATACGTAAATAATCAATTTTCATAATATTATTACACTCATAATAAAAAACTACACGACTACTTAGAATTTTATATATTTATAATTTCTGAACTGATCTCTAAGCGTCACGAAGGCATTTGCTTTGACAGATGACAGGTGTCACAAGCAAGTGGTACGAGAAGCGATACGAATTTCAATTCGAAAATTAATGCTCCCCACCAACAAGACCGACTCATCAGCTTTCACCATGGTAATGTGTTATATCGTTTGCACAGAGCGATGAGTGAACTACATGTCAACTGTACATGTTTAATATAATAACTGTATATTGACAGGGTACAGCTATGTTCGCGAGAGTCACTTTTTACCCAACACTTTTGTATAATGTGCTGATGGAGAAGGTTACCAGCAGGCGCTGGTATGACAGGATGGATGATAATGTCATCCTAGGAGCCCTTCCTTTTCAAGGAATGACCAAACAGGTACGTTTTATTGGTCATAAAATACTAACTTGGCAATTTCGTGATCAATCTATAAAATTATATTTTTATAAGTATAGTTTTTTTGTATGTTTTTTTGTAATTAATTATTATTTATAATTAATTATGATCTTTTGTATTACATACAATTTTATTTTAAATAACATATGTTGATTTTAGTTGATTGAAGAAGAAAATATAAAAGGAGTGGTATCCATGAATGAAACATATGAATTGAAAATATTTTCAAATGATGCGGAGGTGAGTACTAAACAACATAAATTAATATAAATTACTTAATTCATTAATTATTTGATATATATTTAAAACCTATTCAATTTATACTTGCCTTTTTATTTTATTTTTTTAATATGTTAACTTGTGAAAATATTTAGTTATTTAATCAAAGCCCAAGTCATAGTTGGGTTGCAAATTGACTACTTAGCACTGTGTCAACCACTTCTTCCCGCCACACTACACAACAACACCCATATTATTAATCTATAAAATTCTAAGGAGTATTTTCTCTTGCAAAATGTTTATAACAATATTGACTAATACTCTGAAGGCTATTTTTACAATCATATTATAATTGGTAGAAGAGTAATGGAATGTTGGCAATTCTGGTATAGGCTTTATTAGGCTATAATTCAGACAAAACCATAAATTACTTAAGTTATAAATTCCATTAAAATTTCTTATATACAAAAAGAAAACAACTAAAAAAGTTATAAAATCTGACTGAAACTGAAACTGAGTAAAGTTTATTTTATTATAATAAAAAAATATAATGAACAATGGAATGGAAAATGAATTATTGACCATGATTCTATATTGGATAGAAAAAATCTTGCTTAGGAATATTTTTATCATAGCTTTATATTTTAGAAAATATATAATGTCATACACAAATATACAAATATACTTTTAGGCTTTTATTATTTTGTGTAAAACTTTGCATTGTAATAACAACATAGCATTAAACATACAATCGTTAGTGTATAGAAATAATAAAAAAAATATAATAACGTAATTCATATATTTTTTTAAATATTGGGAGGTAGGGTGTGGGCACTTTTTTACAGAATGAATTATTAAAAATCTTATTATTAATATAATTAACATGTCAATGCACCAAACCCAAAGCACCCATATTTAGGGAGGCTCAAGCACCACAGTTAATTACATATAAACCATTTAATATTCATAGAATTAATCAAATGTAAAAACATATATTATCACAATATAAAAAAAGTAATTAGCATGTCTAATATCATTACATTTTTACACTACAAAAATGTTTCGGTTGTATATTTAGAGTTATTTAGTTTGGTACAAATACTTGCCTTTGGTTCTTGTAGCTATATTTTCATGTTATCAGCACGATAGAAAAGCGTTCTACGTTACCAGACTTCAGACGATAGAAAAATATTTAATTTCTAGATCATTTTGCTATGTTTCTGACATAATAGATACCACTCTTTTTCCTTTAAATGGCCCTTGTTTCAGTATTCGTGTTGTATTACATGTTTCTTTAATTAAAGAATTTAAATAATGTATATTTAATAAACATTATATATTAATGAACATTGAGCGTGCCCAACGTATGACATGTAACGATTTTACCAAAATCGGTGAAATTAATAATTTTTAGAGATTATTATAAGATTATATAAAATACGCAATCCGTACATGGGACAGTCCGAATGCTTTTACAATAGGATCCCAGACAATGTTCGAGATTGTTCTATATCGTAATATAAAAATGTTGTGAAAAGTCATTGGTGTGTATATTAATGATCTCATAAATGGTATATCAACTTAGGAATGAAATGCTCGCTTTTATCACTAATAAAAATTATTCATTTTAAATTATTTGCATTTTAAAAAAAGAGAAAGTCCCACTGAGTTTCTGATGATATATTATTTTACATTCAAAAAAAGAATCATGTAAGTTTTTACTTTGAATAAATTTATTTGACTTTGACAAACATTTCCTTAAATATGTGCCCATTGGCCCCTTCAGTTTTTTTACTTACATATTGTGTAATGTGTGTGTGTGTGTGTGATCAGTGTCTGTATTTTGAAAAGAATCTCATTTATAACTGGATAAAATAACAGTTATTTATAAATGCTGTATTAAACCAAACTACAAAAAAAGGGAAGTAATAAATAATACATTCTAATTAGAATAATGGGTGGGACATATATATATATATATATATATATATATATATATATATATATATATATATAAGATAATTTCAAAATATGACACTGAAAATGTGTTATAGTCGTTAACTAAAGAAAAATAGATAATAAAAAAATACAAATAATTAAATTTGTTTTACACATTTAAGATCGTTAAGTAAATTAAGTTTACATGTCATTTTTCTTAACTGTTTCTTTGTGTGTCCTTGGGACTAAATAAATTTTAAAAATATATATTTTTTTGTTATAATTTTCTCACAAATGCTAGTGTTATCATGAAATATATTATACTCTTTTTAGCTTTTAATTTATATGTTATTAATTAAATAAGTGTATTATTTAATTAATAACATATAAATATAAACAAGTATTAATACACTATATATATTTTTGGCTAAGATGAACTTATTTCTCATAAATATTTTTTCCAATAAATCTGTATAAAATTTCAACACCATGGTTGCCATGTGTGGTCCGTGCCATTTTTATTATTATTTTTGTTCAGTATAATTTCATTTTCAAATTTTATATTATTATACTAACTATCACCCGCCACTTCGCCTGCCTAATATAATAAAGATTTAATACTTTGATGTTGAATGAAATGGGAATGGAGTGGAAGTTGTAAATAATATTTTATTATTTTTGTAAATTCCTGCATTAGTTTAGTTTTACTTTTAAACAAAAACCTGCAAGAATCATTAAACCTCCTTAATGAGGCAATATCCCAAAAATCGTTTTAGCTAATATATATCAAATCATAAAATTTATATCAAAAACGGCTATTATACAAACAGGATACCCATTATGGGTACTTATAGCAATATAATAATAATGTTATGTGTATTTCACCACTAACAATATATATATATATATATATATATATATATATATATATATATATATATATATATATATATGGTGATATATAATAAAAGTATTCTTACTTTTTATTACTGTGCGATTGAAAGACTTGAACAAAGTATAGAGTAGTAGTATAATTTTCGAGGAAAAATACAAAGTTTCCAATCCACATGTATCAAACTCGGTATGGACACAATTTTCGCAAAATCTCGAAAACTAGTTGTAAATAAATGAGTGGTAAGACACACTGCGGCGTTGAGTTCCGCCACTCAACACGCAATGTTTCGAATTCGGCGATATACGGAGTGTCTTGACACTAGGTACTGTCCTGTCTACCCTGCTAAGCGGGATAACAGTGAGAATCTAAAAAAAAATTAATATTTTAATATAGTCTAAATAAATCTAAAAAAAATTATTATTGATATAGTTGACGAAACCATTAAAAATAATTACAAATTCATTCCAGTGCACAATTTGACGTTAAGATGTCTTGTGTTCGATAAATCAAGGAGTTTCATTTCTTACTCGAAATCTGAAAACGACACCTGTGTCCGATTTCTATTTTCTAACTTTGTCTCGTATAAATAGATATAACCTAATGTCAAGACACTCAGTTAATTGGTTTCTGCCCGAATTCGAGTCAGTGAAATCAAGATAACATCATCAAGATAACGAAAAAATGGAAAAATATGAAAAATATAAAATGTTTTTTTTTTTATATTATTAACAAATTTAAAAGTTTAACTGTTATGTTATAATTGTTAAAAAAATAAGTTGACATTTATATTATTTTTTTATTTCTTTTGACAAGTTCTTTGTTGTAACTACCATTAAACGTATGTTCTGATCCACCTATATTAGAAACACTATTGTCCAATGTAATATTTTTTTTGTAATCGAATCATGATATAATGTATTGATTCTTTTTATTATTTTTTTACTTCATGCTTTTATTCCGCATAGCATGGCAGACAGAAAATACGTAGTGTCAAGACACTCTGTACTTTACTTACCACCAAATTCGAGACATTGCGTGTTTAGTGGTGGAACTCAACGCCGCTCTTTGTCTTTACCAGAGCGAGGAAGTAATTTTAAATATACTCACTCCTCAGAGTTGGGATCGAACCCACAACCGATCGCATTTACAGTCAGACGCTGTCACACTACGCCACGACCGGCCTTTAATATTATTATTCTTATACAATTTTTAAGTGCTAAAGCTTATAAGATGTGTCTCCGGTGCCTCTATGTGTTCCCTAAGAGAGTTCAGGGTTTATAATTAGTTCCCTTAAATAGTTCGTTACCTTAACTAATTATCTACTACATATATTTATAATGTAACTCATACTAACACACTCATACACACACATGCATTTTTTTAGAAATGACAAGGATGTATTTTCTATTTATGATAATATGAATTTTCAATCCTGTATAAAGGTGGGCAAAGTGTGTTTTAATTCCTTTCGTTATATGCGGAGAAATCCGTAAAGAAAAAATTAAAAAAAAAATCACCAAACATTTATTTAAAATCATTTTTAATTAAAAATATTTCTCTATCAGCCTTAACCTTTTTTTGAAATCATCATTTATATTAAAGAAACTTATTAAATCACTGTCATATTTAGGTTATGCCCGACCATGATAAAAAAAAGCTGAAATTTATTCATTCCACCGAGTGAGTGTCGAATTCGCTACCATATTGTGGAAATTCAAATGAATCGCCTGCACCAGGAGTGAGTTGATAATACGTGTTATCTATAATGGCAATATGTAGTTTTTTTTACAAATTTTCAACTGATACTAGCTGATGATCGATTTTTAATAATATTTCATTGTTACGCCATATTTATTAAGTACTTATAAATTGCTTGACTATTGCTTGTTTAACTACAATTTGTTGTCTTTTATGGTGTGAACAATTATCGACGTAACGCAGTTTTAATGAGCCCATTAGATATTCGACAGATACAATAAATAAATATTATTTTTTTACAAAGTTTTTTACGTAAAATACGCGTTGCCTTGGCAACTACTTCGTTACCTTGTGCGAAAGTGTGTGCGAACACGTCAAACTCATAATAAATTGTGAAATTTCATAGTCTTTCTGTCCATGATTATTCATGTAAAAACGGCCCCAAAGAATTTCTTTCACGTATTTACATAAGAAGAATAATCTAGTTTGAAACAAAAGCAGGCAAGTAAAGTGTGCAAGGAAGTTCTCTCTGACTAGATCTTTTAAAATCTTAACTGTAATTTTATTTTTATAAATGATCAAAGTATAAAATCTTTTGTCATTCTAAAATTTTATTTATATTTTTATCATTTTTTTACATCTACATTATATTTTTTTATCTATTCATATGTTTATTTTTTTTCTATACCTTTGTAATGGCACTGAGACATTATACTTTGTAATGTCACGTGGACTATTTAAAAGTAAATGTCACAAGGTCTTTAACATTTAAGGAAATATTATTAAATTTACAATGTTGGTATTATTGTTTGAATTAAATTTAACAACACATTGATTCCAATAATAATGCATTTTTATGATTAGTTGACCATACGGTCAACTAATCATAAACTAAGACTGTAAATACAATTGGTTGGATTTGTTTCTCGGTTTATTTTTGTAGTTTATCGGAGCAATTGTTATAGTTAAAAAGAATATCCGTTCTTACGCTCTAGTAAGACAACGCGCAGCGTTAAGATCACAACAGTCAGCCATTCGGCCTATTTTAATATTTTAAGAGAGAAGCCTGTTGAAGAACTCCTCCAGCTCAAACACGCTAAAACAAGGATCCGTTCCTGCAGAGGACCTCTTTCCTTATTTTCTTGCTGTGTGCCAAGTGTTATTCACGCGTTATTGAATAAAAAATAATTACCATAATTAAACATAGAATAGGATCAGAAAAGTTCATGGACACCACAATTCCATGGTTTAACAAATACGTATAAAAATAAATATTAAAACAGATCAGTGTTTGTTAATACTTGTGTTTAGTCCCTTTCTTTTGTAAATAAATTATGGTATTTTTTTGTAAACATATTTATCTGCTTAAGGCCAGACGTGGTTCAGTGGGGAGAGCGCCTGACTGTAAACGCGATCGGTTGTGAGTTCTATCACCACTCAGGGGAATGGTTATAGTTAAATTATTTTCCCGCTCTGGTAGACAAAACGCAGCGTTGAGTTCTGGCACTCAACACGCAATGTCTCGAAATATATTGAACTAGTAATATATAATATAATAGAAAATTGACACTAGGTACTTTCTGTCTAAACTGAAGAAGCGTATTGTGCTTGTATCTATTCTAAATGTTGACGTGTGTTGTTGTAGGTGAAGGTTTCTATACTGCTAGGGGAGTTCTTTTACACAATCGTTACACACAATCAATATCATACTTTTTTTTACTATGCAATCCTATTTTATGTATTCTTCATACAACGTAAAGCGTCTTAAATAAAGAACTGATTTAAAAGAATGAACTAGTTAACATAAATATATTTTTTTTTCATTCATTTTATTTATTTATAATCTGTGTTGGTTTTGTTTCACAGAAATGGCGCGAACACGGCGTGCAGTTTTTACAGTTAGCAACAACTGACATTTTCGAAGCGCCAGATCAAGAAAAATTGTATGAGGGTGTACGATTTATTAATAGGTTAGTAATATTGAATGATTTATAGAAAAATATACGTTTTTATTTTGTTTATTTTTTGAAGATTTGGATTGCAAGAGTTTGAATTTTTATAGCGAGTTAGTATTCGAACGAGTTTCGAGTCGAACGAAACTTGAAGAACAAATATATTATAAATAAGTTCTTCTTTAAGTATTTAAATTTAGACTATGATAAAAATAAAAATTCTTAAAAATTCAGCGTACTCTTGATATTTTTCCTTCCACTCAAGACGCAATGGTTGAAATTCGGCGGAAAGTGGAGTACGGAGTGTCTTGACACTAGGTACTTCCTGTGTACTGTGCTATGCGAGATAAAAGCGTGAAGCAAAAAAATATAAACTATTACTTACAACAAGAGTTGGGCGAAATTTAAGCAACGTTTTTATAATATTTAACATTTGTTTTTCTAATAGGTTCTATCTTAATTTAAAACCTAAGCTACGAGAAGTTGACTAAATATATATTTTTATATATATAACGATTTTTATGTTCGTAATCGACGTATATAAAATTATTATTTCGATCGTAAATAAGTCACTTCAAGTGTTTATATAGAAACAAAAATAAGAAGTATTGTAACTTTTGAAATGAAAAACAAATGCACAGCCTTTTTGAAAAATTAAGTATATAAATAATTTCAATTTATAACGTTGTTGACACTAACGTGATGCAGATGCACCAGGTCTGTCAAACACGATGGTTGCGAGTTCGATCCCCACTCAAGGTAATAATTATATTCATGTATTTAGATTCGATATTTAAGATACCGAAAATTGAGAAGGTCTTCGAATATCTTAATACTAGATTTTCTGTTTTATTTTATTTATTTATTTTTTAGCTTCACGCTTTTATCCCGCATACCAGAGTAGAAAGAAAATACCTTGTGTCAAGACACTCCGTACTTCGCTTTCCACCGAACTCGAGACATTGCGTGTTGAGTGGTGGTTAGATTCTCTCTCCTTTTCCTATAAGTTGTATAAAGCGTAAAATTAAAACAAAATGTTTTATTTTTTCACCAGATTCCTGCCATTAAACAATAAGATATCAAATATTAAAGATGAGAGCCCAGTGAACAGTGGCACGGTGTACGTGCATTGTAAAGCAGGTCGCACTAGAAGCGCTACGTTAGTTGGATGCTACCTCATGATGGTATGTATATTTAAATGATCTATAAAAAAAATAAACTGACTATCTACCTATATTTTTTTTATTAATACTTATGTATGAAACTACTGGACCGATTTTTATAAAACTCACACTGTTCCTTAAATTGAAGTGTATCTAACTCAAATTAAAAACAATTATCTCTTTGCGAGTTTTAGTTTATGAGAAATTCGTAGACAAACATACAAACGAAATTAAGCACTTGTACATTGAAGGAACAAATGGATCATTATACTCAAATATTATTCAATTCTAACAATGTTACATATATCCATACATATCGGACTAATAAGCTCTTTTTTTAAGTTGGTTAAATAAGTCATATTAGAAATTCTATTATTATTTTTTTCAGTTTAATTGTTATTCAAGGAAAATTCATTTTAATTATATGTCAGTGAGGTTATCGTGCCGTAATGAATGCGTACTGCAAACGCGATGATTGGTCATTCGATTGTCAATGTTAAATATTATACTTAAATTCACAAACTAGATTTCCCGCTTAGGTAAGACAAAGTACTGTAGTAGTAGTTGCTAATGTCTTGAATTGTGATAGAGTATATTGATATTGGATTCTCGTTAGCTACTGTGCGAAAAATATATTTAAATATGCATTTGCGTATTTTAAATGCGTTGCATTTAAAATTTTCATTTAATTAATTCTTGTACAAAGTGAAAAAAAATATTGATTGTTTTTTTAATATTTTATCACTTTCTAATATTTGATTATATTTAGTTTTAATGTACAGAAAATATACTTAACGTGACGTAACGTAACTTAACGTGACAAAAATCGTTTCTCGTCTACCTTCACGCTTTAACCCACATAGCAGGGTAGACGGTTAGGTAATCGAATTTTGTTTTTGCTGTAAGCCGGGAAGGCTTAGAGGCCATCGTGGCGCGGTGAGACAGCGTCTGAGTTCTGGCGGAACTCAACACGCAATGTCTCGAATTCACGCAGAACGCGGGGTACGGGGTGTCTTTACTCTGCTATGTGGGGTAAAAACGTGAAGCTTAATATAAAACGTGATATTTTTGATTTTTTTTTCTTATTATTCCTTTATACTATATAATTTATAAAGTAGAAAAAGATCGTCGTCATGAATAAAAAAAAATAACTTATAATTTTAATGTGATTATAATAAAGATTGAAAAAAATATATTCAAGTCGCATTTAATTTTTATGCATATGTCCTATTGACACTAAGTACAAGACCGTATGACGTCATGTGCTGTGCGCGACGCAACTAGTTTAAACAATAAAATAAATTATTTAATTTTATCAACTATACTCTATTAAAGTTGGCTTGATCTTTTTGACAGATGTAAATTTTTCAGTTACATAACATCACGTCGTCGACTTAGTAAGGAAGGTCTAAATTTTTTTTTTTATACACTTTTCGACCCGTGGAAAATTGCTTACTTTCGTAGTCTGAACTATCTATTTAAATTTGGAGATCCAAAAATATTAAATAGATACTTATTATCAATATTAATCCACCGCTTATATACCCCATGTTTTTTTATGATATGTCTAGTGCAATAATTAATTTCACACGTAATACACCCACACCATCTCGATATTTTCTGGTTCCCATCACTAGCCCGTCTGTCAAAAAGATCAAGCTAACTAAAAGTTGTTACAGGGTATAATACTAACATTTCTTGATTGCCATGCAATGAATGGCTGTAAACAATTTATGCTATTTCAATTTTAAATAAAATAATTTTATTTTTTTTGTTGTTACTATTTTTAGATTCACGCTTTTGTCACACATAACAGGGTAGACATGAAGTGCCTAGTGTCTCTTACATTCTCTAATTTTCACTGAATTTGAGACATTCTTTGTTAAGTGGCGTACCTCAACGCCGGGCTTTTTTATGGGCTTATTAATTAATATTTAATAATTCTCCTGAGTGCTATTGAACCCACAACCGATCGCGTCTACAATCGGAGTCAGCCCGTAGAAAAAAAACAATTTCAGCTTTAATTAGCTTTACTTTTCTTTCTATCAATGTAAAATACTCGTAATCTCCCAACTGTACTTAACTTACTTGCTGCTGATTTGTTAGAAGATTGTACATGTGTCCGAATCTGATAATACGATACTTTCTTAACTTCAATATCATGTATAGTTTTAATACTTTTTAAAACGTTATTCACATATTTGGATAAGAAAAATATTATATAATGGCAATGTATGGCGCAGTGGAACAGCCTCTGATTGTAAATGAGATTGGTTGTGGATTCGATTTTCATCTAACCGCTCTGGTGCGACAAAGCGCGTCTTTGAGGTCACTACTGAAGACGCTATATTTCGATTTCAGTTGGAAAGCAAACAACGGAGTGTCTTGACACGAGATTGTCTCTGATTACCCTGCTATGCGGGATAGAGCGGGAAGCTATATTATATAATGCAGTTATTATCGATATAACATGTTATAATTAGGTACCAAATCTTATAATGAATAAATTTTATTATTATTAATATTATTATATTTATTTTTTTTATTTTAAAGAAAAACGGCTGGTCACCCCAAGAAGCAGTGGAGCACATGAGAGCGAGACGACCCCATATACTGTTACACACCAAACAATGGCAGGCGCTAAATATATTCTACGAAAGACACGTACAGACGTAACATATGATATATTATTATTTTATTTATGTAGACCAAAATGTTTTTTAGAACTAACTACATTTATTTTGTAGTAATTTTTTGAATTTTAATAAAAAATTCAAGATGGGATGAGTTAAAGTATAGCCAATGAATAATTATTCATTGTATTTATATATGATTATTATTATTGTTGGATTTTATCTTGAATTTTAATATTTATCGTTTATTTATAAAATAGCAATGACGTCACAAACTGCCAACGTCACATAAGTTTTGAGAAGGACAAGAGAATACAGTAATGATTCATATGTATTTTTTGTAAATAGATAAATTAAATAAATATCATTTATATAATATTATTTTTTTTTCTTTCATTAATGTCGATGTTTGAATTATGTAGCTACAAAAATATATTATGGTTGCTTGTATGTTGAATGTTGAATTACTCTTGTCTATGATATTTTAAAATCATATTAAATATATATTTATGTAAATATTTTTGATATTTATTTAAAATTTTCTGTGTATTCTTTTAATTTATTTCATTATTTTTCGTGAAACGGGTTTTATTTATAAAGGTATGGTTATGTTTTATTGTTATATGTAGACTATGGAAGACATTTTGATACAGATACAAAATATTGTGTTGATGTATATTTTTAAATATTATTATTATATCGACGCAATTGTGTAAAATATATAAGTTCCTGTTAGATATTGTTTTTTTAACAACTAGCTAACCTAAGTTCGCCATTTTTTAGTCTAAAACAGTAATTTGTAACATTCGGCCTGCGAAATCTTTTTATCCAGCCCATGATCTTTAGAAATTTATAGAATATAGCCCGAGATTTTGTTAGTTCAAAAGTATGAGAGTTAAGCAGAATAACGTATAGGTAAATCAATAAAACTAGTCACGTAGTAGTTGTATGTGGTCTGTGAGTTATGGAGTGTGACGAGGAGGGGCGATATTGTAATATATGCTTTTTTCTAAAATTCTGGTCCTCCTTTGAAATTTCGTAAATTTTCAGGCCTTCCTTTAAAACACCACTGGTCCAAAGTATAAGAATATGATAATTATTGTAATGCATTGTAATGTACAACATTTTTCATTGTTCCTTCTATCTGTTCATAATGTCAATATATTTGACATACATTGGTTGAATTGAAAGAAATGTCACTCTCTCTTGTCTCATTCGCACAATTTGTTAGAATTGAACCCACAACCAATCGCTATTACAGTCCGATAGCGATCCTCTGCGCCACGATAGTTTAAAGTTTTGCCCTGGCAATTTAGCGTAATGATAATATTATATTGATGACATTTATTTTTAGAATGAATGAATGAATTATGAAACAATAATTTCTAAAATAAATGAAAAATGTAGGCGATAAATGAAACAAGTCGACATTTCGGTCAAAAATTTATTTCATTCAGTAAAATAATTTACAAACATTCAGTCACTTGAAATAGAAACATTTAAAAGAATGAAATAAAGAAAACATACATAACATGCTGTTACTGTCATAAAAAATATGGCAATATTTAAAAAAAAAACAGCTTACAATATTATCAACAATTATTGCGCTTAATTTAAGTTTTAAGTACCATTATAACACTGAAAATTTAGAAAACAATAATTCCTTTTCCAAAGGAATAAAAAAAAATCAACTGAAATCTAATGAAATATTCAAAAAATTCCTATTAGATGTATATTTGTAAAAATGATTTAAAATCAGGCAAAAATAAGAATAATTAAATTGTCTATTTAACATCTAACGCTTACTATTCTAAGTAATACAGTTAAATAACAATTCGTTAACAGATAATCACAAAAACATTGCCATACAAAAAAAAATTATGCCTTCTGTCCAGATTTGATAGACCAGATCTGCTTGATAGCGTTGCCAATACCAACATCATGGGTGATGACGTAGAAAAGTCCTCCCAGGGTGGCAATGGAGATGAGGTAGACCAGTCCAATAGCTAATTTAGGTATGAAAGGCCCGAAAATGCTGGCGCGGACATAATCTACTGCAATTGCTTCAAGACCCCTACAGAAAAAAATATTTTGCATTTCAAAATATGTATATATATTATATAAAATGTTTATAGTCATAACTTAATTCATTTCAAATATATACTAATAATTTTAAAAAGGTTAGTAAAATAAATGTAAATATAATAAATATGTAACTGATCGCTGTCTGCACATGGAATATATATCAGAAAAATCGGCAAATCAAAGCAATAAAACAAAAAACTGTTTGGCTGTCTGACTGTTTGTCTGAAATCTCTGAAAAGGCCTACTACTACCACTGGTTTATTTATCCTACCTCAACATTTTGTGTTTATTATGATTTGAATAGGTTCTCAAATTTAAATATGTATAAATATAAATACACATATATATAAATTTTAAGTACCTTATTCAAGAAGCTATAAAATATTTTGGACTACAAGTCATTGCTTCGTTATAAGAAATGTAGGGTCTAATGATATCATCTATAAAAAGTCCTGTCTAGAATTCCCGCTTAAATCACTGTCATAAGGCTCTGGACAAGCTCTGGGCAAGCTATGATATCAAATTTAATCTTTGTATAATAATACTTATAAAACCAGTTGCAATGATTTCCCGAACACTACATACTCAGGAGAAGAAGAAGTGATACAATTATATTCGGAATTTAAAAATATCATACTTATTTGACAGGAAGAAGTTTCTATTACTTGAAATATTTAATCCATTAAAAGCTTTGCCAGTTAGGTTATCTATAAAACATATAAACTATGTTATTACAACTTACCAGAAACTATGGGCAACCACTAATATGGCCAAGGCCGAGTCAAAAATCTTATTAGGGGCAATCAAAGCCAAGGGTATGATAGGCACCAACAGAGCACTTGTTAACTTTTCAACAACCCATAACTTGGAGTGATCATGGGCTTTTGCACCTGCTAGCTGAACAGTAGATGTTCGGAATGACCGCACCTGAATATATAATAAAAAACACTTAAAATAATGTCTGACTGTAAGTGTTTCTAATAATGAATTTGATCTTAACTCTATATTGGTTTATACTTAGTTTATTTTCATTTTCCTTGAATAATAAATCAAATATTGTTTATTGAAAATGAGCTAAAAGAGATGAACTATTTGTCTAGTAATGCAGAATTCTTTTTATCAAGAAAAATGAGTAGTTAAAAATTTAACATCTTACTATATATATTAAAAAATATATACTTACTGAATTCAAAATTGGAGTAGTTTCAGTTTTAAGTAAAGTATTTGTTAGACCATTAGCATTACTTAAAGTGCGTTGAGCTATAACTGGCTTCAGGGCAGGTTGTGTTCCTAATTTGGTCAACTGCTGAGACAGTAATCGACTCGCGACAGCTGCAAATATTGTTATAATATTTATTAAGTAATAAAAATATATTTTTCTTTTTATAAATAAATAAAATAAAATAAATCATCTTCGAGGTTTACGTTTGCTTTTTTTAATCTAACCTACTTTCTTGCTATATAAGTACCCGTTTATTTAAGTCTTTTATAAATAATATATGTAACAATTAAAAAGTAATTATAACAATACTTAAGACTTAATCTTTTATAAAGTGGAACTGTGCGATTGGAATATTTTAAAGTAACAACAACAAGGATTATGTAATTTTTTCAAGACGAAATATAAGTACTTACCTGGTGTACGTAAGAACATAGAGAATGCCATTTTGTAATGTTAACAAGGAAGTTTAATATTTCTAAGTTAATTAAAAGAGTCGATTAATAAAAGAGTTTGAAAAAGACACTCTTTTTCGAAATTCGTGTGATGAATACAAGAGCTGTCACAATTCGAAATGTAAAATGACATTACCACAGAGTATATTATTTGTGTATATATATATTGTATTAGAATCTGTATTATTTTATAATTATTTACATTTAACTCATTAAAACTAATAATATTTAAAACAATCGTATTAATTTGTTTTCTTAAAATTTAAACAGGATCTCATTTCTGCTTAAAAGTGATTAACCTTCCTAATAATTAATAATTTATTTTTTTAAGTTCAGTGTTTTCTTATCTATATCAATACGAAGAATGACAATTCATTTTGGTTGATGTGAATTGTAATTTTATTTTTAAAGTTTTCTTGATTGTGTTATTATTTAAGCATATTAAACAGATTTATTCTCAGTAACATACTAAAATGGCCACAACACTTGAAGATAAATCTATCTGGGAAGATGGAGAAGAAGCACTCAGCGAAGAAGTTCTGCGAATGCCAACAGATGAGATTATAAGCCGGACTCGCCTTCTTGACAATGAAATTAAAATAATGAAGAGCGAAGTAATGAGAATTTCGCATGAACTTCAAGCCCAAAACGACAAAATCAAAGAAAACACAGAAAAAATTAAAGTTAACAAAACTCTGCCATATCTCGTATCAAATGTAATCGAATTGCTTGATGTGGATCCTCAAGAAGAGGAAGAAGATGGTGCCGTCGTAGACTTAGATTCCCAAAGGAAGGGAAAATGCGCTGTCATCAAAACTTCAACTCGCCAGACTTATTTCTTACCTGTCATAGGCTTAGTTGATGCTGAAAAATTAAAACCTGGTGATCTAGTTGGAGTCAATAAAGATTCATACTTAATTTTGGAGACACTCCCTGCTGAGTATGATGCCAGAGTAAAGGCTATGGAAGTAGATGAAAGACCAACAGAACAGTATTCTGATATTGGTGGATTAGATAAACAAATTCAGGTACTAAAAAATATTTTCTTGACTAAATAGACTAAAAGAAAAATATTAAGAATATATTCTGTTTAATAAAATATACATTTATTATGAATAGATGTTTATACATGCTTCTTTGTTTAAATAATATCATTATTATTTTCTAGGAATTGATTGAAGCAGTTGTTTTACCAATGACACACAAAGAAAAGTTTGTGAACCTCGGCATCCATCCTCCAAAAGGTGTTCTGCTCTATGGCCCTCCCGGAACTGGCAAGACTTTGCTGGCTAGAGCTTGTGCTGCCCAAACAAAGTCTACATTCTTGAAATTAGCTGGACCCCAACTAGTTCAAATGTTTATTGGTAAGAGCATAATTAAAACAATATAATATTTTAAAACTTAATAACATTTTTAAATTATATATTGGCGGAAAGCAGAATATGGGTGACATTAACATGAAGAAATTTCCGTCAACCCTGCCAAGCATGAAACTAAAAAAATATCATTTTTGGTTTCATACATTTTTATATTCAACAAGATTGATAAGGCAATACTGGTGTGAAGACTCTTCATATTTATAATCTATAATCTCTGCTTCCTGCCTAATTTTATTCTCATTTGTTGTATTTTCATGAAACCTGAAACTATGAGTTATCAAGACAACAAAATAAAAAAAAAACCAAAAAAAGATAATAATTTTTAAAATCTTTTCCCTAGTTCTGAATTGAGCCCCCTTTAATCACATATATTATCAAATAATAATAAGATAATTATTACTTTCTGTTCTCCATAGGTGATGGTGCCAAGCTTGTCCGTGATGCATTTGCTTTAGCTAAGGAAAAAGCACCAGCAATCATTTTCATTGATGAATTAGATGCCATTGGTACTAAGCGTTTTGACTCTGAAAAAGCTGGTGATCGTGAAGTGCAGCGGACTATGTTGGAACTGTTGAACCAGCTTGATGGCTTCAGCTCAACTGCTGATATTAAGGTTAGCTGTTTGTGGAAATATCTTATATAATCTGCAAAATTAATATGTTTAAAGCTTTTCAATATTTATAACTTATAGAAGGTAATAAATTATTTTACAATTATAACTATTTATATATATGTTATTCTTTTTAGGTAATTGCAGCAACCAACAGAGTTGATATTCTAGATCCTGCTCTATTGAGATCCGGTCGTCTTGACAGAAAGATTGAATTCCCACATCCTAATGAAGAAGCTAGAGCTAGAATTATGCAAATTCACTCTAGGTACTTTTTCATTAAAAATTTACATTGTATATTAATTGGTTTAAATGTTAAATTCTGTTGTTTATTTCAAATATTTCAATTTCTTTCTAGAAAAATGAATGTGTCACCTGATGTGAACTTTGAAGAACTTTCCCGATCAACTGATGATTTCAACGGAGCCCAATGTAAGGCAGTTTGCGTTGAGGCGGGTATGATAGCTCTGCGTAGGTCTGCTACGGCTGTCACCCATGAGGACTTCATGGACGCCATACTTGAAGTGCAAGCCAAGAAAAAAGCAAATCTCAGCTATTATGCTTAGTGTAACACCAGCTTTATGTATAAGTTTTTAATAAATATATAGTTAAAAGTATCGTTTTTGTTTTTCTTCTCATTCTATATGGCTTATTTAAAATTATATTGAACTTGCTGCCTTGAAGATTGATGAAATATTATACTGAATCAATGATCGCCAACATTATCATGATCATGATAGCAATTACTAAATTTTTAAGTCATATCTCATAAACATAATTTTTCAAAACGGAACAAATGAATATTCTAAATTTCATAAAGTAAAATAAAATGAGAAAATAATTGAAATATATATTTTGTGGTAAATCATTTGTGATATTATATTAAATTAAATTTTGTGATGTAAATTTTCTTCTTCTCTAATCTAAAACTTGAACGCATCCATAATATAAAAAGTGTTGACGGCTGACGCGCGTGTGCTAAATTTGAAACATAAAAATATGGATCTTTCAAAATTCCAGTGAATTTATTTAAGTAAACACACAATAACAAACATAGATTTAGTAATAGAAATGTGAAATTATTTGTGGTATTTACAACTTCGTCAGCAGAACATCGACGAAGTAATTCGGCGTTCTAATAGTAAGTAACCTATTTACTAAGATTCGCCGAGTGACAGTATTATAAATTGTTAAATATCTAAAATACCGCATAACGATATCGATTTTTGTATGTTTTACAGTATGCGGTGTTCTGTAATTGCTTGATGCTGTGTTTTTTGCTTCCGATATGTTTGTTGTTTACTAAGAATTACTATTCAAATGTAGTTCGAAATTGGCTGGTTTATTTTTGTCTAAATAATTAATTTGTATATATTTATATTTTATTACTAACGATTAATTGTTATCCAAAATATTATGAAACTAAAGAGTTTTTATTTAAATTAATTATATTATAAAACATTTTAAAATCTTACTTTTATCTGCAATTTTGTCCTATTTGCCTCCCATTAAAGTCCATCATGGAACAGGAAGAGGAATTCGGGCCTCAATATAAGCCTTCCGTCGATTTACCCAAAATACACAAAAAATGCAACCACAACCGTCCACACACCAGGTTATAAATGAAAAGTTATTTATTCATATATATTTATTTATATTATTATTTCATGAAGTTAAAATCCATGATATAGAAAGCCCATCTGCGATAAATTAAAAATATATTAATAATCCTCACGAATGTATACTTAAGTGTATAATGTAAACAAAATATATTAACAAATTTTAATATTAGTATTGGATTTTAAGCTTCTATCACCTTTATTCAACTTTAACACATATCACTTTTAATTCTTACATTTCTATTTGCTTAATTGTGCATTGAGCTACTACTTTTAGAAGTAACATCAAAATCATTCAAACGCAATCATACCTTATATATATATTTATTTTATTAATTCTTAAAATTAAATATCTTAACTTCCTTAGATCTACTTTAGCCAACGGAAGTCACTTGTGTGTAAAGATATATATATATATATATATATATATATATATATATATATATATATATATTATGTGATAGGCTTGCATTTGTGGTCTATGATGACACACACTTGTCAAAAACATACCTATTTACTTTATACTTGAAGTTCTCTGGTTATAACATTTATACAATTAAAATATTGAATTGACTTAAAATAGAAAAATATTTAAACATATCAACTTTTAAAAGTTAAGGTCATATTTAGAATTTAAATAGTAATTATAAAATATTTTATATGTTTAATAATCATTAATCTTATATAAAGATGTACAATTATGATCTTTTAATTTTTAAAAATTTCCCTTAAATATAAACCTTAGTTCTAAGCAACCAACCAAATTAATATAAGTTGTGCAAGAGAAATAATATTACAATAAAGAAAAAAATTACAGACCTAGGTCTGTAGTCTAATTAATTCAAAATAAAAAAAAATACATATACATCTCATTTAATGGCAGTTCTCATTTAAAGTTCAAAACTACAAATAGTCGGTCAAAAAATTATCTACTTTTTAACATTTCAAGCCTAATGTACCATATTTATTTACTATAATTGGCTTGAGGAAGACTGGGCGTTATCATGTAAGAATGTAAAGCTGATTATAAGCCAACATGCATTATTAATTCAATCAACTTAATATTGATCTTTGACACAACAGAGGTAAAGTGGCGAATCATACGATTGTCCACGAGAGATGTGAATTCGATTTCAATTGTATGGAAATCTTGTTTTTTTTTCATTTTCGTATAGTCTAGTAGCTTGCAAACTATATGTTTAAATAATGCGGAAGCCTGTCGTGACGTAGTAGGACAGTGTCTGACTGTAAACGTGATTGGTTGTGCGTTCGATTCCCACTCGGGGGATTGTATTTAAATTATTATAAATATTGAGTTCTGCCACTCAACACGCAATGTCCCAAATACGACGGAAAGCGGAGTACGGAGTGTCATAACACTAGGTACTTTCTGTCTACCCTGCTAAGCGAAAGAAAAGCTTGGTGCTAAAAAATCATCAATCCGACAGATAATGGTGAACGGAATAAAATATACATACTGCATTAAACGAGGTTATTGTGGCGCAGTGGAGCACACTATGATGGCAAACTCGATGATGTAGGTTTGACTTCCACTAGAGAGATTATACATAATTTGTTCTCATTTTCTAGCTCTTAGTGTAAGATGCAAAGTAAATAAAACTTATTTTCGTTGTCTACTGATTTTTATTGGTTTTTCTCCAATTGTACTTGACCTAGTCGCTACCGCGGTCACGGGAGCGACTGCCTATACTCATATTAGAAAACACGCTATATCTCACATACGGATGAATAGCTTTTAAAAAAACAAATTAATATTCTGCTATGACATACTTTGACATTTCTTATCATTGAATTATTATTCTTTTATCGCAAAATACGAGAGGTAGATGTGGATTGAAAAAAAATAGAATTACCGTTTGAAAAAACGTATAAAATATTATTTTGAACGCAGTGGGAGTCGAAGCGGCGTCTCTTGCTGAACTGTCCAAGCTCTGTGACAGCTAAGCCATGTGTTCTACATCCGGCTTCGTCGAATTTCTTATATGCTTGTTACAACTTATTTATGCTGTTAACGTCTCTGTAGAGATAGCAACCAAAGATTCCTTCAAAGAAATAATTGATTTACAAGAGAGAATGGTATTTACTTAATATTTTTCTAAACTTAATTTTTTTTAAATATTTAAAATATGAAAAATAAAATTATTTACCATCAAAAAATTATACATATTTTTCAATTATATCCCGAGATCTGAAATCTTCCATACATATAAAATTGAATAAACTTTATTGTTATATCAAGCTAAAATTTCAACAGCTAACAAAAGCCCCTTAAAATCCATCAGGTTAATTAATTCACTGGAACACAAGTCGCAACCCACGCGTTATTTTTAACCGTCTCGCCTTCAACACCTAAGTGGTTGTAAATTTAGTTCGTCACCATATGTTGTGGAATGTCTCGTCTAGAAAATTTTTCTCATTTAGATACAGTTGTTTCAAAATATTTGTTGTTTTTTTAATCCCATAAATATCATGACTATCGTGGTGCAGAGATTGCGGGTTCAATTCCCACACGGAAGAATTAATTATTTTAAATTTATTTTCATTTCTCCGCTTTGGTGAGCCTAAGTGTTTTGACACTATGTTGTCTCTGACTATCCTGCTATGCGGAACAAAGCTGGATCCTGTAAGAAAAAAATAGAAAAATAGATATAATCTATCTATAATCTATGTTTTTTATTTGCTTTTAATACGATTATTAATAGCATATGAGCAGAGATTTTCCGGTAATTAAATGACCGTCATTCAGTTACTACATTAACAGTTATTTTTTTACATGTGTACTTTGCGTTGTGGAAAAACGTATACATTTCGAGTGAAAATATTTCTATACGATACACGGATATCAATGATACTGGAGGAAGGTGACGTAAAAAGCATGAGGACCCCCCGCATGCCATGTATGAAGAGGTTGATGACTGTGGAAAGGCGAAAGAGGTACGCAGAGACCGTAGCCATGGCGCTCCGTCCTCTCCGCGAGGAATTAAGCGTGAAGCTAATAAAATATATTTGTATAACTGAAACTTGGACGTTTTCGGACTCGACATTACCCGAAAATCAAAATTTACTCGTGTTAATTATTAATGACATTTCGATTTATATGATCTTGGAGGTTATTCCTTCAAAACTAAATTCCATGCCTGAACTGTTTATTTTCTCTAAGTAATGGTAATTGTAAATTAACATGCTTATGATGCTTAAATGCACATTCTCCACCGTTCCAGCTGGTTTCCTTCCTGATAAAGAGATAACGTAACTACTTTCTTAAACTAATTGTAGTCTAACATGCCATAAGATTGTGATTTATTATTACTTAAGGATTTATTGAATATATATGATGTTGATGTGATTTTTTTTAGCATCACACTTTTATCCCACATAGTAGGGTAGACAGAAAATATCTAATGTCAAAACACTCCGTACTTAGCTTTCCACCGAATTCGAGACATTGCGTTTGCCAGGGCGAGAACGTGAAAATAATTTAAATATAATCACTTCCGCGAGTGGAGATCAAACCTACAACCTTACGCGCTTACAGTCAGACGCTGTCCCAATGCGCCACGACCGGCCAGTACGTTGATGGGTTTTAATCTAAATCTTTCTTATTTTATAAAACTATTTCGCGCAGCAGTAGGTTGGGGTAGGTCGTGGCGCAGTGGCACACCGGCAAACTGTTAACGCAATCCGTTGTGGGTTCGATTCCCACTCCACACGCATCTCGAATTCGGCGGAAATCAGAGTACGTAGTGTCTTGATACTAGGTAATATCTGTCTATCCTGCTATGCGGGATAAAAGCGTGCTGTAAACGCAATGCTTTGCATGTCTCTACTTAGTCAGCTTCTAGATGAAGTCTTGATTATATATAATTAAAAAACGAAATATTAATTTTAGGGGAAAACAATTTTTTTATGCAAAACTTGATTATTATAGATTAGTCATCGAAAAACAAAAGAATTTTTTATTACAAAATAAATAATAGTAGCAAGGGCTACCTTTTATTGTAAGAAAATCTTGCAATGCTATTTTGACCCACTTGCCGTCTGCTTTGCTTTAAATGTACACTCGTGTCCGGGTCCGACAACGATAGAATGTATATCATGGACTTGATATCCCTGCCTGGAATTAGAAAACATATTTTAAAAAACATATAAAAATTTGAACGCAGCGGGATTCGAACCCTCGCCTCTTGGAATCTGTCTAAGCACTCTGACCGCTAAAAGCCATGCGTTGTTAATCCGGCTGCGTACCCAAAGACTATTTCTAAGAAATGTCGATTTGACAAGGACATTATTTTATTAAATATTTGACTATTTTCTTTTATTTAAAATTTATTATCTTCCTTATCTCCACAAGAAGGTTTAGAAAGCCACTTTAAAATATATATATATATATATATATATATATATATATATATATATATATATATATATATATATATATATATATATATATAATTATCTTATTTTTAGTTTTTATTTTAAAGCTATTTAGAGCTAAAATTACTCGCGTATAAATTAAACGGCAGACGCTCAACAAGCACATTTTAATTCTCGAAAAGCTAATAAGCTAATTGTGAAGTCATCGGAGGCTTTGTAAATACTAGAACAAGTTGCTTATAATGTAATTACATTGTCTATCATTGGCTTTACACGATAAGGCTACTAGCTAAAGAGATTAACATTTTTTTTAATGACATCGAGTTATTTCTTTTTATTTTATGTGTTGAGGACAAATGTGGGTTTTGGGTATACAAATGTACAGGTTAATGTTAGCGTATTTTTTTATAAATAGGTAACATTACATATTTTTTTTTGATTTTTTATTTTATTATTTTTGTATTTTCATGCTTTTATCCTGCATAGCAGGGTAGATAGAAAGTACCTAGTGTCAACATACTCCGTACTTAGCTTTTCACCGAATTCGAGACATTGTGTATTGAGTGGTGAAACTCAACGCCGCTCTTTGTCTTTACCAGATCGAGGAAGTGAAAATAGTAAGGAATTTAAATATAATCACTCCCCCGAGTGGGGATCGAACCCACAACCGATCACGTTTACAGTCAGACGCTGTCACACACACACTACGAAATACTCAAAGAATGTTAACTATGATACTCCTTACTTTGTTCGATGCCTATATAAATAGGCATCAAACAAAGTAAGGCCGTTAAAGCCACACGGGCTTTTACTGGTGGACGTTCTGATAGTAGATTGTGTTCGATGGTGCCTATTCTTGTAATTCTGATGTTATTACTACTATTTTAACTTTTCATCCCGCATAGCAGGATAGACAGAAACTACCTAGTGTCAAGACAGTACGTACTCCGCTTTCCACTAAACTCCAAACATTACGTGTTGCGTGGTGGAACTCGACGCCGCACTTAATCTTACCAGAGCGAAATTAATTTTATATATAATCACTCCCCCGAGCGGCTGTCGAATCCACAACTGGTTGCATTTACAGTCAGACGCTGTCCCACTGCGCCACGAGCGGCCTCGATATATATTTATCTACGAATAAAAAATAATCTAAACATATAACAATATATAAGAAAGATGTGTAGTGGTAGGGTATTTTTTAATTAACTAAAAGAAAAAAATATATAGTTATAATTTTTTATCTGGTTATCCTGATTGTCGTTGCAAGCATATCTGGTCATGCTATGGAAATGAGTTTTCATCGGACATAGACGAGTACAAATTCTAAAGAAAATTTCATTTCGTCTGGTTTGCTTTTCTGACTCACTGCTAAAAAAAACTTGTTTAACATTTATAGATATAAACAGGTAAAGTTTCAAGAAAAATATTTTATAATGTCAGCATAGGTCTATAGAAAGGTCACTTTCCATCTAATCTTGGAGACTTTGTATGTCGGTTGTTCCAAGCGCTTCACTTTGACTAACAAGACAAAGATAGCAATACATTTTAAACATTTCCCTAAATTTTAAATATTACGCTTTTCCATGTTGTCCCACAACACGACAGCAGAATATTTATTGCTTTAGCAAATTATCGAATAATTTAATACTAAAAATATGTGGTATAATTTAATACTAAATAGTATGTGGGTTCGATTCCCATTCCCATTTAGTAAATGATTCCTAGCTTCCGAGTGTCTCGACAGGAAGTACCTAATGTACTTCCGGTCTACCCTGTAATGCGGGATGAAAGCGTGAAGCTAAAATTCGGATGCCTAGTACAATTATTGCAATTACAAATTGGATCAACAACGGTAAATCTCGATATGATGGTAAACTGGTAAATATTTAATCAAGGCATATAATAGTAGTTGGTGGTTGGCGCAGATATAACGCTAAACTCAGTCACCTGCCGGCATCGGCGCGTGACGAACCCACAGTGCTCTTGTGAGTGCGAAGTCGATAACAGTGAAACTTTGTTACGTGTGCCCTATATGTTTGTATTATATAGGAAAAGTGGAAATGGGAAAAGTTTTTGCGTAAGAATATATATATATATTTTTGATGTGTTTGTTTAAAAAATTAACATTTTTATAGGGCTTTTTTGTTGATTGTGTGTTTTGGATATACGTTTATCTTAATTCTTGGCTTATCGTGGTACAGTAGGTATTAATTTAATAGAAAAAATTCGTCGGATTTTCAATGGAATTCCAGTTCTTATTAACCTTAATATAGTTTAAAATTGTTTGCGAAATTAAAATAGGATTTTATTTGTTACAAAATATACTTGAGTTGGTTATTTTAACCAAGTGGTATTAATTTTGCAATTATTTTTTCTAACCTAATATTTTTTAGTATTCCAGTACTCAAAATTCCAAGTTTTAGTCACGAAATATTTTAGGATTTAGAATAAAGTGTAATAAGAGTAACAGTTGCACTGACAGACTAAATGTAAACAATGTAAAGCGTGTGTGTTAAAAATTTTTACGCCTAAAATGTATAGCAGGATTAGTCAGAGCGAAACTAGTGTCAAAAAACTCCGTACCCCATTTCCAGGAGTTGGGTGTTAAGCAACGGAATGGCTAATAAGTTCACATTATTTAAATATAATCATTATCCTTCCTGGAAATCGTCCATACCATAACTTCTGTATTAATATCAAGATACTTCGTTGCCTGCATTCCGCCTGATATCGAGACATTGTGTCTTCAGTGGCGAAGTAAGCGCCGCGCTGTGTTTGACCAGAGCGGAAAAATGAAAAATTTGTTATAATTATAGTCATTTTTCCGAATGGTAATTGAAACAAAAACCTATAGCGTTCCTATATCTCTGCTGTATACGACTACGATAGCCTCATATCTATTAATTATTTCTTATTTGAAGGGAACGTTTTAGGTCTATATTCTATACAAATATTATTGTTAAGCGAAATTAAAAAAAAAGAATATCCATAAATTAGTATATTTTTAACCAAATTACAAAATTATAAATATAAATAATATGTGAATACACACTCGCGATTACAGTGAGACGTTGCCTCCACTGCACCACGATGGCCTCGCGTAATTATTACAATCATATTAATGTCAGTTACGAACTAATTGACGTGTCTAAACGTGATCGCCAGTGTTAATTATACACTTGCAACTTAACAAACCATTATTTACCTATACTATTAAATCAAACATTATCCTCTTTAAAGATAGAAAAATCTGTATTTTTTTAGCTTCACGCTTTTATCCCACACAGTAGGATAGACAGAAACTATATAGTGTCGTTACACTCCGTACTCCCTATTCTTTATTGGAAACATGTTTTTCTTTCTGGAAAAAGCGTTTACTTTTTATTGGCAGGTTCACGCCTTTTCCTGTCTAGTACAAGTCTGAGTGAACCCAGTGTCAAGACATTCCTGAAAATTCATTGGTCTTCCGATCGATTTATTTAAATTTTTTTTTTTCTCCTGACGCGTTCATTCAATCTGAATAATTGATCAGTTATCAGCAAAACAGTAGTTTTATAGTAAATTTTATGGAAAATACGTCCCAACCCTCACCGTTGCCATAGGTCCAACCCTTTATGGCAATCCGTTTATGTGAGCACAACACGAATTTAGTTTACGTGTATCCAAAACTTGGGGTATAATCGCGAACAACTTGGAAAGTCAAGAAATAAATGCAGTTTTTGTACTTTCACTTGTAATGAAGTTTATCGACTTATCTCACTGGTCCGGTTATGTTGAGTTTATTTTTTTTAAACATTAATTAGATGGTGATTGCTTTCGCGGTACAACTTGTACTTTTCTAATTGATAGCTTGTTTTATTGGCGCAGTGGAGCAGCGGATTGTCGAAGTCATTAGTTGTGGATTCGACCTTCATCTGATCTGGTTGCTGATCCTACTTATCCTGATTTTTTTTCTTTGTTCTGATAAAACGAAGGGCGGCGTTGAGTTCAAACACTTAGCAGAATTTATATTACATTTAAATTGAAACTAATTTGGATACCTTTTTAAGAAGTAAATTATAAGTAGAAGAATGAAAGCCATTTTTTTATAATTAGTTTATTAATAATTAATTTTAGAAATACTACACATACTGGTGTGTAATATCAAAAGTAAAATTTTTTTCATACATCTTCCTACAGTTAACGGCTTAAAATTAGTGATTTGTTGTTTAAGATAGAACTCTTCCTAGATTGGTTATACCTATAAATAGAGCGGTTCTGACATGACAGGGCTATACAAAGAAAACGCTCGTCGCTTTCAACCCAGAAAAAAAATCTCTAACAAATATTTATATCGGAAAACTATTAATAAAATAACTCTCATTAAATTCTAAACAGGAAACCAAATCCAAAAGCGAATGTTTATAAAGTGAATCAGCTGACACATTTGTAGCGTTGCTATTCCTTGGCGGCGTGACTGTACATTACAGTGTATTGCCTTGTAAGGTAGCGACGTTTTAGCTTGCAATTTTATCGGATCTTGCATACGAGATGTGGCACGTCAGTTTGAATTCCCCCGAGGTATATGTCTAGAAGCTTTTTTCTTGATTTTGTGGTCCCATAGTAAGTTCTTGTTGTAGAATTTAAGTAATTGTCTTTATTGTTCAGAGTCAACTTAGTGTCAAGACACTCCGTTGACTGTTTTCCGCTCGAAATCAAGACGTTGCGTGCTCAACTTAAATCCGCGCTTTGTTGAAAACGAACGGAAAAATAATAATACATATTAAATATAAGTATACATTCCCCGGGTGGCCTTTTTTTATTTATTCGATATATAATTAGAATCTGTACAACGTTGTCGTACATGATGTCATGTTTTAATTTCCTTTATATATCTATGTAAGTGTTTCTAAGATTTTCAAGCTTAAATTTTAGATTCTTACAATTATTTATCAAAAAAATAGCTTGGGCAAAGAAATTAAGCAAAAATCACATCTATATGTGAAAAAACCATACAGCTGGGAGTACTCATTGAATATTGACTTTTTTCTTTCATAAAAGATGAAATCATGCATATGTACTTTAGTTGCCACTATGTCGCTGCACTTACGCACCCTGCTAGGGTCGGACCCTTCGCACTGACTAATCAATAGTACATCACGATCGTCGCCTAGGAGACCGTTCTGTTGTTTCGCAAAAACCACTCGTGTCTAATTGACTTTAACCAGTTTTGTCGAATGCTTTTTATTTAGCTCTTCTTGTATTAAATATGAATTTGTAATTTTTTTAGAATGTAGGTAACTTGAGTAAAAAAATATTTTTGGAAATGGTAAAAATTACGTATATTATCTGTAATAAATACTTGTAAAATTAAGCAATATCTTAACCTTGCTTAAGCCTAATAACTACATTTTCTGTGATCAGACGGGAAAGGTGCCTGTATTTTGAATATAGGAAGTATAAAATTGGAGCTAACAAACGTATAGTATGACTTGTCCCAAGTAGTTGATGTGTAAAATATTTGTTACCATAGTAACGCATATGTAGTTTAAAACTTGCCTCACTACAACTTTGACATCTCTCTTGATTTTTGTTTTATTATTCTAAAATTAAAGTAGCTTAAGTTGCTCCTTATTACAGCAGTTATATTTGAAGATTATTTTGAACAAATAGAGAGACCGACAGACAAACATTGTAAATAATGATATTAGATTTTAAACGTTGTATACATTTATTTTAGCTTCACGCTTTTATCCCGCGTAGCAGGGTAGACAGAAAATACCGAGTGTCAAGAAACTGTACCTCGCCTTCCACCGAATTCGAGACATTGCGTGTGAGTGGTGAAACTCAACGCTGCACTTTGTCTTTTGCCAGAGCGGGGAAGTGAAAATAATTTAAATATAATCACTCCCCCGTGTGGTGTTCGAACTCACAACCGATCGCGTTTACAGTCAAACGCTAACACACTGAGCCACGACCGGCATATTATATTATTACAAATAGAGATTACAATTTTATTTACATGTATAGATTGATTGACATATATTCTAATTAACCATCTATTTTATTCATTAATGAATTATTAATTTTGCATTATTGCATTGTTATGCACAAATATATATATATATATATATATATATATATATATATATATATATATATATATATATATATATATATTGCCCTTGAAATTTCATCTATTCAGTCTATTATGGCGCGCGGCTATCGTCATAGACCACTGCGTGTGTCGACGAAGTTAACCTATTAACCCAATTTAAATAATTTCATATAAAACCTCTTTTAAAATATAATAATTATAATCTTTACGTATCTGTATGTAGGTACAACCAAGTCTTCTTTAATTAAGATTTATTTGTTTATTATTCTATTCTATTCTTCTGACTTCTATTCTATTCTTGTATATTTTGTGGTAGTGTTTAAAAATCTGTTAAATATAAAACATTAGTAACTTAGCTGTACTACTAATTCAACGCATAGCTTTTGATTAAAGGAGTAATTTTGTTACTTAAAATAATTTCAAATTAGAAAATTATAAAAAAGTAAATACATTTAAATTTAAAAGGAATTTATTTGTGTTATATATTTATTTTATGCGGCTTAAGATAATAGTTAGGCAAATTAGTTACTGTAGCTTACTTTCATTATACGTGTTAATGCTCAATAGAAACTTGATAACTTGGAAACTTTTAAGTGATTTCTTCGCCTTTAATGAAACTTGCATTCTTGTAAATGAATCTCTATATAAACTACATGTTTTTACTTATATTATAATTGTTATAATAGCAATACCTACCTACCTACATACTTCTTTCGCCTCGTCCACAGTTACAGCATGAAGACCCTCCGAAGGGCATGTATGAAATTATCCTCTTCATACATGCCCTTCGGAGGGTCTTCATGCTGTTTACGTGACCTTTCTCCAGTTTCTTCGATACTGTGTTTTCGAATGTCAATTAATTAATTCAATTTTAATAATATTATTTAAATTTTCAGCAATTAATTAGAATATAAAGAATAAAATTTAAATTATATTTGCGTTTAGACATCTAACTTACCATAACGTTACTATCGTTGAAGCAATTATAAAAAAGAAAAAAAAATATAATTATCTATTTTTAAATTATTTTTAAATTTTAATATATAAGTATTTTTAAATTTTAACTTAAAAAAGAAGAGCAGCTTCACATTTTCATTTCTCGCTAAACTAACCCCATTTGAAATCAGGGACATTGAAATAAGTGGCGGAACTCAACGCCGCCTATTATTTTACCAGAGCGGAAAATAAAATCATTTAAATAAAAATATGCCATCAAGTAATGATCGAATCAGAAACAACTATCGTGTTTACAGACAAACAGACTATGCTTCACTGCGCGACGAGGCACTCCTCATTATTGTAAAGTTTTTCAAATATCCTCACTTTTCGCGATATGCTACGAATGCTATGCAAAGCTTAATTAAAAATATTATATATTCTTAAAAACGTATAAAAATTTAAACGGGCTTCGAACCTGCACCTCTTGTAAACCATGCGTCAATTGATATACGTTTCTTTCAAATGTTTTCTAATCCCAAGTGTGGAATAACACTTTCAAAATAGTTCAATTTAAAAAAAAAAAACATAAAAACGGCGAGATTCGAACCCGCGTCTCTTAGACACGGTCCAATGAAAGCTTAGTTCTGAAAACGTTCCATGTTTATACCAATTGCACATAGCGGCCGCAGTTCACTCAACTTTATAATATCTTTTGACATCCTCCTACGTCATATTTGGCTTGTGGTCGTTTGTATCGAATATCAAAAAGTTTATTGTGATTTATAACGTGATTTGTGTCATCAAACTGTTCACATATTGTTATCACCTCGTGGCACAGTTGGTCAGGGTCGGACTATAAACGCCATTGGGCGTGGATTCGATTCCTGCTTTGTGGGACGACGTTATGTTCATTTCATGAAGCTCTAGTAACACAACACACAGAGATTAGGTTGTTTCAGAAACAACCTAAGCTATGCGGGAAACGGTGTGAAGCTGAAAATAGTAAAACCAATATCAATTCAATGTTAATTATTAATATCGTATTGTCTTATGGTTATATATAAACGATAATGTAACATTGTTCCTTTTAATATTGAAACACATTATCGTCGTTAGTATAGTAGTAACTATGGTTTAATTCTTTCACTTATTAATTTGATACTGTAATTTACTCGCTTCTATCCAAACCTATAAATGAAATGGGTTACCGTAATATGAAACATATGGTCAGTTCTAAATTAATCTTCTTGAATGCAAATCATAAGCTTTTAGCGGATCTCGTCAAGTTTTGTTTTCAAATTATATTTTAGATTGTATGTATTTATTTTGTACTGGCTATGCTTGCGATTTCTATTGTACGAAATTTAATATCTGTGTCTTTATCTGCCAGTAAAAGTCGCGTCAAAATCGGTCTAGTCGTTCCAGAGATTAGCAGGCACAAACAGACAAAATATATATGTATGTATATATATATATACAGGTAACTTGAAATATTTTTTTTATTGAAATAAGTTTTTTATCTATATTTAAAATTGGAAAAGAATCAACTAAATATTTAAACAAAAAAATTAAGAATAACAGTTTTATGTTAATTAATATCTAATTGAGTATTGGAAAAATTATTATGTTTAATCTGTTTGTTTTTTTTTTTCGTATTAATTATTGAATTGACATGGCGACCTTGATTTCAACTATATTTTCTATGAACAATGTCTCGATGTATAAAATCTATTCATATATCTTATATTTCTTAACCTTACTCGGTTAGTATTCATTTTCATGGCTCATTTGTTTCATTCAAAGTGTCGCCATCCTATTTAAATACAAAGTTTGAACAACGTACCTATGTAAAGCTAACAGATGACATCACTAATATTAACTGACTTTTCAAATACTATATGTAATAATTTATTTAATTTTTTTAGGCATATAAATCTAATTAAATACCACTCATAGATAATAAATAACGTTTAAAACATGTTAAATTATGTGTATTTTCACGTGATCATGATATTTTTGTTAAATTTTGTCGTATAATAAAGTAACGTAATTATTACATTCGGTTACTTGAACTAGTTACTTAATGAGCAACGAGTGCAGTTTGAATTAAAAGAGGCTTTTTTCTTCAGTTTCACGCTTTATATTGCATAGCATAGGGTGGTCATAGACAAGCTAATGTTACGGCACTCCGTTGACAGCTTTCCGTCCGAAATCGAGACATTGCGGAGAAAAAAATAAATATATTATTGTTTACCGCAAGTGGAATCAAACCTACAATCAATCGCTTTTACAATGCAACATCCGTCCCACTGCGCCACCATGGCCTAATTTCTTTTTATTTTCATAGGTTCAATATCTACTCTCGCTTATAACCTTACTATTTGGAAGTATATCATCTTTATATTGAAATATTTATTAAGAGATTTACAAAATTATTAACACATTTTTATAATCTCCTATCACTATTGTTTTTATCACGTCGAATAACCTATACAGAAGAATGAACTGGCAATCATAGCCTTCACCCATACACGTGCCAACTGCGCCATAATGGCGTTGACTTTTTCAAGCCACAAAAAGAGCTGGTAACGCAATTGCTGCAAAAAAAACTATCTAATCATTGCGTCTCTATACAAAAAGTGAGCTCCTGTGGAACCAATTTCCTGAAGGTTAAACTGTATTTTGTATATATTACCTACTATGGCTATTTTATTTATAGTTATACGATCAAAATCAAAATATGTTTTATACAAATAGGACAATATATATCTGTATATATATATATATATATATATATATATATATATATATATATATTGTCCTATTTGTATATTTATATAATCGTAATTAGATGTATATGGGTGATCCGTCTCTTTTTTTGTTTGTCCGCCCATCTGTTATAATTTTTTTTATGTAATTTTTGAAAACCTAATTGGTTTTAGGAAAAAATATTTTATATCTTAACATACGGTATATTTTTGAAATCTTGAACTTACTCAGTTCACATATAATAATCTAAGTAACATTTAAAATAATTTGTTTCAGTTAGTGCACATGCCGTTGTAAAGTTTCTCCTTATTATCTCGATATATTTTATTTTTTGTATCACATATGCGGCCTCTCTCTTTATCGCAAAGGAGGATAATTAGAGAACCTCGTTTCAAGACATTTCGTTTTCCCCTTTCTGCTTAAATTCGAGGAAATGCCTGTTACGTGGCGGAAATGAACGCCGCGCTTTATCTTAACAGAGCGGGGAAATTAAAATAATTTTAAACACAATCATATTATTAAAGAAATTAATTAATATATAGTACAGCTTATATATTTCTTCTATAAGCTTTTTATATTATAATATTATAATTATAGTAAAAATAAGAAAGTCAAAGGTAGATTTGTGTTATTTATGGCTACTATAGTTCTTGGATAATGCTTAACAAAGACTTGTGGGTATGAAAATCCGCACAGTAGCAGTAGTACCAAGGTTGGTTGAACAAACAAATGTGGCAAGAAACTTACAAATATGACGTGCAAAAGCAAAGGCTTTTTGCTTATTATGAATCTACATAAATATGAAGCTATCCTGACAAAGTGGGAAAGCGTTTGATTGTAAACGCAATTGGTTTTGGGTTCCATTCCGACTCGGACGATTGATAATATTTAATTAACGTCATAAATTCAGACAACTCTATTTGTCTGAATTTAACGGAACGAAGCGTCTTAGAGTGTCTCCTAACTACCTTGTTGTATGGGAAAATAAAGTGCGCGAAATTGTAGAAAAAATTTTCTTACAAGAATTAAATACAATATATAATCAATATATCCTCGCTCTGGTAAAGCAAAGTGCGGCGTTGAGTTCCACCACTCAACACGCAATGTGTTAAATTCGGTGGAAAACGAAGTACGGAGTGTCCTGTCACTGGGTACTTCTTGTCTATGCGGGATAAAAGGCGTGAAGCTAAATACAATAAATTATTACAATTATTAAACTGCACCTACGGTAATACGATCGATCTAGAGCAATGCAGAAATATACGATCAATTATTATACGAAATACCACATAATTATAGACACGGCCTATATTTTGTAACAATGGTCAAGATTGAAATTTGAGTGTTCTTGCCTAAGTGAACGCGATGTTTTACTTTGTCTAAACAAAGTTGTTTAATTTTAAATAACATAAATACACGTGTGGCGTAACCCAACGCCGCATTTAGACGAAACCGCTGTATTTGAAATATTAATACAAATCTTCAAACGTTTGACGTTCCACCGTCGTAAAATTTTAACTGCACTTAAACGCCGTGGAGCCATGATGATATTTTTATGAGTGCCGTCACGAACGACACGTCATACAAATTTTCATAGTCTCATCATGAAGAACTTTTTTATGCTAGTTTTTTATAGATGTTTAGGTTTTATATATAAATTTATGAATTTTCATTTCGTTTGGAGTTAAACAATTGAGTTTAATATTTACTGATAGTGATTCGGTTACGCGTATGTATATAATGCTTATTTCTTTTTTTTAGCTTTCCGCCTTTATCCCGTATAGTAGGGTAGACAGGAAGTACCTAGTGTCAATATACTCCGTATTCCGCTTTATGCCAATTTCAAGACTGCGTGTTGGGTGGCGGAACTGAATGCCGCACTTTGTCTTACTAAACCGAGAAAATGAAAATAATTTAAATATAATCATTCGACCACATTGACAGTCAAACTTCTTTTAATTACACTTTATTTTAGAAAATAAATTACTTATTAGAACCTTTGTAGTTTTTAAAAAGAAACATTTTCTTTAATTCTCGCTGTTTTTATTTATACAAATAATTCCATTTCGTCGGTTAAGTAAGACAAAGTGCGGCGTTCAGTTCCGCCACCCAACACGTTTTAAGATTATGTTAAAACGTGTTGGGTAACGTTTTATTATTATTACTCCCTGTCTATATTGCTATGCGGGATAAAAAACTGAAGGTAATAAAAAGCAATATATATAATATATATTATAATAATATATTAAGAATATATATATATATATATATATATATATATATATATATATATATATATATATATATATATATATATATATATATATATATATATATATATATAATATATTCTTAATATATTATTGTTTACTTGTAAACTTGACTGGCATCGAACGCAATGCTAATGGAAGAATATAAATAGCAATGGCGAAGTGTCCATATAACACGGCTCTTATCCAGTTACTTACTGTATATCTTGAAATATTACTAAGTATATTAATTTACTGTAAGACGTATGAAACTGTATTTTCAATCATATGACACAATTTCAACTGTACTTCATTTATTATATTCTAAATAATTTTAGCTTTTAGTATTTGTTCTCAATGCCGGTTTACTTTTGAAAAATTTCCACCTAGCTATGATTTAGTTAAAATATTGCTGCTCGACTTACGTTACTCGATGAGTTTTGTTCAGCTTCACGTTTTACATCGCATAGCAGAGTATTCAGAAACAACGTAGTTTCAAATCACTCTGCTGATTGCATTCCACCCGAAAATTGTAGAACGGAGAGTCTTGACGCTAAGTTCTCTCTAACTACCTTACTATTCGAGAAAAACGTAAACAACGTAAAATAAAGGAATGTCTATATAATACGCCAAAACTACACGCACCTATATACCTACTGGGAAGTGAGCGAGCAACAGTCCGGTCTAAATAAACGTGAAAATTATAATCGCTTAATAACCGTGAGATGTCAGCCTATAGCTATCTTATATACTAAATTTCAACAACTTAATTGAAAAATTCGCAGTGTCACTGACTTCATCTGCGAAGTCACGTGACTTGAAAGATTCTTCTTTCATTTTGTCAAGTGGGAATAGTTGTGCAATTTGACAGCGTCTAACTGTAAACAAAATTCATTGGGCATTCAATTCCCACTTGGAAGAATGATTGTAATATTTGAATTATTTTCATTACTTCTCTCTGGAAAGACAAAAACGAGGTATTGAATTTCGTCACTAAACACGCAATATCGAATGAAATTCGGTTGAAAAGTGAAGTAGGTAAGTGGAGTGTATTGACACTAGGATATTTTTGACTCTTCTATGCTGAATAAAACATGGACGCGAGGAACTGTAATTTTCATAACTACACGAATTATTCATTACTAAGTTTTACCCTTTTTCAATTTTCAATGTATTACAATCAGTTAAACCAATCACTCCAGGTGAAATTTTTCGTCATATGGGCTTAGATTAGAAAAATTCTATCCCCAGAAAAAACTATTTTTTTCTTTCTATAACAACATTAATATAGAGTAAATTTTTGTATTGGAAATTATATTTTTGAAAATCTGACGTTTCGAACACTGTACAGTAGGCCGTGGTCACGCGCGGTCTACTTTATGACCAGGGACTATGTAAAGTGTATACGTAATCAATCCGCTTCAAATATTTTCATTTACAATGGGCAAAAATGACAATCGATATCGCTTATTATTGCAATAGCATCAATTTCGATAGAAAATCTATTTAAGTTAGAAATAATTGAACAAATATGGCGATGGAATTACATCATGTGTAGGTCACTTCGCACAGTGTGGAGTTCATGTGTCTCCATATACGTGCACAATCGCCTATTGATTGGCTGTATGCCGTATGGTCACTCGCTATATTTTTAATGTATACGTGTTTTAAATACTGTGTTAAGTAAATTAAAAAGAAAGTCAGAGAGGACCCGCTCAATCAGCGTAGCGTCTTACATTCCACCGATCTGGTGAGAGAAACTACGATATAGAGTTGCGCCATACAAAACGCATAATCTCTACTACTAGACAAGATTCTCTCTGACTCTATGGTACGACTGACACTAGATTCTCTCTGACTCTATGGTAGTCGGGGCAAAGCGCTAGACAAACACGTGCCAATTGTATTTATATAAGTAACTAATAAATATTCTATATTCATAAACTAAATTGAACAATACACTATTAATTATCTCGTCGTCCATGAGTTCTGTTCCAAGAATTTCTATTATTTTTTTCAGTGTACATACACATGTTGGCGCTAACTTAATACATTATTCACACACATTCGCTTTTGAAATCAATAGTATCAGATCAATCGATAATTTCAAGGCAATTTAATATACAGCTATATTTAATTGCTGCAACGCTTTCTATGTCGCCTATTAGTTAACTAATAGAAAATGTTACTTTGCAAAAATGCATGCGGCTATTATACATTTTCGTACGTTATCAATACATGTTACTAGTATAGGAAAGTAATTAATTATTTTAGACTTCGTATAGGGGTTTTTAAAACTAAGCTTTTTGTTATAGTAACTAATGATCGTTCATAATTTAAACAATAAAAGTACATTTACATACAGGATGCTAAATAATAGATATTCTCACGATTTCTATCAACTAATCTACCTGTTTCACTAGAGATAATCATACGCTTTACAAATCACAGCACAAGTCATTATCTGACTTCAGATAACAACTAAATGAAATCATTAACGATATTTTTTTTAACGTCACTTCCAGTCCACATGTATCACCAGAAACAACAATTCCGTCTACGTCGGGCCTTCAAACAGTGCAAGAGAGTGACAGCATGAGAAAGAATGATGACGAAACAAATAGTGAGAAAGAGAAAGAGAATGAAGGCTCGGTATCCGATTGGGTTTCGGGAGGACCCATCGGATCCAAGGGTGCCGTCCTCGTCTTCAGATCCTGTGTGCTGGCATCTCGCACGCCCTCAATGGAAACGACGAAAACCGTTGGCAATAACACTGGGACCACAATATTACTGAACAAAGCAAAAAATATGGCGAAGCGACTAGTCGCTGAACCCCACTCCTTCAGCGTGAGACCTAAGAATATAATGCACGACGTGATGGAAACATTCGGTAACAGCAATAAGTTTACAGGCCAGGCCTACGTTGTTAGACATATCAGTGAAAATGAATTGGGAGATACTGAATCCGTAGAAGACCAAGGACACGAACCTGTAGAGCATAAACGAGATATTGAAGATGTCCTGAACGATCTGAACAAAATAACTTTGAAGAAGAATCTTAACATCGAGAACACTACTGCAAACATCAAGCCCCCTGAAGAACCACCGCCACCTGTTAAAGGTAGATTGACTAATTCAATATGTTTATTTTTCGCCTCTACTGATTTGTCTATACGGTTAGCCCTATTCTCTTTTATTTTAGATTTTAGCTGTACAGAGATATTTTCCACCTAAATATAACAAAACTAATAAATATATACATATATCATTTCTGAAAAAAAAATCTATATTTAAAAATTATTGTCATTTCAGATATCAAAGAAGAGAAGAAAGGTAAGAAGACAAAGGGCAAGAACAAGAGGAAAACTCAGAGGACGTCGTCACCAACCGAAAGACAGGACAGCGATGACTCTGAACACATGTTAGTTAAAGACGTGGATAGTATTAAGGTTATACTTTACTTCACATTCTTTCTTTCTTCTTTTATTTTCTCTGCCTTTTCTCTTGTTTCGTTGGCCTTTTTTTTGTTCTTTTAAAAAATATTTCAATAATATATGCCCTACTAATAGCATATATGTACTGTTCGTACTTGTCGTAAGCTTGTCAGAAAGGACATTTGTTGTCGTTAACTTCAAAACTATTCAACGGATGACTGCATGAGAGTTTAGAGATATATATAGATTTTTTTGTAGCTTCACGCTTATGAGATATTGCGAGTTGATTGGTGAACTCAACGTCGCTCTTTCTTGCCAGAGCAGAGAAATTAAAAAAATAATTTAAATACAATCATTCCTCTGAGTGGAAATCGACCCACGACCAATCGCGTTTACATTCAGATCCCATTTCACCACGATGGTCTCATTTGGTTTTGTAGATTAGATTATTCACCTGAATTCAAATAGGACAATTTGTAAAGACTCTTATCAATTATAATATATATATATATATATATATATATATATATATATATATATATATATATATATATATATATATATATATATATATATATATATATATACAAAATGAAAAGTCTGTCGTCCGACGCTATGGCGGTACCATCATTTTGTGTTCTATCAACAGAACTATCAAGTGCCGCATAATATTTTTTGTATAAATATTATATATATGTTCACCAAGCTGTTACACCGTCGTCTCCAAGTTGACGGCCTTTCTACTTCCCATAGGAATCCAATAGCGCTTTCCCTTAAAAGTGTAGTGGTTTCGAGAGTTCTGGCTGCCGAGACCACTACACTGTCTCCTCTCATTTCCATCCCAAGGGCGGCAAAGCATCCACAACTCTTAATGTTATGGATGACCAGGGGCAAAGGTAACAACTTACCATCAGGTGGCTTTTCCTATCGATTACCTTTTTTCTCTATAAAACAAAAAAGAATCCCACCACAATTATCAACAATTATTCCTTAAATATAATATTTTCCTCGCATTTTTTTCATCTCGTACAAATTCCATAGGTGTTAGAAAGTAATCGTATGCCAGCTTGTGTGCTCAAGATAACGTACAAGTTAGTGAACACGGAGACCAAGCTGCTACACCGTCTCCTCCAAGCTCACGGCCTTCAAGAGGCTCCAGCTGATGCTAAAGAGTTCAACCTCATGTGGGCCGGACTTCATCCCAAGCCGGATGTGCTCAGATCTCTTACACCGTACCAGAGAGTTAATCATTTTCCTAGGTAAGTTATTTTTATATCATTTGGATTGTGGTCGATCGTGGTGCTGTGGGACAATGTATGAATGTAAACAGGATCGGTTGTGGATTCGATTCCCACTCAGGGGAGGGATTAGATTTAAAATTATTTTCCTCTCTGGTAAGACAAAGTGCGAGGTTGAATTTCACCACTCAACGCACAATGTCTCGAATTCGGTGGAAAATTCGGTCTTGAACACTAGGTAATTTCTGTCTAAAATTGATAGGGATAAAAGTGAGAAGCTAAAAAAAATATTTGCATTGTGATTTCGAATTTTGGTGCAAATTGAATAACGGAGTGTCTTGAGACTAAGTTCTCTAGGACTATTCTGCTATGCGAAAAAGGTGTGACTAATAAAAAACTAATAAAAATCTTTTGGGAATTTGCTTTACAACATACGGCTGTAAATAAGTCTAACTTTAAAAGTTTTATTATAAAACTTTTTTAAAATATTTATACTTTACAGCACAGTTGGACACCTCGAACCTGGAGGTTTCTTGACTACTCTATTAATACGATTACAGTATTTGTAAGGAAACATATGGATGAACATAAATTTGTTCGTAGTGGAATCCGAACTCATACCTGTTGAATGGCATCCAAGAGCTCTAACCACTAAGCCATACATTTAATTTAAGAACGCGCGCCTCTTGCAAGGTCACGAGAGGATTTCGGGGGCTCCCTATGTTATTTTTTTAAGTTTTTTCTAAAGTGTGCATTTACACATTTAAAAAAAATATCTAAAATATCAAACTATATTTCTCATTCCACAGATCATACGAACTGACCCGCAAAGACAAATTATTCAAGAACATAGAGAAAATGCAATACTTCCGCGGTCTAAAGCACTTTGATTTCATTCCCACGACGTTCCTGATGCCCAACGAGTATAAGGAGCTCTGTACTACGCACTACAGGACTAAGGGCCCGTGGATAGTGAAGCCGGCGGCCTCCAGCCGGGGACGAGGCATTTATATCGTTAACACTGTAAGTTTGTTTTATATCTAATTTTTTAAACTCTTTATTAAAATAGCTATCAGCCTGTGAAAGTCTTATCAAAATCGTTCCAGCCGTTTCAGGTTATTAGCTGGAACAAACAGGCAGAAAAACATGCCATTTCGGTATACGAATTTACTAAAAAATATGCATTTTATTGCTGTTATATTAATTAATTATTACAAACAGACATTCCAATTTTATATATTTATATTAACTTTAGAGATTGATATTTCGATATTGAGATGTTGTTTACCCCCGAATTTTAGACATTGCATGTTGAGTGACGAATATTTTTACTGTTAATACTCAATGTATATATGCGATTCTGATGATTATATCATGTGCCTTAATTATTTTCTTACCAATCAGGTTCATGACATAAAAATATGTAAATAAACATCAAATCCGGATCTCTCATATACCGATTAAATTATTAAGTAATAAGAAATAGGCCATTGAGGTACAGAACGAGTGGTCGTGGGTTTGACGCCCGCTCGAAGGAAAGATTATATTTACATGTTTTATTAATGTCTCCGCTCTGGTCTGACAAAGTACGGCGTTGAATTTGCCACTCCACAATATTTGTCTTGATTGCGTACGGAAAGTAGTCAATGGAGTATCCTGCTATGCGATCTTAAAAGTGTGAAGTTAAAGAAAATAACGAATTGTTGTTTTTCCAGCCAGAACAAATACCGAAAGGAGAAAACGTGGTTGTAGCTAAATACATAGATAAGCCCCTTCTAATAAATGGTCACAAATGTGACCTCCGTCTCTACGTGTGCGTGACCTCCATAGACCCTCTCCTAATATATTTGTATGAAGAGGGCCTCGTCAGGTTTGCCACGGTCAAATATGACAAGACAAATAAGAACCTGTGGAATCCGTGCATGCATTTGTGCAACTATAGCATTAATAAATATCATACGGATTATATCAAGTAAGTTCTGTTTGTGTTACTGTTTAATTGTTTTTAGCTTCACGCTTTTATCCCGCATAACAGGGTAGATAGGAAGTACTTAATGTTATGACAGTCCGCCAAATTCGAGACATTGCCTGTTGAAGGGTAAAACTCAATGCAGGTCTTCATCTTACCACAGCGAGACCCCATGACCGATCGCGGTTGCACTTGGACTTTCAAATTATTTTCACTTCCTCGCTCTGGTAAGACAAAGTGTGGTTTTGAGCTCCGCCGCTCAACACGCAATGTCTTGAATTCGGCGAAAAGTGAAGTATGTCTCGACACTAGGTACCTTTTGTCTACCCTGTTGTGCGGGATAAAAGCGTAAAGCATAAATTTTATTATATGGATAAGTAAACATTTGCGAGTGCGCGTGTCAGGTGCGAGGACCCGAACGCGGGCAACATCGGGCACAAGTGGACGCTGTCGGCGCTGCTGCGGCACCTGCGCAAGCAGGGCCGCGACACCGCCGCGCTCATGGCCGCCGTGGAGGACCTGGTGGTCAAGAGCGTGCTGTCGTCCGCGCAGACCATCGCCGCCGCCGCCAGGGTCTTCGTGCCCGGGCAGTTCAATTGCTTTGGTCAGTTGCTCAGTGACGCCCGCTGGCGACTGACTTAACATTAACATTATAACATTGACATATTAACATATATTACAGAGGATATGTTGTGGATACGTTTGAAAATGTATTAACATAGTCATATTTTCCGTTTTGTTAGGGTTGGGTATTCTATCGTGTAAACCGGGAGCACCCTGAAAGTAACGGAGGCGTGCAATAGGCGACTGTGGTGGGTAGTATTGGCTTCTCCAATGAGACCTTATATTCTTATACTGCAGCTATCTACCTCAAACAAAGGAGTCTACACAACTGCTTTTGGCATTTCCTAGCGGAAAATATGTAAAATATGTGTGTTCTTTAGTGAATTAATATTTTATTACCTTAATTGAATGAGTGAATGTATAAACATAAGAATCCGTTCAACATTCAAAGTCAAATTAATTCTTATATAATTTTGTTACAGAACTATTTGGCTACGATATACTCATAGATGACACATTGAAGCCGTGGTTGCTAGAGATCAACTTGTCGCCCAGGTATTTTTTGTACTTCTGATTTTTAGTTCTCGTTCTTATCCCACATAGAAAGGTAAACAGGAAGTACCTAGTGTGAAGCACTGCGAACTTACACGCAGCCGCTGTCCCACTACGCCACGACCGGCTTCTTCTATATTACTATTATTGAAATTAGTAAATAATAAATTCTTAGATACATTTTAAATATATTTTTACATGTTCTTTAAAAAACTTAGAATATATATTATTTTAAATTTTTTCAAAAAATTTTGAACGTAGCAGATTTGAACCCGAGAACGAAACGAGACACTGTCTTTATGAGTCTTATGTTTTTTGAATTGTGTGAAAAAAAAATTAAAAAAGGAAATGTAACAAAAAATAGAGACCTATGTCCCGTAAAGTGTAATTTAAAAAAAAAATTTACAAATAATATTTCACTAGTGGAAATTCATATATACGTCCCGTGAAAAAATGTCAACAACAGCATTTCAACGTGACTCGATCAAAACGCATAACATTACAAATTACAACCCGCTCCGGGTTCGAATCCCGCTACGTTCAAATTTTCATACGTAAGTAAAATTTCATTGGGTTATATCTCCAGAACAGCTCGGGCAGTAGAAGAGTTATCTAAAACTCATTTTAAAAACAACGTAAACTTATATTTGCGTCCCGAGTCCCAGATCTACTCCGAGCTCTTTCATCTGTGAAATGAGTTTCTTTTTATATATGTATAATTTTTGTAATATATTTTATTGCACTCCTTTCCCAGCTTAGCCTGTGAGAGTCCACTGGACGCGCGTGTCAAGTCAGCGCTCCTTGCTGACACTCTAACCCTGGTGGGACTCCCCGCGGTGCCCATGTCCAAGAACGAGGCCTCGCCGCAGACTAACTCGCTGAAAATGAGAATTGGAGCTGTGAGTTGGTTTTTTTTTATATTTAGTATTACAGTATTATTTATGTTGTGAACTAGATAGAACGAAATGTGTTGTGGTTTTTAAATTGATTATAATTTAAACGAATAATTACATATATTGTTACAACTTACTTTTTTATTATCTTTTGTTATAATTTTTGATATCTTAGTATTATTTTTAAGGCCAATCTCTTGGTCACATGTCAGTTATAACAATCGTATAATGATTTGAACTTGGACGGTTTTCAAGAGATGCAGGTTCGAGTCCTATAATGTTAATATTTAAAATAAGATTAGTTGTAGAATTTTTTATTAAAACATATTATTTAAGAAAGTATATCACTCAACACTCAACACGCTATATGACAAATTTGGTGAAAAGCGAAGTACGGAGTGTCTTGACACTAGATACTTTCTGTCTACCCTGCTATGCCGAAAAGCGGGGAAGCCATAAAAAAATAATCACAAACATTTTTGTTTTCATTGAATGCACAGTGTCGTAGAGTCCACTCCGCGGAGAACACGTGCATACGCACCAAAACCGCCGGCGGTGCTGCGGGGGGTGTGGCGGGGGCGGGCGGCGCGGGGGGCGTGGGCGGGCTCACGGGCGAGGAGATGCGCACGGTGCGTGCGGTGCGCGCGCAGTATGCGCGGCGTGGTGGGTTCGTGAGGATATTCCCCAGTCAGAACTCTTGGCAGAAGTATTCCCAGTATTTGGGTAAGTGGTTTAGGTTTTTTAATTAATTTGTTTATTAAGAAATTAATATTACAAACAATTTATATGATACTATATACTTTTATAAAATTTGCGAATTGTTACATAGTATGTCTTGGGTAAAGGATAATTTAATACCTTATTAAATATGGTTTCTCATATCTTTTTTTATTTATTTTTTTTATTCATAAAAAAACAATATCTATAGAAAAATATTTTTTTAAGTCGAGACTATAATATGATTCAATGAATAATTCATATCACTTATAAAAACCGAACTGGCAGTAAAACTATCTAATTTTTTGTATTTTATTTTATAGCGGATTTGCTTCCAACCTAGATTTTATTTTGCCGCTTTTGCAATACAAAACGTAACGTTGGGTTCGCCACTCAACACAAAGTTTACGATTCTGGACGGAAAATACTCATATCGGAGTGTCTAAAGTCTAACTTATCTCTAACTATACTGTTTGCTTGAAATGTTTCTTGAAGATAATAAAATGATTTGACAATTCAATTCTATCAAAAACAAAAAACCAAAAAAACCTCGTCCCGACAGACCCAGTGACGGGCATCCCGGTGTGTTCCACGTCGCTCAACAACAACGCGCCCTACAGCGTGGTGCAGCACAACTACAACCTGCTGGTGCACGCGCACGTGCTGCCGCACTTCCGGCACGCGCACGCGCACGCGCACGGCGCCGGCGCCAGTGCGGGCGCGCGGCCCGCCTCGCCGGACGCGCCGCAGCGGTACGTATTAGCGGGTTCGATTTCTGATACGTTCCCTCTTTTCATATCTGAAGTGTGCTATAACATCTTAAAAATATTAAATTGTTTGAAAAGAACAACTGTTGATTTTTTTGCTTACATTTCCCAGCAGAACTGTCTTTTAAGGCGGTGATAGCTTCTTAGAGGACTGACTATACTTATTTGTTCATTTTTTTGTTAATTAACTATTTGAATAAAGAATATTTTGACACTCAACTGTTGGTTGGTCAACTTCGGTTCCCCCTGTAGGAGGTACAAAACATGGGAGTTACTTAATTTAATGTCCATACAAATGAATATGTCCAGACTGAAGCGCTACGAGACGGTGTGCATAGCGGGCGCGGCGCCGGCCGTGCAGCTGGCGGAGGCGCCGGCCGCGCCGCAGCCGCCGCGCGACGCGCGCCGCGCCAAGGACCTCGTCAAGCAGCAGCTGGCGGACGGCCTGCGCCTCACGTTAGTATTGGTCAAACACTACGTTCATATCGATGATGGCATTTGTTTTATTTCGTGTGATAAGTTTGTAGGGTATTTGTTTATATTTTATTTTTAATATTTTTGAATTTTATATTCGTGTTGTTTAATTTTCTTGTAACCTACAAGGTTGTGAGTTTGACTTAAAGACAATTTGCAATATTAAATAAAAGGTTTTTCTTAATTTGCTTAGATACATCTGTATGCCTATTCAGAATAATGATAGAACATATTTTCGTTATAAACCATCATTAAGAATCATATTTTACTGTTTTTAAAGTAATATCCATACTAATTTCCATACGTACAGTACCGGCGAGATGCGTCGCGCGTTCGGGCTCTACTTGACGCACGTGCTGAAGCGCATCTCGTCGCCTAGCAACGAGCTGGGCGCGCAGCACGCCGCGCTCGTGCTGCGCTTCCTGCGCCGCGCCTCCTCCTCGCTGCGCATGCCTTACAATGTAAAGGTGACCGACGCGCACGCGCACACGCACACGCACCCACGCACCCTCGCACGCACGCAAACACGCACTTTTAATATTGAATTGACTCACACAAACACTTGCACGCATGTATATACTTGCATTTGGAGACTCACGCTTGTTACACACCATTAGCACACACGTACACGAATGTACGTACCAATATTTATCTATATATTTATTTCTTATATGCACAATTCACAATATAGATAACATTCTATATAATTTTGGTTCTGAAACTAATATTTACTACACAGATACACCATTTATATCTATAATGTATTAGTGTGTATGTGAATATTTTTGCTTTTCGCTTGTCGGCTATCTTCCATTTTATTTTTATTTTTGTTTCTTATTATAATAAATCCTCTTGATACCAAAACTTGTTTCTAAGATATATATTAGTGTACATAAAAATAAAACAAATTTTTATTGTTTTCTATATAATAGAATATATTCAAAATATCTTATAGACATAAATACGCACATAATTAAATTATGTTAATAAATATGAATAAGTAAATGAGCCAATATATTATTATATTGTACACGCACACACACACATATACATATGTATGTAGGTATCTAATATACACATGTATGTTTATATACACTTACACCACTGAAGATACCGTGGTGCAGTGGGACAGCGTTTCACTGTAAACGTTTTTGGTTTTGGGTTGGATTCTCGTTCGTGGGAATGATTATAATTAAATTTTATTTAAAGTTCATCTCTCTGGTAAAACAAAGGGTGGCATTGAGTTCGTCATTCAATACGCAATGTCTCGTGTGAATTTCGAGCGGATAGCACTTAACGGACTGTCTTGACATTAGGTTGTCTCTGATTACCCTATTATACGGGATGACTACGCGTCACAGCGAGCTGCTATTATAATAGGAAAAACCTATTTTTTAATTTTACCTTCACGCCTTTATCCCGCATAGCCAGATAATCAAAATGTACCTAGTGTCAAGACACTCCGTACTTCGCTTTCCACCAAATTCGAAACATTGCGTGTTGAATGACCTAAACGCCTCACTTTGTCTTACTAGAGCGAGGAAGTGAAAATAATTTAAATATAATCACTTCACGGAGTGGGGATCGAACCCGCAACCGGTTGAGTATACAGTCAGACACTGTACCAGTACGCGACGACTGGCTATATTATTTTAAGTACAAATAGCATTCATATACACTTTGCACGCTCTCACATGCAATATTGCAGCTATCCATGCTTAGTCTTTCATGTAAAACTAATAGTTTTAAGATACCTACCAGCTTAACAAGATAATATTGTTTAAATATTGGCAAAAAAAGAGTATATAATTATCACTATATTTATATGTTGAAAGAAAGGTCTCCTTTTTACTATAAATATGAATATGAATACGAAAAAGAATGGAAACGCCTGATTGTAGACACGATTTTTTGTGGGTTCGATTCCCACTCAGAGCAATTAATATATTTAAAAATATATTCATTTTTCTCGCTCTGGTAAGAAAAAACGCAGCGTTGAGTTCCACAACTCCCTTGAATTTGGACAGTAAGTAGAGAACGGAGTGTTTTGACTCTTGGTTGTATCAAACTACCCTGCTATGTGGGATGTTACAAGTTTAACATACATGTCATTCTAAAAGTTAGTTGCACGTTACTAAGGTAAAATTTTTAAAAATAATGCCATCTCTTTCCCACAGGGTCCGCCCGCCAAGATGTGCGACAAGGACAAATGCGCCGTCATCGCCAAGCAGCTCAACGACTTTCTATACATGTACTACCGCGAGACCGACTTGTACACCGATAGTGAAGACAGAGCCGGATGCGTATCTAACATACACTTTGCACAGTTCTTGTATTCAGCCAGGTTAGTGGAGGAACTAGAGATGTTTTGTTTATGTATGGGAATAATCTAAAAAAAATATTTTAACTTTAAAATAAGCTCTCAAAGAACAATGAGGAGTTTGTTTTTTATATTTGCAAAGTAATAAATAAAAAAGTAATTTACAATTATACTGAAACTGATTGGTAATATTAGATGTGTATTTTGGTTTCCATCTTATAATTTATTAAGCATATTAAAATAAAGTAGTAAAGTGAAAGATTATATATAAAAGGAGTTGTACTCGCGACTTCGTCCGTATGGAATTTAATATCTCTGGCCCTTTATTTCATAACTCCGAAATAGAAATAACGTAATTTATCAATATAATATATTAGTGAAAGTCCCGTCAAAACCGGTCGGTCTAACCGTTCCATAGATTAGCCGGAACACATAAGTAGACAGACAAAACTTATTAAAAAAAATAATTTTGTGTATGTACCATGTATAACATACATAAAGATTTAGTAAAAAACGATAATTTTAATATTAAAAAAATACACTACACATATCTTTGCTTGAACTAGCTCACAACATACCGCTATATATTTCCATTAACCCTTCACCCAACATATTTTTGTATTATATAATATTAAAAAATATGCAAAAATTCACAGTGAAGCGGATCTAGAAGATGTTCTTCTCTTACTTCTCCGTATGGAGAACTACGTGGCAATATTCCTGGGGGATGGGCGCAGTGCGCTCTGCGTGGACCTGCCGCCCGAGAAGCGGGGCGCGTCCGCCCGGCACACGCTGCTGAAGCATCTGGCGCAGCTGGCTCACCTCAACTGTAGGAGATATAGGTACATACTGATTGATTGTTTTTTAAGCTAAGGTAACCTGTAATGAAAGGTACCACGTGTGACAGTAAACGCGAATGGTTGCAGGTTTGATTTCCACTCGCGTGTATGATTATACTTATTTTAATTAATTAGCTTAGATTTTTCCACTCTGGTTTGTCAAAGCGTGGCGGTGAGTTCTGCCATTGAGCATGCAAGGTCTCTAAGTATAACAGAAGGTGAGAAAGTAAATATAGAATGTCTTGACACCAGGTTGACAGATAGTTGAGCTATACAGAACAAAGCTGTAAAATAGCTGTGCCAAATTTCATACTCTCTGTCCACGTAATACACAAAAAGGGTACAATGTACTTGATTCAAGTTTTGAAATATAAAATATTGTATATTAAATACTAAAAATATTTAAACTTATTATAGACCGGAAACGGAAACCTCGATCCGTTCAGAGCAAGAACCGGAAGAGCAATCAACTGACAGTCCAACATTCACCAACTCTGATGTCGTCATCAAGGACTCCCTCAAGCAAGAGAAGCCTCAGAATATCGCCCTGAAGTACGCCAGGTCGTAGTTTAACTTTTAAAATTAGGAAAAAATAATGTTTCACTCATTTAAACATTCCGGCCATGACTTAAAATAAACATTGGAATATCTATTTTTAATTGGATGTTTTGGTTTTTTTTGTAGAAATAGTTGATTTACGATTTCTTTTTAAAACAATTTTAATTTCACATTAAATTTGAAAATAACAGTCCAGTTTTGACAATAATATTTATTTAAAGTTTATAAGATCTGATGCAATTTTACACTCTCCGTTCTCTTCTGTTGATCTCCACCTAATAAAAGAATGAAACGTCTCGAAAATTCCAGAAAAATTCCAAAAAGAAACCGAAATAATAGATAAATCTAAATTGAACCACATTAATAGTTTGCACAAAGCACAGTATTCCAATATGACACGGCCATTTTTAAATATTTTCCTGCTACTAACATTTCTACCTTAATACAAATGCTTGTGACTCGCATTGTATTATGTTTATATAAAAAAATATGTCAGAAGAAGCCACAACTAGTGTGGCAGTACACAGTGTTATATAGATTGCTCCTAAAATATATATCGATATTAAAAATCGATATTTAAACAAAAAAAAAACAATAAAAAATCCAAAATTTTGACTAAATATACTTTTTGACTCTTAAACACAATTTAGTATTGTGCTAATCAATCAATTTTTTTTTCATCTGTCATTCACGTGTGTCACTGACGCTTCAACGCCATTACTAAAATTAAATTAAATTAAAAAAAAATGTTTAAAAAACCATATTACTTGCGAGATTCAACTATAATACAATTACTACAATAGCTAATAAATAAAGCTGGTATAACAGTGATAGTTGTCTAATATGCCGTAGTTACCAATTTAGTAATTAAATAAGATTATAGATCATTTATTATAATTCATTCAGTCAAAATAAAAAAAATAATATTAAATATAGTCATTGTAATATGTTAAATTAAATAATGTATATAATAACTTTTATTCTCACTTGAAATGAACGACATATGTTAATATGTACGTACTCTGATCTCAGCTTCTCTTGTTTCTAAACTGAGAAGCATCAAGCAAGCAAAGAAAGATCGTCTAATAAATAAAGTGTATTTTTTCATATAAACATTTATGTATATATTTTTTAAATAAAAAATTGGATTAACAATATTAAATTTGTAGTGTTTCAAATTATATCTTATTCATACTGACTTAAAGCTTAAAAATCATTGAATCTCTTCCATTGTACTATTTAACTAATTAATTAAATGCATCTCAAGTCTTTGTAGATAAACATACTAACACATTTGCAAAAAAACATTCCCAAAACCGAAAAAGAAACCTATTTTCGTTTAAAATTAAAAAAAAACAATTTTTTTTCTTGCTACATTAAAATTAAAAAAAAATAGTATTGCCATTTCAATATTCAAGTTCCTCATTAGCTAATTTGCTGTAATTTGAATTAAACAAACGAATTATAGATAATATAATGTAGATTTTTTATTAAAACTCGATGATTTTAATACTTCGTGTGTCTGTGTGTTTTGCAAGTTTGTTCAGAACGTCGTGTTTCTTAACAGATAGTGTTGGAAGCTGTGTAGGAATATGAACTAATGTGATTTGATGCGTATTTTTCGTGGAATAAAATAATTATAATAATTAATTGCAACCAAGACTTCGAATGTTTATATTTAATATTTTAACATGCCAAAAATGACTTTCAGTTAACAGTAATTTAATTTTTTGGATTTACAAAACAAGAATTTTAAAGATCAATAATATTTAAAGTTTTTATATATTAATTTGACATGAAAATACTCAATTTTAAATATTTGAAATAAAACATCTGTTTATTCCATCTAAAATACGAATAATCTTAAAGTATGGCAACACCTTTATAAAAGGTCCCAAAACGGAAAGGCCTTGAAATGGTACAAAATATCGCGTAAAAGAGAATTAACGTTTTTAACAGTAGCGGTTATTTGTGAACCAAAGATATTTACAGTTTACTCTCGCGCTGTAGGCTATTTGATAATGGTGGTGCTACGTGAATTATTATAACGGTTTTTAGATTTAGAGGATTATGGTCTCGTCGCAGTGCTTTAATCATGAAAATTATTAATTACCTTTTTTTTATTTTATCAAGAATATATACAAATAATAAAAAATCCCTTCAAACAATAAATTGTGTAATTAAGTAGTAAAAATAATTAAAAGAAAATATCCGAATCAAATTAATAAAAAATACACATAGACTTATTTAACCTTATTTTTTTGTCTCTTATATATTTAAATTTTAATATAAAATATATATATAATATTTTTATCGTAAATGTCAAACTAATCATATTTTATAATTGCTCTGTGACGTTACCAAAAACCGCCATTTTTAAGTTATCGTAGACTGAGCTAGCAGTAGTGGAGTACTTAATTTTAAAACAATGTGTCTCATTCGTTAGTCATTATTTAAAAAAAAACGGAGCTTGAACATCAATTAATAATATGTAAGCTTAGAATTTTTTATTACTTCTATACTACGCTTTGATTAATAATCTTAAACATATAATTTACGAAGTTACCTCCATAGCATTATTAATTTCAAATATTTTGGTAAAATACTCTTCGAGTTTTATTAAAAGAAAATTAGAAAAATTAATTTAATTTAATGTTTTTATTTGTTAATTAAATAAATTCCTTAAAACCTACTTTATCATTTACAAATGAATTCACTTTCTTTATACTAGATTTTTCGAGCTACATTTGTACGTATAACGCTATGGAGGTGACGGATGATTTCAATAATCACGAGTGATTTCGTCATAATAATCTAATTTTTAAGTACATAATAAATTCTCATGTATATCCGTATATAATTTTAGCATTTAGCCTCATGTTAGTGATCGGTACGCGATGCTAGTCGTAACATAACATTGTAATAAAAGTATTGTTTCAAGTTTTTCAATTAAAATTTTTATTTATTCTTAACAATGTGTTTATTTATGTTCAGGCATCGGTTATTAAGGGCAGCTTTTATATTTTTATTATGACCAAAGTTTGTTGGCAGCTCGGCTGGTTTCAGAAATTTATTTAATTTTTTTTTGTGTAATGAATTCTGTTTAAGTATATTTTTTTCTATTAAATTAATATGTGGCTGTTTCGATGATATAATTTTAAATAAGAGCTTTTATTCGGCACATAGCCGTTAAGTAGTGCCATAAGACGGCAGTGTTCAAATGTATGCTTCAGTGATGTCTCCAAGGAAGCTTCGCTTGAGTACAAAGTGTGATACTTAGTGAATACCCCGAGCAATTTTAATCTCTGTGGAATTATATTTTCAATATGCTGAAATAAATCATAAAATATGTGTTTGTTTGTTTTATTTTTGCCTAGTAATAATTAACTCTAAATGTAATTTATTAAAAAATATGTAAATTACAATGGAATGCCAAATAAAAGTGCCTTAATAATTTTCGAATTGTTTCTAAATTTTTGTAAACTAATTAAAAGTAAATATAATAAGGAGATATGTACCTATTTTTATGACGTCATAGTGTAGCACCCAAAAAATTATAAGATAAAAAATAAAATTAGATATTTTTTATAATTAAAAACGTTTCACTTGGACATTTTCTGCTTAGCTTAGCTGAGAAATTGTATGGAACCTAAACTAAGGATAGGAATCATTTTTGAAAAAACGTATAAAAATTTTGAACGCAGCGGGATTGGAACCCGCGTCTCTTGGATACCGTCCAAGCGCTCTGACCGCTAAGCCATGCGTTCTACTACCAGCTGCGTCGAAATTCTTATACGTTTTGTTACAACTTATTTATGTTGTTAGCATCTCTGTAGAGAGATTTTTACAAATTTCTACTACTTAAAGATTATTAAGAAATAATCGTTTAACAAGAGAGATTGCTATTTTATTTTAATATTTACTATTTTTAAAGTGTTATTCCACACTTAGGGTTAGAAAACATTTTTATACGTTTTTTCAAAAATGTTTTCTAATCCTAAGTGTGGAATAACACTTTAAAAATAGTAAATATTAAGGATAGGAAACCCTATCACGCTTACAACTGCAGAAACGTCATAATTAATTTATCTAAGCATTTCATTAATTCATATATAATTAAGAAATGTATAATTTTAATTATTTTATAAGGAAAAAAATATAGAAAATATTTTTGTAATAGCAGTAATAAGATTTGTGTTGCTTTACTGTGACTCATCGTCAAATAGTGCGACGGAATTTTCCTTATAATTCAAATATTTTACTGAAGCATGAGTGTCTTAATAATGTATCTAATACAATAGCATTATAAAACCGATTCGTGCTTAATCCCGCGTAAAACAAGAAACTGAACAGAATGTTTTCCAGCTGAAATCGAAACATTGCGTGTTGAATAGCTAGCTTACCATCGCGCTAAGTCTCACCAGAACAGAGAAATGATTTTTTATATATATGTATGATCATTCCCCTAAATGGGAATCGAACACACAAATTTCTTTGACAGTCACACAATGCCCACTGCGTCGTAAAAATGGTTTTAAGACATATCAAATATATTGGCTTTTAATAAACTGTTATGTAGTTGAAGCTAAGCTAAAATATAAAGTACTAGCGGCCTGCTCGCGGCTTGGCCCGCGCGTACTCGCAACTATAGCTATTTCGTTCTTTCACCTGCCCGCGTTCTCCTTTAACTCATAGAATTTGCCACAATTAATAATTTTATCTATTTATAAAACTATTAATAAGCCTTGGTAAATAACCCAATAATATTTACTATTTTTAAAGTGTTATTCCACACTTAGGATTAGAAAACATTTTAGAAAAAACGTATAAAAATTTGAATGCAGCGGGATTCAAACCCGCGCCTCTTGGATACCGTCCAAGCGCTCTGACCGCTAAGCCATGCGTTCTACTACCAGCTGCGTCGAAATTCTTATACGTTTTGTTACAACTTATTTATGTTGTTAGCATCTCTGTAGAGAGATTTTTACAAATTTCTGCTACTTAAAGATTATTAAGAAATAATCGTTTAACAAGAGAGATTGCTATTTTATTTCAATATTTACTATTTTTAAAGTGTTATTCCACACTTAGGATTAGAAAACATTTTAGAAAAAAATTTATAAATTTTTATACGATTTTTCTTTTTCAAATTTTTTTTTTAAATTTTACGTTTAATTTATACGTTTTTTCTAAAAAATAACCCACCAACCAAAATCTCTACGATCAGTAACTTAATCAACGTTTCCATACATATTATAAAATAGTGAATTCTGTGCATGTAATATTTAAGAATTAATTATGTATATTAATAGATAGATAGTCAATAATACACACGGTATAATTGTTGTCTGTGAGTCCGTTTGTGTCAATCGTGCTAGTTTAGCATAGGCGTAGTAATAGCTTATAGTCTGGAGCTGCATATGGGATAGATTTTATCGTGGTATTTTATGTGGTTTTCGAAACAAGCCCGAAAAATAAAAAAAAACCCTTAAGATTACTTGCAAATTTCTTTCCAATCTTACTTAAGGTGTCTTCCACCTACTTAAGGTGTTAGAAAAAAAATCATTGTAAAGGTATTCGTATATGTGCAATTTTTGTTAGCTTCACTTTTTATTCCGTATAGCTGAGCACGCGGAGAGAACCCATTGTCAGGACACTTCGTTCTCCTCATTTCGCCCCAGCTCAACTCAAAGCGTGTAGGCTAGTGTAACCTAACGCTGCGTTTTGACTTACCAGTGTCAAAAAAATGAAGATAAATTAAATTAATCACTCCCCCGAGTGATCATCTAACTGACAATCATTTACAGTCCGATACTAGTCATTTTAAATAATTCATTCCTATAATAAATTCGATATTTTTCCCTACATTCAATGCGTAATGATGGTAAATTTCAATATAGGTGACGTAACATACGACAAACTTATTATTTGCGGTTAGTACAGTAGTCATGTATATGGATCGAGCTGCAGAATTAAGTTTGTTTTCTAACGTATACTTTTATCCGGAATAAAAGTACCGAGTGTGATACTCAGGTTGTTAAACAATAATTATACCAAATTTCAGTGTAATCGCACTGGGAGAGGTTTTGTTTAAACAGACAAAAAAAAAATTCAATCACATTTTTACGTTAAGTATTAATATAGTGACACCCCAGTGCTACTTGTTTTTATTTTTTTTATATTTTTAATGTACAGTATTCACCCTTCTACAGTTTTATTATACGCATAGATAATAAAAAAAAAACAAAACTATTAAAGTATCACTCGAAGAGCGAACATTTAGTTACGTAGCACATTCGCATTCACATCCATTATACAAGCAAATAGATGATGAATTTTAAAGCACTTTTTCATATTTACATTTTTCTCATTGAAAAGTGCAGAAATCGGGTCAGCGGTTTCATTCAGATGCGACCTAAAAAGAAACTGCATTTATTTCTCAGCTCTTCATTTTGTCACTATTACAGTATACATAAAAAAAGGTTTGTAAAATAAAAATTCTTTTGTAAAAAATCGTTTATTTACTTCCAAAGCTCAAACCAAATTATAGTCGAACCTAGAGGACATTTTCATAATCCTGGTACCCGGAGTCCCTCGGAGCGAGTCACTACCAGCCTCTTCACCCCGGCGCCCACGCCCTGTTAAACACAAACATATAGATTACACTGAAAAACACAACAGACGGCTCATCGATTGATCAAATTTAATATGAAATAATGCAAAACTGACGAGAATTAAAACGTCACGTTACGTTGTATGCGCATAGTGCGGTCGTCAGTCGTCAACACCGCCTGGTATTTAATTAGGTGCATCGTTTGTAACAAAACGTTTGTCCACATCAAGTACGCAAACGACTGTTTCCCATATACATAAACACAATCAGAACACAAAGAGATCTGAGGCAATGTGGAAGCGTGTGAGAGCGGTCGGTCGCTCGCGCTCGCCGCAACGTGTCCGTCTACAGCCGTACTTACGTAACGCTCCCGCTCCGTACGGTGTCCTCAGCGCCCTGCCGCCGCTACTAACGCCCGCACGCAACTCCGCACGCCATACGCGCGCACGCACGCACGCACGCGCGCACGCATCGATACCGTTCAACGGTTATGCAAATAATTATCTACATCGAAAGGTAAATAGTACATGATTCGCAACTATCGCCCGCGAGTTCGGGCTATGGAGGCCTGCAAGTCAATCACATGTTAAAATGGGAGCCGCAACCGTGGGAGCAAGCTGGGCGGGCGGGGCCGGGACGGGACGGGAGGCCGGGGGAGGCGGACGGCATGCGTCCGGGTGTCGGGGCGATTAAAAGAAATACGTTCCAAAAAAGGAATTTAATCTAAAAGAAAAATATACATCTTAATCACCTTACATTACACTTATCGATAAAACGCAATCATTCACATAATTATAATCGCAGTTCATTGCTGAGATATGTCAACAGCGACCGTTATCGGATTAAATGAAAATTAGCCGTGTCAATTGGTAGTCATTTATTGTTTGCATGTTTGTATCGTGTGGCCGCCGGTACCTAGCCTACGCCGCCCTAGCGCCCTAGCGCCCCGGCGCGCCTAGCGCCCTAGCGCCGTCTAGTAGCGCCGCGGCACGTCCCGAGCGCCGCGTCGTGCGCCGCCGCCGCCGCTACACAACAACACGCCTGTTATCTACGCCGCGCGCCGCACGCCCCGCCTACTAGCAACCAGAGAGCCACCGACTGCGACTACCCTTATCAATACATATGCTATGCTTCAATTAACACAACTTCCTAGCACAGTGCTGTGTCTAGTTTACATATACTACATTAATTACTAATTTATTGTTATCAACTTGTTGTTCACATATAAACTCGGTACAGGTGCCGGAATTGCTAATAAGGTGTAATATAATTCTAGTTTACATACATCATGTGGTTATTTTTACTCTAGATCTAGGAATATGTAACTTCATGCAATAAAAAAATCAGTTATCACTATAATAATGAAAGCTGAGAAAGTTTTATAAATAACTACTACAGTTTAATTCGGGAGTCATTATCCATGTATTAAATTAAATTTACATTCTAAACGTTAAATAGTAAAGTTATAGTAAAAGAAGACATTTGAACATATTTAAATTTCTAGTGAAGTATATGCATTACATATTCCTAGTTAAAAGTGTAGTAAACATTCTCTCTGGTTGCTGTACTTATAAGTTGATTCTTACCGTCCCATGGGGGGGTATTGTTGGGCATAAGGATCTCTGTCATAGCCTCCAGCGGCTCCCGCTGCCCCACGCCTGCAAATTTAAATTTATTTTAGACTCATTGAAAATATGGACAAAATTGATTAATTTAGGTGATAATTATAAATAATTTTATAATTTGTTAATGTATTTTTAAATTTATAACTGAAATATTAATTGAACATACATGGGAGGTGGTGTTCTCCTGCTGTACATGTCTCCATTGCCCATGGGAGCAGCGCGAGGAGGCGCTCTGTCATACCCTGAGGACATAGGCATTGGGCCTCCTCGCATTGGAGCTCTGCGGTCCATCATATCCCTCTCATCTGGGTACATTGGTGCTCGCCTGTCATCGGGATACATAGCAGCCATATCATCAACTGGGGCACCGTATCGTCTGTCATCTGCGTACATTGGTGGAGGTGCTCCGTACTGGTCGCGGGCCCCGCGCCCGTCCATTAGTGCGAAGCCACGACGGTCTTCACCGCCGTAGCCATTGTAGCGGTCGTCATATCCTCCTCCGATCGGTGGCCTCTCGAGTGTGCGGTCATATGGAGCACCACCGCCCATACCGTTCCTCATCGGCATACCGCCGCCCATTGGTGGTCCGCGCATGTCGCCGCCACGCATAGGGCCCATAGGGCGGGAATCGCGCATATGAGGGTACGGAGCATCTCGCGGTCCGCCAGGTCCACCTCGCATCGGACCACCGCCTCTGCGATCCATAGGGCCCCTCATACCGCCGCGCATGCCACCGCGGCCGCCTCCACTGCGCTGTCCTCTTTCTTTTATCCTTCCTTTTTCTACAGTTATTACGCCGCCATTAAATGAGGTATTGTTCAGGGCCCGGATAGCGGCGACGGCCTGGTCCTCCGTTTGCATGTGGACAAAACCACATCTGTTCATAATATCGCATTCTGTCACCACTCCAAAGCGTTCAAACAACTTCCTTAATTCTTCGGGTTTCGAGCCCTGTGGCAAGCTTCCCACGAATACTTTCGTTTGCTGAAAGACGACATTATCGTAAGAAACCTTCAACGTTTACGTAACATATAAATAAAAGTAAGATTATATTACATACCGCCACCATGTTGAGATGATTGTTGTATTTCTGTTTGTTTTTTTACACTTATTTATTGCACGTGCACTAAGTAGACCGCCTTGCCCGCTTATTTTTCTAACAAAATGGCGGGGCCGAAGTAACGCTACAAAAGCCGGAATGACGCCGTGATGTCATAAATTGTCTATGGCGTTCAATAATTGATTGGCAAGTTACTTCGACGCGAGCAAAATAAATATTATGATTGGATCAAATTGTACCACGACAACTTGTAGATTTCACGAAGGACACAATAAAATAATTTATTAATTAAATATATATATTAAAAGTTCTTTTTGCAAACTGTTTATTTTCATATAGGTATATTTAAATTGTGTTTTTTTTTATTTTAAAATTAAAAAATGTTACCGAATATTAAAATATGCTTAAAATTTAAAGTACAGTAATATTAAGTATCAAAATAAAAATGTTTATGTTGTTTCCTATATACATCAACAAAAAATGTTTTAATTTAATATAATCGAAATGAAATTACTAGTAAAAAGTAAATATTTGTGTTTGGTCTATAAAATCCGTAACACAGATTTTAAAATTCGATTTTTTGGTGTGGCAACAAGCTGTAAATGGTGTTTTTGTACCGGTAAAAGGTCTGTATTATAAGAGACTACATATTAATATTACAAAACTTATATATAACAGTTTTTATTCCAATTATTATCGTCATAAATTATACCATATTTTATACATTTCAAGATGGTATATTTAATATAAATAGTTACTAGCCCTAGTACTAACTTTTAGCGTACTTATGGCAGAATTAGTAAAATTTTGGTAATTGCAACTTTTCATTTTATATTCTTAATTAGAATAATTTTTAGCGTAAAATGAAAAAGTGAAATGTAAAATTGTGACTCATTTAATGTTTTAGTAATATTATGCATTATGTGTTAGTAATAATATGCATATTCGCATTCATATTTTCTTCTGTTAGTAATTATACTTGTCACTTTTGACGTCACAATAGGTGATAATAATTTCATAAAGACAATGATATAATTTTTTTATTAGCAATTACTAAAAAAAACATCTTCAGTATTTAAATGTATATTTCATAAGTAATAAACACGGTGGCACCATATTTTCTGTCTTCTTATTATACATTTTATTAAAAAAAATATTAAAATATTAAAATATAATAAAAGTAAACTACATCTACTTGTACATAATAATAACACATAAAAATATATATATTTAATCAGAAAACAAAAACTACAATTTATTAAAATAAAGCTGACCACAGAATATAATATTTATTCTATATATAAAAAGCCTACATAGAATAGACATAACCTTGGCTATAAATTTAAAAAGAGACGCGCGAAACTATACTCTTAAACATTTTTATAAAGCTAATTTATAGCCGCATAAAATAAAATATTTTTTGAAGATTATAAAAAAACATTATTTTATATAACGTAATTAAATTTCAATGCATTTAGCGTTATTAAATCACGGTATTGCTGTTTGAAAATAAACAATCGTTTGTAAATATAAAACAAGAGCTTTAAACTTTATCCCGCACAACAGTAGTGGGTTAGTGGTAAGACATTTTTTATTGTTTACAGCCCACAATTGAGATTGCGTGGTAAGTACGCACTCAGCACCGCGCTTTGTCTTATCGGATCAGCGAAATAAAAATAAACTTTAAATATTCATTCTCCCGAGTGGGAATGTAACCCAAAATCAATTGCGTTTATAGTCAGACGTTGTCACAAAACGCCAGGATGGTTTCGATATATAAATATTAATAAGTGTAAAACTGAAAATGGCAGAAATTCAGTCTTGAAGTTTTATCTGGAAGTCGTAATAACGAAATATACCATTTATAAACTATACCAGACTTTTAGAGCCAGTAACAACATAGATAAATATTAAACATTGCATTCTTATAATTTATGCATTGAACTATTACCTCTATAACCTAATTAGTCTCACGTAACTTATACGTCCAAATACCTAATGTCACCTTAAAGAATCTAAATAAATAGACGCATTGTTAATTGTTCTAATCAATTTCCCCACTTCATACCTTATCGAAGTTTTTACAAATTCCGCGACATTGTAATTAATGACGCTGCCACAGTCTTGGGCAGTACAATTGAAAATATCTAATAATTTTAAAGTAATTTTCTCTGGATCATTATGGAGAACGGCTTTAGGCGTTACACGTTTTGCTTTCTTGAATAAGCTGTCTGCCGCGATCGTTAGGTTGATGGACACGATGTCATTGCTCCTCTTCACCTCGTTTCGCGCCATCCGCCCTAGTAAATAGCCTGGAAAATGTTAGAATATTTAACTGAAGGTAGAAATTTAACTTCATTGTTATTATTTATAATTATAATATAATAAATTTTTAAATTTTCAATAGTATCTAAATGATTTGCTTTCTTTATTGATGTAAATTAGATAAATTACTCGTTTAGCTAGTAGAGCAAAGTAAGACCTAGTTAGTGAAATCTTAAAGTTAATATTATTGAAAATGTTAGTTTCAAAATATTATTATACCATAATACCATAGGAATGTTTATATAATCTATACAGACGGATATAACGTTATGTATATATATAAGAATGTAAACAATGTTATCAGTGGCAGAATTATATTTTCTAGAGAATTTTTTTGAAGAAATACAAATATTACGTTGAGCTTTTGGCTTTGTGTGTGAAGTAGGTAATTAGGAATGCAAGTCGATTTGCGGATTCTAAAATAAGCGCAGTGTTTCAGAGACATTTTGGCATATTACAACATATTTTAGTAAATCTATATTTTTTTACTATAAAACATCGATTATTAAGTATATTTTTATACACTTTTATTCTATTACTTCATATATATATATATAAAAAAATAATATATAAGTTATTTGAAATATTTACAAATATATACAAAAAATCTTTATCTTTATAATAAATAAAACAACATTTTAATAGTAAATAACACAAACGCGTACCTCCGAATATACACACAATCCCAATAAAGAACATAAGCGTGGCACACAGTCTCTTCGTAACATGAGGCGCGGGGCCCGAGCACGAGCGCCTCTCAATACTCATTATTCACCAGAAAAACCACAATTTTATCCCAAAACGTTGTGTCCCCAGCACGCTCTGAACGTGGAATGATCATTTCGTAACGCGGCCGTGAATCCTCGTTTATTTATAAATTATTGTCTGTATCAGTTTTTAGAGAAATATAAGAATTGGGTACATTATGTACTGGTGTTTCCTGACCGCGGTGGCCGGTCACCTTAGGGCTTGAATTGTTGCCAGCTCTGTTAGGAAGCAATGAGTCATGTTTATCAGTGTTTTCTTGTTAAATGTGCGTGGAAATTTTGATTAAGAGATGAGTGTGAGTCCCGATTCTGTTAATTACGTAGGTCGGTATGTGTAGCGGCAGTTCTGAGTAATTTTTAATTTCTTGGTAGAGTTTCTTTTTCCTGTATAGCAGGATAGTCTGAGAGAATTTAGTGTCAATTCACTCCGTTCTTGACTCTTCGTCGGAAATCGAAGTAATTATGACAAGTAGCGCAAATATTTGCGCTATGGTTTGGATAAATTTTAAAATTAGATTTTAAAATTGTTCCCATATGAGAACAATTTTAATTTTATCATTCCGTGAGTGAGTAACGAACCTACTATCCATTGTGCTTACCAAGCATTATCCTACAGTACCTAAATGGACTCAAACAACGTAGGAATGCACAGAAACCGTTCCGTAAATAGAAAAATTCCGTAATCATCTCTCATTCGATACAAAGTTAGCAAAACATAACATTGCAAATCATTCAACTGACAGGAACAACAATCGAAGCCGGCCAAACTAAACACGGCAAATGCCAAAATATAGTCTAAAGAATGAGTAAATTCTGATAAGTCGATGGTATATGTTGAAATTTAAAAAAAACCCATTGAAAGCCATTTCACTTCTGTTAGTCAAACGAGTTTATTAAATTCTCTTTGTATATTGCATATTGGTTCTTGCTTTTTTTTCTAACACTGACATTATGTATGTGGAACCTAATGACGCATTCTGTTTAACAACTTCAATATTTTATTGTTTGCAATTGAAAATCAAAAACATGATATTAAAACCGTTTTCTGCAACTTGAGTGTATATAAGGCCAGATTTAGAGCTGTAGAGGCCATGGAGTATCAAAGAAATGGAGGTCATCAAATATTGTTCCAATTAATTTAACGATGTGCTAAAGATTGAAGGGAATATTTTATTTTCGGAGTGTTGTCGGTAAAGATGTAAAATCGATGTTTGAGCCGTTAAAATGCTGACTCGTCAATTCTTTGTTGTTGTTTTTTTAACTATTGTGTATCATTCTTTCAGAGGTCCTAGGGTAGTGTTTCCCATCTATTCTTACTTAAATCCACGACTATACATACCACAACGTGTTTATTTTTAATTTGTAATATGTTAAAAGAAAGAATGTAGGCTATCATGGCGCAGTCAGGCAACTTTTGACAGTAAGCCCGATCGGGGGTGTGGGTTCGAATCCCACTTGGGTGAATTATTTAAAATTTGCGGTATGAAGCGATTACCCAAAAACAATAATCATAATGAATAAGTATGTAACGACGTACTATTTACGTAGGTGAATATTTAGTATAGTAGATACGTATAACTATACATATAATATTGTTATTCCTGTATACCAGCACTCGTATACAGACAAAACTATACAAGTTATTTTGAATTTTGAGTTATTCAATAGAGATTGCAACTGTAAGAAAGATAATTTTCTAGTCAGACCAAATCCTTTTCCAATTGTAACTTCCAGACATTTCATGTACTTTAGTGCAGTATATTTTAACCCTATTTTCTCGGTTCTATATATTATTATTTAAATAGGTTTTGAAATAAAATTATATTACAAGAATAAAATTTTTAATATTAGAGAACTTAACAGCATTTAATAATTGTTATAGAAAGAAAAAAAACAACCTCATAATATATAAAAAAACAAGTATTTATTTATAAACTTAGATCATTTCTATAAAAAAAATAAAATTATAATATCGCTACATTAAACATATAAAATTAAAAATTACAAATCATCAATTCCCGGAAACCACGAGTCACTCAAACACATTAAATGAAAGTTATTTATTATTGTCTGTATAATCCAGGCATAATGTTTAAATAATAAAATTTCAGAGCACAGATAAAAATGAAACAGGAAGAATTAAAATTATCACCACTTTACTCATATACATACAGCCAATGTCAAAATGTTCAATATATTTTTAATCTATAACAAAATAATTGTAAACGCTTTATTTTTTTTCTATGACGCAGCTTGCGGTCCCATGTTGAATAGCACTTTGAGATCTTCGATGGTGAGCTTGGATCCGTTGGTGTTCCTGGCGCCGGTGAGCACGCTCTCCGCCAACGCCAGCTTGGCATTCTGGAGTTGTCTGATGGACTGTTCTACAGTGCCCACGCACATAAATCTATTGGAAGGTTAGATTATTAATTTGACTATTTTTATAGCGTTATTCCACAAACAAATAAAAAATATGGATCAGTCATGGCACAGTGGGGCAACGGCTGAGTGTAAACGTGATCGGTTGTGGGTTCGATTTCCACTCGGGTGAGTGATTATATTTAAATTATTTTGACTTCCTCGCTCTGGTGAGAAAGTGCGAGGTTGAGTTCCACCACTTAACACGAAAAGTCTAGAATTCGGTGGAAAACGAAGTACCGAATGTCTTGACACTAGGTACTTTCTGTCTCTCCAGCTATGCAGGATAAAAGTGCGAGGTAAAAAAAAACTTAAACGCAGAGGGCTTCGAACTTGTGCCTCTAGGATGTGGTTAAAACGCTCTCACCACCGAGCCATGCGTTCTACGTACATTCCACTGTGTCTAAATTCTTCTAAGCTACAATTTATCAGTTATTGTTATAATAACTAAATAAACTACGGCATTTCTTATGCCCATAGTGAGACAAGACACCAAATATGACAAACCGATAAAATCTAAAAACAAAAACAAATCTAAAATCTAAAAATAAAAACCGAGAGAACGCATGAGATGTTTTTCTAAATATGAGAATTTTCCGAAATGACATCGGACCTTTTAGTATATAGATAATAAGATCTTTGATCTACTAATCCACGATACGATACGATCCACGGACTACTGTAAAGTCTTCGAAACGTCGGATTTTCATAAATGTATTATCTAATATCAAAATATACGCGATTTATCCGTTTAAAATAGTTTCATTTAAAATAGTATAGAAATCGTATATACGATTATATTGAGATTATAAAGTATATCTAACATATACATGTACTAATATGATATTTTTTCAAGTTTGTGTGCGTGAATGAATTTAAAATAAATATTATTCTTGTATTGAAAATAAATAAATAAAATGAACATCTATATCAGCTATAAATATAATATATATTTGTCAATAATATTTAATCAAGCATCCTCTCCCAAATTATATATCTATATACATACAAATAAATAAAATTGGAATGTTTGTTCGTAATATTAGAATAAACGCATATATGTGTGTGTGTGTGTGTGTGTGTGTGTGTGTGTGTGTGTGTGTGTGTGTGTGTGTGTGTGTGTGTGCGTGCGCGTGCGCGTGCGCGTGCGCGTGTGCGTGTGCGTGTGCGTGTGTGTGTGTGTGTGCGTGTGTGTGTGTGCGTGTGTGTGTGTGTGTGTGTGTGTGTCTCATTCATTTCATTTTTACAATTTTTGTCTATCTGTTCGTTTGTTTCGGCTAAAGTGATAATATTATTTACTTTTTAAGGTGTTATTCCACACTTAAGATTAGAAAACATCTTTGAAAAAACGTATAAAAATTTTTTGAACGCAGCGGGATTCGAACCCGCGCCTCTTGGATACCGTCCAAGCGCTCTGACCGCTAAGCCATGCGTTCTACTACCAGCTGCGTCGAAATTCTTATACGTTTTGTTACAACTTATTTATGTTGTTAGCATCTCTGTAGAGAGATTTTTACAAATTTCTACTACTTAAAGATTATTAAGAAATAATCGTTTAACAAGAGAGATTGCTATTTTATTTTAATATTTACTATTTTTAAAGTGTTATTCCACACTTAAGATTAGAAAACATCTTTGAAAAAACGTATAAAAATTTGAACGCAGCGGGATTCGAACCCGCGCCTCTTGGATACCGTCCAAGCGCTCTGACCGCTAAGCCATGCGTTCTACTACCAGCTGCGTCGAAATTCTTATACGTTTTGTTACAACATAAATAAGTTGTAACAAAACGTATAAATTCAAATTTCAAATTCAAATTTTTATACGTTTTTTCAAAGATGTAAAGTGATAATAGTTAGACCAATCAGGGCAAATTTTCGCCGATAAGTAGTGAGTGTAATAAAGAGTAATTTACTTACCTTTTATTTTAGATTTATAAAATAAAAATCGAGACGTTAAATTTCACGCAAACGGAGTCGCGGGCACAGCTAGTATGTAAATAAATAGTACGATATAAATACATTGAAACTATAATTAACTTGGGCGCTATAAAATACACTACATTCTAATACTGTGTATAATTAAAATTGTATGACTTAATGTTTGTATGTTTTTAAAAAAAACATATTTAAACATTTTTCTTTCTCAAAAGATAATCTCCTCTCTAATTGACTGTAATCGGGACAATTGTTATTACCAAGGAGACAATAATTAAATCATTACAACTTTGAGTCAAACCACGGCGTTGAGTTGCGCAACTCTATAAACAATGCCTCCTATTCGGTAGCAAAATGAGGAACGGAGTGTCTCAACACTAGGTTCAACGTGTTATCTTTCCATTTACGAAACATAACATACGACACCAATAATAACATAATATGTATGTATGTATTCATGCCAAAAGAGGTATTACTATAAGAAAATTGTCAAAATTATTACAATTGGCATACAGAGTGACAAGTCAATAATAAGAGCTCATAAACACTAGGCTTTATAACTCCCAATCATACGCAATTGGCAGACGAGTAAACGTCAAATCAAAATGTACCAGATGCTTTGAAGCGTAAACACGCGTTGCCTTAGCAACGTGCATGTCACTTGTAAAGTGTATGCTTAAAGTGTAGTAAGTGTATGTTTTTTTTTAGCTTCACGCTTTTATCCCGCATAGCAGGGTAGACAGAAAGTACCTAGTGTCAAGACACTCCGTAATTCGCTTTCCACCGAAGTCGAGACATTGCGTGTTGAGTGGTGGAATTCATCGCTGCACTTTGTCACATGCAAATGTAGAACCCCACGACCCATCGCGTCCACAGTCAGACGCTGACCCACTACACCACGTGCAAACTTTTTGATTTGAATAATTAAATGCATTTCTAATATATTATTATAAAAATCCTCCTTTTTGATATTCAACCTGAATGTTTATTTTTATTTCTTTATGCAAGTCCTAATAAATTAACAATTACATTGTTTCAATAATAACTATTTTAATTTTTTACCATTTAGTTTTAATAAAAAAAATATGTAAAGTATTTAATGTTATCTTTTTAATCAAATACTTTTTGGAATTATAATCATAACTTATTTTTTCTGAGCCCGGTTGTGGCGCAGTGTGATAGCGTCCGACTGTAAACGCGACCAGTTGTGGGTTCGAAATCCATTCGGGGGAGTGATTATATTTACATATGTAAAGTGCAGCGATGAGTTCCACCACTCAACACGCAATGCATGTCTCAAATTCAAAGGAAAGCGAAGTATTAGCTATGCGGGATACAAAGCGTGAAGCGGAAAAAATACTTTAATTTTATTATAATATAATATAGATAATATTCGAATTTTTACTATTTTTAAAGTGTTATTCCACACTTAGGATTAGAAAACATTTTCGAAAATACGTATAAATGTCCTGTTGCGTTCAAAATTTTTATACGTTTTTTCAAAAATGTTTTCTAAATATTCGAATTATTGAAGAATTGGCAAGCAGAGTCGGGTTGGCGTGCCAGTTAGGTGTCCATGGCCAAATTCCGGGAACACTGTCGCATGTCGGTGACACCGCGCGGCGCTCCCGTTACTCAACGACGCTCAGACAGACTGACGATGACGCGAGTGCCCAATGCCACATTTCTTTGACTAAACATTTTATATATATACTATCTTGTGAATGGGTGACATTTTTAGTAATGTTAGTTGAGATCTAGTAAATATTAATGGAAAAATTAAGAGTTGTTTTCAATTTACGTGTTTAAAAATATATTATTATATAAATCATTTCCCGCAATTTCGTTTGTGTGAAATTTTTGCGAACAAAATATTTTAATGTGATTTAGCTTTCTTATTTTTGAACCGTATTGAAATGTAACGAAATGCAAAAATATAATAGTGAACACTGCTTTTAAATCCGTTATCGTAATCGTTAAGCTGTTTCCGAGATTAGCACACTAACAAACAAACAAACAGATAAAAAAATCGCTGTTTCTGGTTCTATAACATTTAGAAATGATCCCAATATTATTTTTTTCTCATATACAGAAATGTTCCATGTACAGACAACAATTAACTACATTTATATTATATGTATAGATTAAAATATAAAATTAAAGTGAAATTTAATAATTCCGTACCAAGCGTGAATAAGTTGACAAATCGATTTGCATAATTTTTCTTTTAAATCACAATAGGCATCAGGAACAGTACCCGGTACCCGCGCCTCTAAGAAATCATGCAAGCGCTGTGGACCGCTAAGCCATGCGATATATACGTTTTTTATATATATAAAAAAAAAATTTTAGTGTAGATTAATACTTTAAAAATAATTTGAAATATATTAAATGAATAAAATAATACTCATAAACGTTTGCATACTCTGCGAGATAGAGTTACTAAGACAACACGTGTTCTACGCGTCAATAGCGATGTATATAAAATATTTAAAATTAAATATTTAACTAGAAATAAAACTTTCCAGCCATATTATACATATACATACATATACATATATGTATATATAATTGCATACAAAAACTTGGCATGTCGCGAACAAACACAACGTCTAAACAGCGGATGTGGAAAAAATCTGGCACGCTCTATAAAGGCGTCACTCATTATGGAAGTTTGCTTTATCAATGGATTATTTTTATGCTATTTCAATGTTGAAATACACCCTGTATTTTTAAGAATATTTTTTCCATGTGCCAGTTATACAATTATCACTGTAATTATACTTTAAAGAATTCAAGACACTCCGTTGATTACTTTCCGTCGGAAATATATATTGCGTGTTGAGTGCAAAACTCAACGCCGCGCTTTGTTTTTCGAGAGCGGAGAAATAAATATAAATATTAAATATTCTTCGAAGCGGAATCGACCCCACAACCAATTGCGTTTACTTTTACACTGACCCACTGCGTCACAAAGGCTTTTACTTAAAAATTTTTTTAAAAAAAAAAATTAGTAGGCTCAACTAGTTTAAAGAAATATGAACCTGATGGAAGATGACGCTATATGAACCCACACCTGAGTAGCTCGATCAGAACGCATAGCTCAAACGGCTAACCTAATCTTACTGCATTCAAATTTTTGTTACAAAAATATTTTACTTGGCCGAAATAGGTGAATAACTTTTAAAAATATATAATATATCAAAGTAATAATATTCGAAGCAAATAAAATAGTACATAATGAAAAACGCGGGTTCCAATTCCCGCTGCGTTTAAAATTTTTATTTTTTTTTAAATGTTTTTTTAATCCTGAGTGTGGAATAACATTTTAAAAATAGTAAAATAAAAGAAAATTAATTACCATCAAGATAGTTATGTTGTCTCACGGCAAGAGAACCGGACTATTAAAGAAGAATTGTAACGCGAATCTCCATGTCATGGGAAACACTCTTTAAGTTTATTTGTTTACTAGCTTCACTCTTTTATTCCGCATAGTATAGACTTAGCTTAGCACCGAATTCGAGATATAACGTGTGTTTAGTGGTGAGTGGTGGAACTCAACGCCGCACATGCTAGTGAAGGTAATTTTAAATATAAGCACTCCCCCGAGTGGGAATTGAACCCATAACTGGCTGTCCCACTGCGCCACAACGGGCTCTTTATGTATTATGTATTATAGAGATAATTTATTTTTAAAATAATAGACAAGAGCATGCGCCTCTGTTTGGTCGTTTGTATAGTTTAGTATCAATTTTAAGAACATGAATTTATAATTTTTAAAAAGCCCACTAGCGCTCCTTTAAGCTTGTCTAGATCTAGATTGTCTAATTTGTTAAGAGTGTTTTTATATTGTACAGTGTTGAAGGCCGCAGCCGTGGCTACCTGTAGACGTGCACGGCGCGGGTCTGCCCCACGCGGTACACGCGGTCCTGCGCCTGGCACTCCAGCTGCGGGTTCCAATGCGGGTCCAGCAGCAGCAGCGCGCTGGCGCCACACAGGTTCAACCCCACGCCGCCCGCGCACAGCGACAGCAGCATCACCTGCACACATACACACACACGCACATTACATACCACGCGTCTTAAGCGAGCAAACTTTATAAGCGGGAAATCATTACTTATTTTTTGCGTACTTCGTTTAAAAATATTAGTACTGTCAAAAGTACTGTTTTCAATATAATAATTTTCTAATAAATTACTAAATTTGTAATAATTGCTGCGTTAAATAAAATTGGAATTCCTTCTTTTAGTGAATATAAAGTAAAGGTCAATTTTGATGCTCATTGAAATTTCCAATTGACGTCATTTTGTTGATATTACAAGACATTTGATTGAAATATTAGAAACAAACATATTTACACCAACGTTACAACATAAATGGCGTATTATACAGACGACGAATCATATTAAACATAAGGAGATTGTAAAAGAAGTATCCTCAAGTGCAGAATGGCCGACTTACTCTGACGTCAGAGCGCGGGTCGTTCAGGGCGTCGACGAGGGCGGAGCGCGCGGGGACGGGCACGGAGCCCGACAGCGTGACGCAGCGCACGCGCGCCGCCGCCAGCTCGCGCGCCACCAGCGACAGCACCGACGTCCACTGCGACACCACCACCGCCTTCACGCCTGCACACCGCCCACGTAAAAGAGAGGAAGAATTAAAAACATGGCGCAGTGGGGCAGCGTCTGATACAAATCAAGATCGGTTGTGGGTTCGATTCCCACTCGGAGGAAAGATTATATATAAAAATTTATTAGCGTTTTCTCGCTCTGGTAAGACAAAGCGCCGCGTTGAGTTCCGCCACTCAATACGCAACGTCTCGAATTTGACGGAAAGTGAAGTATGGTGTGTCCTGTTTCCTGTTTACCTTGCTATACGAGACGAAAGCGTGAAGCTAAAAAAATAAATAAATAAAAAAAATCATGAATTAGGTTATTAGTTCTGAATCAAAATAAATGAATGTAAGAATTGAAATAGGAGTTAAATAAAATGTAAGATGTTAGACGTTGTTGTAATACGAGTGGAATTAAATATCAATTCCTACGGGAGCAAGAAAGAAAAAAGGAAATATACGTCCCACAACCGAAATTACAGAATATAATAATAAAAATAGCACGATATGTTTTAGCAAACATTACATACATATGCATATATAATTTAACGTAATAAAAATTAAATCGATTTTCTATATATACTATTACTTTGTCTCTCTTGATGAACTATTGTATTGATATTGATATTGCATTCCAGAGCACAACGAGAACAATATAGTTGTGGCCACATTTACTACAGATGACTTACTAAGAAATTAGCAAGCTTAAACTGACGACGTGGATGTAGGTTTATCCCTGTGAGGGACGGGGTACAATACTATTTCAATCTGCTGCTGGGTAGCGTCCCGTAAGAGGCGGATATCCTGTTAATGATGATGATGATGATGATGTCATGTAAGCCAGCTTTCCCTATTCCCACTCATCCTTTCCCCCATCACATGCAATGTATATATAACTTTAATTTTGTAGATGTCTATGGGCGAAGGTGACTAATTACCATCTGGCCTTTCTGCTTGTTTGTCTCCTATTTGTATAAAAAAAGATAAAAAAACTAATATATCTTAAAAAAAATGAAACCCACCCTTATGAGGCAATACATTTTCATTCAAACAGTCTATGACCGCCTTTATTTTGGATGAACGGTTCTCTAAGTTGAACACCGGGTTGTTTGGGGACAACACTGATCTGATGGCCTCAGCGGCTGTTGTACCCTCAGATTCCTTTTCATCTTCATCCTCTTCTTGATTGTTGCGACTCTGTAATATGAAATAATATTAAAAAATATATCTAAAAAAAACAAAAAAAAAATAAAAAATTTATAAAAAATTTGTTATTTTTTTTCATTCACACTTTTATCCCGCATCCCAGCAGGGTAGATAGAAATTACCCAAGTCACGACATTTCGTACTCCACTTTCCATAGAATTCTAGACATTGCGTTTTGATTGGTAGAATTCAATTATCTTACCAGAGTGAAGAATTGAAAATAATTTAAATACATATAATCATTTTCCCGAGTGGAAATCGAAATCAAAACCAACCCTGCTTACAATCGGATGCTGTCCAACTACGCCACGACCGGCCTCTAGTGTAACTAAGGCTACTTTTTATTTGAGAAACATAAAATAAAAATTCAAAGATGTTAATGAATAAATATATAGAAACTAAAATACCTTCCGCCTGGAGTCCTCCAAGCTGAGCTTGTTGAGCTCGGCCAGCAGGTCCTGCGAGCCCGCGTCCTGCAGCTGCGCGTCCGCATCCGCATTCTCGTCCAACATGGCGGCGATGAGGCCGCAGTGGCAGCACACCTGGCGCAGCCGCAGCAGAAGTACTAAAATCTCGTGAGACTTCACTGGTTTTGCTCCTGTAGTGAAAATAATTCATGCTATTATTTAGTTATTCACGTATATAATATATATTGATAAGGCCCGGTTGACGCAGTAGGATAACTGATAATGTCTCCAATTCAGTTGGAAATTTATCAATGGAGTGTCTTGACATTCCGTTGGTTGACATGGTTCCATTTGACTATTTTGCTAAGCGGGATAATAATATATATAGATATTTAAAAAAATCACTTTATTGATCTGATGCTTGATCGAAACGAAATTATATTAAACGGATCATTCGCATATATTTTGGTATTCGGAAATACATTAAAATAATTTTCACTTTTTATATTAAAACTTTATTCCTGTGACCACGGACTACTGTAAATACTGTATTATTTTCATATACTAATATAATAATAAAATAATTTCATTTAAAATGTGTTTATATACACGCGAAAATCAACGACCGTATTATATTTTTATATTGATAAAGGAATAAGCAACAAAAACAATATTTGATAAATGGAAGTGATAATTCCACCATATTTCAAATAATAAATGCGAAAGCATTTGTAGAATGATCGTGAGAACGCGAGAGGATGACAAATGAAAACAAGTAAACAATTAAATATAATCTGAGGGGAAATCAAACCTACACCCAATCGAGCTTACAGTCAAGTGATGTGCAACTGAGTCAATATATAGCGGCGGGTCGTGGTGCAGTGGGACAGCGTCTGACTGTAAGCGTGACCGGTTGTGGTTTCCAATTTTCCCTCGGAAGAATGATTATATTTAAATTATTATCATTTCCTCACTATGGTAAGACTAAGAACGGCGTAGAAATCCGCCACTCAGCACACCATATCTCGAATCCGGCGAACGAAATGTTAACACTGGGTATTTTAAGATTATACAAGAGGGTAAAAATTATAAAAAAAAACAATATGTTACACTACCTTGTAAAGCGATCATTTTCTTATGCATCTTAGCGTATTCAGAATTCTTCCCCGTGGAGAGAGCGCCCTGAGCGTCGGAGTTCTTCTCCGCGCGCTGGTGGAGGAACTGCGCGAACAACGTCTTAGAGAACACCAGCACCTGGTAAACATATGACAATTTAATTTAAATGTTAACATTAATTATAACTGATTTGTAAAAGTTAAATAAAACAAATGCATTTAATTTAGCCTTTTAATATAATTAGAACATCTAGAAGATATCTGAGCCTGGCAGAGCTCGTCTGGTTTTTTTAATCTTACAAACGGACGGACACTCTAGCCACAATTTTTGGACATAGATATTTTATTTGTAAATCTTAATTATTATTAAAATAATAATAAAACGAAATAAAAAAAACAATTACAACCAAATGAGGTATCAATGTATTATCGCTTCACACTTCAGAGACAACCTAGTGTCAAGACACTCCGTTGAATGCTTCCGAAATAGAGACCCTGCGTGTTGAGTGAGGAACTCAACACTACTCTTTATTATTCGTATTACATAAACATAATAAATTTAAAATACATACTTATGTTATATACTAATAAATATCGTATACATATCATTTACTCATATAAATAATTAATAATGTAAATATCTTTGAATAAATAAACACCGGGACTTCAACCTGCGCCTCTTGGCAACCGTCGGAGCGCTCGGACCACTAAGCCATACGTTCTATATCTTGATACATCGAAATTCGTTTTCATTCGTTTGTTACAAAAGTGCTAACTTTTATGTACTTTTCAAATACTTGTGTTTAAATATGGAATAACATAATAAGATCTTTGATTTTCGCGATTTTTACATATTTTAAATGAAACTATTTTAAATAGATTAATCGCTTATATTTTGGTATTCGAAAATACATTACGAATGACCACGGACTACTGTAGTGTTCGAAACGTCAGGTTTTCAAAAATGTATTTTCAAATACCAAAATATACGCGATTAATCCGTTTAAAATAATTTCATTTAAAATATGGAATAACACTTTAAAATTAGTAAAACATCAGCCCACCTTCTGATAAACATTCATCTCCTCGGTGTCCAGCGTGACGTCGATCTCGTGCTGCGTGCGCTCCGGCAGGCACTGCAGCTGCCCCTTCTGCTGCAGCTGCGCCTTGGTCCTGCGCAGCATGAGGCACCGCATGATGATGGAGAGACGCTCCTGGCCGCCGAGGCTTTTGTTGTCGATCCATTTTTGCCACATCTGTTCATTTGTATAATTTATTATCCGGTCTTCACTTATACGGATTCTCAATTATCCGGACTATCAACACAAAAAAAATAACTTCATATATAGTTTACTATTTTTAAAGTATTATTCCACACTTATGATCAGAAAAAAAAATTGGAAAAAAAATTATACGTTATTCAAAAATGTTCAAATTTTTGTACGGTTTTTCAAAAATGTCAATTTCATACATACATACATACAAGCTTGTAATAATTTAATAAAGGATGTATGATATGTACAAAAACAGTTTTTCATACATTCTGTTATCCGTATATTCGATTATCCGTTAATATACAGATCAGAATGAAGAAAGAATCAGTCCGGTTAATCGAGTCTACTGTATCTAAGTTACAGCGTTCATCTGTAAACGTGTGTTTTATCTAATTTTATATTTTTTAGTTTTAGTCATATGTATATAAGTTATATAGTCTGATTGTAAAATGAATTTGTTGTGGATTCGCTTTTTGGAGGATAATATAAAATTTATTTAAATTATTATCATTTCAACGTTGTGCAAAATAAAGCATAGTGTTGAATGACAGATTTAACATTGTCTCCATTTGAAGTTGAGAGTAAAGAATTAAATATTTAAACACTTTAGATAATTTTTGGTTGTTTACTTAGAATCAAAGTATGAAGGTACGTCAAAAAACTTGTGTATACGAAGGTACGTCAAAAAACTTGTGTAAACTTGTGTATAAAATGCTGACGCTTGGGTAATAGAGTCTAGAAAGGAAATAAGACGGACGGTAAAATTTTTCATAATACTTATTTTGTAATAATGTGAATATAATTTACGGTCGGTCGTGAAGTAGTGGGACAGCTTCTCGTTGTAAGCGTGACGGGTTGTGGGTTCGATCGCCACTCGCAGAAATGATTATATTTAAATTATTTTCATTTCCTCGCTGTGGTAGAAGTTGCGCGACGTTGAGTTCCGCCCCTCAGCACGTAACGTCTCAAATTCAGTGTCGACACTAGGTACTTCCCGACCAACCGGCACCGACCTTGAGGTCGTCGAAGGGCGTGCAGCGCAGGTACTTGAGCAGCGCGTAGAGGTCGAGGTCGCGGTTGTGCAGCGGCGTGCCGGTGAGCGCCCAGCGCCGCGCGCCGCGCAGCGCGCACACGGCGCCCGACGTGGCCGACTTGTGGTTGCGCACCGCGTGTGCCTCGTCCAGCACCACGCGGCGCCAGCGCACGCGCGTCAGCGCCCCGCCCTGCGCCACTCATTAGTGCAGTAGTGGGCAATTCACTGATCAAATATACTTTTTCGCTCGAGCCCAATAGAGTAGTGTTTATTTTTTTTTTCATTTATACCTCAACGTTTTTTTTCACGCCTCACAATCTCACGCATAATAACTAACAAGACTCGAACCCTTCACATACACAACTTCACGGTTAATCGTGGGTTAGTTAATATGTACGAGGAAAACAAAACTAAATTTCCCACAAAAATAAAAATTTTGACGTATTCAAATAAATACAATGACTATGAAGTCGAATTCCTATGAAAAACAAAACTATATATAATTTTTTACTTTTGTTGCTGGGAAATGAGCTGCTATAGTTTCCGGTGACCAACACGAAATGTTTTCAAATCGAGTCAAGAATAAAAATGATATGTTTTTAAAAAAAACTTATACAATAAAAAATAGTAAAATAATAGAATGAGTATGTATGTGTGTACCTTCTCGCTCTCCCTCTGCAGTATGTGGTAGGTGGTGACCACGAGGTCGTGGTGCGCGAGGCGCTGCGGCTGCGAGGCGCGCGCGGCGCCGTGGTGCAGGCACACGGACAGCGCGTGCGCCGCGCAGTGCTTGGCCACCTCGCCCGCCCACTGCTGCATCAGCGACGCCGGGCACACCACCAGCGTGCCGCCGCGGACCACTGCGGACCGCCACTTCATTACTTACAGCGCACTACTCTACACTACTACCACGGACCACTGTGCCACAAGTAATGGCAAAAATATACAACGTAAAATATAATGTTTATTTAAAAAATAATCATTATTTATTTATTATTTATTAAATGAATTTAAGTGCACATGAAGTAAAAAAGCAAATAAACTAACATTGTTTATACAGTAAAATATGTTTAGTTTTATATATTTATTAATATTGATAATAATTTATACGAATGTATCTCGTAAAATTAAGGTAATTTAATGTTTTTAATATAAATATAGCCCTAAGTGGGTTATAAGTACTTGCAAATATGATATTGTAGTGTAGTATATAAGCAGATGACACTTGGTATTGAGGAGCAGTAATAAATTTATCTTCAAACCTAAAACATCTACTTTATTTACCTAGTCCCGTCCTTACAATATAACTAACAATAACTAACAACATGTACAGATCCAATCCGTCGTGCTATAAATTTTATATTAAAAAAAGTCAAAAAATAATACCATTGCCGTAGAAATACTCTCATAACTGAGTGCAAGAGCCGCCTCTAAATCTATCTGCCTACAAAATCGATTGGTTGTGGGTTCGACCTCCACTCGGATTCCTCGAATATTTATATTAAAATTATTTACATTTTTCTACTGTAACAAAACGGAAATCGGTGTTGAACACCATCACTCAAAACACGCAACGTTTCAAATTTCAATTAAAATTACACACACAGCAAATAAACACAACACACACTACCACACATTTGACATACACTTGTATGTCAAATGTGTGGTAGTGTGTGTTGTGTTTATTTGCTGTGTGTATGTACACACGTTGCTATAGGAACGAGTATTGTACACATCATTAATATAAACGAAATCACTCACATTGTGTCTTCTTATCTCCGTAGTCGTCATCTTCGTCGTTGTCTATGGAGGTCTCCTTGTCGCTGACCACAAGCGCTATCATGGTGATCGTCTTGCCAAGACCCATGTCGTCGGCTTATGGAAATATATATATATATATATATATATATATATACATATACATATACATATACATATACATATTATTTATAGTAAAATAGAGAGAATATTGTAATAACTTTGCCTTTTGGGGAAAGTCGTAGCAAAATTAGACTATAAGCTCTTTTTCAGTTTACGTAAGTAAGAGTAGAAAAATTTCGACGTTGTTTTCGCTTCCATCTTTTTTTTTTTGAATTAAAGCGTTTAACTACGAATTCGTAAATATATTGCATATGAGTTTTCTAAAATACATTCTCGAATGTTAAAAAATACACACAGAATTCAAAAACATCGTTTGTTTCTTTTTGAGAAAAAAAATCGGTTAATTTTTTTATCCTTATAATTTATAATAAATATCTTAATTTAAACTTAATAAAAACCATGATAATTCGAATCTATAACTAAAGCAACAGTTACGAATGCGGAAAATATTTCGACGAAAATAAAAGATAAATATATAAGGTACATATATACATATAATAATTACTACGTGTCTTTGCTCTACTTTGACTGACATTACTTACATTTACTATCGTGTAACAGATTTAAAAAAATAACTTTTTTAATTTAATGTCAATAGTCCATACCCAAGACCCCGCCAGCGGGGCGCTGCGTCTCCCTCCAGCGCAGCCACGTGAGCGCGTACAGCTGGTGCGGCATGAGGCGCGTGCGCAGCCCCGCGGGCGGCCGCGCCTCCGCCCGCCCCTCGCCCTCCTCGTCGCCCTCCGCCGGGCGCGACGCCAGCGACTCGTATAAGGAGCGGAGACGCTCTTGGATTAGAGACCTTTCCGCCATGTGGGTTGCCATTGCTGTTGGAAAATTAAAAAAAGAAAACGAAAATTAAAGCCATAAAATTATAAAATTAAAATTATAAAATTTATACTAATTAAAATTATAATATTTTTTACTTCATATAGGAAAGATGAAGAGAATGCAATATCTAGACACTATTGTCTTTAAATTATAAAGCTAAACCCAACATTTTATTAAGTGTAGTAGTACCCTTAAGATCCCGCTGCTGAGGTAAGGGAAGATTGGTGCTCCTGGGCCTCGGCTAGTGGTGGTCGAGACTCCAACTCTAGTCAACTATAGTACGTTTGATGCCCACCCCAAAAATTAATTTATCTTAAATGAATTGAGTTCAGTTTTGTTCGGAAATAAACAAAGTTTATAGTTATAACAATGTGACTGTAAACGCGATAAGTTGTAAGTTCGATTCTCGACTTCGACTCTAAATAATAAGTATATTTAAATTTTATTTTAATATCTCCGCTAGGATAAGACAAAACGCGGCGTTGAGGTCACCACTAAACACGCAATGTCTCGATTTCGAACAGCATACGTGTCTTGACACTAGGTTGTCTGTGACTACCATGCTATCTGAGATAAAGGTGAAGCTGGAAAAATATTGGAGATCATATATGTTGTTTTTTTTAATATAATTAATATTACCTTGCTTTCCAAACATTCTGGGCTGCACTGCATTATTGGCCTTCTGTATTTCGTCCCAGGACAGACCTTTGTTCTCGAACCCATCTTTGGCTATATCTTCAGCTGTGGGCATATCTGTAGGAAAAAATATATAAGCCATAAAACAAGTATTGAAAAATGATTTTAAACCAAAAACATCTATAATTATTCTTTCGAAAAAATTAAAAAAAAATCTATTTTTTGTACGAAGCCTTTCAGCCCTAGAAAAAATATACTACAACTAAAGTAATTGCTTCAAAAGAGAAAACGTGTGACAGACAAATAAATGTAACAAAACAAAATGTCAGCCATTCCAAAATCTAATCTATTGTAGGGTTTCCTATAAATTGTATAAACATATTAAAAGATTACATTTCGGATATAAGCAAGTAGTCGTGGTAAAGCTAAATAACCGGCCAAGTGCGAGTTGGACAGGCCCACGATATCATGTCTGTTGTATGGGAGACCTTAAATATTAAATTTTATTATAATTTAATTATTTATTTTAAAAGTAAATATATAATTAAATATTCTGTAGTTAGAGATTGTAAGAAAGAAGTGCCGAAACCACTAAGAAATCAGAAAAAAGCCTTCGTCATATTTGCGGGCATTTGGTATTAGCTAGTATAATATAAACCTTTTAAAACCAACATCGCATCAGCGTCTGACTGTAAACGCGATTGGTTGTGGGTTCGATTCCCAATCGGGGAAATGATTATATTGATAATTTATTTTCGTTACTCCACTCTGTTAAAATAAAGAACGGTGTTAAGTTTCGCCACTTAATACGAAATGACTCGAGATCCGAATGGTTCACTCTGATTACCCTGCTATGAGAGATGAGGCGTGTAGCTGATTAGGTAAAAAGTTTGTAACCTGGTTCCACCACCATGTTAGCGACTTTGTCCCCTTGCTTCCGAGCCTCCTCTTCCAGAGCAGTGAGACGCTCGATAAGCTTCACGCCGCCGTCGGGTAGCGTGTTCACATCCATGCTCTCCAGAATGTACTGTGGATGGACAAGCAAAATTATTTATTTATTTAAAAAAAAGTTTCATTATAACAGCTTTTTTATTCTATTAAATACGTTTAAAAAATTAATAAAAGTATTTTTTGTTACATAGTTAACTAGGAACAGGCTGAATCAATCTTACACAGTTCTCTATGGATTTGCTAAGAACTGAATGGGGTTCCACTAAACTTCTAAGGATTTTTTTCCTAAATTGATCGCTTTTAAATTCGTTATTTTTATTTAGAGGATACTTAAGATACTTATTTTTTTTATATATTGTATTTAAAAATAGCTCTGCGCTTTATCCCGCATAGCAAAATAGACAGAGACACTATTGTCAAGACACTCCTGTTATTTGATTTCTGTGCAGAATCGAGACATTGCGTGTTGAGTGGCGAAATCAACGCCGCGCTGTGTCTAATCAGAGTCACGATGTAAAATAATACTATCCTTTTGTTTAATTGCATTGTGACAGTGACTACGGATTACTGTAAACTGTTTAAACGTCAGGTGTCCAAAATGTATTTTCAAATACCAAAATATACGCGATTATTCCTTTTAAAATAGTTTCATTTAAAATAGCTTTTGATTATTATTGTATACAGCGTGAAGCTAAAAAAACCCAACAAACCCGAATATTCTTCAATTCCTCCCTGAGACCGTTCAGCTTGTTGAGTTCGTTTTCTCGTACATGCTTCTTTACGTACACCACTTGGTTGGGATAGCTTTGAGGCACCAAGTACTGCTTGATGTCACTGTCCACTCGTTTAGATTTGTCTTCATTCTTAATCCTTGGCGATTTCTTGATGTTAGGCGATTTTTTCTCGTCTTTGATCTGGAAATATTAAATTCATATACATAAAATTGAGGCTGTAGTGGCACATTTAACCTGCTCGGGTAAGACAAAACGCTGCGTTTAGTTCCACCACGAAGTCAAAGTAGGGCGGAAAATGGGGGATGGATAGTCACGACACTAGGTGATCTGTGCCTACCCTGCTATGCAGGGTAATGTAAAGCACAATTGATAGCACCCGCCAAAATGGCCATTCCTTGAAACAATTTGTAAAATCTCCCACAAACATGCTAAACGTATATAAATTTCTTTGAGTATTTTCGAAGTTTGCCATATTATTATTTTTATCCTATGTGTTTGACTTGTGTGTACTTTTAATGTATCCAACTTTAATTTAACAAAATAATGAATACATATCTAGACTTCCAGACGTAATCACGATGCAGTTCTTACAGGTGTTAGTGTATGCTTAATATATTTAAATTCGATTCCGAGTTGATGCAATGATTATAATTGAAATGTATATTGATATTTTCCACACTTCCGATGGTGTATACACTGCCTTATAAATTTATTGTAAAACGGATAATCAAAAATACATATTCTTTCCTCATTGTACACAAAAAGGTATTGATACTTATTCATATTACGTTTTCCGCATCGCAGGGTAGTCAAGAGAGAAATTAGTACTACGAAACTGCCTTCTCCACTCTCCGTCCGAAATCGAAAATTCGCGAGTTGAGTAAAAGGTGCTCAACGCCGCGCTTTGTATTATCAGAGCGGGCGAATATAATCATCACCCCGAGTGGGAATCGAGCTCGCCAACCATTATTTTTACATTCAAAAATACGACCAAATAAAAAATAACGACCTTTTACGATATAAATGTTGTACAATTTAAAATATATGAATAACAATATGTTATATCTCGCAAGTATTCATCTAGAACATAACTGTGTCATCGTTCGTAAAGAAACGCAGCAAATTACTCACGGACTTTGGCATTTTCCCAATTTTCACTTTACTACCAGAGTGAAAACATAACAAATTGCTTTTTAATGAACACGTTTCACGTATTAATAAATATAAAATGGTGAAATAGGAACGAACAAAAATATTTAGACTGTGAGTAATTGAAGAGACTAATTAATGGATATTTTGTATGTACCCTCGATTTATTTACTTTAATTAGGAATTAATTAATATTGCCAGTTGAGGACAAATAAATTCGCTAGTAAAAAACAAATTAAAAAAAAAGTTTATTGACACAAGTTATTGATAATATGTTTAACAATTGAGATTAAAAAAAATTAACACACTTAATAATTTAAAAATATTCAGAATTTCAATTATTGTAAATAATTAAAACATAAACAGGCCATCGAGGCACAGTGGGACAGTGTCTGACTGTAAACGCGATTGGTTGTGGGTTCAAATTCCACTCGAGGAAATTATTTTATTTCAAATTTATTTTCATTTCTCCGCCCTGGTGTTTCCCACTCGATTCGTAATACGGACGAAAAGCAGCAACGGAGTGTCTTGACATTCGGTTGTCTCTGACTATCCTGCTAAGCAGGGTAAAGCGAGAAACTGTTACATTTTTTTTTTAATATTCAGTACTAAATAATTGGGAAAATAAACTAATTGTAGAAATTAATCCATAAAAACATATTCATCATACATACTTGTAGTTTTTTACCTTTGATACCTGTGACCACAGACTACAGGAAACGAGTTCGAAACTTGAAATTTAGTTTAAAATAGTTTCATATGGGGTATCAAAAATGTATTTTCGAATACACGATAAATTCCTTTAAAATAGTTTCAACCAATAGAAAACCTATAAAAAATAAAAAAATAGCAAGACAAAAATCTCACCTCATCTTCATCATCGCTGCTCAATGCAATAATTTCAGGCTTTGCATCAATTATTGTGAGGTCATCGTCAATTACTTTTTCTTTGTACACCATCCTTATCTCTTTACTACTGTTTAAACTTTTCGATTTACTATCATTTATATCTGACTTAGATACGCTTACATTTGAACTTTTCCTTTTACTAGAGGCATTAGAAACATTTTGTACAGAATTATTAATTTCATTTGTGATGTCATATAGAGGGCTAGCGATAGGTGAACAAGATATTCTGGAACTTTCACTGTCATTTTCAGGGCTTTTCTCTGGTGTTTTGACTACTTGGACTTCTTCTGCTTCAGTTTGTGGTTCCGATAAATTTGTTAGAGAATTTCTCCTTGACGATATCGGTGTCTGAAAGTTATTACTCAGTTCAAATATTTTTTATAATATAAGTTATTTGTATTGAAATATATAATTTATGTTTTTTTTCTATATATAACATTTTCTACAATTAAAACCTTTTCTATACAAAAATTCTTTTTGCACAGAAAGAAGCTAGTGTTGAGACAATTCTATTAATGATATTATTATAAATATTTACATAATATAATAAATAGTATACATATATATTTTTCTTTAACCTCTTTACACAATAAGAGGAAAAAATCTTTTAAATAATTAAAAACTTGAGTCCATATATAATGAAAATAAACTACTTTATCTTTTAGCAAGCTATAAGAAACTTACATCATCAGATTGTATATAATCAGAATCATCACTCTCATTTTCCTTCGGTATAATTCCCATGATGCTCATACGAGTTGCGCGAGACATTACTATCTGGTCTTCATCACCTTCGTCACTGCTAACACTGCTCTTCTTTTTGTCACTTTCATCATCACAATATGTTTCTTCATTGTGATGTGTATCTTCATCACTTCCATGTGCTTTGTTTTCATTAAAATTGTCATATTTTTCACTGTTGTCACTTTCTTCTACACTATACTCAAACTTATCATTATCTTCTTCTTTGCTATCTTCGTCACTTACTTGGATGCTTTCATTACTTTGAATACTCATATTCTTTAAATCTATTTTGTTTCTTTTGAAACTGTCAATTTTCAATGGAGTGTCTTTCAAGCAGGCTAACTTTCTGTTTTTGTCATGTTCTATAATTATAGAATTTTCTGTATCCGAGTCTAGCCTCATAATTCGTTTTTTTGTTTTACGACCAATAAATGAATTGGATGATCTGGGAGTGGCTTTTGGAGGTCGCCTTCGGGGTATAATTTCGGGTGAAACGTCACCTGAAAGAAATAATTAGTAGAATGTTGATTTATTATTTGATGTATTTGGTATTTTTAATTATTATTTTACCTTCGTCGTCCGATGAACTAAGTACTACGCTATTAAAAGCATCAGATTGCTTTCTAATACTGCCTCTTTTGCTCTGGTCTAAAAAGATAAAAACGAAATAAATTTGTGACATCGCTTGAAAAATCGTATATGTAGTCAAAATATAATTACATACCATCATCGCTGCTTAATACTATGTGATTTGATAGTGCTTTAACGCTACTTTTTCTTGAAATTGAAGATTTAGGAGAACGAGAAGACGTGCTCTTCTCTTCCGTCTCATCTGCAATATACACAAAATGTTTAAATTTATTACAACAGTTTTAAGGTAACATAATAGATTTAAAAAGTAGGATATAGAGTTACCTTCTGTTATAGAATCCTCAGATTCAGGGATGAAAGCAGTTTGATTTTTCTTGCCTGGTGTTTTCTTCGGACCTATTGATTCGTCTATTAAACTATTATCAATAAATTCGGAATCTGAATCACTGTCCCCAGTGTCATTACGATATTCGAAGAAAGAATTTTCCATTCTTGTAATTTTATAGTGAATCCATTAAATATGAAAAGATTTGTACTTTAAAGTAACTAATTATATGATACTTTCATGAAACAACGAATCAAAACAATTTGAAACTATTGTCGTTGTGTCTGACGTTTTGATAATGCATTATATATATATTACGTTTTTACAATTCAAAAATATAACAATTTAAATTTTCTATATTTTCGCATAAATCCGATTACATATATTAAGACTTATGTTGATTAAACAATGGCATGTGATATTAAAATATTGTCTTTGTTAATTCACATGGAGGACATATAGATTTTTTTTAGATAGTGGTTCTTTAGCCGGCTTATAAGTTTTACAGCTGAGAGTTGAGAGCCTACCACTGCGTTGAGACTCAAGTTTAAAACGTTTTCCATGTTTTATATGATAAATAAATATTTTATTATCTGCGCTGTATATGTACATATGTATATTTACTCCGTACATACATATATATTTTAATTATTCATATGCCACTAAGACTTGTAGCCTTATAAATAATAAGATTAGATTAGTTATAGCTAATTTGCAATTTTACTTTTTGCGTTAATTTGGTGATAATAATAGTTAAACAATACAATATAATTATTATCTGTTACATAAGATGTCAAATTTCAAAGTGATGATGAACTTTTAGTTTAATCTGTGTTGTTTTTAAACATTTGACTTGCCAACGTTATTTATTTTTAATTTGTAAATAAATATTCTTTATGAAATAAAACAAAGTCTAAAATTAAAAAAAAATAGAAAAATGACTGAAATTCAGCTACAAGAATTTAAATTAGAACCTGATTCAGAACTCCGTTTTGAGGTTGAATCAAAAAATGAAAAAGTTGTCTTGGAGGTAAATTTTTCTTATTTGTAGAACATGAAATCTCTCATTCAAAAATTCTTTAACCTAATAAGTACGTACGTATATATAAAACATTAAAATAATGCATGTATTTTTGTTTTTGTTTAGGTTAAGAGTGGATACGCGGAACTGTTTGGAACGGAGTTAGTTAAAGGGAAACCTTATGAATTCCATACTGGAGCTAAGGTCGCAGTGTTCACGTGGCATGGCTGTACAGTAGAGTTAAGAGGTCGTACTGAAGTGAGCTATGTTGCCAAAGAAACACCAATGGTATGTTTTATTTAGATTTTTGTTATTGTTGTAGTATTACATTGATATTGTAGTAATAATATAAGGCTATTAATATATTTTTTACATACTATATAGGTAGTTTATCTGAATGTACATGCAGCTCTAGAACAGCAAAGAGTGGCTGCAGAACAGGAGAACACCCGGGGACCAGTCACAATGGTGGTTGGGCCAGGGGATGTTGGCAAGTCTACTTTAACTAAAATTCTACTCAACTATGCAGTCAGAATGGGAAGAAGACCTATTTTTGTTGATTTAGATGTTGGACAAGGCCATATCAGTGTCCCTGGCACTATTGGTAAATATTCTGTTTACATTTATAAAACTATACTGCTCATATTATAAAACTATAAATTTAGTAAGAACTTTGGGGAAAGAGGTTTTTATCATTAAATATAATGGCCTTATCAAAATGCATGTTACTTTATACAATTATATAGTAAAAATGTGGTTTAACAATTCTTTTTCCATATAAAGGTTATCATATTACATTTTTAATTTTTACTTGTATAACAATAATTATGATAAACTTTTTGTGTGTACAAAGGTTTGAACAAAAATACAGTGACATCCTAAAAGTGCTAACTTATTATAATGATAAATAACACAAACAAAATAAAGAATTATTTGATGAGATGGTTTTTCTATACATTTATTACATTACAAAGTACAAAATATTTACAAAGAAAGTATAATATTTGCTATAATATTATCAATATGAACATTTCAATTATTTAAATGTGATTCATACTCATTTTTTATTACTATTTTTATTATGGTTTTCTAAATAAAATATTAAAATATTTTTTTTGTTGCAACTGTAATGTGGGCAAGCGAATTCTTAGCACTGAAAGCATTGACTTATGAATCAATTAGGTATAGCGATGGCTAGTGGGCTATTAATATGACGTTATTTATATTTATCCATCATCAGGCGCATTATTAGTAGAGAGGCCTGCATCAATAGAAGAAGGTTTCAGCCAGCAAGCGCCCCTCGTATACCATTTCGGTCACAAGTCACCGGGAGATAATCTTGAACTGTACAACACTATTGTGTCAAGACTGGCCGAGGTAATTGCTGAGAGATGTGAAAATAATAAAAAAGGTAATTTTTAAAATAATTTTTAAGCATATTTTGTTATAGAAGAAAAAATGATAATTATTTTTTTTTTGACTGTAAATGTAATTGGTTGAAGGTTTGATTCTGGATATGACTTTCTATTGCTCTGGTAAGACGAATCTTAATACTTAATAAGAATAAATATATAAGTAACCTTTTTGTACAAAACTTATATTAGTTGATATTATTTTTTGAAACAAGCTGGTAATGTGGGCTCACAGCACCAGAACCGTATAAGTTAATGCTTGATCATCATTACTATGGTAAACATTTTGTATGTTTATTTTAGAATTAATTTGTTTTCAATATAATTTTTATTTACTAGAGCATGCGCTTGGTTGTTTCGGCACTGTAGATTAATTTTAGGAACATGAAATTCTGTTCTAATATTAATTAATTTTAATTCAATTATAAGTTTCTTTTATTGTTATTTAAAAAAATCCACTTGCATTCCTCTAAATTTGTCCAGTTTAAAAAGAAAACTAATTTTTTAGAAATAGAAAATTTATATTAATTATTTAAAACATATATATATATATATATATATATATATATATATATATATATATATATATATATATAAATATATATATATATATAAATATATATATATATATATATATATATATATATATATATATATATATATATATATATATATATTATAATATTGACGGTCATTATATATAAATTACACCGTATATAAATATGTACATGTATATAAGCTGTGCCTGTGACTTACTTCGTCCATCTGGACCGTTAACATCTTTGTAAAAGTAGCCAAGTTCTTATTACATCAGCTATCTGCCTGTGAAAGTCCCTTCAAAATCAACCGTTCTATAGATTAGCAGGATCAATCGGATAGAAAGACGAAAATTGTAAAAAATGTAATTTTAGCATATGTAGGGACTGTGTAGACATACATCAGCATCTAGTAAAAAGTGCTTATTTTAATACTACAAATTTGATATCGGAGTGCCTACTCCAATTTTATTTATTTATTTATACAATTGTGTGTGTGTATATATATATATATATATATATATATATATATATATATATATATATATATATATATATATATATATATATTATAATATTGACGGTCATTATATATAAATTACACCGTATATAAATATGTACATGTATATAAGCTGTGCCTGTGACTTACTTCGTCCATCTGGACCGTTAACATCTTTGTAAAAGTAGCCAAGTTCTTATTACATCAGCTATCTGCCTGTGAAAGTCCCTTCAAAATCAACCGTTCTATAGATTAGCAGGATCAATCGGATAGAAAGACGAAAATTGTAAAAAATGTAATTTTAGCATATGTAGGGACTGTGTAGACATACATCAGCATCTAGTAAAAAGTGCTTATTTTAATACTACAAATTTGATATCGGAGTGCCTACTCCAATTTTATTTATTTATTTATACAATTGTGTGTGTGTATATATATATATATATATATATATATATATGAATTTTGCAAAATTCAATTATTTAAATAATTATAAAACCTTTTTTAGCTTCAACCTCAGGAGTAATAATAAACACATGTGGCTGGATCAAAGGAGCGGGGTACAAAGTTTTGACACACGCTGCACAAGCGTTTGAAGTGAGTGAATTATTTCTTTAAGATAGACAAAGGAAGTTTTTTTTATCATGCTTTTATCCCGCACGGCAGGGTCGATAGAAAGTACCTAGTGTCAAGACGCTCCGTACTTCGCTTTCCGCCGAATTCGAGACATTGCGTGTTGAGTGTCGGAACTCAACGCCGCAATTTGTCTTACCAGAGCGAGGAAGTGATATTTTCCCTTTCAAATTAAGAAATAATTTAAATATAATTACTTCTCCGAGTGGGAATCGAATCCACGACCGATCGCGTTTACAGTCAGACGCTGTCAAACTGCGCCACGACCGGCCTCTGAAGTTAGTTATAAGGCTTTTAAATTCCGCATAGCAAGGTAGTCAGAGACAACCTAGTGTCAAGACACTCCATTGAGCTTGCATTCTACCGAAAATCGAGACATTGCGTGTTGTATAACATACATTTTAAATATAATCATTCCCACAAGTGGTAATCGTACCCACAACCTATCCTATTGACAGGCAGGTGCTACACTCCGTCACATTGGATATTATTTGTAATTATTAAATAAACCAGTTTAATCCTAAAGAAATCACTTGAAATTTTATTTTTTTCTGTAAATTGAACAAGTATGATTTAATGCCATAATAAAATCATTGCTATATTAAAATATTTTTTTTCCCAAAATTACATTTGGAAATTTTTACTTAAAAAATAAATCTTTATATCAAATAATTTATTACTATTTAGAGGCCGATCGTTGCGCAGTGGGATAGCATCTGACTGTAAACGCGATCGGTTGTGATTTAAATTATTTTACTTCTTGGCCCTGGTAACACAAAGTGCGGAGTTGAGTTTCGCCACTCAACACGCAATGTCCGGTATTCGGTAGAAAGGGAAGTACGGAGTGCCTTCTGTCTGTTTTATACAGAAATTATAGATTTGTAAACGATTCGTTATAATAAGTTAAAAATATATATTGAAAAAGTTTTAATTTGGTCAAAGAATTACTGAACAAGTTTCAACCTGTCGAGACTTGAAGTGAGCGAGATTAAATATAAATTACTCAGATTTATTAAAATTATATAAAGGTATATTTTGTATTAACTTTTCTAGGGAATATCGAAAAGTTCGTCAAAATCGAGAAAATCGTTATATTGAGGGTCGTTATATATAAATTACACCGTATTAATTTATTAATAAATTTTGCACGTATAAATTTTGCTTTAATTTGTTTATTTTTCTTTTCAGGTTGATGTGATATTGGTATTGGACAATGAGAGGTTATACAATGAACTCAAAAGGGACATGCCGAAGTTTGTCAAAGTTGTGTATTTACCTAAAAGTGGTGGGGTGAGTGTGTTTTATATTTAAAAACAAATAAAAAATTAGAATTGTTATCATTATATACGTAACAGCCATTTTAAATTTCAATGATCTCTTTGGTAAAAGAGTTATTTTATAATTGATATGTATGGTATGTTCGGTGAAATTTATATAATCGGCTTAGTAATTTATTCGCTTTATAAATATTATAGCAATACTGATGCCTATTTGTGATTTTTAAAAAAAAATATTTACAAGTCGTTTTTCAATTTTCTCACTCTTGGTTTGTATTTTCATTCACTTTATTATGTTCATTCATTCTGTTATGTTCATTCAATGAGCACTGCTTTGTATTTTGAACCAGACGGTTATATTTAAATTATATGTATTATTTTAATTGCATCTCTCTGGAAAGACAAAGCGCGGTGTTGATATCTCCACTCAACACGCATTATCTCGATTTTAGGTAGACAATAGTCCACAGAATGTCTTCACAACGGATTGTCTTGTCATTTAGTATAACGTCCTGCTTCTGTGGATTAAGGTGTTTCTGGCTATCCTGCTAAATGGGATAGTATGAAACTGTCGAATATATGCAACTATAATAATTTGAAATATAATAAAATCACCCGATTCTGACTGTAAATTGACTTAGCACATCTCGAGACCACAGTTAATCCAACTTCTTAAACGGGGAATGTGAGTTTATGAATTACAATATGTTTTAATTTGTAGGTAGTTGAGAGATCTTCCGCGCAGCGCGCCGAAGCCAGGGACGCTCGCATTCGTGAATATTTCTACGGGAAAAGAACACCGTACTATCCCCACTCGTTTGATGTTAAATTTTCTGATTTGAAAATTTATAAGGTAAATAATATAAGTGTGTAATATTTTTTATTTGGTATAAAACAGTTGCAATAAATTGTGCAATAATATTAAACATGTTTTTTAGTATTAAGCAATAATTTACTTTAATAACACAATATATTGGGTGTATTGTGTATATTAAATGTGTATAACTCGATTTAATTAAAGCTATTATTATTTTAAATAAAAATTGTAGCCATATTCATACTTTGTTGTACCCGATGTCCCGTTGACGCGTAAGCAACGCGTTGCCTTGGCAACGTGTATGGCATTTTATATAAACATTGATGTAAATACATGACGGTAATGTGTTTCATTTTATGGTATAAAATGCTGGCTTCCATTATTAATATATAGATAAAATTCCTTTTATTATTCAACATTGACTAAATTTGAACTCGCAACCCACAGGTGGGCGCCCCTTCACTCCCCGACTCGTGCATGCCGCTGGGCATGAGGGCGGCGGACGCCCTCACTAAGCTAGTGAGCGTGTGGCCGACGCCGGCCCTCGCGCACCGTCTACTGGCAGTGTCTTTTGCTCCCGTGGACGAAAACAGTGACAATAGTGTTAGTAACAGTGTTAGTGGCAATGTTAGCAGCGGTGTCAGTGCTAGTGGTGTTAGTGGCGGTGATGAACACGTGTTGCACTGTAACTTGGCGGGGTTCGTTTGTGTGTAAGTATGGCACTAAATCATTTTTCATATAGTAATTAAGTAAAAGAAATAAATATATATATTTTTTTATGATTGGTAAGGCTTAGACGAAATCCATTAGACGAAGATTAGAATACTGGTATGTTATTTTTTTTAGAATTCCTCATTTTTTTTAAATGTACCTACAGTTATTTTAGAAATATCGTATTTTAGATCTATTTTTTTATTTATTCTATCAACTTTAAACTTTATCTTACCTAAATAATTAAAAAATGGTTTTAATATATATTATTCCTTCGAGTGGGAATTGAAGCTACGACCATTACGTTTACGTTGAAATCGCTGCCCCACTGCGCTGTACCTCTGACCTCTTCATTGTATATATTTTGTAATTTATAATGAGTTACATTTTAAATGAAACTATTTAAACCTTTTAAAAAGCAGTTTTAAGCTTTATAGCATTCACAGAAAACTTAGTGTCAAGACACTCCGTTGACTGCTTTCCGCCTGATATTGAGATATTGCGTATCATTATTAGTCGCGTTGAATTTATGGTATTCGAAAATATGTTTTTCAAACCCTTTACAGTAGTAACAAATTCATTTTAAATGTTAAGATAGACGAAATTGTATTGTGTTTAATATTTTTGTTTCAGCACTGCAGTAGACATGGAAAGGCAGACGTTAACGATACTCTCACCGCAGCCCCGACCGTTGCCCAATACTGTTTTGCTGCTCTCCGATCTACAGTACATGGACAATCATTAGATTTAATTAGAATTAAATTTTAATGCCAATTAACAACTTTCTGATAAGTTGCTGTTAACTTGGAGTTAAGTTGTCTAACAGATATTTTCTAGTTATGCAAGTTAATGTCAAGTTATTTTGACATTCGTGTGGTAATAAAAGTTTATTATTTGTTTTGTTTTTTTTATGTTTTTAGCTTCACACATTTATCCCGCATAGCATGGTAGATAGGAAGTACCAAATTTCAAGACACTCCGTACTCTGCTTTCTAGTAGGGCAAACTGCGGTGTTGAGTTCCTCCGTTCAACGTAATGTTTCGAATTCGTGTAGAAAGCGGCGAACGGTTTGTGTCAACAATAATAATTCATATTGTGAAAATCCATTAATTGGTAAACAATGTTCAAATAATAAAGGAAATAGTTTGTTAATAGAATTTTTTTTAAAGTGTTACTGATAATGCACTGAAAATTTATTGTTACTTTTTTCTATTTTTTTTATATCAATAAGTATTGCTTTAAAAAAAACCAATGCAAATGTTTCATTTATATGAAACTTTTATTACCATGTATATATATATATATATATATATATATATATATATATATATATATATATATATATATATATATATATATATATATTCTCCAAAAACAATGATTTTATGCAATATTTACATAAATAATATAAGAATTAAAATATTTTCCTAAAAAAATATTGTAATTGATACTTATTGTATAAAATCATCCATCCAAACTGGATAAAACGATTTTGGTGAGAATACTGTAGGTAGTGTATAAGGTTTTGTAAATAAACCCGTTTACTTTTTATAATGTCTTTTTTTTATTTATATATGTTTTATAATATCCTTGATATACTTAAAACGCTTTATATTCATTTTGAAAAAGAATTTTGACTATGTTATGATCAAATGCTACCTGATTTGTTAGGTAAGAATTTAAAGGTGAAATAAATGCACGTTTAGTTCCTTTCATCTTTTGTTATTAAATATTAAAAAAATAGAAATTACTTATATATATATTTTTATATTACTTATATATATAATTTTATTATTATTATAATAAAATCACCACGTGTGAGTGGCCACGATGTCATGTGGATTAGTCACAGGTGGGCCATTATCTCATATGTGGACGAGTTAAATCACATGTGGGCCAACATGTCATATGTGGATGAGTAGTAAAATCACATGTGGACCAAGATGTCATATGTGGACGAATAACATCACATGTGGGCCAATATGTCAAACGTGGAAGATTAAAGTCACATGTGGGCCAAGATGTCATATATGAACTAGCTAAATCACATGATTTCCTAGATGTCACATGTGGACAAGTAGAATTACATGTGGACCAAGATGTCATATGTGGACGAGAAAATCACACGTGGACCTAGTTGTCATATGTGGATGAGAAAATCACCTGTGGATTAAGATATCATATGTGGACGAGTAAAATCACATGTGGACCAAGATATTATATGTGGACGAGTAAAATCACATGTGGACCAAGATGTCATATGTGGACGAGTAAAATCACATGTGGCCCAAGATGTCATATGTGGACTAGTAAAATCACATGTGGACTAAGATATTATATGTGGACGAGAAAAATCACATGTGGACCAAGATGACATATGTGGACGAGAAAATCACATGTGGACCAAGATGTTATATGTGGATGAGAAAATAACCTGTGGACCAAGTTGTCATATCTGGATGGGTACAGTCACATGTGGGTTAAGATATCATATGTGGATGAGTAAAATCACATGTGGACCAAGATTTTATATGTGGACGAGCAAAATCATATATTGACCATGATGGCATGTGTGGAAGGGTGAAATCACATGTGGTTCGTGGTGTCAGAAGTGGCTGTATGTTACATGTCTTTACAACCTGTCCAAGATGATATGAAATCTTAAATTAGGTGAAGATGTTAATTAAGAACAGCTTTTACGACAGGGTGAGATTATAAAGGACTCTCGCAAGTGTATATGGACTTTTATAAATGTTGTTTATATGAAGTATTCCAGATTTTGGCAGTCTGTGATTTAAGCAAGAACGCGTACAGGTGAAAGAAAGAAATAGCTATAGTATAGTGGGTTCATGTGGGCAAAGCCGCGAGCCGGCTGTTAGTTATCTAATAAATTATATACAGTACAAAATAGAAGAGTTCGCTTTGTCTGGATACACAAAAGAGATTCTTTAAAAAATTCTTCGCGGCTTTCCATATTTACTATCTTTGAAGTATTATGTGTAATGCATAATTTCATTTTTGCATCGTCCGTCAGCCCATTAGTCATAAATGTATCGTATGAAACTCAATGGTACTATGAGTACATCTTTGAAAAAACGTATAAAAATTTGAACGCAGCGGGATTCGAACCCGCGCCTCTTGGATACCGTCCAATTAAAAGTGTTATTCCACATAATTCCACATAAACGTACATATGTTATTAAATTTTGTGCTTAATTTTAATTACCATTGTAATTACAATGGTAATTAAAATTAAGCACAAAATTTAATAACATATGTACGTTTACGAATTTATCAACAATGCCTTGCTAAGTTAGTTCTAGGCTAACCCATCAGGTCATTTTTGTTATAAATTCAAAATAAATATATTTAGATTTCACCATTTTTCAAATTAATTCGTAAATCAAATATGCTTGTCCCCTGTTAATAGGTAAAGAGGTCGTTGTACGATACTCTTTCTGTTCCGACACCGGGCTCCAGTATGTATTTACCGAAGATGTAACTTGGTAAATAACATCTAACAACACATAACATCACCTACAGCTACAAAATTTGTTAGTAACAGCATTCCAAAGCGCAATGGTATTTTCAATCGTAAAAGTGATACGAGCATGTCATAGCTGGCATATTTATGATGTTCAGAGCGATATATAAAGGAAGCACTCCAATACTGAATGATACAAAGAGCGCGTCTCGGTACGGCGTCAACAATGAACTTTAAGTACAGCTTATGTTTGTCTATAATATTGGCGATTATATGCATCGTCTATGCAAATCTTTATAACGAAGATGAAGAAGCCTTGAAAGGTAAGTTAAAACTAATTAGAGTGACTTGCAATTTTAAGGGATTTGTATGTTAAATGAAAATGTATGGAACTATAAGCCGTCAAAAATAGCCAAGAATACAATTATTTTTATATCTTATTTTTTGAACTCCGTTCCGTATAGCAGGGTATTCAGATACAACCTAGTGTAGAAATTGGGTCATTACGTGTTGAGTGGCGAACCCAATTTCGCGTTTTGTTTTACCAGAGCGGAGAGATGAAAACAAATATCTCCGAGTGGGAATCAAATCCACTATCAATCGTATTTATAGTCCGAAACAGTTCTACTGCGCCACCATTGCTTCTAATCATTAAAGTCAACATTTTTTTCTTCGCAAGTATTTTATTCTCTATATTTACTGGTGAAACAATAGTATGTCCATTGTTTTTATTAACACATGTCATTTCGTATGCCGTTTAGCTGTTAGAGAAACCGGTAGGGGCAACATGTATATTGTTTCTCATGTGGGATTACACCGGCACTATTATAAGAGTTATAGTTAGTATTTTTTTAGCTTCATGCTTTTATCCTGCATAGTAGGATAGGCAGAAAGTACCTAGTGTCAACACACTCCACACTTCGTTTTCCACCGAATTAGAGACATTACACATTGAGTGGTGGAACTCAACGCTGCACTTTGTCTTATGAAAGCGAGGAAATGATAGTAATTTAAATGTAATTACTCCTCCGAGTGGGAATAGGATTCACAACCGATCGTGTTTACAATTAGACGCTGTCCCTCTGCGCCACGACCGGCCTTATAGTGGTAAGAAATATATTATTTAAATCTTAATTTCTTCATACAAACCTATAAATTTTCAAACTCAACACTTTTCCCATCAGTACCAGCAAGCTGACATAAACCTGTCAGAACAGCTACGCCATATAACCATATAAAAGAAGACGTAAAGGAAAATTTGTGGGTAATAGTGTTATGGTTTTGGATTTCATACATGATGTCTTTTCCAGGTGTTGCAGAGAAGTTACTTGGCAGGAGAGTTGGTAAGATATTCACGGCGTACATTGTCGACGCACCATGTTCTGAAACTCTATCGAGAAGAATTTGTAAGAAAGTGTGCACAGCTTTGAATTCTACGAAATCGAAACAAGTTGATTTTGGCTCGTGCTTATGCCACGACGCCGAATTTTAAAATGAAAAAATTATATCTATAAAATCGCCAGCAACTTAACAAATTATCGTTATAATTATAATTAATTGGAATAAAGCAAATTCATACTACATATACGTTCTTTTATTTTGTGTGAGGGAAAAATTGCAAAAGTTGTATACCAGTATTATCCTTTAATTTAAGTAGGTTTATCTACTTTATAAATAGATACTATTTAAAATGAAGCTATTTTAAATAGATTAATCGTGGCCGCGAGTAGGCTACCTGTGACCACGGACAACTGTAAAGTGTTCAATCGTCAGGTTTCCAAAAATATATTTTTGAATACCAAAATATACGCGATTAATCCGTTTAAAATAGTTTCCTTAAAAATATGTTAAAGTCGTGAATAGCACCAATTAATGGTTACGTTATGTGAAAAGCCAAATACATTCAAAATTACATTTTAATGTATTAATATAAAAATTACATTCATTAAAATTAATTAATATTGAAATACTCCATGTCAATTTGAAAGGAAAGTTGCTTTCTTGCTACGAAGCTGGGAATATTCTATTTAAGGGAATCTTTATCAGTCCTCTTCCAAACTTAAAAGTAAGCTCTTATATGGTTTATATAAGTTTTACCTTTATGCTTTTTATATAGGGTAGTCAGTTTATTATAACTTACTTTAAAAATTACGAAAATATCAATAAACAATACAATATCGCATTATTTCAGAGTGTAAAATAAAAAAAAAAGAGACGCTCTAAGATTGGTCAATTTCAAATACATTTACAGGAACATGCTAAGTCCGTTTAGTAATTGCAATGAATTCTAGCATGACTAAGTAAAAATAAATTGGAAATTCAGATAAAATGTGGAAATGGGTCAAGTTAATTAAGAGTACTTGCAAAATTACTACGTATTTCTAAGTAGTTTGAGTTATCCAGTTATCATATACAAGACAAAAAGAAGTACAGAGTATTTTACTACACGTACACTAGGTTCTTCCTGTCTGATAAAAGTTTATGGCTATAATAAATAACTAGAAAATCATTTAAACTATTCTTATTTATTCTTCGTACTACAAAATCTACATATTAGTGATTTTAACATTATAGGCTACTTACTATTTTATAAATCATTAAAACATAAGAAAAAGTATTTTATACAAAAAAGCACAAGTCTTGCGCAGTATTTTTGCGGCAAAATGTAGTGAAATCTACTTATAACCAATAGTCAGTGGCCAAGGCAATTGGCCAGTTCAGATATAACCTTTAAGGTAGCCAAATGAAATTATAATACATGAGTACTGGCAGGTTATTAAAGTAGATTCCTTGAAAGCCATCATGAAATTGATATTGAAAATTATTGTTAGCATTAAATTTTCTAAGAATCATTTGTTTTTCTATGCATTTTGATTTATAAAATATTACTCGTTCAAAATATCAACGATGACATGGGTCTTCGTTGAATAAGGGAAGGGGAACTCAATACTAATCAATTAAATCCCATTTATTTCCAGCAAGTAATAGTTATTCAGCAGATATTAAATAATTTGCTTTTCTTGCCTTTCAAGAAAATTAATAGATATAGCTCGACTGTTATACGGTTATTGGTTTACGCTTATATATCTACCCGATATTAGCGCAAGAGTAACCCTTTCGTATGACGTAATTACTCTGAATCTTTTTCTTCCACAACTCACCTTAATAACTCCTGTATTAGTATACATGTTAAATATCTTCTGATAATTTATTTGTCTTGTTTGAATCGTTTACTTTAAAGACCATTTATTCCGGTACATATCCAAGTATTATTATTTCTTATATACCTTGTTGAGAAGAAATGAGAACTCCACAATATTTTAAAAGTTTTTTTTGTATACTCACTCATGCTATTTCAAATAAGACTACTAAACTAATCCATTGATTTTTTTCTCATCTGGTTTCATTAACATTGATGGTAATTGTAGGAGAAATATTCCCTTAGCAATTATTTTTCTTAATAAATCTTAAAAACTCCTAGTATGAGTGGAGTTATTTAAATTCATAACATATTAATTTGACGTACTAGTTAAATTTGAAATTTTAAAAAACGTTGTTTGGGTACCAACTCATTATTTTAATATTAACTCAGCAGTATGTAAGCAGTAACGCAGGTTGCGTTGAACTGATTGCGGCCCAGCGATTGTAGTGAAGTAGGTATCAATCGAAACTGTCTCTTGATGAAATGAAAGGAACCTGGTTCCCCTTTGCCCCCAAGACACGAATTTGCGCGTTAATCACTAAGAAAACTCCATTTGTTATGTCACCAGTTTTCGAAAACATTTCTCTTAAAGCTACGCCTGATATAGATATATTGGGTCTTGAAGTGACTGCCAGTATCACGATCGTCTGGAAAAAAAAGCCAAATTTGTCTCGAATAAACTAGAGGCCATCGAGAGAGCGAGACAGTTCTTTCCAAACACCCAATGATCGCATACAACGTAGCACCAATCATTAGGAATCTATCAATCTATGAACACCTTTGACTTGTGATTTGATGTTATTAATGTGTTTTAGAAGAAAACGACTTAGAGTAAGTAATAATACGAAAAGCTTAGTCTTGAGCTACTATCGGGTAGATATATAAGCGTAAACCAATAATCGTATAACAGTCGGGCTATATCTATTAATTTTCTTGAAAGTCAAGAAAAACAAATTATTGAATATCTGCTAAATAACTATTACTTGCATATTATATCATCCTTAACATCTGAATACTATAATATCTACTACTACGCGGTTTTGTTGGTATTTCCTCCCACTTGCCACACAATTGTGGAATGGCCTAAGTGGGGAAGTTTTTCCAGATCGATACGACATGGGTACCTTCAAAAATCTTATTTATTCACACATCTAAGGCGGGAACCCACCGGTAACCACACCTCCTGTAGATCAGATGACCTGCGTCACCTGTATGGTTGTTTACCTTTTCAGCCCCACAAAAAAACAATAAGTATATTCTTAAATAGGTTAAAATGAAATAAACTTTATATAAATTACAATAAGCCAAGAGTTTCAATACTGTAGTATCGTCCCCAACAGGCAATCTCACGTATGGAATTCCTTAACGATAATATAACGCTAACAGCAGTAAAAAATGAATAACTAAAATACTTGAAAACCTCATCGCATATAAAAAGCGGCGTTACCAAAGCATACAAGCATATTACACGGAAAATAATAAAATGAATATTAAACATAGCTTATGTCTTTTGGCACTGTTGGTCACACTGACCAGTATTCACTCGGCACCGAGCGAAACGAGTCTTACAAGTAGTGCTGTTAACAGTAAGTAGATTTTTTATTTGCTAGTTTTATTTTTTTTAGCTTCACGCTTTTATCCCGCGTAGTAGGTTAGTCAGAAAGTGCCTAGTGTCAAGACTCTGTACTCCCCGTTGACTGACTAAAGTTTATTTAAATATAATCATCCTCCCAAGTTGGGATCGAACCCACAACCGATCTCGTTTGTAGTCAAACGCTGTTCCACTGCGCCACGATCAGCCTCAATTTTCATTTATTTTAGGTTTTTTTTAATATCTTTAAATGTTATTCCACACTTAGGAACAGAAAACATTTTTAAATTAAGTATAAAAATTTGAACACTTCTAAATTTGGTAACTGTCCAAGCGCTCTAACCGTTCAGCCACGAGTTCTACTACCAACAGCGTAGAAATTCTTATATATACTTTACAGATCATCCATGTTGTTGCTTTATTTATCATCTGTTTCAATTTGTTTATCTGTCTATCAGTTACTAGGTTCTTTTAAACTAAACACCCTGTGTATAACTAAAGTGAAATCGTTTGAAAAGCGTATTAAAAATATATTCTTTGATAAAGTCTTTTATTTTGGTGATTTTAACACATTTTACATGAAAGTATTTTAAATGCGAAATGATTAATCGCGTTTATTTTAGTCTACCTGTGCCCACGGACCACTGTAAAGTGCTCGAAACGCCTTGTTCCAAAAACATATTTTCGAATACCAAAATATACGCGATTAATGCATTTAAAATATATTATTTATCAATTGCAGGCTCTGATAGCAGCGCGGTAGAAGTCCCCAAATCTGGCACAGTACTTGTAATGAGAGTGCAATGCCGTTTATCGAAAATGGTTTGTTTTATCATATGTTCGGAATTGAAATTTAACGATGGGGTCATGGTAGATGAGATGACCTGCGTATGTTCAGCTTAAAAAATTGAAGTGTCTAGAACTTTGGCTGTCTTAAAATTTAATAAAGCAATTGTTAAAGTTATTGGGTTTTATTTAATACTTATTGTTGCCCGCAAATTCGTTTTCCATTTTGAAAACAGATGGTATAACTATATGAATTGTACATATTTGTATAAAATAAAAGCCTAATTTACTTCTTATAACATCAGCTATCTACCAGTGAAAGTTTCGTCAAAGTTGATTCAGCTGTTCCAGAGATTGGAGCAAACAGAAAGACAGACAACACTTTCATGTTCATAGATTATATAATTTAAATAGCTTTACATTTTTGAGACTCAGAGGGATAGCAAAAAGAAAATATATTACGAATTTAATTGTAGTTAAAATAATAAGTGACAAAAATTAATAGAAATTATTATTTTTTCTACTTATTTCGTTGATATTTACAATATTTTATGTATATTCTATTGCTTTTTTGTGATCAAAACATTATAATTACGTTGGTGAAAATGGCATTATTATTGTTCCTGACCTTGAAATTGTAGTGTTTGGATTATTAATTAACTATGCCACGTTCGTCTTATCCTACTCCCTCTCAATCGTTCTCACTCGATCTCTCCCGATTTTCCTACCTCCCTACTCTCCCTCTATAACTAAGTGATACCCTCACTCATTCCCACTCTGTAATATTTGGTTTTAATCACTTTTTCTCGTCTCGGACAAAAATGTCACATATTTTCGTGTCAACTTTTACTTCAAATACTTCTGGAACAGCTGGACCAATTATGAGAAGACTTTCACTAGCAGATAGCGGATATAATGAGTAACTTAATTTATATCAATAAAATAAAAATGCAGATATGTCAAATGTCACGCGGACGTTGGTCTGTACATCGTCTACATATATACAAAAAAATAATTGGAGCTATCAAATATATACTATAATAATTTCAATCGAGGTATTGTAAATGAAACAGTTTATTCTTCATAATGTATTTTATTATTATAATAAGACTAGAAAAATAATATTTTCATTATTTTATAAAGTTGGAATCTTTTTTTGTTTTTAATAATTTCAAAGCAGGTTACTTGTAGAGAACATAGTATTAAGACACTCCGTTCACGTTATCACTTGTTAGGCAGCGTAACTCAATACCGCGTTTTGTCACACCAGAGCGGAAAAATAGAAAAAAATTAAATTAAATTATCATTTAACTTCAGAGTTCACATTAGTTAATTTTAATATTTTTTTTTTTAAATGTGAATAATAATTTTTAGAATTAAAAAAATACTTATAATTTTTTTTTAAGAAATACTATCAAGTAAAGGAAGAACAAATGTCGTATAAACTAATATTAAATACAGATCAAAAAATATTAATTTACAATTATTTAATTATGAACACAAAACAGATAGCTTAATTATGTAGAAAAAAAAACAGTTCAAAATGAAAAAGAAATCATAAAAAAAATTATAAAGTAATTTTTTTTCATCCTGCATAGCATTTTAGTCAGGGACAACCTAGTGTCAAGACAGTCAGATATCGAGACATTGCGTGTTGAAAGACGAAATCAACGCCGCCGTTGGCCTTATCAGAGCGGAGAAATAAAAATAAGTTTTTAATCATTACTCCGAGTGGGAATCAAACCCACAACCAATCGCCTTTACAGTCGACGCCACGCTTCTTCTAAAACACTACACACAGAAGGAGAATGAAAAAAAAATCATTGATATCTTCTAAATAATACACTTAAATAGGATTATTTAAACTCGCGTCTAAATTCTATTAATTAATTGCAATTAAATTTAATAATCATTAAAATACGACGTGTTTATGGGATGTTAATATTACTAAATTAAAAAAGAAAAGAAGCAAAAAAAAGTAATAATTTAAATAGAATGAAAATAGAATTAATAATACGAAGCTAATCTGTCTTGTTCACAAGTTGCAAGAACATTAGTGTCAGGGCTAGCACCGTATACTTCCCCGTCGAGGAGCGTCAGTCGGGGAGGCGCGCGTCAGTCGGGGAGACGCGCGTCAGTCGGGGAGACGCGCGTCAGTCGGGGAGGCGCGCGTCAGTCGGGGAGGCGCGCGTCAGTCGGGGAGGCGCGCGTCAGTCGGCGGCGGAGCGCCTGCGCGGCGCGTCGCAGGGCATCTGCGCTTGCGCATATTTGATGGCGACGCGCATCGCGTCCTGCACCAGCTGCTCGCATGTTATAAGACTCACCTATATTAATGTAAGAAATAAGTTAATCGAGTGTTTCATTCATTATTATTATTTGAGTAAAATATATATGTTAAGAGTATGTTTGAAAATGTCATAACTTCGTCTGTCACCGCACTTTCCCGCAAGACAGACTAAAGTCAAGACATTTGATTGTCTGTCTTTAGCCATCTTTTTGGGATTCCGTACCCAAAGGGTGAGACGGGACCATATAACTAAGACTTCACTGTCCGTTCGTCTTTCATTTTGTTACCAAGCTGTACCTCATGAATCGTAATATTTAGATGGTTGAAATTTTCCCAGATGATGTATTTCTTTTAAAGGTTAGAAAATTGGATAAAATATATATTTTAATGGGGCTTCCATACAGCAGAACAGTTTTTTTATTTAAACAAAAAAGTCAGAAATGTTGCTTCCCGAACAATAATTCCGCCGTTAAATAATGTTAATTAATGATAAACACATATAATAAATAAAATATACCTTGGTGTCGCTCATCTCGGCGCGCGTGAGCAGAGAGCTCTCCGCGGCGGGCAGCAGGCTCGCCTTGAATATCGGCAGCACGCAGGAGAGCCACTTCTCTGCGGTGAACGTCGCCGTCACCATGTCCTATGCACGTACCGTTTTATTTAAAAAAAACATTGTCAGAAACAAGTTTATTTAATATTAGATTCTACAAGTTGAACGCTTTTATTTGATATCCATATTGACAGGGATGTGCAAAATGATGTAATCTCAAACATAAATAAAATTTAAATAAAAACTTGTATAAAAGCAGCTTCACGCTTTATCCCGCACAACAGGCAGTCAGACACAACTCTGCCGTCGAGACACTCCGTTGATCGCTTTCAGCTCGAAATCGATCGACGACGATCGACGCCGCTCTCTGTTTTAGCAGAGCGGGAAATGTAAATAATTTAAATATTCTTCCCAAATGGGAATCAAACTTATGACCGATCGTTTTTAAGCGATTCGACGACATCATCTCTGAAACTGAACAAGCGATTAGTTGTCTTGTGTTGTAGGTTCGATTTCCACTCAGGGAAAGGATTAGTTTTACATTATTATAATTTTCCTGCTTTCGTAAGACAAATGGCATTGAGTAAAGTGGGAGGTGGAAAATGTAGTGTCTTGGTACTGGGATCTCAGTAGGGCATTCGCCCTGTTGTACCGGATATTTTTTTTCAATACTAACTTACAAACCTTTTTCTATTCAATCTTCCATTATAAAAATTGGAATCTCTTAGATTAGACTTTACCTTAGGCACATGAGCGGCCGCCACCACCGTTCCCCCTGCACACCCCAAAAGTAACGCGGGCGCGCGTGGCTCAGAGTTAAGAGCCGCAACACAACGCCGCGCCGCCGCCGCGCACAGCAAGTACGACGAGCGCACAAAGTGCACCGTGAACCTGCGACCCTCAGATAACGAGCTTGAGCACGCTTCCTCCACCTCCGCATCTGCTAGCGCTCTGATTTGGGAGGATAAGGCGGATTTTAACACCAAGGCCCAGTTACAAATTTGTTGATGGATACGAAAAAACGGGAAATTAAAATATTTAAAAATTAAAAAAGCTTTAAATAATAACTATTATGCTTTTGCTGTTCTTATGAAAAATTGTATTTATTATTTCTTGTATGATCTTTACTGATTTATATTCATTATTATAGTAATATAAGCTCATGTATATTATAATATATACTTATTTATATTGCTATTTAAAAAAAATGAAAGTCGGCGTCTAGTTAGGGGCGAGGACGGCATTTTTTTAAAATATATTTTAAATATATTATTTAATTTACAACCGGCTTCTTAAGGTAAGTTAAATAGATCAACTAATTCTTAATATTAATTTTATGTATTACATGGAGGCAAGCATCTTTGTTGGTATTCTTAAAATATTTTGTGGTGGATAAAGTCAGGTACCGACTCAGAACCCACCTTACCGTACCTTGCCATCTACGTTAGGCGTTGCAATATTCCTATTAAATCAATACCCACACGAATTCCCTAAACACAGATAAGATAGCTAATAAATAATAATTCGCAAAACTGACTCACTGTAAAGCTACATCGTTTTTATTACAGGCCCTCTTCCGCAGGGTGTCTAACAGTTGTAGACACTCTGCGTACTCTCCGTAAGGAGCCCCTCCTCCTACACTGCAGAGAGCGGAGAGCTCCTCCTTAATGGCTGTGACTTCTTCCCTCACTCTCTCAGGGTCTGCCAGCTCAACTACTTCCGACAGTTTTTGTGTACGACAGAAAAGTTCGCGAGCCTGTGTTAAGGTTGAATTTTATTTTATAATAAGCTAGTCTTTTATAATAAATAATTTAATATAAACAGTAGAAATTTCTAAAGATGCTCACGCTTTCACTTTAAAAAAATTAAATATTTTTTTAGTACAGCCTTCCTCAAGTTATATGGCTAATACGCTCGTGCGATATTAACCAACTGACAGATAACAGACAAACCTGCAATTTGTCATGTATGATCGATCGAAAAGGGGAAATTGTAAATAATATTTTTTTTAGCTTCACGCTGTATCCTTGTCAGAGTAGTTAGAGATAACTGAGCGCCAAACGCTATGGTCCCTGCATATCTCTTTCGCCTCGTCCACGGTCATTACTCTCTTCATACATGCCCTTCGGACGTTCTCAAGCTTAAAAAGCTTGACCGTGACCTTCCCCTCATCAGTATCTCACTGTTTTTGAAGGTCAACCGAGGTGTTCTCCCCCTCTGGTACCACTCACCTTTGCTTCATAAATATTTCTCACCATTCTTCATCAGTCATCCTCTCAACAAGCACGTTGTAAATAGTATAATTATATGATATACACACTTGTCTCGCGGCGTCGCCCGCCAGCGCGTGCAGGGCGGGCGCGTGTCCCCCCGCGCCCCTCACCCGCGTCACGCACACCTCCCCGATGTACCCCGTAGAGGGCACGTGAGTGCCGCAACACAGCTCTCTAGCGTAAATATTGGTGACGTTTATAAAATTGTACTTATATTAATAACATAAAGCATTATTTATACTTATTTAGAATTTAAGGCCATGGTGGCGAAATGCAACAGCGTCTGAATATAAACGCTATTGGTTGTGGGTTCGAATCCCTTTCGAGGGAATGATTATATTTCATTTCACCATAATGATAAGATAAAGCGCGGCGCTGAGTTCGCTTCTCTGAATCCAAAGTGTCATTTTTGGGCTGAAAGTTGTCAACGGATTGTCTTAAAACAAAGATAATAATTTAAAAAGATAATCATTACAAAGTAAGAATATCAAGTTAAGACCCAGACAACCCGAATCGACAATATTATATTTAATACTTATATATAAATTGTTTAGAAATGTTTTTGTTAATCCAACATTAACTGGATTAACAAAAACATTTCTAAACACCTTTATCAGTTAATAAACACAACACTTTAATGAAAAAAAAAAATTCTAAAAACTTACTTGGACACAAGCGGTGACATACACGTCACAAGCCTCAGACCGGTCTCGGGATAGATCTCGCCGGGAACAGTCAGTACATCAGACTCTAAAGATATCTGCGACATATCTAGCACTCGCGTGTCTATTGTTGCGTTTGATTTTATACATTCCCTATGAATAAAACAATTGACATTTATATGAAGAACGATTGCAGAAAGGCAATATTTTTTTAATCACAATACCAGTGGGACAGTGTCTGACTGTGCGTATAGTTTTGGGTTCAATGTTCGATATTAGAGAGGGTAACTGTATTTAAAAATTTAATTTCCTTTTTCTGTTCTGGCAAGACAAAGCGCGGCATTAAATTCGCCACTTCACATGCAATGTCTCGATTTTGAGCGTGAAACTGTCAAAGGAGTGTCTGACACTGACACTAGATTGTTGGTAAGCGAATGTAATAATAAGACACTCTGTAGTACATTTTCTGCTTGACATTTTAAGAGAAGATAAAAAAATAATTGAAATGCTCCCGCAAATCGAATTCGAACCGACACGCTGTTCCACTATTTACCTGTATAAAGTGAATATCTATCATTTAAACATTAAAAAAAAAATCTCACCTTATTAACTCTTGTGCGTCCAGTACAACGTTCTGCGACAACTTCTGACCGTAAACCGACAAATTTAAGGAGAGCCCTTTCTCCGTTACACTAGAACCAGTTTGACATATTACACTATTCGGCAGCACTTTCCTCAACGCAGCGTTCAACAGATGCACTGCCGAATGATTTCTCATAGTGGCCAATCTTTTTTCACTATTCACTATTAACTGAACACTATTGTCATTTTTTATATACAAACAGTCACTATTTTTCAAAACAAAATGTCCCCTGTGAAACACTATGTCACGTATTTTAAAAACACTATCTATTTTAAATTGTATGCTGGAATTGAACACCATATGGCCGTCATCAGCCGTTTGACCGCCTTCTTCACAGTAGAAATTTGTGCTTTCAGTTATTATGTAATAAGGCTTATTTTCGGCTGGCTCTGAATAGTCTATCCATTCGCCATTTTCATCTAAAATGGCTACCACTTTAGTTTTTAAAGGTTTTAATATAATTTCATCTTCGTTTACCGCATAATTATATTTGTGGTGATCATATGTCATTTTTATGTTATTTTTGTATAAAGTTTCGATGGTTTTATCGAACATAATACCTTTATTAGATGCTTGTTCTTTAAACGCCGTTTTGTGTCTGGATTTGTGATTGGAAAGAAGTTTCCAGAAGCCTTTTCTATCTATTTCCAAGTTATTTAAATTAGCTATCCGCTCAATAACGTCCTCTTGAAAGCCATGAGTGTCGTATAACTTGAAGACTAATTCTCCGGGTATAGTTGTCGATTTCACTTTGGACATGGTCTGAAAATAACATTTTGCAATTCTATTATTATTTTACATTTAAATATGAGTGTTTTGTACAAAACTGTAGTAGAACAGATGAGAAAATATTAATAAATATTTCACATAACGCTTGGATATACTTTGATGCGATTGTAAAAAAGACAAAAGAAACTCCCATTGACATTCTATGAATGTCGGAGTGTAAAATGGCTTTGTAGAAAGGAGAGCTCGGTGCAGTGACTTGGGACTAGTGTATATTAAAGAGGCCCCTGTAAATATACAATAGCTATTGCGTCCACTGTTCGAGCTCCTCCTCTTCCTCCTCTATTATACCGAGCTCTTGGCAAAAAGTCCAGAAAAAATGCTTACCTCTTTAAACTCCTTGTAACCTAAAGTAAATCCTGCACTATCGATATCATTCAAAGCCTCTACTTCAGGATACATTTTGGCCAAATCTTTCCATTTTTTGCTTAAACTTGCCCTGAGTTTAGCATAATTTTCTTTTTCGTAGTCTATAATGAGCTTCGCGTCTTTTTCTTTCACTACCAGCTCTGGGTAGGCCTCTCCAAGAGTTATGATCACCTCATTGTATAATTGGCTAAGAAGATTGGGATTTTGGAAAACATCTGTGCTTATTTTAAAACATTTACGCATTATCTGCTTTAAATTAAGGCTGCAAAAAAATATTTTTTCAATATTACTTAATTTATAATTTGCATACATTAATTCATACATTTTTTATTTTGGAACTCGATCGGCAAGCGGAGAAAGGATAGAGTTGACACTAAGTCGTCTGTGTCTAACTCGAGCCATAATTGCGCGAGATAAGTTTCAAAACAAACAAATTTAGTTACTTCTTACCTGGAAGAAGGGTACACTCCATCAGCCAGGCAAATACTAATCATGCGAGCGTGGTCCGACAGGCGTCTATAGGCCTGGTCCAATATAGCATCGCTACTATAGTTAGAAGCGTATGGCGACGCACCTTTGCTATTCTTTGAATATGAAATACAAAAAGGAAATGAGATTAGATACAATAATCTTTTGGAATATGTAAAGACTATGGTGGAAGCTTCCTGTGGGACTGACAATATTGACATTTTTAAGTGAAATTTTAAGAAAAATGGCCAATTTGATGATGATGATTTAAATACGTAATGATGACACTACATGAAAAACTAAAAAAAATATTTATTATATTAAATAAAAGTTCTTTAAATTATACGAAAAAAGTATTTATTTCGGTCGTTAGTTAAATTGTAAATGCGTATAAGGATTTTGAACGCTTACTTTATTGGTCAGAACGCTTGGGTGGATCGAGAGACACGAATACCAGTCCCATTACGTTCAAGATTTCATAGGTTTTCAAAAAAAAAACCTTATCGTATGTAGTTAACACATGCATAAAAATGTATGAAAATGAATGTAATCACTGATTACTTTTCACTTTTCTACACTGTTTTATTGTATTGAAAACTTGAAATGTAATGTTTCCTTTTTATATAGTAAAATTATGAGCAGTGCACCTTTTCGATGGAGGTAATGATCGGTCTAAATAAGTCCGTATCGTAGTTAGAGTTTACACCTTGCATTATGGCGGCCATACGCTCCAGTCCCATACCAGTGTCCACGTGATGTCGTCTCAAACTCGTTACTGACCCATCGGACTTTCTGAAGTAAAAAATATTAGGACATTACAATCCAGTACAAAATATGAAATATTTGAATGCATACCAGATGAAGTATGGTATAGACACCATCTGATTGTAAACGCGATCGGTTGTGAATGCGTTTCCCACTTAGAGAAACGGTAAAACAAAGTCTGGCATTGAATTCTGTCAGTCAACAGGCAATGTCTGAAATTCGGCGGGAAGCGGAATACGTAGTGTCCTGTCTACCCTGATATGCAGGATAATAGCGTGAAGCCTTAAAAAAAATATATTAAATTATCTAATTATTATGCCACTTGAAGATTTTTCTCGCATAGCAGGGTTGTCTGACAATTTCAAGGCAGTGTCTTGGTTTCCCGCCTTTACCGAAATCAAGATATCGTGTGTTAAGTAATCGAACCGGCAACCAATCGTGTTTACAGTCAGACGCTATTCCAGATATACTCAGGCATAATATATTATTAGATAATTATTGAAATCAAATGATAAAAAGTGTAATAGATTTGAATTTACTAAGAAAATTAAATTTAAAAAATATCACAGTATTACATTTTGTTAAAATCCTTTAAGGTCATTAATATTAAATACTTTGCGATCTTAAAACATAAATATTTTAAAAATGTAAAATATATAAAAAAGATGTCTAATAAAACATTACAGGTACTTAATGAGTTAGTAACATTACATGGAATTTGAAAGCGCAATGGTATTTTCAATCGTAAAAGTGATACGAGCATGTCATAGCTGGCATATTTATGATGTTCAGAGCGATATATAAAGGAAGCACTCCAATACTGAATGATACAAAGAGCGCGTCGCGGTACGGCGTCAACAATGAACTTTAAGTACAGCTTATGTTTGTCTATAATATTGGCGACTCTGTGTGTCGTCTACGCGAAACCTAACGACGAAGATCCATATGCTTTAAAAAGTAAGTAAAACTATAAATCAGATTGACATAATATAAAAAAAAAATAAAAACGGCTTTTTAGGTTTCTATTTCAAAATAAGATTTGCAACTTCAATTTTAGTTATAAATCATAATACTTGGCTAAAAATATTATCAGTAGTATCTTGTGAATCAACGACTAATTGTAAACACGATTTGTTATGGGTTCGATTACCATATATTTATTTCTCTGTAAAAGGCAAAGATAAAGCGGTCGAGTAAACACAAAGCGCGGGGTTGAGTCGATTTGTGCCGGAAAACAGTCACCGAAGTGTCTTGACACTAGGTAGTTTGTGACTACTCTTTTTAATTTCACGCTTTCCTGCGTAGCAGGGTAGACAGAAAGTATCTAGTATCAAACACGCCGTACTTTGCTTTCCACCAAATTCGAGACATTGCGTGTTGAGTGGTGGAACTCAACGGCGCACTTTGTATTACCAGAGCGAAGAATTGAAAATAATTTAAATATAATCACTCCCCTGATGAGTGGGAATCGAACCCAAAACCGATCACGTTTACAGTCAGACGCTGTCCCGCTGCGCCACGGCCGGCCTCACACTGACTACTCTGCTATTCGGGATAAAGGGTTAAATTGCTTTTTATAGATATTTTTTTAATCTTCATGAATGTAACGACATTTCAACAAGTATTGTTATTGGCAAGAAGTGAGAAGGAAATAGCTTTACAAGATTATGTTACACTGAATAATTCACAGGGGTCGATAGATATCTATAGAAACTTCTAGAAATAAGAAGTATACAGGCAAAGTTAATAAATAAATAGAAGACAGCAGATTGTATGAAGATCGCTGTTATTATTCAACATAAAATGTTCTCCTTTTGGCATATTTTATTTGAGGTAAGCCGTTTTTTCTTTTCAGATAATGTAGAAAAGGCACTCGGCAAGAAAGTGGGTAAAGTTGTTATGGCTAAGGCCGTCTCATTGGCCTGTTTATATGAATTCGAAAAATCTAAATGTTCGGGTGTTTGTAAAGCTATGTTTAATTTTCCCTATTCGCGTGTTGTTTTTAATATTTGCATATGCTATGAACGTGATTATGACAATTAAAAATATGAAATCGCCAGCATTTCAACAACAGCTTGGTTATAAATTAAATAAAGCAGGTTAAAACTATCATTTTTTTTATTATTTAGTGCTTCCTATACTTTTTCACAATAATATGGTATAATTTCATATTAATCACTAGGAATGCTTGCGACTTTGTGCGCGTGCAATTTGATATCTTTCGACCTTAATTACAAAATAAAAGTATCCTATGCTACTTATTATTCCATCAGCTATGCGACAGTTGACAGCAGCCACAATGGGATTTACTTCTGTTCGACACGAAATCACAGATAATGTTGAAACCCATATGTAAGACGCGCAAAGCCCAATGCTATTGGATGTTTATGTATCACCGGATCACTTGCCCACTTGATGCCTATTATTATACCAGAATTTTAGTGAATAATTATATAAATATACGGGATATCTTCATGTATAAACATATCTAGATCTAATGATGAATTTTTGTCCAATATTTCTTAGGACACAGAACTGAGTACAATTATAACCCCATAAAAATATAAATGTGAAATGACAGCCAACATCAATATTACGATACGTGCCTAAGAGTATTTTATAAAAAATTAAATATTCTTTCTTCTGTTAACATATCGAAGCCTAAGGTCCGACTTGGATATTTTATAAGCCATCTTAAAGGTTCGATCAAGGTGTCAGTCAGCATATGAATCAAAGTTTATTCAGAGTGACACCTTGACTCACCAACTAGCCTATGAAAATTCAGAATATTTTACATATTGACATGATATATACAGATTGAGATAGGAAAACGATTTTATGACTCATTCAATTCAGGATCTAGGCGTAATAGCATTCATTCTTAGATAATCCAGGTATATTAAAAAGTTAACTATATTTGTTCCTGTACAATAGTCTATTAGTCCGTAGCACACTTGAATATTGTTGTCAAGTATGGTCGCCTGCTGACAAAAATCATACTAAAAGAATTCAAAGAGACTTTCAAATATCTTAATCAAAATATATCGAAATCTATTAAAAAAACTAAATCACGTTAAAATGAAATCTCTTGCTAACCGGATTAATCGCGTATATTTTGATATTCGAAAATACATTTTTGGACACCTGACGTTTTGAACACTTTACAGTAGTCCGTGGTCACAGGACTACTGTAAAGTGTTCGAAACGTCAGGTATCCAAAAATATATTTTCGAATACCAAAATATACGCGATTAATCCGGTTAAATAGTTTCATTTAAAATTATAGATCTCTTATCAATATAAAACTCCTGCGTAGACTAAATATTAATACTTCTAGATTTCTAGGCTGACATCACTAGAACTAAATTCTGGTATAACAATTCAGTCATTTGTATGTCATGCTCATTTAATAATTACCTAAAAAACGATGCAACATTGGAAATTGTTTTTTTTTTATTATTTGTACTTTGTAATGAAGATTTATGTTAGAGAGAGAGCGATTGAGATGAGGTCCTCCTCAGAGGGAGAGAGGGCAGAATTTTCTAGTTCTGGTTCTATTAGAAGCTGCTCTTTGTTCATCATGTGAAGCAATACTCGACGAGCGTTTTTTTCGTCATCAAATTTGAGTAATCGTTTTATCTTCTTATGGACTGTGACCGTGGTTGTAAAGTCATATTTGTGGATTCTTTCTGTGAATTTACGTATCAGAGTATGAATTCGTTGAATTGAGAATTTATTTAATGAAAGGACACATAACTTCCAAGACAGTATAAAGAGTGTAAACGGACTCTCTTATGATTAGAGAGTTAGTGGTAACTAACTCTTTTGAATATTTATTAGCTTAGAATTAGAAACACTGAGGATGTTGGTCACTTTGTTTTATTAGTATTTGTAGTGATTTGTTGTTGTAAAAATACGAAGCGACGTGCTCCGTGCGTTCATGTTGAATTTTAGGACGCGTATGCTCGGAGCTAATACAATATTTGTGTTTTGTTAAGTGTTGACAGTTACGTCATTTTTTTTTAACTTCACGTTTTTATCCTGCACTAGAAGGGTAGCCGCACTTCCTCTTTTACTAGAGCGAGGTAGTGAAAATAACTTAAATAAAATCACTCCCCCGGTTGGGGATCGAATCCACAACCGATCACCTTTACAGTCGGACGCTGTCCCACTGCGCCGCGACCGGCCTTATGTCAATTGACTGAAAATAATCCTGAACAGCCGTTGGATATACGAATTAATAAACAAGTCTTTATTAACCGTGATAATGAAATTGAACTTAATAGAAGACCATAGCTTTTCATAATTAGAATAGAAAATCTGTAGGAATTACAGGGATACATGAGATTATCACATTTTTGCCCTTGTCTTCACCAGTTCTGATGTTTCAACGTGTACGGTTGTGGTTATTTCAGAAACATTTCCAGCTTTAATCTACTTGTAGTCTGCATGTACATCATCGTCGCATTGATTTTTGTTATTTCTAACTAATGAATGGACGATTTTTAATTTGTAGGTGTGCCCTTGTAAATTGTTACAAATGCTGTTTATATTATGTTTGCAAGAAAAATTAAAATAACAAAATAATCATCATTTTCACTTATTCACTTCACACTATACAGTGCATTAAACACTTGTTTATGAAATGTCTTTTTAATTGAATAGACGCGAACAATTTACACTTTTACACTATATCACGTAATAACTCCTCGACGGCGACGTACTACCCGTCAAAAAGTCGCCTTATAGAGTCATACTCTCACTATTATATTAATAATTATGTAGGTATTATTATATTATTTATTTGTAAACTACCCTGATATTAATAACTTCCTTACAGTATGTACGTGTTCACAGCGCTTATGGTTATTGTCTTCGCGTGATAGAGAGATTATTCTAAGAATCTGTATTGTCTGACGCGAAAACGTTGTTCTAAAAAAATCTCCAAGTATAAGAGCGAATCGAATTCATTGCAAATAAATTATTTGGTGACCAGACGGAGTCATATAAGCAACGTACGACTACGACTAAACAATAAAGGTTCTCATTTCTGGTGAAACCCTGACAACCCAACATCGTTTCCCTGTCATAAACGATGTCATGACTCTGAAACACAAAAGAATTGAGAAACATAAAAATGGACTGATGCACTTCCAAGCAGAGGTTTTATCTATTAATAGCGAAACTACGAAGAAGGATTAGATCGAGCCCAATCAGCAATTCTTACGCCAGGTAAGAGACTTCTTGGTCTTTCTAGGACATAAGGCGGACAAGGAGACATGGTGGTGGAATCACAGGAGGTGATTCGTGAAAAGAGGGCTGCTTTTAAGAAGTGGCAGGCCACCCATTTTTTTGACGTTTACAAATTGGCACGTGCTTGGGATAAAATTACACCAGGCATCTCAGAGTATCTTTATGTTGAAGATTCCCAGTGGAAGCTGATTTGTAGTCATGTATCTGTGAAAGAAAGCTGGAGGTGCTACAATGAGCTACTGAATAATGAGGCACTTATTGTCCTAATAATACCTAACGAAACTTTGGATTGTCGTCGAGCCATAAAAAATTGAAAAGCGGTGGGACCTAATGTAATTCCGATTCCGAGATATATAGAGAAATCCTAAGTGTGGAATAATACTTCAAAAATAGTAAATATAGAAATATTTTTATTATACGTGAAGGGATTGAAAATGGAAATAACACACTTTACATTACACAATAATCACTTTACACGAAGCTCCGCACAATTTAACTAAACCGTGGTGGGTTCACGAAGTACAATACAAAAAATACAAAAAAATGTATTCATCAAAGATTTTAGATGAAACTATTTCAAACTCATCCGGTGGTAGAAAGTTTCCAACCACTTATAAAAAAATATAAAAAAAGTTTTTGGACATCTGATGTTTCGAACACTTTGCAGTGACCTACCTGTGACCACGGACCACTGTTAAATTTTATTTGTTTAATAGTTATATTTTATTCTTGCACTTGCGGCCAGCTAATCTAACTGTTGTAATTTTGTAGCATTTGAGTTGGTACTATTGGTTTAATGACAAAAAACTAACCTATGCTTATAAAAAAAACTAACCAAGCAAAACAACAAATAAACAAATTAAGGTTGAATGAAACTATTTTAACCGACTTTATGCTACATATTCACGCTAGGGAAAGTAGATATATTCCTAAAATGATCCGCGAGGCTATTGAAATTCAAAAACATCCAAATTTCAATAGAAAGGTTGGAAACTCTCTACCACCTGGGACCCACTTATAAAAAATTTAAAGTCTCAAATCCACCACACCAGAGACAAAGATACAGTGAGCTCATTCTGCAAGAATCCAAGGCAGTACGCGAGTCAATTAAGAAACAGATGGCGGTAGTTTGATATAATTATTTTTTGTATCAACTGACAGACGAATGCCACCTCAATCTACCTGTGACCACGGAGTACTGTAAAGTGTTCGAAACGTCAGGTGTCCAAAATGTATTTTCGAATACTAAAATATACGCGATTAATCCGGTTAAAATAGTTTCATTTAAAACGTATAAAAATCGCGAAAATCAAAGATCTCATTAAGATGAATGAATAAATGAATGAAATACACTTTATGGTACACCAAGGAAAATACATAAAATTTTAAAACAGAAAAAAACAATGTCAAAGAGCATACAATCGGCGGCCTTATCGCTAGAAGAACGATCTCTTCCAGACAACTGGTTGGCATAGGACATTATAATAAATAAATTATGGGTGGAGGTGTACTATAATACAAATATAATAAAGTAGTAAAATAATACATACATAAATAATCAGAAAATGCACACATAAGAAAAACACACACAATTTTAAAATAAATGAGGATAGGAGGAGGAGAAAGGTAAAGGGATGTAAATAGGATTTTAAGTATCAATATAATATTCATAAATGCGACGTTTAAATATATCTAGAGATTTAGCTCGACGTACTGCTAAGGGCAAGGAATTCCATAAGCGTACTGCATTAATTGTAAAAGATTTTGAGTAACAAGTTGAAGAGTGAGATGGGATACTTAAAATTAAATTATCCTCGGAGCGCAGTGAGCAACAGTGAGAAGCACCAAGGAATTTAAACCTCTCTTTTAAATAAAGAGGAACTTTTGGATTGAATAGGACACAATAAAGAAATAATAGAATACGAGTATTCCTGCGAAGGCGGACTGGGAGCCATTTGAGTTTTTTGCGGAATTCAGAAACATGGTCATATTTGCGTAGCCCAAATATAACCCGTATACAGAGATTTTGAATGCGCTCAAGTTTATTAAGTTGCTCCTTGTTTAAATCGAGATAACATATGTCGGCATAATCTAAGATTGGTAATAAGAGAGTTTCTGCTAACCTAATTTTGGTAGGTATGGGCAGAAAGTTTTATAACCTACGCAGAGAACCAATAGCTGAAAACATCTTTCTGCTCACTTCGGTAACCTGCGGAATCCATGATAACGTTTTATCTAAGATTATGCTCAAATTTTTGACCTTGTCTTCAAAAGGAATAAGGACTCCATCAAATTTCATAGGTAGTAGATTAGTCCAATCAATTTTCGTTAATAACTTTTGGCTACCAATTATAATGGCCTGCGACTTATTTAGATTAACTGTTAGACCATGGGTTTTACTCCAGTGAGAAATGTGTGCAAAGTCATTGTTGATAACACTTATTGAGTTCAGTTCATTTAAATGCGACGTTAGGTATAGTTGTAGATCATCAGCATACAAGTGGTAGAGAGAAGATAGATGATTAGTTATGGAGTTAATAAAGATTGAAAATAACAGAGAGGACAACACGCCACCTTGGGGGACGCCAGCATTTAGTACACACCAGTTGGAATAATTATCGTTAACACGTATACGTTGCCGACGCCCGTCCAAGTAACAATGAAACCAGTCAATTACATTAGGAAATATGTTAAGAGACCTTAAAAAAGCCAGCAGAATATCATAGTCAACACTGTTAAACGCATTGCTGAAGTCCAACAATGTCAACACAGTCACCCGCTGCTTATCCATACCATCGGTAATTTTGACTAATGCAGTAGTCGTGCTGTGACCAGGACGAAAGCCGGATTGGAAAGAATTTAAAAGATTATTTTTGGAAAGGTATAAGCTTAACTGTTGATGTACCAGTCGCTCTAGGACTTTAGCGAGGAAAGAGAGGATAGATATTGGACGATAATCAGTAACACGGGACAGGTTGGGTTTTTTAGGGACAGGAATCACTTGAGCATCTTTCCACGCATAGGGAACTTTACCCGTGATTATAGAGTGATTAAGAATGGACGTGATTATAGGTGTCAAAAGGTCAAGGATAGGAATGATCAACTTGCGACTGATGCAGTCAGTACCAACGGCATTAGAGTTGATACTTAAGATGTTCCTCTTAACATCTCTTTCAGTAATTAGACTAAAAACAAAAGGTGAGAAATCTGGAGTGGATGAAGCAAGAATTTGATTTATCGTATTTAATTTTGTGGCTCCATCTTTAACAGCCTAGGATGAGAAATGCTGATTAAGCTGACCGAGGCCACAGTTTTGAGTGTTATCTTCTTAACTAACTTTCACAACTCCAAGTGATTTAAGGAATTTTCAAACATTACTTGAGTCATCTTTCTCTAAAATAGATTTATGAATGTGGCGTCGTTGTTCGTCTCTACAAATTCTGTTGCAGTGATTTCTAGCTTTCTTATATTTTTTAGATTTGCGTCGCTCATTCGTCGATTTTACGTCATCTGCAAGCCAAGGAGCAGGAAGATCCTTAATTCGAACTGGCCTAATATTCGCGTGTACGTCGTAATTGGTTCAAAAGGGAATTGAAAATTGCAACCCAATCATCAAGAGACGATGCATGCAAAACTTCGTGCCAGTCAATTTTAGCTGAATCCTCTTTCAGACGCTCTAAGTCCATACCAGCAAAATTACGCTGCAGAAGAATTGTAGTTTTTACTTTAGGAGGTTTAATCTTGTAAGATAGGAATATAAGGTCGTGATAAGAAAGCTGTAGCAGCGCATTGACCATGCTTTTCAACATAATCAAGAGAAGAAACAAGAATAATATCTAGAAGGGAAGGAGTACAATTAGGAAAGAAGTGAGTCGCGGAGAGTGGGAGAATATTTAAATTAGATGCTTCGACCATAGAGCTAAAACGAGTAGAGCGGGTGTCATTTCTTAATAAACACGTGTTAAAGTCGCCCATAATTATTGCGTGCTTATATAGGGGTACATATTTATGTAAAAGATCATCGAAAGAAGAGAAATACTCGATCGATGAAGTAGGACTGTAGTGTACCCTGTGTGTAGTGACCCTAGCAAAACTTTAGTATGGGCGACAGCTACTTCCATCAAAAGGTGCTCAGTAGGGGATTAGCTTGACACTGCGACTGGTCAATAATATTAAAAGGTAGGTGCGAGCGGAGATATATTGCTACACCACCTACAGTATTTCTATTACGATCATTCCGTACCAGGTGAAAACCTGGAAGAGCGTATGAGGAAGAAGGTAAGCAAGGCTTCAACCAGGATTCTGACACCAAGATTGCATGTATGTTTTTGTTTTCAAAGGACGATAGTAAGTCGGGATAATGTGCAGGAATACTCTGGGCATTAATATGTACGATGTTAAAATTTTTCAGTACGTCTGAGAAGTGAGAATCAAGGGTTTCGCTTAAAGTAGGAATACCAAGAAGACTGTCGTCACTATTCAACCCATGGGAAGAAGAAGACATAGAAAAAAATGTGTCGTCGTTGTCATCATCATCATCTAATATTATGTAATATTAAATATATATAATAATAAATATATATAATAATAAATATATTAATAATATCATATATTAAAAATACTGTCAATTATGTATGTATATAGATATATTTATATAAATATTTAAGTTAATATATATATATACATACATATATATATATATATATATATATATATATATATATATATACAATTACAATACTAAGTCCATAAACCCACCAGCTACTTAAAGGATCAATTTAAAGTAAGAAAACTAAAATTAAATAAAATTTTTAAAAACACTTAAAACAATAATTAAGACTAAAATAAAAAAAAAAAACAAAACAAACAAAACTTAAAATAACAAGACATAAATAGAACATTAATATAATTAAAATTTTTCTACAGTTACAAAAAAAAGAAAAATAGAATAGTAAAAATTAAAAGTTCTATAATTATCTATCTACTACGAAGTGTGCAAAATTACTTGCATCTAAATCATAACTGCCATTGTCATTGTAGTGCAGGTTGTCATGAACTACATTTGACTTGCATGAATAATAAAAAGATAATACAAAATAAAAAATAAACAGGGTACTTAAAGTAGGAATAGTCAAAAAAGAGGTATTACGAAAACTAGCCTTGTATATTTACATTGAAAACTTATTTCTTGATTACCCTTTTCGTTCGAGCAGCAGGAATTTTGGCTACAGGACTTTTACTCGTTTCTACTGTCACCGGTGAGTTCGGTGTTTGTTGAAAAATAGCGTCAAGCTCTGCCAAAGTCTCCACACGATGCTGAAAATCATCCGGTGCAATAATATGTATCCTGTCATCCCGGGTCCAGCACTTGCCAATGCCAAAACGCTGTCTGACCGCAAGGAACACCTCGTGACGGGACTTGCTTAAGAACTCTCATTGAGTAATTCCAGTGCCCTTGAGCTTCAATTTGGCATACCAAACCTGGTTACGTACAGTTTGTTCAGCGATTTTCACAACAATAGATCTGGGCTTGTTAACAGATAAGCGACCTAGGCGATATGATGTTGTGATACTTGAGCTGGCAAAGTCCAAATGCTCAGCAACCAGACTAGTTATGCGCACCTTCAAGTCTTCAGACTTTACTTCATTAACTCCATGGAAAAGAAGCATCTTGCGCCTTCTCTTCATCTCCTGACGCTCTATTTCCTTACTGACATATTCAACCTGCCTTTGTAAGGTGGTAAAAGCAGAGAGTATAAAACTTTGGAACACATTGAAGTCCGCAGCCAGAGAAGCAGTTGTCAAAGGAGTGGATGTTTTCTGCAGATCATTTTGAAACGCTATTATCTTAGTGTTAAGCATCTCTGCCATCGATGCAAGTGAATCTTTGATAACTTCATAGTGTACTTGTGTCAAGTGTTTAATAAGTGGTACCAAGTGATTAATTGTAGGAATTAAATCTGCCGGTAGGTTATGTTAATCACATACACATAATATTTCACGAGGTAATTAAAAAAATGTATGTTTAATATTTTATGTTTAATATTATAGTAGCACTATTGCAAAACACGTAGTTACGTTTTTTTGTCTCCTACCCGAATTATAAGATATAGTTTTAGTTATTTGTGTAATAGCAATAATCTAGTCAACGTCGTTAGCTTGAATTCCAATTAGATCGTTGCAACTTTTGTTTGCTTGTCTTTCTCGATTCTATTCATAATAATCCTTTCACGCCATCAAATGTAAAAATGTTCTGCTTCCTTGGCTCCGATACCTTTCTAATTCTAAATGAATTTTCTTAAATCACCAATCTACCACACTAAATTTTATTATCAATCCATTACTGTGAAAAATGCAATTCAAAATTTGTAATGGTTTTTGAAAATCGTCTTAAAGAATTCTTTTTTAATTTAGATAATCAGTATCCTATTCCTGTCCGTTTATATAATGTATGTATGTGTAAATATTATGCATTTATTAATAATCAAATGTTATTTCTCATTTCTTTCTACTATATTTTTATTCTTTACCAAAGATTATCTATGAAAGATTACTTGATTTTTTTGTATACATAATACGCTATTTTCTTTTATTCTATTCTATAATAAAGCAAATAAATATAAAATATCTATATCATAGTGTTTCCGCCATAGACATTTAAACGAATGAAATTCCTTGATGATAACATTTCGTTGAAAGCATTAAAAAAAAAACTGAAATACTTGAGGACCTCGCCGGATATAAAAGCAGCATTTCCAAAGAACACAAGCATATTATGTGAAAAGCAATAAAATGAATATCAAACACGACTTGTGTCTTTTAATGCTGTTGGTCACACTGGCCAGCATTTACTCGGCACCGAGCGACGACAAGGCAAATACGAGACACATTACCGGAAAGACGATGTTTGTCATTTGTTGTTATTTTTTTAAATTATAATAATTATTTTTCAATTGCAGAAAGTCCCACAAGCGCAGTTGACGACGAAATAATAAAGCCCAAACCTGACTCATTGCTTTTTGTTAGAGTAGGTTGTGATCGAAATTATGAGTGCTGGTATATATGTGACCGTTTAAATTTCTCTATATATATTGAAGTGTATAGCATGACGTGCTTATGTCACAATGACCGAAGTTAAGCGCTTGTTTATAAAAAAATTGAAATCTGAAAATAAAATATGTTCTAGAATATAAATTTAGAAATTTTTCAAGAGTTTTATTGAAATTTAACGGTAACACATCACGATACGTTAGACCTTAATTGTTTATTATTGTACGGCGCAAAGTTATTGGTAAGCGCCGTGCGATAACAGATACTGTTTTTTTATTTAAAAATCAATGAAGTATCATCAGCAAACAATACTATCTCATGGCTCTTTGTAACTAGATTTAGTAGATAATTTGTAAATAATGAAAAGAGGAAAGAACCAAGAATAAATTCCTTAGGGAATAGAACAGAGCAGCGTTTGAGGCCGATTAATAAGCCAGGATATTTGTCACCATTTACATCAACCCTGTAAAATCTGTATGCTTAAAAGCATTGAGTGCACGTCCTTTGATGCCAGAACGACCAATGTAGAGTGCTGAACTCAATTAAATGCTTTGGGCAAGTCCCAGAGTAAAAAAGAAAAAATATTATAGACACAATAAATAAAAAAATAAAAATCTTATCGCTAAACATACGATATTTTCAAGCAACATTCTGCCATAAATAAGCGTATATTAAAACAAAAAAAAGATTTCATGTGAAGAATATAATAATATAAGTTCGCTTTCCACCGAATTTGAGACATTGCGTGTTGAGTGGTGGAACTCAACGCTGCACTTTGTCTTTTACGAGAGCGAGGAAGTGAAAATAATTTGAATATAATCACTCCCCCGAGTGGGGATCGAACCACTACCGATCGCGTTTATAGTCGGATGCTGTCCCACAGCGCCACGACCGGCCTCAAAACGATATTTGTTTGTAATAAATTGGTTTTACAACATTTATATTCCTTTACATATAAAATATAGATACACTCAATTGGGAAACACCTCATTAGATTAGATACATTAGACATTAGACGTAAGGCCGTACTAATTTCAAATTAGTTTAATAGACAATGTGTAATCTTACAATGTATTAGTAAATTGAATAAGCAGACAAAATTTTCAAAATTTTCATCAAGCAAATAACTAAAATTCAGCTTAATCCAAATCAAAGTATTGTAAATCTAAACCTAAATAATCTTAACTCAATATCCTTTGGCCCGTATAAAATCGCGAGGATAGCTTGATACAATTGAAGGGAAAAAATATCATACAATATGCCTCATAAAGTAGCAATTTTGTTTCGAATTGCTATAAGAAGAAAGAAGAGCTAGGTCGCTTGACCGTAAATGCACCCTATATTGAACGAAGAACAGAAAATCATATTTAATAAATTCGACGAAATTTTTCTTTGTCTTTGGTTGTAATAAAGATGCTGGGCAGAAAATCTGCGTGGACAGCCATATTCACCATCTATTCTACAGTAATGCTATAGCAGATGACTGCTGGGCGAGAATTGAAGAACCAGAACCCTGTCCACTAGGTACAACAGCACCAACGCTGTGATCACGCTTAAGGTAATTCTGATCTCTTAGGCCCATTACGCGGGGCTTAAATTGATATTCTGTCTTCGAACCTAGCAGTAACAGTTTAATGCTGGCTAAAATTTGCTGCTGCTTTTGTAGTGTAGATGCCTTCGTATTTTATTTTTATAGTTTATGTATACACTTTATTTGTACCGGCTCGGTAAATCTTGTCGCAAACATTATTGTGATAATAATCATATGCCTAGGCGAAACCAAACAATTCTTTCTCTGTATTAGAAACTCATCTAAATCTAATCTAATATAAATCAAATGAGATCAAGTTCGATCTCAAAAAACTGAATAAGACATGAGATACATTTAGTTCACTAGATTTAGTCCGTGTGGAATTTAATATGTCGGTATTTTAAATATTTAAAGTAAAAGTAGTCTTAGTTACTTCTTATTACATTAGCTTTTCCAGAAATTAGCCTAACAAACAGATAGACAAAAATGGTAAAATATGTTATTTTGGTATACTTATTGTGAATACGTGCTTATACATTAATATATTTTGTAAATTTTATCTATATATGTCCAAATAAGTAAAACTATAAAAACTTTTAGAATTATAAAACGAATATATATTTTAGAATTCTAAAATAAAGATCCAGAAAGACATCTACAAAATTAAAGTTATAGATACATTGCCGGCCTTGGAATGGAACTGAAAGGAGATGAGGGAAAGGATGAGTGGAAATAGGGAAAGCTGGCTTACATGACATCGAACCGAAACACATCATCAGATATTTGGCGGACCGTTTTGGTCATTGACAGTTTTGATTTGAGCCAGTCGGAGAATTAACCTCCTACCACCAAATTGCTGGGATAATTGTCTCTTATGGGACGCTACCCAGCAGCGGAGGGGAATTGTATTCTACCCTGCTCCGCATAGTGAGAAGTAATATAATATAATATTATTATATAAGAGTTTTCTATAACCTGTGCAGGACATAAACAAGCCTCATGCCTCAATACTCAAAATAGGATCAAGCAAAGATCTCGGGGGAGATCAAATAGTACATTAAGACTCAAATTGAGTGTCTTAATGAAAATCTGGAGTAAAATGCGAAAGATTTAATGGCTTGGAAGGGATAATAGAGATGTTACCTAAATTAAAAGTAAACACTATATAAAATCAAGCAAAATTACTAGGGTGGAACTGAAGAATCATGAATTTGACAGATATATAAACGAGTTAGTTAAATTATTACTAGTATTATATCATTATATTATAATAATACTTTATTTTCAGTAATTCAGTACAGCAGATCAAAGTCAAGTATATCAAAACAACCCCAAGAAATTGTTAAACGACTTTTTTTAAACTCAACTCAAAGCAGCGTATCCTCGCAAATATCAAATACCATAGAAAATTAGATTTCAATGACAATGATATCGTGTTTTTGCTTAATTAAATTGCCATGCCCATAGTTTCCTGTTTAGTCAATTTACCACGCACAATTGGTCTCATTTTGATAAATAACACCAAGTGTGCATTGAGTGTATTATGACAAAACCACAAGTACTTCGGCAACAAAATGAAATGCCGTGACAGCCCAAGAATGTACAGACATGTACATGTACATATACATGTAATATACAGAAATAGAATAATATTGTAAATAAAAAAAAAACACTTTAGTACGAGTATGTTAGGCCGCGATATTTTCACTGTACTCATTAGTACTGAATCGCTCTTCACTTTTCTTTCTACTGTTTTTCCTTTCATTACCAACCGTTGTCAGTGAAAGATTGCTTGAAGTATTAAGACCGCCTTTAATTTTTTTCTTCTATTATTCAAGTCTTTTTCGTGTGTAATAAAGATTATTATATATTTTTTAAGATTTACACTTTTATGCCGCATAGTAGGGACAGAGAACCGACATGATGTACCTAGTATCGAGACACATCGTATTCCGAATTCCCGTGAAATTGCCCATAGTTGTTCTCGCTATTTGACTGAATATAATTAATTAAAAATAATACAAACTATACTTATTATACAACTAATATTGGCAACCAAAACACATCATATATCAGTGGCATATTTTATGTTATTTAAGAATATCCTGCCTTTCTATATCTATTAGGTTTACTACAATGGGTTTTTGCAATAAATCCGTGAAGTTCTTCAAACTTTATAGTATTGTAAGATATTCAGAGACAACCTAGTGTCTATATTCTCTGTTGACCGCTTTACGCCCAAAATTGAGACAAGAAGTGTTAAGTCGCGGAATCCAACGCCGAGCTTAAACTTGCCAGAGTAAGGAAGTGAAAACAATTCAAACATAATCAGACAGACGGTGTACCACTGCGCCAAGACTGTTCATGCTTCATATTAATCTATTTATTTTATTATATTCTACAGTAAAACAAAGTCATAGAAAAATCTATACCATAGTGTCTCCACCACAGACAATGAAGAGAATGAAATTCCTTAATGATAACATTTCGTTGAAAGCATTAAAAACGAATAACTGAAATACTTGAGGACCTCGCCGGATATAAAAGCAGCATTTCCAAAGAACACAAGCATATTATGTGAAAAGCAATAAAATGTATATCAAACACGACTTGTGTCTTTTAATGCTGTTGGTCACACTGGCCAGCATTTACTCGGCACCGAGCGACGACAAGGCAAGTACGACACCAATTAGCGGTAAGTAGATGTTTAATCTTTCATTCTTTTGAACTTTTGAACTTTATTCTGAAGTGAAACCTTCCAAACGAGCGTTAGACGGTGTGGTAAGGGAAAATAGAGGAAACCTGAGACTCTATTTGTCTCTTCTGGTCAATTTTATTATTACTTTATGTTAAAGCAACATTTGTCGAATATAAAAATTTGTGTTTGGACCAAATTTGATATAAAGCGAGTCTTGACCAATTATCGACATATTGTAACTCCTATAATAGATATCGTGTCAATTACTAGCAACTCCACTGTGATCAGCCTAATTTAACATCTACCAGTTCAGTAAAGACCGTAGGACTATAATGGCATATAAAATAAAACAATAAAAAAAATATTATCGACACTGGTCGATAATTGGAAAGAGTAAATTAAAAAAAATAACAGACAAATAAAAAAAAATAATTTCTAAACTTTTGTTACAACAAAAACCGATACTATAATTTGCATAAGGCGATGTTAAAAAACACATTAAAATAAATTTCAACATATTAATATGAAGAGTCTACATTGCAAATTAAATTCTTAAACATTCTTCTTAGAAACGCCTTTGTTATAAGGAAAATATTAGCTGGACTCAATTTTTACATGGCCATTTTGAAAAAAATGGCAGTTTACCTCACTACTGTGTTGACTAGTTGACAGAAGGAAGTATATTGTCTAAGGTAAGCTAAGCTACACTTTATTAGAAAATCGATTTTCTTTATCTAAATATAGAAAAAAAAATATCGATCATTGATTCTTGTCGGCCATTGGTGCCACTACGATATATGTATATACAATACCTTCATATCATCCGTTTAGTAAAACCAGGTAATAACTCAAGGATCATGGTTTTCGAGATTTGGCCATAAAACGTTATATTACGTCTCTAAGAATAGACACGCTGCAATTCTTGCAAAATCTGAATGAATATATGCCTAAAAAGAGCAAAGTTGAAACAAAAAAAAAACGATATACTTAGTGAGGTTTTAGTGCTGATTAGGGAGACTGATACCAAGAACGACTTAAAATTAATTAATTAATTAATTAAAATTAAAAGGTGAAAATCATTTCCTTTTTCTATTTTTCTAAAAAAATGATTATTCTGAGTTTAATTTCGCTACAGTATCAAAATATTGTTGCGGATTATTGATTCATTTAGAGTTAGTGCAGTAATTACTTATAATAATTACTTAATTAATACACTTGTAATTTTTGAATAATTCACCGTTCAAAAATTGTAAGTAAACTGCAAATGTTAATTCTAAACACCTTTTTAAAACACACTATATATTTCTAGTACAACTCGCCTTACACCAGCTTTTTATTAATTTAGAAATAAAAAAGAAATAAAATATATATATATATATATATATATATATATATATATATATATATAAATATATATATATATATATATACATATATATATATATATATATATATATATATATATATATATATATATATATAAACGGTTTTCGAACCGTTTCGAATCTTTAGTACGGTATCAACGCCTCATCACTCTGAACACTATGGATATCATTTTTTATTTCGAAATGTTAATATCATAATTATAAATACTAAGCGTGAACATAAAAATATCACACTTATATATGACAACAAAACCACAGAATAGTGTAGTGATACAAGATGAAGAAAACTTTAAAAATCACAGCTATCTAAGCTGACGTGAAGTTTTTTCATATTAAGATTTTTTTTTATAGCTTTTATCCCGCATAAAAGGGTAGACGGAAAGTACCTAGTGTTAAGACAATCCGTACTTCGCTTTTCACCGAATTCGAGACATTGCGTGTTGAGTGGTAGAACTCAACGCCGCACTCATATTTTATATATATTTATACTCATATTTTATATATATTTATATTCATATTTTATACTCATGTTTAAATATAATCACTCCCTCGAGTGTAGGTCCAACCCATAACCGGTCACGTTTGCATTTAGACTGACCCACTGCGCCACGACCGGCCTCAATTATTATCAGTACTTTATTGATAGCAAAATAAAAGACCTTATTCAAAGTCCTAAAAGTAAATATAATTTAATTATTAATTATTAAAATGGACAAAACCCGGAGACGATCTAAAATATATTGATAACAAATATATCGATACAAAGTTCCACATCACTTGGATTTTAAATAGTGCAGTGCGGTGGTTATTTGCATATGCGCAAGATTCACATACCGGCGAAGTGCGCCCGGTGCACTTAGCCGGGCATCGGGTCGCGCAATATCTACATTTACGCACTTACTTACATTTTAGTTACTTCTAATAAATAACAGAACAATAGTTTTAGTTTAATATCTTACCCTAATGTCGTATTTAATTAAACTGTTTCCATCCAGTTTAAGAAATATCCTTCTAATACTAAAAAGGCAATACATTTAATGACATGTATCCAAATGTAAGTGTAAATACTAACATTTTTTTAAAGTGTTTTTTTTAAAGTGATTACCAATGATAAGCATGAAAAGAATTATATTCTGAAAGCAGTATTAAATCATGTTCTTAATATAATAGACTTAATATACACTGATATACAAAAAGTTTTTTTTAATTGTATTTTTTTATTTTTTTTAACTTCACGCTTTTTATCCCGCATAGCAGGGTAGACAGAAAGTACCTAGTGTCAAGACACTCCGTACTTCGCTTTCCACCGAATTCGAGACATTGCGTGTTGAGTGGTAGAACTCAACGCCGCACTTTGTCTTTACCCTAACGAGGACGTGAAAATAATTGAAATATAATCGAGTGGGGATCAAACCCACAACCGATCGCGTTTACAGTCAGACGCTGTCCCACTGCGCCACAACCGGACTCAACAAAAAGTTTGTAAAAACTATAGTATATGAAATAAAGTACAAATCTATTATATTAAGTGGCTCTAATAATATTATTCACGAAACTGACAGAGACACCTTAAAAACAGCATAATATGATAAAATATGTTTTAATTTTTGACATTTAAATAACGAAATAAAACAATAATATTTTACTCCGATTATTGTTATGGCCAGTCGTGGCGTAGTGGGACAGCGTCTGACTGTCTGTATTGGTTCGATACATATATTTCTCGATCTGATGAAACAAAGCGCGACGTTGAGTTCCAACACTGAACACTTAACGTCTCGAATTAATACCTAATTCCCGTCTACCGTCCGTCTACCGTCCGTCCGTCCGTACCGTCTATAAAAACGTGAAGCTAAAAAAATATTTCGATAAAAATAAGAATATATTTTGACGTTATATGTATAATTTGCAACATAAAATTTCACTTAATAACTTAGTTTATGTTACTATTGAAGACAGATTTATAATTGAGACAAGATTTTTTTAGCTTCACGCTTTTACCCCGCATAACAGGACAGACGGACAATACACACCGTACTTCGCTTTCCACCGAATTCGAGTCATTGCGTGTTGTTTGTTGGATCTCAACGCCGCACTTTGTCTTAACAGAGCGAGGAAATGAAAATAATTTACATATAATCACTCCCCCGAGTGGTAATTGAACCCACAGCCGAACGCGTTTACAGTCAGAATATATATTGAATCTTGTGTGTGCAATCTTATGATAAAATGAAATAGTAATTATCTTTACGTTCTAATATTAAACTTTATACTAGATATACTTTTTTATCAAAATATAAACTAATTAGAGGCCAGTCATGGCGCAGTGGGTCAGCGTGTGATTTTGAACGCGATCGGTAGTGGGTTCGATTCCCATCCATGGAAGTGATTATAGTTAAATTATTTTCACTACCTTGCTTTGGTATGACAAAGTGCGACTTTGTGTGCCGTCACTCAACACTCAATGTCTCGAATTCGGCGGAAAGTGAAGTACGGAGTGTCCTGACACTAGGTACTTTCTGTCTATCCAGCTATGGGGGATAAAAGCGTAAAGCTAAAAAAAATAAACTTATTAATATTTGTACATTAATAAAGTTGAAGCGGAAAAGTCGAAAAACTTTGAACGCTGATTCCCAAAAATCAACAATTTTCTGTTATTTCCATGTTTTATTAAATGTTTAATATATACTCCAGTGAGATTGAAGTAAAGAACAATGTATATATTAAGTAAAATCTCTTTTAATTATAATAACAATTATTATTTATTAATTAATTGCAGACGATCCAGCGAGCTCTGATGACAACGAAATAACAGATCCCAAACCTGATTCAGTGCTTCTTATCAGAACGGCATGTTTTGTTATGACTGCCGATAAATATTGTCCTTTAATATGTAGCCGCTTACATTTCAAATCAAATTTCATAGTAGATGTAATGTCGTGTCTTTGCTTCAATAAATTATAATATATAAAATATATATTACAATATACAACGAAAGTGTTTGTTTGTAAGCTAACTGACAATAATAACTTACTGATAATAATGGCAATTTTAAACTCAATAAAGCAATGTGTAAGATTTTAAAATATATAATTTCAAATTTATGTGTTGTGCTTTATTTAATTTCTTATTACTGTGAGTGTTAGCAAAGGCAACTTAAATAAAAAGAAATATCAAATATGATTCATTTTCTTACGATGAATACCAGCTCTAAATTAACAAGAACAAGTTTATATAATATCCAGCCGCAAAAAGCAGCAAGTAGTCTGGGAGAAGTAAGTGTCAAAACACTCGCACTGTATCACTCTTTCTATATGATTTCCGATCGCATTTGCAATCAGGAGCGACGGCTCCTTAGAAAGATTACTTTGGGGCCAGTCGTGTCACAGTGGGGCACCACTGCGCGAAATAATCTTTTTTAAATAATAAATTAAAATATATTATACAATAAAGCAAAGCAATACAAACTATCTATATCGTAGTGTCTCCACCACAGACAATGAAGAAAATGAAATTCCTTGATGATAACATTTCGTTGAAAGCATTAAAAACGAATAACTGAAATACTTGAGGACCTCGCCGGATATAAAAGCAGCATTTCCAAAGAACACAAGCATATTATGTGAAAAGCAATAAAATGAATATCAAACACGACTTGTGTCTTTTAATGCTGTTGGTCACACTGGCCAGCATTTACTCGGCACCGAGCGACGACAAGGCAAGTACGACACCAATTAGCGGTAAGTAAATGTTTGTTCTTGGCTTCTAAGCATATTATTTTGAAGTAAAACCTTCCAAACGAGAGTTAAATGCGGTATGCGAAAAGACAGGATATTCTATCAGTTTAACTGGTGCTGGGATGTTTGACAGGCGCACAAATACATATACAATTGTATGTGTGTGTGCTTTAGGCACTTTTTGTACTGAGTTTGGAGTTAATCACTTCTGTATGCAACTCTCATGACTTCTTCCAATTAAATAGCAGCCGATAATGGAATCAAAATATGTTTAGAAATTTAGTTGGTTTTTTTATGTTACGACTTTTTTCGTAATAAGTAGTATTGGTTGTAAAGCTAACAAAACTATTTTGTCATATAATATCAAAAATGTATATACCTTACCAGGCGTGAACAGTAGGCGGTACATAAAGATTATCTATATATATCTATATCTATATATATATATATATATATATATATATATACTCGTCAATTTTGTAGGTATAAACATGAACATTTGTATTTGAGTATCTAATAAAAAATAAATAAGTGTGTATATCAGCGACTATAACAATTCAACCCCTAAGTGGGTGAAATAGGCGTTTTAACTTTGTATGAAATTTCGCCAATTTTTAAGACATAAACGTAAAATATTGCGTGTATACTCATTAAAAATAAATAAATATCTATATTAGCAAATTTTAAAATTCAAGCCGCAAGAGGATGAAATACGGGTTGGAATATTGTATGGCAACCCGACACCTTTATATTATCATAAAATTTTAATTAAGAATAACTGATTAAAAATGAATAAAATCTATTTCAGTGATTGTAGGAATTTTAATATTTAAAAGGGTGAAATAGGGGTTGAAAGCCAGTAAGAAAACAGTGATTTTTGATGTTAAAGACATGAAACTCTATATTTAGACTACAAATAAAAAAAAATAATTACAAATTTTAGCAGTTTTAGACATTTTACGACTAAGAAGGATTAGTAGAGGTTGAAAGTTTTTCCTTTTTTATGGTAGAGACATGAGATTTCCTTAATACGCTGCTATAAATTATCAAATATTTGTTTCAGAATTCGTAATAATTTCTACTCTAAGGAAGCCAACTAAGAGTTGAAATTTTATAAGGAAATCTGTCATTATTGACGTTATTTGAAAGTATACATTTTTGAAAAAACGTATAAAAATGCATGCGATGCGTTTGCGTGCGACCAAATTTTTATACGTTTTTTCGAAAAATGTTTTCTAATCTTAAGTTTAGAATAACACTTTAAAAATAGTAAATATTAGTTGAAAGTATAGTTTTTGCTTACTAATTAAGTAACAGTCAATACCAATTTCAGCGATTGTAGATTTGTTATCGATAAAGGGTTGAATGTTAGTTTATTTTTAGGTTATTGGCAATAAATTAATAAAAAATATAAAATTTGAATTTCCAATTTGAAATTATAATAAAACATGTAATATATGTTCGAATTTCGTGCTCAATGGCTTTATTTGATAGGAAATTTTATGTTATTTTGATTTAAACAAAATATCGTTCAAATGACCGCCACGACTTTTTTGCACTGGTGAATACGATCGGTCCGATGACTCGGTGCAGCATTTCAGCTGGTATGGCCGCTATAGTCGATCGAATGTTGCGTTCATGGTCTTGAATCGTAGATGGTTTATTGGCATACACTTGAGATTTAACATATCCCCACAAAAAATAGTCCAAGGGTGTTAAATCGCATGATCTTGGTGGCCAATTGTGAGGACTGTTGCGAGAAATAACCGACTCACCAAACTAATCGCGCAATAAATCCATTGTGACGGTCGCAGTGTGGCATGTTGCACCATCCTGTTGAAAATAAATGTCGTCCGCATCGATTTTATACACTTCAGGAAAAAAAATCGTTCAACATGTCACGATAACGGTCGCCATTGACAGTAACAGTACGGCCTTCGTCGTTTTTGAAAAAGTACGGGCCAATGATTCTACTGTACCATAATCCGCACCAAACAGTCAATTTTTCAGGATGTAATGGTGTTTCATGAACCACTCTTGGATTTGACTCACTCCAGTAACGACAATTCTGTTTGTTCACATAACCATTGAGCCAAAAGTGAGCCTCATCTGAAAAGATGATTTTCCTATGAAATTCGTTGTCCGTTTCCATCATTTCAAGCGCCCAATCAGCAAATTCACGACGTAATCAATGGTCTGCTGGCTTGAGTTCTTGTGCCAACACAATCTTGTATGGATGTAGGCCAAGATCCATACGTAAAATTTGTTGTCAGTTGTCATTCTGGATAAGCCCAATTCTTGTGCACGTCGTGGAACGGAAACATTTTGATTTTCTTCGACACTGGCTGATACGGGTGCAATATTTTCTTCACTACGGCCTGTCCGTTGTCGTGTTGGTGGTCTACTATCGTGCAAAGAATATTCACTTTCCAGTTTTTGGATTATGCGACGTATAGCGAGCTCAGACGGTGCACCATGACGACCATATTTAGCACGAAATGCTCTTTCAGTAGAGAAAATACTTCTCGAATTTTGATAGAAATTTGGACAATTTCCAAACGTTAAAGTAACGTGAACTTGTTCATCATTAAATGGCAAACATTACTGAACACAAAACTACACAAATGTCAAATGTTAAACAGCCAAGATGGCGGCTGTGAGCTATCAAAATCTTATCATCCCTATTGGGAAACACTGGCTTACAAATGAATAATTACCTGTTCCAACATTTGTTAAAGTATTACTTCTAAAGAATTCTTTAGAAATAAATATTTAATACAAATTAATAAATGAAAGTTTTATTTCTGAGGGAACGACATAAACGCTGTTCTATTTCTTACTCTTAATGTCTGATTAAAAATAAGTAGGTAATTTATTGTTCATGTATTTATGCCAATTCTACCTGTAAGAATGTGACAAAGGGTTTTAACGTTGGTATGGAAGTCATTATTTTTTTAAGTTAGAAATAAAATATAATAATTTTGGGCTACTAATTGAAAATGATTATTATTCCTTTAATATGGTAGGAGAAGTTGGAATTGTGTATACATCTACTGGATACTGTGCCATAAAAGACTCCATCCTTACGCAGAAGGTCCTGCCGTAGCGAAACTCGACCAGAATATGCGTAATGTGATGAGGTAGTACCCGTGCAAGGCACCCTATAATGCAGAGCCGGGTGTTTCACTCAGTCGAACTCCTTGGCAATTCTCTTTGCTTTTGGATGGGGCAAAGACAAAAGTGGCACTCACAGCACTACATGTAACGTGGTCCACCTGGACGAGTTCTAGCAGCAACTTCTCTAACAGTTTTGATACGGAACACAGTAGAGTTATAGGCTTATAACCTTCATTAGCCACCTACGGCTTTTCCTATATTTTTGCTATTTAAATATCACATAAAGATTTTAACTATTGACAATTTTTTTGTATTTTTCAAGTTCTTTTTTACCTTAAGTACTTTACCCGTAAAATATGAAACGATGTTAAAAAGTATAAGCAAATAATTAATTTAAAAATTATGTTGCTATTTAAATGTACTGTAAAAAACTGAAGTGAAATGTAAAAAAATAAAAATCTACAGAATTAAGGGTTTGAAGCAATACAATAATTTGACAAAATAAAAAGGTATAAAATGTCTATAAGGCATTAGGGATAGAAATTTAAGATTTTGTATCTATAATAATAATTATATTTAAAAAAATCTTATGGTCTGCAGGTACTTTTACGTTTTGTTTTTCTCAAAATCTAAAATAAATTTTTACCCGCTAGTTACAGATAAAATTTGAATCTTAATATTATGCCTTCTTTGTAAAGTACGTATATTCTACTTATTAAAACCTAGTACATATACAATTATATGCATATACAAACCTACATTTATACTCCAATTAGATTGAAACAAAGGACCCGCAATGTATAAAATAAGTAAAATCTCTTTTGATTATAATAACAATTATTATTTATTGATTTCAGATGATCCAGCGAGCTCTGATGACGAAGAAATAACAAATCCCAAACCTGATTCAGTACTGTTTGTTAGAACAGAGTGTATTGCTCCGGTTGCTTTCAGATTTTATTGTCCTTTGTTATGTAACCGCTTACGTTTTAAAACAAGTGTTACAGTAGATGAAATGACGTGTCTTTGTTCCAATGATATATAATGAAAGCGTTTGTTTGTAAACTAACTGACAATAATAACTTAATGATAATAATGGCTATTTAAACTCAATAAAGCAATGTATAAGATTTAAAAATATATAATTTCAAATTTATGTGTTGTGCTTTATTTAATTTCATATTACTGTGAGTGTTAGCAAAGGCAACTTAAATAAAAAGAAATATCAAATATGATTCATTTTCTTACGATGAATACCAGCTCTAAATTAACAAAAATAAGTTTATATAATACCCAGCCGCAAAAAGCAGGGTAGTCTGGGAGAGGTAAGTGTCAAAACACTGAACTCGAGACATTATACATTCACTTGAGTGGGAATGTAGCCCACAACCGATTGCATTTGCAATCAGGAGCTGTCCCACTGTGTCACGACTGGCCTCAAATTATTCTATTCTATATAATAAAATATATTATATTATACAGTAAAGCAAAGCAATAGAAAATATGTAGACCGTAGTGTCTCCACCACAGATAATGAAGAGAATGAAATTCCTTGATGATAACATTTCGTTGAAAGTATTAAAAACGAATAACTGAAATACTTGAGGACCTCGCCGGTTATAAAATCAGCATTTCCAAAGAACACAAGCATATTATGTGAAAAGCAATAAAATGAATATCAAACACGACTTGTGTCTTTTAATGCTGTTGGTCACACTGGCCAGCATTTACTCGGCACCGAGCGACGACAAGGCAAGTACGACACCAATTAGTGGTAAGTAGATGTTTGTTCTTGCCTTCTAAGAATATTATTTCGAAGTAAAACCTTCTAAACCCTCGTAAGATTTGGTAAGGAGAAACAGAAGAAATCTTATGAGTTTAACTGGTGCTTGGATGTCAGCAACATCAACAAGGCAATGTTTGGCAGGTGCACACACACATATACAATTGTATGTGTGTGTGCTTTAGACACTTCTTGTACTGAGTTCGAAGTTAATCATTTCTGTGTGCACTCATGTCTTACTAAAATTGAATTAAAATATATTTAGGAATTTAATTTGCATTTTTTTTATTTTATTTTACAAATTCGTTAAGCTAACTATTTGGTTGAAAAAATTTATACCGTATCAGACGTGAACAGTACACAGTATTTCGGTATAGTACATTATACAGAAAAAAATTTAAATTCAATATTTTCCTGCTTTGTAAAGTACATGTAAGTAAGAAATACACACAATTATATACAAACCTACAATACGGTTTACCTACATATATATACACCAGTTTTATTGAAATAAAGAACCCGCAATGTATATATTAAGTAAAATCTCTTTTAATTATAATTATTATTTATTAATTACAGACGATCCAGCGAGCTCTGATGACAACGAAATAACAAATCCCAAACCTGATTCAGTACTTCTCGTTAGAACAGCGTGTAATTCTATTAAAAAATACGAATTTTATTGTGCTAAAATATGCAGAGTCTTACGATTCAGATTAAGTGTTACAGTAGATAAGATGACGTGTCTTTGCACCAATATGTATAACGAAAGGACTTAATTGTAAACTAATTAACAATTAATCGCTTACTAATAATTATAGCTATTTTTAAATTCAACAAAGCAATGTATAACGTTTAAAAATAAACATTTTGAAATTTATATAATATAATTTTATTCATGATAGTGTAAAGTACTAGTAAAGGTAACTAAGTGACAAATAAAAATAGGCACAAAAATATTGAATTATATTTTACACTTTAATACTCTGCTATGTACAATGTTTTAAAATAGATAGCCTAGAAAAATTAATAAATTATTTTATTAATAGGTAAAGGATAAGATATGGACCTTATTTTATAAAAATTATGCAAATTGGAGGAATATGAAATTTGGCACAGTTAAAAATCTCTGAATATAATCTACTACCAACTTACACACAGCTTCGACTGCATTCACAATAGAAAAAAAAAAAGAAATTCCTGGACAAAACTAAACAAAATAGGAGAAAATATAGCCCATCAATCATTCTCCATCCTAAGACCTTCTAGTATATCTATATAACATATAACCACAATCAGTTCAGGGGTTTGGTGGTGAAGCCATCACATTATTAGTATCAACCAGTATTATCATAATATTATAGTAAAATAAGTATTGAATATTAATAATTCAGTCAAATAAATGCTGCACCCTGTGTGGCAAGCAGTCGTACCTAATTATAATTTACATACCTTTATTCTTATAGAATTTAGGATATAGATCCTTTAGGGAGTGTAAAGATTACCAGCTAAAAGATATTTTATGTTATTTTTTTTAGCTTCACACACAAGGTAACTAACTACCTTGTGTGTAAAGCTAAAAAAAATTGGCATTTGGCACTCCATCCCTTCTAACTAGAAAGGATGGCGTGTCAAATGCCAAGTTCACCTCTTTCGCATCAACCACAGTCACTAACCTCTTTATATGTACCTACACTTAGGGGAGTCCTCATGCTTTTTACGTGACCTTTCTCTAGTATCATTGATACGTCCACATTAGTTTCCCCTGACCTCTCGTACCGCTTACCTTTGCTTTATGTTCTTATTGTTAGACTATTTATTGAACTAGAAATATCTAAATTTTAAAATGAGTCTTACCTGTTGCACTGAATAAACACAAGGTTCCATATCTCAGTGAGTTCACCATCTGGATGTATGTAGTGTATCTCAGTGCAAGGCCCACAAGGCCCTGTAACACCCATTTCCCAAAAATTATCTTTTGCATTACATGCTTTTAAGTGGCTTGATGGTACACTGAAAATAAATTAATATACATTATGAATATATTAATAAAAACTATGGTAATACAGTGATCTGTCTGTTCATGTAATTTATACATAAATGCAGGAAACTGCTAGAGGTGTGCAGTTGTTGCAATGGAGGAGGCCTATTTCCAACAGTGGACATCTTCCAGCTTATATTGTTGACAACATAAAGGCAATGATTGTATGTTGAATTAATAAGACAAAGTTATATTTAACAATAGTGCTTCAACAAAGAATGTTTTGAAAATATAAATGAAGAATGAAGAGCTCTATTAGACAGTTCTTTCTACCAATCCTAATCTTCTCCATAGAGGAAAATAAAGTTAAAGAAATTAAACTTGTACAAATTATATATATTTAATATTAGCATAATAATTATACATATCTTTATCACTTACCCAATTTGTTTCCAAATATCTCGACATTCTCTATCTTCTTGTAATCCAATAATAGCATCTCCAGCAAAGTAAGTAACTAGTAGATTTTCTACCTTTAATCGATAAGGACCAAGCAGGAGGTCCCAGGCCATTTGACAAGCTTCTTTCTAGATATAATAAATGAGAGGTAGAATATATTTTCTATTTGTAATAATGTTACGTAGATTTATATACTTTACATTACTATACAATCTGTTTGTTAAATTAAATACAAATTAAAAAAATACAATATTAATAGTAATCATGTAAAAAGGGAACATTTTACCTTATAATAATCACCAAATGACCAGTTGCCAAGCATTTCAAAAAATGTGTGATGTGTACCATCCATTCCAACTACATCTAAATCATTGTGCTTGCCACCAATGCGAACACATTTTTGAGAGTTAACTGCACGAGGACAAGGAGCTTCTATGTTCCCTAAGAATACACCCTTGAACTAAAAGTAAAAATAAAATTTAAGTTAAAAATGTAATTAAATATTCATGCTCATTTACGATATTTTTCAAATACAAATATAAATTGTTTTAAAGAAAATGTATGGAAAGTATACCTGATTCATGCCAGCATTTACGAAAGGTACGGTAGGATCACATAAAGGCACCACAGCGCTAGATTTAATATACTTATGCTCATGATTATTTTTGAAGTAATTAATGAAAGTGCTCCTTATATAGCTACTAGATGATTTTAGACGTATTGGTACAGTGTTACGTATTTGTCCTCTTGAAACCGGTAATCGAAACATAGTTTTCAGGTTAAACTATTTAATATATGAGTTTTAATTTTAATTTCCCACTATGTTCAGTTTTTTAATCTTTGACAAGGCCTAAATAAAAAACATGAGTTGGTTCTAGAACTAGGTAATAAAGTTTTATGCAAAGTTGGGCAAAACAAATATTTTGCACTCTTTTGAACTTTGATTTTGCAATTGTCAATGTCTATGTCATGAAAGTGTCAAATATCATATGTGAAAAATAAAATATTAATAATCTTTCTACGTGATTATGGCGAAGTTGCTCTATATGCTCGCCTAAAATTAAGAAACAGCAAATTATATATCTTAGGAGATATGTATATTATATAAAATACGATTTTTTTAATAAGTGATTAGTTAGTATAAAAAATTAAATTGGTTAATAATCATTCATAACTAAATATATACTGTAGTTAGAAATACATAAAATAACAAAAAATATTTAAAAATTATATAAGGAAAAATAAAATGATTAAACCTCTGTTAGTTTAGCTTTATAGATACAGGTACTATTACATACAAAAAATAATTTAATAAATTTATGTAATATATTTTTTTAATTTTATTCAAAGTTACGAGGTTTCCATAGTTCGATATTAAATCAATATCATCAGACACGGTCAGTTGATTTTTTATCTGTCAATATATATCAAAAATGACATTCGGATACAATCCAATTTAGTCGATTTGCGAAATAAATATTTTTAATAAAAACATGTAAATAGTCGTGAAAGTACACGTGTGTTATTGTAAGTGGCTGCTTCACTTAGATATGCAAGACATTGTGATTTTTTACGACATTTATTAATTTAAATATTTTTTTCAAAAATTTTAGGGACACGTAAGTGGAATCATTATAAGCATTTAGCAATTAATATAGCTAAAAAAATGGAACATTTCAAATTGTATATTTTGTGGCTGTGTTTTGTGATATCTACGGCAAAACTTCTTGGCCCTGAAGATAAGAAAAAATCAGAAGATACTGAAGATGAAGAAAATACATTGAACAATATAGTTATAGAGGGCCAAGCAGACCCAGAATATTATGCAGAATTAACTGAGGCTATAAACAAGCAAATAAAATATATGCAAGATCAAGTAGATGCTGTTAAAAAAAATACGGGCAATAATAAAGAGGTTGAAGATGACAATATAGGTATTTTGGCAATGTTAATAACTTCCTATAAACATTAACACTATTTATGTGGAATATGCAATACTATAGACATGCAAATTTTATATGAATTAAGATTTAATATTATCTTTTCTTTAATCATCTGTAATTTTTCTTTCTAATATTTTTTATTAATGTTTATAGAATCTATGCATACAGTGAATAACTTAGAGCAAATGGAACACACATTAAAGCTGCTAAGAAAGAGTCTTCTAAGGCACTCTGAGCCTAATTGGATACAAGATAGCAAGAACTCTGATTTCCCAGGAAGTGATATTGAGGTGATTCTTTACCTATTTACAATATTATTCTATACATCTAAAGGTAATTAAGAAATCTTTATTAGACAATGCATATTAATATTCATTATTATTAATTTAATTTAACTGATTTCATTTATACATACATTTGCTTAGAGACACCTAATTAACATAACAATAGAATGTTACAAATATATTTAAAAAAACTTTTCAACATTGTTCATAGAAATTGGGTGAAAATCCTCAAGATATCTTAGATACATTGCCTCCATTACCTCAAAAAGAAGAACTAGAGCTGTCACCAGAACTCAAAGAAGGTATTTTATTACAATAATATTTTTAATAATATGTAATATGCGCCGGTCGTATTGCAGTGTGACAGTGTTGGACTGTAAACTACCGATTGTGAGTTTTAATCTCCACTCAGGGAAGTGATTATATTTAATATTATTTTCACTTCCTTGCTCTGATAAGACAAAGTGCAGTGTTGAGTTCCACCACTTAACATGCAATGTCTCGAATTCGGTGGTAAGTGAAGTACAAAATGTCTTAACACTAGCTACTTTCTGTCTATCCTGCTATGCGGGATAAAAAGTGTGAAGCTAAAAAAAAATTGTTTATTGAAATAAGATATTAATATATTAAGGTATGATAAAGAGATTTTACAGCCAATTAATATCTGAGTGCACAATTTAATTCTAAATGGTTTTATATCCCACTCAGGATAATGAATATATCTTTCATCAATGAAGTTATATGATTTGTCTGGTGGTGATTCTTCCTCCATGCTGTTTAAAATACATGTAAAGCTAAAATTTATATAATATAATATATTATATATATTATATTTATTATATATTATATGTATTATATTTATTTTTCTTTCAAAACTGGGTAGACAAAGAGAGTGTAGAGTCAAGTCGCCCTTGGCTAGTGTTATTAATGGATAAACTAGCCAACTGCGATAGATATTAGCAGAATTTAAATTTTTTTAAAAATGAATTTTGAATAACAAAATATAACCAAGTGACAAAATATAACCAAGTGACAACAGTTTGAAATAATTTCAGTTAGAAAATATGTAAAAATCGGAATCATCAAAGATTTGTCAATTGTATTTAGTATGTTTCTTTAAAAATTGCAGCAAAAGAAATCTATGATGCTGCAATAGAGAAGATAAATAGACGTACGGCTGATTTACACCATGCTATAGCTCAAGTAAGGCATGCAGCTGATAAAGGTTATTCCCCAGCTAAAATAAAGCTGGCCTGGTCATATATATACGGGGAGGGTGTGGAGCTTGATGTGGATAAAGCAAGGAAAATATTTGAGGAATTAGCAGAAGATGGAAATGCTGATGCTCATGCTGTAAGCATGTTTTTAAATTTATTATTGTATTAATATTTTTTATAGATTTATCTTGTTAAGTGCCATGTTCTCCATTTTTATTTAATTTAAATGGCATTCCATGTTGATGCATACTGATGACCAGATTTTGATGGTGATCTTAAATGCAACTCTCTGACAACTCTTAAATGCAAGAATCCTATAGGACTTACTATAAAAACATTTTTACATTTTTTGTTAATCAATGTTTTGAAAGTGTTTGTAATGGCCTATTTAATATAGCAGCAGTGATTTAATACAACATTGTGTATTAAGTGGCGGATCTAAACGCCGCGCTTTGTCAATTTGAATAAAGAATATCTTGATTTTCACTTTCCAGGGTATGGGTTTCCTCTATGCGACAGGCACTGGACTACCAGTCTCCCAGGCCCGTGCTCTGGTACACTACACCATAGGAGCTTTGGGTGACAGTGACTATGCCCAAATGGCTTTAGCGTACAGACACTGGGCTGGAATCACGTTACCGAGTTCATGTTCTAAAGCAATGGATTTATATATGAAAGTTGCTCATAAAGGTTGGTTTATATTAAATTATATTTTTATTTCTATTCATAAAGTAAGTAATTATTCATATTTATTTTTACTATTCCATAAAGCATAGTATTTCAATAACATCACTTTAATTATAAATAATGTCATAATTTATGTATTGTTTATGAGTTAGAGGATTTTGCCTAATTTTTAATAATAAATTTATTTGAAATTAATTGAAATCATTAATTTATAAGTTCTTTATAATATTTTTTATTATTCAAGTACTCACAGCATTTTCTGGCTAAATATGAAAATAATAAAATGTTTACAATATTCTTGCCAATTTAACTATTAGTTTGTATCGCGTCACTTCGAAATATTTATATGATTGTTATTTCTTTTTGTTAGCATTTTTATAAGGATTTATACATTAAATTTCTGCAATAATTAACATGGTAGCCTTAATTCAATATATTTAAATCATCAAAGGAATCAAATCAAAGAGAATCTAATGTCAAAACACTGATTATTGCTTTATGTCTAAAATGGAGATGTTGCGTATTGAGTGCCAGCCAGAGTTGAACACCCCCATCAATGTCTAAATAAACTCAACTCAACTCCGCCTTTTATCTCCCCAGAGCAAAGAAATTCAATTTAATTAAAATTTAATCATTGCCACAAGTAGGAATCGAACCTAACTCAAGTCTCGTTTACAGTCAGACACTGTCCCACTGCACTACCATGATCTGGATATATTCTTAAAGATATATTTTTTGTGATTTATCATTTTCTTATGTTATTTGGCCAGTTGCGAGCCAAGTCACTCTAAGTGGTGGTCCAGCTATACAAAGAGTGAGGATTATGGATGAAGCTGAGGGCAACTCCCCTGGAGCGGCTTTGGACACCGACCTTATTGAGTATTATCAGCTTTTAGCGGAAAAGGGAGACGTGCAAGCACAGGTGATTTATTTTTGTTTAATTTTTTTTTATTTATCGGCACTTGTTCGTCGAGTTGTATGTTGGGTTTATTATAATAATTATACAATTTTGTATATGGTTTCGGTTGACCTCGGAATAATCTATTTGAATAAGAAATGTTTCGATTTTTTATTTACAATATTGCCGACTGATCTGCCGACGCTGTCTTGGCGCAGTGGAACAGCTTCTGACTGTAAACGTCATCGGTTTCAGGCTCGATTCCCATTCGAGAGAATGATTATATTTAAATTATTTTCATTTCCTCGCTCCGGTAAGACAAAGACTGACGTTGAGTTACGCCACTCAACATGCGATGTCTCGAATTCGGCGGAAAGCTGAGCACGGAGTGTCTCGACACCAGATGCTTAAAGTCTGTAAGAGAATAGCTTATTTATACGTTAATACATTGTAGCCATCGTTAAGACTCATCCCACTATCACGTTAATCCTTATCCCATTCTGCGCGGTGTAGAGTTACGTCAATCAATATGCAGTTCCGAAATTGGGTGAGTGGTGGAGCAAAGAGTGTCTTGACACTGAATTCTTTCTACATATCATGTTATGCGGAATGTCAAAGTAAATTTTGTTGTTCACAACAAGAAGAATGTATGTACTTTCATTAATTTTTTGTACGTCAAAAAAAATTTATCACCTGTTTAATGATATTGCGTCCGATCTGATCTCTGTAGGATTTAAATACTAACATTAATATAGTCCTAACCTTTGAAACCTTTAAAATAAAACAGGGAGGAGGGAGTTTAATATATTAAATATAAGAAACATGAATATTAGAACCTACACTATCATAATATGCAAACTAAATTGATGGTAACATCTAAACAGGTGGGTCTCGGTCAGCTGCACTTCCAGGGCGGTCGCGGCGTGACGCTCGACCTCAACAAGGCGCTGCACTACTTCCAGCAGGCCGCCAAGACTGGCAACGCTGTGGCCAACGCTTTCCTTGGGAAGGTTTGCTGGTTTTAATTTTTAGTTTTAATTCGGCCCGGTCGCGGAATAGAAAGAACGTCTCTATCTATTAGCAGGGGTCAAGCACGTTTGATTTACGAATTAATTTGAAAAATGGTGAAATCTAAATATATTTATTATGAATTTATACTAATAATGCCCCCCTGAGTTAGTGCCAGTTTTGACATATTCTTAAACGCACATATATTAATAAATTTTGGTGCTTAATTGTAAATGTTATGATAAAGGCTGTATTTTTCACTGTTTATTTAGTCATGTTGTTTCATTCGATACGATTATAGAATTTAAAAAAGGTAATAATTTTACGGTAAACTAAACGAAATAGCGAAAAACAAATCTTATATATTCAGAGAAATGGTTTACAATTCTTTAACACTGCGATCATTGGATTTGTTCGAGCGAGACGCACTATATTTCCACGGGAGAGACAAAGACGGCGACAGGGACATTCTTTGCTATATTTTTTATGTTCGGCGTCCAGATTATAGTATTAAATATTTTACTATTTAGAATATAATTTTTCGAATGAAATTAGAATCCGCGGCTGTTTGCAACCGTCCAAGCTCTCTAAACCCACTGAACCATACGTTCGTGACTTGGTCGTGAAGCGTTAAATATTTTAAACTTATTTTAAAAATGTTTAAATTTTAGATAATTGTAAGAGCAAGATTTAAATTAATAATTTATTTGTGAAAGAAGTACGAAGTGTGTTGCCTGTTAAGGCTCAAATGGTGAACGGAGAATATAAGCACTAATTTTTCCCATATAAAATATGGTTTATATTTGCAGATATATTTGGAAGGTGGTGATGGCATAAAGGCTGACAACGAGACGGCCCTGCGCTACTTCAGGAAAGCGGCCGAGCTGAACAACCCGGTCGGTCAGAGCGGACTGGGCATCATGTATTTACAGGTATTTATAGCTTTTTCTATACTAATGATTTAGTATAAACCTATTATATAATTGTAATCATATTCGGGGATATACTTTTACTCACTTTGTTATAGGCCACGTTGATGCGTAAAATGTCAGTTGTCTTGGTAACGTGTATGTCACTATATTAAGTATAACTAGCTATGTGCGAGTTTGACTCGCGTACAAAGGATTCCGTACCATTTTTTTTATTTATAGGACACCCCATATATATATTTGTTTTAATTGATTTCTTAGTATTTATCGTTCGAAATATGTTCATAATCTGTGAAATTTTCAATTATCTAACTATCACGGTTCATGAGATACAGTACTGGTGACAGACGGACGGACAGCGAAGTCTTAGCAATAGTCTGGTTCGTTATTTAATACTTATTTTGTTAATTTTATGTAAGTTATAACGCATTATTAGAAAATAAATATGACCTTCTGTTACTTCCACCTTTGTAATAATGAATGTTCGTCATGAATCGATCGAATCATGCCATTTTCCATACTCCATCCCTGTTATTTTTATAGAAAGAAACTTTTTAAATATAAATATGTTATTAATTACGCATTGTAATTAAAAACATATTTATATTAACTAAATGAATATTTTTTTATTAATTTATTTATTATAAGAAAGTATTATTATTTGTTATGTAATATATATTTCTTATGTTATTTTTGTTGTAGGGTCGTGGAGTGGCGAAGGACACGTCGACCGCTTTCAAATATTTCGCAATGGCGGCCAACCAGGGCTGGGTTGAAGGGCAATTGAATCTAGGCTTCATGTACTTTGGTATGTCAACTTGATATTTATAAGAAAAGTCTGTTTTAAGGCTTATCCCGGAGTGTCAAGACACTTGCGTATTAAATGGCGTACTGAGTGCCGTGCTTTGACTTACTAGAGCGTAGAAGTGACGATAATTTTTAAATTTTGTTCCTCCGAGGTAATCGAACCCACGACCAATCGCGTTTACAGTCAAACGTTGTCCCAGTTATTATTTATCATTTTTCATCATTTTATTATGTTTGATAGAGGCCATCGTGGCGTGGCGAGTCAGCGTCTCACTTACGTATTTTTAACGTATTTTTACACACTTTAAACGTATTTTATTTTGTTGTAAACAAAATAATTAAAGTAATTATATTTTGTTATTCGAAAATACATTTTTAGAAACCGACGTTTTGAATACTTTATATTGGTACGTGGTTACAGGTAGACTGAGGTGGCGTGCGTTTATCAATTCATATAAAAAATAATTATATCAAACTACCGCCATTCGTTTCTTAGTTGTTTCTCGTTGTAACTTGGATTTTACAGCAGAATAAAAAAGCTTGCAAAAGAAAAGCGCTAAGCGCATCTTTTAGCTCTGAATGTCGTGTTCTCGGTTGAAATTTGTCCGTGGTAGTGTAAGGCGGGGTGCGCTTGCAGGCGGCGTGGGCGTGCGCCGCGACTTCAAGCAGGCCAACAAGTACTTCTCGCTGGCGTCGCAGTCGGGCCACGTGCTGGCGCTGTACCACCTGGCGCAGATGCACGCGCAGGGGCTGGGCGTGCTGCGCTCCTGCACCACCGCCGTCGAGGTGCTTTGTTCATACTGACGCTTTTGTCACTTTTTACACTTTTTGGATTTTAATTCTCAAAAAAATATTGAATGTACCATCAAAATTGGTCTAGCCGTTCCATAGATTAACTGGAAAACAAAAAATATTTTTATATATGTACCATATTGACTTAGTAAAAATTAAACTAATATTCTGTTATAGTATTATAAACAAACACTCCGGTTTAAATTATTTGTATAGACTGTTGTTTGATTTTATCAATAATAATTTTATAAAGTATACTATACAGATGCTATTTAGTATGGAGCTGACTCTTTTTGATGCTCTTTCGGGAGGTTTATCAACATTAGAAATCTATTGTTTTAAATTACATTTAAAAAAAAGAAACTCTCGAGTTCACCACCAGCTCTTCTTAGCAGAACTGCCTTCGAAGCTGATAATAGTTTCTTCTAAAAGTGGCAAAACAGTGATTATAATGAATAATCCGTGTATAAAGAATATTTCTATTTGGTTCGCTGCAGCTGTTCAAGAACGTGTGCGAGCGCGGGCCGTGGGCGTCGCGGCTGATGCTGGCGCACGCGGCCTGGCGCGCGCGCGACGCCGACGCGGCCTACCTGCAGTACGCGGCGGCGGCCGAGCGCGGCTACGAGGTGGCGCAGAGCAACGCCGCCTACCTGCTGGACGAGGGTCGGTGCACTGTGCCTTTGAATGTCTATATATCGCAATAACTACGGGGCGTTCACTGTGACTGATATGAATGATAGCAGATGATATGAATAATGGTTTGCGTGTGGCGGATGGATGCGGTGCTACGGGATTAGGGGAACATACGGAGAGTTGAATGACACATTTGTGCATAGGTTTGTTGAGGAAAGGGGTTTAGAGATGCGAAGTACGTGTGTCGGGCAAATTTGTTGTGACGCGACTTCTCGTCACAGTTAAGAGTTTATAAGTATAAGCATTTATGGAGTGCGGGTGACATGTTTGTGTGCGTGCGCAGGCGCCACCCGGCTGTACGCGGGGGCGGAGCGCTGGCGGCGCGCGCTGCAGCTGTGGGGGCGCGCGGCGGCGCAGGGCTGCGCGGGCGCGCGCGTCAAGCTGGGCGACTACCACTACTACGGGCAGGGCGCGCCGCGCGACCTGGAGGCGGCCGCGCACCACTACCGCGTGGCGGCCGACGCGCTGCACTCGGCGCAGGCCACCTTCAACCTGGGCTACATGCACGAGCGCGGCCTGGGCCTGGCGCGCGACCTGCACCTGGCCAAGCGCTGCTACGACCTGGCGGCGGACGCGTCGCCGGACGCGCGCCTGCCCGCCGCGCTCGCGCTGGCGCGCCTGCACGCGCACTCCGCGCTCGAGGCGCTCTGGGAGGTACGGCCAGCGTTCACTCTAAGCAACACGAATTGTTTTAAACAAACATTAAAATATTATAAACAGTTAAAAAAAGCTGATTTCAAGTAACATTTTGTTCACTGCGCCTTCGGTTAGTTCCCTTGTCCGAACCCATCTAATATTATTATAATTTATCAGTATCTTTCGCAGAGTCCGATTTCATGGGTGTTCCTCAGCGGCGACGACTCGTCCATGTTGAACTGGGACCTGTACGTGATCACGATGCTCCTGGCGACCCTCGGAATAGTGCTCTACCTGCAAAGGCCGAACCAACAGGAAGTTAGACCGTAGAGCGTCCTAGAGAGATACGGAAATTTAACATAATTTACAAATTTAAAGTATGAATGCTGCCAATTTTAGTTATAATTTCCTGAAATGAAATATGTTGAAAGAAAGTTAAGGGCGAGTTGCTAATACAAAATTATTATATATGATACGCTTACATTATTTATTACACACATAATATATAACAATAGATTTTTGTTTTTTAATCTAAAGAAAATTGATTGTATCCAGATTTTAAAGATGGGCGCTCTTAATAGATTTCGGATGACAAAATAATTTTAACTCAAGAAAGTTTACTGATTATTTATATTGAAATGGCGAATTAAACATTATATTACTGATAATATTATTATGATAATACGTTTAAATAAATTATTTTAGTCACTGATACAAGTTTCCGATATCGATACCTCTCATATGTTATCGATGATTTTTTTATAAAAATATTATATTTACAATACATACTAACCATATTAACAAATCTGCACGTTTTGATGTAATATGAATTCGATTAGAGCAATTAATTTATTTGTTTATAAAGGCTGTCATAGAGCAATAGGACGTTTGACTGTAAACGCGATTGGTTGTGGGTTCGATTCCCACTCGAAATAATTATATTTACATTTTATTATCAATTTTCCGCTCTGGTAAGACAAAGCGCGGCGTTGAGTTTATCATTCAACACGCAGTATCTTGAATTCGAGCGGAAATCAGTCAACGGAGTGTCTTGACACTAGGTTGATCCTGATTAATCAAAATAATCTAAAATCTATTTACAAGATTGACAATCTAATTGGTAAATTGCAATTCCCATGTTTTGCATAGGAGTAGTAAAACCATATTTAGATTAACAAATATTGTGTCACGTGAAAAAATCAATATAACTATTAGAAACTTAGATAAATAACAGTTTTCGTATTGTGAATTCATATTATATGTATATATATATATATATATATATATATATATATATATATATATATACATATATATATACATATATATATACATATATATACATATATATATATATATATACATATATATATATATATATACTGCTATTGTTAATTTAAACGCATATTTAATATGTTTTTCTTAATTTTTTTCTATATATATTTTCTATTTTATTTTTGTTTTCGTAATGTTTTTCGTGTTTTAGATCAAATTGTCGCATTACATTAAATGCTAAACTCGGTCAAAATTATCAGATTTTTCTTTGATTCATATAAATGTCTTATAATTATGTTTGTATAAGTTCTATTAAAAAGGTCTATTATTCAAAAATTGTCAAAAATACCAAAACTCTGCTGTAACTTTTTAGTTCAATATTTGAAAAAAAAACTAACCCCTATTTTGTCAAAAGAGGTTAAATTTTGTTTTATTTAATAATTTTAAGCTATATAAAGACCTGTACACACTACACTTTCACAAGAAACATTATATTCTATATAGTGTTTAAGTGTGCGCATGCCTTAATTTTTGTTTGCACATGTGCTTTTTGATAATAGTTTAATGAGTTGTAAACTATTTCTGTAAATAAATAAATTTCGTAAGGCTATTTTTTTATTTATTTTCACCCTTTTGACTTTTATGATTTTCGATGCATAGAAATATTAGATTTAGTTGTTAGTAAGTAAAGATATTATTTATTTTATATAGTGCTGAATGGCCTACTTAATGTCTTAACAGAGGGGATTTTTTTTTTTAATATAATTATTGAGGCCACTTTCACTTTCTCGCTCTGGTAAAGAAAAAGTGTCGCGTTGAGTTCCATCACTCAACACGCAATGCCTCGAATTCAGTGGAAAGCGAAGTGCGGAGTATCTTGACACTAGGTACTTTTATGTGTACCCTACTATGCGGGATAAACCGGGATACCCATGCGTGAAGCTAAAAAAAATAATCATTCCCTCAAGTGGGAATCAATATGACATTATTATTTCAGTGATTAATGAAACTAGGAGCACGAGTTAGTGCGTAAATACACGTTGCCATAGCAACGATTGTGTCGCTATACAAAAGTATATCAAGTGGATAGTAGTATGTGTAATATTTTTTTATTCCTTTTAATGTATTTTTAATGCATATTTTAATAAAAAATTTAATAAAAATATGATTTAATATCTTTTTTTTTCCTAATAAAAATAATTTTTCCTAATATATACGAACACTTTATATCGCATAGAAGAATATTCAAAGACAACCTAGTGTCAAGACACTGATGACTGTTTTTTGCCCCAAATCGAGGAGTCGCGCATTGAGTGGTGAGCTTAACTATATAAATATAACTATCACCGAGTGGGAATCGAACCCATAACTTATCGTATTTACAGTGAGACGACCTCCCACTGCGCCACAATGGCCTCTATTATTAATATAATAAATATATAGATAGAAATAATACTTTATAATTAAAAAAAAATATTAATATTCCGAATATGTTTAAAATAGTGTAATAATTATGAAAAAAAAGAAAAGACGAATAAAAAACAATAGATTTTTTTATTTATTATTTTTGTTACAATTTATTTAATAGTAATGGCGAATGATAATATAGTAACGTTCTGTTACGTTCTACCACATCTTTATAATAAAAAAAGATAAAAATGATTTATCAAAATAACAAGATCTTTTCATTTCGCGATTTTTACATATTTTAAAATTAACCATATTAAACACTTTTTTGTATTAAATTTAAATACAATTTTGTCAGTTGATAGTGACATCATGAATATAAACTGACAAACAAACGCCACCTCAGTCTACCTGTGACTGTAGTGTACGAAACGTCGGGTTTACAAAAATGTATTTTCGAATACCAAAACATACACGATTAATCCATTAAAAAAATATTTATCGAAATATTAAATACAGTAGGTATAACGGTACTGATTTGAAATTATTATTAACTGGTTCCACCTGCGGTATCACGGTTAAAAAAATAGCTAAATAATCGATATTTATCGTTAAATAATGATCATATTAAACAAAACTATAAATTATTGTTGTCTAATGTATAAACTATAATATACTAAAGTTTTCTCAAAATTCTTTCAGTACTTTTTTTTTGGAAGATTAACAAACATACAAATACCCATCACTGCTTATAATATCATCTTTATCAGAAATAAAAAAAAAACAAAATTTTATAAAAATCGAATATTTCATGTTATCAATGAAACGATTATAAACGGATTAATTGCGTATATTTTAGTACACCAAAATAAATTTTTGCATATCAAAGTAGACACGATTAAAATAGTTTTATTTAAAATGTGTAAAAATTGCGAGAATCAAAGGCCTTATAATTTCATGTTATTTATAAAACAATCAATAATGTATATTATATACTTAGTGTAAGTAATTATTCGTGTTGCTTTTCAAACAGTTCAATCTTCCGCGCTATATCGTCCGCAGAAAACGTATAATCCATTTGCTCTTCTTTAATAGCTCTGTCTTCTTTTTTCGATTTCTAAAAAAAAAACATTAATTTTATACAAATATATCTATTCTTTTTTAGCTTCACACATTCACCCCGCGTAACAGAATATACAGGAAGTACTTAGTGTCAAGACACTCCGTACTTCGTTTTCCGTCAAATTCAAGACATTACATGTTGAGTGGCGGAACTCAACGCCGCTCTTTGCCTTACCAGAGCAACTGGATGAAAATAATTTTAAATGTATTCAATCCCCCGAGTGGGTTTCGAATCAACAACCGATCGTGTTTATAATCAGACGCTGTCGCACTGCGCCACGATCGGCCTATATCTATATATATAATAAAAACGTAACTTAACTGTCTGTACGTAGAAGTTATATGAAAAAAGAACCTGTAAATTTATTTATAATTGTAAACAAAACAATGATTTCTGAATTTATTCTTGATTACTGAAATTTTTCTGTACGTATGTTTGCTTGTGCGTTTGCGGACGCACGGAAAAACTTATTATATTTTAAATATGAATTTAAAGTATAAAAAGCATTGTATTATAATTAGGTTACAGTTATATCGTCATTGTGATAAGAGATTCTTTCTCAGCAGCGTTAGGTTCCGCAACACAATATACAACACCTAGAAATACGTAAAAATTAAATATACCAGTGTCTTAAGACTAGATTCTCTCAGCCTAGTCTTATCCAAAACAAAGAAATCCGCTTCACGCTCTATCCCGCATAGCAGGGTAGTCACAGACAACCTAGAGTCAACATCCATTGACATACTGTCTCAAATGAAGACATTTCGTGTTGAGTGACGAACTTAACGCCGCGCTTTATCTTACCAGATCGAGCTTATAAAACCTTACCCAAAACAAGGAATATTCAGGTGAAATGGATTGCAAATGCGCCACTTTGTCCTCCATTGCCTTCAATCGCTTATATATGTCGGGTGATATTGGTCCAGTGTTGAGAAACGATTCGATAGCAAGCACTCTCTCTGAAATGGCGGCGGGTAGTATTGATTTTTCAGTTTTTATTTCAGTCTCCGTGGAAACCGTTTGCGGACCCCACTCGTTGTTCACTTTGCGGACTGTAATTAATACATCAAAAAAAAAAATGAATATATCTCGATTTGTGTGTGTGTGTATATATATATATATATATATATATATATATATATATATACACACTTTCACTTTCCTTCTCGCATAACAGGGTAGTCAGGGACAAATTATTTAATAATATTTTAAATATAATTACTCTCCCAAGTAAGAGTCGAACCCATAACCAATCGCGTTTACAATCAATCTGGCCCACTACGCCACAATGGATCTTAACACTAGGTTCTCTCTGCCTATCCCGCAGTATATAAATATATAGATAAAGCGTGAAGCTAATAAAATGTCATTTCTTTTTTTAACTAGATTATAAATAAATAATTTGAATGTTACTAGTGTATAATTAAATTAGGTATAGTAATTGAAGCGTTATATAGATATCTATAATTATACCATATGTATTGGAGGAAAAACAATTACATCTTTAGGTTATTTTAATAATTTCATATTCAAACACAAATCCAATTTTTTTTTAGCTTCACGCTTTATCCCTTGAGGTATAGTCAAATTCAAGTTATTTTCCCATAAGTCTGTTACTGTGAAGCGTAGAAAACTTAGTATGGTTGCGGAACTGAACGCCGCATACGTCTAGTACTGGAGAGAGAAATCAAAATATATGAAAATATTAGCATTACGCTTTTTGCCATATACCTCAGCAATCAGAGAGAACTTAATATCAAAATCCGTAATTGAAGTGAATATATTTAAAACATCAGATGTCCGAGAATCCAACCTACATAACAGGGAGGACAGACAGTGTCAAGACACTCTGTACTCCGCTTTCAATCGAATTCGAGACTTCGCGAGCTGAGTGGCGGAAGTCAACACTTCGTTTTTTTTCAGAGCGAGGAAATGAAAATGATGTACACATAATCATTGCAACGAGTGGAAATCAAACCCATAACCGATCGCGTTTACAGTCAGACGCTGTCCCACTGGGCTACAACGAACATATTGATAGCAAAATATATATAAATTATTAAATCGATAACATACTTTTCAAGTGTCCCTTAGAGTCGCTCCGTTTGACGAACTGCGTTCTCACTCTAGCACACGTCTCCGTATCTTCCGTCTCGCTCTCGCACTTGCTAGATATAAAATCGTTTATATTATTTATATTGACCTGTTCCCTTTTTCTTTGTATGAAATTATTTATTCTTTTCTCTAGCTCTTCGCTTGAAACGTTAATTTGTACTAAATTTTTATCTACAGGGTGTTCTAGAGCTCTCTCTGGAGTTATTTTACCTGGAAATATATTTTAATGAGCTAGATGTGGTAGGTGATTTAAAGGTGATTTAAACAAGAAACACAATTGCAAAACAAAACTTTATTTATTTTAAATAACAATTGTACTTATAAATAGTAAATAGTATAATATATAATAATTATTTTTTAATTACTACACTATTGTATATAGCGCATAACATTCGAAAATATTTATCTATCTTTATAAAAATAAACTATGAAAATTCATGCACAAGTACCAATGTGAAGGCAAAAAACCAAGAAGGCAAAAAAATATATATATTAATAAAAAAAAATTACAACCAAAACGATAATAGCAACACAACTAAATAATTCATCTACAGTCTACTAAAAACGTGACAAATAAAAAAGCTATAAAATTTAAAGTAAATAAAAAGACCTCTAAAATCCAATAAAAGAATGTTCTTTTAATTATAAAGAACATAATAACGATTGTATATAAAATATTTAAGTTAACTTTTAAAACTTATAGAAACTATATTAAAACAATATAGAAACTAAGCAATTGTAACTAATACATACATACATATTACTTATATTCCGGGTGTTGACATGATTGAAATTAATTTTCATAAAAATAAATAAAATATGTAAAATAACAATAAAATAACCGATAGTGCGGATTCAATTATCACTTGAACAATTGTTTAAAAAAAAGGCTTTACTCATTTCGATTGTGTTCAGCAAGATTTTTAGAGTACTAAATAAGGTGCATTTTTAACGTACGTACAAAAATGTACATTATAAATATTTGAATTTGAACCTTGAACAAGATAACCAAATCTTATCTACATGACAATAAAAATAAATAAATCAACACCCAAAAATTAATTAATATTTCACTACTAGGTAATATCAAACTTGACCATTATAAGCTTTACGTTTGGTGGACCACGCACATTCAACGTTCTCCTTCCACACGGGATCTGAACCCGCGTACACCTCCTTCTTCCATATGGGCACGTTCGCTTTCAGCTGGTCTATGCAGAAGGACACTGCGTCCAGGGAGTCTTGTCTGTGAGGACTGCTTACTGCTATAACTACCGATGCCTCGCGACACGGCACATTACCCAATCTGAAAGATAATGATATTTTTTTTTTATAAAATAGCCAATTAAGATTTTTTTATTTGACATAAAAATCGCAAAAAAAATATTTTAATTTTACTAATGTTTTCTCAAGAAAGCGCTACATACAATTCAATATGAAGTCACTGCCTATAACCAGTGAGCAATTGAGGCGATTCGAACGATATCTCATTTGTCAAATTATGATAACTATTTTAGACGCTACAGGAGAACAAACGAACATATATATATATATAAATATATATATATATATATATATATATATATATATATATATATATATATATATATATATATATATATACATATATATATATATATACATATATATATATATACACTCATAGATACGCATAAAAATCATAATCCTCCTATTTTGCTACCTAATTCTCAATTATTATACAACAAAATTAATAAAATCAAGATGCATTTTTCCACTTTACGCTTATAATCCCGGATAGCAGGATAGACAGGAGGTCAGGAGGACTTAAGAGTCAAGACACTCCGTACATCGAATTCGATTGGCGTATCGAGTGGTGGAACTTGACACCGCCCTTCCCGTCTTACCCGAGCGAGGAAATGAAAATAATAAATATAATCATAATTTTCAAATGTGGGTATCGAACTCACAACCGATCGCAGACGCTGTCCCACTGCGCCACGACCGGCCTCGACTAATGTACATTAAACCTAAATTAAACTTTAAATAGCACGTTCCGTATATGAGCAAATATACATATAAAAGGTAAAATTACTAACAGTACCTGGCCATTACGTATTGTACTTATATACACGAACGGTTGAAACTAAATTACTTTGATGACTATAAATACAGTGGGCTTTAGAAAACACAACGATCATTTACTCGAATTACGTAAATAATTGATGTTAGTTCATCATGACGCAATAGACAACATATGATTTTAAATAAGGGTTTTGGATACGAATTCCATTTGAGGGATTTACGAAGCGTTAAGTTACGCGAGGAATCGTTAATATTTTTTTATAATAATCGCATAATGTAGTACGGCGTGTGTTATGAGAAGGACTAGAAGGTTCCATGTTTTTCTTTCTTTTTGTCATCGTGATGATTTCCATTGGGAATTCTCGTCTAATTGGGGATTCAGGACGGGTTGTGTGGGACTCCGGGCTTCGTCCATGTCCACTAAAACATCACAGTGCTCCTGGTCGGCCGCCACTAGCCAAGGTACGGGAATCACAATCTTCCGTGATCCTCGACTGCTGCTGCAAGCAGTACGCGCGCGTGGATACAACCTGCGTTTGCCAACCCGAGCCAGTGGACTAAGCGATCAGCTTCCTCAAGCCACCCCGCCCCTGCCGCCTGTTAGGCCTAGAAGGTTCGACTTGCCTTATCTTGTAAATAATATTTCATACAATTTGCATATAAACGGCGTATCGAAAACATGAATTCAATTCATATTATATTCGTCACATTATATGAAACGAATTTAAATTATTCGGTAAAATACTGAATAATTTAAATTTGTGTGGCCGGTTGCGGCGTAGTTGGACAACGTCTGACTGTAAACGCGATCGGTTGTGGGTTCGATTCCCACTCGGGGAATGATTATACAAGGCGCGGCGTTAAGTTCCGCCACTCAACACGAAATGTCTTGAATTTGGCGGATAGCGAAGTATGGAGTGTCTTGAAACTAGGTACTTTCTGTCTACCCTACAATGTAGAATAAAGGCGTGACACTAAAAGAAAATTAAAGCATATGAAATATGTAGTTACAAAAACCATTCTCAACATAATTTAAAAATATTTAAATATAATACAGAATTTATTCTATTCAAGAATACTATACTGATGTTAATGTGTGGGATTAAAAGTTGTTGATGCAGGAAACTAATTACTATTAGGAATTCATTGTGAAAACTATATTTGAAAAGAGCAACTGTCGAGTTTCTCGCGGGTTTAAGTTGGTGATAGCTCCCTGCAAGACTGACAGTACTGACATTTTATGTTGATTGAAAATAAAGAATGTTTCGATTTTTGTTTAATTCTAATATATACGAAAGAGATACTTATAATCTAAAATCCGTCAAATCCCGATTAAAGCTATTATAATAATATGTTACGTAGAATAGATAAAAAAAATGAATACAAAAAAAATATATATTAAAAAGTATATATATAAAAAATATAAATAAAAAAAATATATGCGATCCACGTTATTATTATTTTCATTTTATTTTGATAATAAGCCAGAACAAATAGACAAACAGATAGACAAAAATTGTCATTTTAGTATATTACGTACTGTGTATGCATTTATAAAAAATCATAATTTTAATATTAAAAACAGACACTTGAATTTTAATTGGTTGGACAAATACAGAATATCTAGAGTAAATACGCGTCCGACCTTGAGCGTATATAAACTGTTGATAAAAATATAATGATGCAAGAGATATCACTTTATAAGTAAACTTGATGATAATTAAATGACATATTGATAGATCACATCACATGGCATATTGCACGCTTCGGTGAACTCTCGCCAAAATATTACTGCATGTATACTTTAACTATTCACAATGGCGGACTAAAATATATAAGTTATTTTTAGAGATTGAGCGTGTTATTGGCTGATTGTGAAAGACGCAGCTCGGGGTGTACTTGAGGCCCAGGCCAATGGCAGTCGAGGAGCACTGAGGTTTTAGTGGGTAAATGTGGCGGCCTTTATCTGCCATACTGGAGTCACACATAACATGTTCCGAGTCCCCAATCGAAAAGGTATCCGTAACGCTATTTCCTCATGTTAAAAAAAGCGCAGCTTCTAAATAATTAAAGGGGTCTTAAAGTCTATGTAAATGAAAGTGGCAGGTTTTGGATGAAATGCCTGAGTCATGAGTTTTTTCTTGTAATTAGGGCAGAAACGTATGTTCTGTATATCCTAATCCCAAACAGTATTATGTTCATATATTGTATACAAGGTCCATCTTCTATATTTGACAAACACATTTGTTGAGTTTCTCACTGGCCTTTCTTGCGATGGAGGTGGCCTGGTCACAGTATAAATACTGATAGGATACTAAGAAGGAGGCCTATGAGATAGGTTTTAAACTAAAAAAGGATGCTAAAGCCCTGTGGCTTAGAAAACCAAGAGATAGCAAAAAAGCATGAAATGTTAGAAGAGGCCTACGTACTGCAAGACTCACTAAATGCAAAAATCACACAAGTACTACATACTATGTTAATTAAAATTGTAAAATTGTAATTAATAAAGGCATTCATATTGTGCGCTAATGTGTATAAATAAAAATATATAAATTATCAATTCAAATTCTTACATGACATAGTTGTTGTTTAATGAAATAAGTTTATAGGCCTTAACCAACAATGTTACTTGTAATATTAATCTATAATATAAAAAAAAATGTATAACTGATATTAAAAATGGGAAAACAAATTTGTTCTTAAAACCTTCATTCAATTACTATGCAATGGAATTAAAATTAAACTTATATTATATACGATAAAAATAATTATAACTGTCTTACACAAATGTTTTATAATGTAGAATAGCAAAACAAAAGTATCAGTCATATGATATTAGATTGTTAAGTTAAAAAAATTTGTGTTTTTACACAAAAAATCATAAGTTATATACATACCTATGATAAATTGCTATACTGTGAACAGCGGGCCACTTGTCCCTAGTGTCATTACAGATGTTTTTCATAGCTTTCAAGGCCATAGATTCATAAGCTTCATATTCAAGTCTTAGCACCTGTTTAAACATATTTATATTAGACTAGCTGTGCTAGCAACTTTGTGGAATCTGAGTTGAATTTAATATCACTGGATCTTTATTTTATAAATGTAACATAAAAGTGGACTAAATTACTCCTTAACCCATTAGCTATCTGCCAGAGAAAGTCCCATAAACATCTGTCCAGGTGTTTCAGAGATTAGCCAGAACAAACAAACATGCATTTTAGTATATATACATATTTACGCTACATATAATACATACAACTTGGCATTATATTAACATGAAAATACTGTCTAAAAAAATTGAAATGCTACTTTTTTATTAAATATGTTAAATAAATTGATACATTATAATTGCTATCCGTATGTATAAACAGTTAAACCCTGTCAGAGCCGTGAATTTAATTAATATATAAAAAAAATAAAGTCTATTACCTTTTTTCCTTCAAAATTATCTCTAGTAGTCCCAATAAAAAGAGACACGGCACCACAACTGTCATCCACAACCAAATCACTAATAGTCTCTACTGACAAATTATCTACCGTTAGTTTTAAATGATCCATGATGAGATATTTTTATATAAAATAAACTATTATCCGCCGCTCAATGGCGGAATCACAGCAATGAGATCAGTTTCCCTTAATTCTATATCCTTAACATCGGAACAAACTTCTTCATTCTTTGCCAGCAATATGTTATTGCTTATGCTTTCTAAATTAAAGTTTTTTGTAATTGTATTTAAAAGTTGTTCATAACTTATTTTTGTAGGTAAATGTAAAATAGCTTCTCTAGTACCAGCTAGTTCTTTAGAACGGGCAAAAAATAATAATTTTATTGGTACATCATGCTTAATTTCCATATTTCATCCTGGAAATAAGAAAAATAATATATAATTGAATATACAATGAATACATAGATTCGGCGAAATAAAATTATTTTGCAATTACTTGAGTTTTTCAATTAAATGAAAGTATAAAACTGGTTCTTTCTTACCAAGCATTTATAATTTAAAAAAAAAACACAACAACCTCTCACAACAGTAAAAGACAAACTACATAAGTACGTATCAGTAGCTTACTAATATCTTTTCAATGTGATACAATATTTTCATTACATGTGTGTAGTTAAAAATATAATCACACTACTACATGCACAAATATTAAGCAAAAACTGGTTATATTGATGGAAATATTTGGGTTATAAAAGTTAAAAGTACCTGAAACGTTCCATGAAATTGCATTTAATTACTTATTAGTATTTATTGTTAAATTAATTGATTTAATTATTTTTTATAATATATTGAATTATATTGTAAATGTGAAATTTGCCACAAATTTTCATATTCAAGGAATTCTTGTTATATTGATTAAATTATTACGGTTTCTTAATAAATAAAGAAAATATTACAACCTCAACTTGAAAAGAAACACCTTTCGAAAAAATTAAGAACTACTCATTTTAAACTTTTAGTTGACAGTTCACAGCAGTGATCAGAGTTTGACGTAACCAACTATGAAAGTACTTTTTTTATATTACAAATATATATTTAGATACCAAGATTTTAATCAAAGAATGATCTTTGTTATTAAATAGATCGAAAAAAAATATTAAAAAATACTTCTAATAATAAAATAAAAATAACAATATTCTAATTTTTTTTAACAATTTAATATAAGATATATTACATCGAAATTGAAAAAAAATAAATCCAACAAATATAATAATATTTTTTTTTCAATAAATTATATCAAATATCACTTTTATAATTATAAATGGAAACAAAATATTTATATAAATTGATCCGTGTATAGTCTTTTATTATTGACAGTGACAGTTGAAGTAAATTCAAACGGTTTAAATTCGTGACCGGTGGGAGTTCGAACTTGGCGTAACTGCTTTTTGGCAAGGTTCCCTCGGGCTCGGGCGCGCGTTACATAAAATGAACGTCGCACTGCTTTCAGTACAAAAAGGTTAAAAATAGATTTTCAGAGTGAGTTGCGTGTTCCGACATTTTTGTTTTCATATGACATACATTCCGGCTCGCTTTGTATTTGCTTTAGAAATTGAAGTGAAACTCAGAAATCAGATACTGTAAACATTGAACTGATTTTTTGTTGATACTATGCAGTTTTTGGATTATAATAAACAATAAACTTAGAACTGTGTTAAAAATAAACTTTGTTTGGAACTAATATTTTTATGAGCGTGCAGTGTTTGGAAGTGCGTTGAAAATGGCTTATGTGGAGCCAATGGATGTGGACCACATTGGAAATGACTTTGAGGATAAGGAGAACTCTTTTCATAACAGTAATGTGTTGCCAAGGACTCCCTGCACAGAAAAGGGGTACGAAGAGTTAGATGTATCTGAGCTTAATATGAAATTAAGGTACTCAATCACACCAGCATCTTCGCCTATGTCAAATAGTTTTACTGCAAATTTCAAAGAAAACAAATTTGTGAACCAGGAGGATAAGCAAAATACAATAATTATTAATGAAAATTGTAATTTAAGTCGATCTCTTAATTCTACGTTAACTAAATCTGATCCTGTTTCTAAGTCACCCAAGCTACCTTTACAAGAAATGTCAAGTGATCAGCTTTTTAATAGTACCATGACTTCTTCAATACGTAGATCATTGGACACAGACACTAATAACTGTACAATAACATTGAATGGACCTGATAATATTGATGAAAACTTATCATTGCCAAGTACTTCTTCATCTTCAGTGCATACACCTGATGCTATAACACCAACAAAAGATATTTCAAAAGGTGATGGAGGGTCTCCCATAATGAGGGGGCTTAAAAGTGTATTGAACATGTTCAGATCTTCTCAGAGTCCAATACCTCCTGAAGAAGTGTCAGGCAAAGATGCGGATTCCTTAGAACCTGTTACTAAAGATAATTTTATACCACCTATAACTTTAGCTTCAACACCTATAAACACTAATAAAAACAAAGAATGTAATTCCTCTAAACGTAACAGCCCACTAAAGGACAGTGTTATTTTTAATGATGATTTAGAAAAGGAACTGCAATGGAAAGAAGAAACAACAATAATTTTTAAACAAGAAAAAATTCCTATTCAAAAGCTTCTCTTCCAACAACCAAATCCTACATCAGAACAAAAAACACCTTTGATAGTCAATGACAACATGAAATCAGCGGTAGAGTACATGGATATATCTTATAACGAGTCTGGTCTTGTCGATAAAACTATGACGGACATTGAAAACAGAACTATGTCTAAAATTGTTGAAGCTCCAAGTGGAATGGACTCTGACAGTGAATTTGTGGATTGTGAGACAACATATACCAGGAATGATGAGCAGTCCACATCAGAAGTGAGTGCTTTGCACTCTGATAATAAAAACAATAATAATCATAATATAAACAGTGAGGCTATTGGAGAAATTGTTGTTGAAGAAGACATCACTTTAGCAGAAGGTGAAGTAAGTTGTATAAACCAAGTCGCTGATAATAATGATAATGACTTGAAAACAAAAGAATTTAATGATACTTTTGAAAATTCTGTCAGTCAAGCTAATATTATTTTAACTGATATGTTGAATGGAAATAATGATGAAGTGATAAAAACGAATGGTGATGAAAACAACCTCACTGACGGTAACAGGATATCTTGTGATGTAAGTTTAAATGTCACAGATAATGCTTCCGTATTGCCAGAGGTAGAAAATAAAATTCCATTGAATGTTAATGTTGATAAAAACATACAATTGCAAAGTAATGGTAATAGTGAAATTAACTCTAATCAAGAAAGTCATATAGTAGAACCAACAAATGCAAACGTGCAAGAAATCAAACCTGAAACTGAAGTGTGTAACCCTAATGATGTAACAAAACCTTTAAATATAATAACAGAATATCCAAATAATGAAAATACCAATAATTCCGACATTTATAGTGTGGGCAAAAATGATAATGATATTGATTCCTTGCAAAATTTAGGACTGTTGAAAAGATATGACATTGAAGGCAATGTTAGTAGAACAGATATAATTCCCAATAATTGTAGTAAAGAGATTGCTGACGTAACCATTAATGATAACAATATAATAGATTCATCTGTGAACGTGACACATATAAATAATGAAACTATTTCGTTAGGCAGCACTGATAGTAATGCTAACACAATGTTGCCAAATATTGAAGAAAAAGCTTTAAAAAATGACCTCTTAGATATTAATAATGAGAATATAAGTGAGACTAATAAAAAAGAACCAACAGATAAAACAACAAGTATAGTTTTAAATAATCACAACAACAATTACGCTCCGATTCCAGATGTTAATTTAAGTTTTGATAAATCTATGTGCTTAGATGTAACGTTCAATAATGTTGATAATGAATGCATAGATACCGACAAAAGTAACGATGTTAATATATACGTTAATTCAGAAGAGAAAATGAGTGAAGAAATGCAAAAAAGACAACAAGTTCAAGAATCATTATCTGATGAAGTAAACACACCATCTGATTGTCCATTACCACTTGATGATGATGTTGATAGCCACAGTTTAAAGGAGAATTTTGATATTGAGCTCAATAACTCTGTGATTGATAGTAAAAATCCTAAAGATGTGTCCAAAGAGAAATCTAATATGACTTTTGAAGATGTACACGTAGATAAAGAAGATGTTAGTAATATTAATACGGAAGTTATAGTCTCTAACCAAGAAATGGCGGATGTCTCATTTAACAAAACTGTAGAAATCACTGACTGTACTGAAGCATTCAAATGTGAAATATCTCCTAATCATCCAATTATTTTAACTGACGATAATACTACATTAGTTATAAATAATTATAATGATAATGTACAATCAGAACATGTAAGCAGTCATATAGAAGAAGACATTGAAAAGATCAAAATCATTGATAATGAAGTGGCTTCTCCACCAAATACAATTTTATGTAATGATGAAATAATTAAAATACAAAATAATATTGAATTAGAAAATATAGAGAATCCATTTGCTACTAAGGCTAAACTACAAGAATCTCCCCCAATTTCACCGAAAATAAATCGAGGGTACAATATTAATTTTGATGAAATAGATGATCCTTTTGCTACGAAAACAAATATTAGGACATCACCACCTCCTGAAACATCTACAATGAATGCAACCATAAATCACTCGCAGAAAAAAATTGAGCAAAAAAGAATACAAATAGAAAATCGACGAAAGTCTCAACCGGAAAGAAAGAAACAAAGTTCTAACAAAAAACCATTCAATAAATCCTTTGAATCTGCGCTAAAAAAGTGTAAAAATGATGAAAGCATAAATGAAAGTTCAACAAAACTATATGAAGATATAAAAATAAATAAACCAAATGTTTCCTTACATGAAAAATGCAAGGAAGAGGTTGAAGCGCCAAAGGCTCACGATATCCTTAAGGACTATAAAGATGACGAGGTTGTTTCACAAAGTGAAGAGAAATTTATCGTTAATGAACTCGAAAATTGTAACACGAAGGCCAATGAAGCAGCTGAAATCGAATGTTCTAAAAATTCGTCTATGACTATTGTAAATAAAAGCGTTTTTAATTTACCCGAGATTGATGATATAAATTTTAATCCTTTTTCTACGAAAACAAAAATTCGTCAGTCTCCATCACCCTCAGATCAAACGTCTCAAGTTTTATCTGACGAAGCTGAAAATCAATCACAGTTAGTTAATGACGGAACAATAAATATTGAAAAGGCTATTCAAGAAAAATATTTATCACCAAGTGGAAGTAGTACAGGTTCATCAAAAAATGATACAACTCAAGAGGTTAAAACAGAAGATGAAGATACAATTGAAGGACCATTTTTCGAAGCAGATGAGCTGGCTGAAGAAGAAAAGCTATCCGAGTTTGAATTTAACAAAGATGACGTACCGTTCGAAGATTTTCCCGTTGAGTCGAACACTGACAAAAAAGAAGAATTATTTATTGACGCGGAGGCTTTTGAATTTCTCTTAAATCAAAATAAGAGTAACGTAGTAGCAGATAGTGGTAAAGAAAGCTTGTTTCTCAAATTTGATCCACTCTTTGCCAAAAGAGTTTCCTCAGATGGTGTCTTGTCTGCCCTTAATAGGATACAAAAGAGACAAACAACACCCATAAAATGTAATAAGGTTAATGAAACTATAGAACCAGCAGCAGCAAGTACTTCTACAAGAAATGTAAGTGAGGAAATCATAGATGAAACTAATATAATGACATCAAAACCGATGATGGTTGTAAATCCTGCTGTCAATTCTCTTGTGTCACCCAGAAAGTCTATGACACCTCCTAGAATAAACAGACGTTCTCTCACTTTTACGTCACCAGCGATGGCGGTGATTGATAGATTGCTCTCGTTGAGCGGCAACACGTCTTTATTGGACCATGACACGAGTATGCCACAGCCGACTAGAGAGTGCAACGATACTGACATTGCCCTCACACAGTTAAGAGAACTTTTGGCTGAGAAGGAAATACATGTTCATAATTTAAGATCAGAAACCAAGGAATTAAAAGAACGATTAGCCGCGATGGAGTCGCAAGTAAGGACATTGGAGAAAGAAACTGAAGGAAAGCTTAAAAAAATCAACGACTTGAATGATCGTCTTGCTGAGAAAACTAAAATAAATAAAAGCATGGCTATTGTGGTAGAAGAGTACGAAAGAACGATAGCCAGCTTAATATCTGACATGGATCAAGAGAAGAGGCGGAATGCTGAGGAGAGAGCTATGTTGATTAGCGAGAGAGATGAGCAAACCGCTCACCTCGCCAGCATGGAGGTGTCTTTCAGTGACTTGCACAGTAAGTACGAGAAGACAAAACATATAATACTAAGCATGAAGGCGAATGAGGACACATACAAGAAATCTATTAAAGATTTCGAAGATAATTTGTTGAAAATGCAGAACAATTATGAGTTGCTGAAGCAACACGCAACGTCCAAACTGAACCACGCGAATCAAGAACTGGAGAAGTTTAACAGATCGCACGAGGCCGAGGTCCTGAAGTTGAACGCCATGATAAAGCGCAAGGAATTGCACATAACGTCTCTAGAAGAATCACTCGCGCAAAAGACCAAGGCCAATGAGGAGTTGACGGCAATCTGCGATGAGCTCATCAATAAAGTCGGCTGAACATCGAACATCTTTGCTATCGCTATGCGGACTAGTGTCTTTGTGGTCTGATTTTTCCCGAAGCGCTTGTGCACTTATCTTGCGGTAAGTCGCATCAAGTGACCTCAACCAGTGCCAATTCTGAAAGAAGACTGTTAAATGTGATACTGTTTTGAATTATCTTAATATAATTGTACTTCTGTTTTGTTTATATAAAAAAATGCTTTTAACTAAAAATATTAAAATCTGCTATTTTTATATATTAAAGATACATATATATTAAAAGGGAAATTATTAGTGGCAACCATGACATATATTGACTACACATTTTGATTTAATGCTGGACATGTCTATTGTGCTTTGTTAAAAAAAAAAACAATTATATTTTTTGCTAATATTTTATTGTCAGACTTATGTTTAATGTAATTTGAAATACAAGATTTTTTCCAGTGAAGGAAAATATATGAATATTATTTAATGGAATCGATATGCCTTAAGTATTGGGTCCCCAATTGTGTAATAGACAACAGATATTTTTCTAGATTTATTATGTTTGTTAGAAAAGAAACATAAGATTTTGATGAGTATTGTGAATAAATAGCAAATATAGAAATATTTTTTGACACTGTACAATTGATTTATTTTAATATTTCACAAAGAAAATATTGTATATTATAGATGTGACTGAATTTTAAATTAAAGTTTCTATTAAAAAAAAACAAATATCTTTCACATCTTGGCTTACTAAGTGATTACTTATGCTTTAAAAAATTATTTGTTACATTGTTTTTCTTTCATTATTAATATAAACGTCAAAATACCTACTTCCTCTAACCATTCCTGTGTATGTTTATTTCACTTTGAAAGAATGTCATCAAAATAATTTTGAGATTTGTATGTCCCATGTACATTAATGTTGTTTAACTCGAATTGTTGAATCTTATATTTTTGTATCGTAATGTGTTATAGATATATGTTATTTTAGTTAATAAATGTATTGACTTTCAACCACTTTTTTTTGTTTTATTTTATTTATTTTTAACATATTTTTTATATATATTTGTATTCGGCCAATTTTTAAAAAAATGTCTTTTAATGTTTTCATACTGATTGTGTTTTAGGTAGAATTATTATTTTAAACCAATATCAAATTTGACACAAAATATGTGATAAGTTATAAAAAAATTAAATATTATTAAAGTCAAATAATATTATCTAAATTGAAATTTGACAAAAAGTGTTGACGTAAATAATATATTATGCAGATAACTTCAATAAAATACAAAAAAAAAATTAATGTCCTTAATCCTCTACTCAATGTTGTTCTATCAGTACTTATTACCCCTTTTTGTAAGATTAATTATAATTAATTACAAAATAAAATTAAAAAAAACGTACAAAAATAATTTAACATTTTGAATTTTGTTCAATTAGTATAATAGTCATATGACATCATTTCGTACGTTGTTCTTTAAATTTGTTAAAATATATTTTTTATATTTTTATTTTTTTATATCCTGGCGTAGTGTGACAGCGTCTGACTGTAAACGCGATTGGTTGTGGGTTCGATCCACACTCGGGGGAATTTTAAATTATTTACACTTCGGTGGAAAGCGAAGTACGGAGTGTCTTGACACAATGTATTTTCGGTCTAACCTGCTATGCGGAATAAAACCGTGAAGCCAAAAAATATAGCGACATGGAGTTCCGCTAATCAACACACTATTTCTTGAATTCCGCCATAGAACAGAGTGTTTTGAAACTATGTTCTTTCTTTCTATTCTTTTATTTTTTTTATTATACATGTAAAATCGTATATAACTTGTTTTATCATATATCCTGAAATTAAATTCCAGTATGACCGTGACGCGGCACGCACTGGTGGCGATAGTTAATGTGATACTCCAGTTTAAAAATATCTTTTGTTTAGCTTACATAATATTTTACTTTACAAAACATATTATGGTTTATATGAAATGCATTTTCACATTGACCATGTATGATTGTTTAACGCTTTTGTTTTTATTTATTTTTTAATGTTTTTTTTATTTCCTTATTCAAAACAAAATGCTTATAATTAAATATTTAATTCCAATTTAATTAAATATCTAATACATTGACTTGTTAAGTCACACAGATAGACTTAAAAATAATATTTTAAAAATTCTTTACTGCTTCACTCCGTTAACTGTTTTCCGTCCGAAATCGAGACTTGGTTGTCCGAATCGAGAATTGGGGAACTTAACGCCGCGCTTTGTCTTTGTCCACTAGGTGCCTTCTGCCACCTATAAGTATAAATTAAAAGCATATGAACCCAAAAGCTTTAAGTTTGAACTTAATACATAGAGTGGGGATCGAACCCACTACCGATCGCTTTTACAGTCGGACGCCGTCCCAATACGTCATGGCCGGCCTCATATTTGAGTGATTATATTTATTCTGAATCTCGAATTCGGTGGATAGCGAAGTTACTGTTTACCCTGCTATGCGGGATAACAGCTAAAAAAAGATTACACACACACACACACACATATATACATATATATATATATATATATATATATATATATATATATATATATATATATCTATATATAGTAATATTTCACGTAAGTATATCGTATTTTATATATATGTTTTAATGTATTATTGCCAACGCATTGAAACGCTATCAGCCGTGACCGAGTTATAAACTACACACATAATGTATCGATACCGTTTTTAAAATGAAAATTGTGAAAGCAATAATGATCGCATCTATTTGGCCTCGTATAAACGTCTATATAATCTATATTAACATTATGAAGCGGTAAAGTTTGTTTGTTTGTTTGTTTCAAGGCGCTAATCTTAGAAACTAGCGGTTGGATTTGGATAATTCGTTCTGTTTATGATAAGCAGGTTCGTGAGGAAGATAGTTTCACTATTTATCCCGCATTTATTTTACTGTTTTTAGCCTGAAAATGAGATATTGCGTGTCTAGTGGCAAATTCAACGCCGCGCTTTGTTTTACCGGAATGGAGAAGTGAGGTTTTTTAAATATATAATCATTCCAATGGGAATCGAATCTACACCTATTCGCGTTTCCAGTAAGATGCTGTCCCACTGCGGCTTAAAGGTCATGCTGCTACCACTAAGGGTTGGAGTATCAATGAAGCATTATACAAAATGATTGAAATGATTTTATAGTGCAGACGAAGTCGCTCGAGTCAGCTAGTGTTAATATACAGATAAATGGTATTCATTTTATATTGTATTTAAGGCCGTTGTTGCACGGAAGTTCTTTAAATGTAAACGTTAATGCTGCGGATTGGATTCTCATTTGTATTTATTTCGATTGTTCGATATTTATTCGATCGATACTTCTTCAATCGGTCGAAATCGATACTTACTCGATTTCCTAGTTTGGTAACACGATGCAATTTGACTTCGGAGGAATGGAGAAATTTGTCACTAGATTTACCCTATTAATGATTGACATGTGATTAATAGTTACTCTTCAATCCATTTACCATGCATGCCAGTGCATGTCCCATTTAAGACTAGCCGGAACCAAGAGGCAGAAAGACAGACCAGCAAAAATTGTAAAAAATACCATTGAGTAAAAAGCGGCTATTTCTATACTACAAACAGACTCTCCAATTTTATTTATAATATATATATGTAGAAATTTACTATGTTATTAGATTCAATTTTCCAATTATCAAGGTATCAAGATATATATATATATATATATATATATATATATATATATATATGTATGTATGTATACTATATATATATATATATATAATTACACATATCATTTCAGAGCACAAAAAATAAATAAAGCAATAAAACGCCTGTAGTGTAAACTAACCATCAATTTGGCGTGAAAAATAATCATTGTAAATAGCAAGCTCAGAAACCTCCATCCATCCTATATGACACACGCGAGGCGGTGCCGACCAGTGCCAGGGGAAAAAACCGGGACGTCCCATTTGTGTGGCATTTACTGTTTTCCCATCGGCGCCGGCAAAAGTTCCCTGCGCGTTCCCATCTCCCGTTGCTATGGCAACCGGGGACAAACAAAACAAGCATTGTCAAACGATTTGTCTCAGCGAATCATCTGGTCCGAAAGGTATGTACGACGAGACCGTCGAAGTGAATGCCAGAGAGATAGACAGTCCTAGTTCCGACGAGGAGGCTGTAAAGGCAGCGATGGCCAAATTCAACCCGCCAGTGAGGCACACCGCCAAACACGACTTCGACTCTGACAGCGAAAGCGACTCGCCCCCTGAAAAATTTGATAATATATCTGAAGAAGACGACGTGAGTTTAATTAATATCATTTACACAAGGTTATCTATTTTGTATCGTGCAAATAGGTTACGCTATTTTAATGTTGCAATTTGTCATTCGCATTGGATTTATTTTAGTTAATGGTTATGAATTATCATATTTTGAATTGATGTAATCTATATTTTAACATCGCCGACTGTCGACTAAGATTCTACTGGATTTGGTGTTTGTATATAATATAGATCAACCCCACGCCGGTTAGACAGTGCACGGCGTTACGTCCCCTACTTCAACACGCAATGTCCTTGTATCAATGGGTAGTGGACAATGCCACTAGAATTGTATACTATTTCAATATTTCCCTGCAGAATGTTCAAATTATATGAATATTATAAAAATAAAATAAAAAATGATTCTTTAGACGTCAATTGATTAAGTAAAAAGATTTCTAAGACATATTTATATAGATAAAAAAATTATAAATATAATACTTATAGAAAATAAATATCGCGTGTTACATTAATTGCAATGCGCTATGTTTACGTGCATGATTGAATCTGTTAGTATAGTTGTATGTATGTATGTATGTATGTATGTATGTATGTATGTATGTATGTATTATTTATTTCAAGTCACCAGAAAGGAAATCGGAGCATGAAGAGAAGAAAGCAAAGACTTCCGATTTGTCTCGACAGTCGAGTAAACATCACGATTCTTCTAATTCAGGTAGAGATTATATTAAATTAATTAGAATACATATAATATTAAATTGTGTATTAGACATAAATAAAATAATCAAAATTTATGTTTTTAGCTTCACGCCTTTATCCCGCATAGCGGGGTAGACAAGAAGTACCTAGTGCCAAGACACTCCGTACTCCGCTTTCCGCTGAAGTCGAGAGGGAAATGAATATAATTTAAATATAATCATACCCCCGAGCGGGATCGAATCCACAATCGATCGCGAAGTTCGCTTTTTACTTAATCAAAGTTGCGGACGACAACTAGTGTTTTTATTATACAGAAAATCCTTGTCTTGGAAAATTGTATGAATTTATTTACCTTCATGTTTTTCAGTTGTTGACATGTTGACGTTTGCAATAGATTCGAATAACAATCTTGAATATATGAAAGATATGTTTTTAAAATATAATACTTTATGTTTGATGCGTAAAAGTGGCTGGTTTTTAATATAAAATAGAATAGAGTCGAACCCCTAACCAATCCTGGTTGCAGTTAGGTGCTGTTCCACTGCGGCACGACGGCCTTAAAGATACCAAGAATAATTGTTGATAAAAGGTTAATAAATAACTTATAAAAGTAAATTTATCAATTAGATACAGATAGTGCAGACGTAGGCGTTGAGATAGCCGACCCAATACTAGCTGGTGGGAGTGGGAAGCGGCGCGGCGTGGTGATACCGGCCGATGGTGCCTACGACCCCAAGCAGTACCACGATTTGAAAGTGCCTCCTGAACTTGAAAATATTTTTCAATACATTATGAAGTGAGTATCTACTCTTTAGTTTAACATACTGTAAAAAAGAAAACCATTTCTTGCTTTTATTCCGCATAGCAGGATGGTAAACCTAGTGTCAAGACACTTCGTCGACTGCTTTCCATTTTTATTACTTTGCAACATAACGTTTGAATCTTTGAAGAAATTATTATAATTAAATCAATCTGGTGAGAGTGACGCGGTGTTGAGTTCCGTTGACATGTAATATCAGTCATCTGTTCGGGAAAAAATTAATGTAAATTCCTAAAGAGCAAAACGCTGTAAGTAAAGTAAAGGAACAGTATTTGAAATATTTTTTTATACGTTAAAAACCTATACATTAATATATACAATGTTAGTATATATGTTAATTGTTAAAAACGGTATAAATCGAAACTGAGAAAGTGACCTTTGGCCGTCAAACGATGCCCCGATTTGATGTACTACTACTGCGTACTTAGATTTTTTTTATCTCCTAATTTATTACCAAATATTTCTTCAATAATTACGTCATGATAATATGAAAAATAGTTAATAATAAACATATTGAAATTAGTAACAGTTAATATTAATGCTTAAACGTGCCCATAATAATGTGGCTCAGTGGCTCGGCTCAGCTCATGTTTAATTTTTTTCATGTCACCAATGTAGCAAGACTAAACGCAGCGTTGGGTTCCGCCATTTAAAGTCCTCAGAATATGATGAGAATTGGATGGATAATACAGAAAGGAGTGTCGGAATAAATATAATATAGATATTTTTAATAGTTTTAGATGTGAGACTAGGAAAGATAGAAATATGGTTGAATTATTTTTTAATAAACTATTTATTTAGGTATACTCCTCAAAAAATCGATATAGAGTTCAAACTACAACCGTTCGTGCCAGAATACGTGCCGGCCGTTGGGGACACTGACGCGTTTATCAAAGTGACCACTCCCTCCGGCGGGCTGCGCGGAGAGCCACTCGCCGAACATGCGCTCGAGTTTATCGATAATTTGGGTATGTCACACTTTATCCTTTGCTGGGAGAGAGAACGGAACATCATTGGTCTCATCGTCCACAGCCATTAATCTCTTCACACACTCCCTTCGCCCACACACTCCCTTCTCCCTTCGAAGTCCTCATGGTGTTCACGTGAACTACCTCCAGTATTATCGATACTGTGGCTGAAAGATGGTGCTAATGATTATCTGTTTTTTGATATTCAGATTAATTGGCTATTTTTTAAAATTGGACATTAGGCTGAATAACATGCAGTCTTCGGCTGAATAACGAATTGACACGTAACGATTTTTACATAAGAATTATAAAATCTATCCTTACATTGTATATGGCCGATCGTGGCGGAGTGGGACAGCGTCTGACTGTTAACGAGATCGGTTGTGGATTCGATTATCACTCGGGGGAATGATTATATTTAATTTATATTACCTTCCTTCCTCTGCTAAGATAAAGCGTGTCGTTGCAATGTCATTACACTGTATATGTGCGAGATAAAAGCATTAAAACTAAAAATAAATCTATAGAGCGTTTCAAATGGAATGGAATGGAAAAAAAACAATATTAATCTGATTAAAGAACGATGAAATTAGTTGTAAAAAAATACATCTTTATCATATCGTATATATATAATTTATATATCAAATATCTATTAATGTTTAAACTAAATGTTGAATATCTTTCACAGGCTTAACAATATTAGACGAACCCGCCGCGGAACAAAGTGATTCCGCTCTTTTACATTTACAGCTTCGGGCGATCTCTAAGACGACAAGCGCAAAGTCCACAGTAGTAAGTTCTGTTTGTACATATCTAATATTATTTACTATTTTTAAAGTGTTATTCCACACTTAGGACTAGAAAACATTTTTGAAAAAACGTATAAAAATTTGAACGCAGCGGGATTCGAACCCGCGCCTCTTGGACACCGTCCAAGCGCTCTGACCGCTAAGCCATGCGTTCTACTACCAGCTGCGTCGAAATTCTTACACGTTTTGTTACAACTTATTTATGTTGTTAGCAACTCTGTAGAGAGATTTTTACAAATTTCTACTACTTAAAGATTATTAAGAAATAATCGTTTTAACAAGAGAGATTGCTATTTTATTTTAATATTTACTATTTTTAAAGTGTTATTCCACACTTAGGACTAGAAAACATTTTTGAAAAAACGTATAAAAATTTGAACGCAGCGGGATTCGAACCCGCGCCTCTTGGACACCGTCCAAGCGCTCTGACCGCTAAGCCATGCGTTTTACTACCAGCTGCGTCGAAATTCTTACACGTTTTGTTACAACTCTCTTGTTAAAACGATTATTTCTTAATAATCTTTAAGTAGTAGAAATTTGTAAAAATCTCTCTACAGAGTTGCTAACAACATAAATAAGTTGTAACAAAACGTGTAAGAATTTCGACGCAGCTGGTAGTAGAACGCATGGCTTAGCGGTCAGAGCGCTTGGACGGTATCCAAGAGGCGCGGGTTCGAATCCCGCTGCGTTCAAATTTTTATACGTTTTTTCAAAAATGATATCTAATATTTTATGCACCTTTAACTGATATTATGATTACTTCATATGTGTATACATATAGCATAGCAGGGTAGATAGGAAGTACCTAGTGTCAAGACACTCCGTACTACTCTGTTGAGTGGCGGAATAAAACGCTGCGCTTTGTCCTTCCAGAGCAAGGAAATGGAAATTATTTAAATTTAATCATTCCCCAAGTGGCAATTAAAACCACAATCATTAATTTGAGAATTGTATTTAAAAACGTATAATATTGAAATGTAACAGGATTCGAATCCGCGTCTCATGGAAACGATCCAAATGTTTTAGAGGACTAAGCTATACGTTCTTATCGAGCTACGTCGAAATTATTATAAATTTGTTATAATAATTCTTGTTATTATTGTATAAGATGTTAATGTTTTTACCTAAGGCAGGTAGGTAGCTAGGTTATAGCACATTTTCCACAACGATCCACCAGAGTTGTACTAAATCTTTACGCTTAGTTCTGAGTAAAGCAGACCGTAAAATTACAATTCGTTTTGGTTCACAATTGAATAATTACGTGTGCTTTAACAAGTTACAATTGGACGGTTTTTATTGGATTTAATTTTTTTTTATATATATATATATGGCTGATATTTGCTTATTCTTACTCTATTTTCTAAGGAAGATTTAGAAAGTGCTTAGACACTACGTTCTCCAGTTATTGCGCGTTTTAGATATGTCTACTGCGTATTGGGTTGCGGAACTCAACACCGCGCTTTGTCTACTCGGAATAAGGAAGCGAAATCTTATTACTATTTTTTTATATATATATGGCTGATATTTACTTGTTCTTACTCTATTTTCTAAGGAAGATTTAGAAAGTGCTTAGACACTACGTTCTCCAGTTATTGCGCGTTTTAGATATGTCTACTGCGTATTGGGTTGCGGAACTCAACACCGCGCTTTGTCTACTCGGAATAAGGAAGCGAAATCTTATTACTATTTTTTATTAAGTTTAAATAAGTGTTGTTTGATACATAGGATTAGAAAATATGTTTAAAGACGTATAAAAAAAAGAATGCAGCCAAAATGAAACCTGCGTGCAGTTACAGTATGGAAGGACGGGATCAAATCCACATGTTAATTTTTTTTCGTTGTTTTTTTTTAAAAAGCTAGTGAAATATTTTTAAATGGATTTAAACCGCTGGGAACCGAACCCAGTGTAACATAGTCAGACACTTTATTATTTTAATAATAGGTACATTTCACATGAAATTTCAGTTAACACGCAAAATAGAAAGCGCTGAGAAGAATTCCAAAGCCATCGAGCGTTGGATAAAAGATGTGAGCGAGCTGCATTCCGCGAAACCCGCACCAACCTTCAACTATACGTGGTTTGTTGATTATTGACTATTTCACTTAGTGTTTTTTTTATGACTGTACCGTGGTAGTAGTACTGATTGAAATAAACATATGCTTATCATGTTTATAAGTGTTGCCTATTAACATGAAATTAATCAAAAAATAACAAGAAAGGGGTGTTTTTAGGTTAACACTTTTACCCGCATAGCAGGGTAGAAAGAAAATATCTAGTGTTAAGATATCCATACTTCACTTTCCACCGAATTCAAAACATTGCGTGTTTAATGACGGTACTCAACGCCGCGTTTCGTCTTATCATAGCGGAATAATGAAAATAACTTAAATATAATCATTTTCTCGAGTCCACCACATAGTTCTACTGCGCCGCAACCGGCCTTAATATTTTTTAGAAAAATAAATATATGCCAGTATTTTAAATATACATCTTTAATTTCGTATGATTTGAATCTGTAACGGTTATGTGATCAAGTTGCCACTTTGCTATAATGTGTTTGTTAGTTAACAAGGTCTATTAGCTTAATCATTATTACATAATCGTGGCGCCGTAGGATAGTGTTCTATTGTAAACGCGATTGGTCTTGGGTTCAATTCTTACTCGGGAAATAATTATATTCTAAATTTATAATCGTTTCTGCGCTCTGGTAAGACAAAGCGTGGCGTTGAGTTCCACCACTTAACAAGCAATGTCATGATAGCAGTGATACCAGGTTGTCTTGGATATTGGTATAACCTTTTATGCGGGATAAAATTTAAACAATATAAATACTTACACGATATGTTGTAAAACCCATAAAACATCTTTGATTTTTGCGATTTTTACAAATATTAAATGAAACTGTTTTAAATGTATTCATCACGTATTTTTTGGTATTTTGAAATATGTTTTTGAAAACCCACGTACTGTATACCTTTTACTATGGATGTTGCTATAAATTTTCATAACGTTGATATAAAAAAAATATATTGTCGAATAAACATCAAAATATACGCGATTAATATAAATTTATAATGGATTCATTTAAAACGTATCAGCTAGAGGTTGGTCTTTGTACTCCAAAAGAAGTATACATGTGCAACTTCAGCTTTTAACGTAAGCAGTATCGACTGTGTGTTGTTGTTGTGCAAACCCTTGCATGAAATTCGGGACAGTTATAGTTTATATACATAGCGCAGAATGCTAATATTTTTTAAAAATATTCAATAAAAATATATTAAATATTTATATAAATGTGTTTGATATACACGTTTATATAAAGTGACATACACGTTGCTATGGCAACCCATTATCATAGACAGATACTCATACCAGTTAAATAATATCTTTAAACAATAAATGTTTGTAGCTTTCTAGGGGTTTCTACTAAAATATAATAATTGTATAGAATTATATGAGAGAAACAACTCTCTAAAAATATAATGTTAACGTCTAGTATGAAATTCGTAATGTCTTATTATGAGCGTTAATGAATGGAATTGGAGCGTGTCTTCGTGTCGCACCATTGTTGTGGCGGGTTTTGTGTGTTAAAGGGGGGACTGGGTTGAGTTTCACGCCGGTGCACCTCAGCGGAACTGTCTTCCGAGCTGGTGGTAGCTACCTGGACTGATGATGCTGACGATTTTTATGTTATTATTAATTGAATGTGGGTGTTATGGTATATTTGGATAAATAATGTTTTCTTTATTTGATTTTTAGTAGGTATATTTATTTATATGAATTTGCTTTTTAAGTTGACGAATATCTTCTGTGTGTAAAGATTGTAAAGAAACAATAGAGCGCAATGGTTATTGAAAATGTAAAATATCTATTTCCAAAGGCGTAGAAAATGTTTAATTTGCTACATAGTCTAAAAGGTGCGAATATAATATATTTAATACTAGCTGTAACCTTGACTTTGTTCGCGTGGAATTTAATGTCTCAGGATTTTTACTATATAATTCTGTAATATAAGTAATCTAAGTAACTTATTTTTACTTCAGCTCCTAGCTATCTACCAGTGACTGCCCCATCAAAATCAAAACAGTCGTTCCAGAGATTAGTCGAAACAAACATACAGAGAAAAATGGGAAAAATGTTATTTTGTGATGTATACAAGATATAAACTATCTTGTATACATACCGCTGTTTAAAGCCTATAGCCTATATATATTTTTAATATTATAAACGGACTATATATATTTTTAATATAATAAATAAAATTAGAGAAATTTTATTTATTTAATATAGATGTGATTGTAGACTTTAAATTTCAAAATACGAAATTTCGTTTAAAAGTTTGTATGCAGGAATTCGTCAAATGAGTGTTATTCAATTGTTTTTATTATATGTACCTTGTTGAACGGTGGGATTCGCCACTAATGTGTAGGTGGATTAAACCACACAGGGAATCCAACAGGCAATGTGTACTAACTTCATTTTTTTTATTTTTTTATTTCACTAACATTTGATGTACGTACTAACATTAGTTTTAAAATAATAATAATTATTATTATTTAAATTTTTCTATAGCACAAGAGTGGTATATGTGGTATCGCGGACTTAATATATATGAATAACTTTTTTAATTGCAATGAAAGACATTGTATGTTCAGTTTTTTACTCCTAGAGTTGCATTATTAAAATTTTAGTAGAGATTTTGTCAATTTTTTTTTCTAAGAAATATAGGTTATGTTACTCAGAGATAATGTAGCATTCTAATGGTATAAGAATATTTGAAATCGGTTCAACATCTTTTGAGATTATTCGTTACACACAGGCCAAGCCTTCTCTATTTATAATAATTTTATATATATTTCAGTACTTTTTATATAAATTTTCTCACAATTAGGATTTGAACCTATACCTATCGTATTCAGCTAGACAGGTATAAAACTACGACTTAGGACTCATTTCTTTAAATGTAGTTATATTTAAGAGAATATTTTGTATTTTATAATTTTAAGAAACAAATGTTTTTAAAAGTATTTTTTTTTTTCAATTATTTGATACAAATTCGTACAATTAACATAACACGATAATGATTTATACGAATTTTTAATTGGTTTTTCAAACTGGTTATAAATGACGAGAAATAAATATATTTAAGTAATACAAAAACCATAACAATTAGTTTCGGTCGTGGCGTAGTGGGACAGAGTCTGAATGTAAATACAATCGGTTGTGGGTTCGATCCCCACTCGGGGGAGCATATTTAAATTATTTTCACTTCCCCGCTCTGGTAAAGACAAAGTGCGGCGTTGAGTTCCCGCACTCAACACGTAATGTCTCGAATTCGGTGGAAAGCTAAGTACGGAGTGTCTTAACACTAGTTACTCCCTGTCTATCCTGCTGTGCGGGATAACTGGTGAATCTAAAAAGAAAATATACCTGATTAAAAATAATCGATGCCGAATCGATTTATGAATAATGGAAAAATGTTTTAAAAAACCTTATATAATTATTAGAAGATGATTATTAGAAGATGTTATTATTCCATCACCACAGTAGTTTGTCTGGCCAATGTTTGGAAAAATGCTTCATTTTTTTCATTATTCTGTCTAGTAAGACAAAGCGCAGCGTTGAATTGCACCACTTAATACCAATATCTCGATTTCAGGCTAAAATTGTTTGTAGGGAAAAAGGGTAAAAAGCTAATATGATAATTTGCCCCCTCTTTGGTGAGATATAATGTTGCGTTTTGTTCCGGCACTTAAAAAGAAAATTTAGTTAACAATAGGTTTTTTTCTGTTGGCCTGCTAAATATAAAAACATAGTGGGAGGAATATCTTGCATCTCTTGACTAGGCTTGGCTTTTTTAAATACAATTAATGTATATAAGTATAAAGTGTTCATTTCGGACGTTATTAAAAAAACACATCAATATATCTAAACGCAGCGTTGAGTTCGCCATTCAACACGCAATGTCTCGATTTCTGCCGGAAAGCAGTCAACGAAGTGTCTTGACACTAGGTTGTCTCTTACTGCGGGATAAAATGTTTTTTTATATGTCTAACAACATGTTGTTTAAACAACATAAATTTTAAATATTTAAAAATGTTTTCTAGTCCTGAATGTGGAATGATACTTTAAAAATAGTACAATATAAATATTGTATAACTCAATAATAACAAGGCGTCATTTAAATACGTATATCGCAGTGGGCGTAATTAACATGAATAACTCAGTTATTGGCTACATTGGGTCTAGCTTTAAAACGTTTAAAACTAAAATTATAACCATAGTGGCGTGGGATAACGTGCAGCTGTAACCGCTGGTTGGGGATTCGATCCTATTTAAGGGAATGATTATATTTTAATTATTTTCAGTTCTCCGCTTAGGTAACGTGAAACGTATTTTAATTAAAGAAGATTTTTTTGTATTTATTTCCAAATACTTCTCTTTTAGTAGTGTTTAAATAAATATTAAAACATTTTTTTTTAATTGTTTTCAGCAAAATGCCCGACATAGACACTTTGATGGAGGAGTGGCCGGAGGTTATGGAAGAGAAGCTCAACGACGTCGGGTTTCCGCCAGCCAACATCGACTGTTCCCTATCTCAATACGTTGATTTAATTTGCGCCATATTTGACATTCCAGTGAAAGGTGACACTTTGAATGACAGAATACAAGCCTTGCATTTGCTATTTAATCTGTATTCTGCGGTTAAGAATTCGCAGTTGTATGCGGAGAGAGAGAAGGAAAAGATTGGCGGTTAGGTTTAGAGGTTGATAAAATTAAGTAATCTACTCATACAACGCGGCGTTGTGTTACGCCTGGCCGCTCCACGTAATGTCTTAAAAAAGGAAGAGCAACTAATATTTTGTAAGTGTCAACCACGGACTTAAAAATGTATTGTTTAGTTATTATTATTTTTTTATTATTGTAATTTTTAACATTTATTTATTGGAAACCTTATTCAACAATAGATATGTACTTTAGAAAATTTCTTAATATATTTTCCTATTTTTTAAGTGATGTACCATATTTGAGATTAGAAAAAAAAAAAAAAACAAAGGCCGGTCAAACACGATCGGTTGTGGGTTCGTTCCCCACAGTGATTATATTAAAATTAATTTCACTTCCTCGCTCTGATAAAGACAAAGTGCGGCGTTGAGTTCCACCACTCAACACGCAATGTCTCGAATTCGGTGGAAAGCAAAGTATGGAGTGTCTTGGTACACTAGGTACTTTCTGTCTACCCTGCTATGCGGGATAATAAGCAGAAAAAGCATGAAGTAAAAAAAATAGCTAATAATAATAATGCGGCTGCGTTGAAATTCTTACACGCTTAATACAAATTATATTCCATGCATTCAAAAACTTCTGTGAAATAATTGTTTGGCAAGAGGAGAAAAAAGGGAATTATATTTTATGCCCAATAAAATATTTAAATTATCATTATTTTTTGTATTAGTTAAGAAAAACAGTTTCCGAATTAGACCCCAGAAAGAAGGTTTAAAAATTCATTCTACTAATATTTAAACCAATAGTTAAACATTTTTGTTTTCTAAGTATAATGAGATTTTAGTTTATTTAGTAAGATTAATGAAGAGCGAAATAAAATTATTTTATATACTGAATTTAAGTTTTATTATTTTTTAGCTTCACGCTTTTGTCCCACTTAGCAGGGTAGGCAGAAAGTACCTAGTGTCAAGACACTTCGTACTTCGTTTCGCACTGAAGTCGAGATATTGCTTATTGAGTGGTGGAACTCAACGACGCACTTTGTCTTTACCAGAGCGAGTAAGTGAAAATAATTTAAATATAATCACTCCCCCGAGTGTGGATCGAGCCCACAACCAATCGCGTTTACAGTCAGACGCTGTCACACTGCGCCAGGATATAAAAAAAGTATAAAAAATATATTTTAACAAATTTAAAGAACACGGTACGAAATGATGTCATATGACTATTATACTAATTGAACAAAATTCAAAATGTTAAATTATTTTTGTACGTTTTTTTTTATAAGTTTTATTTAGTAATTAATTATAATTAATTTTACAAAAAGGGGTAATAAGTACTGATAGAACAACAATGTACTTCGTTTTTCACCGAATTCGAGACATTGCGTGTTGAGTGGTGGAACTTAACGCCGCACTTTGTCTTTGTCTTTTTTATAAATAAATTTGATATCCATATTTGGATGGATTATAGAAAAATATATAATTTGCCACTTTACATTATTAATAATATTGATCATATATAACTGTATTGTTATCAGAAATTTAGATATCTAAATTTCATCTTAATCAGGAACGGAAAAATGAGTTTAATAGAGGCTTGTATATATCTTCTTGGTCTGCCTGTACACGCAATTGCGTGCGTGTGTTGTAAGGAATGATTATATTTAATTTATTTTTGTTTATCTATACTAGTAAGACAAAGCGCAGCGTTCATATCCGCCACTTGACACGAAATATCGAATTCACGCGTAGAACAGTCAATGGAGTGTCTTGACACTAGTTTATCTCTAACTACTTTCCTCTACGGGATAAAATGATGCTGCCGTTCTTGTAAATGTATTTTTTATTAGATGAATTAAAAAAAAATCAATCATACTTTGGCAAATATTTATTTACAAATTTGTTTACAATATTTCAGACAAAAATATACATTAACTACATCTTTAGTTTAGCCTCTACATATTATATATTCACAAATAACATTAAACTTGTGTGATATAATAGTCGCCCGCGGATTTGCACGTGGTCATTATACACTAGACGTTATTAAGAACAAACGATTCATTCGCTAAAATAAAAATAAACATTATTATTCAGGAAAAAAGATACTTCTTGATTTTGCGTTCCAAATAGGAAGAAATAACACAAAATACGTCTTTACAAACATCCGAGTGAATCATAATGTATTGCAAATGAAGAAAAAAGGAAAACGGTGACTAAAGTAAACTTTGAAGAAACAAATTGAGTTTTTAAATGTTATAATATTCAAATGATACATTTGAATGGTTATTGGACGGTAACATATGAATAAATTGATATATATATATATATATATATATATATATATATATATATACTGCCAAAGCGGTTATGATTTTACCGCGTCAGTATGTATGTATGTATGTCTGTTTTTGTTCCCTTGTAACTGTTAAACCCGTGAGCTGATTTTGACAAATGATACATCGCTACATTCGTCTTAAGGGCGTAAAAGTTACTGAATATATAAAATTTTTGAAACCCATAGTGCAGGCATACATTTAATTATTGACTGCAGTCGGGTTATTCAATTTTTTTAATTATTACTTGTTAGACAAATTGTTTTAAATTAAATTATTTTAAGCGGATTGACCGCGTATATTTTGGTACAGTTAGTTAGTCACCACGGACTACGGTAAAGCGCAAAATATACGCGATTAATCCGTTTGTAATATAGTTTCATTTAAAATATTGACACTGTAAAACAAAAAGTATTATTTATTTAAAAAGGTATTTAGTTTTTTTTTTACATATTTTTCACAATAAACAGAAATAAACAATGACATTTTTATATAAATGATAGGATTTTTGTTAATTATAACGAACATTTATTTACAATATTATTTTTAATTAATTATTAAAAAATAATATATTAAAGTTTAATGATTGGTAATATTAAACTATTTATTATCTGTATAGAATAAGATATGAGTAAAAATGTCTACATTATACAAATTTATATGTTTTTTTTTAATTATACGAGGTCCTTTGAAGATTTAGAATGTCAAAAGGCCACACCTATTTGGGTTGTATTACAAGAAAATTTAATTATTAATTAATCCGAGACAAAAATAGTGGCAATATTGTAATGTATTTTTCTACTATTATAACTTTAGTGGAAGACCATTCAAAGTGACAGAATACTTAAACCAAGGCCGAATGGCAACAGATTATAAAACAATCGAATAACGAAACGGAACACCGATTAGAAATCGATTTCGAATTTTAATATTAGAATCGATAACAACAAACGCTCAAAATTTGTTGTTGCTTATGGTATGGTGAAAGCTGCATCAGTATTGGTTTACACGGTAATTTAAAACTAAAATAAAATAACTAACTATTTACAATAATGTTACTATATCACAGTTGCATACATTGCACCCACGCTTAATTGCTCCATTCATTTTAATACCAGATAAATATTATTGATTATAATAAATAATAATAAAATAAAGGTATGCAAATAAAAAATACACATATTTATTAGGAACACAATGTTTTTTTAATACATTTTTTTTTTTCAAAGTTTATATCAAGCATGTCAGTAAGTTAGTAAGTGACCAATTCACTTAGTTAAAATGTAGGAAATTCATAAATTAGTATACATTTTAAGTCAATTTTTTAACATTTAAAAACGTATTAAATTTAATTATTAAAAAAAATATATATAAATTATAAAAATAAAATAATAATCAATACATATAACAAACCAAATTGACTAAATTTATACGAATTTTTAATAACTAAAAAGCATTAAGGACTAGCAAAGATTAAATAAAATATAATAATAATATTAATTAATATAATGTATTAATTTAGTAGTAATCAACGAACAAACATACATTCAAAAATGTCTTTTTCACATACATATCTATCACAATATCCTCGATGCAGTCAAGTGGAGATCGGTCTGTGGAATAAAAAAAAACAATTCAAGAATTTCAATTCTTACAACAATAATTATTTATAAGCGCGGCGTTAAGTTCCGCCATTCAATGATGAATTATATATGATATATAACATATAATAAAAAAAATATTCAAGCTTGGTGATTATATATAATTTACTTGTATATTAATATAACAATTCTACGTAGTTTGTATCTGTTTATTTGTTCTGGTTAGTCCCTGAAAGGTAGGGCCGATTTTGACCGGGCCTGATATATAGCTGTTGGAATAAATAATAACTTAAAGTAATTTTACAATTATAAACTAAAGAGCCAGAAATGTGAAATTCGGCGCGAGAGCGAAGTACGGAGTGTCTTGACACTATGTACTCTTTCTATCTACTCTGCTATGCGGAATAATAGCGTGAAGGTAAAAAAAAATATGGAATTAGACGCGCATCAAATCGCGTAGTAGAAAATAAGGCTATTTCTATTTATATCTAATATAATATATTATATAAAGTTTTCCATTACTAACAGAGTGAATCACAGACAACGCATAGCCGAACCTACAGAGGACGTAGAATAATGAAATTATCTAAATTTTGTAGCCCATTATTCAGATGTTTATAATATGATATGCATTAATATTTGATCTGTGGACTTGTACATACATACATATATACACACACAGTTAAATAAGTAATATATAAATAAAGGTTTTCGCTTTACTATATACATTTAGAACCCTCGTGTCACTTATGTTCGTTTATATTTGATGCATAAAGAATCTTTATATCAATTTTAGTCTAAATAAGACTAAAATATTTAAGACGTTTTTTTATTTCGCATAGCAGTGTCAAGTGGCGCAACTCAACGCCGCTCTGTGTCTCATAACTCAATTGAAAATCTCACCTTAATGATAATGGAATAGGTTTAGAATACGTCTGTTGAAGGGAAACTGTTGCTTTAGTTCAGACAGAGGCTCCTCTTCGTTGCGGATGCAGAAGTAACTCGTAATCGCACTTCGACATATCGGACACTTGTCGAGTTTAGCTGGAACGAGATAATATATTGTTTTAAATATATATATATATATATATATATATATATATATATATATATATATATATATATATATAAACTTAAATAATTACAATTAGGTCTTTTGTCTTTTTGAGCATATTTACATGTACAAGTATTTATAATAAAAAATATTAAAATAAACATTGAAAATTAAAAAAAAAAACCAGATTTTTTTGAGGTACCTAATGACATTTTGGTATCTAATACAAAATTGTCATTAGTTTGAACAAGAAATTTACTAAGTAAAAATAGAATTGTGTAGTCAGTACACACTTTTCCAAGTGGTACATGTACAAATTCTGCTCAAAAACACAAATATCATACGTTGTAGAATAACTTTTTTATCCAAGTGTCCAAATAACATTTAAAAAAAATAACACTGTGAAATATTTACTTATTTCATTGACTTTCCCCGTGTAAGGTGGCATTGCGTTTTGAGTGGCGTCACGCTTTGTCTTGCTAGAACTCTACGTCGCGCTTTGTCTTACTAGAGCGAGAAAATGAAACTAATTTAAATATAATCGATCCTTCGAGTGGGAATCGAACCCACACCCGATCGCGTTTACAGTTAGACGTAGTACAATTTATTACATCCATGTTTAGTTTTCATTGTCATACGTACATTGTATAAATAAGCGTTATTTTCATTTTTGTAAACACTCTACGTATAACTTAATTTACATATTTATTATTAGATAAAATTAGTCGAATTTTCTGTTTTTCGATGTAAAATTGTACATCTGCATAGCAGGGTACAAACAAAGTACCTAGTGTCAAGACATTAAACATTGTTTTTTATGACACTTTACTAATGTGATGTTCTTATATTATTTAAATTATACAAAATTTAAAATTATCAAGTTTCAAGGTACTACATAAAGAAATATTAAAATAAATTTATCTTTTTTGTAACAAAATATCCTAAACTAAGCAAAAACATTTGTGGCGAATTAGGATAATTTAACATCTCTGTACATATTTTTTACTATTCACAAGCAAACTTAATCTAATAATGAGTTTTATTTAACTATGTTTTGAGGATGAAGAAGAATTAATACAATAAGTAAATAAGAGGCCGGTCGTGGCGCAGTGTGATAGCGTCCGACTGTAACGCGACCGGTTGTGGGTTCGATCACCACTCGGGGGAGTGATTATATTTAAATTATTTTCACTTCCTCGCTCTGGTAAAGACAAAGAGCGGCGTTGAGTTCCACCATCCAACACGCAATGTCTCGAATTCGGTGGAAAGAGAAGTACGGAGTGCCTTGACACTAGGTACTTTCTGCCTACCCTGCCATGCGGGATAAAAGCGTGAAGCTAAAAAAAAAAGAAAAAAGTGAAATAAAAATTTCAAAATACTTAAAGCCTAAAGTCTGTGGCGCTAAACAACTCATTCATAAAAGCAATTTTATTTAATTCGCATCGTGAAGACAAAATAACAAAAAATAAATAATATTTTTAAAGTACTATTCCTGGCTTAGAATTAAAAAAAATGTATATAAAAAAACACATAAATATTTTGACATATATTAAAATATTTAAACCGCATTCTCTCTAGTCAAAATATTATTTCTCGGAAATAATCTTTGGGTAAAAAAAAACCCTCTAAAACAAGCGTATAAAAATTACGCATCGGTTATTAGTACTGATGGCTTAGTGGTAAGCGTTTGAACGGTTTACAATGCGGCGTGAGTTCGAATCCAGTTGCAATTTTAAAACATCTTAATTTATTGCGCAATCTTGTTGTAATACTAAAGATACAGTTTACGATTCGTCCCTAACATTAGCAGTCCCATACGCGGTGAAGGTCGGTGCGTAACGCCTAAAGTTTAAAGCACCGACATTGGCACCGATGCGATCGGATGTAGGGAGTGTGGATTGAATACTGATTTAATATAGTGAACACAGTGGGAGCGTTTGGCGGGCTTCGTTTTCATAAAAAAAGTAACAAAATAAGTCTAGTCAAAAGGTCTTAGAAGGACTTACTTAATTTGACCTTAGACATATTTGTTTTCGCGATTTTTAAACATTTTAAATAAAGTTATTTTAATAGAAAACCTGATAACTTTCAATTATTACAGTAATCAATGGTGACTGTGATCATAGACTATCATACTAAAGTGTTATAAATATTGAGTGTTTCAAATGTCAAGACTCTCTGTACTCCGCTTTCCACCGAATTTGAGACATTGCGTGACGAGTGGCGGAACTCGACGCTGCTTTTTGTTTTGCCACAGCGAGGAAATGAAAATAATTTAAATACATTGATTCCCCCGAGTCCCCACTCGGGGAATAGAACCCACAATCGATCGCGTTTCCAGTCAGACGCTATCCCACTGCGCCACGACCGGCCCCAAAAGAATACTTAAAAAATCTAATACTCGTTCTATACTAATAAAACCTAAAATATTAATATCTGTATGAGACTGAAACTAACCATTTTTTATGCAGCCTTCGTATTTATAAACACGTTCTACACGTGTTATATTCATACCAATATACTTATACTATATTTATTAATACTAATATTATAAACGCATAAGTAACTCTGTAAAACTTGTCTGTCTATGTTGTCATCACTATAAAACCGCTGGACTGATTGAAAAAAAAATCATATAGATTGTCGAGGATCTTGGAATATATATAGTCAACTTTTCTCTCATAATTTTATTCCAGAGTGAATAAAACAAAATATAATTAAAATATAACCATTCCCAGGAATGGGAATCGAACCCACAACCAAACGCGTTTACACTCGAACGCTATCAGTTAATAATAAACAAATTATAAATATAATTTTCTTATAACATATGAGTATGAATACAGTTGTATGTAAAATATATTAGCATTATGTGTACTCCATTAAAATTGTCATTGGCCGATGCAGATCATCGCTCCCCGCATCGAATACACAATCGACTACGTGCAGGAAGATTTATCCAAGAGAAACAGCTACACAGAATACTAAGTATTTCTTATGCAATACTAAAAATATACAGTCATAATATATTTGTCTATCGAATTTTTTATACATTTTAAATATATTTTTTTAAATTATCAAAATTCTTGAGTTAAATTTGATTTTCAAAAAAAATTTTTTTTAAGAAAAACCAAGTCTTTGACTTTACAGTCCATACCGAATGCGATTAAAACAGTATTTTTTTAGCTTCACGCTCTTATCCCGCACAGCAGGGTGGACAGAAGTACCTAGTGACAAGACACTCCGTACTTCATATCTCCGTTCTTGAGTGGGGGAAATCCACCCCGCTTTTTGTGTTACCAAAGCAAGGAAATAAAAACAATTTAAATATAATCGCTCCCTCGAGTAGGAATCGAACCCAAACAATAATAATAAATTTGTTACTCCAGAGTAAAGAACGGAATATATCGCGAATATCTCATTAAGCTTACCAGTTCTTTAACAATGTATGATAAAAACACGTTTAAATTTAGAATCACGCGCACCGACAAAAAAGAACTAAATAAATAACTGAATTAAAAAAAACATTATGGAAATACGCAAATTAACATTTTGTTTGTATAGAAGATATTTGCAAGTTCCCCGCCGGTATGTCGAAAATAATAATATGTATATATACACACACACACACACACATATATATATATATATATATATATATATATATATATATATATATATATATATATATAGATAAGTTTTACAGAGTTACTTATGCGTTTATAATATTAGTATTAATAAATATAGTATAAGTATATTGGTATGAATATAACACGTGTAGAACGTGTTTATAAATACGAAGGCTGCAAAAAAATGGTTAGTTTCAGTCTCATACAGGTATTAATATTTTAGGTTTTATTAGTATAGAACGAGTTTTAGATTTTTTAAGTATTTTATTGGGGCCGGTCGTGGCGCAGTGGGATAGCGTCTGACTGTAAACGCGATCGATTGTGGATTTGATTCCCCGAGTGGGGACTAGGGGGAATCATTGTATTTAAATTATTTTCATTTCCTCGCTGTGGCAAGACAAAACGCGGCGTTGAGTTCCGCCACAACACAAGCAAGTACAGAGTGTCTTGACATTTAAAACACTCAATATTTATAACACTTTAGTATGATAGTCTGTGTCACAGTCACCATGGATTACTGTAATAATTGAAAGTTGTCAGGTTTTCTATTAAAATAACAAAAACATAAGATCTTTTGACCATATATATATATATATATATATATATATATATATATATATATATATATATATATGTATGTATTCTTAAATAATACACTAAACCATAAAAAAAACAAACTCTAGTCACGTTTTATCCCGCATAGCAGGGTAATCAAAGACGACCTACTGTCAAGACTCGTTGTCTGTTCTCCATTCCAAATCGAAACATTGCGTGTTAATTAGCCTAGAATTCAACGCCGCCCTGTGTGGTGTAAATAAAAATATTTTTTTAATACAATAATTTTCAGTGGGAATCGAACCCACAATTCATCCTCAGTGCTGTAATATAATTTATAAGCAATATATGTACATGCATAAGCGGATGGAAGTTGTGTTTGTGTAAAGTTTGATAATATATTCAGTGAATTATAACAAAAAAACTTACTATACCGTTCTATTGATAACAAGATGAAGGAACAAGGGTTCAATTTCCATAATATTTAAGTTAAAGGAAGTAATATTTAAAAATAATAATAAAAATAATAGGGGTAGTCAGAGATTTATCTAGGGTCAAGACACGTCGTTGCTGACCGAAATCGATACATTAACATTTTTTTAATGATAATTATTTCTCCGAGTAAGAATTGAACCTACAACCAATCGCGCACAGTAAGTCGATGTCCAACTGCGCCACGATTTACAAGAACGTTATTTTATAGTAAAATAACGAATAAATACTTAGTACTTAATTACATAGTTTTAAATCATGGCTGTAATGTTTTTATTACTTTTTTTGGGTGTAAAATATTTGCAAGCTTTTGTGGACGTCTTATTAGCATATATACATATAAATATATATATATATATATATATATATATATATATATATATATATATATATATATATATATATATATATCTATATATATATATATATCTATATATACATATAAATATATAAAATTAATAAAGTGTTTTAAGAACAAAAAAACAAACTGCGCCACGATGGACTCAAACACAAAACTAAGTTAACAAATTATTACACCAATAGTAATTAAGTTCTGTGTAGTATTTTTAAATGGTATATTAACAGGTTGTTACTGTAACTACTTTTATATAAAAAAAATACTAATAAGTTATAAAAATATACAATTAATAATAGCAAGTAAAAGATTTATACATATCCATCCATCTTCAAGAATTCGCGACTCCATACAAATGTATGAGCCTCTTCATAAAATACATATTTAAAGAATATATTCTCTGACTAACGCACTACAATAAATGTTATCATATATATATATATATATATATATATATATAAAGAGTCTTTTCTCCAATAATAATTTTCTAAATACAGAGTTAGCGGATTGATATTCTAAACCAATATTGTATAATCAAATACTACGTTTCGTTAATTTCGATTCTCCGTTCAAGTGTTTCAAAACACACGACAAATTTTGATAAGGTTTTCACAAGTATGTTATCCGTTACCAAATAAAATATAACTAACTTACAAAACTTACCTTTACACATTACATATAAATAATAAAAATCACGTATTTATCAACTCTTACAAAATCATAGAAAAATAAAAAATGGCATTTCAATCTCTACTTTCTTCCACATATAGCTTCTATAGTAGTGGCACACCGACCTTGGGTAGGTACTATGTACTTGTTGTCGAAGAGATATCACATTCAAATATTTCATACACTTTTGATTTACTTAAAATGCTAAATCTTTTAAAAGTTGTTCGCATTGACCTAGTTGTTACAAAACACTGACGCTATGTGATTGTAAGTAGAAAAAGATATATTACTGATAATACCACATCCCAAATATATATATATATATATATATATATATATATATATATATATATATATATATATATATATATATATATATATATATATATATATATATATATATTTATAGTAGACAGAAAGTACCTAGTGACAAGACACTCCGTAATTCGTTGCCACCTAATTTGAGACGTTGCGTGTTGGAACTGAAACTCAACGCTGTACTTCCTCGCTCTGGAAGTGAGTATAATTTAAATATAATCCTCTCCTTCGAGTGGGAGTCGAGCCACAACCGATCGCGTTTACAGTGAGACGCTGTCCCACTGCGCCACGATCGGCCTCAAAATAAATTAACATAATACTTCATACAAAAAAAATAGTGTTTTTTTTACTCGACACCTATCTTCTGCAATATGCTGGAGACAGCCAGATGTATACTAATAATAAACTGCCGAAAAATTTCGTTCCCCATTTTGCTTGTAAAACAAGTACTAATTAGTACTTAAAAGTGAAATTTAACGCCGTGCTTTGTTTAATGGCCTATTGAAATCATAATAATACAAATAAAAACATCCCCGAGTGTCGACTGAACCCACACTCACTCAATTGCCAAATACATCTAACTTGCATACTATGGAGACAACAACCTATATATTTGTTAGTTATCTATTCTAATAATAGTAGTCTTTAGTGTCAGATAAAATATAAAAGATAATAACAAATAAATAAATTAGAACAAGGAGAAAAAGTAAAAGAGAGAATAATTAAAATTCATTCGAATGTTCCGAAAATCATCGTATTGAAACAAACCAAATTTTCCATTAGAAAAGTTTAGAAAAACCACATAAAAAATTAAAAGCAGCGGGATTCAAAATCAGCTTTGCCTTAGCAATATAAGCGCTTGGTCGTTTCACGAGAGGCGCAGGTTCGAATCAACGTGCGTCCCAATTTTATACGTTTTTTCAAAATGTTTTCTAATCCTAAGTGCGGAATAACACCTTCAAAATAGTAAAATTTTTCCATTTTACAATATGAAGTACGCGAGTAGATGGAAGTTACTTATAATAAAAATATACCAAGTGTTAAAACATTGCGGTCTCCGTTAACGATTTTTTAATACTTACGTAGGCATCTAGCACAGAGGCAGGCGTGTCGGCACGGCAGCAGAGCGCGGGAGAGCGGCGCGGCTGCGCACACGCAGCAGAGCGCCTCCCGCGCATACTCCCCCATCTCTGTTTCACTCTCACACGCGTCTGTTTCACTCGACACGTACAATTGCTGTGGACAGTATTGGGAGGTATTTGAATAGTATTCCCAGATAGAAGAACTTTCAAACACTTTAGTATCAAAAAAAATGAGTATTTAATTTTTACATAGAAAAGAAGTGCCGAGAAATAGACAAAGAGAATAAAAATTAATAAAAATAGTATCACATACATTAACATGTGTTAAACATATACCTACTTTAATAGAAAGTGAGATTTTACGAGTATTTTACGAGTCTACGAGGATTCATTTTAAGTTCTCCTGATATTTCTATTGGAAGGATACCGAGAGAATCGTAGTTAAAAAAATATTGTGTTTTACAATCTCTGTCCGATTTGGCAAAGTATTACTTGTAAAATAAGTGGAGGAGGCATCCGAAGGAGCTAATGCCATGCTTTATTTAATCAAAACTGATTATTTTAGTGAGGTTAAAATTAATTGATTATTTTCTGATCAGTTTTGAATTATCAATATGAAACCATTAAAGATGTCGAAGTCTAGATGTCGATTATAACTTTTACACATTATTATACACGTATAAAAAATTATTATAAAAACATACAACTTGCAGATCATAATTGTAAAAATGAAGTGAACGCTTTAAACTAAAGGTACAAAGGTACAAAAATAAAACTCTCTCACCTTTAAACACGACAAGTGTCCATTCGCCTGTTTTAAATACTGTGCGATAATACCGCTGGGGAGCTGACACTGATCGTCTCTGATATGGACGACGGTTATTAAAGCTACCTGAAATTAAACAATATTTATAAGAAAAAATAAAGTAGTAAGTCTTGACACTAGGTAGTTGGCGACAACCTAGTGTCAAGACACTGTTGACTGCTTTTTAACCAAAATCGAGACATTGAGTGTTGAGCGGAAATTAGATTTTTTTTATTTTAAGCTTCGCGCTTTATCCCAGGGTTTTCCTCTCATAATTATTCCACCTCGTCCACCATTTTCAACTTTTTCATTCATACTCTCCATGTTTTTTTTCGTTACCTTTATCCTGTATCATTGATATTGTGTTCTCGAATATCGTGGAAATCTCCAATTACCTTTCTATATATTTTTTTTAGCTTTACGCTTTTATCCCGCATAGCAGGGTAGACAGAAACTACCTAGTGTCAAGACACTCTGTACTTCACTTTCCCTTTGTCTTACTAATAAGTGACTTAATAATAAGAGCATAAGAAATAGACTCCATCGTGGCGAAGTCTGAAAGCGTCCAACTATAAACGCGATTGGTAGTGGGTTCCATTCCCAGTCAGAGAAATGATCATATTTATAAAATATTTTCATGTCTGGTAAGATAAAGCGCGGCGTTGATTTCACTATACAACACGCAGTGTTTCGATTTCGGACGGAAAGCAGTCAAGGAAGTGTGTCTTGACAATAGGTTGTCTCTGACTACTCTGCTATATATTTTTATATTGCTCTTAAAAAAACAATCTCTATAAGTATTGCGTTTAGCTTGTTAACCAAAGGATACCCATAATATCCGGTATATTAAAATAGTTTCATTTAAAATATGTAAAAATCTGGAATATCTTATCTTATAATTGAAAAAAATTTAATAAATTTTCTACCGTATCATCAGGCCTTAATTCGGCGGTGTCACGCTGATCACGTGCCAGGATGACCACTAGAGGGTAACAGGTTCGAGGTGGTGTGCCCAGCTGTAATGGCTCCGATGAGAGCTTCATTTCCTTTTCATCGTGCGAATTACTTCTACAACAAAAGAAGTAGGATTTTTTTTAACTTATGTACACTAAAGTCTGACTATGAACTCAATTGGTTGTGGGTTCGGATCCCTCTTGGTAGCATGTTACTACTTATTTTTTTTTTATTTTCTCTGTTCTGGTGAGATAGCGGAGTTTCTTAACACTAGGTTATCTCTAAATACATGGCTATGAGAGGTAAAGTTTTACGCTGCAAAAAGAAAATAATTGTTTTTATTTGTTTAACAAATGTCAATTGTCAATTTCTTTACTTAATTTAATCTAAAAAATAATTTGATTGAAATATACAGATATACATAATAATATACAATATACAGGTATATTTAACACTTATTTTCTTTGGTGATTTAAACCTACAACCTTGAGCTTTCGTTATCTAAGTACTGTTATAACTATTTTCCCACTGCGGTCGCTGGCCCAAGACTTCAATGAATATTTTTTGTATGAGCGTGAGAAATGGGTGTGTTTCATAATTCAAATTCGGTAAATTGTAGTTATATAAATAATTATTTCTGTTTATGACTTTGTCTACTTAGATTCAGACGGTATTACCATCACCATATAAATGCTGTAGTATTATCTCATATATTTATAGCCTTACAAAAACTAAACTCTCCTAGGCAGAACATCGATATATTATGGTCTATCGGTTTTATAAGCCTTTTTTGAACTAACAAATATATATATATATATATATATATATATAAATATATATATATATATATATATATATATATATATATATATATATATATATATAAAAGTAAAAAAATATAATAAATAAATATGTATTTAAAAAAAAACAATTCTACACAATATATAGTATAGAATGTATATACAATATATAGTAAAGTACTTTTTTTAAACTATAATTTTACAGTCTGCACCTAGTTTAGGGTCAGAAAGCTGCATGAGACAATTATATTAATTTACTTCTGATGACACTCCATTCATCAGTATTCAACAAAGTAGTTTAAATCTCACGCTCATTTCTAAGAAAATGTACTCATGATATTAGCCTCAATTTACACAACATTACCCTCCTTTGAGTCGCTTACGCTATTATATACAAACAAACATACATTAAAACATATATGTGTTTGTAAACATATTATAAAATAAACATTGACGGCTTGAAGTCGTAGTACGAATGCATCTTAGTAAGATGCATTCCGTAATATACAATACGGTTTTGAATAGCATGTATTAATTTTTCTATTTCGGTAAGACAAAGCGCGGCGTTAAATTTCGCCCCTCAATAAAATTTTGTTTTTATTTTCGGCGAGTCGAGTTTTTAAATTAGAGTCTAGAACAGAATATCTTCTTTATGCGTGGTTAGTGATTTTTTATTTGTATCTCTTTGTGGTCGGTTCTCCATTACTGAAGATCGTGGTCATGGTCAGATGCTTGAGAACTGTTCGCTTCTGCTCCTGTCAGCTGCAATTACACATACACACACACACACACACACACATATATATATATATATATATATATATATATATATATATATATATATATATATATATATATATATATATATATATAAATATATATTTAAATTGATCAGCTCATATATGACCATCCAAACATCCTCTGGACTATATTCCCAACGAGACCAAGTTTGAGTATAAAAACAACATAGTAAAAAGACGCTCTTTATGTTTAGTCGTGAGAGCATTGACTTCTTTTACTTTCAAACTAAAAATAATTGAGATATATTTGAATTTATGCGAGAATATTATTCTATATGTAGACTTAAACGAATTCAAGTTACGTGGTTATCGCTTACTCCCCATCTGCCGCGTAATTTCCTAGAATAACTGTACAATTTAAACGAGACTATTTTAAGCGGATTAATCGCGTATATTTTGGTATTCGAAAATATATTTTTGGAAACATGACGTTTCAAACACTACAGTGCCATTTTTCAATTGATAAAAAAGGTGATACAAAAATTAATTATGTCAATCTACCGCCATTTGTTCCTAGAGTTTAAGCTTTTTTCTCACTTATAAAAAAAATAAATTCTCAAATCCATCACACCAGAGACAAAGATACAGTTAGCCCATTCTGCAAGAATCCAGAGCAGCACGCGAGGCGATTAAGAAACAGATGGCGGTAGATTGATATAAATAATTTTTGTATCGACCAACAATATTTACGAATACCAAAATATAAGAGTATAATCCGTTTAAAATAGTTTCATTTAAAATATGTAATAATCGTGAAAATCAAAGATATTATTACTGTAAATTTATTCAATATTAAAAATTTTATATGTTTATAAAACCTTGTAATACGTAACTGTATAAATTCACATTTACATATTTATTTTATAAAAGGCTCATATTTCGCACGTTCTGAGCGTAATAAACAGTTTATTTGCACAAGTGTAAAGTGGCGTGTAAATTTAATTAAACGACGTAAGACGAAAACGTTTTTTAATTACCCCTAACGTCTAAAACGAGCGTTTGTTAGGCACGTTGATATATAGCTTGTTTTTTTTGGATTTATGTTTTTGCCTGAATAAACGGGTAGGCAGAGACAATTTAGTGTCCCTGCTTTATTGATTTTTCAAGCTAATTGTAAACATTATATGTCGATTGTCGTCTTATTAAAGCGAGGTAATAGAATAATTTTAATACATTTTTTTAATATCACGCCTTTATCCCGCATAGCAGGATAGACAGAAAGTACCTAGTCAAGACACTCCGTACTTCGCTTTCCGACAAATTAGAGACAATGCGTGTTGAATGGCGGAACTCCACGCCGCACTTTATCTAACCACAGCGAGGAAGTGAAAATAATTACTCCCCCGAGTGGGAATCAAGCCCATAACCGATCGCGTTTACAGTCAGACGCTGTTCTACTGGGCCACGACCAGCCTCTATTGTAATATTAAATTAATCTCCATTATTTACATATATAGTGAGTCATTTCAAAGACAATATCTCCATTATGGCTGTTGAAATATTAAGACTTTCTTTAGAGATTACACACGTCAAAGGTTTCACTAAGAGCTTGGAAAAGAAAACCTATTATGGGTAAGAAGTTACCTTAGCGTTGTTAGGTTATATAAATAATAATATATACTATATATATATAGGTATACATATATGACGTTAATGCTTGTCTGTTCTTATTTACAGTCGATGTTCCTCTTATATAGTAAAAAAATATTTTGTCTCTAGTTTGTTGCATTTCAAAACGTAAAGAGAATCTAATACCAATACCCACTTCAGTATTCTGTTTGATGCGTAACGGAACTCAACAACGCACTTTGTCTTAACAAAACGAAAAGACGCATAGTTGAAATATATAACATAATATATATTCCACATATAATATAATATAATACATAAATACATCTTAAGTGGAGTTGTTACGATCATCGTTCATACAGCCAGACATTTGCTAGCTGAACCACGATGGCGAAAATTATGGGATTTAAATTTTATATTTATAGAATCTAAGTTCAAGGCACTCATTTCTATACTTTTTGCCTTAATTCGAGTCATGACGCGTTGAGAGGCGGAACTCAACGCCGCACTTTGTATTACCAACGGCGGTGTAATGACAATTATTAAAATACGATCATACGATGCAAGGTTTTAAAAAATTTAAACACAAGTTACCTATTCTAATAGAACAGCCGTAGCGTAGATGATTAAGACAGTACTTACTTTTTAGTACACATGCTCGTTCAAAGTATAAGACAAAAGAGACCTTGGTATACTTTCGAAAACACGCCGATGATACTGGAGGAAGGTCACGTGTAAAGGTTGATGACAGTGAACTGGATAAAAGAAGTGTGACTTGACGTACGCGGTGAGGAATATTGAAAAGAAATTATTCTTTTACGGATCTAAATACCCTTGTCTATATTAAAATTCCTCCTATTCAATATTTTAATTGCTCCACGCTGTTATCTTGCATAGCAGGGTAGACAGGAAGTACCTTGTGTCGATATACTCAAATTTCGCGTTTTGTCTTACTAGAGCGAAGAATGAAAATCAATTTTAATTATAACCATTCCTCCAAGTGGGAATCGAAGCCACGACCATGCAGTACAGTCATACGGTATCCGCCTACACAACATTATTGCTACAAATACAATAGGTAGGCACAGGGGGATAGCTTCGGACTCGGTTATGGGTTCGATTCTCACTTCACCACTCAACACGCAATGTCTCGATTTCGGGCAGAAAGTAATCAACCGAGTGTCTTGACACTAGGTTGTCACCGAATACCCTGCCAAGCAAGATATAGCGTTGAGTTGCAAAAAAAAAATTAATTCATCGAATGAGAACTGAATCCACACCATATTCGGTGGACCACACAAAAGACACAACTGATACATTAGACTGTCTATTCTGATGAAAAATTAAAATGAAAATATAGTGATACAAAGAATGAAGTAAATATTTATCTGAATATTAATAAGTGATTGTTGACATGACCGTGGACAGTCAATGATTTAATGATTTCTAAATATTTAACTTATTTCCTTTGAAAAGTCCAATTTTTACAACCGCCTTATAAAACCAATGCAATACATACATAACAATATCGCTTATTGGTAAGCGATAACAAAATTACAATGTAAATTTAACGTGGATCACGCGGCGTTAAGTTACGCCATGAGGACAAAATGTCGGCATTTTGGCAAGTGTCTTGACACCAAATTTTCTTTAATTCTTAATTGTGTATTAAGCATGGAGACCGATCGTGGCGCAGTGGGACAGCGTCTGATTGTAAGTGGGATTGGTTGTGGGTTCGATCTCCACTCGGAGGAGTGATTATATTTAAATTATTTCCACGCGCATATCCTCGATCTCGTGAGAAAAAGTGCGGCGTTGAGTTCCACCACTCAACACACAATGTCTCGAATTTAATGGCAAGCTAAGTTCAGAGTGTCTGGAGACTAGGCAATTTTTGTCTACCCTGCTATGTTCCCGCATAAAAGCAAGATGTTAAAAAATGAATAAATAGTATGGTGACATGGGTCTATTCACATCTTTGTTTACAAATCGAGCAAAATGATCGGAAACAAACAGTTTATTTACGCAGTACGTTAAATGAAACAACAATTCTATACAATATCAATGTCTTCAGTACAAACAATACATTATGAAATATTTATAGCAAGATGTGACAATTTGATGATATCGCCTACATCCTTTAGAAATGTAGTGGTTTAATCAAAAGAATCGTATTTTTAAGTAAACGCCAAAAGTGTAATTTATAAATTGACCAATTTTTTATTTATCCAATGACAAAGATACTGAACTAGTAAGTTTGTGCTTTTATTACCTAAAAGACAGAAATAATGTTGTATTTTTTTGCCCTTTTTTAATAAATAATGGTAAGCCATTATTTATAAAAAAGGGTAAAAAAAACACACACAAATTAGCGTGAATATTTATTTATTCGATTTTTTTTGTATTTGTTGTTTTGTGAAAATTTCCAATAGCTACTATCTCTGTTCATGAGATTACAGCCTGGTGATAGATGGACAGACAAACAGACATACAGACAAACGGACGAACTTTTAGTAATATCATAAAGAAAACTTTTTTTAGGCAAATAAGCAAACATCTTTTCTATATACGTACATGTTAAACTATACAAACACGGGCAAAGCTAGGGCGCGTCGTTTGTACATATCCAACGCCTTGTTGACGTAATTTGACACCCAAAAATATTCCTAAAAGGCAAAATAACATTAGACAAGGCGACGAGACCGTGTTAAATGTTTTAACATCAATTAGCGGAGACATCATTTTGCGCTATATAGTCTGTTACAAATATGTCACAAGTGTTTAAAACTGGTGTGACATTATTTACACTAAGTATTACGACGTGACTTCAGTCACAAGTTTAAAATCAAACGCGGAGTTGAGTTGCGCCAATCGGCACGCAATATCTTGAGCTCGGTTGAAACGGCTAACGTTAACGATTCTACGTTGACTGACTTGACACATGGTTAACTCTGACTGACCAGCTATTAGGGCTATTCTAGTCTGCAATAATCGTTTTAACGTGCTTTTATTAGCTTAGAATGCAAGGTCATCGTGTCAGCCTGTAAAGCACGTTAGTTGTGGGTTCGATACCTACTCGGGGGAAGGATTACATTTGAAATTTATCTTTATTTCTTAGTTAAGATAAAGTGCAGCGTAGTTTCTACTCAATGTTTCAATTTCGATCAAAAACCTGTCAACTGAGACATTAACTTCACCTACTTTATTCGGATTGCGTCCGGATTGCTTAAGGATTTTTTTGTGTCCGGATCAAATGACAATATAATATATTAGTAACATTAGTCTGATCTAGATGACCTTACCAGGGTCAGCAGGATTTATTTTTCATGCAAAAAATTAGTAATACATATGTGTTCATTTTTTACAATTATTACGTGTTGGAAGGGAAAACGTCACATCGCGCATATCGTTCGAGAGGGGGAAAACGCCCGTATTAAAATATATTATTTCCCCAAGTAGGATTTGCCCACGCAGTCATGACTTGGGCGATCCAATCCGTCAGTCACACTCACATGCAATCTTTAGTTAAGGCGAAAAGTGGAGAACGGAGTATCATGACACTAGGTTCTAACTCATTACCCGGCTATGCGGTATGAAAGCGTAAACCTGCATTTAAAAAAATATCGTATAAAAGAAACACTAACTCGTGCATTATTTTTAACTTCATCTTTCTAATCTATGTTTGATCAAATGTTATCTCAATTTGTAATAATTTTTTAAAGTAGGTATGTACATGACTTATACGAATGCTTCGAAAAGACTACAAATATAATCCCTTAATAGACAATATAAGGTGGTAAAGGACAACTCTACTAGGGATAACGCTGAATGGAAAGCGTGAAACTATCCTTAGCGGGGTAATCAGAGCGAACGGAGCGCCAAACGCTACGATCCCTGTATACCTCTGCGCACCGTCCAGTCATTATCCTGTACATACATGCCCTTCGGCAAGTCCTCGTTGTGTTTACCTTCCAGTATCATTGACACTGTCTTTACGAAGGTCAACCGAGGACGCCTCTAACCTCTCCTACATATCACTTTTACGATCCATATAAAAAAATCTTCACACCCCGTTTTACGATAATTATCCAGTTTAAGTAGGTACTGTAATTATAGCTTTGCGCCAGGAACTTTATAGACAGAAAGTACCTAGTGTCAAGACACTCCGTACTCCGCTTCCTGTCGAATTTGAGACATCGCCTATTTAGTATTACTCAATACTTACATAAAATTAATAAATAAATATGATATAAACGTTCCTAAGGTAATGCGTATTTTACATGGGGTTGTTAGTATATGAAAAATCTCTTTAAGATAAAGCACGTGACACTACATTACACCTTATTAACAACCATTGTAATTGAAACATACTTTCTTTAATTACAATAATTGTTATTCTAACGTTAGTCAAAAAAAACAAACAAACAAACCGAACTTAAGAAGGACCATTGTTTGCTTTATATATTTATATAGGCCACCACAGCGCAGTGGAACAACGTCTGACTGTAAACGCGATTGGCTGTGGGTTCGATTCCCACTCGGGAAAATGATTATATTAAATTTTTTGGCATTTCTCTGCTCTGGAAAGTCGAAGCTCGACGATAAGTTACCATGGAGTGTCTTGATATTAGGTTGTCTCTGACTACCATGGTAAATGGAATGCTTTTTAAATATATATTCTTGTATTGTATCAAAATTACAACGACGTTTAATATTATTTAAACTAACTTTAGAAAGATTTATGAAGCCAAGGTGAGGGGTACGAGAGGTCGGGGGAGACCTCGGTTGACCTTCGAAAACACAGTATCGAAGATACTGGAGGAAGGTCACGTAAAAAGTATGAGGACCCCTCGAAGGGCATGCATGAAGAGGATAATGACTGTGGACGAGGTGAAAGAGGTATGCAGGGACCGTAGCGTTTGGCGCTCCGTACTCTCTGACTACCCCGCCAGGGATGAAGCGTGAAGCTAAAAAAAATAAAATAAGAATAATAATACTTTATAGAAAGTGCATTTTTTTAGTTTATCAATAAAGGTTCTATTAATAGTACAAAACCATTTTGCGACTGTCTTGATTCATTCAGGTTACAAATATAATGAAATATGCTCTCTTCATTTTGTTTTCAAAATGCATATTAGCGTAGTAAACAATAATAAAATATGGCGATCCTCAGACAAACGTATAACGAGTTATAAGAGTAAATATTGATAAAAAAATATTTACTTATAAATTACCTCGTCGGTATGTGGACAAGTTTAAACTTAATCTAGTTAAACGAAAAAGCAGAAGTGCATGCTTTTGTTAAATAAAATTATATTAAAAAATATATAAATTACATAAAGAAAATTTTACTATTTTTAAAGTGTTTTTCCACACTTAGGATTAGAAAACATTTTTAATAAATGTATAAAAATTTGAACGCAGCGGGATTCGAACCCACGCCTTTTGGAAACCGTCCAAGCGCTCTGACCGCTATGCCTGCGTAAATGCTAAGCTAATGCGTTGTGCTATCAGCTGCGCCGAAATTGTTATACGTTTTGTTACAACTTATTTTACGTTGTTAACACGTAAAGAATGTTTTTGATATTTGCGTTACAAGTCTAGTCTACTAATGCTGATCAGGCGTTAACGTGTACAGTTCTTATACCATAAGCCCATATAACTATGTTTATTTAATTTTATTTATATATCCTTTATTGCACATTATATAATAAAATAACATGCACAAAAGGTGGACTTAACGTTAATCAACATTCTCCACCAGCCAACCTTGACATGTGGGAAATAAATGAGTAGGTGCTAAAACAAGGAAGAAAAAAAACTTTATATATATACATATACACACACATAAATATATACAAACACACATATATTTACATACATACATATATACAATCATTGATTTAGATATATAGATTTAAAATTATTTGACTTTGACTTTATTTTTTTAAATGTTCGAAATCAGTTCAGTGGTCTTAGTGTTTAAACCTAAGCTCCCTCTTGTTTATGTATTTTAAGGTCTACCGACAGAATAAATATGTAACAGGCAAATTTAAACAAATTATGAATAAATACATTGCAAGGTGTTTTCACTTACGTGCACAGGACTTATTATTTGCTTTGAACATTATATCTTTATAATAAAAGATATATATATATATATATATATATATATAATCATTATAATAAAAGATAATTGATAAAAAAACTGCTTTATTTGTATGCAGAAATAAAAAAAAAACAATACAGAGAAAAATTTTAGACCCATGTCTAGTATGAGAAATTGTATTGCGCGTTGCAGAACCAGTCTGCGAATTTTAAGTAATTGTACTAAGGAAGTTGAAAAATTTTCTTTAAAACATGTCTCTCACTGAGAAGTTACTTAGAACCCCCAACCGTTACGTCTTCCATACGTCAATCACGTTTACACACTACGAACAAATCAATCGATGACAATTAACAATTAATATTAATTTACTATTATTGTATTACAAAGGCATTAAATTACATAACTATTTATTCCGCAATCTGTCATTGTTTTAATAAAAAACATGATAACACTTGCAATGTTTGCTACTTTAAGATATAACAAACATGGTTTTACTCTTTAAGATCATAATTTAAATATTATATTAATTCGTTCGTTTCCTTGGATTTGATCGCTTGCTATAACTTTGTCGAATAATTTTATTAACTTTCTTATCTATGAATCGATTGATATAAAATAAACACTAAACGTTGATGATAAGGCTAGTAAGATATAACAGTGAAAATTACATCGCAATCAATTAAGCCGTTTCCGAGATTAGCATGCACAAACAGACAAAAATAGATTCTATTACATTGTTACTACTATCCCCATGCAACAGTTATAATTTTTGTAATATATCTTTCATTTTGCGTTCCGTTGTATTTTGTATATGTGTTTTCGTTCCAGTAAGCATTTCATGAAATTTTCTCTTAGTAGTCTCCATGGAGCATACATGCCAAATTTCACCTTTCTATTTCCAGTAGAAATTTGTTTGTCTGTAAGTCAGCTAGTAACGTAAGAGTTTTACATACATACATATATAGAGAATAAGCAAGTAATTAAAGAAATTCAATTAGATTATATCTTATAAAATAGTCTAAGCTCCTGCTACGAGTTAGTGCGTCATTCCCGTAGTTACTTCAAATTTAGATATCTGAGATAAACGTCACCCTGTTATCGTTCAAAAATATTTATTGTTATTCTGGTTTGCGTAAATCTGGTGATATATTTTCTTAGAAATCATTTTTCTCGCATAGGAGATCGATAGGAAGAGAGAAATCTTCATGATATACTGCTTGCAAACTGTACATAATCATATATTGTGATATAGTACGACAGCGCCTATCTGAAAACACAATTGTTTGTGGGTTTGATACCTACTCGGAGGAACGATTATGATAATTTAATTTCATTCTTCTCTATCTTTAATCCACTCTGGTAAGACAAACAGAGGCGTTCAGTTCCGTTACTTAACACAAAATGTCTACAATTTGGGCGGACACAGGTAACCGCAGTGTCTTGACATTAAATCCGCTTTGACTATCCTGCCAGACAGAAACGAAAGTAGCAATAATTCAAAACGAAAAAAACGAAGTGTATTTTATAGTAAACAAATACTTTGCTTCACAAAAATAGACTTACCTGCTAAAATTTAAATGTCGCGAGGCAAGGATTTCTGGCAGCGTGCCCCACAGTGTCTGATGGAGATCTCTGACAGGCGCGCCCCACCAGCTCGCGTGCCAGTACCTCACTGTTGATGATATGCAGCATCTTACACCTGTGTGATAAGGGATAAACAAAAATGTTTAATAATTTTTTCTACTAAAAATGAGGAAGGTCGTGATGCAGTTGGACAGCGTCCGACTGTAAATGCGATCGGTTGTGGGTTCGATCTCCACTCGGTGGAGTGATTTAAATGATTTTCACTTTCTCGCTCTGGTAAAGACAAAGCGCGGCGTTGAGTTCCACCACTCAATACGCAATGTTTCGAATTCGGTGGAAAGCGAAGTACAGAGTGTCTTGACACTAGGTACTTTCTGTCTACCCTGCATGCTGGATAAAAACGTGAAGCTAAAAAAAATCTCTAATAATCATATTCTGCGCTTAAGGCTGTGAAAAACTTTAATTTCAATTATATTATTTTATTTTTATATGTACTACACGAATTATTAATGAATATAAATAAATAGAATAGTATCCATTTTAGTATATACTACTATATATGTGATATATTAATTTAAATAAAGGTAAGCGTCTATTATTGCTTGGATTATTATAATGATGATCAATCGATAACTAACACCAAGAGGAGCAAATGAAATGCGACATGAAAGAAAGTCTGAAATGTGCCTTATAATGAGCTTAATACAGGAAATCTTTATTAGGTGAGAAAATTGTTCTTAAGTGGTCATTTGTTATATTCCATGTCTAAGTTTCTCAGACATACGATCAAAGGGTAAATAAGGGTAAAAGACAATTCGTTCATAAAATTTTGTTCAAAATCAAGACATGGCATGGTGAGTGGCGGAGGTCAGCGCCGCGATTTATAATACCAAATATTTTCAACTAAATACGGGAACTTAATCCCGTAAGTAATATTAGGGTAGAATAGTGGGCCATGGTGGCTTGCGAGAGGTCATGGTACGCGGTCGGAGTCATCTGCGAGGCAGTGGCGCTCGCGAAGGAGGTGGCAGAACGGGTGAGGAAGGTCTATTCCAATCTCGCCCTCCACCGCAAACGACGGGGTCGCCATAGGGCAGTGCACAACCGTTGCCTTCCGCCCTAACCGGCTAGAGTGCAGTCAGCTTGGGAATGTTGATTGCGCGCTACTCAGACTTAAGGGTGACCGACAACTTTTGACTTCACAACGTGCCTAGTTGGCTCCCATAGCCGGGGCTTCCGGAAAGACGTTACGGAGTGTACCCGAGGTCCAGATTAGTGGCGTTCGATGAGGAGCACCGTGAGGTTTTAGTAAGTAAGCAGGATAGCCTGTCTACCAATCCGGAGTCCCAAATAATCTGTCTCGGTCCCCAATAGGGCAAGTATCAACACAAACTCAACGCCGCACTTTGTCTTACCAAAGCGGCGAAAAAAAATTAATATATTTCTTAAATATCTAGTAAATTTCTCAAGTGGGAAACGAACACAAAACCAACAGCGTTTACAGTCAGACGCTGTCCCACAGCACCACGATGTCTATCGCGAATGTCTTCATATTCAATTTAACCAAGACAAAATAGACCAAGATTCTTTTAACAAATTTTAACGACTTCGTACTATACAAAAATCAATTCGCAGAAACGTTTTTCAAATTTCAATTCAATATAAGAGATTAATATATTCAGATTAAGTCTTGTATCGCCCATGGAAATTCCAACCATTATTAAAGGTCCAGATTATTTCATGGACAATACCGTTACCGTTATTTGAAAAATATTCGAAAAAAGAAATGCTAATTTCTCCTCTTATTGGTAGTCGGAGTGCAATAAAGAAGTCAAACGAAATATCTCGTAAATTTAAGATAAGGGGAATTAAAGGTGTTTGCGAATTTGGCAATAGATTTGAATTAGCTACGAAAGCAGCTGGTCGGGTCGCTGCCAAGCCGCCCACACACTATATCCATACATAAATATAGAAATATTGAAAGTCGCCAATATCTGCACGTGAGAAGAAAAGAATTTAAGTAAAAAATAATAAGTAACGCTAAAACAACAGATACCAGAATTTTTCCAATTTGTGCCTCTTACATAATACGTTGAAAACTTGATCACCACAGTAATAGGTTAAAAATGGCAATCTCTCTCGAGGTATGGAGACGAACCGCATAATAATTTGATAATGCGTTGCGACTCCAAATACATGAGCAACCAGTAGTCAACAGAGCGTGAGACGACCACAATCACCGGATTAGATCTTTTGGAGAGACTCCTCCTCCAGGTCCTCAACAAACACACTAAAACTACGACCCGCTCTTAGAATAATGCTCCTTTACTCTTTTCTTCTTCCTTTTTACTTGCTTCTAGGAGATTCAATTTCTTTTCTTATTTTTTTTTGCAACATAAAGGGGTGTTCTCCTTCAGTAATAGTATAAAAATCACAAAAAATAATGGACGGCTTAGGTCCGTACAAAAAGTTGTAACAAAACGTGTAATAATTTCGACGTAACTGGTAGTAGAAGGAATGGCTTAGCGGTCAGAGCGTTTGGACGATTTCCAAAGGGCGCGAGTTCGAATCCCGCTGCGTTCAAATTTTTATACGTTTTATTAAAAATGTTACAAACGCCTTATAACAGTAGGTACAAGTGGAATATTTTCCGTAATAAAAGGTGAATTAATATTTAAAAAAAGAAACTTGCGGCCGATCGTGGTGCAGTAGGACATCGTCTGACTACAAACCTCATCAATTGTGGTTTCGATTCCCACTCGGGGGTATGATTATATTTATATTATTTCCTAGCTGTGGTAAGACAAAGCGCGACGTCGAGTTTGACTCAACACAAAACGTCTCGAATTCGGCGGCAGTGTCTTTTACACTAGGTACTTCTACCTGCTTACTATAGGAGATAAAATTGTGAAGCTAAAAATAAACAAATAATTAATTTTTACTAAAAATATCAGCTCTTCTTCACCATATAAACTTTAAGTCGAATATATTTGTAATACCGCCGCGCTCAAACTCGACAGTTGTAAAAGCGTAATGTCGTTCACCTCATCTCGTCTGCATATGGACGGGAGACGCAAATAATGTCACTGCCAATTAACAAATATACAGTCTGTAAATTGTCTAGATCTAAATATATGAACAGATAGAACAGTTGTATATATATGGTAATACAATTATTTTAAAAATATTAGCGATTTTTTTAATATTCACGTTTTATCCCACATAGCTAGGTGACAAGACACTCCATTGACTACTACCTATCCGAAATCGAGACATTGTGTGTCGAGTGTCAAATTCAACACCGCCCTTTGTCTTACAAGACTGGTAAATAACATTTTCGTTGAATACAATCATTGCTTCGAATGGGAATCGATTCTGAAATAAATCGCGTCAACAAGTAAACTAATTAAGATTTATTCAAGACGTGCATGCAAATGCCATTATTATATAATTTAGTTTAGACCTAACAATACAAAGTACACTTCCCGGTGAAACGTTAAATAATTTATTGAATAATTGTTATCATAGAATTATTTTAACCTTGAATTTATCACTTATTTAAAAGTACTAGCTAGATAGTATAAATGTTTAATCAAAGGCCATCGTGGCGCAGTGGAACAGCATCAGATCATAAACGCGATTACTTGTGGGTTTGCTTCCCACTCCCACATTTAGAAAATAATCTTCATTTCTGGTGACATTTAGCGGCGTTGTGTACGCCACTCAGCAATGCACGCAATGTCTGGATTGTGGAAGGAAAGTGAGAAGCTGTAAAAAATATTTAATCCAGTCTATTTAAATAAACCGCAGCGTTGTGTTCCGCTAATACTACGCAATATCTACAAAAAAGGGAACGTAGTGTTCATTAGTTTCTTTATTCTACCTACACAATTTTACGCATGAGATGCGTGAAATATGTTGAGATGTACAAAACAATACAAACAAATACGAGTTGGTTGCATTGAGAACTGCCATCGGAGTTCAATAACTCCTTTATGATTCAATGTAATGAACAAGCCCTCTTTAATTTAAATCGACGTCCGTGCGTACCGTTTAAGATATTACAAATTTATTAGAGCCCTCAGAGAGTTATCGGACTTTAGTGACAGTACAACAAACGTTCAAAAATATATTAAAAATAATTTCTAGCTTTATCTCGCATAGCAGGATAGTTAGAGCGAACCTATAGTCAAGTTATTCCATTCTTTTTTTTAGCTTCACGCTCTTATCCCGCATAGTAGGATAGACAGAAAGTACCTAAATACTCCGTACTTCGTTTTCCACCGAATTCGAGACGTTGCGTGTTGAGTGATGGAACTCAACGTCGCATTTTATCTTTACCAGAGCGAGCGAAGCGAAAATAATTGAAATATAATCACTCAGTGGCGATCGAACCCACAACCGATCGCGTTTACAGTCGGACGCTGTACCACTGCGAAACGACCGGCCTCCGTTCTTTGTCTTCCGAATGAAATCGAGACATTGCATGCTAAGTGACGGAACTCGGAAAGTTAAAATACTTGTTTATTATTTTTATAAGCCATTTATCTTGCCGTCTTACTTAGTGAGTAAAGTCAAATTTCATCCACTTCCCATTAACCGAATGGCCTGAAAGTTGGGATACACTGTTAATTCCGATAACAATGCATTTATATATAATCAGTTCAGTTCAGTTACCCACCTATTATGAATATGAAATGAAAAATAGCTAGCAGTATACAATACACCGTAAAGAACTCTCGTGTTAACGTTAATTAATATTATTTACTAGCTGTGCCAGAGACTTTGAACGCGTTGAGCTTCTCATCTTTCCTTTTTCAGCTTTTCATCTTTTAAATAATAACAATAGCCTAAAATATTTCTAACTACTTCAGCTATCGACCAGTGAGAGTTTTCTCAAAATCGGTTCATCCGTTCTTGAGACAAGCCGTAACAAACATACAGACAAACAAAAATAGTAAAAATGTTATTACGATATATGTTCCATGTGCGAGTACTTTGATAACGGCTACTTTGATAGAAATTATTAAATATTCTGTAAGATTGTATATGTACTTGATTTTCTTTGTTTATTTTACTGTGTTTAACATAAGATTTCAATTTCATAATCCTGAATGAGTATTGGAATAACACCTGATAATATTGATATCGTCACGTTTTATCTGGCATAGCAAGATAATCAGACACAATCTAGTTTAAAGATGTTCTATTGATTGCTTTCCGCTATCCGAAATCTACACATTGCGTGTTAAGTAGGAAACTCAATACAGCATTTTAAATGAAACTATTTAACCGGATTAATCGCGTATATTTTGGTATTCGAAAATACATTTTTGGACACCTGACGTTTCGAACACTTTACAGTAGTCCGTGGTCACAGGTAGACTTGTTGAGTCTACCTGTGACCACGGATGTGGTCAGACTCAATAAGTCTACCTACCACAAAAATGTATTTTCGAATACCAAAATATACGCGATTAATTCGTTTCATTTAAAATGTATAAAAATCGCGAAAATCAAAGATCTTATCAATACAGCATTTTCTCTTACCAGAGCGGAGAAATATATATTTTTCTTATTATTACGCTTTTATCCCGCGTAGCAGCGGGACGTATTTAATAAGCGAAGTACAGAGTGTCTTGACACTGGGTACTTTCTGTCTACCATGCTCTGCGGGATAAAAAATTTAAATACTAAATTAAGCTCACTTTATATACACATATTTTTTTTCTATACATCACAAGTTATTTTCTCTTTAGTAGGTAGGAAAAATATATTTTAAAAGTAACTTTTAAGTGAAGGCCTATTTTTGGCAAAGCTTCAACAAATTGGCTGCAGTCGCATTTGAGCTTTGGAAAACAAAACCTAAAAGAAAAATTATAAGGTTATTGATTTTGCGACTTTACCACATTTTAAACGAATTTATTTATAAAAGACGATCGTGGCACAGTGAAACAGCCTGACTCAGTCTGACTGCAAGCGCGATCGGCTGTGGGTTCGATTCCAACCGGCGAGAGTGATTATATTTAAATTACTTCCACTTCCTTGCTCTGGTAAGAGAAAGTGCGGCATTGAGTTCTATCACTCAACACGAATTTTGTGAAAACCGAAGTAATTTTGTAAATACACTCCGTGTGTATTGACACTGGGTACTTTCTGTCTACCCTGCTATGCGGGATTAAAGTGTTAAGCTAAAATAACCCTACTTTGATTTAACAATTTTTGTATCAACTGACAGACGAATTTCGCGTCAGTGTACCTGCCGTCACGGCCTACTGTAAAATGTTCGAAAAGCCGAGATTTCAAAGAAAAACATGTCACTAGCCATAAGAAAAAATATATTCATTGAATATAAAATGTTCACTTAAAGTTAATTTATAAGCATATTCTTGTTTATGGTAATAAATATTTAGTACTATAATTAATTATCTCTAACAATATATACCTATAAAGTGCCTTTTTATCTATAAAATTTATATAACAGTAATGATATATAAAGAACGGTGTTACTCGCGAATTACGCAGAAGCTGCTGTATGAATTATATTTATATCATTTACATTGATTAATAACAGAAAAATAATTTTTAGAGAAGACAACTTAGTGTCTGGACACTACGTTTTCTCCGAATATATAATATATAATTCGAATAATTTTAAAGAAATAAGGTCGAGCTGAGGTGATTGTATTTAAATTATTTTCACTTTCTCGCTCTGGTAAACAAAGTGCAGCGTTAAGTACTACCAATCAACACGCAATGCAATGTCACAAATTCGGTGGAAAGCGAAATACGGAGTGTCTTGACACTAGGTGCTTTCTGTCTACCCTGCTATGTGGGATAAAAAGCGTGAAGCTAAAAAAAAGGTTATTTCAAGCTTCTCACTTTATAATGCACAGCAGGATAGTCAGAAACAATCTAGTGTCAAGACAATCCGTTAACTGCTTTCCGTCTGGAATCAAAACATTGTGTGTTGAGAGCTGATCTTTGTATCACCAGAGCGGAGAAATGAAAGTTAACAGGAATCGAACCTACAACTAATTGCTATTACAGTCGGACGCTGTCCCACTGTGCCATGATGGCCTCAATAGTAGAATATATAGACTTTGAATAAATTTACATTTTTTTTCGCGTCCGGATTATCTTTGCTGCTTCCCTGACGTTAATATTTTTTAATGCTTTTATAATGCCACTTAAAATTTTAGCAAATTAATAGATATAAAAAAAAAATAACACCTGTATTTATTTCTTGTAGCAGTACAGACAAGTTAAAGAAAAAAGGTGTTTTACAAAATTGTTAAATTAAATACCGCTGCTGTTGTTAAAGCCGCAGAATAAAACGAAACGGATGCAATAGGCCCTAACTCATCCAGACTGGACTAAAGAAGACTTCAGAAAACTTCTTTGGAGTGAGGAATCAAAATTTGAAGTGTTCGGGTCAAAATGGAGGAGTATTTTCGTTCGACGTTCCCCCTAAGAAAAGATGATGCCGCAGTGTGTAGTGCAGACTGTCAAGCAGAGTGCAGAATGCTAGCGGATCAGTTATGGTCTAGGGTTGTTTCTCTGGCTATGGAATTAGAAATCTAGTCCAAATCAAAGGTAAAATGAAAAAGTAGCAATATAAGAAAATGTAGGAGAAAAACGCCAATCCCTCCGGAATAAGTTAATCGGCCGAGTGATCCGAAACATATTTCGTAATTATATAGAGGTTATTTAGACACAAAACAGTCGGAAAAAGTATTGGAAAACACGACCTGGCCACCTCAAAGCCTCGATCTTAATCCCATTGAACTTTTGTGCAAAGAGCTCGATCGAAACAGTAGTATCGTTCGGAAACAGTATCCATCTTCACAGCAGGCCAAGTGGAATACATTGGAGGAAATATATATATATAAATATATAAATTACACGCGTTTACATTCAGACGCTGTCCCACTTACCTATATATGATTAACATTAAAAATATATATATGAAAAAAAATTAAGCACTCTCATATATAATTATGAATTAAAACTGTAATTTACGTAACATTGCAACACACGTGGAGGTCAAGCAGTATTAGCGCCTACGAGTTTACCGTTTAAAATGATGTACAGTTATAATTTCAACTTTTTGTTAATGTAAAGAGAAGGAAATTTTAATAATAAATAGAATATATTTTCTCCTCAGCCGCTTACCCTGGTAGATACATTAAGAACGCTATACAGGCGACAGGTTTATACAGACAACATGTTTTTTTTTAATTATAAATAGATTTTCTATGACTGACCTAGGACATGTAGATTCTCATAAATATTAAAACAATTGAAATAATACTACATTCGCAAGCATCAGGGTTTAATAATTTGTAATTGAGGAATTACAATGTCTAATTAATTTTAATATTAATTTATATATCGGAAGGCTAGAATATAAATATAACAATATGTAGATGTAGAATAGTTACTGGCAATCATTAAAATTTAAATTAGTCAATACTCCTCCCTAACAAAACCTGCAGCTTTACAATATATCCCAAAAATAGTTTGTCTTTAAACAAGAACGTCTCTGCTACATTTTTCTATATGGAAAAAGCAAAATTAATACCTAACGACAAAACACTTCCTACTCCGCTTTTTGTCGAATTCGGGACATTGAGAGATTGACATCGTGTTGAGTGGCGGAACTTAATCGCGTTTTGTCTTATCAGAGCGAGAAAATGATAATTATTTAAATATAATCCCTTTTGCGTTTGCGATGTGGTCCCACGCATCACTTCTACCATATTTCATTATACTATTTATTTCAAAGGTATCTAACGTTAAGTTCAATGAGTATGTTACAAGGTTCTAGGTGTCGCAGGTTCTATTTATACTGTACACAAGTCACGTGGGCTGTATAACAATGTAGGCTATAACTAAAGCCATCGTGATGCGGAAGAGACTATCAAGATATTCAATTTACATAGTGGTAAGTTTGTTAACTGAGGCCGGTCGTGGCGCAGTGTGACAGCGTTTGTAAACGCGATCGGTTGTGGGTTCAATCCCCACTCGGGGGGGTGATTATATTTAAAATTATTTCCAATTCCTCGCTCTGGTAAAGACAGAGAGCGGGGTTGAGTTACACCACTCAACACGCAAAGTCACGAATTCGGTGGAACGCGAAGTACGGAGTGTGTTGACACTAGGTACTTTCTGTCTACCCTGATATGCGGGAGGAAAGCGTGAAGATTAAAAAAAAGTTTGAAACCAACTCGAGGGGTACTTGTAAGTAAGATCTTTAGTTTTCGCGATTTTTGTACATTTTAAATGAAATTATTTTAACCGGATTAATCGCGTGTATTTTGGTATTCGAAAATACATTTTGGACAATTGACGTTTCGAACACTACTGTAGTCCGTGGTCACAGGTAGACTTATATAATCTTATGTCTACCTGTAACCACGGACTACTGTAAAGTATTCGAAATGTCAGGTGTCCAAAAATGTATTTTCGAATACCAAAATATACGCGATTAATCCGGTCAAAATAGTATCATTTAAAACTTATAAGTACTTGTTTAAAAGATGGTTAATTTTACTTAAGTGTAGGCGCCAGTTATTTTCTAGTTTATCGTTACCAATAAAAAATAACCTGCACCGGTTCCCTCCATCTATAACGCATTAGACGGTAAATTATTTGAAATTTAAATCATAAGACTTTGACATAGATCTGCCAATATGTAGGATTGCATATCGGACAAGCAACTCGTCGAAAAGTGATACATACAATATATTCGTTTCATCCTCTAAAAATGTTACAGCTATTAAATAGAGAAAAGGTCATTAGTGGAATAATGGAATATTGATTTCAATATGACGTCTGGCGACCCTGGCGTGAGTGATTTCGTCCAGTCAGTTGTTCTTGCTGCCGTTTACACAGCTTAGATATAGAAATATGTATGAAAAACGATAAGATATTTTTTTTACGACAGGCAAGGCAAGTCACCTGATGGTATGTGATCCGCCTCCGTCCATCGCCAGGTGAGCCACTAGAGGTGCGTTGCCGGCTTCGTTAATCGTAAAAGAATCGTACAAAATCATGACACAAGTTGCAGAGCCGGACCCTTCATGTAAATAATCGCATTAAGCGTGGCCGTACTAATCCAGTTTTATTATGTAGATATACTATAGTTTTGCCATTAGTTGGAGACAGGGGCTCTAAATAGGGTTCCGCACTCCAAATGTAGGCTTAAGGGGCCCTTACAAACACCCGTCTCCACTATTTTCCTCCTAGAGCTCTTCTTTCATAACCATCTCTGTCTTTCATCACCAGTCGGCTCTGGCGCAGCGGGATTGACTGTAAAACGTGATTGGTTGAGGGTTCGAATCCCACTCAGGAGAATTTTATTTCCATTTCCTTGCTCTGGTAAGATAAAGAAACATCGTCGTTCAATTCCGCAACTCAACGCACAGTGTTTCGAATTCGACGGAAAGCAAAATTACGGAGTGTCTTGACACAAAGTGCTTCTGCTATGCGGCATAAAAGCGCGAAGCTAAAAGATTAAATAATTTTATGTAAATTTTCACGGTAAGAGAAAAAAAAAAATAACACAACGATTAATATTTCCAAGGACACAGTAAACTGACGTGCGTTTCATTCGATGTGACATTACGACCGAGAAAAATCGAAGTTTTTACTCACGGCAATTTACGCTTTACTTAAGGTATATATTAATGATGTCATGTGAATGACTCATAACATCGTTAACATGACATTGTATGTAGATTATTTTTTTTTTATTTACATTACACATATTTCTCGTATTATAAACTAAATCCGATATTCAGTTGCTGGGTTAAATTTAAACAGAGGACGGACGTCGAGACATGATGTCTATATTTTTAGCTACAAGCAGTTCCCACTCCCTACTACGTTCACCTGGAATAACCTGGGCTTACTTTTACCTTACTGGCTGCGTGTTTTTTGCAATTAAAATTTCGCCTTTAAGAGCTTTCAAATTTTCTACTCAGAATCAGATCTTTATAGAGATACAAATTGTCAAATAAACACACAAGACTTGTATATAATCTTAGACATGAATTAGGTACAAATAAAAGGTCAGCTGGCGTTAAGTGGTGTCGTAAAAAAATCCTTTTTAAAGTTAGCGTAAACATATAATAAACAAATTAGCTTAAAAAAGTACTAACTCATAGGATCCTATATGCTAAAACTAAACAAGTGTTTTATTAAATTTCAATTAATTAGTAAGAAGTATATTTACGCTAATTCTCTAGTAGATAACGCTCGCGACTTCACATGCGCTATGTGTTGATAAAAAGTATTTGAGTACTTGATATTTTCCGTTATATTATAACGAAATTAAAATGAACACAAATCATAGCCTTCATTTTGTTCTTATGACCAATATAACTGCAGTTTCATTCAAATCTATATAAAAATAGTTTTACGTAAAAGATTAAACAATAATATTAGTAAGGTTTAGCGTGTGTTCGGGTTCGGGACGCGCACTCGGCGACGATCCGTCTGTAAGGCGCTTTATGGCGTTCAAGTTAATCATATCGTTATTACTTTTAAACGTTTCGGCCCATTTATATATTGATTTATTAACGCTTTACACTACAAATATAGAAAAATAAACTTTTATATTTAAAGAATGGGTAGTACAATATTGACGTAATGCTAAGGCCTAGCACCACAGGTGCTCCCTCAGGAAGTTAATTGTTGAAGCAGAAGAACTGAAAAGCCAACATCGATCTGGTAGCCTCCTGTATTACTGACAATTGCGTCGATTCACGATTCGTAACTTTGTAAGTGCATGTAACAGCGTATTTAAATGAAGACAATTTTGATAATGATTTTCGAGCATCGAACACACAACCGTCACAGTCAGCTGTCCCACTACGCCACAAGCCTCGCAAGATATATAAGAGCCTCGCAAGATATAAACATTAAATTACTTCTTGGTTTTCAAGTATTACATTAGAAACTTTGAATATGTATTAACTATATCTCTATATATTACCAGAAGGGACAGACTCCTACTATACAGGTTCTTCCTAGCACAGGACTTTCACTTTCAATTGAATATTGTAACTAGTAAATAAAACTTGCTTTTATACGTATACTAGCGGCCTGCGCGCGGCTTTGTTTGTGAAAATTTCACTATAATATTTCTAAAACTAGATGTGCGGCCGGTCGTGGCGCTACGGGACAGCATCTGACCGTAAACGAGATCGGTTGTGGGTTCGATTCCCACTCGAAGGATTGATTATATTAAAATTATTTTTACTTCTTCGCACTGGTAAAAGACACAGTGCCCTGTTGAGTTCCACCACTCAACACGCAATGTCTCAGAATACGGTGGAAAGCGGAGTACAAAGTGTCTTGACACTAGGTACATTCTGTCTACCCTGCTATACGGGATAAAAACGTGAAACTAAAAAAAAATTAGATGTCCTGTGTACGTTGTTACGTTGACAACGCGTCGCCATAGCAACGTGTATGTCACTTTATATAAACGTGTATGTCAAACACACGGTAGTGTGTGTTACATTTATATTACTAATGTAATATATTTATATGCATTATTTTTAAAAAATATCCACGTATTAATATTATATAAATAACTAAGAGCACTATGTTGCTACTGACACTGACAGTGATACGTTCAACACCAATTGTATGAAATGTATGAAAGAATAATTATCACGGTACTGTGCCGAAACTTTAACTCTACTTGTATGAATTGGAGTAGTGGAACAGCGTGTGAATATAAACGGTGGCTTTAGGTTCATCTACACTCAGTGCAATGATTATATTCTAGTTATTTAAAAAAGTAAGAAGTTGAGTTCCGTCACTTAATGCGCAACATCTAGAATACGGAGTATGTCGATAGTAGATAGTAGTATTCTCTTTGCCTCGTTTTTTGTTAGCTTCACACTGTGAGCAACAAGTACCTAGATTCGAGTCAATCCGTACTCCGCTTTCCGCCGAATTTGAGACATTGCGTGTTGAATGGCGGAGCTTAACACCGCGTTTCGTTTTACCAGGCGAAGCGCCGCCAGCAAACCCACGACCAATCACGTTTACAGTCAGATGCTGTTCCACTGCGCCACGACCGGCCTCAATGTCTCTTTTGCCATGTAGAAAAAATCGATAAGCTATTAATAATTCACACGTCATAGCGTTTGTATGTCAGTCTGGCGACGTAGAACACCGTATTATATCTTATGAGTTCAAGAAATCATACCTAGCGAAGTCGAATATATATTCATATTAAAACAAAACGATTACATATACGCAATTCAGTAACATACATAACCTAATAATATTTTTGATTATTTGCGATATCGCCATTTTTATACATTTTAAATGAAACTATTTTAAACGGATTAATCACGTATATTTTGATATTCGAAAATACACGGACTACTGTAAAGAGTTCGAAACGTCAGGTCTCCTATAATGTTCCTTTGAAATACCAAAATATACGCGATTAATCCGTTCAAAATAGTTTCATTTAAAATACATAACGTAACCTACACTAACCAAGCGTAAATACTAATTATCGTATAGCGTGTTTAAATTATGTTGCACTTTTACTTCCTCATGTGTTGTTTATCAATAGATTAAGTAATATTCATAGTTGTAGGGAAGAATAGAATCAATATTGAATGTATGAACATAACATTATTAAAATGTCCCATTATACTCTGTAGCGCCAAATCAGTCAAAATTTTTGCTATTTAAATAAATAAAAGTGTCTATTGGTATATATATATATATATATATATATATTTATATATATATATATATATATATATATATATATATACAATTATAACATTGTATTCGCGCTATAATTATTCGTGAATAATTAATTCGATCGACACTCCCTTTTTTGCTTTCCACCGAATTCGAGATATTGTCTGTTGTATAAACGCCGCATTTTGTATAACCAGAATGAAGAAGTGAAAATAGTTTAAATTTAATCACTCATCCTCCGAGTGGGATTCAAACCCAAAAACGATCGCGTTTACAGTCAGACGCTGTAACACTGTGCCACGATCGGCATCCAAAAATATAATAATCTATACAAACAAAAAAAATTTGTGTCATTTAATTTTTTGTCAATCTGTTTGTTTCGATTAATCTCGGACTATATACTAATAGAACGACTGCACTAATGCACGGTAAATTTCGACATAGGGTTCTCTCAACCACCCCGTTATAGGTGATAAAGCGAGAAACAGTATTAATAGTATAGAAATAAAAAAAACGTTACATAATAAACGTTAATATAATTTATTAAACTTATGAATCCAAAACTTACCACTATATCCAATAGGCTCGTTCTCTTTTAATTTAAATGTGAAAGGTATGTGGACTCTTTGCATCAGGAGGCGCGGAGGCTGCATGGCTCTCGGCCACGTGTCCTCCCGACCTTCCCCAACTATACCTATGAATTCCATGTTCCTGGAACAATGATATAATAAATAATTAACACGAGAAAGAATATTAAGTTTAAGACAATGGAGGCCACTATGGCGCAATGGGACAGCGTGTGACTGTAAGCTCGATCGGTTGTGGGTTCGATTCCCTCTCTGGGTAATTATTATGTTTAATATTATCTTCATTTCCTCGCTCTATTAAGACTACACACAATGTCTAGATTTCGAAAGCAGAGTATGGAGTGTCTTGACACTAGGTAAAAGCGTGAAGCTTAAAAAATAACTAAAAAAAAATGATGATATGAATTTAATTTTATATATTATTATTGCAAATTTGATATCATAAAGGTTATAAATAAAGGAAAATTATCAACAAATTATATTAATGGCAAATAAAAATGTATTTTGCATTCATTTATTATGGGCTAACAAATAATTCCTATAGAATACACGCAATATAAAATCATATACAGTAGAAATCCGGGTAACCGGACCAATGCTTATTATTAAGCATTCGAATAATCGAAAAAAAATAATGATAAGTATTATTAACATTAATTATATTATTATTAATTAATTAAAAAGTAACAAAGTTAACAAAAATCAACGTTTATATTTATATTCTTAAAGTAACTAAATTACTGCAATTTTAATCACATGGAGTTAAAGATAATTGTACAGATTTGACAGTTCGGAATAATAATCGAGAATCTGTATAACCGGGGGGTCGGATAATCGAGTTTCCAAGGTTGTAAAATTAATGGCAAGTTAACAACACATATAGATTGTAGATACATACAATAAATAATAAGTTAAAGTATTTATAACATAATCATTTACATGATATCATAAATAATCTAAAAAAAATATTACAATACAAATAAAATAACAATTTCACACTATACAGCACGGTAATCAGAAAGAAATTAGTGTCAAAACACTCCATTTATAACTTTCTGTTTCAATTCAAGATATTGCATTTAAGCTGAGTTTAACAATGCTCTACGACTTACAAGAGTGAGATGATCTTAATTATATATATATTTATATATATATTTTAATTCCCTGTGTAACAATTGAACCCACATCCAATTGCATCTACAGTCAGAAAACATAAATAAAAAAATAAATTTATTTGAAAAAGAATTATACTTAAAAATACATAGTACATGTAATCAGATGTAAGATTAACAATAAAAAAAATATATGTAAGTAATATATCTTATTATATATTTAAAAATATTTAAAATTATATACTCAATGTTAAAGTTGTACAATTTTGTGTGTAAAAAAACACATAATGGTGGATATGAATTATGCATCATGTGATGTCAAAAAAAGACATAATAAATTTAAGTCTAAGGTACTTTTTTTAAATTTAAATAGCAATGCATATTTTTGACTTTAGCTTCAGAATATATCATATGTGGTTATTTATTAATTAATATAAATAATGCTTTAGAGGTGGTCCAATGTAAAGGAGTATGTATATATATATATATATATATATATAGAGATAGATTGAAGTCACTTACAGTCCCTATAGTATTTAACTATTAAAATTATATACACACATAAAAAGATCTAAATTATGCAAAGTGAATGTAATTTATGTTTGAGGCAGCTCAAGAGATGTTCTGCTGACCTTAAAAATATTGTAGGCAACCTGTGGCTTAGAAGAACAAGAGACAGAAAATATGGAAAATGTTAAAGGAGCCCTAAATATCACAACCCAACAAAAACTGGTCTTACAATTTTGTCAAATACAAATTTTAAAATTTGCTATAATATCTTTTGATATTGTGATTAAGATATATCTTAGGTTTGAAATAGGTTTCTATATAATAACATAGAAACAGAAATAAGTACATAATTGTTAATATACACAACATATTAATGAATAAAATATAATGTAAATAAATACACTTAATTAAGTTAAGATTTTATCATTTTTATTAAGTTAAAGTCTAACAAGATTCTAATTAGAATTTTTTTTAATTCAATAATTGAAGAAGTATTCACTTGAATTCTTCTAATTTTTGTGTAAAGATGAATATATGAAATAGAATATTAAGTAAATTATAAATAATATTCACATTTTTTTTAGTTTCATGCTGTATCTCACATAGCTGGGTAGTTATAGGCAACTTAATGTTAAGGCATTCAATTGGCCCGAGACATTAAATGTTGAGCGGTGAACTCAACTAAGCACTTTGTCTTACCCCAGTAGAAAAAAATAAAATAAAACTTTAGTCTTTCTCCTGAGTAGGAATTGAACCCACAACCAATCACATCAACAGTATGACACGGTCCCACTACACTATGATGTCCTTACAATTTATAAGCAAGCTAATATTGTGATAATGCAATATCTTATTTCGTAATTAGAAATTTCTAGAATTGTAACTAGTTAACCTTGAAATTAGGTTGCACATATAACACATACCATCAAAATTTTACAATTTTTGTAATAAAATTTATATATCTATATATATATATAATGTAATGATTGTTGTTTTTTTTTAATGGAATATTTTTCTAATAAAATAATATGTCTTTAAATGAATAAAACAAGATCTGAAAGACTATGAAAAGTTATATAAAAAAATATTAATTATAAGGATCTAGACTCAGATAAAGATTAGATCCCTTTATTCACTCTCTTTTATTGTTGATCTTGAATTATTTATATTCTCTTTTTTATTTCTTTATATCTCTTTGGATATACAAAGTAAAATCAATTTTACTCAATTCTGAGTACCAACCAACTATTAACAAATTTCACACATTTATGTAGATAACATATTTCACTTTGTAAATAGAGTATTTTTATCTCGAGGATTTGACATTTAAAGTACCAGATGATAACAACACAAATAACATAAAATATCTTTAATACCTATCAGTATGTATTTTAAAGAGATATATAATTTCAAAGGAAACATTACCTGAGAAGGATGACTAACATCACAAAAAGAGCAACGAGTGCACCGATCATAATAAATATATTCGGCAAATCTGCCAAAGTCAATCCAGTGGAGCCCATTTTGAGTTGGGTTATATTATGACAAAACAATAACTAAATAAGCGATATTAAAATAATCGCCTGAACAGCACATTGATTCATTTCACAAAAACCGACACAACACTCATCTCCACATCTCGTCAACACAGAAAGTACTATTTTGCTAATTTCGTAAACAATTTGTAGCGAGTGCTTTTACAGTTAGGTATTATACAAAATTGCAATATTTTACACCGAGATTAGCCTTGGGGAAAATAGGTTAGTTTATATAATAATTTTATTATCTATAATAATAACAAAAACATTGATTGAAAGGAAAACAGAGGAGCTCGCGAGTCGCGACGCACATTCGCTCCGTGCAACGTAATTTGACAGAATAAATATGATGTTGCGATGACAGACTAGTGAGGTCGACTGCGGAGCTGCAAGCGGCGGCGCGTGGGCGATTGCGAATGGTATTAACGAAATCATTCGATTCTGGTTTTTATATTGTTCGCTCACTTAAAATTTTGTTCTCAATTAATATATCAATATTTTCAAAATTATATAAAATGTATTAGAATTGCAGTGTTCAGGCATGTATAGAATGCATATATTTAATGGGATGAATTATGATTAATGCGTATGTACATTTCTTTACACTTCTAAATAGTAAAAATGTTTTTTTTTTAATTTAATGGCTTGATTTTAGTAAATATGTTTAATAATAGTTCTATATAGTTTTATATTACTAATTCTATATTAGTTGCTGTTTAAAATATATTTCATAAAGTCTACAATTTTTGTAGCTATTTAAAACACATTATCAATATTTGGACCATACAAGAACATAAATATATGTACTATACTATAAATATAATTTTGATTTATATTTATAAGAGAAAGACACATATATTCATGTATAGTGCTTTTTTAAACAAAAATTTCATCAGCAATACATATAAATATAATCCATAACAATCGATGAAGAAATAGACGAGTACTTTTAAATCATTCAGAAGGTTGACAATAATCGATATTACATAGTACATCTCTAAATTTAGGAATCGTCACGGGCGTTAGTGCAATTGTACTGAGTGCACTTCACTGCGTCGAAATGATAACGCGTGTTACAGTAGTTAAAGATAATGTTTTTGGCAACATGTTATCATTTGAGATATAAAAATAGAATTGTTTTCGTTGTGACGCATCTGAAAAATGTCTAGCTTAGACACGATGTTTGTAGGTTCGATCCCACTACCACCTCAAGTGAATGCTTCAAAATAATTTCGTAAAGTGCGGCTCTTAATTAACTCTCTCACTATACACTATGACCTGGGTCTCATAACAAAAAAAATGAAAGAATCGTAATGGAAAAGACATATTAATTCTTATATACTAAACTCTCCGTTCTCTCTAACTACTTTACTAGGGATAAAGCCAGTCGCTGTCCGCTGAGACTCTCCTCATAGAACGTTAACCATCCCGGTATTAGGCATCGAATCATAAATGTTATGAAAACGCATATCCTAATCCTAATATATTTAAAGGAAATATTTTTAAAATGTATTTAAATGGTTACTCATATATAAGCTGAACATTTTGAGAAAACGTAAAAAAAATTAGATTTCGGCTATTTACTCAATTTTCTAAGAAAGGTCTTGTTTGTTAAGGTAAATCAATTTATGAATTATTTAAATATGCTTATTTTTCTATTAATGCCAACTCAAATATTGACATTGTAGTTATTTCCCCAATGTTAAAGGACAGGAAAGTTTCGATAATTACAACCACCTGATACGTGATCAAGGACCTTTTATTTATTTATTCTAATTAATGATTCTATAAAATAAAATACTTTGGTTTGATTCTGAGTTTGGTTTGATGACTGAATAGTATTTCAGCTCTTTTTCGGTTGTTGTTAAGGATTTTTTTTTACCTTCACGCTTTTTATCCCGCATAGCAAGATAGACAGAAAGTACAAAATGTCAAGACACTCCGTACTTCGCTTTCCATCGAATTCGAGACATTGCGTGTTGAGGTGTAAAACTCAACGCACTTTGTCTTACCAGAGCGAGGAAGTGACGATAGTTTAAATATAAAACTCCCCCGAGTGGGAATCGAACCTACAACTGGTCGCGCTTAGTCAAACGCTGTCACGAAATTTTACAGTCAAATGAAACCCATATTTATTGTTATTATTATAAAAACTTGAAAAAGCCTATTCTTATAATAATAACAGTATTAGTTTTGTAATTGATGACAATTCTCTTTCAACTTTTAAACCTTTATAAGGTAAGAAATTTATTAAATAGACATATTAAAAAATTAAACAGAATAAAATCACATCACCTCAGGCAAAGTTGTACTTTAATTTAATTAAATAAAACAAGTCCTTGTTTGCTACTTCAATAGAGTGAAATTAAAAATATACGTATGAATTTTAATGTAAATTCATAAATGTTTGTGTATTATATTAATTATGTATCTTTCAAATACTTATTATGTTTATTATAATTAAATGATTACAAAAATTTAAAATTTAATATAGCTTATGTAATAAGGAGTAACTTCTTATTACGTCAGTTATTAAATTGAAAGTACCGTCAAAATCGAAACAGCTGTTCTAGAGATTAGCCAGAACAAACAATCGACACAGACAACAATTGTAAAAGTTGTTGTTCTTATAATGTGTACTTGTGCAGACATATATACATATGCAATTAGTAAAATACGGTTATTTTAATATTACAAACAGACAGATTTCTACAGATTTGTTCAAATCACTTCAAACGTTTAAGCAAATTACCCATTAAATAGACAAATTAACATAAAAAATATCACATTTATATTATCGGTAGGGTTACCCACTGATTAGCCCTCCCACTGCGGTTGTCATGTACACAGGCGAACTGAAACTGTAAACAAACCGAACGATCGATATATTTCCATACTTCAAGTAAAAGCAGAGCAGCTTTCGCGACGTCAACATCTCGGACCAACAGAAATAAAAATAAACAGCAAGAAACATAAATAAAGAAGTTACGATAACATTGTTAAATATAAAAAAAAAAAACAAATAAAATATACCATAGATAAAAAACGATTATTTTTTAAACAAAAACAATTTGGCAAGAAATGCAAGTTTTGGTGTAATAATTCGAATGAACAGAGCACAATATAATTGTAAGAGTTATTCAGATTTCAAGATTTGGAACAACGTGGCGTCCTGCATGGAGAAATGGTTCGGTGATAAGCGTTTGTGGCTGTTTGGCAACAACCTGCCGCTTCTGCCGAGGAGGTTGGTAGCATTGAAATATCTATATATTTTTATTTCTTTTTTTCATTTCTGTAACGAGGATAGTGAGAGAGAGAATGGAGTGTCACACTGTACCTTGATCTCTTCATACGTACCCTATTCTTAACTCTTTTTACGTGACCTTCCTCCAGTATTTTTGACACTGTGTTCCCAAAGGTCAATCCACCGAGTTACAACTAAAATATTAATTTCTGAAAAAAATAAATTACACGTAATTTGTCTAATCTAATCTCACATAATTTTGTTTTAGACCATATATTTATTCGCTTTATTAATAGAAGAATGTCGTATTTAAATATAAAATAAATAATTTTAATAATAAATATTGCACACACACACACACACACGCACACACACACACAAACACACACACACACACACACACAAACACACACACACACACACACACACACACATATATATATATATATATATATATATATATATATATATACGATACACGATTTTATGACTGTTTTTATTAAAAACTGTTTCTTTATAAATATTTTAAAGTCCATATTATAAGTATATAGCCTGATAAGTAATAAAAATATCTACATCTAATTACTATTATTGTAGGCAATAAATATTATATTCCAAAGGTAAATATAATACAACTAACAGTAATTATAAATGCTATTTATATAAAACTAGTAGTAGCCCGCGATATCGTTTGGGTTGATTATAACCTGTTAAATAATATTATATTACTCGTTCTAGAAATTTTAAGAAGAACCTTATTTTTAAAAGGGATCGTTTTAAACAGAATAATCCCGTATATTTTGTTATTACAAAACCTAAAATTTCTAATACTTTACAGTTGTCTTTGCGTTCATCTTTTCTTAGTCCTCCCGTCTACCTTACACTCTCCAAGGAACACAGGTACATGTCAAACAGCTCTACATGAAGTTTCTACTGTGCTTTGTCTGTCGGTACAAAGTCACTCAGTGTCGCAAGACGTTTTTATTATAAATAACTACATAAATATTTAATTCCTCGTATTTCATAGTAGGATGCATAATTCAAAGGTAACAGGTTCAGTTGCCGTGCCGTACATTTATTTCTTTCACCATTTTGAACAATATGTCTTAACGTTTGAATTACTTAAATGTGTTATTACAAAACACTATCTCCTTTTAATGTTATTTAAGTAATAGTTATACGTGCCGATTAAATGAATGATATGAAACATATCATAATTAAAGCAATTAGTTAATCGTTTGAAATGATTATAGTGGCGCAGTAGTGTTTTTAATAATGCCAAGATAATTGGTTCAAATCTTACATATAAATAAATAAAATTGGAGTGTCTGTTTGTAATACTAAAATAAGCGTTTTTTATAAAATGCATACATATGAATACAAGATATAATTTTTGTCTGTCTATTATTACAATAAGGAGTAACTCAGGCGGCTTTTATTTAACAATTATAAAATAAAACAGACGAAGTCGCGGACATAGCCTATTTCATACAAAATTAGACAAAAAAGGCTCTATTTTTCGTCAATAGGTATATGAAAATGAAATATAAACGTTTTGCTTTTCTGTACAATGTAAGATTATAGGTAAATATATAGACGCAAATTGTTTTGTTTACACTATTCATTATTACTTTCATACAAATTAACAAATAAATAATATTTAGTTTGTAAGTACTACATATAAGTAGGTATCTATACAAATTTTAAGCATGTAGATGATGTGAATAGCACTTATATGTGATATATATATATATATATATATATATATATATATATATATATATATATATATATATATATATTCGGTATCCGAAAAATTTTTTTTGAAAACACACCGTTTCAAACACTTTACAGTAGTCCGTGGTTACAGATAGAACAAGGTGGCATTATTATTATAATAATATAGTGACAGATGCAGCGAGGAGATACGCAGAATGACAGGTGTAAGCGTGAATGTCATAGTAAGAATGTGGAAGAACGTGCTCAGGTGGTTTGGGCACGTTGAGAGAATGAGTGATGAAAGAATAGTGAGAAAGATTTATGAAACCAAGTTGAGTGATACGAGAGGTCGGTTGAGACTGACTACCCCGCAAGTGATAAAGCGTGAAGTTAAAAAAAAGAGAAAAAAAATATAGTGACATTTGAGACGAAAATTAACTATATCAAATTACCATAATACCTCCCCTCCTCCCCATCCTCCCCACCTAACCATAGAGATATAGAGATACATTTTAATCCCTGTACAGATTGTTAACACTTTATCGATGAATGGATTTGAACTCACGACCTCTGTTTTAATAGTTTGAAATCATTACTAACAGAAGGTATATATGAGATCATAAAGTTGCACGTGATCAAGGTACATACTTATATACTTTTTCACGTTACAATTAAATAGTCAATTGGACTTTGAAAGCTTAGTCATATATATCGGCGAGATAATGAACAATTACTCACTAAATGATTTTTTCTTAGTATATATCAATGTCTTCATTCTTGGTATGCCTCTATCTATTTTATTCTGTAAGTCATATAATTTATCCAGCAGTAGGGTAGTCAGATATAACCTCAAGTCAAGACATTCCGGCGAAAAGCGAACTACGGAGTGTCTTGACACTAGGTACTTTCTGTGTACCTTGCTATGCGGGATAAAAGCGTGAAGCTAAAAAAATATAATTGTTCCTCCAAGTGGGAATCAAACCCACAACCAATCGAATTTACAGTTAGACACTGTCCCACTGCGCCACATTGCTGGTTGACTGTTTAATAGCAGTCATATAAAAAATTAACAATAGAAATTAAATTATTATTATAATGTAAAATTATATTTCATTACGCCATATAACCTCCATTGTATCTATTGAAGCACATTTTATAAAGTGTGTTTTTCAACAAAGGAAAACAAAAAAAGGATTTCTTTAGCATCACGCTTTCGTCCCGTTTTCCAGGATAGACATGAAGTACCTAGGTCTTAAGATACTCCGTGCTCCGCTTTTCGCCGAATTCAGACATTCAGGATACTTTGTCATACATGAGCGAGTAAAAGATTCGATTCCCACTCAGGGTAATTATTTTATTTAAATTATTTTCATGTCCTTGCTCTGATAAGACAAAGCGCATTCCACATGCAATGCCTCGAATTCAGCGGGAATCGGAGTGAGTTGACAAAATGTACCTGTCTACCCTGCTGGACCCTACGGGATAAAAGCGTGGAGCTAAAAAAATTATGCGTATAACCTCTACAAATAAATAAATTGTAATGTTTGTTTATAATGTTACAATAACCGTTTTTTACTTAATGTATATGTACACATACATATATACACATACGGTATATTACATATTTACATATATATATATATATATATATATATATATATATAAATATATATAAATATTTTTTTATATATATTTATATATATGTATATATACGTATATATACATATACATACGGTATATTTTACGGTATATTTACATGTTTTTTTTATAATAAATGTCTGCCTGCCTGTCTGTTTGTTTCGGGTAATAAGATCTTTGTATTTCGCAACATTTACACATTTTAAATGAAACTATTTTAAACGGATTAATCGTGTATATTTTGGTATTCGAAAATACATTTTTGAACAGCTGACGTTTCGAACACTTTACTTTGATATAACTGTTGATGTAATTAATTTTTATATCAACTGACAGACAAACGCCACCTCAGTTTACCTGTGATCTGTGTGTCAGGTGTCAAAAATTGTATTTTCGAGTACCAAAATATACGCGATTAATCCGTTTAAAATAATTTAATTTAAAATGTTTTGGGCATCTCTGGAACGGCTAGACCAATTTTTACAAGACTTTAACTAGCAGATAGCCAATACGGATTAATCACTAATAAACTCAATCTACTTTTATTATTTTATAATGAACCAAACATGTTAAATTCCACGAACTAAGTCACGAGCATAGCTTGTTTCGAATAAAATTATACGATTTTGACGTTATTATTTTACGCTTTATGATTTGTCTGCAATAGCAGCTTGAACTAATAACCATTACGTTTACTCTGGCACGTTGCAACTGGGCTACAGGGGTGTTTTAAATAATAATACATATACATCTTAACTAAACGGAGCTTAGTAAAAAAAAATTATTATTATGAATGTATAAAACACAAACAATAAACAAACAGCTAAGGACAAGAGTGTGTAGACGTCATTTATCACTTGAGCCTTTTATAGAAATGTCATTATGGTATATAAAAAAATCACCTACATTTTTGCTACTTAACCTTTTATTATTATGAATTATTGTAATGAGGAAAAATAAGCAATAACTTTTTTTGATCTTTACGTTTTTATACCGCAAAGCCGTCTTGACACTAGGTACTTTCAGTCTAGGGTAGACAAAAAGTACCTGGCGTCAAGACACTCCGTACTCTGCTTTGCACCTAATTGAGGCATTACGTGTTGAGTGGTGGAATCCAAAGCCGCACTTTGTCTTACCAGAGCGAGGAAGTGAAAATAATTTAAATATAATCACTTCCCCGAGTGGAAATAGAACGCATAACCAGTCGGGTTCACAATCAGACGTTACTGCGCCACGACTGGCCTCAATTATATTATATTTCCAATACAAAATATTCTACACAAACGATTGACATTTGAATTCTTCTTACACATACTTCTTAGATCTTTTTCAAAATACGCAGAAGAAAAAAGTCCAAAACGTCAGTTACCTGTCAAACGGTCATTCGGTTATGAACAGCTAACTGAACCGTACCGTACGTTTTTACTTTATCATACTTACACATAAATTATGCCGGAAAATCAATTTTCATTTGCAACTTGAAACACTGTTTAGTTCATTGGCTTAGAGATGAAATTACAGTGACAGGGATTGCAATATGAAGGGGCCGATCGATATATCCATTGTATCGCCCTACGTGGTATCCGCAAGGTACTTTTTTTTCATAAAATATGCGTATAGGGTTGAATATATAATGTTGTTTTTATGTTTTCTAAAGGGATACCGTTCTAAAATGTTTATATGTATAAATTTTAAATTTAAGTTTATTAGAGCAAAATGTATTTTAAAACACTCAAAATGCTTAGATTTCGTTGAAATGTGCGGTTTCCCGTATATTATGAGAGAATTTCCTCGTACAGAACAAAAACGTCGCCAGAAAAAGTTGAAAAATATCTCTCAACCACTGTAATATTATTATCTAGTAATTATAAGAAAACTACTATTATTTGTATTTGTCTCCCATTTGGTTGAAAGCGAAGCACAGAGTGTCTTGACACTAAGTACTTTCTGTCTAAACTGCTATGCGGGTTAGAAGCGTGAAACTAAAAAAAATGCAAACTATTTTTCTAATAAATATAATAACTCATTTACAAACATTTATTTATTTATAATTTATTTATAATTTCACAGCTCTAAGCTGGTATATACCTGTAACTACGGGCTTGCGCCAAGTAGTTACAGAATGAAGTGTGCTATATTTTGTCAATTTCATCTAGGTGTAAGAACTTCCTCACTATTCGTACATGTATTTAATATAGCGGCTTTTTGTAGTGTGTATTATGTTCTCTTTTAAGTCTTTTTTAATACTTTTAAATATTGGTAGATGGATTTTGGCACGACGCCGGTTATTGTTATTATTATTGCTTTCTACTTTGAACAGCCGTACATTTTCATTAATAACAATTAATTTAATACTAAATTTTCGTTAATAAGTCCTCAACGAAGCTAAACGCCGCGTTATCTCATTATAATAAAACGTTGAAGCAGATTTAAGTCTTGCCTATAGCATTTAAGTCTAGCCTATAGCGTTTAATATAGACATATGATTTTTTTTCTTTCTTCAATGTAATATATATTCTATATATACACAAATTTGTCGTCAAAATTTAGTGTGAAAATCAATATTTGAAAATTACATTATATAATATACATAGATATTGACTCAGTAACTTGTAATGTAATCTTCGATATAAGTAAATAAATAAAATATTGGTGTCTGTTTGTAATGATAAAATAATCGTTTTTTTATTAGATGCCAAAATAACTTTTTTTTTTAAATTTTATCCATCTGTCTTTTTGTTTGTTCTCGTTAATCAATGGGACAATAAAATTGTAGTGCGTGTTTATAATAAACTAATCTTTTTTTTGCTGCATTCATATCTATATATACACGGTAAATATGTTAACAATAACTAATTTTTTAAAAATTTTTGTCTGTCTGTCTGTTTGTTTCGGCTAATCTATGGAACGGCTGGACCGATTTTGACGAGACTTTCTCTGGCAGATAGTTGATGTAATGATTTGGATTTTGCTTGAGCTTGGGATTTTTGCTTGCTTTATAATAAAATTTATTATAAAATTTATTATAAAATTATTTTAATTTTTAATAAAAGAGGTGGGGCCGGTCGTGGTGCAGTGTGACAGCGTCTGACTGTAAACGCGATCGGTTGTGGGTTCGATCCCCACTCGGGGGAGTGATTATATTTGAAATTATTTTCACTTCCTCACTCTGGTAAAGACAAAGAGCGGCGTTGAGTTCGACCACTCAACACGCAATGTCTCGAATTCGGTGGAAAGCGAAGTACGGAGTGTGTTGACACTAGGTACTTTCTGTCTTCCCTGCTATGCGGGATAAAAGCGTGAAGCTAAAAAAAATAAAAAAATAAAATAAAGATGTTAAAGTCCAAGTGGACGAAGTAGTGGGCACAGTTATTTGTTAATATATTAAACATATTTAGATAACGTATCTATTCATTACATACATACGTATTTCTATTTTGACAGTCGATAATTTATTATTTATACATATTATGCTAAAAAGATGGCTTAGTAACTGTAATCCACGTATATATAAATCAATATAAATATTAACTAAATTATAAAATAAATATCGAAATAAATAAAATAAAATAAAAATATAAAAGTAGCGTAAGTTATTCCTTGTAACAAAATCGGTCCTGTCATTACAGAGATTACTCGGAACAAACAGACAGACAGATAAAATTGTAAAAAATATTATTTTGTTATAAGTCGTGTTGTGGGGCGGAAATCAATGCCTAACTTTGTGTTGCCAGAGTAAAGGAATGAAAATAATTTATATATCATCATTTCCCTGAGCGGCCATCGTGTTTCCAGACAAGCTGTCTCACTGTGCCTCGATATTAAAAATATAAAAATTATATTTGTATTAAGAAATATTCAGTAGTAGATCCTTTAAAACGGGTTGTATATCATACAAGAATCAGAAGTTTAAATCCGACATTTTAACTTAACACAATTATATTATAAAACATTTTAAAGCTTTAAGAGACAATTATGATGCAGTGGAATAACGCCTGTAAGCGCGATTGGTTGTGGGTTCGATTTCCACTCGGGCCAATGATTATACTTATATACAAAATATTCTAATTTCACCGCTCTAGTGAGACAAAGCACAGCATTCTGTTCAGCACTGAACAAGTAATTCCTTGTTTTTAGGCGTAAAGCAGTCTACGAATTGTCTTGACACTCAGTTGTCTCTGACTGGATAATGCGTTAAGCGCCTTTTTTTATTACAACACTAAAAGTATTTAATTTTACATTAATAAAAATAAGGTGAATAGATAAAGCTTCAGATTAATTTTCGCTTGAAAATTGTTTCAACGAAATTCTTTAGAGCCTTTTTATTAAGTGTATGGTAACATAAGATTAAAAAAACTCGTTCGAAAATATCATTTCCGTAATATGTGTGTACATAATGATATACTTTTGTTATTAATATAATGATTTAAGTCATTATGACGCAGTTGTAAAATTTGCATCTTAATTTATGCAATGTCTGTGAGTTCGATTATCACTCGGATCAATGTTTTTTTTAGCTTCACGCTTTTATCCCGCATAGCAGGATAGACAGAAAGTACCTAGTGTCAACACACTCCGTACTTCACTTTCCACCAAAGTCGAGACATTACATGTTGTGTGGTGGAACTCAATGCTGCACTTTGTCTTTTTATCAGAGCGAGGAAGTGAAAATAATTTGAATACAACCACTCCCCCGAGTGGGGTTCGAACCCACAACCGGTCGCGTTACAAGTGAGACGCTGTCACACAGCGCCACGACTGGCCTCTTCCTTTTTTTAAAATATATTTTATTCCCCGTTCTGGCGAAGCGAAGCGCGGCGTTAAGCTCTGCCAATCTGTCTTCTGATGAGAATTCTGGTGGAAAGCCTAGGGCGGACTCTTGATATTCGGTTTTCTCTGTCAATCATCCTATGAAAGAAAACGGGTGAAAATGATAGAAAAAAATATCTCCATTTTACTAAACTTAATAGTAAAATATTAAGATTGAAATAAAAAAAACTTAGAACTCGATTAGCCGGGAGAGATATTTGTTGTTTTTGGAAAACACAGTATCGATGATACTGAAGGAAGGTCACTTTAAAAACACGACGATCCACCGAAGGGCATGTATGAAGAGATTAATGAGTGTTAACTGGGCGAAAGAAATATGCAGGGACCGTAGCGTCTGGCGCTCCGTTCTCTCTGACTACCCCTCCAAAGCGTGAAGCAAGGGCGGTGTTAAAAAAACCTTTTTTTTACTTTATTACTTCTAACAAATATTGTTCTAAACTTAACGTCCAATTATCAATCATCAAATAATAATTCAATGCACGAACCAAATAGCATTCAATGTCATTTCCTTGCTCAGTTCTCATGCTCCTTGACATTATTTACTATTTTTAAAGTGTTATTCCACACTTAGGATTAAAAAACCGTGGACGGTATCCAAGAGGCGCGGGTTCGAAGCCCGCTGCGTTCAAATTTTTATACGTTTTTTCTAAAATGTCTTCTTGACATTATTTTTTTATAGTATTTTAAGTTATGTAAAGGTATTATAATATATTTAAAATAAACTTTGCCCACGTCTTCGTCTGAGTGAGAATTTAACGTCTCTGGACCTTTATATTGTACGCCTAAGTTACTCTATATTACATCATCTATATGCCAGTGAAAGTCTCGTTAAAATCGGTCCAGCCGTTTCAGATATCAGCTAGAACAAGATATACAGATTAAAATTGTTAAAAGTACTATTGAGGAAACCGTATTAAGCTGATTAATCCCGTATATTTTAGTGTTCGAAAATGTATTTTAGAAAACTCGATATTTGGAACACATTACTAGATAGACTCCATAGATAGACTCAGTCAGTGTTCATGTGAAGTATAAAAGTATACACGATTAGTAGGGTTAATATAGTTTCATTTAAAATATGTAAAAACAAAGATATTTTAATTAATTATTTTATTTATTTTTACGTTTTTAACCCGCATAGCAGGGTAAACAGAAAATAATTAGTGTCAAGACACTCCGTAATTCGTTTTTCATCGAATTCTAGATATGCTTGTTGAGTGGTGGAACTTATCGCTGCACTTTATTACCAGAGAAAGTGAATATGATTTAAATATAATTCCTCCCTCTAATAGGAATCGAATCCACAACCTACTTTATACGCCACGACCGGCCTGTAGAGTCAATACACTTCGTACAATTTATTTACTTCCGTCTCCCACCAGGTCGCGGGCGAGCAGCCGCGCTATGGAGAGGTACGAGAAGCTAGCCAAGCTTGGCGAGGGCTCGTACGGCCTGGTGTACAAGTGTCGTAACAGAGACACTGGGGAAATAGTCGCCATAAAGAAGTTCGTCGAAAACGAAGACGATCCGTTAATAAGAAAAATTGCGCTTAGAGAGATTCGTATGTTGAAGGTTTGTTACGTCATAATAGTTTGTATTTTATTAATTTTATTTTTTTATTTTAGCTTCTAATTATAAGTATTTTAGCTTCTAAGTAGCTAGTGTTAGGACAATCCGTATTCCTCTTTCTGCAGAATCCGAAACATTGCGTGGTGGCTGGCGGAGCTCAACGTCGCGCTTTGTATTACCAGAGCGAGGAAATCAATATAATTTAAATATAATCACTCCTCCGAGTGGAAATTGAACCCATAACCGATCGTGTTTACAGTCAGACTTCACACTGACATGATATGATATTTTATTTTGTTTCCGTACAAGTGAAAGATCCAAGCAGGAAAAAATGTATGAAAAACAAGTCTGAGGCGCCATAATTAAAGAAATCAAGTGAACTTTTTCCTGCATACATAATTTTATGGCTTGATAGTCTTATTCAGATTTTACTAAGTGTTAATTTGTTACTTTATGCTTCTTGCCTTGTCACCGATACCCCTCTTCCTTCAAGCTGCCATCTAGCTCAAATATCTTCAGAAGCGAGCTACCCTCGCCCCTCCCAGCCCGGTGATACTTTAGAGGCCCTTCAGGTCAACAGCAAACATGTTAATTAAAAAAAATAAGATGCTCAGTTTATATTTCTCCTATACTTATAACGAACGGCAGTACGTGAAAGGAGCCACCATATCATATTCGGCGATTAGGTTACATTGAGAATATACTGCTGGGTAAATTTGAGTTTCGAACACACGGAGTGTTGGGTGGCGTAACCCAACGCCACGCTTTATCTTGCCAGACTGCAGATAACGGTATGATAATGATAATAGTCGAGTGGGTATCAAACTCGCAACTGTTCTGCGTTCAGCCAGACGTGTCACTGTACCACGACGGGCACTTTAATATGCATTTAAAATGAACAAAATTAAATACATTCCTTTGTTAATATAATGTATAATTATTAAAATAATCTTCCTTAATAATTTCCAACAATCAAGTATCAAAACGACATTGTTTCTTGTCAACACGTTGATGATTTAAACCATTCATTATTTTATTGTTGTAAAGGAAGCTGTCGAGTTACTCGCCAAGGGTAAAGGGTTTCTTTGTGAAAGTGCGTCACTAAATACAACCATTGTCTTTTGTTATAATGACGTCTTTTTTTTGTTACTCGTGCCTGTATGACGTTTTTATTATTTTTTACACTATGTTCGGTGGTTACGTGAACCGTAGGTCACACGATCGATTCTGTGCGAGGTAAAAATATTAAGATTTTATTTGTCTTGTGCAATGTATGCGAAGTGGATATAATTCTAATGTTCGTTATTACAGGCAAATACCCGCATAACAGGGTAGACAGGATGTAACTAGTGTCAAATGCATGTTGAATGTCGGAACTCAATGTCGTTTCTTTTGTGATTTTCTTGTGTATAATACTCATATATGCTTGTTTAACTTTAGTTTTTTTTATGGTTATAATTTAATATTTATTAACTAAGTAATTTTAAAGTAGTAATTTTTAAATATAATCTAAAAAAAAATTTAACTATAACCTCAACGCCGGATCCAGCCAGAATATGTTATTTAGTACCAAATGAAATGGAATTTCTCATGTTTATCTAAATATTTTTTCCGACATGTAATTGTGTTCATGCAAAGCTAAGAAACGTGAAGAATGACTTAAATGATTTGTATTTTTTTTGTTTCAGAATCTAAAACATCCCAACCTCGTTAATTTAATCGAAGTATTCCGCAGAAAGCGCAAACTTCACCTTGTTTTCGAGTACTGCGACCACACCGTGCTGCACGAACTGGAAAAGTATCCATCTGTGAGTTTTTTTATAATATTATTATAACCTGCCACGGAAAACCTAGTGTTCGACAGAAGACACTCCATTCTCTGCTATCCGATCGAATTTGAGACATTGCGTGTTGAGTGCGTGTGAATTCAACGCCGCGCTTATTTAAATATAATAATTTTCCCGAATGGGAATCGAACCCTCAAGTGTGGCGACAGTCAGTCACTGTACCACTACGCCACGATGGTACGATGGTGTTTTTTGTAAATAATCCTTTTATTAATTAAGCAATAAATAATGTACCATTAAAAAAAAATTGACACGTGTATAGTTTATATATAGTAATGCAGAATACTAATTTTTTTAAACAATACATAAAATTATACAGATTATAATAAATAAATATATATTTATAAAAGTATTTCGCGTGAATTTAAACATTATTATAAGTATATTTTCTTCTACATTCCATAACCGCAGTTGGGAGTTTAAGGCGGTGTGGGTTTACCGTTTAAAATGCATTTACAATTCTGGCAAGTTCCGTTAATTGACCATTAGTTATTTATACAAATAAATACAGTATCAATGATACTGGAGGAAGGTCATGAGGACCTCCCGATTAACATGTATGAAGAGGTTGATGAGTGTGGACGAGGCGAAAGAGGTGTTCGGGGACTGTAGCGTTTGGCGCTCCGTACTTTCCGATTACCCCGCAAGGGATAAAGCGTGAAGCTAAAAAAGTGGACAGTTTGTAATAATAAAATGAAGGTTTTTTACTATGTCTGTATATACTGTATATAATTTAGTAAAATATTTTTTTTTTACAATGTTTATCTGTCTGCCTGTTTGTTCTGTTTAATCTCTGGAACGGCTGCATAGTTTTTGACGAGACTTTCATTAGCAGACAGCTGATATACTAAGGAATAATGTAGCCTTTTTTATTATAATATTATTAAATGAACATTGTCAAATGTCACGCGAGCGAAGTCGCCAGCACGGCCAGTGTTATATATATAAAAATCTTTCATTACTCACAGGCGAGACTGTTGAGCATAAAAAGCTGAACTTTACGAGTATAGACTTCTTGTGTCTTGTAAGGGGGCACTATAATAGGGATTTCTTTAATATTTTTTTGTTTATAACCTTGGCATTTTATTAAAAAATGTCAAATAAGAAAATATAGATAAAAAAGAGGAAGCACAAAGTTTTATTAAAAGATTTTATTAAATTCTAAACAAAAAATTAAATGAATAAAAAAAAACTAAAGCAATGACACACTTCTTATTTAAAAATATAAGTTAATTTACTTTTTATTCTAACTGTAATTAAATATTTTTATCTGTATAAATATATATTTACTATCTGTCTGCACGCCGGCTTCGTCTGCAAGAACTATACTATTTCTATATATAAATACTTCATTTCGTTAAAATTACTTACGAATTTGGCGGATATATGTATATTGTCGACTCGAAATATTTATTACATTTTTTTATTATTCAAGTAAGGTTTTAATTAAGCCTACCGTACCTCTAGACGAATGATTAATATAGATATATAAAGAAAGAGATGGAGAGCCGGAGAGCTGTGTTATGACATTGACATTTACTTCTTCCTGTTTTTAACGCACAATATAAATACTGGACCTTTCCCGTATTCATCAATCCTGTTTACGATAAGGAAAGACTGTCAACTTAGCAACCTCACTCTGAAATGTCAAATAATATCAGAATTATATAAAATAGATATAAATATGAAGGCCATCTGATATAATACACGGCGTTGAGTTTTGCCACTCAACACGTAACGTCTAGATTTCAAACAAAACATGGATAACGGAGTGTCTCAACACTAGGTTCTCTCTATATAACCTACTATGTCAAAAAAAACCGTCTGTACTAAATTAACGCCAGTTAAAAATTAATTGAGGTCCCTAAGAGTGCCGTAACAGAGTTAAATTTAGTCATATTGCATTAAAACGGCATTATTGCATAGAAACAGGTTAGATTCCAACACGACACCAACAGACCGTTTCGGTTGCACGTGTTCCGCCATCACGTGAGTGGAAGGCCACTGGTTGCTATACTGCGATGCTAGCTGGAATTTTTTTATTATTTTTAAAGTGTTTTTTACACACCTTAAATACGGAAAAATACTTTAAAAATAGGACAAATATAGGTCTTGAAATAACATTTAGTCGCACAAATATTATAGAAATATTTCTATAATGATGTAATAATATATATATATATATATATATATATATATATATATATATATATATATATATATATATATATTTTAGCTTCACTCTTTTCTTCTTTCTTCCCGCATAGTCAAGACACTGACTCCGCTTTCCTCCGAAATCGAGACACAGCGCGTTGCATGGCGAAACTCAACGTCGCGCTTTGTCTTACCAGAGCGAGGAAATGAGAATAATTTAAATATAATTCCCCACCACCAGCCTTATGTCAGCCAGTGAACATTATATGTTAATTTTACATAGAAACCTTAATCCCGTTTCGAAGTGCCCGTGCCATTCTTGCACCAGTCAAATGTAGTGGAACAAAACACGTGTTGCCGGAAAGTAATTGGGCAAGCAGTTATCGTGCTCTCATATTTCTCAAACGGGATTGTGTAACAAAAATTACACCTATAACAAAGCTATATGTAAATACATTAAAATTCTATATTGCATGGAAAATGATTAAATATATTAAAAAAAAAGATTATTCTCATATTTTGAGTATAAAAAATATTAAGATTTATGATTTTCGTGATTTTTACACATTTTAAATGATAATTTTAAACGGATTAATCGTGTATAGTTTGGTATTCGAAAATATATTTTTGGAAACACGACATTTCGAACACTATAGCAGACCGTGGTTACAAAGCCAAAAATTTAGTTTCGAGAGTCTACCTGTGACCATGGTGTCATATCACGAATGTATTTTCGAATAACAAAATATACACGATTAATCTGTTTAATATGGTTTCATTGAAAATGTATTAAAAATATGTTGTCACAAACAGATAACAATTTAGACGCAGCCGGATGTAGAATGCTTGAAGTATTTCCAAGAGGTGCAGGTTCAATTTTCAAACAATTTTTATACGTTTTATTTGAGTATATTAAAAGGAAATCACTCAAAATATATTCCTTTTGTATTGGTCGTCCTATTTGTAGGAACTGAAGACGTGTATAAATATTTAAGCAAGTTGGACATTAAAAGTGGGTTAAAATAACGTTGGAAGATGACATACATTGATTGACGAGTTGATTGGTTGATATCATCTAGCTAATGATGCATGTGAAAAACAGGTATATGCGTGTTAATTAATAGAAGCTAACAGATAATAAAAAATAACATTATTTTTCAATATATTTGCTTTATTACAACTTTGCTCTGAGCAAGATTTGAACCTATAATTATCGTGGACCCATTATTTACCAATAATTTTCCACGTTACGCCTTAAAAAAATTGAAATTTGTAGCTTCACGCTTTCATCTCGTACAACAGGGTAGACAGAAAGTAACCAGTGTCACACTCCATACTGCGCTTTCCACCGAATTCGAGAAATTTCCTGTTGCGTGGCACAACTCAACGCCGCACTTTGTCTTACCAGAGCGGGAATAGGACCCACAACCGATCGCGTTTACAATTTTCATAAAGCATGGAAAAGAAATGTTATCACTGAGAAAATCAATTTTGTAATTTTTGATAAAACCTCTAAGCTGATATTTCTTATATGTTTAATGACATTTAGCAATCGTTGAAATCATTTGAGTAGGTGATTATTTTAGATCGAGTTATGATATATATCTAAATGAGAATGTATGGCGCCATCCAATGATAATTACGTCAAACTAAACGCCGCACCAACTTGCGTTGAGTTCACCATTCAACACGCATTGTCTCGACGTCGGTGGAAAACAAATTACGGAGTGTCTTGACACTAGGTACTTTCTGTCTAACCTACTTCGGTTTCGAATACAATGAACGAAATTATTTTTTTTATTAAACTTTTTATTTTTTTTAAACATGCTAATTGAGGCTGTACGTGATGCAGTGGGACAGCGTCTGACTGTAAACGCGATCGGTCGCTGGTTCGATTCCCACTCGGGGAAATGATTATATTTTAATTATTTTCGTTTCCTCGCTCTGGTAAGACAAAGTGCAGCGTCAAATTTTGCCATTCAACACCTAAAGATTCGAACGCGGCGGAAAGCGAATTACGGAGTGTCTTGACACTAGGTAGGATGAAAATGTGGAGGTAAAAGGACGTAGTGATTTCATATTTTGCGAAATCTTTACAGTGATTTTATATTAAAAACAACTCTCATTTTAGTACGACCCTTTGAACTAGCTCCAAAAGTCGATGCCGAGTAGTGGGACATCATGCGACTGTAAACACGATATTTTTGGTTTGCAATGATAATTTTTATTTATTTTTTTTTAACTTCACGCTTTTATCACGCTTAGCAGGGACAGAAAATACCTAGTGTCAAGACACTCTGTACTTCACTTTCCACCGAGTTCGAGACATTGCGTGTTGAGTGGTGGAACTCAACGCCGCACTTTGCTGTACCAAAGCGAGGAAGTGAAAATAATTTAAATAAAATCACTCCCCCGAGTGGGGATTGAACCCACAACCGATAGCGTCCCACTCCCACTGCGCCACGACCGGCCTTTAAATTTATTTTAATTGTCTAATAACATAAATGCGGGTATTTAAAAAAATATTTTAAAGAAAGAAAGCTATTGGACAAATAGACACTAAGTCCTCACTGTCCACCCTGTTATAAGTACGAAAGAATGCACGAAGTTAAATGAAACTATTTTAACCGGATTAATCGCGTATATTTTGGTATTCGAAAATACATTTTGGACACCTGACGTTTAGAACACTTTACAGTAGTACGCGGTCACAGGTAGACACCTAATACCAAAATATACGAGATTAATCCTTTTAAAATAATTTAATTTAAAATGTATAACAATCGCGAAAATCAAAGATCTTAATTATGCACGAAGTTATTCAACTAACTCTTTGCAATTGTCATAAGTGATTTTCATGTTTTTGCTAGAAGTTAATTAAGATCACATTATTTCGACCTTATATATTATTTTGCACAGTAGAAATTTATTATTTTTTGTCTCTTCGTTTACAATGGTCGTTTTTTTCACGAGTTCCTCACCTTTACCCTTTTGTCCATGGACGTTAGTGCGCGCCTTTGTAGGTGCATACTTTAAACATAGGCGTTTAAAATTTTAAGTAAAATGTAATTAGCCGCTCTTCTCTAGCTAAAATATTATATTTTTATATATTTTTTTAGCTCTACACTTTTATCCCGTATAGCGAGGTACGCAGAGAATACCGTAGTAGTGTCAAGACTCTCCGTATTCCGCTCTCCGCCGAATTAGCGACCCTGCGTGTTGAGTGGCGAACTCAACGCCGTTTTTTAACATACCTATGCGGAAGAATGAAAATAAATTTTAAATATAATCATTTCTCCGCGTGGGAATCGAACCTACAACCAATCGCGTTTTCAGACAGACGGTGTGCCACTACGTCACGATGATCTCTGTCGTTGTATATATTTATTTTACATTCATTATTTTAAAACCTCTATGGAATTAATGGAATAACTAGTCTAGTTTTTTACCCTTAGCATTAATATTTTCTAGGTACAATTTGTTCTAATTGTAAGTAGAAAATAACTAAGCATCTTTTATTTCGTTTTTATTATTAGTAGACAGAAATAACCTTATTGGTAGACTCAATTATCCATTGTACTGCATAGCAGGGTAATCAGAGAGAACCTGAGTGTCAAGACACTCCGATATCCGCTTTCATCTGAAATCGAGACATTGCCTGTTGTGTAGCGGAACTCAACGCAGCACTTTGTCTTAACAACCCAGAAAAAAATAATTTTAATGGCGTACAAGTTTTGCAAAGCAATAACAAATATTGACAGGTAGGATCGGTTTCAACTTCGGAATGTGTTGATATTTTATTACATTCTTTGCCAATAATATGCTGACCTTCCACTAGCTGGTGCCGGTGTTGTTTTCGTAAACGTTCGTTCTATTACGCTTTGGAGTTTTGACATGACACTTATAGAAATTCCATTTACTAAATATATATATATATATATATATATATATATATATATATATATATATATATATATATATATATATATATATATATATATATATATATATATATATGTATATACGTTACCCACACTAGCTTGTGCTTGAAATATAGGTTAATATACAGTGATATACACGTTGCTTTCCCCTTCATTTACGCCGCCAGTATTAATTTTATAGTTTGTATAATTTAATTGCAAAAACTTAAAAATGGCAATATCTCAAAGAGACATGGATGCGGTCCGCAAACTAACTGAACAACGCGGTCAACACCGAGCGATAACCATGATTACCGGACCTTTTGGAGGGACTCCTCTATGAACTTATATATACATTTTAAATGGAACTATTTTAACCGGATTAATCGCGTATATTTTGGTATTCGAAAATACATTTTAGACACCTGACGTTACGAACACTACAGTAGTCCGTAGTCACAGGTAGACTCATATAATCTAATGTCTACCTGTGACCAAAGACTACTGTAAAGTGTTCGAAACGTCAGGTGTCCAAAATGTATTTTCGAATACCAAAATATACGCGATATTTCTATCCCCGTCTTTATAAAAAAAAAAATTACAAAAACTATAAATAGGATCGTAAAAAGTCAACAAAAACCTCAAAAAAATAATAATTGCAAAATGCAAAGGTTGTAAGTTCGGTTTCTATTTTATATATTTTTTGAATAAGCAAATTTTTAATTATTATAAATACCCAGTTCTATTATTCATCTCAGGCTGTCATGGCACTCAGGTCTGAAAGCATGGTCGATTTCAGGCGGAAACCAGTAAACGGAGTGTCTTGACACTTACTTGACGGCAGGGAGTAAGGCACTCCCCGAAAGGGAATCAAACCCATAACCAATCGCGCTTCCAGTCAGACGTTGTCCTACTGCGCCACGATGGCTATGTGAATAACATAAAAACAGAACTTGTTTTAACCTCACCTAATAATTATAATGTTTATTTTTATTGTAAATACATATCATAGGTCTATTAAATGTTTATTTTTCTTTAAATATGGTAATAAAAGATAATCGTAAAAAGTTAATCTCGTATTAAATGTTTAGCTTATTTTCACTTTCTCGCTCTGGTAATAGTGCGGCGTAATGGTAAAAGTGCGGCGTTGAGTTCCACCACTCAATACTCAATGTCTTGAATTCGGTGGAGAGCGAAGTACGGAGTGTCTTGACACTAGGTACTTTCTGTCTACCCTGCTATGCGGGATAAGTGTGAAGGTAAATAAAAAAAAAGACTTGTATATAACTAGTTGCAACTAATACCAAAATAACATTTCTTTTCAATGAATTTTATCTGTTTATCTGTCAGTAGATTTTGACGTGACTTCCTCTGGGAATACACTTTCATTTTAGAATTATAAAATACAGATCCAGAGTGAAATTCCATGCAGATGAAATCGAGAGCACAGCTAGTAAAATAATTTTAATATATTTAATTTAGAAAGGTTTCAATATTATTCAATATTATTTGAGGAGACACAAGGGGGAGTGATTATAATTAAATTATTTCCATTTCCCCGCTCTGGTAAGATGCAATGTCTCGAATTCGACTGAAAGCGGTTTGCTTAGTGTCTTGACATTAGATATTCCAGTCTATCCTGCTATGCGGGATAAAAGGGTGAAGTTAATATATATATATATATATATATATTTGATTGACTAAAAAATCGCGCTCACAAGTTACTTGTCTATACACTTTTTCATAATATAACACCGTCGTCTGTGTTCCACTTAGATTTTTATTATGGCTCATGGTGAATGGTCAAGGTTGTCTTTTATAATAAAGTATAAAGATAGTAATAAAAAATTTAGAACATATTAAACACTAATTTACACTTTTATGGCAGCTATAAATAATATTAAAGCGTAAAATACACGTCACCAAGGCAACGTTTTTGTCATATCACTGTGTACAAAAATTACATGTCAAATATATGGAGTGAGTGTATTAGATGTTTTTTTTTATTTATTATTCTTTGACGCTTCACGCTTTATCCCGTATAGCAGGATAGGCAGATAGATCCTAGTGTCAGGGCACTTTGTTTTCCACTTTTTGTTTCGAAATTCGAAACGTTACGTGTTATATTGGTAATCACTCCCCCGAGTGAAAAGCGAATATATAACCATTGTTATTACAGTCAGATGCTGTTCCGCTGCGCCATGGTGACCTGTATTAATTTAATATATTTTTAATAGTTACCTTATTTCATACTCTTTTTATTAATATAATAATAAATGAATTTATATATATATATATATATATATATATATATATATATATATATATATATAGTTTATATATAGTACTAAAATATACGCGATTAATCCGGTTAAAATAATTTTACTTAAAGATGAAGCTGTTTATATTATTTATTTTTGTATCCAGGGTTGTCCAGAACTGCTGTCCAAACAGATAATCTGGCAAACTCTCCAAGGTGTGGCGTACTGCCACAGACACAACTGCATACATCGTGATGTCAAGCCGGAGAACATTCTGCTGACCAGCGACGGTGTCGTCAAATTGTGTGACTTTGGATTTGCTAGGATGATCAGTGCGTATTACAATTTTTTTTTAACATTTTACATTGTTTAACTTGCCTTGCCCAGTTTAAGTTTCAATGTGCAATTTTAAATATAATTTTAAAACCAATATATTTTATATAATTATAATATATCTAAAGTGAATTAAAAAGTTACACGCTTCGCTTAAAATTATACTTGCTCCGGCGGCGTTTAAATCTGTGGAACTCCGGAGCACTCTGAAGGTGACTGTGGTGATCCTATGTAGGAGAGAACTATAAGACCTTGAGCACGCGTGGTCTGCGTAAATGGCATTTCCCTAAAACACAAAAAAGTTTCCCTAAATTGATATAAATATTAAGTTGATTTCGAACTTGACTTAAACGTTCTATCCATTATTTAGTATGTACTGTATTTGTTTTTTTTTTCAAGTTATTGTGCATTAAAGGCAACCTTTGGATATAGGAAGATGTGTTTCGTTAACTTTTTTTTACAAACATGCTACACCTTTTAAAAAGCGCTAAATGATTTTTTTTCTTTTTTAATTCGAACAAGTTTTTCTATGTTTTTAGGCAACGACAAAAATGTTAAATGCATAATATAAAATGTCATGTTTGTATCGTTATTATAATCTAGAGGCTAGTCTTGGCGCAGTGGGACAGCGCCTTACCGTTAACGCGATCGGTTGTGGGTTCGATTCCCACTCGGAGGAGTGATTACATTAAAAATATTCCCACGTCCTCGCTCTGTTAAGACAATGTGTCGAGTTTAGCGGTAAGTGAAGTACGGAGTCTTGACACTAGGTACTGTCTATACTGCTATATGGAAGAGAAGCGTGAAGCTTAAAAAAATATCTATATACATCCAAATAACGTACAGTTGAGTTATTGAGTTCGGAACGGTGGAATTTAGCTTTTAGGCTTTTTGGAATGTATAAAGCACTAAGGAGAATTCCTCGAAGTTACAACAAGAGTTTAAACTAGTTTACTAAAATTATGTTTATTTAATTATATTTCTTAAACATTTTGCACTACTCTTTTACGTCCATACTTTTTATATAATATGTAAAATTCTGAACGAAGCGGGATTCGAACCGCGCCTCTTGGAAACCGTCCAAACGTGTTGACCGCTAAGCCATGCGCTCTACTTATGCTACTTACATGAAATTCTTGTAGGTTTTGTTGCAGCTTATTTACCCTTTCTGCATCTCTGCAAAGAGAACGCATAGGTTAGCGGCCAGAGCGCTTGGACGGTTTTCAAGAGGCGCGGGTTTGAGTCACGCTGCGTTAAATTTTTTATACGTTTTGTTTTATATGTTTTCTAATCTAAAGTGTGGAATAACACTTTAAAATAATAGTAAAATACTCAGAGATTCTATTGATGAATATTTCGCATATCTCTCCTTAGCAAAAATTGAATCTACGACCTGCAATATAAACAAGTATCCCTGCCACTAATTTAAACGGTTATAAACAATAAGTCGTGGTGGTCGGTCGTGGCGCAGTGGGACAGCGCCTTACTGTAAACGCGATCGGTAGTGGGTTCGATCCCCACTCTGGGGAGTGATTAAATTTAAATTATTATCATTTTCTCGCTCTGGTAAAAAGACAAACTGCGGTGTTGAGCTCCACCACTCAACACGCAATGTCTCGAACTCGGTGGAAAGCGAAGTACGGAGTGTCTTGACACTAGGTACTTACTGTCTACTATAATAAAGCTCTTTGAAATCTCGCCAGGTGGCAGCTGTTCCTCAGAATACTCTGTGCATACAATGATCCCATTCGGTGTTGATGTCCGGAGACGATCTAGTAACTTTTTATTTTGTTTTATTGAATTTTTAAGTGATTTGTTCTGATATTAAGTAAAATAGTAGCAGGAGGTCGGTCGTGGTGCATTGGGCCAGAGTCTGACTGTAAGCACGGTCCCTTGTAGGTTCGATTCCTACTGGGGAAAATTATATTTGTATTATTTTTGATTCCTCGCTCCAGTAAATCATTGTCAGTATCATGTAATGGCGTGTCTGGACACTAGGTACTTTCTGACTACCCTGCTATATGGGATATAAGCGAGAAGTTAAAAAAAAATGTAAGGCGTACTTGTAATTTTGATTTTGCCTCGATTTTTTATAATTTAATGTAGAGTCAGTAGAAATATATATACACATTAAATATATGAATTGTATGGTAGAACTTAGTTAGAGTATCTTTATTGTATCAACAAAGAAAGGCTTCATCTAAACAAAAGGCGTGCATTGTTAAGTAAAACACTGGCTGCCACTTTTCGCCAAAATGTATATAGTAGCGGGTGTTCTGATATATATATATATATATATATATATATATATATATATATATATATATATATATATAACGAATAGGATTTTGATAGCTCACTGCCGCCATCTTGATTGTTTAACATTTGACATTTGTGTTGTTGTCTCTACTCAAAGAGCATTTCGTGCTAAATATGGTCGTCATGGTGCCCCGTCTGAGCACCAACACGACAACGGACAGGCATTGAGCACGAAATTTAAACATATATTATGTTTTATTTCAATTTCAAAACATATTGTTCTTATTGGGAAACCCGCTATATATATATATATATATATATATATATATATATATATATATATATATATATATATATATATATATATATATTGTGTTCTATTTTGTAAAGTGTATTATACGCTTGACCTATATACATAAATTTTTATTTCAAATTTACGTAAACTCACAATTGTAGCACATGTTCCCATTTAGCTAAGACGTATCAATCAATTATCAATTATATTATAAAGCAGCTTCACGCTTTATCACGCATAGCAGGGTATTCAGAAACAACCTACTTTCAAGACACTCCGTTGACTACTTATTGTCCAAAATGGAGTTTTACATTACGAGTTGAGTGGCGTACTGAACGCCGCGGCCTGTCTTACCAGAGCGGAGAAATGGACATACATTTTAAATATAATCGTTCTTCCGAGTGGGAGTCGAACCCACCAATCGTGTTTACAGACGCTATTCCATTGCTCTATGAAGGCCTCAATCAATTATTTAGGTATTTTTAAAACTAGTTAGTTCAAACATGTAATTTTGCGTGACATATTCTTTTCTATGCCATGTCATCATAATCAAGTTGTTTTCATAATTTAATATCCAATCATGCCGGTCGTGGCGCAGTGCGACAGCGACTGATTGTAAACGCGATCTGTTGTGGGTTAGATTCCCATTCGGAGGAAGGTACATATTTAAATATATTTTCATTTAAATATATTTTCATGTCCTCTGAAGACGCTCGGCGTTGACTTCCTAAATTCAATAAGCAATGTCTCGAGTTCGACAAAAAGCGGAGTACGGAGTGTCTTGACTCTAAGTACTTCCTGTCTACTCCACTTATAACTAAAAAGAACAAATATGAACTATTAAGAACTGTTAAAAAAAAAAGAAACTATACAATAGAGAAAGTTACAATTTATTACATTTTCGTACGAGAAATGTTCTCCGCTTACATGTAGTTCCTTACACACTTGTTGTCAAAAACGTTGATTTAATATCAATTAAAATGTTCACTTCAGTCATGTTCAGTTCGCACTCTACTGCTTTCATTAATGAATGAATGAATGAATGTCTCGAATTCGAGCAGAAAGTGTTTTCATGTTTGTATCTATGACTAGTTATTTTCCCGTTATTTATGTATTAGTGACTTTCAACGGCTAGTTGATTGTGAATAACCTTGTAGTTAGTCAAGTGATATATTCAAATTACTTTTTACCGAGGCTTTCTATATATTAATAGGTGTAGGTCATGATACGTCGATATTAAAGTTAATATTCAGCAACTACTTTATTAATATAAACATAGCAAGGTAGACAGAAAGTATCTAGTCTCAAGACACTCCGTACTACGTTTTCCGCTTAAATCGTGAAATTGCGTGTTGAGTGGCGGAATTCAACACTGCATTTTGTCTTAGGATAGCGATGAAATGAGAATAATTTGAAGTATAATCGTTCCCGCGAGTGGGAATCAAGCCAATAACCGATCGCGTTACCAGTCAGACGCTATCGCACTGTACCACGTACGGCCTGTTTTATTTAAATAACTTTAATAATTTTATTATAATGAAGAATAACAATATTTGTATAAATCTGATTTTTAATAAAATAAATGATCTGTTTAAGTTAATTTCAGATATGGAAATGATAGGTTGAAAAGAACAATCTCTCGTCTAATTTGGTTCAGCCCGTGTCGATACTAATCAAGTAAATATATAAGATATACCTACATACAAATAATTTTACTATAATATAAAAATTTTGTTATATATGATTTAATATAAGACTTTATAAGTCTTATAAGAGGCCGGTCGTGGCGCAGTGGGACAGCGTCTGACTATAACACGATCGGTTGTGGGTTCGATCCCTCACTCGAGGGAGTGATTATATTTCAATTATTTTTACTTCCTCGCTCTTGACAAAGTGCGGCGTTAAGTTCCACCACTCAATACGCAATGTCTTGAATTCGATGGAAAGTGAAGTACGGAGTGTCTTGACACTAGGTATTTTCTGTCTACCCTACTACGCGGTGTAACAGCGTGAAGCTAAAAAAAAGAAAATAAAGTCTTATTCCACAATTAGGCTTACAAAATTAAAAAAAAAACGTTTAAAGATTTGAACTTATTTGTGCTGTTAGCGTTTCTTTAGAGATTTTTTTAAAACATCTGCCACTCAAAGTTTACTTCTTAGAAATAATCGTCGGGAAAGACAATGCTATTTATGAAATATTTTAAATATTCTCAAAGTGTTATTATTTAACGGGTTCGAATCCCCCTGCGTTCGTGTAAATAAACAGTATAAGTTATTTTAGTTTACAATTTAGTTATGTTAAACATTTGAAAATTATGAATTTTTAGATAATCTGTTATTATCTATTAAACTTTGCGTTGGTATTTTGTTATATTAATAAGTATTATAATTATTCGGTGGCAAGAGAAGTGTGGAGTGTGAGTCTTGACACTAGGTACTTTCTGTCTAGCCTGCTGTATCGTTTACGTAGCCGGATGTAGAACGCATGGCTTAACGGTCAAAGAGTGCGGGTTCGAAGCCTTTTGCGTTCAAAATTTTTTACGTTTTTTCGAAAATCTTTCTTATCCTAAGTATGGATTAACATAAAAATAGTAAGATGTTATTTAGGTAGGTCTACCTGTGACCACGGACTACTGTAAAGTGTTCGAAACGTCAGGTGTTCAAAATGTATTTTCGAATACCAAAATATACGCGATTAGTCCGGTTTAAATTGTTTCATTTAAAATGTATAAAAATCGCGAAAATCAAAGATCTTATTAAGATGTTATTTGTTTTCTTTTTCTATTACCTTCTCAACTTAGACATATTGCATTACAAGCAGACTGCAGTAAGCTCTGAACCAAGTGACTCTATTGTACGCTTTTCGATTATCATAGGAACCATTAAGGTACTTTTTGCTTAAATATTTTTTTTAGTTTCACGCTGTTATCCCGCATAGCACGGTAGACAGGAAATACCTAGTGTCTAGATATTCCGTATTCCGCTTGCCGCCGAATTCGAGACATTGCGTGTTGAGTGAGGGTGAAGATTAAAAAGTCTATATTACCTTTTCTATATACCTTACAGCTTTTTTTATAATTATTTATTAATATTTAATTAAAATACTCTAAATTATTCAATCGAGTTTCGTTCCTGTAAATCTTTCTGTGCAGTGTTATTTCTACTTATTTTATTTTGTTTTGTTTATCAATGATAATTATTTCTACTGCTTAATCTGACAAAAGGTGAACCAGTTCGAAACCGGCTCGGTGCTTTGGGATTGTTTTTACGTTTATCGCTTTTAAAATGTAATCTTTAGTAGACTAATTTAATATATTATTTACATACTTATAAATAGAATGTAAACATAATTTATTTTATGTTTATAAATAAACAGTAAATGTGTCGTACGGTGTAGGAAATTAAGTTAAACATCGCGCTTTTAGACGAGACTGGTGAAATATATACATTTTTGACATAGAACGGTAGTCAATGAGAACATAGCGTTGAGGGGCGGAACTCAACTACGCGTGTTGTCTTAGAGGAACAGGGAAATGTAAATCATTTATATATCGTTATTCCCTCGAGTAGATATAGAATGTGCATTCCTTGTGTTTACTGCGTTACATTGGCCTCTAAGTCGACAAATGCTTATTATTCCTATTTTTAGCTTCAGGCTTTTATTCCGTATAACAGAGTAGACAGAAGGTACCTAGTGCCAAGACATTTAGTGGCGGAACTCAACGCTGTACTTTGTCTTACCAGAGCGAGGAAGTAATAATGATAATAATTTTGAGTCAGACGCTGTCCCACTGCGCCACGACCGGCCTCTTTAAAATATCATAATTATAAATATTAATTTATTTTTAAATTCAAAGCCAACATTATCTCGTTTTTTTACACTTATTGGCACTATAGTGGCGTAGTGGCGAGTGACCTAGTTCTCTATGATAATGGATTCGATTTCCACATGTACATGTAAAATTGGAGTGTCTGTATGTAATATTAGAATAAATATTTTCTACTAAATGCATAATTAAAGGAAAATATATTATTTGTATACCAAAATAACATATTTTCCTTTTTTACGTCTGTCTATTTGTTCCGGCTAATCTTTGGAACAATTGGAGTAATTTTGACGAAACGAGAGTAATTTTTATTTTTATTCAGTTTCACGCTTTTCCCGCACAGCAGGGTAGACGGAAAGTACCTAGTGTCAAGTCACTTCATAGTTCGCTACACAACGCGACACTGTATTACCAGAGGGAGGTAGCTAAAATAATCGAGCTAAAAAAAAGCTAAAAAAATCCCAATCGGGAATCAAACCCATAACCGATTGCGTTTACAGTCAGGTGATGTCGCACTGTGCTACGACGGCGTCTAAGTGACTTAGGCTTTCATTTTAAAATTATTGAATAAAAATATCAGACATGTTAAATTCCAAGCGGAATAATTCACGGGCACATCTCGTAAAGAATTAAAAAAAAACTAAGAAAATTAATAGGAAATATCTAATTTGTACAATTATTTGTTCTAGAACTTAATGTAGATTTAAATGAAACCATTATTCATTTATACTTGTACCTAAAGTTCTACCACAGAACACGCTGCCAGTCGTAGATGTGGATGGCGATAGCTATCCGGGTTAGCTTATCCGCCATCGGCCCAGTTCTTGTAATCACTCGATGAGTTCAAACTATTGTTGGTACTGAGTATTATTCGTATGGCTTTATAAATTGTAGTTTAATACAATGATATAAATGATTTTTTTTATGTTAGGTGCCATGAAATTGTTATTGAGTTTTTTTGCTTCACGCTTTTATCCCGCATAGCAAGGTAGACAGGAAGTACCTGCCGTCAATAGTAGGAAATATCTAATATCCGGTCGGTCGTGGCGCAGTGAGACAGTGTTTGACTCTAAACGACCGGTAGTGGATTCGATTCCCCTTCTGGAAGATGATAATATTTAAATTATTTTTAATTCCCAAGACTGAGCGCTGTGAATGTACATGAAAAGAAAATATTGTACGTATTTTTGCGAAAATTACGCGTAACTTATATTTTGTATAGAAAAGGCGTGCAAAATGGGAAAATAATACACATACAAAAACATAAAATTGTTAAAACCAAATGTAAACAAACACTTCCATACGTTTGAAATGTATTGTTTTATAAGGTATCCAAACGTTGCTAGGTGACGCATATCTTACGTGTCATCTCGTATAAAGAAACGAGAACGTTATAAACAGGTTCAAATTACAAAACCCTATATGAAGCCATGGCTAGCTATTTCAATGCGTGAAGTATTGCTTCACGCATTGAAACAGCTAGGCTAAGCTTGTATACAGATTCTGTGATTATTGCAAAAGTGACATTTGAACGGGCTATAGAACACTGGGATCGGTGTCACGGGCGTCCATACTTACGGTGATATGATTAGTTCTTAGCTTCACGCTTTTTATCCCGCATAGCAGGGTAGATAGAAACCGCCTAGTGATAAGACACGTGTTGAGTGGTGGTCCTCAACGCCGCACTTTGTCTTTACCAGAGCGAGGAAGTGAAAGTAATTTAAATATAATCACTACCTCGAGTGGGGATTGAACCTATTTGATCGCGTTTACAGTCAGACGCTGCCACACTGAGCCACGACCGGCCTATACTATATACTTATTCATACCTCATTTAAGTACTCATAATTTGATATTATTTTGGTTTAAACGTACATATATAAGTTGAGGCCGGTCGAGGCGCAGAGGGATTGACGTCTGACTGTAACGCCATTAGTTGTGGGTTCGAATCTCACACGGGGCAGTGATTTTATTTAAATTAGTTGCATTTCTCTGCTCTGTTAACGTAAAGAACGGCGTTAAGTTCCGCTACTCAATATGCAATGTCTCTAATTTGGTGGAAAGCGAATTACGGAGAAGCTTGACACTAGGAACTTTCTCTCTACCCTGCTATGCGGTATAAAAGCATGAAGCTTAGAAAACCATTCCAACGTTACGTCCGTTGTCGTGCCGTTCGGAATTAATGTTTATACTTAAATTTATCAAACGATCGCCATTAAGTACCTATTATGGACAGTTGTCGACCGCTTCTAATGACTACATCGAGTATATACGGGCAAGTTAAAATTGATATATGTATATGCAGTTGACAACCGATTGATGTTCACAAAACCCGCTTACTGCGATTTAAAAGTGTTTTATTTACCCAAAAAAGCGTATTAAATGGGGAAAGTAGAGTATAAGGATAAAAATCTCATTTTATTCTCTTAATCGTATCCAATAGGCGAGGCGCGGGTTCGAATCCCGCTGCGTTCAAATTTTTATACGTTTTTTCAAAAATGTTTTCTAACCCTAAGTGTGGAATAACACTTTAAAAATAGTAAATATTATTTTTCCTTATTGGTATTTATTTTTTATTTACATATAATTATAATATGCTTAAGCAGTTTAATAAATTAGAACGTTTTAAATGAAACTATTTTAGATTGGTGAGGTGAGTCTACCTGTGACCAGGACTACTGTAAAATTCGTATGTGTCAGACTTCTAAAATTTATTTTTGAATACCAAAATATATGTGATTAATCCGTTTAAATTAGTTTCTTTTAAAATGTGTAAAAATCGTTTATTAAATTAGAGCGTCTTCAAAATCTTTTTTTCTTTCCTTTTTTAGATTTTGAATTAGCAAAATTTCTCTTCCTATTTACGTTCCCGTTTTAACGTTCTTTCCATTCCCACGCGTTCAAGGAGATCTTGTGTCATGCCGATGCTTGTAATCCCAAAAGAGCAACATAAAATTCCTGAATTTCCTTTTCGGTATATTCTGCATTACTTTGAAAAAACTCCTCACATTCATTCAAAAATTCATCAGTAGTGATGTTCATTCTTTGAAAAATCATTTTTTCTGTAAATAAAACAGCCCTTATAGTTATAATTACTATATACCGCTTATATTATATTTATTTACGTATATACATTTTTTGGCTTCACACTTTTATCCCTCATAGCTGGGTATACAGAAAGAACCTAGTGTAAAGACTCTCCAGACTCCGCTTTCCGCTGAATTCGAGACATTGCGTGCTGAGTGGCAAACTCGACGCCGCTCTTTGTCTTACCAGAGCAGAGAAAAGTGAAAATAAAAATAATATAATGAGGCGATAGAACATATATTCTAATTTAGTTACCATAATATTTATAGAAGAATTTTGCAGCCTTGACATTAACCAAGGTGAATGCTGGCTTTAGCCTAATGAAGGAAATTACTAACGTGACTTGCGATCCTATAATGGCAAACTATTTTTAGCTTTCTCGAATATAAGAATACAAAAAGATACCACTGTTGCGCAGTGGGGCAGCGTTCTGACTGTGAACACGGTTCGTTGTAGCTTCAATTCCTATTCGGGGAAAATATTCTTATTTCTACGTTCTGTTAAGATAAATTGTGGCGTTGAGTTCGCCACTCAACGCGCAATGTTTTGATTTCGCGCAGAAAGCAGTACCCGGAGTGTTTGACACTAGTTTTTCTCTCACTACCTTGTTATGTGGGATAAAGCATGAAGTTTTTCGTTTTTTTTATATAATAAACTTTTTTTAGACTAGTGAAAATTTGTCGTTTTCTTACCAAATTTACTAAAGTTTTTACTCAAAATATTAACTTTGGGGACCTTTTTGCGATTTAAAGTATATGGTGAAATCTTGCAACCTTAATTTAGTCCACTTTCTAGTGTCCGACTGAGCTGAAATTTGGATAACGATGACAATGAAATGAGTCATTCAGTCCAATTCAGTCCTGATGACAATGAAATGACATATAATCAATATTGTTGTTTACATAAAATGGCCGCTACAACAAAATGGCGGATTGCAAATTTTTGCACAACCCACCTAATATAAATGTCAAATGATAGAGTTTAATATCTGTAGACTAGACTACATTATGAAAAAAATCTTTTTTTTTAATGTATTTTTCAATACATATTTATACTTACTTTTGGTTAAGAGTATAATTATGATAATTCTTTCTTCGAATTCGAATATAGCAAGGTTGAATTTTCAAGGTCGAAACATAAGCGTAAGTCCTTTTTTATTAAACATTAGCATTTTTTTTCTTTTATTTAAAAAAATGTTATTATATCAAAGGCTATTGTGGTACAGCGAATATATTTGAGCATCGAATGAGAAGAGGTGTTTCAGGGTTCGAATCTCGCTCGTAGAATGTTTGTGTCTTTGACGCAAAATGCGCGTTACCTTAGAAACGATTGTGACTTTGTACAAAAGTGCATATGTGTAAAAAACATGTGATAATGTGTGTAATTAAAAAAAAAGAAGAGGCCAGTCGTGGCGCAGTAAGACAGCATCAGCATTGTCGGTTCGGTGCCACTGGGAGGAATAATTATATTTAAATTATTTTCATTTCCTTGCGTTATTTAATCGCGGTGTTGAGTTTCGTCACTCAACACCAAGTGCCTCTAATTTGGCGGCAAGTACGGAGTGTTTTGACATTAGATATTATCCATCTACTCTGGATATTGGAATTTCTTCTATATACAAATCCCACGTCCTCATAATTCTCGTAAATATATAACCAAAGTTTTTATTCAAATAATGATATGTATTAATACGTGGTGTCTTCTCTCTCCTCTCTTTCTTTCTCTCTCTACTCACTGTGGCACGATGACCTTAAAAATATAAATCGTAAGTAAACATGAAATACCTTCCTAAATATAGCCCTAGTGATTTGCGTTTGCTTCTTTGAAATCTGTTGATAGAAGTTTATATTTAGGGCCTTTATCTGTTATATTATTTCTTATCACGCTTGCGCTTGTGCGTATCGCGATAAATTCATGTTTTTCATGTGTTTTCTTATTTTGTTTATTTTTATATATTTGTTATCTGTATTTGGTAAAATATATATAATATTATAGCCGGTCGTGACGCAGTGGGACAACTCTAAACGCAATCGTTAGTGGGTTCGATCCCCATCCGGGGGAGGGATTATATTAAAATTATTTTCACCTCCTCGCTCTGGTAACACAAAGTGCAGCGTTGAGTTCCCCTTAACATGCAATGTCTCGAATTTGGTGGAAAACAAAGTACAATATTTTTAGTCTACCCTGCTATGCGGGATAAAAGCGTATAGCTAAAACAATTTGTAGCAAAAGACTACCTATGCCTAGGCTAAACTAATAAACAAAAAACTAAATTCAAAGACTTCTTATTAAAAATTTCGCAACTCTAAAATTTTTAAACGCAAATCATATTTGGCGACAAACATCATTGTGTTATTCAAACACTTGGAAAATTAAACAAAGTCGGTAAATTGTCTGTAGCAAAGTTGACAAAAAAATGTTAAGAAAAACTTACAATAATAACTGCCTAATATATATAAGTAAGTATATAATACTAATTGTGTGAATAATATTTTGAAATATTATAAAATTATACCATTTATCTATGGTATGCTAATATTTATTTTATTTATAGCGACTATAGTACAGGAGGCAAAGACAGATTTATGTGACCAAGGTTGCTTGACTTGCAAGCGGTAATGGGTGAGACGTATCAGAGATTTCATAAGTGGCTTCAAAGCATATCCTTTTATAACCTTTCTTACATATATGATTTCTTCCATCTAACAATCATTAATACATATTATATATTAAAGTCCTCCTATTTTCTTTGTCTGTATGTATGCGCTAAAATCGGAAATTTGAGAACAGATTTTGGTCATGTTTGAAATGTTGAAAAAAAGGGTTTTCTTAGGAAAGTTAATATGTATGATTTATCAATATTGTAGCTATATTTATCGAGATATGAAGAATTTTGTCTAAGAAGTCCGTCAAATGCAGTTTGAAATGACGTTTTTCGCATAAACCTCCTACACCGTTTGATATAAGTTAAAGTAACGTATGACAAAAATGTAGCCCTTGAAAAGGTCCACAATAAAGTCTGCGAGGGTATATGTCTATCTTCTAAGGATAAATAACAGTATCCATTTTTATTTTTATAAATTTGTTTTAAAACAATTGATTTTTTGCGAAGCTTTTCTAATCAATATGATGTCAGTATGTATCTAAATAAATACGCTTATCAACAAGCAGATTTATTTAAGATCATATTTGCTCTTTACAGTATATAAATTAAGTTGATATCTTAGGAGTTACAGCAAAATGAAAATCCCGCGCAACGAAAAATAATTACCGAGAGCTATGCCCAGTTACGCGTGGTCACGACAATCTTGAGGTGTCGGCTATAAAAGATGTGATACAGAATAGGAACAAAACCCGTCCACAAAATTTCCGAGATTAGCGCATACAAACAGACAGAGCAAATAGAGGGGAGTACTTTGTAAAGTACTAGATTTCACTCGCGGCTTCGCCCACATGGTGTGTTGATAATAACATTATTTGTACTTAACAGCTTTCGTTATATTTTACGTCTTGATTTGTAACGACACTCGCAGTGGAATTTACTAACGTTACGCTGCAAATGTAGGCCCAAATGTCAAATGTTTTATATGTACATACGTAAATCAGAATGAATTTATAAAAAAACGTCTACTTATAAACTCTTTATTTAAAATGTTTATTTAACTTGAAAAATACTTATTATTTTACTTTTGGAGTCATTTTTTTGATACCAGAAGGTGCGACGGATCGATGAAATATGAAAATTTAAAATCGGTTATTATAAAAATAATAAATCGAAAATGATTCCAATGAAATAATAATAGGTCACCGAGACGTAGTGTATCAGCGCCTGTACATAACTGACTGTAAACGCGAATGTTGTGTTTTCGATTCCCACTCTGGTTTTATTCAAATTATATTGATTTTCCCACTCTTATAAGACAAAACACAGCGTTGAGTTCCGCCGCCCAATATGTAATGCTTTCAATTGGGGCGGAAAGCGGAGAACAAGGTCTTAACACTGAGTTCTTTTTAAGCGGTATGTGATTACTAAAAGGGGCCATAGCAAATTTTTTTAAATGTGAGATGCTAACTGAGACTGAATATTGCAGCAAAAAAAGGTGGTACTTTGAATGCTAATTGACTATTTGATTTTGAGTCTATAGTTCTCTATGAGTGATACTGCTACTCATAGAGAACTTGTTTTTTAATTCATTTAAAAAAAAAGACAAATATTAATAGTAATTTAAGTTAAAGGAGAAAAAAAAGAATAGATAAAAAACAATGGGCCGCGTGTCGCATCTACAGGGGGAACTCAAATGTGAAATCGCATGAAAATCCAAGTCACATGTGGACCATGATATTATATGTGGAAGGGTGAAATCACGTGTGGACCATGATGTCATATGTAGATGAGTGAAATCACATATGAACCATCTTGTCATGTGTGGGCGGGTGAAATCACATGTGGACCATGATGTCATGTGTGGATTGGTGAAATCATATGTGGACCATTATATCATGTGTGGATAAGTAAAATCACATGTGGACCGTGATGTCATATGTGGATGAGTAAAATCACATATGAAACATGTTGTCATGTGTGGACGGGTGAAATCATATGTGGACCATGGTTTCATGTGTGGATTGGTGAAATCACATGTGGACCGTGGTGTCCTATGTGGATGAGTAAAATCACATGTGGACCATAATGTCATGTGTGGATGGATTAAATCACATGTGGACCATATTTTCATGTGTGGTTGGGTGATATCACATGTGGACCATGATATCATGTGTGAATGAGTAAAATCACATGTGGACCACGGTTTCATGGTTAGATTGGTGAAATCACATGTGGACCATATTTTCATGTATGGTTGGGTGATATTACATGTGGACCATGATGTCATGTGTGAATGAGTAAAATCACATGTGGACCACGGTTTCATGGTTAGATTGGTGAAATCACATGTGGACCATATTTTCATGTATGGTTGGGTGATATTACATGTGGACCATGATGACATGTGTGAATGAGTAAAATCACATGTGGACCACGGTTTCATGGTTAGATTGGTGAAATCACACGTGGACTATTATATTATGTGTGGATGAGTAAAAGCACATGTTGACCATAACATCATGTGTAGATGAGTGAAATCACATGTGGACCATGATGTTATGTGTGGATTGGTGAAATCACATGTGGACCGTGGTGTAATATGTGGAGGAGTGAAATCATATGTGGACTATGGTTTCATGTGTGGATGAATTAAATCACACGTGGACCATATTTTCATGTGTGGATGGGTGATGCCACATGTAGACCTTGATGTCATGTGTGGATGGATTAAATCACATGTAGTTCCTCGCTCTGGTAAGACAAAGTGTGGCGTTAGGTTCCACCACGCCATGGGTATTTTTTGTCTACCCTGCTATGAGAGATAAAAGTGTGAAGCTAAAATAAAAGGAATACGAGGAAATAAAAGTTACTGATTTTGGAGCCTTTAACCAATTTACTTCTACAGCTTTATTCTGTTAGAGATAGGTTCTTTAAAAAAATAGATTTAAAACTAAAATACGCACTTTTAGGAAAGTACGGACTAAAAAAGAAGTTTTATTAAATTTAAGTTGAGAAAGGTGTTAATAAGAAAAAATGCACTATCTTTAATTATGTTAAGTTAGTCAATATTATGTTGTTTCTTTCTCGCGGGTGAAATGTTTCCTTTTTAAAATTTCATTGACGTTTTTACATAAAAACAGATTTATTTAGCCATAGATACATAGAAGCTAACTTAAGGTAAATTTTTAGCTGACAGGAAATGATTGAACATGATTTTTCTTCGTGTTTGAGAGATTACCATCGCTCGCCTGTGAACCTACCTACCAATCAGCGGACGTTCACAAAACAATATTATGCTACTTTTCACTAATTCTGATACTTTTCACTAATATATAATATTATTTGAGAGGAAATCCCTATCCAAAATCGAGGCTGGCTCCCGTACCATATTATTTCCGGTAACTTTAGTTAGATAGATGTCATTTATTTACTTTGAACTTTTTTGTTATTTTTATTGTTGAAGTAATAAAGTTGTGTTTTAAGGCATTATTATCATATAAAAGAAAATTGGTTAAAGGAATTATTGAATTCAAAATGATTTTTGATTTCTCGCTCTGGTAAGACATATAGCGGCGTTGTGTTGCGCGACTCAACAAGTATTATCTCGGATTCAGCGAAAAGCGAAGAACAGAGTGTCTTGCTACTGGGTACAACCTGTTTACCTTGCTGTGAGGCAAAAAAGAGTGAATCTATTAAAAATGATACAAAAATTTGGTTCACATTTATTTTTTTCTTAGGTTTTATTTTACTATTGACTTACTGGCTGCTGAGATTACATTGATCCATAATGAGGTTTTATTTTTTTATTTATTATAAACTTAGAACTAGATATACTCGTATATAATATGCTTAGTATTAGATAGCAATGTATTCCTTAATATAGACTTCAGATTAATTTAAAGTAGTTAATTTTCATAGTAATAGAAATCTAATTCCGACGTAAAATAACCAATAGATAGACATACAGAAGAGAAAATACATTTTCAAATCCATCATGATCGAGAGGCCCTCGTGGCGCAGTGTGACAGCGTCTGACGGTGAAAACCATGGTTTCGGGCTTGATAACCAGTGATTATATTTAAACTATTGTCATTTCTTCGCACTGGTAAGACTGATTCTCTCTGCGTAATTTGTGATAAAGCATGGATAGATAGGAAGTACTTAGTGTCAGGACACTATACCCCGCTTTACGCCGAATTCGGGACCGATTGTTCGTGGAGCCGCTGTAAATATAATCATTCCCACAAGTGGGACTTGAATCCACAACCGATCGTGTTTATAATCAGACGTTATCTCACTGCTCCACAATAGGCCTTGTTGACTAACTGTTAGTCAACCATCAATTGAAAACTAACCAAGTAATAAAAAACAAAATGTTAAGAAGAAAATGTTAATCTTTTGGTAAAATCTAAAAAGATAATATCAATGTATACGCGATTAATCCGGTTATCTTCTCTCTATTTATTTAATGAAGAAACAAAAAACACTTGGTTATATCACCGTCGCCTGACCTGGTCTTCCGCACAACATGTCCAGGTCCTGGGGAGAGCTACACAGATTATGTGGCGACGAGGTGGTACCGCGCCCCCGAGCTGCTCGTCGGTGACACCATGTACAGCACCCCCGTGGATGTTTGGGCTATTGGTTAGTGTGTGTGTTTTTTTTTCAAATTATAGGAATATATTATAATGTTGAGGTTAGCTTTAATTGTAAAGTGTTTTTATTCCTGTGTAAAACCTGTTTATGTAATCTTTCTTTTAGCTATACACTTATACCGCATAGCAGGATCAAGAACTACCTAGTGTTAAGACACTCCGTATTCTGCTTTCCGCAGAATTCAAAACATAGCATGTTGTATGTGTTCCAGAGCGGGTAAAATGAAAATAATTTAAATTTAAAGAATGAGAATGGAACCCACAACTGATCGGGTTTCCTGTCAAACGCTGTGCCACTGTGCCAAGACTGGCCTTTAATGTTTATATCCTTAGAACATATATTTAAAATCAGTTGAAGGAATTATCACCAGATGCCAGTGATTGTACGATATTTTGGAAGAGATGGTTCTGATGTCTTTTCTATGGGCTATAGATTTCTTGTTAAAACTCTGAAGGTGTAAATGACATTTGCTGCTAAGCCAATATTGTAACGAATTTAGAACAAAGAGATTGAGTCGTAAGCCTCCGGTGTTTAATTTTAACACATTAGGATATATTGAAAATATATTTATTTCTTAGACTTAAACCAAATTGGGCATGTGGTCTGTAAGAAAGGAGTGACAATCTGATAACCAATTTTTTATTCTTATTATATTTCTATATATATTTTATTTAATTTAATTTATTAATTTTTTCTTGTATAACTTATGTAACACTACATTTTTGATGGATGATTAGTCGAAGGAGCTTTGAGTTTTTAAAAAGTTATTAATAATTTATATATACAGGTTGCGTATTCGCGGAGCTCCTGTCTAGCGAAGCCCTGTGGCCAGGCAAGAGTGATCTTGACCAGCTGTACCTCATTCGAAAGACCCTAGGAGACCTACTTCCCAGACATATGACGATATTCTCCCAGAATACGTTCTTTCAGGTACCCATGTAAATGAATTTCTTATGACTGAGAAGCATAAAATTGTTTATGATTTTTATAGAGAAGGGTGCAGATTAATATATGTTTTTTTTTTTCAAGATAATGCCCAAAATAAATATTAAATTAAAAAATAAACCTAACACGCACTATTATATTTTTGACATTCATGTTTATATAAAGTGACGTATATGTTGGTATGTTAAGGAAATTCAACATTTTTAAAGTATAAGAATTTCGATGCATCTCGAGATAAGGAACTATGATTTACATTTTTGAAAAACAAAGATGCGTGGGTTCGAATCCCGCTGTGTTCAAATTATTATACGTTTTTTCAAAAATGTTTTCTAGTCCTAAGTGTGGAATAACACTTTAAAAATAGTAAATATTAAGTATGACTTAATTGCTTAAGACAATTGAATGGTTTCTAATAGGCGCAGGTTCGGGTCAGGTATTTTTTTAGTAAGAATATGAATAAAATATGCTTTAATTTTTTTTTTTAAAAATTCAGCTTTTCATAACTAAACTGAAGGTTTCTATACTCTAAAATAAATATATAAGAAAGTATTTCATTTAACGTATCAAAATTTAGATGCATCGGGATTCGAGCCCGCGCCTCTAAGAAACCTTCCCGAAAGCCATGCGTTTTACTACCGATTGCGTCGAAATTTTTATACGTTTTGTTACAACTTATTTACGTTGTTAATGTCTCTGTAGAGAGATTTTTACAAATTTCTTCTGCCCAAAGATGATTAAGAGATACACAAGTGTGGAATAACACTTTATAAATAGCAAAATAAGTTAATATTTTTAAAATATTATCATTCGATTGTTAATGCCGTTGTTTATCGTTAGTCGTCCGAGATGGTCTTCAACCGACTACCGATCCATTTTTTGAGCTTGATATTGATTTTTGTTGTTTTATACTTTGTTATTGTTATGTTGGTAGTTATTTTGGATATAACTACCAACATACATTTTTGGGTTTAACGTTTTAAGAATTAAAAATTTTTGCAATGATAATATTTTGAAAACAGACTTTTTTTTTACTTTATGCATGTATAACATGTGAATGGTTTTTTTTTTAATATATTTGAACAAATATTACTAGGGCATGGCGTTGCCGGAACCAACGACGTTAGAGCCCCTTGAGAAAAAAATACCGCAACGATACACTCACAATGAATTGGTATTGGATTTTCTAAATGTAAGAAATTCAATATATATAAAATTTATGTTAGATATACAAAAAAACATACATATTTTTTTAAAAGTAACAAATAATATTAGTCAAAGAACCTAGAGTGAAGACAATCTCTCTCTACGAAATTGAGACATAGTGTATTGAGTGAGTTCAAAGCCGCGCTGTATTTAACTAGAGGTGGGAATAAAAACATTCTTTTAATGTTCCTCGACTAGGTATGGAAACCCACAACCGATCGTTTACATGGTACAGTACAGCGTTCCACTGGGCCATTATGGTTTTGTCATGACCTCTATAAATCAATTAATTACTTATTTATCGATTGGATACGTACATTACATGCTTAAAAGAGGTTGGAGAAGGTCCTTTCAACCTTCTCAACTCCTGGTGTTACCATAAGCAAAAAATATATAAGCACTCTTGTTCTAATAACGATTTTTTTTTAATTTAATTAGGTCATTTTAAAGAGAAGCAGCTTCTTATATATGTATATTTGTAAACATATTTCACAGAAATGCCTCGACAAAGATCCCATGATGAGGTGGACGTGTGAACAATTATTACGGCATCCGATATTCGAAAACTTTTTATTTACCGTACCTCAGTCCGATCACGAAGAATTCGAGAAGGCGAGACGAACTCAGGTAAAATAATTATTAATATTATCTCTTTTAGGGCAAAAAGTAATGTTTTATATATATATATATATATATATATATATATATATATATATATATATATATATATATATATATATATATATATATATATATATATTATGCTTATTAAAACGTCCTTTACGTATGTGTATATCTAAACTAATATAAAATTTAGATTTTATCTACTAATATGTAAAAAACAACACAAATAAGCCATCTTCAACAATATTCCTCCTTCCTAGAATTATAGATTCCTTCCAGGATAGAATTATAGATTACTCCCAGGATAGACCTCCCAGGAAACAATCACATCTACTATAACAAGAGTGTATTTTTCCAGTATTTAATTTTTAAACAATAATTTTAATATAAACTACAGCAAGAATATCTAGAACAAAATCAAGATATGGAAAACGTATCGAACGCTACCGACACCACTGTTTCTAAGAAGAGTAAAAAGAAATGAATTTTAAGCATTTGCAAGTATATTAATATTTCAGGTGATTTTATGTTATGATAATTAATTAAATATTTGGTATTAAATAGTTCATTATACAGAGTGTACCTTATTATATAGATGTTTAGAAATTATTCGGGGCCCCCATAACAGCAGCACGGGATAGGGGCCCTCGGCATGGCGTTAGGCACTTTTGGTAAATATGCAACTATACGCATATGACAGTTACATTAAAAAAAATTGTTTTTTTTATCAAAAGTCCTTACAAAGAATGTTAAAGGAGTTTTAATTGGAATTAGATTGATCTGTATATAGAAATATGTATATTAGAATGTAGTTACATCGTAGGTAATAGTTGGATGTATACTTAATTATTTTAACTGTAGTTATAATCTATATATTTTAAAAATGTACGAATATTGTTGTTATGTTAAATATTTGTAGAATTTTTATACTTGACGGTGGTTATGTCGACATTTTTTAAAATAAAAATAAATATATTAATAAATAAATCCACCTGCCTGTGGGTTGATAATAGTACCTAGTTAGTGTTTTTTTACGTGAGGAAATCCATAAAGCATAGTCATATGATCGCGGACTCAGGGCGGGTAATGTGGGACTCCGGATGTTGTCCATATACCCACTAAAACCTCACCGTGCTCCTCCTCGTCCATCAACTTTGTGTAGTCTTTGGTCTGAAAAAATGCAGGATTTTATTATTTTATTAGGGACAAAAATCTGCATGTTTTTACACTTACCCTACGCAAATTAGATGCATTTATGATAAGAATATTCATTAGAAAAAAATAATTCTATGTACAGGAATATATGGAGAATTAAAAAGAGATTATGTTTTGAAATAATTGTAGTTTTATGCTTTTATGGATGTTTGTGTTATAAATATATTTAAATTGTAACTATTATATTAAAAAAAAAACAACTGCCCGGTTCTTTTTTGCTGTTTCCCAGTAAAATGACTTTTGAAGCGCATAGCTTTGTTTCTTTTATGATTCTAAAGTCAAATGCCAAAGTCTAAATTTCAAAGTAAAACCTAAAAGGAATCAGTTCAAATAGCCATAAACCATCGTGGTGCAGAGGGATTGTTAGTGACTGTAAACAATTGTTGTGGATTCCATTCTCGCAGAGAAGAATGATCATATTTAAATTATATATTTTTTTAATTTTTTGAGGCTGGTCGTGGCGCAGTGGGATAGCGTCTGACTATAAACGCGATTGGTTATGGATTCGATCCTCACTCGGGGGAATGATCATATTTAAAACTATTTTCACTTCCTCGCTCTGGTTCTCAAGGACAAAGTGCGGCGTTGAGTTCCACCACTCAATGTCTCGAATTCGGTGGAAAGCGAAGTACGGAGTATCTTGACACTAAGTACTTTCTGTCTACCCTGCTATACGGGATAAAAGCGTGAAGGGTGAAAAAAAAAATCTGTAATTTCATTTCTGGTAAAATAAAACGCAGCTACTCAACACGCAATAGCAGAAGCCAAAAGAAAATAATTTAAAAATAATAAAAAAAAAATTGAAAATGTTTTAAATAGAATCTCAAGTTCTACGAGGCATATATAGGTATGATTGATATTAAAAATTCCCCATACAAGATTAGAAATTGCGGTCTCACGGTATAATTTCAGTATCCGATACCATCACACTGCGGGCAACTAATTTGCATATGGCAAAGGCGAAGCTATCACGGGCACTAATATATCAGAGCTTGAAAAGGTCAACACGTATGTGTGAAAGGTCAGGCTAGTTTACTTGATATGCAAATGTATAAAACCTTGCGGATTTAGGCAGGCGTTTTGAAGTGTTCCTAGTTATAACTTTGTTGGTATTCTTTTTATGATTAAAAAGTCGCTTTTAAATAATATGATATGTTAGATTGTAGAATAAATAGAAACATCTGTAGCATAGCTTCACGTTTTTATCCCGCATAGCAGGGTAGACAGGAAGTGCCAAGTGTCAAGACACTCCGTACTTTGCTTTACCCCGAATTCGAGGCATTGCTTGTTGAGTGGTGGTACTCAACGCCACACTTTGTCCTTCCAGAGCGAGGAAGTGATAATAATTTTAAATATAATTACTCCCCCGAGTGGGGATCGAAACCACAATCGATCGCGTTTACAGTCAGACGCTGTCACACTGCGCCACGACCAGCCTCAGAAAAAAATACTTTAGCTACTATTATTATTTTATTCAACTTTACTGCCTCACGTACGATACAAAAGTGAGCCGTGATAACGTCACTTGCCAATTCAAAACGACGAAGGTAGATATAAAATTAAATGGTTTACAAGTTTAGAATGTTTACCTCAAATAAACTTATATCTTTTTAAATGAAACTAATTTAAACGGATTAATCGCGTATGTTTTGGCATTCAAAAATACATTTTTAGACACCTGACGTTTCGAATACTTTACAGTAGTCCGTGGTCATAGGTTGACTGAGGTGACATTCGTCTGTCAGTTGATACAAAAATGAAGACCAACAAGCCACTCTCAATACAGAGATAGCCAATACTTCTACCATATGTGAATAAGTTACAGACAGAATTGGCTACACTTTAAGAACTTTTATCAAAACCATATTTAAGCTCAATAAAAAATTGAGTCAATATTGAGGCCCGTGAAATGTAATATTCCTTTGCAGTGTCCAGGTGTATATAAGCTAGATTGTGACTATGGCTTAACATAAATTAGTCAAACAAAGAGGAGCATCGGAGTTAGAGTGAAGGAACACATCCGATGTCAAGAATGGGCGTGTATTGCAATCAGCTTTGTGTGAACATACAACGAATAAGTACAATCACTACATCAGGTTCAATAAGCCACATTTTCTCGCTAGGGAAAGAAGATATATTCCTAGAATGATCCACGAGGTTATTGAAATTCAAATCATTCAAATTTCAATAGAGAAATGGTTGAAAACTCTATCACCTGGGACTGGAAAATTAAAGTTTCAAATCCACCACATCAGAGAGCTGTCAGCTTATTCTGCAAGAATCCAGGGCAGTACTAGAGGCAATTAAGAAACAGATGGCGGTAGATTGATATAATTATTTTTTGTATCATCTGAAAGACAAATGCCATCTCTGTCTACATGGGACCACGGACTATTGTAAAGTGTCTGAAACGTCAGGTGTCCAAAAATGTATTTTCAAATACCAAGATATACGCGACTAATCCATTTAAAATAGCTTAAAAAAATCGCGTAAATCAAAGATCTTATTAAACTTATATCTTAAATATAGCTAACCAATAGTAGAATACATTTATTTTGTTCTATTTATTATATTATAGTCTTCATGTTCAGTATTATGTGTTAAGAACACATCGGTGCTCTTGCCCCTTGGGTACAGGAATTCTGGACCCAGTTGGAAATATTAATGAAAGAAATTATACCACGCTACTGTTGGCGTAATTTATTTATCAATTGATAACAGTCCTAAATATAAGTAAATAAGGGGACGTCATCTTAATAGTAATATTTTAAGAAAATCATTTGATTTATAATATAACAAAACGCTCTTCTTTAACTATTATTTGTCTTCCTTTGTTCGATGCCTATATAAGTCGGGAGTTAAAGCTATACGGGCCCCGACGACCCCATCACGGTAGCAAACGGAAAAATTGTAGGTAGGAATCACTCCACCCACACGACACACACACCGCCGTCGGCGGAAAAGACGGCGAAGTCCAGTTTATCTCACGGCCTGTCCATGCGTTGGCGCGGCCGGGTCCAACAGTTAGGGACTGTTAGACTTTATTAATGTCAATTTCCCCCAGTCGCGACTTCACGCCGCGGCTGGTTTGTTTAGAGTAGGGAAAATCCCCGGCCCGCTCGCCGACCGCTACCCGTGGTTCGAGCCTTGCAGGGAGCGCCTTTGCGGTCGTTCCTCTCAAGCAGCCACATCAGTGCTTGCTAAATTTCGCAGGATTAGAGCACCCTCTTCCCTGCCCCTCCCGGTGTCGTTGTAAAGATCAATAAGGTCAACAGCATGTAACTCCACGACAGAAGAAAAAGCTATACGGGGCTTTTTTACTCGTTGACTTCCGAATAGTATTCGTTGTTATAGCCCTAGACTTAATTCATGCTTTAAATAAGTTATGCATAGAAAATTTATTATTTAGATAGATATTGGGAGTAACAATAAAGTAGTAATAATAAACAAATTAAAAAAATATTCTACAAATTAAATACAGAGGGTATAAACATAAAAAATATTAATGTAATAAATAAGAGATCTTATTTTCTGCAACCTACAGGTACAATCATCCCCAATGCTGCCACAACTAATTGTAACAGAACGGTCACAGCCCAAGAAGAAATCCGAGTTGGACGCCCGCGGCCACCTCCCGACTATATGACTAGCGCCGCCCGCGAGACAGCGGTTCTAATGATAAGCTATCAAATTATCATATTCACTTTATATTTAATAATAAATTTTATTCTGGATTCATATTGTCTATAACTAAAGCAAAAAATTTTGTTTACTTTCTTGAAAATTATGGAGAGGTGTAGAACGAGTGCTAATATTTCTACAAAAAGAACTTGAAATTTGTTTAATAAATATCATATACACTGCCGTGTTTGGCATAGTTTTGTGTACTGACAAACGTTGCTATGGTAACGCGTATTTTATGCGTCAATGGGGATACTAGTACATTAAAAGAGGCCCCTCAAGTCCATGAGATCCTCCTATATTAAATCTTAAAACAGCTTAAAACAGCAGCAAATTAAGTTCTTAAAACAGCTTCACGCTTTATCCCGTATAACAGGTTAGGCATTCCAATATTATGCATGAAAACTATATTTATATTTTTTCTGTTCACCTCTCAATTTCTCTATACTAAGACTAATCAGAGACAGCCTAATGACTTCAAGACTTGTTTTCCGTCCAAAATCGAGAATGCGTTTTTAGTTGCAAACTCCACGCCGCGCTTTATCATAGAAAATAAATTTTACATATATAATTTTATATAGATCATTCCCCTGAGTGTTAATCACACCTACATTATGTCAAGTGTTCAGGTATTGTCTACCCTAATATCTTAGTTATGGCCCTAGGCCTTAAAATTATACTAATTTATGCTATCTATCAAGTGAATGTGAATCCAGATTAAAATAAACAAAGTTATATGGAAAGCCTTTTAATATTTACATACCTGTTTATAAAATAGATTAGATCAGCGATATATTGAATTAAAATATTTAATATTTTTGTAAATACATACAGCCTATATGAGCTTTATTTGTAAAAAAGCAAGAAATGTCATAATTATAATAAATAATTATTAATAAGAATTCTTATTGTGTCTAATAATACATGCTTTATTTTTTTGTATTATCTATCATACTTGTGCACATGTACAGTAAACAAATATGGTTTTCTAATATTCTTAATAAATATTGAAATAACTGCTAAAGATGTATTTTAAATGTATTTTGTGTAAAATAAAATAATATTTTTTTATAAATTGTTTCACAAAATAGCAAAGCAAATCGTTAGTTCTGTAGATACTTTGGGAGAATATATATCAATGTTCACTGTATACTGTTGTTTTATTACCTTAAGATATTTATATTTATTATGTAAAATGTAATTTCACTTTATTCTGTACAAAGTGTAGTTAGAGGCAACCTAATCCCAAGAACATGACCAAAATCAAGACATTGCATGTTAAGCTTTATATCTAATTACAATTAAATATTAGCTTCTTTGAATATGAAAATGAATTTTTATAAAAATATACATGAAAGATAGTAAAGATAGTATGTATTACAAGAAATAGTAATAAATATATATTACAAGAGCATTTGAAATTTGAAATAAAACACATTTGTACAATATAATATTTTATTAAATTACACTAAAATATAACCATTACATCACCTTATAATAAATAGGCTTACTCCATAGTTCATCTTGCCTTGTTTAATTTTTATTTACAGTCCAATGAATATTTTTCTATGAAGATTTGAATATCTGAAATAAACAAATCAACAAATCTTAGTATGTTGACTACAATTTATTTATCGTACAATTCCCTTTGAGTTGTTGTTGTTTAATACTTATTTATTAATTAGTAATTTAGTAATTTAAATATTATATTTAAAATTAGTTAGATTCTATAATTTTGAAATACTTGACTTATGCTTTTAACATACCGATAATAAAATATTTTTTTTACGTTCTTCTGTAGAGACGAGACTGTCAACTTCTTGAAGTTTTATCCAACCATAGTGAGTACCAGCAATAAACGGAACCATGACTATTATAGCGAGATTCTTCCTTACAAATTGGCGTATTTTCATTTTTACAATATTCTTTATTATTTTCAATGTTATAACCTATTTAATATTTGTCTGATTTTTACTCAAAGCAATTAAAAAGTATTGAAACTTCTTAAAACTCTTATAAATTAGCAACTTTTTTATTTGGTTGTTTAATGTTGTGTAATAAATTGTCAAATATGAAACTGTCAATGTCAACGCGTTTTGTTAAACTATATGAAATTAGTTTGTTTAATAAACAACAGTATTTTTATATATTTATTTTATAAAAAACAATAATTTCATAGTGAATGAAAATAAAGCTAAATAATAATAATGGCCACGTCAAATGTAAAAGAGCGATATCGAAACGATTTATCACCTGCATTTTCATTGCTTTTTAGCTCTTTTTTGAAAACCAATCAGAACAAAAGAGTGAATTTTTTCAGCCAATCACAAAGCGTTTATATTGACATATAAACATGCAGTTGGCATTTGCAGCAAGGGGAAACTTTCTTTAAAAACATGGTGGCATCTCAGTAAGAAAGGTGTACATTTTTACTAGTCATAATAAAATTTAGGAGGCTTATTAAGCGGGAGTGTTTGATACAATTTGTGAGTAAACGGCAACATATTAATAAATGAAATTCCTTAATATGTAAAGAAAAAATATTAATAAATAAAATAATTCCAGGTAAACACCAAACCAATAAGCTTCATACAAAATTAAGAATGACGTCTGAAGAAATCCAGATATCCGAAGAGTTGAAGGGGTGTTACGAGAATCTAATTGTAATTGACATTGGCGCAAATTTAACTAACAAGAAATACGGCCGTGATCTCGATTCGGTGGTGCAAAGAGCCAAAGATGCAGGTGCGTGCGATAATATTTTCATACTGAAAGTAGCGTGCAGGAATGTGATATACGTAACCGCTGAATAAATTAACACTATTTAAATTGGGAAAAAAAATAATATGAAATATTATTTCTGTAGTTTTCATACCAAAGAATGCTTTTTGTAATCCATTTCTGTGACTTTCAAATATGGATTGTAACAATAATATTGTGTAAATTTAGAATGGTATTTATTGAGTTTAGTATTTCAATTCTATATTTTCTTAGCTTATTTTTATATATATTTTTAATCACCATATCTTTTAGGTGTCCAGAAAATAATGGTAACAGGTACCTCAGTCCGCAGTAGTAAGGAAGCACTTAGATTGACCCGACTCTATCCTAGCACAATTTATTCTACAGCAGGTAAATAATACTTATTATTTTTTATTATTCATATTATATTTTTAAATAATTTATTTCTTCATACTTTCATTTCAAAATAGTTTCATGTTGATCATTTTTTTTTAAATATAGTTTTTAAAGAAAATCCATCACTCGAAAATATAACACACTGTTTTATTATTTTTCTTTCAAACACCAAAATCTCTACTCAATATCTAAGAACTCTATTAGTTTAAATAATTGGTGAGTGATCAGTCGGTCAAAATTATTTAAAAAAATTTGGTTTGGTTGTCTCTTGCATAATCCTTAAAAGATAAAGAGCTCACAGTGCCTCTCTCTCTATTTATAAGAATGAATCTCCGCCTAAGTCAAAATCTCCTATAAATGGAATGCTCTATAAGACACATGTGGGGATCTACTTATTATGCTATTTGAAATATTTACTATTCAACACAGAATTTCTCGATTATATCATAGAAATAATAAAAAAAATATTATCAGAAAGTAATGAAAAGAGCATTTTGACACTGGATTGTCTGCGACTACCCTGCTATAGCTAAAAGCTATAGATGATAAAAGAGCTAAAAGTTTTGGTTTGTTGTCGAGTGTAGAGGAAACTGTAATAGAGTATATTCAAATTGTCATCCAGCACAATAAAAACTTGGTTTTGTTTCAAAAAATAATAAGCAAATTTTTGATAATTTGCCATGAAACATTCAAAGCAGGGTTTTTAGCAGAAACAGGGTGGGAACAGGGTGTCTGAACTAGGGCTTCCAATCCCATTTCCTATGTTCAATCTTGGTATTTGCAGGATTGGGAATTTTCAATCCCGCGAGTTCTTGGTACTTGCAGGATCCTGCATAAAATATATATTAATGTTTACATAAGGCAAATGAAATAATCAATTAATTAACATAACTCACCTTTGCTAACGTTTTATAAGATTTTTAGATAGAACTATTTTTACATATTTTAAATGAAACTAATTTATAACGGATTCATCACATATATTTTGGTATTCGACAATATATTTTTGGAAATCTGACGTTTCGAACACGAGTCCGTGGTCGTCGTGGTTCGAAATGTTAGGTTTTCAAATACCAAAAAATGAGCGCTTAATCCGTTTAAAATAGTTTCATTTAAAATCGTTAAACTATCAAAAAGTTGAAACTAAACTGAAAAACCAAAAATATTATATCGTCTACGGCGCTATTATATACTAAATAATTAGAAACTTTGTCTGCTTAATGTTTGATTATTTAGTCAGCCTCAGCATTCGTTTGAAAATGTTTGTGAAGAAAACATACCATATCTAGTATTACGTCTTCCAAATCATATTTTAGAGGATATAGCTTTACCAATTCGCGTAAAAATCTGTAAAAATTCCACGGATCCAGCACCCGTAAACCCACAACTTACGAGATATCGCAATACCAAGATCTCGGTATTTCGAGACAAGAAGCCCTAGTCTGAAGAACCAAGATGTCTCTGATTTCCCAAATTTGCTAGAAAAAAAATTGTTATTTTTTTTAAATTGATCATTCTAAAACCACCCATTACATATAGGCTATTTGATATGCCTCATACAAATGGTATTATGTATCATGATATCAGACACTTGTTATATTTTAATAGTAAACCTGTTTTGAATTTAAAACGACAATTATGACAACTTTTATCGTAGCTCAGAAACAATTGCTTATTTAACCTGGTTAAAAAGGTATTTAATTTACCATCATATATATATATATATATATATATATATATATATGTGTGTGTGTGTTTATATATATGTATATATCATACTTACATTTACTGTCCGTTAAGCAGACATCATGGTACAGGGTGGATATATTTCACTTTGCACACGTTGCTTGTGTGTTCGATCCCAAAAAATTATTTTCATTTTCCATTCTGTTGAGATAAAAGGCGGCGTTAAGTTCTGCAGCGTTTTTTTTTCTAATTTGAGAGATTGTCTTTGCACTGTGCAGTGTAGTAATGTCCAAAAGTAATTGGTGACATCATGAGACAGATAATTGACTATGGGTTCGATCCTAGTTATTAATTCTTTCAATATGAGCTGACTGTGGAGAGCGGAATGTCTGATACGAGGTTGTATGTGTGAAAGACCCATGGTACTTGTTATGCGGGACAAGAGAGGAAAGTTAAAAACTATGGGATTCTCTACCTAGATTCTCTCCGACCTGACCTGACCTGCTAATTGAGATTACTTATTTATCTCGCATTGCAGGTGTACCCGGAGACAATATAGTGTCGATAAATTCAGTTGACTGCTTTCCGTCTAAATTCGATACATTGTATTTTCCGTTGCCCTTAGACTCGTTGGGCCCTGATAACTTCATGCGTGAACTTGTTTTTTTTTTATTCTAACAGGCGTTCACCCCCACGATGCCAAGTCGATGACGGAAGAGGAGTCGTGGGCGGAACTCCAAGCGACCGCATCAGCGCCTGAATGCGTCGCAGTTGGGGAGTGCGGGTTAAATTATACTAAGGATTTCTCCGAGCCGCATGTGCAGAGGGATGTGTTTAAACGGCAGGTGAGTATTTATATATATATATATATATATATATATATATATTCTTTATTGCACATTAACAGTTTTAGAGTAATTTTACATAATATAATTTTTTGTTTACGTTTATTTATTCAGTAATCATATAATAATATAAGTAATCATATTAAAATAGTTTCGTTTGAAATAATAGTGAAGTCTTAGTTGTAGCCTTGAAAATATATAAAATTTTCTGTGCTCGTTACTTCGCCCTCGTGGACTTTAACATATCTGGATCTTTGTTTTACTTCTAAGAAGGACGTATTGTCATTTTTCCTTATTATATTAGCTATCGAACAGTGAAAGTCCGGTGCAAAATTGGTCCAGTCTCTACAGAGATTAGACAGAACTAGCACATATATAGACAGACAAAATTTGAAAAAAATATTAATTTCTTATATATACCCTCTGTACATATATATTTAGTAATAAGCGGACACTCCAATTATATTGATTTGTATGGTATGTACAGATATCTAGATCTGTGTGTGTCGAATGAATTAATGTTAACTAAATTATGTTAAATTAATTATCTTCATACCAAATATTATACAAATATTCTAATTAATCTGATTTTGTACACTCACGCTTGGGTCTAATTGTATATTTAGAAGATTTTACTTGAATGGCGGTGCTTAGATTTTATTATAGAAAATTGTTGAGATATATCTTAATAGATTTATAGTAAGAGAGTCTCTATTGATAGAGGTTCTGGGAGAACAAATATAGCCTCTATTTGTTCTCCCAGAGCACCATAATTGTCATAAAAATGTTGAGAATATCGGGGGAGTGATTATATTTAAATTATTTTCACGTCCTAGCTCTGGTAAGACAAAGTGCGACCACGACCGGCCTCACACTAATTTTATCAACATTCTAATAAGTTTCCATTCCGATTTTAGGGACTGTTTGTTTGTCTTTAATAAGATCTTTGTTTTATACATCATAATTGTTATTTTTTTTAAAATACTATTACTTAAAACAATGTTTTTTTTTAGCTTCACGCTTTTATGCCGCATAGCAGGGTAAACAGAAAGTACCAAGTGTCAAGACACTCCGTACTTAGCTTTCTACCCATTTCGAGATATTGCGTGTTAAGTGGTGGAACTCAACGTCGCACTTTTTCTTACCAGATTCTTGAATATAATCACTCCCCCGAGTGGGGATCGAACCCACAACCGATCGCGTTTACAGTCGGACGCTGTCACACTGCGCCACGGCCGCTTATGCTTATTATGTTTGAATACCTTCTAACATTATCTCTTGATATACAGATGACATGTAGATCGGTATCGTTTAACCTCATTGATAAAAGCGATATTGATTTTAGGACATATGTAGTAGATACATATTATATCTAATAATCGTTTGGTGTTCAGAAGGAAATCGTTCTGTACTTTATGACTGTTGCTGTGGGTTCGATACCCAGGAAAAGAATAATTGTTTATTAATTTTATAGATATAACATAAAACATGGCGATAAGTTCTACCACTTAACACACAATGAATTCGGGCTGAAAGTAGAGGATAGGTTGTCTTAATATTAGATTATTGCTACAGACCCGTTAATGCAAAAAAGCCATAAAGTTATATTCTATAAGAGTATCTATTGAGTTTCTAGTCGGATGTTCTCAGAATAACTGCCTTCCAAATGAAATCTTTCCTAAGTAACACTAGTTTTATTTATATTTCTATAAAGAAGGGTTTCAGTTTTAACGCATTTTTATTGCTATTATGCTTTTGTGTGACGGAACAAAACGCCGCGCTTGGTCTTTTATTCCGCATATTTTGCTTTACGCTTTTATTCCGCATACCAGGGTACTTCGCATTTCATCGAATTCGAGATATTGCGTATTGAGTGATGGAACTCAACGCCGGACTTTGTCTTACCAGAGCGAGGAAGTTAAAATAATTTTGCATATATAAACACTCTCCCGAATGAGGATCGAACCCACAAACGATCGCGCTTACAATCACTGTCCCACTGCGCCACGACCGGCTTCTACTTTTACTTCACGCTACTTGCCTGGCCTCTCCTTTTACTTATATCTATTGAATAAAAAAAAACAACTGATGAACTTAGCGTGAAAATGTGCACACATATCCGGATTCAATGCGAATAAAATATATTCCTAGCATGTACTTTATCTTGTCAGGAAGGCAGGCAGTATAAATAATTTTTTAGTAAATGCTAGAACAACTGTACTACAATATCATATGACTATGTACACACTATTGTTACATATGTCAAAACAATTAAATACTAAGGGCCCATCCATACATTACGTCACAATTAGGAGGGAGGGGAGGAGGTCGACAAAGTGTTACATTGCTTGACACAACGATCTCATAAAAGGGACCAGATGTGATAAAGACGGGGAAGGGTCAAGGGAACAAATACATGGCATATATGAGAGGATGATTTGCCAAAATGATAGAGGAGAACAACTAGAGATAGAGAGGAATACCGACAGGCCTCGGCCGGTCCTCCATCCTTTTGGTAAATCGTCCTCTCACTCCTTGACTACCAAAAATGTAATGTATTTTCGAATACCGAAATATACGCCATTCATCTGTTTAAAATGGTTTCATTTAAAATGTGTAAAAATCGTGTGAATCCAAGATCTTATAATTATTTTCATGTGTTACTGATTAGCTTATGTGGTTTAAGATGCCTGTAGCACAGTAATGTAATCGCCATACTTATAACATATAATCTTGTAATGAAAAATCTTTAAACCTTAACTAGTGTTGTGTAATTCTTACGTCATATTACGTAAATCTTTAACTGATTACTGTTTTGATTCTTTCTTCTTGTTTTCACAAAAGTGGTAAGTGGTAAAGTATTATATAAGGCGATTTATTATAATTATTTACCGAGCCCCTTTGTTAGCAAAAGTAAGACACGCTCTTGACTCCTTCTATTATGTTTACGTAAATATTTTTATTTATTAACACTAGTATATATGGGAATCCCCGAAAATACATTCTGTTTCTAATAATAATAATGATAATAATAATTCTTTATTGTACACCCAACAAAGCAAAAAAAAAACGAGTTAAACATAAAAGAAAAAAAAAATAAGGTAACGGGTGTGTTCTTATCTCTCAATCTTTTTCGGGGGAGAGGAGAAACGGTTTCAGGGCTGGGCCTACTGACCGTGGTCTCGTTAACCACCCATGAATATGGGTGGGTCTACGGCGGGTGGGACGGCACCTGAGCCGTCATCAACTCGCCCCGTAGACCCAGTGATAGAGGATAGTGGAGGTCATGAATAAGGCACAAAAATAAGATAACGGATAGAAATGCAATATACACAAAAATGGTATAAAAAAAAGAAATAAGAAAATTAAAATAATAATTAAATATTACAATAATATTTATAAATTTATATATGTATTCATACAAGTTATATATAATCCATAAATACATACATACTTACCTATTTTTGTTGCCATATTAATTGTAAAAATAAAGTAAATGACTATTGCTGACATAACTAAATCCAATGTCATCAATAATAATCAAATCAAAGACGCCCTCCCTATACAGCTTATGAAATACTTGAAAAACCCTCTAATTAGGGGTAATTGTACCCTCCTTTTAATAAGTAGGATTGGTGAAGAGAATATAATTTTAAAATTCTTCATACTCCAGTTAACTTAGCGCTTTTATATAACGGTAAAATGAAAGAAAGTCCAAACTATAATTCCGCACCAGGCGTGAATAGGTTGATAAATCAAAAATCCTTTAAGCGTTTTTAAGTGTCAATTTTGTCTTGAAGTAAAAGAGGTAATTATTAATTTATAAAACGTTTGCGCGATGAAATAGACATATCGATTTAGTTGTTTATTCGCTTTATAAATATAGCATTACTGACGCCTATTGTGATTTTAGAAAAAAAAAATGTGCAAGTCGACGTATTAATTTATTTAAACTTGGTACGGAATGGTCCTAACAAATGGGGATCGACACTTCACGTGTTGGATCTGACTGACATGTGTCAGTTATCATCGCATCGCTCCTAAGTCAGTCATGTTGATAATGTTTCCAATTATGATTTTGCCTTGTGTATTCTTTTATTTTTTAGTTTTAGCTTCCCGCATAAAATATAATATAGTTTAAGAAATATTATAATATATTTCCATGCGGGAAGCTAAAAATAACATTTGTGTAGTATAGAAATAAATACTTAGTTCGGCTTCTGAACTCACGACTTCCTGCATATTAAACGGTTGCTCCATCCGTTGTGAATTATATTGAGTTATTTAGAGAATTATTAGCGATCGCTCGGTCTATTTGCAGACGCATTGTCTTCGACGTTTAACCCCGGTGACGCGTAACTTGTCAAATGTATGGTCATGTGTTTAATGTTTAATTTATTAATGTATTATTAAGAAAAGTATTGTTAATCTTTATTTCTTTATCGTATAACATTTATCAACTATGCCAAGTTAGTAATAGCGCATTGGGACAGCGTCTGACTGTCAACACGATTGGTTGTGTGTTCGATGCTCACTCGCGGAAATGATTATATTTAAATTATTTTTATTTCCTCAGTCTGGTAAGATAAAGCGCGGCGTTGAGTACTGCTACGCAGTGTATCGAATTCGGCGAAAGACGGAGTACAGAGTGTCTTGACACTTGGTACTTTTCCTGTCAACCCTGCTATGCGGGATGAAAGCGTGAGAACTAAAATAGACATGTTATATGATATGTTATAAGTATATTTCTCCAATGTACATTTGAACCTTTACTCATCAATAAAACCAATCACGTTGTAATTTCGTCACAAGCCTATATACCTAACCTGTAAGCTTTCGTAATTTTGTAATTTACCAAGCATTCTATTTTCCTTGTGGCAAAACCACAGTGAAAATGATGAATTGTATATTAAAAAAGTGGCAAATGACGTAAACGTACGCAATGTGAGTGTTAATTCTGACAATACTTTTTTTTAATATAAAATTTATTGCACTACAGTACACTGGGTGTGTGTGTATCTGTTTTTTCCGTTATTGTTATTAATTTGCTCATTTGCGTATAAGCGTCAGCGTGCGTCAGCTACTTAGATACTAAGATATATATATATATATATATATATATTTGTGTCTATAGTGTTTGAGTATAGGATTAACAATATTTTAGTTATGCGATGCAATTTCTCTTGCTTTTATTTCTCGCCTTTCTTGGTCACTGTCATTTATTATTTTATTCTCTTAAATAATTAGATTTAAGCTTTTCTACATATTTTATCGCCATTGTATGACAAATTGTCCTAACTGACGTATTAAAAGACAAATAGAATGTATCTACAACTATTGCCTTGATTCACTTCTTAATTGCGTCACAATACTGTCCGAGTGCTGGTTACATTTACATATTGTGGTTTAGCAACGATTTATCCCGCATGGCAGGTTAGTCAGAGGCAACCTAGTGTCCAGACACTCCGTTGATTTCTTTCTGCACGAAATCGAGACAATGCGCGCAATGTGAGAGGCAAACTCAACACCGCGCTTTATGTCACCAGGGCGGTGGTATGAAAATAAACCAACCACGCACGCGCTCTGCCACTGCGCCACCATGGTTGCTTATATTGCATTTTCTAAGAAAATTACATTTACGTTGTTATACAATGGTGGTATAAACTAGCTAATTCATGATTAACAGTTTGAGCCGGTCAATTAACATGCGAGGTTATAAATAGCTTGCTTGCGGTTGTAAATAACACGCATTCGATGCTATTGTATGTATGTATGAATTTAGATTTATATATGAGGCTAGGCTTGTTATACTCCACATGACTAGAAAAATCAAATATTAGAAGACGAGCTATGCCCGCGATTTTGTCTGAGTGTAATTCAAAATCTTGAGACGTTAATCCTATATTTATAAAATAAAAGTAGCCAAGTTATATATTATTACATCAGCTAGTTACCAGTCAGTCGCGTCAATATCGGCTTAGCCCTTCTAGTGATTAAACGTTGTTCCGGTTAATCTCTAGAACGGCTAAACACAGACAAAACTTGTGAAATATAATATTTTGGTATATGTACCGAGTATGTACATATGCATTAAGTAAAAAGGGATTTAATATGACAAACAGACACTCCAATTTTATTTATTTGTATATATACATTTTGTATATATACATATATTTGAAGAAACGTATAAAAATTAAAACACACCAGGATTCACTTTTTGAAAATCGTTCAAGCGCTTTGACCAATAAGCCATACGTTCTACTTACACCTGCGTCGAAATTCGGTCTCTTTGTTATATGTTGAAATTTGTATAATTTATCTATGTTGTTAGCATCGCTGTAGAGAGATTTTTACACATAATTCTGCTACCCCAAGATCATTTCTAAGAAATTATCGTTTGGAAATAGAAAATGCTTTTTTTTTAATATTTAACTATTTTTAAAGTATTATTCCCCACTAAGGACTAGAAAACATATTTGAACAAAATTGCTGCGTTCAAATTTATTTACGTTCTAATTTTCAAAAATGAAATGAAAATTTATATATGTTTAAAAATTGAAATATTATATATATTTTAGGATAAGACAAGACGTTATGTAGAATTCTTCTCCTATCCTTTGTCTATTGTTGTCCGTGTCTTTTCCAACGAGGATAAAGAAATAGCCTATATTGATGATGTACGTTTTTGGTATTATTTTACACATTTTATATGAAACAAACGGAAAAATTGAACAGCCTTGAAATATATTACCTAATATATTGTATATATAATTGTAATAAAGATATCACCATGTATATGCCCACAATAATTCTTTATCATTTAATTATGTATATACTTTGAATTAATGTCAAAATAAATATAGTATAGTTTTAAATGTATTAGTTGTCACAAACTACGGGCCATGTAATAAGTAACTGTAAAATAATAGTTCATATAAAGAATATCTATATTAATGAAATTACTTAATTCGTGATTGGTTCAGACAAAAATCACCAATCACCAAGTTTTATTATTTTTTTCTATTTATAGTTAGACAACCTAGTGTCAAGACTCTCCGTTGACTGCTTTCCGTCCGAAATCAAGACACTGCGTGTTGAGTGGCAACGTCGCGCTCCGTCCTACCAGTGCCTTGAATTGAAAAGTAATTTTAAATATAATCATTTACCCAATTGGGAATCGAACCCACAACCAATCGCGCTTACAATCGGTGTTCTAAAATATATATGTACGACAGTTTAAAAACAGCTGGTGTGCGTTCAAAAGTATAAGTAACGGAAGCTGCGTGATAAATCTCTCAGTAAATCTCGGGATTCATTGAAATGATCTTGAAAAGGTCAAATCGATCTTACTACTGGCAACTCTCTATTGGATATTTGAAATTTAATTTTAAATATGTATTGTTTATATCCTACTGATAATATAAAAAAGAAAGTTTGTAAGGTTGGTTGTATGTTTGTATGTTACTCTTCCACGCATAAATTACTGAACATATTTAGATAAAACTTTAATGTTAATAATACGTGATTTGGTCTATGTATAATAATAACTATGAAATGCTAAACAGTTTATTTTCACCACACCACGTAAGCGGAATCTGTACTACATTATATAAGTAATTGATGTTATATTATTCGTGAAGCAAACTTTTATTAGACAGGAAGTACCTAGTGTAGTACTCCGTTTTCCGCCTTCCGCTTAATGTGACAAGTTATTCCTTATCAAAATCTGTCAAGAGATAAGCCGGAACAAAGAGACAGACGGACAAAAATTATTAAAATTATATTTTGGTATATGTACCGCGTATATAGTGCAGATATGCATTTACTAAAAAACGATTATTTGAATATTACAAACGGACACTAGTATTTTATTTATTTGTATAGATCATTAAAATAAATACTGTACTGTCTATTATGTAATTTTGTATATCTTTTGATAAAATTTAATAACACGCAGCTAGAAAAAACACTTGCTTTCCACGGAAATTAGTACAATACTATGAACAAAATATAGCTGATTGAAACTGAACAAACGAATAAATAAACTTTTCAGGTTTATTATTTATATAAATAATTCTAATCAGAATGCTAATGACAATCAGATCAACAGACAGATAGACAAAAAATATAATTTTGTTGATATTACATCGTTTACCATATATAATATTATATATAATTTTATATGCGTTTCGTAAAAAGCGGTCATTTTCATATTAAAATTATCATCTGTCTGTGTGTTGATCTGGTTGTTTCCGCTAATCTCTGGAAAGGCTAGGCTGAGTTTAATGGGATTTTGTGGGAGTGATTTAGACTACTTTTATTTTAAAATAAATATCCAGGCAAGTTAAATTCCATGCAGATGGATTCTATCTTTTAGGACACAGTTCGTATTATTATAGATAAATTCTTAAACATACTACATATTAAAGCTCTTTATAGATATAGATTCTATAAAAATCCATATAAAATTCGTTAGCTCCTGACACTGTCTTGCTTTATTCGTTCAATGACACGCCGTTGATCACCAACTATATTTAGCTCGAACGCTTGTGTTTAGTCTTCGATGATCTAACATGTGTTACTTTAAACTTATGAATTTATCTATTAAGATTGATCGTTGGAATTTAGGAGTTCTTAATATATACATACATATATGTAGATATATTAAAATTTTAGTTGCAGTTAGGTATTGACTTATTAGCATTGTCTATATATCTCGCGGAGATATAGATTTTTTTTTAAATGTAATCATTCCCCAATGTCGAAAACAAACCCACCACCGACCACGTTTACTCCCAGACTCTGTTCCACTGCACTACAATGCCCTCAACGAGAATAACAATACATGATATATATTAATACGTGAAACAAATAAAGAAAACCGAGTCCCACCGGTACTTATTATAACCACGTAATAAGATTTGCATTAAACGTTATAGAGTTTAGACGAACGGCTTGTCCTCGTACGTACTTTATCTAATTAAAAACTAAGACGTAACTGTGTTTTAATAATTACTTGCGAACGGCCTAGTGGTTATTCAGGTTAGGAAATGGAGAAAGTGTTTTGAGTAAAATAATTTATTAACATGATAAATATAAACACTTTTACTATGAGATGTGCGATTCTTTGGAATGAATTACCTACAGTAGTTTGATACTAAGTCACTCTTTATTTTCATAAAATGTTTGAAAGAGCCTTTTTTATTTGGTATGTATATGTATTGAGGCCGGTGGTGGTGGAGTGGGACAGCGCCTGAGTGTAAACGCGATCGGTTATGGGTTCGATCTCTAATCGGCGGAGTGATTATATTTAAATTATTTTCATTTCATCGCTCTGGTAAGACAAAGTGTGGCGTTGAGTTCCACTATTCAACACGCAATGTCTCGAAAATGGGAGATAGTGTATTAGCGCAAATAGACAATATGGTATGGCAATTCACGGTTTTGATCCCGCATAATAGGGTAGACAAGAAGTACCTAGTGTCATGACACTCCGTACTTCACTATCATATTTTTTAATTTACAATACCTACCATATTTTTTAATTTAAAATAACATGCTATCATATTCTTTCCAGGTGGAAATGGCTTGCGAACTCAGAAAGCCTCTCTTCGTACACGAAAAGGAAGCTCAGGACGATCTCATAAAAATATTAGACGAATTCGGCAACCGCTTGCCCCCAATCGTCATTCATTCCTTCACGGGATCCGTAGAGCAGGGCCTGAAGTATATAGAAAAGGGCTTCTATTTAGGTATAACAGGGTATATATGTAAGGACAAGTCGGACGGAGGGATAAGGAGACTTCTCTCGGAGAGGATATTGCCGTTGGACAAGTTGTTGGTGGAAACGGACTCGCCGTTCATGTACCCTAACATGAGGGCATCCAAACTGCCGTTGCACGTGAAGGACTCTTTAACTGAAAGGTGAGTTAGAGTTCTTGTGGGTAGTTTTAGTTTTTTTTTGTGTATTTATATTTGCAAACTTTTTTTCATTTTCTTGGACTTTGTAGGTAATGGACGGACTTTGTGTGTACTATATGTTATATTAAGAGTAGTTTCACGCTTTATCACTTATAACAGGGCAGCTTTTTTTCATGACACGAGATGGGTAATGCCGAACGGTCTTAAGCTGGGGACCGGCACGAACTGTCTGTATGACCACTAAAACCTTCTCCTCCCCTGTCATTAGCAGGGTCGCGGGAAGCTAACGTGACAGTCTGAGTTGACCTTGACAGCTTAGTGTCCAGACATTCTATTGACTTAACGGAAACTGTGTCGGAAACGGAAACAGACACACAGATAAAAATAAAAAAAATGCTATTTTGGTGTAGAGGCCGGTCGTGGCGTAGTGAGACAGCGTCTGACTGTAAACACGATCGATTGTATGTTCGATTCCTCTTGGGGGAGTGGGAAACGAATTCGAGATCAACACGCAATGTCACGAATTCGGTGGAAAGCGAAGTACGGTGTGTTTTGACACTAGGTACTTTCTGTCTACCTTGCTATGCGGGATATACCGTGTATACATAGATATGCATTTAGTGGGACGCAATAGAAAATTAGAAACAGACACTCCAGTTTTATACAGATGTTTTGCATAAATTCATTATATTTTTTCGTTAGTTACATATATTGTTAATCTATTGAAAAAAGCATTATATTGTTGTGTTGTGTTATCAAAGAATATTCGTTACAAGCAAAATAGCAGAAAATAAACCACGTTTTTTTATTTACATTTCACTACATTGCTCAAAAGTATATTATCAGTTTCTGTCACCTTTATACTAAAACGTCTTTTATATATCTATTGAGATACTGAGAGATTATGATTAAGTTGATAAGTACGTTATTAGGTGTATTTACCCGAAACCATTTAGGTATTGTATATCTTAGGCTTAAATATGCTTTTTAATTGGATTTAGACCCTCGTAGTTCAGTGGTACAGTGTCTGAATGTAACCAACCGCAATCACTTGTGGGTACGATTCCTACTTGGGGATATGGATTATATTTATTTTATTTTCGTATCTCCGCTCTGGTCAGATAAAGAGGGGTGTAGAGTTTCATAGTACTTTTTTTTTAGCTTCACGCTTTATCCCTTGCGGGGCAGTCAGAAAGAACAGAGCGCCAAACGCTACGGTCCCTACATACCTCTGTCGCCCTGTCCACAGTCATTATCCTCTTCATACATGCCCTTCGGATGGTCCTCGTGCTTTTTACGTGACCGAGGTCTCCCCCGACCTCTCGTACCACTCACCTATGCTTCATAAACCTTTCTTGCCATTCTTTCATCACTCATTCTCTCAACTTGCCCAAACCACCTGAGCACGTTCTTCATTCTTACCATGACCTGCCATTCTGCGTATCTCCTCGCTGCATCTCTTCATAGTACTTAAAATGAAAATACCTCGAAATCAGTTGGAAAGAGAAATGGAGTGTCTTTACACTATCTCTGTGATATTTCTGCCATGCAGGATAAAGCGTGAATCGCGTATATTAGTACGCCGTGGTCACAGGTAGACGTGACCACGGACTACTGTAAAGCGTTCGAAACGAAAGATGTATTTTCAAATACTAAAATATACGCAATTAATCCTTTTAAAATAGTTTCATTTAAAGCGTGTAAAAATTGCAAAAATCAAAGATCTTAATTAATAACCCTACAAATAATAATCTCCCTTCAACAATTTTTCACCTAGATCGATGAATTTCGTGAATCGCTACTGCACCTTCCAAAGAAACGAGCCCTGCGCTCTTCCCGCCATAGTGGAACTGATAGCTGGTTTCCTCGGAGAAAAGCCCGAGGATGTAGCTCTGGCCACCGCATTTAATGCCTTGAAACTGTTTGGACTGAGTCAGTAAGTTGGTGTTACACTCACTTGGGCTGGACTTTAAACGGTCCTCTTGACTAACCAACTCGTCAAGTTTAGACTGTAACAGCATTTATATTTTGGATTCAATGTCTAGAATATCTGGTGAAAAGTAAATTTTGTAAATTTTTAAATATATGAGATTTTTTTGTGTTTAAAATGAATATTGTATGATTTCCGTTCTTAGTGATTTTGTGTTTTGTGCATTCAATTCGATTTCATGTAAATCGAATTTTTATTATGTGCAGATATTTTTTTTCTTAACATTTATTCTAGCATCGAATTGGAAGTATCGTGATTTTTTTAAACGGTGAAGTCTAAACTGCCCAAGTTATTTTTTTTTAGCAAGTGTCGCCTACGGCCTCATTGTGTATTGTGCCTTAAATGTTGTTGAATTATCGAAATATTATCGAATGTTACCTTTTAAGAGATTTATGTGGACTTTTATTATTGTTCGTTTCTTCAGACGTCAAACGCGAATCGACCACGAAAATGAAAAAAAAAATATGACAATTTTAATTAGAATTATGAATTGTATTATAGAATTCGTTAAAACGGGGCAAATGGCAATATTTGATTATATTTACTGAACAAATTTTGATGACATTTCTTGGTATATTTTGAAGAAAACGCCAAGAATGATTAAAATACGTAACGCTAATTTGTCCCTATCAACGCTTTTGTAGCGCGATGAGGCTATTTTATATAAAAAAAAATAGAAAATTAAAAAAAAATGTATACAACCATTAACAAATCTTGCCATCGACTATTATTATTTGCCTCCCAAAATAAGTTCCCGTTTTTTTTAATTTTCTTAATTTATTGTAAAAAAAGAAGGATTTTGCAAATTCATTTTTTTTAATATAATAATTCAAGCGTACCTGAACGCTTGATGATAATGCCATTAATTAATTAAAATATTGCATAATAATGTGTTTTTTTTATCTGTGGTTATGTTATAATTTTTTTTTATATACTCTACGTATAGCTTTTTTTTGTAGCGTTTTTGCACATGCCTTACTATTTTAAGATGTAAGTTTTTAAAAATGTGCCTGATTTATTTGAAATGGCACATTTTTTTTAAATATGGTGGCAATATATATATGGCAGCCTTAGTCATAATGATCTCAATAATCTAACTGTATAGAGATAATTTTTAACAAAAAAAAAAACAATTTCACGTAAATATAAAATTTGACAGTGTGTCTGTTCGTACGTTCGTATTTATTTTTGAGTCGAGTTTTATAGTTACGTAGTTATTATTATTAATTTTTCGTCTCGACCATGAACTCCCTACCCCTCGGGGAAGCCCCGTTTTATATTCCACTGGGAAAGTTATAGCCCTTTATTATGTGACTATTGCCACTATATTCGCACGGTTTTAGTTTTAAGATTATATTTTTTTTAATTTTATTAATATTGGAATTTCGTACAGATAAGTAGAAAAATGCAACATTTTGGGTGATTTTAAAGTAATATTTACAATTTTATACTTTTTTGTGCGAAATTACTGTATATATAAGTGTTTTTCTTCTTTCCTCTGCGCAGAGTATTCCTATTCGAATAGTAAAGCATCGAATGTAAGTATACTTGTAAATAAATAAACGTCGTTAAACGCTGTTGGTCACAACGATGTCAAAAGACTGCGGGGTTTAATTAGACAATCGAAATCGATGTCATATTTATTATTATATTATACATTTTATTATACAAATAGATACACTAAGTAGGCAATATGGCGGTTTAAATTAGACCAGTTGTTTTTTTTTTCTCAGTTAATATCTATATTTTTTGACAATTTGTATGTAAAGTAAGATTTTAATGGATTTCATATTTAAAAATGTACTAATAAAACGTGTTTATTTATGTCTATAATTAGTTAAGATGACGCGTTTTTTTTTTGGTACATTTTTGAATATTTGAATTCATATGTATTGTAATTGTAATGTAGTGCCTTCGACAAACGTCCTTTTGTGATACATTATTATTTTTTTTTCTTAGATTGTACAGATTATTTCTTTCAATAAAATGGAAAATTGTAATTTTTGTTGTTTTATTTAATTTTATATTAGTCTGTGGCATTAACTGTTTTTTTTTAGATGGGAAATATAGTGTATTATTATACGCCCAGGCCGCGCGCAAAATGACATTTAGAAGTACTAAATAGAAAATTATCAATACATTATGTATAATAAATTACTGAATAACATATTCAAAAAATTTAAAACCCGATTGAAATATAATCACTCTCCCGAGTTGGAATTGAACCAAAAACCAATCGCGTTTACAGTCAGACGCTGTCGCACTGCGCCACGATCGGCCATCGAAATGAATTACCGAGTACCAAATTATACGCGATTAATCTGTTTAAAATAGTTTCATTTAAAACGTAGAAAATAACGTAAAGATAAAAGATCTTATTCTTTCATATACTTGTATAAATATCTATAAATTTTGATACTTATTAACTTAACGCTTTTATCCCGCATAGCAGGATAGACAGGAAGCACTTAGTGTCAAGACACTCCGTACCCCGCTTTCCAGCTTTTCCTTTCTTTAAATATATTATTCGTATCCCAAGCCATTAACACAAGTTTACATCACTCGTGATATGGCATAGTATATGATACTAATTAGATTTATTCACGAATATCTTAATATACTAAGTATATATGAATTTTCAGTTAACTTTAAAAGTGAAGTATTTTTATTGGAAAATAGTAAATAAAATAATATTAATTTTTCTATTAATTATTACGAAAAAAAAACATTTTTTTTAACATTACACTTTAATATTTAACCTAAAAATATACCAATAATAGTAACTAAAACACTAGCTCTTATCCAGTTTCCTGACAACCCCTGGCGGGGGTGACGTCAGCACTTTACGGGATAGCCTGATCTGTCCTGACACGGGGTCCCTACCGAAGTACTTTACTTGTATCTCTGATCCCACGTCGAGACCTAACACTGAAGGGTGCATTATCTGAAACAAAAAAAACATCAAAGTAGAGTATGACGTCCATCTTTGAAGGAAACCTTGATCAAGTGAGGAGATAATTCATATTATGATACCGATTTACTTACATTCTATATATATATATATATATATATTTTTTTTTTAACTAGATGCTTTCAAAGTACCTAGTGTCAAGACACTCCATACTTCGCTTTCCACCGAATTCGAGACATTGCGTGTTGAGTGGTGGAAGTCAACGCCGCAGTTTGTCTTACCAGAGCGAGGAAGTGAATATAATTTCTAAATATAATCAACCAATCGCTTTTGCAGTCAGACGCTGTCTCAGTGCAACACGACCAATTTAAACAAAAAATAGGTAAATACGATATTAGTTCTCATTTTAATTTAATCAGTCCCTCGAGTGGGAATCGAACCCACAACCTATCGTATTTACAGTCGGACGTTATCCCACATCTCAATTTTTAGTTATTATAAACCTTAAAAATACTTTATAAATTAAAAATCATGAAAACTTTTTTAATATTACATGGTTTAAATAAAAACTAAGCAGATCAAAAAGCCATTCCTAGATCAGTGGGACAGCGTCTGACTGTAAACGCGATTGGTCGTGGGTTCCATGCCCAGTCGGGCGAATAATTAATATGTATATTTTCATTTCATCACTTTGGTAAGGTAAAACGGGGCGCTTCCCAGTCAACATATAATATCTTCAATTCGGTCGAAAAGCAGTCAACGGAGTGTCTGGGCACTAAGTTGTCTCTGACTGAACAAGCTTCAAGCTTCTTTATCACGCTTAGCTGGGTAAGCGGGATAAAGAAGCTTGAAACTGCTTTTATTTTAAACCTATTTTTTATTATAGCGTTTACTAGCTTTTAATTATAGACTATAGGCAAGTCTCAAACGAGATTTTCTCAAACATCCCATGAAATCATGAAAAAAAAACAAATTTTACTTGTTATATATATAAAAAAAAAAACAAAACAAAACAAACAATCAACGCAACCAAATCAACTCGGTAGTGTCGGTACAAAACTAAACCCTAACCGGGAATCGAACTCCCTACCACTGTTCACACTCCATTCATAGACTCACCTTCCTGTGATCCAGTTGTGTGTTGTGTACCAGCGCGGGCGCCATACCGTTGTATAGAGTCACTAGGACACCTATATCTTTGATTTCCACCACCTGAAACAAATTATAATTTCAATTTGTCTGTGTGTTTGTTGCGGCTAATATCTGGAACGGCTAGAACAATTTCGATGGAATTTTCACTGGTAGATAGCTGATTTAATAAGGAGAGTAACTTAGGCTACTTTAATTTTAGATTTTTTTTAGCTTCACGCTTTCATTCCGCATAGCAGGGTAGACGGAGAGTACCTAGAGTCAAGACGCTCCGTACTTCGCTTTCCACCGAATCGAGACATTGCGTGCTTTACTAGAGCGAGGAAGTGAAAATAATTTAAATATAATCACTCCCCCGAGTGGGTATAGAACCCACAACCGATCGCGTTTACAGTCAGACGTCAGTTTGTCCAACTGAACCACGACCGGCCGCATAATAGAATAATTTTAGATTTATAACACAAATATCCAAAGATATTAAATTTCATACAGCTAATTTTATATAATAAAAATAACCTTAGCAGTGTAAATAGCTCCGAATTCCAGTTCCGGCGTTCGTCCCGCGGTGAGCGCGGCTTCGATTCTTGCCCGCGCTTCGTCCATGGCGTGTTGTGATGGCGCGAATACTCTATACTTTGTGTCATCTATTGGGCTTATCTATGGAAATAAATAATTAGTAATTTGAAAAAGTTTTCTGTTACATGTAAAGCATTAAAAATAATAAAAAAAGTTTTTAATAAAAGTAATTTTTTAGCTTTACGCTTTTATCGCGCATAGCAGGATAAACAGATAGTACCTAGTGTCAAGACACTCCGTACTTCCCTTTCCACTGAATTGGAGATATTTCGAGTTGATTGGTGGAATTCAACGCCGCGAAACGTGAACTCTAAAAACCAGAACGAGGAAGTGAAAATAATTTTTAAATGTAATCACTCGCCCGAGTGGGGATCGAACCCACAACCGATCGCGTTTACAGTCGGACGCTGTCCCACTGCGCCACGACCGGCCTCTAGTTTAATTAATTTAATTTAGAAGTAATTTATATAAATAGAAAATGAATAAGAGAGAAAAGATAGATGACACTTATTTTCAGTCACACCCTTACACTAGCAATTATAACAATGAAAACAAGAACAAGAAGAACATAACAAATTCCAATTATTTACCTAAATATATATGTTTTAAATACATATAAATACACATACTAACGTATAGAAAAGCTAAAAAAACATAAAGTATGAACATTTTAAATTGAAAAAAGAAACAAACATGAATAAATATAAATCATTATAGTAAAAAAATAAAAATTCATTAAAAATTTATATTCACAGAAAAGATTAATATTTGAACATAGCGGGTCTCGAACCCGCACCATCTAAGCGTTTTAGCGTTAAATACTTTCATAATGTGAGATGAAATAAATTACAATAAAATTTAAAAAAAAACACTTTCAGTATTACATTACCAAAGAAATTAACATTTTTCAAGAGAAGAGCACGGACAATGGAGGCGAGGGCCTCTCAATCCTACACAAAGCCACAAAGGAACTTTCTCTTACCTGTACACCGGTCTCTATATAAAGCCTTTTGAGATTAGATCCGCCGACCCCCAACAACTTGGACCGTTTGTGGACTTCCACTTCTATTTCTTCTATCACAGGCATATTCTCTTTACGGTCTTGTCTACAAAAAATATTAACTTTTTCTTATTATAAAGTGGAACAACTGGTGGTTGTGGGTTCGATTCTCACTCGAGGGAATGATTATATTGAAAATAAAAATATATTATCATTTCTCCGCTCTGGTAAGACAAAGTGTAGCCACTCAACATGCAATGTCTAAATTTCGAGCAGTAAGCGGTTGACAACCCAGTGTCAAGACACTAGTCTTGACACTGGGTTGTCTTTGACTGCTAAGCAGAATAAAGCGTCAAGCGCCATTTTAATTAATTATCATTATAGCTAAATTCCATGAAACCTTTATAATATTTAGTCTCTGAGTTCTTCTGATACATAACTTATATTATTATAAGAGTTACATCAAATTAAGTTCAGTTGTTTTTGATTGAAGGAGTAAATCTATAAGAAGAATCTCAAGGTTTTCATAGAAAACAAATCAAGGGGGACCTTCAGCCATACCGTTTTCTTATTTTCTTTGTCTAAGTGAAGAACGTTATAAATATGAGATTCATATCAAGGATAGGATAGAGAAAGCTAGGATATATCAAATTATTTTTTTTAATAAAAAAAAATAGAATCACCAAATTGTATTAGATACTTGGAATTCTTTGGACGATGTATAAATAGCAGATTGAGATAAAATATGACCAGAATGACACAATGCTACGTCATTTGTTCTTTTGCAGTCTTTGTTTGCTTTTTTTTGGCTTCACGCATTTTATCCCGCATAGCAGGGTAGAGAGAAAGTGCAGTACCTAGTGTCAAGACACTCCGTACTTCGGTTACCACCGAATCCGAGACATTACGTGTTGAGTGGTGGAACTCAACGTCGCACTTTGTCTTACCAAAGCGATGAAGTGAAAATAATTTAAATATAATCACTCCTTCGAGTGGGAATCGAACCCACAACCGATCGCATTTACAGTCAGATGTTGTCTCAGAGCGCCATGAACGGCCACAGCAGTTTTTTCTATCGGAATAAAGAAGAGAGATCGGAGAGAAAATAAACGAAGAAAAAGCAGGTTCACGCTTTATCCCGCATAGGAGGGTAGTCAGACAAAACCTAGTGTCAAGGCACTCTGTTAAAAAAATGATAATTAGGAAAACCAATTAATATGACACTAGTAATGTACCTTGGTTTATCAATACACTGATTCATGATATCGATAATCTTGCTCTTAGCATCGGAAGCCCTTTGTACTGATTCCATCACTATTTTGAGGGGGAGTCCTGGTATTTTAACGTCCGCTTGTAGTGCGGTAATGCCTTTCTTTGTACCAGCTATTTTGAAGTCCATATCACCCATGTAGTCTTCTATGCCCTGGAAGTCAAATTTTTATATTTTTTTTATAGAAAGGTAGAAAAAAGAGAGAAGAAAGAATACACTCGCTAAGAACTGATTTTGCAACAGAAGGAAGGACCACGGACTCTCTTTTTTCATTTTTTTCTCTCTCTCGTATGGTAACACAGTCAGTTATACAATTTTAGACTTTTGGTAAGTGAAAATTATCATTGTCAGGCAAAAACATATTTCACGACAGGGCCGGATCAAGTGTATATAATTGTTTTGGCAATTAAGTTAAAATTAGCTAGGTTGAAAATAAGAAACGATTGTTTATATCAAGCACAGTTATATGTACCTTGATCTACATATGTTCATAGTATTTTATATAGTTTAATACGCGGGGAATAGTGAGAATTTTTTTTAGCTTCACGTTTTTATCCCGCATGGCAGAGTAGACAAAAATACCTAGTGTCAAGACACTCCGTATTCCGCTTACCACCGAATTCGAAACATTGCGTATTGAGCGCTGGAACTCAACGCAGCACTTTGTCTTACCAGAGCGAGGAAGTAAAAAAATAATATAAATATAATCACTCTCCCGATTAGGAATGGAACCCACAACCGATCGCCACTGCGCCAGATATTAAATATATAAAACAAAACAAACAGACTCACTAACAAATCAGTAAGTATTCTATAATCACTGATATGCCCGCTTTCGTCCGTCCTGGTGACCAGCCCCACGGCCACGCCCGCCGCCGCCGCCAGCAGCGGCACCCCCGCGTCGAGCAGCGCTAGGGAGCCCCCGCATACGGACGCCATTGAACTAGAACCTGGAAATTAAAAAAAATTATAGCTCTGGACTTTAGTGAAGTAAAACTTATTTTTTTTAAATATTTAATTAAATAGCACTCATTATTCTCAAACGATATTAAAATATATTAAAATTATAACAATATTTAGATAGTTGAAGCTCGTTAAAATCTCTCTACAGAGTTGTAACCTTATAAATAAGACACTCCATTTTTCACATTAATAATGGAATTATATAATAATTTACTTAAAAAATCAGTATAAAATCAATTAATTTTCATATTCTATATACATCAGTAATTATTTACAAGGAAATACTAATCTCGCATTCTTCCACCCTCCATAAGACATATAAGTTTATTTCAATCGGATAAGTCCGCACTTACACATCTCAGTCATTTTTCTATCAAAGAAAAAAATTATCAATAACTACCATCCAATCATCTTCTCTATTGAAACTCTGTATAACCTGGGATCATCTTATAAAAAATGTATAGTCTCAAATCCACCACACCAAAGACAAAGTTAGCTTTACAAGAATCCATGGGAATATGCGAGGCAATTAAGAAACAGATGGCGGTAGATTGATATAGTTATTTTTTGTATCAACTAACAAACGAATGCCACCTCAGTCTAGTTTCGACCACGGACTACTGTAAAATATTCGAAACGTCACGTTTTCAAAAATATATTTGCGAATAATCGGTTTAAAATAGTTTCATTTAAAATGTGCAATAATGGCAAAAATCTAAGATTTAACTTCTACTAACTTAGTAACCAGAAGATTGTGTATGTAATGTAGGCCGAACTGAAACCTCGGCCACGGGAACTGGCCACGTCATGGACTCAAGGGGTCACCTTCACGATCTGCTTGACCTAGAATTTTTTTTACCAACCTACCATTACTCTCCAACACCTCAGCGCTGAGCCTCGTGGCGGGAGTCCCCGGCGAGGCCGCTGGCACCACTGGCAACAGCCCCCTCTCGGCGAGCGCGCCGTGCCCCGCCTCCCTGCGCCCAGGGACGCCGCGCCCCACCTCCCCCGTCGCGTAGGACGGGAACTCGTAGTGGACGAAGAAGTTCTTCTCTTTTATACCACTGGAGAAGAATTCATTTATCTTTGATAAGATCTTTGATTCTTGCGGGAATTTTACACATTTTAAATGAAATTAATTTAAATGGATTAATCCCGTATATTTTGGTAGAGAGAGACTACCTGTGACCACGGACCTCTGAAAAGTATTCGAAACGTCAAGTTTCCAATCATTTTAGAATATCAATTAATTTAATTGATCTTTTTAAGACTTTCACGCTTTATAGAGAGTAGTTAGAAACAATTTAGTGTCTGGACACTACGTTGTTTTCCGCCAGAAATCGAGACATTGCGTGTTGAGAGACGATCTCAACGCCACTCTTTATTTTATTAACACAGTGAAGAAATGAAAATAAATTTCCAATATAATTTGATTCCTTCGCCCGGGAATCGAATCCACAACCAATCGCTTTCACAGCCAGACAGATAAATCAATCAGAAGGGAAACATGTGATTTGATTTCGGTCGACAATTGTAAATCGATAGCTTCATATGTGTTATTATAAAATATATGTACAATTTTTTTAATTAACACTCAAAGGACTTACGCCTAGAAGTGTGTAACTGTGAAAATAATTATTAATGATCTAATGATTTTATTGTTTTAATATTTTATAGCTGGGAATCAGATAAAATTCGAAACATTTCGCAGTAAGTGGCGGAACTCAACACCGCGCAAAGACAGAGTATACTCATTTCACATAGATTACCTGGTAATCATAGTAAGTGTGTCCATCTTGAGAGCACTTTCGGGGGAATCGAAGGCAACTGTACATAGAACTTGGGTCTGACCTCTTTGGAATAAAGCACTGCCATGTAAAGGTTCGTAGAGACCGACCTGAGAAAAATTAGGATTTTTAATGTACAAGTTAAGAGCTCAAAAGAAATATTTAATTTTTTTAGTGTCAAGACACTCCGTACTCCGCTTTTTGGCAAATTTGAGACTTTGCATGTCGAGTGCCCACACTACGCCGCGCTTTGTCTTTCCAGAGAGAGGAAATGATAATAGCTTAAATACATTCATTCCCACGTGAGAATATGGAACCCACAACCGATCGCGTCAGAATCAGACGCTGTCCAATGAATGTAATCAATATATATATATATATATATATATATATATATATATATATATATATATATATATATATATATTTGTGCGGGACGGGACCTGAACCCGCATCTCTTGGAAGCCGGCCAACCATGCGTTCTAATCATAAACCATAGGTTCTTATAAAGCTACCTCGACCTTATACATTTGTAACAATTATTAGTGTTGTGAGCATCTCGTAAAATTTTTTAGAAATTTGAAATTAATTAAGATATTTTCTAAGCATGTTTATTTTAATCGCATTCATTTTAAAATCATTATTTTATGATAGTTTCATTTAAAATGTGTAATAATCGCAAACGTCAATCTTATTAAGAGAGAATGCTATTTATTTAATATTTTGTTTACAACACTTTAAAATAAGATACCTTTCGTCTATTATCTATAACACAAGTGCCATTCAATTCAGATAAATAAAAAAAAACAATAATTTAAAAGACATTAAGATTTCAAAGACGTGCATACCAGTTCAAATCCTGTTAAGTTTATTTTTTTTCTGGAATAGATGTTTTTAATAAAAACCAATTAAGCTCACTAATCAATGGACCAACTATAACCAAAAATACTTACCAGCTAATATTACAGGGAAATAAAAAAAAATTATGTATATAAAAAAAATTAAAACAAAACTACTAAAATAAAACATTTAAAAATAAATTAAAGACGTGCGGGTTCGAATTTTTCTGAAAAAAAAAGAACGGTCACCCATTCGTTGATCATCCACAATCAAAACCACTCACCTCACAGCTGATATTCCTCAGATCCTCCAGGCCTCTGCCATCACATCTGACGTCACTCTCAAATATCATATCTCTAAATATTTGCCTGAGATTCGTACTAAAATAATCTTGTAGTATTGTTACGTCGACCTCAGTATCTCTCAATTGATTAAGAACTGTTTGCCTCAACTCTGATATAGCTACATCTCGAGACGTTTTGTCGTGAGAATGGTCACTGGAATAGTAAAAATATTTTTTTAATAATACACTTATATAAAATTGACAAACAACGCACAAAAGTAACTATTGCGCGTAGAAAGATGAAATTTAATATGCAGGTATATGCAAACTAAAATGATTGGTGTTATCGAAATTTCTTTAGATAGGAAAAATACTTGAGGATTAAAAATGAGAGTTAGACAGATAGAAATACTTGTTTGTGCACCAAAGACATATAAAGAAAAGTAATCATAGAACATATTGTTTAACCATTTTAAAAGTGTTATTCCACACTTAAGGTTAGAAAACATTTTTAAATAACGTATATAAAATTAAACTCAGCGGGATTCAAACCTGCTCCTTTTGGAAACTTTTACTATTTTTAAAGTTACATATAGCTTTTAAGATTGGCACAGTGTGCAAATAATTTATTGCTGGTAGCAATCCCTGCCAGGCAAGCTTTCATGACAGATACGAGGACGTGCAAATAAAAAAATAAAATAAAAAAGGAATAACAATGATCATTATTTATATAAAAATATTTATAAAAACGGAACAAAACATATATATATATATATATATATATATATATTGTTCCATTTTTATAAATATTTTTGTGTTGCTTTTGGTATTACTACATACTATACTGTTGATCGTCAATGTACCTTTTGGTATAAAGAGTTGACTAGATTTTTAATTATAGCAAATTTTGGCTGTTTTTTTTATTACTTATATCACGTTGAGCCTGTAAGTGTGATGTTCAAAGTATTATGTTTTTCTATGTTAAATGTTTTTCATATATATCAATAAAAAATAATTGCCAATAAAAAATAAAACTTGCACATAAAAATATCTATTTTTGCATATATCACTAATGTTTTTCACTAATATCTACACACACACATAGCACACATATAGCACACACACACATTAATAAATAATATTTACGAATGGAACCAAAAAGCGGCAGAGCTACCGAATATATTAAATATATAATAATATCACGACACTCCGTACTTTGTTTTCCACTGAATCATCGAGACATAGCGTGTTGAATGGTGAAACTCAACGCCGCATTTGGTCTAACCAGAGCAAGAAATTGAAAATAATTTAAATATAATCATTTCCCCGAGTAGAGATAGAACCCACAACCGATCGCGTTTACAATCAGACGCTGTCCCACTGCGCCACGACGGGATATTTTTCATATCACAACATATACTGAGATATTACCTTAAAATTTCCCTTATTTTCATAGACGACAAGGTTTTTATAGAGTCCATAATATTTTGATCTAGTGGCGCCGGCGTTTCATATTCACGTTTCAACTTGCCATGCGTTTTCTGTAACTTCTCTATACTCCTTACTATGTGCTGGGCTTCTTTTGTACCTGAAATTAATGAAATCTTTTATTTAATAAAAAAAACAAGGCAATATTTTTAATCTGGATCAGAAATGTATAAATGATTATACTCTTTTTTTAGCTTCACACTTATTATCGTACCTAGTAGTACCTAGTGTCAGAACACTGCGTACTTCTTTCCACTGAATTCGAGACATTGCGTGTTGAGTGGTCCAACGCCACACTTTGTCTTTAGCAGAGTGAGGAAGTGATAATAATTTAAATATAATCGAGTCATATATATCGATATAATATCGATATAATAATAGGTCATTAGCAATAAAAAATCATTTTTACGCTTTATCCCGCATAGCAGGGTAGTCACCGATAACCTAGTGTCAAGATACTCCGTTGACTGCTGTCTCACTGGCGTGCCACCGGAGAGGCTATCTCTAATCAGAGACGAGAAAGGGCCGATCATGATAATGCTCTTTCACTAAAAAATCTTTTTGAAAACAGAGATAAAGAGAAATAAAAATAAAAAAAATATGAACTTACCCTACCTAATTTGATGGCTTTAAGGAGATCTTGCTGCAATATTATATTCGCGTGACCTTCCATCATCACCACCAAGTTGCTGGCTGTCGCTGCCACTATAAGGTTCAGGGAAGAATTCTCGAGGTCACGGCGTGTTGGATTAACTATTATTTCATTATCTATTTGACCGATTCTGTAAATTTTAATATCTTATATAATATTATAAGAAAATAAAGTAGCATACTAAGTTAAGGATATCGTTTATTTATGAACGCTCAACTGATAGTGGGGGTCGATCCTCGCTTAGGGAATGATGATGTTTAAATTATATTTATTTTTCAAATCTGAGAACATAAAGGGCAGCGTTGAGTTTCGCAGATTAACACGTAATTGACTCGAATTTGGGCGGGAAGCGGAAGTTTAGTTGAGTAAAAGAACCATTTTAATATCACAAAATCAAATTCATACCCTTTTACCGTGCCACACCAAAACTAACTAAATATTCTAACAATTTCCTCAGAAATAAGCGTCATAAGAAGCTGCAAATAGAATGCCTAAAGAATCATCTCAAATATCTACTCTCTGAGAGAGGCACTGGGCTCTGATAGTCCGAAGAAAATCACATCTCGTCGCAACATATCTAAATTTATCTTAGGAGTAATAGCTGATAAAATAATCAAAAAAAATCTTTTACTTTTTTTTCTTAATACAATCTATAGTCATTGTGAATCATCAAGCATTTAAAGCAAGTTTTGTAAAAAAAAATCAAACTTATTAATAAGTTAAAAAAAAGTAGTATCTATTTAGTCTTTTGTATGTTTACAGACGTTCTGCTCTAAAAAGTTTTTTTTAGCTTCACGCTTTTATCCCGCGTAGCAGAGTGGACATGAAGTACCTAGTGTCAAGACACTCTGTATTCCGTTTTCCGCCGAATGTCTCAAGGCATTATGTGTTAACTGGCGGAACTCAACAACGCAAAATATATAATTAAAAGAAAAATAAAAGAAACACACCTTACAGCTCCAACGGGTCCATTCCAAGGTACATCTGATAAGGCTAAAGCTGCACTTGCTGCATTAATAGCAACAGTCTCAGGTGGGTTTGTTCCGTCTACAGCTAACATATTACACACTATCTGTGTTTCAAAATTATAATTAATAGGAAACAACGGACGGAGAGATCTGTCTATTAGACGAGATGTTAGGATTTCTCTTTCAGTTGGACCTGCAATGGTAATTAAAAGGAAAAAGATCTTAGTGTCAAGTCACACCATATTTCGCTTTCAGCCGAATTCGAGACGTTATGTGTTGAGTAGCGTAGCTCAACGCCGCGTTGTGCTTACCAGAGCCAGGAATGAAATTATTTTTAAATATACTTACAAAAAAAATGACAAATCAACAATTTTAGTTACTGACTAAAATGACTTTATAATACAATAAAAAAACCATTAAAAAATTGTGGAATAACACTTTAAAATAGTAAATATTAAAATAAAATAGCAATCTCTCTTGATAAATGATTATTTCTTAATAATCTTTAAGTAGTATAAATTTGTAAAAATCTCTCTACAGAGATGCTAACAACATAAATAAGTTTTTACAAACATATAAAAATTTCGACACTGCTGGTAGCAGGACACATGGCTTAGCGGTTAGAGCACTTGGACGGTATCCAACAGGAGCAGGTTAGAATCCCACTGCATTCACATTGTTATATGTTTTTACAAAAATATTTTCTAATCCTAAATGTGGAATAACACTTTAAAAATAGTAAATATGACTATAATGATATATAACTTTATATAAACATTCATAAATTTTAATTTTATTTTTAAGTTAAACTATTTTATGCATATGCAATCTTGCAGTACAGATAACAATTAAGATTTAAAGCTTACCTAACTCCCTTCTAAGAAAATTTGTAGGTATTCTGCCAGCAGCTGCGGCTTTCTGTCTATAATCTACAACAAGTGGTAAAAAAGAACTGGGGCTCTGCTTAGCTTTTGACACTACCGTTGATAATACACTGGTATTTCCTATAGTAGCCACACAAGCACCATCAGCAAATCTGGCATATTTACCAGTTGTTAATTTTAGTGAATTTCTGGAATAAAGGTATAGTATAATTAATTTAAAGCAATATTTTTTTATGAGTTCAAAATAGTAGTTTGATATAAAGTTTTAGACATATGATTATATATAAGTTTGATAATAATTAATAATATATTTTTTTATTATATTTTTTTATTATAAGGTCTTTAAGTATGCTATTACATATTAATTATTTAATTCAGATATTAAAATAATAAGATTGAACCTGTTTTATAAAAAAAAGATCTCTGTATACATAACCTAATATAACCTCTAAGAAAAGTAATTGTTCACTTACCCATTTGAAAATGGCACATCAACTTCTCCTACATTAAATTGTGACGAAATAAATTTATACGAATGCCGATTTCGAGCTTTTATTTTCGATAAAATAGCACGATTTTTTGATAACATTATAAATTATTTCTTATTAGGAAGATTTTATGATAGTTTTATTAGTATTATTGCTTGATAAAATAAAGTGTTGCACAATGTTCGCGTTAAAGTTCAATTTTTAACACTTAAAATTATAGCTTTTAATCTTTTTATGTCATTATTTTTATTAAAAAACTGAATTTCGTCTTACAAAACAACTTAGCAAAAATTGGTTTCATTCAACAATGACAAGCGACAGTTATAGCTAATGTCACTGTTAAAAAGATAAGAAAAAATACACTTGTATCAAATAAAGCCATAAATTAAGAAACAAATAAACAAATAATTGGATCAAAAAATTTTGATTAAATGTCTTTTATCAAATTAACATTTTATATTAACTGAAAATGTAGGTTCTACTGTAACTATAAGGGATACCACAAGGTAGCTAGAACAATGTTATACTTTACTAAACTTATTTTGGGATAAACTACTTAGGGAAACTATGAAAACCTTGCTATTAAATATATTTTATTAAACATATTTTATTTTCACTAGGATTATATCAGACACCAAAATTTTAATTTTATTCTTATTAATTACAACAAGACTTTCTATCTAACTATCAGAATATTTTTTTGGAAAATATAAAAATTCCCTATTCAAAAGTTTGTCATTGCTATCATCAAATAAGCAGCAAGTTAAAAGTAATAAGTACTTTTATAATTTATTTATAAAATATTTTTATTATTTTGTATCTTTAAATTGATAAAAATAAAAATACTGCTTTTAATATAAGTATAATCTTTAATAAAACTGTAGTATTTCTAACTACAGAGTAAATTGGAAACATATTTACAAATACTTCCAACCTCCAATCTAACAGCTGACTGTCACTGTCAATTTCTTATAAATAAAATTTTAGTCGTTTGAGATTTAAATTAAATATTTACAAAAAGAGATATTTTAAGACTAATGAGGAAGGTACAAGGACACGATTCCTTTCAAAGAATAAATTTTCTTTATCAAGTGAGTAAATGTATATTTTTCTTCTATTCAAAATAAAAAAAAAACTTTGAAATTGGTTTTCATGTTTAGTCACTTGGTTTGATATAGGAGATAGTTATTCTGAGTATATCTAATATCCAATTCTCTATTTCCTTTCCAAGTTTAACTCTACGTTGAATGGAGAAGTTTAAACCATTAAAGTTTACCAAAGAGACAAAATTAATTAAAATTCCCCTGAACGAGGATCGAACCCTCAGTCACTTTTACGGTATTTATTATGAAACTATGTTACGAGGGCTCTAACCATGAAGTTTCATGCTTGTTCTTCCACAGTAGGTTAGGGAAGTTGTTGTAACAGTGGTAATATTATTTTTATTTCCAGATAGGAAAACATGTAGCTGAAAAGAATCCCGTATTATGTGCGTATTATGGAAATCTCATTATAAATGTAGCCAAGAAGCAAGTAATGAAAATGTAAGCTCAATTAGTGCTATCCTTTTATTGTCTTTAAGTTATTGTCATTTATATTGGCTAAATTTAATATTAAAAAAATGAAAAGGTTATATTTTTAATATTAAGCGTTACCTGAACCAAATTAATGCTTAATAGAATATTAGTTCAAAGTTTAGTGTTTTTAATAAAATAATTCTTTTTTTGGAATCTTTTGAAATATTTCTTAAATGATGGTACCAATCCTTAAACAATAAAATTATTTTTTTATTTCCATTTTTTTAGCTTCACTCTTATATGCATCATAGAAGGTTAGACAGGAAGTAGCTAGTGTCAAGACGCTCCATACTCCGATTCTCGTTGAATTCAAGACAGTGCATGTTGAGTGGCGGAACTCAACGCCGCGTTTTGTCTTACCAGAGTGAGAAAATGACAATAATTTAAATATATTCATTCCCTCGAGTGTGAAATCGAACCCACAACCAATCGCATTTACAGTCAGGCACTGAACCACTGCACAAAAACCAGCCTCAGAATTAAACTACATTACTAAATATATTTTATAACACTATTAATATTAATTTCACTCTTACAGCCATCCAGATATGAAAAGGCAAATATGCAAGAAATGCCACTGTGTCTTAATTGATGGCATATCGGCAAAAGTACAATTAAAAAATAACAAAAAATCCAAATACTTAAGGAGTACTTGCAAGACTTGTGGAATGAAAAAAGATTTTCCAGCAAACAAGAATAGAGACCATCGAGTGTGGGTGGAAAAACCTGAAGCGGTTGAAGAGATTATTAGCTGATTTTTGGTTATGAATATACTATATACTGTTAATATTGCGTGAATCAGCCAAGTGTCTTGGCGCTAGGTACTTCCTTTCTACTCTGCTGTTCAGGATAAAACTGTGAAACGTTGAATATGTTTTAATTAAATGATTATTTGTAAAATGAATATTTTTACTGTAGTTTTATATGTTAATTTACCATTTTTTAATTATTACATTATATTTAAGAAGAGTCCTTATACTAAGTTCTTTATACTTAGTTGAAGAATCTTGTAACCCCAATTTGATCCACTTCCCAGTGCCCGATTGAGCTGAAATTTTGATTACAGATTTAGTCCTGAAGACAATGTAAGAAAAAAAAATTTGGGGGATTTTTTTTCTTCAACAATTTTTTTTACTTTATACATTTCTTTAAGTTTTATACACGGACTTCTTACTTGTTTAATTTTCGAAGTCGAGCTTTGATAAGGAAATTAGTTACAAACGTATATAATTTTCCTTATCGTTTATACATGTAAAAAAATACTTTTAATTTAAAAAAATACAATCGTAGTAATGACAAAAACCCACACGGTAAGTAACGCTTATTCCCAAACAGTAATTTAGCCGGAGAGAATTCGAATCATTGTGTTTTAAGATGCGTACTTTAACGCTGCACTTTGTTTTACTGAAATCGAGAGGCGAAAATATAAATATGATAATTTCTCAAACTTAGCAATAGAATCTACAATCAAACTGTCCTACTCGATAGATATAATAATAAACTTTTTAATATGGACCATATTGGGGTAGCAAGTGTACAGTATACACAAGTAATATGTATGCAGCAATCTGCATGACAAGTATCCCTGTAAAAGCTTCGTTAATTGTCAGTTAAAATGTATAGCGTTGAAGGCTTTGTTTCGTTCTGTATATTTTTGTCACCACAGAGGCTGATGGGTTGTAGAGTTTTGTATATATGTATTTTAAAACCACTTTGTGGCGTCAATTAATGATTTTTTTTATTAGTTTCACGCTTTTTATCCCGCATAGCAGGGTAGACAGAAAGTACCTAGTGTCAAGACACTCCGTACTTCACTTTCCACCGAATTCGAGACATTGCGTGTTGAGTGGTGGAACACAACGCCGCTCTTTGTCTTTACCAGAGCGAGGAAGTGAAAATAATTTAAATATAATCACTCCCCCGAGTGGGGATCGAACCCACAACCGATCGTGTTTACAGTCAGACGCTGTCACACTGCGCCACGACCGGCCTCTTCAATTAATGAATGAATGATGAAATTTTTGTTTTCCGTTGTGTGATCTTTGTTAGTAGGGTAAGTGGAGTGGCAAGACATGTTTTCAGTCTTCACTTAATATTCATATACACACATAATAAGATCTTTCAGTTTCGCGATTTTTATATTGTAAACTGATTAATCGCTTATATTTTGGTATTCGAAATTACATTTTTGGATACCTGACGTTTCGAACACTTTACAGTAGTCCGTGGTCATAGGTAGCTGTTTAAAGACAACTAAAGGAAGACTAGGTTTTTCCGTTGGCTGCATAAGGCCAGCCCAAGGCCAAGGTAGCGCAGACAGCGTTTGATTGGAAATAGCTGTAGTTGTGGGTTCGGTCTCGCTCGGAGGCATGCTTATATTTAAAAAAAAAACTATTATCATTTCTCCGCCCTGGTCAGACAAAGCGCGGCGTTGAGTTCATTATTCAACCCGCAATATTTCGATTTCGGACGGAAAGCAGCTATCGGATCGGACATTTTACAATAACACTCAAAATAAAATAACATGTATATACATAATTGGTATGTTTCCAATTTTATATGATGTGGATCATAAAATACTTTTATTGCACACAAAATTGAATTTTCATTCCCTTTTTGAGTCATGTCAACCTAACATGTGGCTTACTTTGATTTATCTAAAAATATTGCTTTTGGCAATTTTTGTAAATACATCAAAATCTTTAGAAAACCTGGTAGACAAAGAAAAAGTATTTCAGCATGGACTCAGAAGAGATATGGAAGATGCTGATGTAGCGAAAAGTAAAGCCCAAATAGTCCAAAAGGTGAAGGCGTATGAAAAACATCTGGATGCAATGATAGGTCAGGGGTTTGACAACCAGAAGTATCAACGAGATCCATTGTTGGATTTCATGGGTAGGAGACTGGTTAAAAGAAAATCCAAACTTACTGACAAGAGTGTTTCGTCGAGTTCCAGTTTGGAGATGAAAAATTGGAAAGACGAATGGAAGGATCACTGGTTGCAGAAGAAGTTGGAAGCTATCAATAGCTCCGTACCCAAAGGAGATGTTGTTAATATGGTTGCTGCGAGTAAGTAATTAAGAAATTATAATTAAATATAAATGTACCCTGGAGTCGTATGTGAACCCACAACTATGATATTGATTTAAATGCGTATAAGATAAGTAATAAAGGTGACTTGTGATTTTTTTAAAGGTTAATTCTAATTAAAATAATATTTTTGAAAACACATATAAAAATAAAAAAAAATAATTGTAGCAAGATTTGAACCCTCGCCTCTTGGGAACCGTCCAAGTGCTCTGATCACTAAGCCATACGTTCTATATCCGACTGCCTCGAAATTATTATAAGTTTTTTAAAACTTATTTTTGTTGCTAGCCTCTCGGTAGAGAGATTTACAAATTTCTGCTATCCCAAAGATTATTAGAAAATAATCGTATGGCAAAAGAGAATGCTATTTATTTTAATGTTTTATTATTTTTAAAGCGTTATTTCACACCTTGGTTTAGAAAATATTTTAGAAAAAACATATATTTTTTTTTATTATTATAATTTTAATTATCATATTTTTAATTTTTACAATTTAAATACGTAAATATTAAAATTATATTTATAGATGATCAGCAAATAACTATAATTGATGTAATTAATTAAATCAGGACCGTGGGGTGTTCCATGCGGGGATCCAAACCAACACGACGCTCCCTGGGGGAGTTGCATGATGCCCATGGAATGTGAGGCGGAGTATCGAATATATCGCGGAGATTATTTCTGTGGACGAACTAAGTTTATTTGTTGCGCACTACAATTAACTAATTATGATCTATACGCCGGGTTCGATGTATCTTTTGCCGATTCAAGTCTGGCCACAGATTCAGAAGAAAAGAAGAATAGGGGCAGAGGATCCAAAGAACGTAAGAGAAGGAAGAAACTCGCAGATAAAAAGAGAAGGTCACGCGAGAGGTTAAAACGCAAACGGAAAATTAAGAGGACGATCCGTACAATCATAAGGGAAATTACTAAAATATTGCACAAAACGTTCAGAAACGGCACCACGGCGAGAAAGAGGAAGACGAAACAACTGAAGAAATTCATAAAGTATATGAAAAAGAAGTATATAAAAGAAAGAAGAGCAGTTAAAGACATACACGAGATGGAGTTGATTAAAATCGATGCAGCTTTAATGAAACGTTTAAATGAAATTAAACAGTTAAACCAACAATATGCTAAGAACGCTACGTATAGGGCCATAATACAAAATGGTACAATGAGCAAGAAAAGTGCTCGAAGCTTAATACAATCTTATCCAGAACTGGCTGATATGATTAACACAAGACGTCGTGTTGGAAGGAAGAAGCCGAAAGTAAAAGATTATCTAGATTATGATATTGAGTATGGGTATTTGTATTATACGTGAATAAATAAATAATAATAATTATATATATTATTATCATTATTATTAAAAAAATAATGTTTCTTTATTTTGCATCCAACAAAAGTAGAGTTACAAATATATTATTAGGGCATTAGGTACTTTCTGTTTATATATACAGGCCGGTCGTGGCGCAGTGTGACAGCGTCTGACTGTAAACGCGATCGGTTGTGGGTTCGATCCCCACTCGGGGGAGTGATTATATTTAAATTATTTTCTCTTCACTTCCTCGCTCTGGTAAAGACAAAGAGCGGCGTTGAGTTCCACCACCCAACACGCAATGTCTCGAATTCGGTGGAAAGCGAAGTACTGAGTGTCTTGACAATATGGTACTTTCTGCCTACCCTGCTATGCGGGATAATCAATCCCCCGAGTGGAAATCGAACCACCATCAAATATACCGGTATTATACTATGTATTATATATTTTAAACGATTTGAAAAAATGTGTTTTGTACTAAATCCAAAGAATATTGATTTCAAATTCTGTTGAACTTAATAAGATCTTTGATTTTCGCTATTATTACACATTTTAAATGGAATTATTTTAAGCGGATTAAACGCGTATAATTTAGTATTCGAAAATATATTTTTGGAAATATGACATTTCGAACATTTTACAGTAGTACGCGGTTACAGGTACATTTATACAGTAATAATAAGGCTTAGCCAAGGTACACAATACAAAGCCCGACGTACTACGTGGCCACGTTAAACTTTATTAAGCTTTTATATCTACTTTCTACCTGCGGAAGTAAAGTTTTGAAAAAGCAGCTTATTTACTTTACCGTTTACTTGTTATACAACTCGTACAATCAGTCATGCAAGACGTTCTTCAGCTACGAAACTCACTAAGTGGTTAAAACTACTCAACTTTTTAACTTGCGATGCCGGTTTGTTAGTTATTTGGAAAAAATAAATAAAAATTAATTACAATTATATGTATGTATATATTAGAACAAGTGGACATTGTGTTGCAATAAAACTTTGTGGATTCGATTCATCACTTCCTCTCTCTGGTAAGAAAGGGTAGCGTTGAGTTCCATCACTCAACACGCAATGTTTCGAATTCGGTGGAAAGCGAAGTATGGAGTGTCTTGACACTTTGTATTTTCTATATATAATAATATATATCTCATCTGTATATAATATCTACTTTAAAAGAAGAAGATATATATATCAAATTTTCCGTCAAAAGTTTATTGAACTTTACCCGTTGGCCGTTACATAAAGTTCAGAAGAACAAATTGAATGCCACAATCTGACATGGTTGCCAAAAATCAGTATCCTTACATGATTAAACGTGAAAGTTTCGCCGTACCAGCGGTCGGGCAGACCGCCAGATGCAGTGTTGCCAGGTCAGATACTGACATTTAGATATTGTACTGAAATAATGCTATGGCTATAAATTTTAAAGTAATTTTTTAATATTATACTTATATTTTGTAGTTACGCATTTTAGACAGGTTTAGTTTTTTTTCGAATGATTAGTATGCCTTTGGCCGCTACTGACCTTGACGATGACAACGGGTTTTGAGGAGACCGAGCTAGAAGAGCTCTGACCTTGGCGTGGACACCTCGAAACCATCAACTTAGTACACAATGTCATAAGAGTGCCTCCTGTGAGGCACGAACCTCGGCTTGGGTACACCGTTTGTAGTGGGGGACTTGCCTGTTCAGAACAGGCCTATTGACATTGGTCAGTAGGCAGGTTACTGAGATAAATAAGGGAGAATAAAGAATCTATTGTTAAGACGTTTTGATGGTTTTACTATTATTTACAATATCCCACCAAATTTGTGCGTTCATTTCATAATATAGATATATTTAAAAAAAAGCAGCTTCAATCTTTGTACTGCATAGCAGGGTAGTCAGAGAAAGCCTATAGTCAAGGCACTCCGTTGTCTGTTTTCCACTTAAAATCGTTATTGTATGCCGAGTGGCGAGCTCAACGCCGCTCTTTGTCTTACCAGAACAGAGAAATGTAAATGAATTTTGTATTGAACAATCTCACCGAGTGGGGATCAAATTCACAAGCCATATTAGTTGCAGTTAGTCGCAGTCTTACTGTAAAATGATGGCCTCAGGTATATGTTTTAGGCGTTAATATTTATAAGGAACGGTGCTTAATCTTGGATTTGTTATATATATTTTTTAATAAAATTTGCGACTTTGCTTGATACTTTACTTGATATTTATATGTAGATCAAGTAATGATGATATGCTGCCATCAAGCTGGTTAGATGATGTGGCCCGAATATGAAAGACTTAACCTTGGGATGTCTATTACAATTATTTACTTTGGATTCGTTTGTGTTTGTTGTTGTTAGAGTGTTTTAAGAAAACAATTATTTTTTTTTTAATCTAGACAAAGGGTATTGGACAGATTCCGCGAGTTATTGAGACACTGTGGCGGATCTTAATTCCGCACTATATTTTACCATACTAAGGAAATGAAAATAGCTTATTTATTATGCAAGAGATAAGGAGACTAGCGTACGGGTCACCTGATAGAGAATCACCGCTGACTTGTATTCCATCTAACACCTAAGTAGCTACAAGTGCATTGCCGGCGTTAGACGTGGCAATAGACGCGCTTTTTGAAGGTACCAATATCATATCAACCTGGATTCAATTCACAAAGGTATGGTACGGGAAATTAACTTCCCACAAAACCGCATAGTACTCGATTGCTACGAATCCAGATGTTGTGGAAAATATTTAAGTTTAAATGTTTTTTATTCCTTTCAATGTTAATCGAACCCACAATATTGGTTTACAGTCACAAGTATTGCCATTGCGTCACAATGCATCTTATTTATGTCTTTTACTGTTATATACATACTTTCTTGATAAGTTAAGCACAGAGTGTATTGTGTGAACAAGTAATCGTAACATGAAATACTTCATAATCTAAAGCTTTTAAATTTTTGATATTGAAACTAAAAACCCTATAGAAAATGTTTTCAGACCGGGATAATAATCAATAGCTTTTTACCTCAACACGATTTGAACCTGACAATTAATGTACTACGGATATAACCTAACCAATGTACCGAAGGGGAAATCAAACCGCTATATATAGATTTGGGGACATCAACCATGTCGATACACGAATTAAAGTTCGATACGCTCGTAGAACATCTTGGAGTCTTGCCAGACGCATTGTTAACAATATTCTATTTCAAGACTTCAGTACTACGTGTATAAATTTTAAATGTTTACTCAACAAAATCGGGCATTTGCTGAGGAATAGGCAGTTAATATTTTAGCTAAGTCACATTTATTTTTAGCTTCATACTTTTATACCGCCTAGCAAGGTAGACAGGAAACACCTAGTGTTAAGACACTTGGTACTTCGCTTTCCACCGAATTCAAGATATTGCGTGTTAAGTGGTGGAAATAATTTATATATAATCACTCCCCCGAGTGAGGACCGAACCCACAACCGATCACGTTTACAAAAAGACGCTGTACCACAGCGTCACGACCGGTCTTAATTTTATTCTGTCCTCTTAATACACATATGAAATTATTTAGAATAACATAGATCTAAAGAATTTTATATGTTTATTTGTGAAAAAAAAAATTGGGGTACTCCATGTTAAGCTCGTACCGTCTGAGGTAAACCCTGGGGCTTAACATGAAGGCCTAAAGAATAGTTAAGCAAAGTTTTGGATTTTCGGACTCAGCAGCGCAAGATTAATATGTATTCTTTTGTAGTTGAGAAGAACAATTGTTGAGCTTCTCGCTGGCTCCAGTAGAACTGTCCTTCCAACCGATGGTAGAAACTTCTTTTAATGACTGAAAAGTGCTCCGAGTGCTAAATGTATGTGTTTATGTAGGTATGAATAAATTTATTTTCTCCAAATAGGACATGAACCCATAACCACAGAAGGTTATTAGATTAAGAATATATAATTAATAGAAGTAAAATGGGTTCGGTTAAGTTAGCATGCAATGTCTCAATTTCGGGGGTAAAGCAGTCGACCGATTGTCTTGACACTAAGTTGTCTGATTTGAGAGAAGCATAATAATATTTTATAATACCAATATATTTGCCAGTTATTTACTATTTTTTAAAGTGTTATTCCACACTTAGGATTAGAAAACATTTTTGAAAAAACGTATAAAAAATTTGAACGCAGCGGGATTCGAAACCGCGCCTCTTGGATACCGTCCAAGCGCTCTGACCGCTAAGCCATGCGTTCTACTACCAGCTGCGTCGAAATTCTTCTACGTTTTGTTACAACTTATTTATGTTGTTAGCAGCTCTGTAGAGAGATTTTTACAAATTTCTACTACTTAAAGATTATTAAGAAATAATCGTTTAACAAGAGAGATTGCTATTTTATTTTAATATTTACTATTTTTAAAGTGTGTGGAATAACACTTTAAAAATAGTAAATATTAAAATAAAATAGCAATCTCTCTTGTTAAACGATTATCGACTTAGGATTAGAAAACATTTTTGAAAAAAACGTATAAAAATTTTGAAAAATTTCAAAATTTTTATACGTTTTTTCGAAAATGTTTTATATTTGCCAGTTATCTGATTTTGACTACAGGAATAATTTTAAAGTGGTCCCTCAAGCTTATATTTGGGCAACAAGTAAGGTAAGGTCTACGATGAGAATGACAACCCTAAGAGATACATTACGTTACTTGTCATTTAGGAATAAAACATTATCGTTTAAAAGGTTTTTTTTTAGTTTTAAGACAAATCTTCTCTATAATATGATCTATTGCATACAATACGTATACGTTTATATTACTTGAGTTTCACGAATAAGAGAATGTCTGTAAACGGGATCGGTTGTGGGTTCGATTCCCCATCGGAGGAGTGTTAATATTAAAGCTATTTTCGTTTCCTCGCTTCGGTAAGACAAAGCGCGGCGTTGAGTGTTACCATCCAACACGCAACGTTGATGTAGAATTTGGCAGAAAGCGGAGTACGGAATGTCTTGACTAGGTTCTTCCTGTTTACCCTGCCATGCGGGATAAAAAAAGTAAAAAAAAAACAATTGCTTAGTTAAGATTAATTATATTTTATGCCTCTAGAGAATTCTAGTGGTTTTATGCTGATATTTATTTAGAATATCAATTTCGATTGACAAAGAAAGATTTATTTGATTTGGTAACTTAGTAATAATTCATATCCTTATGTACATCGTATCATTCCATAGATTATCTATTTAAAAAAAAAACAGATAAAAGTATTTATGTAGTTATAATAAAAGTTTACGTTTTACTCCATAAAACCATTTGGTAGAGTTTAGTGTCTAGACACTATTTTTCGCTTTATCCCGTAATAGGGATATTGTTGGTTGATTGGCGTAAATTAACACCTCGCTTTGTCTTACTTGTAGAACTTCATACTTTAAATAAAAATATAAAAAAATCTCCACGTAAATGCTAATTGTAAAAAAAGCTTGTAGTGAACATAAAAATTTCGAAGTAGAACGAATGGCTTAGCGGTCAAAACGATTGAATGATTGATATTTCAGGAGACTTAGTTTAGTTTTTTTTTAGCTTCACGCTTGTTATCCCGCATAGCAGGGTAGTCAGAAAGTAACTTGTATCAAGACACTCCGTGCTTCGCTTTCCACCGAATTCGAGACATTGCATGTTGAGTTGTGGAACTCAATGCCGCACTTTGTCTTAGCAGAGCGAGGAAGTGAAAATAACTTAAATATAATCACTTCCCGAGTGGGCATCGAACCTACAACCGATCGCTTTCGCTCAGACGCTGTTTCACTGCGTATGCTATATACACATATATATGTATATATATATATATATATATATATATATATATATATATATATATATATATATATATGTATATATAGCTTCAAGCTTTTATTTCGCCTAGCAGGGTAGACAGAAAATACCTTGTGTCAACACACTCCGTACTTAGCTTTCCAATGAATTCGAGACATTGCGTGTTGAGAGATGGAACTCAACGTCGCGCTTTGTCTTTACCAGAGCGAGGAATTGGAAATAATTTAAATATAATCACTCCCCCGAGTGGGGATCGAATTCACAACCGATCGCGCTCACAGTCAGACGCTGTCACACTGCGCCACGACCGGTTTCGATTTATAAAATATTAAATATTATAATTATATAGTTAGTAAATGATTTATAAAAAATATTATGTAATCGAATTCTGGAAGAACATTTTAAATTACTAATATAATTGGAAACATTATCTCTTAGACTAGTGTCATCAAAACAGCTTTGACTGGTTTATATTAGTCAAATAAATATTTTTGTTGGCTTTAAAATATAATTTCGGTAGAAGACTGGGTAAGTACTGAAGCATGATAATCTTAACTTATCGCCACCTCCATCTTTGCTTAGTTTTCCTCCGGACTCAAGCTGTCAATGGTTTTATTTTGTAAAATTTTCTTGCCAAAGTCCAACAGCTAGATAGCATCGCTTGGCACCAACTCAAGTATCGATTTCGAATCGTAGTTTCAAATATATCATGTCTCGATTCTCAAAGCGATATTGTGAAGTGCAATTAAAATTATTTATAATTAAATCTTACATACTTATGTACGATTAAGAATGTAATTATTGTAAAACAAAAATTATATATGTAGCCGGTCGTGGCGTGGTGGGACAGCGTTTGACTGTAAACGCAATCGGTTTTGGGTTCCTGTACCTGTCAAGGCAGTGTCTACTTCGCTTTCTACCGAAATCGAGACATTGCATGTTGAGTGGTAGAGCTCAACGCCGCATTTTGTCATACCAGAGCCAGTAAATGAAAATATTTTAAATGCAGGGCGTATATATTTCGGGGATCTAACCAACAACCGAAAAATAAAAATTGTTTTGGCTGTACCTATATCTGATAATATCCGCGCGTTAATAAGCGTTGATATTAAATGCATTCAACTATCAACGGAACACAGATACGTTGGTTGGCTTTGAATACATTCCGCTTACCTCACTTGTACTTACTCGTATGTATCAAAATCGAAATAAAAAAGGCTCTTACTCTTTTAAATCTTCAATTAAAATTATTTTTTTTATTGTCAGTCTTACAGAAAGCTACCACCAGCTGGTAAAGCAGTTCTGCTGAATCAATTTATCTTTGACGGAAATTAGCTTCCACAATCAACCACATGTAATTCCACACATTAACATTAGTTATATATATATATATATATATATATATATATATATATATATATACACTTAAATAAACAAGAAATTACTTAACAATAGACTTAATATTAATTAGCATTTTCTTCCAACGAAACTCGTCTTGTAAGTGTGCAGATGTACATATACTTATATACAGGCATATACAGGGGAAATCATTTAAAGATAAATATTTATATAAATACTAAGAGTTTTTGTAAAGGAATTCCTTCGTCGTCTACAAGGCATCACGAGAGAGAGCTCTTCGGTTGGATTCGGATAAGTCATCCCAGAGTCAAATTTCAGTTGACTCAAACAAGTTCTACATAAAACCTAAAGTATAGCGGTACGAATAGTAGAAAATTTGCTTGCGAACTTAAGGATCTATCAAGGAACTCATTACATTTCCTATTTTTCCTCAGAAACGTAGAAGAAATCGGAAGATAGATAAGTGGGAGGAATAGGATTAAAGATTATGGAGAATATTAAAGACCCTAGGCTTTGGGCGATCTGCCATCGTATCAGGAGATATAAAATCCTCTTGAAATCCAGACTCAAAAGGTTTCTATTAGGCAAGCATGTATCATCATAGACTACATCATCGCTTAATACCAAGTATGTTGTGTTCAAACGCTTGCCTATCACACACACACAAACACGCACGCACGCACGCACGCACGCACGCACGCACGTGCACGCAAATATTGTCAATAATAACTTCCAGGATATTTATTAGCGTCTTTTTAAACTAGGTTAGGTAAGTTACCAAAATTGAGTTTAGCTAGTTGTCGAGAACTTCCGATAATAATGGCCTGACATTTATTAGGCTTGAGTTTAATTCCGTATTTAGAAGACCAAATGGATATTCGGCGAAGGTTGCAATTTAAAGTTTGAATATTGATAACTATTATCCACCTCAGCGTGTTCATAAAGCTGCAAGTTATCGGCACAGATTATAGCAAGTTATTGGGTTAATATACATAGAAAAAAGTAGAAGAGAAGTTTTAATATTGATTTTAATGTATTTCTGTTAGTAGATCCGTAATAGTTAGTGGGATTTTAATAATTTACTATATTTTAAGTGTTATTCCACACTTAGGGTTATTAAACACTTTTGAAAAAACGTTTAAAAATATGAACGCAGCGGGATTCGAACCCGCGCCTCCTGAAACCGTCCACATCCGTCTTGGAATTCCGCTGCCTTCAAATTTTTATAAGTTTTTTCATAAAAGTTGTGCAATATTATTGTACATAAATTAATGAATGAACATAAAAAAATTAATGCGAAGTGTTAATATAACGCAACTCTCATTAAGTTTTGAAGTCTTAATAAATTGAAGAATTTATAGTATTTTTATTTCTCTTCAGCTGCACGCTATTATCCTGCATAGCAGGATAAAAGCGTGAAGGAGGACAGGAAGTACCTAGTGTCAAAACACTCCGTACTAGAACCCATACACGCATCAACACATCACAACGTAGTCGTGTATGTAGATAGGGGACAGGACCTAGCTTTTCTTAAGGAAAGAAAACAAGGGGATGAAAGATCGGTTACGTCAATGACTACTGGCGCGGCGCCTCAAAGAGAGATTGACCTCAGAAAGGAAAAAGTAGAATAACTGCGACCGGTCTAAGATGAGAAAAGAAGAGAGGATCACCTCAAACCTTACACCCACAATGCTAAAGCTTTTGCAAAAACTGATAAGGAGGAGCAGAATCACTAGAGTGGACAAGGGCCAAGTTACAACATCCGACTTGCCCCCAGCAAACGAACATAAGCACCAAATGTACAATGCTTAACTCGAGTACACAGTGGTTGTAAGGGAGACCATTAAGATCAATCTGACAATTTGCGAAAAAATTAGGAAAACATTCGAGCTTAAAAACGAGGGTCTTTTGCGAGCGTTACTTGAAGAAGAGAAGCCTGCCATATGCCACAACCACAAGCTGGAATTCTTAAAGTGGAACCCACCTAAACCTTCCCACATGGCGGCCTACAGTGGTAGAAATGACTTCGTATATAAAGTCGAAACAAATAAAACCACTAGCCCACCAAACTATACAACATCCTCGGACGACCCAATCCTGTAGTCCGATGCATGGAAGTCGCACTGGAACATAAAATTCTCAGCACGGCGCTCACCATCCAAAGTTTCAAAGACCTAACTAACATCACAGGCAGACACCGAAAATTTAATGGATAAATGGCGTTCCCGGCTGGGGAAAGTCCACTTGGGTGGTAAATAATTTTGTTCCTGATAGTGATCTGATAGCAACTACAACTATTAAAGCGGTAGAGGACCTCAGAAGTAGGAATACTTTTAGTTGCATCAGGGACGCCCGGATGAGAGTTCGCACGATTGCCTTAATTTTGGAGAGTTAGTGTTTCAGAAGGGCGCTCACGACTCATCGTGGACGAGGACTTAATGAACCTCTTTGAAGCAATCGTTACTGCGGCTATACTATTAAAGGCCAAAACAATTACACTTATCGGGGATATAAACCAACTGCCATTCATTGACAGACGCAACCTGTTTAAAATGCACTATACACATACCACGTGACGACCGTCAGTCTACAGCTGATCAAATCGTACAGATGTCCACTGGAGGTTACCTATGCTCTAAATGAGGTCTACGATGTGATATTTTAGAAGAGACATGGATACGGTCCGCAAACTAACTGGACAACGCGCTGCGACCCCCAACACATGGAGGCTTTTTGGAGGGCGCCTCTATTAATTTATATATATTCCTATTTTTTTTTAAATCATATACATTTCCAAGTTCTTTGCAGTGTGTCAGGTGCTCTCCACCCGTCATAATAAAAAAATATATATAAAAATTACAAAAAATAAAAACTCATGGACGCCCATAAGTCCATGGTTTTTAACAAAAAACCTCAAAAAAGACAACTCCGTACTCCGTTTTTCGTCGAAATTCGGGCATTGCGTGTAGTGACTCGCCACGATTTGTCTTATCAGAGTTTTTCAATGCTACACGACCAACCGGCAGTAAGTACAATTATTTAATAAACTAAAAAAATCCTACAAAAGTAATTTCGGTCGTGGCGCAGTGGGACAGCGTCTGTCTGTAAACATCACCGGTTATGGGTTCAATACCCGCTCGGGGAATTATATTGAAAATTATTTTCACTTCCTCGCTTTGGTGAGACAAAATGCGCCGTTCAATTCCACCACGCAATGTCGCAAATTCAGTGCAAAGCTGAGTACGCAGTATCTTGACACTAGGTACTTTCTGTCTACCCTACTATACGGGATAAAACGCGTGAAGCTAAACATAAAGTAATTTTTAATTAAACAAGACAATTTCAAAGTAAAAAGTATTTCATTCAAATGATCCTAATTTTTTTGACTTTTATACTGCAGCTTAGACGCCGATTAACCTTAATTAAAAATTTTACCCATCGTCCTTGGATGTATATATGTACACGTTTTACGATCTTTGCCTGTATATATCTATCTGTAAATGTGACATCTTTTTTTTGATACACTTTCTGCCATCTACACCAAATGTGCCATCAAAATTTATTTTTTTACGCCACGCTTTATCTGACCAAAGCGAGGAAATGAAATGAAAATAATTTAAATATAATCCCCCGAGTGGTAATCGAACCCACAACCGATCACGTTTATAGTCCAATCCAGTTCCACTGCGCCACGACTGATTCAAATACTTCTTTAACACAACATAATAATTGTAATGAGAAAAAAATTGACAATCGACAATGGTAATTCTATTTGCCACATTGTTCCCTTATTGCCTTCGTTATCGACATGATTTTAAATAGTAAAAGTTTTATATGTTCCCGAATTACGTAAGAAGATATATGTACGTATAAACTAAATGAACTCTTGCGTCTGTTTGTTGTATTTAATTTAAATGATTTAGCTTCTATATTAAAATATTGAACATGTAAAACTAAAATGATAATGATGAATGACGTTTAATATGAAAAATAAATAATACCTTGTAGAATTAAGATAATTTATTTTTGTCAAAAATTCGCTTTGTTTTACCAGAGAAAGTAAGGGAAAATAATTTAAATATACTCCCCCGAGTGGGAATCGAACTCACAACCTGTCGCGTACAGTCAGACGCTGTCACACTGCGCCACGACCGGTCCCATTAATTATATTATATTTTGTAGCGAAATTGTCTTAAAGTTTAAAAAAAAATCACAATTATTAAAATATACACGTGAAACATATTGAAGTAATAGTAATAACGTCAGGATTATTATTATTATAAGAATAGCAGCTCCGAACACAGCCTACTGTTCGAATGACTAGCAAAAAAACCCCGTGTGGCTTTAATAGCCGACTTAAATAGGCATCGAACAAAGGAACGCAAATCATAGTTAAAAGGGAGGATAGGTGTTTTGTAATAAAATTATTATTCAAACGACTTCCTGTAAAATATTATTATTAAGATTAAATAACATCTCAATACTAACTAATATTTTGGAATAATATCTAATGTTAGCGTCTAATTGTAAACATGATTGGTTGTGGGTTCGATTCTTACTCAGGGGAATGTTTATATTTACAATTTATTTTGCATTCATTCACTTTGGTTACTGCGCGGCGTTGAATTCATCACTCAGCCCGCAATGTCTATTTTTCAACGAAAAGCAGGTAAAGGCTGCTATATGGATGGTATGACGTGAAGCTGCTTTTGTTTGTTTACAGATGTAATGTACTGTAAACGTGATCGGGTTTAGGTTTGATTCCCGCACAGGGGTATGATTGTATTAAAATTATTTTCATTTCCTCACTCTAAGACAAAGCGCGTCGTTGAGTTCGGTACTCAACACGCAATGTCTCGATTTTGGGCGGAAAGCATTGAACACAGTGTCTAAGCGTGAAGCTGTAAAAAATACACACATAACAGACTTCAGGTCACTTAAGTAACATACTTCATGCATGAATTAAAATTAAAATATTAATTATGACATATACAAGAGTTTGTATCAAATAATCGAACTCGCACCCACCGCGTGATTTTAAACAATTCTTGCCTACGCCGCCATCGTACAATAGAAAATGCCGTGTCGTTCATCAAGCATTTTTGAAATATAACGTTATTAGAGCTGCCAATTATAACTAACCAGGTTTTGATACAGCGAACGCTTCAATTTCAAAGTATGCCAATTAAAATGAAAGATAATTGTAACCGAATTGATCGGTTGATTTTTTTTCCCAACTACGAACGATCGGGGTTAGTGGGGCGTAGGATTGGTGCCGATAATTGGTGGCATGCCAAATGGAGGGCCAACTGCTCTGAAACTAGCTGCAGTGTGGGGTAAATACATAGCCGCCTTCGTATTCATAGTAGATTTTGGATTCGATTTTTACTATCACTTACTTTATTAACATTAAAAAATTACATACAGCGAGACTCGAACCCGCGTCTCTTGCAAAGCGTCTACGCGTAACCAACAAAGCCGTACGTTGATATACGGTTGTTAGAATTTATTTTTACTCACCTTTGTATTCATAGTATAGTCGATTTTAAACAAGGTGATTTTGGATTCTATTTTTACTAATATTTACTTTCTCTTCTCGTTCTATTTTCTTCTATTTTCTTTCTCATGGAGAATGCTGATTAGTGTTAACCTTTCGTTCTTATTATTTTAATAAATTGTGTGCAACAGTAAATATATAAATATATAAATAAATAAATATGTGCGATGTGTCTTAGATTCGTAAAAAAATTGCACACAGCGAGATTCTAACCCGTGTCTGAGCGTAACCAACTAAGCCATGCTTTGATATACACTTCTTAGAACTTATTTTAATTGTTAGCATCTCGGTGCAGTATGCGTTTGTATAATATTTTTTTATATTTCTATGTGAATGAAATTTCAAATGAAATTGAATAATATATATATATATATATATATATATATATATATATATATATATATATATATATATATATATATATATATATATATATATATTCCATTTTCTCATCTATTATTATCAATATATAGATGTATAGTTAAGATAATTTAATCTTGAAAAAACTCGTTTAAATATAAAACTTAGTTCTAAGTAACTAATTTTATTAATGAAAGTACCAAAGAAATAATATAACAATAAGGATAAAAAGGTGGACTCAGTCTAGACTCTATTGTAATAAATTTAATATTACAAAAGAAGAAGACAAACATAAACTTTTTGGCCGTTCGAGGCGCAATAACACGGCGTCTGACTATAAACGCGGAAGGTTATGGGTTCGATTCCCACTCGGAGGAATGATAATATTTAATATATGTCTCGTATTCGCCGGAAAGCGATGTACGAAGTGTCGTGACACTATGTACGAAGTATCTAGTGTCAGGCTAAGTATCTAGCTACGGGGGATAAAAGGCGTGAAAAAACGTAATGTAGGAATACTATATCTTTCCAATTTACTTATCTGTTGGTCTGTCTGGCATATTTATTACAAAATAGATATACAATCCCCCTAATACCTGCTAAGAACTAACATAACAATAGCTTTCAACTAGGAAGCCCTAAAGGAAATTATAATCAGATTATTGAAGAGCCGTCAACCGAAAAACTAACGGACGTCACAAAAAAGTATTTATATCCGGTCATGGCTTAACCTATTTACTTAATATAAGGCTCATTTTCTAAATATAGTATATTGTTTTTAATCATTATTATCTGTGTCATAGAATGATCATAGATAACAAATTGTTAAAGGTATTGTTGATTTTTGACAGTTTATAAATGTTCATAGAGATGATGTAGTGTTAATGTACTGAATTTTCCACTTTTTACTTGTAACGTGTGGAATAGCGGAACTAAACGCCGCATTTTATCCCACACAAGCAGAGAAGTATAAATAAATAATAGAAATAATTTTAAATATAAACGTTCGTATGAAAATCCAACTCAGAACCGCTTTTGCAGTAGTCACGATGGCCATAACAAAAGCGTTCTTAATTATAACTGTACATCAAAGCTTAATATTAAAGTGACCCATGCAAATGTCATACAAACACAAATTGTGCTTATATATAGTTATCTTCGCCGCCTCGCCTCGTGTCCGCGACACACGAGTGAAAATATTGTTTTAGTAGAAACGTAAATGTGAATTATGAACGTTGTGTTTTTTTTACCTTTTTTTAACTTTTGTTTATGCGATAACCAAGTTTTGAGGTGAGAATATTATTATAGAAATATCAGTGTAAATAAGCAGCTTGACGCTTTGCCTTTAGGCAGAGATACCCCAGTCCAGGTAGTCTGTCTTCAAGGTACTTGTTTAAACTCGTCTCTGCCTTTGTAGACTGCAAGAGAAGACAACTTTTAAAATTTTATAAATGTTAATATATCATGTTAATTTTCCATCGAAACCATTATACGAGTTATAAGAAATTAAAAAAAAACGGGAATAAAAAATTTTAAAACACCTTTTACACAAATAAAACTATATCAAATTATATGGCAAAAATGCTTTACATTGTTTTGGAGCTGATACTATCGTATAGATGGCGGTAGATTGATATAATAATAGCAGGGTAGATAGAAAGTAAAAAATAGTGTCAAGACACTCCATATTTCGCTTTCCTCCAAATCAAAGACATTGCGTGTTAAGTGGTGGAACTCAACGTCGTACTTTGTCTTAAAAGAGCGAGGAAGTGAAAATTATTTAAATAGAATCACTTCCCCGAGTGGAAATCGAACCCACAACCGATCGCTTTTACAGTCAAACCCTGTCATGCCACGACCGGCCTACGCAATTTAAAAACACAAAATTTCATCAACTATTACATTCCCGAAGACCCCAGTAAGAAGAAAGACATACAATTTCAGAAACTACGCATATATAAGCCAGAATTACAGCTTTAAGTTGTTCCCAGTTTGGTTTAAAGTTTAATATTACTTCTGAATCCGGCTTCGAGAGTTGCAAAATGTATTGCTGTAACCGTTTCGGTGTCGTTTTTGTTATCATGAATTTACATAGATAAGTAAACTAACTGCTTCGTAGAAAAGTTTAACTTATAATTTGATTTTGATGGAATATATCCGGAGTAAATAGATAAGGTCTTAACATTTTATTGCTTTGGTTAGATAAAGCGCGGCGTTGAGTTCCGCCACACAACACGCAATGTTTTTTTCTTCGTCGAATTTGGATGAAATACTCGTTAATTGTTTGAGACATTCTTTGTTAAATATGCATCTTAGCATCTGTGTGTTTAACAATTTCAAGGAAAAATCTAAACATATATACTTTTTAGACAGTTAATGGTAGACAGGAAGTACCTGGTGTCCGAATCTACTCCTACTTATTATAAACTAGTTTATACCCGCAACGTCGCTTGCGTTAACCTTATGTCACTTTCCACAACAATTTCGCTTATCAAAGTCAAAGTCAAAGTAAGTCAAATATTTTTTTTCAAAGCAAGAAGTTACATGCTTCACTTGTTGAATGTCAAATAATTAACCATCACTTCACTAACAATAACGCCTCAGATCTGAAAAGAACCGGCGTAAGAAACTCAGCGGGTCTTTGTCTTTTTTTTTAACACCAATAATTACAAATTAATAAAAAACGCTGGTCCTGGTGCGGTGTGACAGCGTCTGACTGTAAACGCGATCGGTTATGAGTTCGATCCCCACTCGTGGGAGAGATTATATTTAATTTATTCTCACTTCCTAGCTCTGGTAAGACAAAATGCGCCGTTCAATTCCACCACTCAACACGCAATGTCGCGAATTCGTGGTGAAAGCAAAGTACGGAGTGTCTTGACACTAAGTACTTTCTATCTACCCTGTTATGCGTAAAGAAGCGTGAAACTAAAAAAAAAGAAATTAAATTATCAACCGTTAATTGATATCAACGGTCAACTAGGAGAAACGGAGAAAAAAATCATTACATCATAAACATAATTGTTATTTCTATATTTGACGTAGAGTGGCCGATGTCTCAATTTTGTAATTACACTTCAATAAAAACACTTCTCAATCTATACTACTTAGATTAAGCCCCTATTTCATTTTCCCATAAACTCTTACACCGGATGTTCTAGACGTGTAGTTTTAATTTTCAAAGCTTCACTTATTTCCTACTTAGCGGGAATACAGAGAACATATAACTAATATAATATATTATATAGATATTGCGTAGAATGGCAAAACACAAACGAGGCTTTGTCTTTCTGCAGCGAAAAAATGAAAATAATTTCTCTAAGTCTATTTTGGTATTTGAAAATATATTGTTGAAAATGTGACGTTTCGAACACTGTACAGTAGTCCGTGGTCGCAGGTAGATCATCCAAAATTTACGCGATTAATCCGTTTAAAATAATTTCATTTAAAATCCGTCCGTCCGTTCGATATAGGCAACGGATGATGTAATTAACACATCATCTCTACTTATCCTGTAGGGTTATTTCTGACTAAAGGAGTACAGGTTCATATTCCGACAGTATACAAATATTTATAGTTAAGCAACACATTTATAACTTTTTTGAAAAAAAACGTATAAAAATTAGAACGCAGCGGATTTGAACCCACGCGTATTGGAAACCGTCCAAGCGCTCTGACAGCTAAGCCATGAGTTCTGCTGACTTAGCGGTCGAAGCACTTAGCGGTCGGAGCACTTGGATGGTTTCCAAGATGCGTAGGTTCGAATCCCGCTCCATTCTAATTTTTATAGGTTTTTTTCAAAAATGTTTTCTAATCCCAAGTGTGGAATAACTATCATTTTCTACTAATACTTTTAAGATTTATGTAAAATAAAATAAATAAAACAGATATTTTGTTCAAGAGCTAGCATACAAAAGTTTGTAACAAGATAAGGCTCCAACTGCTGCGAGCCTCATATATAGCATTTCCATTTGATATTATCAAAACCTAGTTGCGCTTCACGCCCGCTTTGCGAAGTTAGTTTATTAATTAACTTAATAATAAACGACTTTTTGTATTTATGTTGATATTAAAATTATTTCTTTGTTTAGTTTTGTATTATTTTATAGACTTTTTTTAGTTTCACGCGATAACGAAGTACGGATTGTCCTGACTCTAGGTACTTTCTGTATACCCTGCTGTGCGGGATAAAAGCGTGTAGTTAAAAAAATAGAGTAATTTCTGCAAGCGAAACCGCGAGCAGGCTGCTAGTATTATTATATTCTTAATACTTAAATAATTTATTACTCGATAGCTTATTTACACTTTAACTAAGTGACACTTGTTAAGGTAAAATGCTAAGTATTTTGTAGTGTCATAAATCGGCCGTTTCACACTAAAGCCTTCGCCCAGTGGGAAACCCTAAAACACCTTTTAGCTGAAATATTATATACGGGTGTTTCATTTTAGCAAATGCCTTTTTGCTTTTACTTATTTAATATAATCAAATTAATTAAATATAAAAAATGAATTTAATTAAAATGTCGACTGATATCGATTGCGTTTTTATTTGCGTGCGTTTTTTATTATTTAAATAGGTAATTTTAATAAATTAAAATTATAATAGAAAAAATTATCGAGGCCGGTCGTGGCGCAGTGTGACAGCGTCTGACTGTAAACGCGATCGGTTGTGAGTTCGATCCCCATTCGGGGGAGATTATATTTAAATTATTTTCACTTTCTCGTTCTGGTAAAGACAAAGTGCGGCGTTGAGTTCCACCACTCAACACGCAATGTCTCGACTTCGGTGGAAAGCGAAGTACGGAGTATCTTTTACTACCCTGCTATGCGGGATAAAAGCGTGAAGCTAAAAAAAAATTATAATTTTTCGATTTGTTGCCCTTTTTAAACTATTATACGTTAAATTGTAAAAAGTGTATATATAAAAATACACTAAGTATATCTTAACATTCACATCTCAGAAAGATTGAGCACAGTATCAAAAGGAAGTTATATAGGAGCGTACCCTTGTAATTAAATTAGAAAATGCCAATGATTCCAACCCGAGGTCTTCCGTATATCTTTGGATTTGCCACGTGTAAAAATTTATTGTCCGTTTTCGAAGTAAATATTTGTATATAAAATGTTTAGGGAAATCAATTTTTTTAGCTTTCCGCTTTTATCCCTAGGGTAGACTGTAAGTACCTAGTGTCAAGACACTTAGGGCTCCGCTTACCATCGAAGTCCAAATATTGCGTGTTGAGTTGCGGAATTTAACGCCGAAGTTTATCTAACCAGAGCGAGGAAAAAACTTTCTGCGTTTCTTCCACATATGAACTTTAATAATTCCAAATTTCATACGCCTCCGTCCAAATTTTCAGAAAAAGCAATACAAAACTATTGACCAATCGTGGCGTAGTGGAACAACGTCTAAATCCTAGAAATAGTGATTATATTTACATTATTTTCATTTACTTTTTTAGAGAAGGAAATTGCCTTGCTCTGGGTCCTAAGTCAAAGCTCGGCGTTGAGTTCCGCCTTTCAAAGTGTAGTACGGATTGTCTTGACACTAGGCATTTCCTGTGTACCATGCGTTGCGGGATAAAAGCACGAAGCTAATTTCAAAAAATCGATCCCTTCAAACACTGTATATTTCATTGTTTTTTTATAATAAACATATAAAATCATTAAAACCAAATATATCTTTATAGTTACATTTTTGAAAAAACGTATAAAAATTTGAACGTAGCGGGAAAATTTTTATAATTTTTTTTTCAAATGTTTTCTAATCCTAAATGTGGAATAACACTTTAAAAATAATAAATATCCTTATAATTACTCCAAAATTTAAGCTTGTGGCCTAAATTAGTTATTATGAAGGTTCGGGATCCCGTAATATGTGCTCTTACATATATATAGGTATTAGACTATCGCGTTCCCAACTGGACCCAACGTGCCGGTATTTCGCTTAGCTGTGTTGAATGTTAAACGTGTCACGTTGCTTATAAAATTACCCTCTTCTCGTGTCCCATATAGTCATTTTGTTACGATAAATAATGGATCAATAAAGGAATATATATAAAATTATTATATAATGCTCTACTGGTAAAGTAGATGTGTTTTCTGTAGATAATGGTAGCGAGTTCATTCCCAATTCAAGGAGTTTATACTTATGGTGTTTAGATTTACGCTATATTATGTGTTTTAGCTTTGCGCTTTTTATCCCGCATAGCAGTGTAGACAGTAAGTATCTAGTGTCAAGACACTCTGTACTTCGGTTTCCACCGAAGTCGAGACATTGCGTGTTGAGAGGTGGAACTCAACTCCACACTTTGTCTTTTACCAGAGCGAGAAAGTGAAAATATTTTTAATATAATCACTCCCTCGAGTGGGGATCGAACCCACAACCGATCGCGCTTACAGTCAGACGCTATTCCACTGCGCCACGACCGGCCTCGTGGTTATATTAATACTTTTATTTACATGTTAGTAAAATGAGAATTTTATAAAACGCGTTTCAACATTTATAAACGGGTTTTAACTGTGTGTACATAAATATAAAGAATAATTAAAGCCTCTATAACACTGAATACATTTAAAAATAATCTATACAAATAAATAACATTAGAGTGTATGTATACACGGTATATATACCACACTAACATTATTGTTTGTCTGTCTGTTTTATATGGCTGATCTCTGGAACGAATGGCGCGATTATGATGGGATTTTTACTATTAGAACGCTCAGGTTATAAGGGGTAAGTTTAACTACATTTACATGTTTTAGAATAATGAAATAAAGATCTAGAGCATGGCTAGTTATATAAAAAAAACAATTCCCTTTCCAACGCAATCGGTTAAGAAATAAGGTAAGACAAATATTTAAATGCCAAAACCCCAAATCTCTATGTGGCGACTAGCTATCCCGTAATTGTACCGTACATTACCATCCAAAATACTCGGATATTGTACTGCGAAGAATGTCAGTGTCGGAATGCCATCGTGAGATACCAGCGTATTCGTGAAGATAAATATTTAACCAAGTTTTTATCGCATTTTTACTACTTATTATGTGTTTTTCCGTTTTGTTGTGGAAGAGAATTTAGTGTACAGACACTCCGTTTTTATGTTTGTGATATTTTTATTAATATTACATGTTAGGTGTCGCTATCTAATCTATAGGTTTATAATATAATAGATATAGAGATGGCGATCCCCACTCAAGGAAATGTCTAAGTTCGCATTTATCTTATCTTCATTTATTAAGCCCTCTTTTGACAAGACAAAATGCGGCGTTTACTTCTGCTTCATATTTCTCTAAGATCATTTTATTTGATTTAAATGAAACTATTTAAAACGGATTAATCACGTATATTTTGGTAATGGAAATTACATTTTTGGAAAACTGACGTTACGAAAACTTTACAGTAGTCCGTTTTCCCAGCTGGAATGAGGTAGCATTTGCATGTCAGTTGATACAAAAATTGAATATATCAATCTATCGCCATCTGTTTTTTAATTAAATTAAATTATAAATGAAACTATTTTAAACAGATTAATCGCGTATATTTTGGTATTCGAAAATATATTTTTGGAAACCTTTGGGGTTTCCAAAAACGTTCGAATACCAAAATATAGGTGATTAATCCGCTTAAACTAGTTTGATTTATAATGTGTAAAAATCACGAAAATAAATATATAATAAAATTATAATATTATATTATAATAAAATATAATAAAATTAAATGATATAGTATACAGTCAATAAGCAGGTGTATACAAAGTAGACTTGTGACTGTGGCTTAACGTACATTGGTCAAACAAAGAGGAGCATTGGGGTTAGGGTGAACACATATCTGATGTCAAGAATGGATTTGTATTGCAATCAGCTGTGTGTGAACATAAAATGAATAAGCCAACTACTACATCAGGTTTGATAAGACACATATCCTCGCTTGAGAAAATAGATTCCTAGAATGATCCGCGAGGCTATTGAAATTCAAACATCCTTATTTCGATAGAGAAGATGGTTGGAAACCTTCTACCATCCGGTAACCTCTTATAAAAAATTTAGTCTCATACCCACCACACCAGAGACCAAGGCAACGCGAGGCAATTAAGAACCAGATGGCGGTAGATTGATACAAATAAGTTTTGTATTAACTGACAGACTAATACCACCTCAGTCTACCTGTGACCACAGACCAGTAGTCCGAGGTCACAGGTAGACTGAGGTAAAGTGTTCGAAACGTCAGGTCCAAAAATATATTTCCGATTACCAAAATTTTCGCAACTAATACGATTAAAATAGTTTCATTTAAAATTTGTAAAAATCGCGAAAATCAAAGATCTTAGTAATTACTACAAACTTTTTATATTTGTAAACCTTTTAGATTTCGTTATACATCACAGCCATTGTGTCTAAGCCGGAATGGAACCTGTGCCTCTTAGAAACCTTGCAAGCACTAACCACTAAGAAATACCTACTACATCCGGCTTCATTAAAATTCTTATACGCCTGTTACAAGCTCATATTAATCGATAGCATGTCTGTAGAGAGATTTTTACTTTCAGCTACTCAAAGATTAATTCTAATAAATAATCGTATGCCAAAAGAGCTAATATATTAAATATATTTTTCTACTTTAAAGTGCTATTCTACACTAAGAGCAGGAAATCATTTTAAACTTTTAATGTTTTTTTTTTAAAATAGACTTATTCATAGTGTGAAATAATACATTCAAATAATAAAATATATCTAAAAACGGTGAAATTTCTTTGCTTATGCATAATGTAGGAGATAAAAAAGGCGACTGCAACTAAGTTAGTTTCGTTAGCAACCAATACTGTAATGTGATAACCGCGACTCGACGAATTACGTTGTTGTCCTTTCCATCCACTTTCTATTCCATTTTCTATTCCATTTCCCTATAAAATACTGTATTTCACAGCGCTCCTGAATGTCAAGACAATAGATTTCTCCTTACTTCTATCTTTAGAAAATTTAGAGAAATTGCGTTACGTATTTTTCTTTTCAAATTTGATTACGTAGAGAGAGGAGCTGGGATAGTGAAGATGAGGGTTAATGCATATTTTTAAAGGGCTCATTGTAATTATATATTTTTAGTGTCGCAAGTCCCAAATATCCGAATCCATGGTATATTGAGAAGTTATTTCTTAGAATTAAACAAAAATATTCTATATAATATAGGCCAAATGATAATTATCGTAAGTACAAATGGCTACTAGAATATTTTTTTTACCCATATAGCAAAGTAGACAGAAAGCCGCTAGTGTTAAAACACTTCGTACTTCGCTCTCTACCTAATTACAGACATTGAATGTTGAGTGGCGGGACTCAATACCGCACTTTGTGTTACCAGAGCGAGGAAGTGACAATAATTGAAATATAATTACTCCCCCGAGTGCGAATCAGACCCGCAACCGACCGCGTTTACTGTCAGACGCTGCCCTATTGCGCCACGACCAGCCTCTGAGGGAAACTGAGAAATTAGCGGAATATCCATAGGTATATATCGTGACGTTACGTATGAGGTGTAAAGTGGTAAGCTCATATAATATATTTATTTGAAATCTTATTTAAAATTTATAAAATACTCTGTTGTAATTATGTAACTGGTATACATGCATAGTCTCGATTTCGAGAGAAAACCAGTCAACGAAACCTTGACACTAGCTTGTTTCTGACTACATTTCTATGGGGGATATAGCTTGAAGCTGTTCCTTTATTTATACAGTGTTTTTCAATAGGGGTGATAGGATTTTGATAGCTCACAGCCACCATTTTGGTTGTTTAACATTTAACATTTGTATTGTTTTGTGTTTAGTAATGTTTGCTATTTAATCATGAACAATTTCACGTTACTTCAACGTTGAGAAATTTTCTATCAATATTTGAGAAGTATTGTCTCTACTCAAAGAGCATTTCGTGCTGAATATGGTCGTCATGGTGCACCGTCTGAGCTCTCTATACGTCGCATAATCCAGAAACTGGAAAGTGAATATAAACAATGGACAGGCCGTAGTGAAGAAAATATTGCCGCCGTATCAACCAGTGTCGAAGAAAATCAAAATGTTTCCGTTCCACGACGTGCACAAAAATTGGGCTTACCCAGAATGACCTGGCGTGGCAAAATTTTACGTATGGATCTTGGCCTACATCCATACAAGATTGTGTTGGCACAAGAACTCAAGCCAGCAGACCATCGATTACGTCATGAATTTGCTGATTGGGCGCTTGAAATGATGGAAATGGACACCAAATTTCATAGGAAAATCATCTTTTCAGATGAGGCTCACTTTTGGCTCAATGGTTATGTGAACAAACAGAGTTGTCGTTACTGGAGTGAGTCAAATCCAAAAGTGGTTCATGAAACACCATTACACCCTGAAAAATTGACTGTTTGGTGCGGATTATGGTACGGTGAAATCGTTGGCCCGTACTTTTTCAAAAACGACGAAGGCCGTACTGTTACTGTCAATGGCGACCGTTATCGTGACATGTTGAACGAATTTTTTTCCTGAAGTGTATGAAATCGATGCGGACGACATTTATTTTCAAAAAGATGGTTTGGTGAGTCGGTTATTTCTCGCAACGGTCCTCACAATTGGCCACCAAGATCATGCGATTTAACACCCTTGGACTATTTTTTGTGGGGGTATGTTAAATTTCAAGTATATGCCAATAAACCAGCTACGATTCAAGACCTTGAACGCAACATTCGAGTGACTATAGCGGCCATACCAGCCAAAATGCTGCACCGAGCCATCGAAAATTGGACCATTGTATTCACCAGTGCAAAAAAAGTCATGGCGGTCATTTGAACGATATCTATACGAAATTCGAACATATATTACATGTTTTATATCAATTTCAAAACATATTGTTTTTATTGGGAAGTCTCATATAAGTGGAAAGCGGAGTGTCTTGACACTGACTTTTATCTCAGTTGATTGTGGAAGATGTGTAATTAAAAAAATAGCCTACCTTAATCGATCACGGAAGATTGTATGCAGCAGGTAGTGGGTTCCTATTTTAATTTAATCAGGGCAATATTGGTATCTATAATATAATTGTTTTAATGTGTATCTACATATAAGATGACATAGTCCAAGACTTTTAAAAAGATAGCTATGTATAAAATTCTAACATAAGTCAAGTCAATCAATTAATTTAAATTATTAATAATAATTTAAATTATATAAAATAAAATATATTTTTTCATCTTTTCAGATATTTTGGTCTAACTAGACATGATTGAAACTTAAGGGTTTCTTTCGAACTAGGAGGATATATAGAGATCCAAGAATGTCACATAGACAATATTAAAAAAATACTTGTAAAGTAATTCAGATCGTCCAAGCCGGTCTTGATGCCAGTAGCAATCTCTACCAATCACCTTTAGAGATAGGAATTGGGTCTTGTTAGATATGAGTTAGTACGAATTGCAAAAATTTAAAATTTGTAAGAGTTATATATTTCTAATAAGGTACTTTAAGGAAAAATAAGCTTAAAAATTCGTTTAAAATAAGTTTAAGGCCAAAAAATAACATCAATTTTGTTACTCCGATACTAACAAGTAGACTAATTTTATTTTTCCATCTTAACTACAATAACAGCTTAATTAAAAATTAGGATATCGCAGTGGCACCATGACCGAAAAGGATCGATATTTTTCTTCTATAATTAAAAAGAAATCGATTTTCTATAATTAAAAAGAAATCGATTTTCTAATAAAGCTACGCTACCTTAGACAATATGCTTCCTTCTGATATCAAGTGACAGTAGTAAGGAAAACTGCTATTCTTTTTAAGAATAAGAAAAAAGAAGTAAACATTGAGTCTAGCTAATGTTTATTTTAAAACAAAGGCATTTCTAAGCGGATATCTTTTGAAATTGAAGTTGAAATTTATTATAATTTGGTGTATTTTTTTCAATGTTTTATGTGAAAAGATATTAACATGAATTTGTTAATCTAATAACAGCAAGTAGAATAATTTAAGTCCATGTAAATTACAATCACAGATCTTTTAAAACACTGTACTGTACGGATCTACCGTACGCTATCACATGACGTATTGGCCCCCGGAGTCTCGTAACCGATCGTTTGGCGGCGACCGGCTGCGCCCACTGACTTATAGCTGAAATAATCTAATTTCAAACTTAAAGTGAAATTTTAATCGTTTATTTCATGTTATTATTGGTTTATTTTAAGTTTACAATATAGGCGCAGTGCTTCTGTCGTGTATCGTTATCGAGTTCGATGCCAATTGAGGGAGTGATTGTATTTAAAACGCTTTCATTTCCCACATAACAAGGTGGTCAGAGTCGACCTAGGGTCAAGAAATTCCGTGAATTGCTTTCCATCGCAATCGAGACATTACGTGACAAGTTGTGAATTCAAGGCTGGGCTTTGTTATAATTTTTGCCATAGATCTCCTCAAATTTATTCTTTAAATTTTTCCTCTCTGATAAGATAAAGCGACGATTTTAACTCATATAAGCCTAATCTAATGTCTATTCAAAATTATTACGCGTTTTGGGGCGGAACCCAACGCCGTGTTCTGTCGAGGCCGATAAAAGAACTACTTATTATATGAATATGTATTACTATAAATGAGATTAAGATTCGGATTACGCCACTATGACCTCAAAATAAAATCCTGGTTACTTTAAAAGTATAGTATACATTAATGTCAAAAGGCAAATTTTACAATTAAAACTAGAAATAAAGAATTGTATAGATAAACTTAATAGGTAAATATAAATATTTACTATTTTTAAAGTGTTATTCCACACTTAGGATTAAAAAACATTTTTGGTATCCAAGAGGCGCGGGTTCGAATCCCGCTGCGTTCAAAATTTTTATACGTTTTTCAAAAATGTTAGGTAAATATAAAGCTAAGTAGATTATAAAAATAATTATTTCAAACACTATATATGTATACTAATTTTATATTTATCAGTTTGTAAGTAATAAATTATTATTTACAGTTTTTAATTTGCAAAAAATATATATTAACTTTATATATGTCTATATGTTAGTCAATCATTTAAATATAAATAATTTATTTTCGTCTATTCTTTTTGTATTAGTCTTAGAGACAATATGTCTTCAGTGGCGGAAACCAACGCTGTCCTTAGTTACATTAAGGACGGCGTTGGTTTCCGCAGCTTAGTCGTAAAAACGAAATATTTTAAATTTAAATTTGTTCTTTCATCCTCTTTACGGTTAGATACTTTACACACATTACATGGACGTGGCATAATCTTTCTTATACAAACAAAAATATTTTTATGTGTTTATACATTTTAATCCAGTAAAATATAATGAAATGTATATTATCTGATTCGCTTAAACAAATCCCTTTCTCAGAAATTGCTCAGGCATCTTTAAAATGAAGAAAGCAAGAGAAAAACAGCTTAAGGCCTTTTCCCGAGTAGCGAAATCAGCGTCAAAGAAAAGTAATATATAACGTTCGAGACAATCTATTCTCTAATTTCTGCCTCACATCGAGATTTTGCAAATTAAATTGCGGAACTCAACGCAGTGCCATTACAAGTAAAGAAATCGTTATAATTAAATATAATCTTCCTTATATATAACTATCGAATTCAGAAGTTATCCCTGTGCCACTAGCGCCTCTACATATAAATCGAATATATTCTATACGACTCAGTAAACAGATAGTATTTAGTGTCAAGACACTCCGTACTTCACTTTCCATCGAATTTGTGACGTTTTTTGTTGGGTGGTAGAACTCAACGCCGCGCCTTACCAAAGCGAGGAAGTGAAAATAATTTTAAATATAATCACTCCCTCGAGTGGGATTTGAATCCGCAACCGATCGTGTTTACAGTCAGACGCTGTCCCACTGTACCAAACCGGCCTCTATATTTTATAACATATACTTTATTCTTTTAAAACGTTTCATTTTTCAGAATATTTATCAAAATGAAATATTGTTAAAGTACCACTGAGTAAACTATGCACGTAATATAGTAAACGAAGTCGGGAGGCGCTAGTTGTATACTGCGACAGTGACTTATTGATCCTATTGCAGGAATGTACTTGAGTTGACTTACAACCGCTCGCCGTTCAAATTGGATTACGTTTTTGGTAATAACTTTATTTATGACATTGTTTGTATGAATTTACGAGTTTATTATAACTCGAGGCCTTTTTGACGCGTAAAGTAATTGTTGCCTTGGTAACGTGTATGTCGTTTTTTACAAAAGTGTACGTCAAACGTATTTTAATGTATTGAAGTAATACTTTTTTATAGCTTTATGCTTTTATCCCGCATAGATGAGTAGATATAAAGTACCAAGTGCCAAGACACTCCGTATTTACGTACACTACGTTGATTGGCGAAACTAAATACTGCACTTTGTCTTACCAGAGCGAGGAAATGGAAATGATTTAAATATAATCAGCTCCCCGAGTGGGATTGAACCCACAGCCGATCGCGTTTACAGTCAGACGCTGTCATACTGCCACACGACCGGCCTTGTTCTTCCACATGGAATTTTTTTTATAGTAATTTGTAGTAAATTACTATAAAAAAAATCCATGTGCAAACTATAATTGTGCCAAATTCCATACTCCTCCATCCGCGTCGCGTAGTTTTTATGAAAAGACTTCAAAGGTGGTCCTTCTTGTATTCGTTATCGTTTCTATTTTATAACTAGTAGGTGTTTTTGATTGATTTTTATTTGATTTCTTTTCAACACCAAATGGGGTTTCGTGTTCATTTTTTATTTTATTTTAATATTTTTTAAGACTTAGTTTACTTAGTTGCATACATAAAAACATTTTTTTTAACTTTATTTCCATTTCAGAACTTAGGTTAGTTAAGCAAGGACAAGTATATTATATAATTTAATAATTTTTCTATTTTCTTTTCTCTCCATTTATTTTCTCTCACAATTACTCACAACTAGGAAAAGAATATCACGTATATATCGAATAAGGAGTAAATGTAAAATCAAAAAGGTAATTTAACTTTCCTTTTTCAAATAAAAATTATTTAACTGCAGTATATGCGATTGACTTAGCCTTACTTTTCAATCACCATGAACTATCTTTTCCAGTATAGTACATTGGGAAAGATAGTTCATGATAATTGAAAAGTCAAAGCTGAAAAGGTTTTTTTTTGCAAGGTAGTCAGAGTCAGAGAGGATGGAATTGGTGCAAGAGGTATTTTAATTATATTAAAATAAATCAATTGGCACAAAAAGGCTTTCTCTAATGCCTTCTCCATACATGGTACAATTTTGTTTTACTTTTGGAAAACTATTAAAAATTTAAAGGCAGTGATACTCTAACAGTAGTTATCAACAAAAATAAGTCGTAACAAATGTATAACAATATCCACATCACTGGATATAGAACGCATAGTTTAGTTATCAGAATATGGGCGGTTTCCGAGAGGCGTGGATTCGAATTCCTCTGCGTTCCAATTTTTTACATTTTTCAAAATATTTTTTACTTCTGAGTGTGGAAGAACACATCAAAAATAATAAAATAAATAATATTTAATAGGACATGGATTGCGGCGTCCACTTTAAATGAATTTTGGATGAACTTGGGATTAACTGTATAATTGTAGTGTGGTAGCCTGCGACATTTCTCAAGTGGAAGTTTAATGTATGTATGATCAGAATAAATCAGAACCTAGTACCAACAAGACGTCTTTAATTGATCCCAACCTTACATGGCGACCCTGCCAGTCGGTGTGCGCGCGCTAGCCTGCGACGCGTGCACCGGCTGGCCACCGAATAAATATTATTATTAAATGAAGAAAAAAATGGAAAAGAAAATAAAAATAAAATGAAAATATGTTTTATGGGTAAAATTCCTAATTTAAAAATCTCTCGGATTGACACGTAAAAATCAAAACGTAAAAAGAAGAAAATAACAATTATTAAAACTTCAAAAATGAATCATTTTTCAAAGATTATATAAAAGGCAGCCCAGGAAGACACAAAGAAGAAAAGAAAAAGAGAGGTAAATAAAAAAAACGGAAAGCAGATCAAAAACAAAATGTTATTGATCTATTGAAGATATTCCTTGAGGAAGAATGATGGAATTTATTGAATTTAAAAATCACCGCAGCATACAAAAGCATATTCTACAAAACAAGTTATCCAAGGAAAACGCCGTGTACATTTTTCAAATGTGAAGTAAATGAAATAATGAAGATAAAGAAAAACTACACCGAGTGGCCAGTTTCGCAGTAATGAAAATGTGAGTGAGTAAATTTTGTTTTAAGAAGAAGATTTAAAAAAATTAAGGACACTAATGTTATCAAAAAATAAATAAATAATGAAATATTAAAATATGAATGATAAGATGTCAAAATATGATTAAGATTTTAATTTTTATTTGACTACGATACAAAATTAAATTTTAATTATAATAAATAGGAATAAATATTGTTATGATATTTTTTATTAAATCATAAATTAGTATAAATGCATAATAAAAATATATCTATCGAAATCTAAATACAAAATTTCGCGTAAATTAATGTTGCAATTATTGTAAACAAGATAACTTATATTCTTCGAAATGCAAGTCTTGGTTCCCATATATGGTGCAGCTCAAATTTTATAAAAACGTTGACGCGAAGTTTTACGAATAAGGCGTGGAATTTGTAAACTAATATGATATTGAAGATTCAGATTAAAAGCTGATGCAATTATTTGTAGATACCATTGTTGTCTCCTGGCTTGCCTTTGCCATTATTTTTATATTTATGTTGTTTTGATATTTTTTTTATTATACTGCTTTAGTGTTGGAATTGAAAAAAAAATAGTTTTTCGCATTTAATTTTACTTAAAATAATCAAATAGTTAATAGTTAACATTGATAATTAAATTTTATTTGCTTGTTATTATTTTAAAGGAAAAAGTGCATGAAATAAAAAAAAAACACGGACAATGAAAAAAAAACGATAATGGAATAAAAACTAAATGTTGTCAATATTATGACTTTGAAGCAAATATATTATGTCGGATATAAAAGGAAAGTATAAAAATTAAAAGATTTTTTTAGTATAGATTAAATTATATTATAGAATGGAAATTGAAAGGTATGGTAAAGTAGAGAGATGGCGTATATTTACGTTATTGTGTGGGAGTGGTATGATTATGTAGATGGTATGGCTTGACGTTGTTGTTTTGGAAAATGTGGCTTTGAAGCTTAGCTTGGCTATTTGTTTTCGGATAGATCAACCGATGAATTATCGTGGACAAGTTAAATTTCCTTGGTACATGTGGAGTGTTGCGTGTGAGAATTTATTGGAATAAAAATAAATATGTAGCTAAGTGCTACTATAATTGCATATATATATAGGCACTGGTTATATTACTTATCGTATTGTGCTCGAGAAGCCAGTATGTAGTATATAACGTTTCAGTCCTAAATATAATAAAAAATAGAGCTATAGAAATGTTCTAAAGTAAAGGAGTAAGTTTTTGGCAGGGTTATAAAATGAAAGATTTTTAATAGATCTAAGGTAAGAAAGGGTTATATGAGTATGATTACAGAAAGTTTTAAATGTAAGATAAGGTGTGTGAATATATATGTAAGGATTAATTAACTATGTCGATCTAATTCGCTGGTTTTATTGGTATGACTGTATGAAATTGGCTATCGGATATTAGCTTAGCTATGTTTTGGGCTCTAACGTTAGTTATTCTAATATATCGATATGCTTCATTGTAAGATGATGGAAAAAGGAATGCTATGGTTATTTATTTTTTAAAGAGAATAAAAATAAAAATACCGGCACATTTTTGATCATGCTGTACGCGAGTTCGTCTTTGTGAAAGATTGTGCACAAAGGGTACTAATAAATAAATAAAAAGTGGTTAACCAAATAAATAAAATAAAAAATATTGGAAGTAGTCCGGGCTACCCAATCAAATAAAAATAAATAATAATATAAATATAATAAATTAATAAAATAAAAATAAATAAAAAAGGCCTATTATGGGCGCGCCTGAAATGAGAATATATAATTAAGAGAAAAAAAATTAAATCGCGACTAATCTCGGATATGACTTTTTAAAAGACGCCTTAAAAATAAAATTGTACATACACCATATACTTTAAAAAGGCTATGAAAGAGATGTTTCTCTTATAAGTACTAGCACTGAGAAATGAACAAAATATACTTTAATTTTATTAATACTTAAATAATAAGGAACTTCTAGATTATAAGATATTATTAATATTACTTTAGGTTTTAAATAGTTATTTTTTTTCTTTTCTGTTTAAATTAAGAATACCTAGGTTTTTTTTATTCTGTATGTATTTCTGTCTGTCATTTTTTAAAAAACGTTTTTTAAAATAAAACTTATTCCCAAAAAATGAATGTAATAAGTCAGCTAATTGTTATCGAAAAAAATATATTTGTAATTTTTTTTCTTTAAATGCCGTGGGAGGTGTAGTGTGGTAGCCTGCGACATTTCTCAAGTGGAAGTTTAATGTATGTATGATCAGAATAAATCAGAACCTGGTACCTACAAGACGTCTTTAATTGATCCCAACCTTACATAATATTCATTGAATAATGAAATGATAACTTTAAGATAATCTTTGATAGTTTGGACTTGCCCCACGATTTTATTTTACTTTAATCAATGCAAATGTATACATATTGGTACCCATTACTGTATCCATGAAATTATATTTTAACTTTTAGTACCTTTATTTGTAATATAAAACCGTTTAACTTAATTTTTTTTATTTTATTCCTTATTATTTATCTCTAATTTGCATATAATTATAGTCGGCTACTTAGAACTACATTTATAAATAAATAAAATGTAATCACAAGGAGTAATGTATAGTACATTGCTCCTTGTGATTATTTGATATATTTTCATGGAGGATAATCTATTTCCGTTTTATAAAAAAAATGTGTTTTTAATACTATGGCAAAATTTCAAATTTATACAATTTTTTTATAAATGAACACATTTTTTCCGTTTTTGTTTTTTTAATTTTTTTTAGCTTTAGGCTTTTATCCCACATAGCAGGGTAGAAAGGAAGTACAACACTCCGTTCTCCGTTTTCCGCCAAATTTAAGACATTGCGTGTTGAGTCATCGTGACGTCGTATTTTGTCGTAGAGAGCGACGAAATAATTTAATTATAAACACTCCCCCGAGTGAGAATCGTACCGACAACCTATCGTGTATACAGTCAGACGATGACCCACTGCGCCACGACACAGCCAAGGCCTATTTTTAAATATAATAAGAACAACTACTGCATGTTATATATTTTATAACAGAAAAACCACGATATTTTTTAAATGATTTACATCGCGTGTGATTGAGATTTTTACATTTTAATCCAGTAATTTAAAACTCCAGTAGGAGTTTATCGTTGTATAGTGCATTTTTAACAAGTGTAGGAAATACAGTCACTATAAATACACACATAAATTTGTGTAGTGATTATAATTAATTTATTTTCACTTCCTCGCTCTAGTATGAGAAGGTGTGGCGTTGATTTTTGCCACTCAACACGTAACGTCTCAAATTCGATGAAAAGCGAAGTACTAGGTACTTTCTGAACACCCCAATATGTGGGAAAAAGCGTAAATCTTAAAAAATATACATTAAAATTAGCTCTACGATTCCCGAATAGGAGAGTTAGTCGCCCAGGGTGAAGGAGATTGGGTGATGTCGTTGGATATCGCCAATGCTTTTAACTCTATACCCTGGCCCTGCATCCATACCTAAGTCGCGTCATTGGGGCTTCCCTCTCCGGGCAGACTGTAACCTTTCCAGGAAGCGCTAGCTGGGGCTCTTGGGAGGTATAGTGCGATTTTTCACAGGGTTGGATGCTAGGTCCAATCCTGTAGAACATTGACTACAACTGAATGCTGAAAGTCAGCACCCTAAGGTGGGTTCAAGTCCTCTGCTAGGCTGATGATACGCTGGTATTGGCGCAGCAGACCACGAGACCAGGACACCGGAGGTTCCGCCTTAACGGGCCAGAGGGCAGTCAGTTTGGAAAAGATGATTTCCTAGTCTCCTAGCCCTATTCTCAGCGGGTCGTCGAGGGTGATACACCACCCTTGATTCCACGAAAAGCCTTGCCCCGTAGTCCGGCTAGTAGTCTTCGGGGAGGAGCACCGTGAGGTTTTAATGGGTATACCGACGACGACCGGAATTCCACATAACCTGTCCCGATTCGCCAATCAGGCGGGTGACGATAACGGCTTTCCTCACGAAAAAAAAAATAAAAAGTGCATTGTAGTTAGAGAACCTATTGCCACGATACTACAGTTGACTCACGCTTGAAATCTCCGTTCCTTTCAGCTCGTTTTCTTCCTTTTCCTTTAAAAAAAATCAAGACAATGCGCGTTGAGTGGCGAACTCAACGTCGAGTTTTGTCCTTCAAGTGGGAATCAAACCCACAACAAATCCACGATGACCTTGTATGTGGGACTTAATTAGCTTAATTTAGTTTACATAAGTTATCATATTAGAAATACTACGTTGTAACTAACGCATATTAAGTTAGAGACTGTGATATTAATGTGCATACGGCTTCCACGTTGAGGGTCGTGTGGGATAAAGCAGTTTACAATTACAATTACACCCACGTATGTGTGTATGTTCGTAAAGGTATTATTGGTACACATAAATATATTTTTACAGCTTCACGCCTTGTCTCTAATAGGTAGAGATGACATAATGTTTTGACGATTTTTTCCTCGCTTTTGTTTTTGATATATTGCTTTTTAAATACCAGGACTGAACGGCTTGTCTTATGAGAGTGGAGAAATGAAAATAATTTAAATATCACTCCCGCATAGCATGGTAGACAGGAAGTACGTAATGTCAAGACGCTTCGTACTCCGTTTTCCGTCGAATTCGAGACATTGCGTGTTGAGTGGTGGAATTCAACACCGTACTATTTTACCAAAGTAAGGAAATGAAAATTATTTTAAATATAATAATTCCCCCGAGAATTCAAGAATCGAATCGATAACCTCGCTTTTACAGTTAGATACTATCAGGACTTGTCTACAACCCACTACCAATGAGAACCCAAGTAGGACCTTTCCTACTTCGGTTCTCAATTCTTCCAAAATCGAACGATGACTGATATATATGAAAAGACTATGAAAAGATATGAAAAGACTGATATAAAATCGTATCAGAAAATATTTTTAAAAACATATAAAAATGTTGAACGCAATCGGATTCAACCCGCGCCTCTCGTAAACCGTCCAAGCGCTCTGACCGCTAAGCCATGCGTTCTACTACCAGCTGTGTCGAAATTCTTATACATTTTGTTACAACTTATTTACAAATTTCTGCTAATCAAAGATAATTAAAAAATATTGTTTGGCAAGAGAGAATGCTGTATATTTTATTCATAAATGTGGTCTAATCCTAAGTGTGGAATAACACTAAAAATAGTAAAATAAATTCGTACATTTTTTCGGAAATTCATTCGTTTTCGGAAATTCATTTTACAATACTCTGTGATCACGGACTCGATTGTTTTATCATAATATAATCGAATATAGAACAACCAGCGCAGTTTTAAATACAGTAGATTATATTTAAATTATATTGATATCTCCGCTACTGTGGCAAAGTGCGGCGTTGAGTTTCGCCACTTAACCTCACGCGATCTCGCAAATGCGGGCCAAAAGCAGCGAACGGAGTGTCTACATACTAAATTTTCTCTAACCGTACAATAGGGTAGCTATTGTGCGGGGTAAAGCGCTAAGCTTATTTTTTATAATTTTAAATACATGTTTAAGAAAGTTATATTCAAAACATTATTTATTACATCTGTATAGTGAAATTTCCATACTTATATTTAATCTGCATCGCATCAATCTTATTGTGATTTTGGTGCTTTACAAAGAAAATTTATTCATTCTTCCCAGAAATATTTCTAGTTTAATTTTAAAATATACTCAACGAATTATTAAAATTTTTATTTCTATGCATTTGAATGAAATGACAGACAGACACTTAGTCTATTGTATATTGTTGTAAATATTTTTATAAGTTATTTTGTATATTACATACCACGGTATTTGTACAAAATAAAAATATAAGTAGGCTTTTGAAATCACTTTACGGAAATAAAGTGATTTCTATATATATGACCTAGTGTCAAGACATTCTGTTCTCCAATTCTCTCTTCAATCTTCTTTCTTCTATCGTGTGGCGGAATTATGTAAAATATAAAAAATATATATATGTTTTTCGCGTAGAAATAGAATACACAGCTACCGCGTTTACAGCAAGACGAGTGTCAGGGACTGAGCCATGACGGCTTCTTAAATTTCTACAATTACTAAATATTTTACTATTTTTAAAGTGTTATTCTACACTTTGAATTAGAAAACATTCTAGGAAAACGTATAAGAATTTCTACGCAGTAGGTAGTAGAACGCATGGCATATCAGTCAGAGTGCTTGGACAATTTCCAAGAGGTGCGGGTTTGAAACCCGGTATGCAGTAATGGAAAATATACGTTTTTGAAAAATTATTTATATTCATGGCAGGATAGTCAAAGTCAACCTAGTGTCAAGACACTTGGTTGTAATATTGAGTGGTGAACTCAACGCCACGATATGCTTTATCAGAGCGCATAAAAAAATAATTTAAATATAATCATCCCTCCAAATAGGAACCGAACCTACAAGTAATTGCGTTTTCATGCAGACGCTGTCCCACTGCGCCACGATTGCCTTTCTACGTTGTTTTCTACATATTAATAGAATTTAAAATTTATAGTTAGTATCATAAAACATATGGGCAGTTGGTAAGAGAAGGACAGAAGCCATACTTCATATAGACATGACGTAAACAGACCCGTAATGAAATAATACTGTTTTATGTTACGCAAGTCACAGAGCAAATCGTTATAAGTGTAAGGTTTTCTAAAAGACCTCTTTAGACAAATGGTAGATGTGTATACCGCGTGATATTATCTAGATATTTACGTTATAATTTTGAAATAGGTCTGGTCTGGCCTTAGTTATTCCTTATTACTTACAGCTATCTGTTAGTGAAAGTGCCATTAAAATCGGTTCAGCCATTCCAGAGATTTAAAAGAAAAAAGATAGGAAGACAAATAATTTTATAACGGGTTTTTTGGTATATTCATTAACAAACGATTTATTTTAATATTACAAACAGACACTCCAATTTTATTGATTTCCAGTAAAATATCAAAAAGTATTTCTCATCTACAATATTGCTTCCTTTACTGTAGTTTCGACTGTTTAATAAGAAATACTGGTTAGGGTTTGATCTCCACTCGGAGGAACGATTACATTAAAATTATTTTCATTTCCGTTCCTTGATACTACGTACGGCGTTGACTTCCGCCACTTACTTAATCTTAGGATTTAGGTGGAAACCAGCCAGCGAAGTTTGTTAACTGAAAGTACTTCCTCATAACTCTGATAAAGCGATATATTTGACATATAGTTTTTACGTATCGTCTATTGCTTTATGACCTCTATTTTTTTAACGCTTTTATCCCTTTTTGTATCAAGACACTTCGCACTCCACTTCCCACCGAATTCGAGACATTGCGTGTTGAGTGGCGGAACTCAACGCCACGCTTTATCCTACTAAAGCGAGGAAATGAAAATATATATTCATCATTCAAATCATAATGCTACAAAACGTTCACTTAGCATTTTGGTAAATATTTGTTCCATACCTTTTGTTGTAGAGTACAGATTTGTTCAGCTTACATCGAAAGTAGAAATTCAAATAGAACACATTATGGTGAAATCTCAATATGACCCTTAAGGGCATAAATAGATAGGGTACATAAAAACGGCAAAAAGTGTCGTTAATATGGGTGCCCCCTTAAATATTTATTTTTATTTAATTATTTATTTTTTAATTTTAGGGTAATTAGGGGTAATTATTTATTTTTTAATTTTAGGGTAATAGGGGTTTTTTAATTTTAATTTTAGGGTAAACGGTCACATGTAGACCTGATACAGTTTTTAATATCGAGTAGAAATGACTAAAAAAGTCACATTTGTTGTATAGGAACTCCCTTAAATATTTATTTTCTATATTTTTTTTAGTATTTGCTAGTTAGCAGCAATAGAAATACAGCGTCTGTGAAAAATTAACCAACTAATTCTCACGATTCATGGGATACAGACTGGTGACAGACAGATGGACAATAAGATCTAAAGTAATACAATATTATGTTATGATATATATAACTTGTTTTACCTTTTGCGTATGGAATCCTACAAAGGGGACATGTAGAGGCCATCGAGGTGTAGTTGGACTGTGTCTAATTGTAAACGCAATTGGGTGTGGGTTCGATTATCACTCGAAGAAACGATCATATTTAAAATATATTTTTATTTTTCAGTTCTGAAACAGAGGGTGGCGTTGAGTTCCGCTACTGAACACACAAGAAAAGAAGTAATACTGTAATTATTATATAAAAAGTATTGAAAACCTTATAATAACAAAAGTTTAAAAACGTAAGTAACGAACGAACGAACGACAAGTATTTGGTGGGTCCAAATAACACTTCAATATTTCATTTCGGTACGCTATAAGATTTTAAAACTGTACGGAAATTGGAAAACGGAGATAACTCCTTAAACAGCTATGCTAAAGTATATATTAACATTGAATAAATGTATTTATTATATCATACTATACTGATGTAAATGTGTTGAGTTAATTGCTTTTGAAATTCATTTGGAAAACTAATCCCAGTTAAAACTACTGTTAAATTTCATTTGAATAGAGCAACTGTTGAGTTCCTCACCAGCTCTTTTCAGCAGAACTGTCTTCCGAGCTGGTAGTAGCTTCTTATATGACTGACAATACTGACACTTTTATGTTAAAGACGATTCGAAAGTATCTAATAATATGTTTGTATAAAGAAAATTTTGAATAAGCTTTATAAAATAACGAGAACGGTATCATATATTATTTCCAACCCTTATAGAAGCAACCCTAACTAAATCCGTTTAAAATTTCGATATCGGTTGGGGTGTAATAAAATAGATTGTTGATATTTATATGTTACATCTTATCTCTTGAGTCACGTAAAAATATCATCTCTTTACTTACAAAACTGAACTGAACTGAACTGAACTTATATGGTGAGGACTTTATAACCATACTAAAAAAAATAGATTCACGCTTTCTCCTGCATAGGTGAGTGAACAGAACATAGAAACAACCAAGTGTCAAGACACTCTGTTGACTGTTTACCACCGGAAATCGTAGTGATCGTAAACGCCGCGTTTTGTCTCACCAGAGCGTAGAAATAGAATTAGATTTTAAACATACTCATTACTCCACTGGGAATTGAACTTACAACCAATTGCGTTTACAGTCGTACACTGTCCTACTACGTCACGATGGCTTACAACACAAATCTTATAAAAGTAATAAATAGGCATGGATTTATTTATTTATTTAACACGAAGGCCACTCTATATACAGTTATACCTCATTTTTGGTCACATTCATAGGTGTGTATTACAGTAATTATACCTCAAGTACAAGCCAACACAATATTGAATTTAAACAAAGAGTACAGATTACGGAGTTAATTGCAAAGAAAAAACGACCATAAAAAAGACTCAATAACATATATTTTAATCCCACGTGAAGATATCGTTAAATTAACATTAGATCTGTCAGAATCATACTAAGGGTATGTATACACTACGTAATGGGGTGTTACAACCCTAATTGCGAGCACATTGCGGAGTTGGACATCTTATCAATGTATACACAGAGGCGAACAAGTGCCTATAATAATTAACGTGTCGTGTTATCTCAGCGTCGTAATCGTTTATCGACGGATCGTGTCAATCGAGTCTGTATATCTGCCTGGCAAATGAAGTTTTGGGAATTTTAAGTAAACAAAAAAAGCATTTCCTCGCTTTTTCCAGGGTCGGTAGGAGGGTAGGTAGACAGAACCCAGTCTCTTATTTACGAAACGCAACATTGACGATGTTATACATGATGTTTTTAGGTTTCATATTTATATAGAGGAAAGGTTATTATATTTTGCTTCTTCACTCTAGTATAAAAGCTAGGCGTTAAGTTCGCCACTCAACACATAATGTCCTGACTTTATTCGTTAAGCATTCAAACGGAGTGTTTTGACACTAGGTTGTTTCTGGTTCTACAGTAGCAGTTTTATACTAAAGCGTGAAACTGCTATTATATTTAAATTATTTTCATTGGCTTTTAATTTTAGTTAGACAAAACGCAGCGTTCAATTCCGTTTTATGGTGTTTAATAATATCGTAACAGTAAGCAGATATCTGTCTATCGTGTTATGCTGAAAAAGACGTAAAGTTACTTTATTTGGTATAATATTTAAATTAAATATATTTAACATGCTTTCTCGGTCTAGAATAATAATAATAACACAGTCACTGCATTAAGCCCCACTAAGTATTAATTACTAGACAGTAACGTATACGTTCAGATTTAAGGAGAGATAAATAGAAAAAGAGAGAGTTTGTAACTTCAAACTGCATATTCCTCAAAATTATAGACGTATAATAAAATATATATAATATATATAAAAAATAAATTTAACCTTGTATAATTATAATTATGTTATAAAGTACAATACCCGAAGGGTTCGTATATTTGCTCCTAATTTAACAGAATGGCCCATCTAAGTTTATCTTACGCAAGTTATGTCAACATGGGGACGTGTTAAGTGATCGGTCGGTGTAATTTTGTAAGTTACCTTAGTTATATATTCCGTAGATATTGTACTATACGATTATATCATGTAATAGATAGTCATTGTGGCACAGTGGGACAGTGTCTGGATGAACGCGATTGCTTGTGGGTTCGATTCTGTCTCGGGGAAATGATTATACTTAAAATTTACTGTCATTTCCAACCTAATAAGACAACGCGTGGTGTTGAGTTTTCCATGTAATGCATAATGTCTCAATTTCAAGCGAAAAACGGTCAACGGAGTGTCTTGACATGATCTTTCAATGCTGAAAGCAAAGTTATTGTCATATGTGCAAATCGGTTAATTTCAGGTACTATTCTGACGATGACTCTGGTTTGTACAAACGGTAGTATTTTAATAATGTTGTTTTTCCCGATGTATTTAAGCAAATTGCAGATTGAGGCCAGCCCCAAACCTTTCAAGATAGTAATGACATAAATGTTTTGATGTTACGTTCTATATATATATATATATATATATATATATATATATATATATATATATATATATATATATATATATATATATATATGTATGTATATATATGTATGTATATATAAAGTATATTTTGAAATCTCAAATTATTTAAAACGTTTTTCATTCATAATTCCTTTGTGAATTGACAGAATAATTTTGAAGATGATATAGGACAGATAAATGCCGTTGTTGTTATTTTTTTCTTAGCTTTACGCTTTTAGCAGCAGGGTAGTGCAGAAAGTACCTAGTGTCAAGACACTCCGTACTTCGCTTTGCCCTGAATTCGAGACATTGGGTTAGCCTTTCTTGTCATTCGTACATATTCTAGTGTTTAGAATTTCAAATCCAAAACGATAATTATATTTTATAACCTAGTAATACTCAACATATTCATTTTAAAATATTTTTTTCTTAGTTTGCAATAAAAATGAAAACGAAATAAGTGTGGAATAACACTTTAAAAATAGTAAATATGATATAAGTTATTATATATGTTATAATTCATGATTATATTTAAATTATTTTCATTTTCTAGCTCTGGTAAGACAAAGTGCGGCGTTGAGATCCGCCATCCACGGAGTATGGACATCCTGTTAACCCTGCTACGCCGGATAAGAGCGTGAAACTAAAATAAATTTAAGTCATAGACTTTTTTTGCAAGTCCTTCGGTCACTATCTAAATAATCTACGGAGTTTATCATATATATATTTAAATGTTCATTTATACTTAAATCATTTTTTATTGTGCGGCATTGAATTCACCACTAAGCACGCAATGTCTTGATTTTAGGATGGAAAGTAGTAAGAAAGTCAACGGAGTGTCTTAACACTAGATTGTCTCTGACTACCCTGCTATGCGGGATATAGCGGAAAGCAGGTACTTATTGTTTTTTTCATTTTGTGCTTCATTTCAATCTAATAAAAAAACCTAGCAAACCTTTACCAAGATACTACAAATACATAAATAAGTATAAAACGTTCACCTAAAAGCTTTTATCTAGATTATTTTTTTAGACTATATCCCTTTAAATAAAGACATTTTTGGAAGCTCAATAAAGTTATTGCCACCTGAGCTTTCGGATTTTAGTACAGCTGAGACTGATTAAAGATAGTAGTTATGTAAAGAGTGTTTGACTTCAGACATTTTATTATAGAGGAAACTAATTATTAAGACCGATCGTGGCACAGTGGCTCAGTGTCTGACTGCAATGCCATCAGTTGTGAGTTCTATTCCCATTTGGGGTAATGAATATTTGAATTATTTCCATTTCTTCGCTCTGGTAAGACAAAGTGCGGCATCCTTGCCACTCAACAAGCAATGTCTCTTCGGCAAAAGCGGAGTACGGAGTGTCTTGACACTAGTCATGTCCTGTCTACTCTGCTATGCCAGATAAAAGCTTGAAGCTTAAATATTAAAGAGAAGAAGTGCCTTAGCATATCATGGATTCACCTTTCAAGAGGAGTTCGGAGCTCTTGTACTTGCAGAAATACTACTTCGAGTATAGGACTTAATCCCGCATAGCAGGGCAGTCAAAGAGAACCAGTTTCACAAAACTTCAATGACTGTTTGTTGGCCCGAAATCGAGAAATTCCGCGTTGAGCGACAAACTAAACATCGCACTTTGTCTAACCTAATAATTGTATATATCCAATGAGAATTGAACCCAAAACCACGTTTACATTGAGACGCTGTTTCACTGCGGCCTATCTGTCGACTTATTATTATCATTGTTATTTATTATAGCTTCACGCTTTTATCCCTCATAGCAGAGTAGACAGATAGTATTTAGTGTCAAGACATTCCGTACTTCGCTTTCCACCGAATTCGAGACATTGCGTGTTGAGTCGTGGAGCTCAACGCGGCACTTTGTCTTAACAGAGGGGAAAAGTGAAAATAATTTTAAATATAATCACTCTCCTGAGTGAAAATCGAATCCGCAACCGATCACGTTTACAGTCAGACGCTGTCCCACTGCGCAATGACCGGCGCTATCTCTTTACAATGAAATCATTCTAGATACAAAAGTAATAATACAATAATTAATATAAATAACATACATGTGAAGTTATTAATGCAATCCAATGCTTTATGAATACGCCAAACTGTTAATGAAGAAACATCTCAAAGTTCAACTTGCGAATTAAATTAAATCCCATAGCGGCTGTGATCACGTTGTGCTCAAATTTTGGTTAAGTTTACTATGAAATAACAATGATATAATGTAATAATGGATGCGTAAACTTCGCGTTGCCTCGGCAACGTGTATCTCGCTTTATAAAAAATTGTATGTTAATTAATTTATTTATTTTGTTGTATATCTCACAACATTTGTAGATATTGTATTTGAATATACACACACACACACACACACACATATATATATATATATATATATATATATATATATATATATATATATATATATATATATATATATATATATAAATATATTACAAGTGTTATCATTACGGTAGAAATCATATTAAAATGTCAAATACACAATGAAATAAAATATAAAATATTTATTTGCGTTTCTTCTCCATATAAACTTAAAATATGTGAATTTTTATACTCCCATATCTGTATAACTTTTATAATATAAACAATCTTGTGTCAAAACACTTTGTTCGGAATTTTAGCGGAACTCAACGCCGCACCGATAGTTTTGTACCTACATAATATTATAAGATTATACATCTGATAGATTTTTCTTTATTCCAGCTATAAACCCGCACTAACACATCATATCTTCCTTTTCGACAGGGTCACTTGATATATGAAACCCGATATAAAATTGGACTAACACAATCAATCTGTACGACGATCACAATAATATATTTCAATTTTATTTTATTAATAGCTCCACGCTTCATCTCTAGCTGCATAGTCAGAGAGAACGGAGCTAAACGCTACGGTCTCCGCATACCTCCTTTTGTCTCGTCCACAGTCTTTACCCTCTTCATACATTCTCTACGGACCATGCTTTTTACGTGACCTCCAGTCCTCCAGTATCATCGATACTGTGTTTTTGAAGTCGACCGACTCGCACATATTTATTTCACGATACGAATATTTTAAAGAATTCATTAATTTTACCCATATTTCCGGTCACCGGTGGCTTTCTTCTGGTCTTTTGTGAAAGAAATAATAAGTAATTTTTTTCATTTTGGGCTTTCAATTCCTTCTGACCATGATTTAAAAGACTGGACAATGCGGTGTGATTAATTCATCTTTGATATATTTTATGAAATTTCAAGCATTTGTATGAAAATTAAAAAGTAAAAGTCCTCATGGTGCAGTTGATACGTGTTTGTGTTATATGATTTTAGGTTTGAATCCCACTTTATAGGGTTTATATTGAAAGTAAGCTCGGAAGAATCATCCGGAATTTGACTTATTTTATATTTTGAAATAATAATTTATTTTTTATATTCTTTATTTATTTCTATTAAAATACAATAAAATAAATAAATAAAAATAAATCGACCGGTAGTGGCGCAGTGGGACAGAGTCTGACTGTAAACGCGATCGGATGTGGGTTCGATCGCACTATACCGCATAGCAAGGTAGTAAGAAGAAGTAAGGTAACGTAATGTCAAGACACTCTGTTGACAGCTTCCCTCCCGAAATCGAAATATTGTGCAAGTTAAATTGAGTGGTAAATTGGTTCAACGCCGTGCTTCGTCTTAGCAAAGCGTATATGAAAACAAACTTTAAATATAGTCATTTCTTCAACCGGGAACGGAACCTATAATCAATAGCGTTTACAGACGGAACGCTGTACCACTGCGCCACGATAAATACTCTGCAATCAATGTATATAAAAATGAACATATAAATTATTCACCAGTATCATAATATCTGTCTCGTGGAATGATAAAGGAGAGAACAGAACGAACGAAGTGTCTTGACATTATATTTTCTAAGCAATTCTTTAACTAATAACAATGTAGTGATACCAAAAAAAACAATGTATAACTATAATAAGATCTTTGATTTTCGCAATTTTTATACATTTTAAATGAAACTATTTAACCGGATTAATCGCGTATATTTTGGTATTCGAAAATACATTTTTGGACACCTGACGTTTCGAACACTTTACAGTAGTCCGTGGTCATAGGTAGAATCAACTTAAATATACGCCTTTCCAAAATATACGCGATTAATCCGGTTAAATAGTTTCATTTAAAATGTATAACTAGCAAACAAGAATTTCGACGCAGTTCAATTCAAACTACCAGCTTAATTGGCTAGAACACTTAGACGGTTTCCAACAGGCGTGGGTTCGAATCCTGTACGTTTAATTTTTTTATACATATCTTAATATGTTAGCAAAGCAGAGGTATAATAGTAATATCTACTTTATTCCACAGAGCGCCATTTAAAAGATACATAATTTTCAAGTCGGTCTTTGATTAAATATGTATGCGCTAAGCTCGTGTTCTAGCTGCTCAAGTCTTAAGTGTTTTGAACAGTTTTAGTACAAAACACTTGAATTGTGTATTAATTTTTATATGCAGTTTTATTTTCACTGTAAAGTGCAAATGTAAAGGTGATTAACCTCGTTTGTGATACAGGGTTGTAGGTTCGATGTCGTCCAGAGATAGCTAAGACAACCCGTTCTCCTCATTCCGCTTGAATCAGGCCATTGCGCGTTGAACGCCGTAGCAGAGTTAGCAGAGTTTAACGCCGCGCTCATCTTACTGAAGCAATGAATTAAAAATAATTTAAACTGGTTATATATTGTCCCACTGCACTACGATGGTCTTTTTATTATAGTCAATAGTGACACCTGGTTCATTTTTTCAATACGCAATACATAATTCTATTTAGCATTAAGCACGAACCATTTTTCCCGAATTTATTTCGGGTATTTGAAGAAAAATTTATATTTATTTAAAAACAATGCTTAGAATACGTTCTAAATCCAGAAAAAACAAGGCATCATGTTTATTCAGATACTTTCTAAGTCACCTTAATCTATATTTTTTGTACGCAGGTTCATGGTATTTCCCGTATATCCTGAACCTAGTGTCAAGACACTCCGTTGACTGTTTTTCGCCCAAAACCGACACTTTCTATTCTGAATGGTATTTACCATTACGCTTTCTCATAGTAAAGCGGAAAAAGAAAATATTTTTTTAATACAATCATTTCTCCGAATGGGAATCGAACCCACAACTGATCGCGTATACACTTAAACGCTAAACTGTAACTAGATTCCACTCGCTTTAACCACGTGGGGTGTTCATGAAAAGTATCTTAGAACTAGATATTTACCATTATATTATGTAGAAATTAAAATGATTTTACATTATAGCTATTCTGAGGACCTATATATCTGTAGTTTCATTCAAACCCATGTAGTAGTTTTTTCGAGAAATGGTAACAAACAAACATACATACATAAGTTACATTATGAATATATGTTATATTTTTAAATCCTGAACTAATTATAAGTCCTGGATTCTTTTAAGGAACAATAAGAGACAGTAGCATCTCTATAAGTCATATGTTTAAACACTTAAATCTATAATCACTCCACTAAGTGGGGATCGAACCCACAGCCGGTCGTGTTTACATCTAGATGCTGTCCCACTGCTCCACTATGGCCTCATTACGTATGATATATAGGTATTACGTTTATAGTTTATATTCTTAGTAATATTATGAAGGGTATAACTTCATAACACATTTTATGGAACGTCAATTTAGCACTTAATTTATAAGCTGAGATGTTTGTCGATCCATTAGTGTTTTGCTTTTTATAGCTTATAACGGAAGTACTCTAGTATAAGGCTGCATATAACCTGGTTTTCTTATTTAAAATATATATAATATATATAATTTTTGTATGAATGAAGCCATCTTAGCACAGTGCTAATATCCGTCTGTGAACGCTTGTATTGTTGTTTCGAAAATGTGTATTCACGTACAAAAATATACGTGATTAATCCGTTTAAAATAGAATGAAGAAGAACGTGCTTAGGTGGCTTGGGCACGTCGAGAGGATAAGCGATACAAGAATGATAAGGAGGATTTATAAAGCAAAGGCGAGCGGTGCGAGTGGTCGAGAAAGAACTCAGTCGACCTTTGAAAACAGTGTAAATAATACTGAAGGAAAGTGACGTTAAAAGCATGAGGATTCCTCGATGGGCATGTATGAAGAGGTCGAGGTCGAGGCAAAAGAGGTATGCTAGGACCGTAGCGCCCCGTCGTCTCTGACTACCCCGCAAGGGATAAAGCGTGAAGCTAGAAAAAATCCGTTTAAAATATTTTTATTTAAAATGTTGTAAAAATAGTTGAAGTCAAAGATCTTAGGTATATCTTCGATTTGATTAAGTAAAGTGCAACTACATAGAAGTGCTGAGTTTAATTCAAATGGTAATATTACTAGAAGAGCATGCATAATTAAATCTTGCAGCTTTAACATCATACCTCTGAAAACATTTACTTTTGTTAGCTTCACGCTTTTATCACGCATAGCAGGGTAGACAGAAAGTACCTAGTGACAAGACACTCCCTATTTCGCTTTCGAGACATTCGAGAAAATAATTAAAATTTAATCACCGAGTGGGACTCCACAACCGATAGCGTGTAAGGTCAGCCGCTGTTCTAATTTGTTACAGTTATAGTTTATATAGAGATAGAATGCACAATGATATTTTTTTATTATAAAATAATGCATAAAATATATTACATTAAAACAACAAAATTAAGTTGTAGCTCTTATAGCTTAGAGATCATACCATTTAGACAGGTTTCAAATGTTGCGAGTTCGAATCTGATTTCGTTCAAACTTTAACTTTTCTGAAAATATTTAGTTATCTACGGCATAAATCATTACATATGTAATGTTACTCAGGCAATTTTGTACCAACAAACAGCCGTCAACTAACGACGTTATAAAATGGAAATACCTAGATTATATCTGGATTTAGTTTAAAACACCTTTCATCGATAGGCCACTAGCCCGTTTTGGCTCAACGTAAGCCAGTGTCGTTATCGGTCGCTATTTTACGTTGGGATAAAGTTATTTGGGATTATATTTTATTCATGGTATAATTTTATTTTCTGCTTTCTCCTTTGTTTATACTATTTTTTTTAGCTTTACGCTTTTATCCCGGATAGCAGGGTATACAGGAAGTACCTAGTGTCAAGACACTCTGTAACCCGCTTTCCGCCAAAATTGTGTATATGAGTAGCGAAACTCAACACTTTACTAGAACGAGGGAATGAAAATAATTTAAATATATGACACCCTCGAGTAGATATCAAACTCACAACCAGTCGTATTTACAGTCAGACAGTGTTCCACTATGCCACGATGGACGATCATATTTTTACTTTTACAGATTTTTTTATTAATTATTCTTCGAAAAATAAATGAAAATATTATTTATTCAAATAAGCCTTTAACAAGTACTTTTGAAACGCCGATCAAACTAAAATAACAGTAGTAGTTGTCAGTCCTAAAGGTTACTCAGGACCATCAGCTATAACCCATGATTTTTTTGACAGGAGGATGACCGCGTCTTGAACGGTTACCAGGAGGAGAAGGAGAAAGAGGGTTCGAATTCAGCGGTGTTCAAATATATTGAAAATGTGATATGTGCAAAGTATTTACAACATATTAGCTGAAAATAGTGAACTGAAAAATTTGTTTTAGAGTTTAGTTTGAGTTAGTTTTTTGTATACCAGTTTGACGATAACTCTTAGATTATTTGACGTAATTTAGATTTTGAATATATATATATATATATATATATATATATATATATATATATATATATATATATATATATATATATGTATATGTATATATATAATATTAAATATACCAAATTGAGTAGAAAATTGGTAATTTATTTGTTCACCCTCGACCCTAGGGGAGCAATTTTTAACGGGCCAATCATTAATTAACTTCACGTAATTAGATGGTTGTCATCAGCAGTGTGTAGCGTTGATAGCTCAATATTATTGCACAGTATGGAAGCGGGACAGCGTCTGATTGTAAGCGCATGGGCTGTGGGTTCGATTCCCACTCGGATGAATGAATATATTAAAACATATTTTCATTTTTCCGTTTAGGTAAGACAAAGCGCGGCGTTGAGTTTCGTCGCTCAACACGCAACGCCATGGGATTGGCAGTAAGTTGAGTAAGGAATGTCTTGTGTGGTACTACCTGTCTTCACTGCTATGCGGGATTAAAGCGTAAAGCTAAAAAAAATAACACTGATGATATATTATTGGAAGTTTAATCATTTAAATAAAATTAATTGGATTTTGTATTAAAGCAACTTTTAATAGTAAAAGTTTTGTTTATTTGTCTTCACGTTTGTTCCCACTAATATCTGGAACGGTTTGATCGATTTTGACGGGACTTTTGCTGGCAAATAGCTGATTTAATAAGGAGTAATAATGCTCCTTTAAACTCTAAGTCGAGGGCACAACTCGGGTAATTTTTTTTTCCATAGACTTACTTTAGATAAACTTAATCATTCGTTACGTTGATGATTTTCGCTATTAACTATGAATTGTTCCGGCACCTTGAGCTGTTCCCTGTCTGGGAATCGAACACACAACCTTTTCTATTCCAGACACAAACAAATTTAGACATATCTACTTCACCACTGCGACGTCACCCCTATAATATTAAAATATTAGACCCAATACTCCTAAGTTGGTTATAAATTTATAGTTTTTTTTAGCTTCACGCTTTTATCCCGAATAGCAGAGTAGATAGAAAGTACCTGGTGTCAAGACACTCCGTACTCCGCTTTGCACCGAATTCAAGACATTGCGTGTTGAGTGGTGAAACTCAACGCCGAACTTTGTCTTTACCAGAGCGAGGAAGTGAAAATAATTTAAATATAATCAATCCCTTGGGTGGGGATTAAACCCACAACCGATTGCATTTACAGCCAGACACTGTCCCTCTGCGCCACGACCGACCGTAAAATCGATAATTTAGTTATTTTATTAGCACTAAATTACAAAACTGTAAGATTTAATGCTTTAAGACAAAGAAACTGTAAATGTCGGATCATATTTCTTCAATACGCTAGGCCTAGTCGTTGCAAGGCCTCGTCCTAGTTCAAGAATAGTTAATAATTAATTTAAATTATACATATATTAATTTTAATATATTTCCAGCGTTGGACTGCTAAAGGTTATAGGTATAGAGAGAATCCACCATCGTGGCATAGTGGAACAGCGTGTCATTGTAAGCGCGATTGGTTGTGGGTTCGATACCCACTCGGAGAAATGATTATATATAATAAATAATCATTTCTCTGCTCTAATAAGGCATACCGCAGTGTTGATTTCCGTCGTTCGATATCCAATATCTGCTATTATATATATCCTTTGCTTCAAAATGTATTTTTTTTAAATTACATCTTCATTAATTAAAATTAGGCTTATAAAACTACCTATGAGTTGTCGTTCGGTAAATATTGCCTAAAAAGAAGTGGATGGTAAGATATATTCAATTTATTATCTTTTTTTCTATTTTTTTAACAGGGTGGACAGGAAGTGTCACAGTAGTCCACTTTACGCTGAATTGGCGGGAACCAAGGCCGCGCTTCGCCTTATTAGAGCCTAAGTGGGACGCAACCCACAATTCGAATTTACTGTAAGACGCTATCTCACTGCGCCACGACAGGCCGCTGGTATTCGAAAATACTTACAGTACAATACATGTACAACTCTAATTTTGTAGATGTCCGTGGGCGAAGACGACCACTTACTATCAGGTGGCCAATATGCTCGTTTGTCTACTTTTTCTATAAAAAAAAACAAATAGCTTTGTCTTGCCAGAGAGAAAAATAAAAATATATAAATCGTTCCACCTCATATGAAAATATTACGAGTATATCGTAATGTTGTCATTTAAATAAATGATAAAATAATATTTCATAGCACTCTATCGTTTGTATAGTAGTTTAATTTATTATCGTTTTATCACCAAAAATATAATGTAGATACTATCGTTTGTGTAATGTTAACTCGATGTTTAATCGATTTTTATCCATTCTTTACTATTAATATATATTTATATATATATATATATATATATATATATATATATATATATATATATATATATATATATATATATATAATTATTATTAATATATATAATATATATATATATATATATATATATATATATATATATATTAAATATATTTGCGAAACAAATACTTGTTCAATGTATAGGCAAACTAAGAAATACTGAAAAAATAATTAACATTTACAAATAGAAACTTCGCTATGGGGGTTAGAATATAATTACTCCACTACTGGGTAGCGTCCCGTATCGAGGTGGAGAGAGGCGGGTATCCCAGTATTTTAATGGTAGGAGTTTAATCTTTCAAATGGCTCGCGACCAGTATCATGACAAAACGATTCGGTAAGTGTCTGATGAGGTGATGTAAGGCGGCTTCCCCTATTCCCACCCATCCTTTACCTCATCTCCTTTCACGTCCATCCCAAGACCGGCAACGCAACTACAACTCTAATTTTGTAGATGTCCATGGGCGAAGGTGACTACTTACCATCAAGTGGCCGTCCCGCTCGTCTGCTCCCTTTATTCTATAATAAAAACAAAAAAACATAGAAACAGTCATAAACTAAATATTTTTTTAAAACTTAAAAAAAAGTATTTTTTTTATCTCTTGGTTATGGATTTGATACCACTTGGAAGAATGATTGCATTTATAATACTATAATTTTGTCACTGTATGAATGTCTTGACACTCGCTTCTCTCTGCCTACCCTTCAATGCGGCCGATAAGTGTGAAACTAACATAAATATTTATTTTAAGGGAATTGTTAAAGATTAAGATCTTTGAGTCTATGTACTTGTGACCACTGACTACTGTAAAGTGTTCAAAACGTCAATTTTTCTAAAATATATTTTCGAATACAAAAATTTACATTGCTTTAAAATGAAATATTTCCATTTAAATGGCCAAACAACATAGAGAAATTCTTTTTTCTTTATTTCACGATCTCCCTACTCATCCTCTATCTCCTCGAGACAGTACATGTTGAGTGGCAAAACTTATCACCACACTTTGTATTACCAGACCGGGGAGTTGGAAATAATTAAAATATAATCATTTCCTCGAGTGGGAATCGAACCTACAACAGATCACGTTTACAGTCAGACGCTGCGCCACTACAGGATTCAAAAATTATTTCAATTCACTTAACATTAAATAATTTTATAATATCCATATAAAGATATACATTTTAAAATTAAAAAAAAATCACCTGCTAATGGTTTTAGCTAGCAGCCCATATATGAACGATATACCAGTATACTGGACTGATCGTTATAGATTTTTTAATATTAGATTAGTATGGCCCAGTGTTGTCATATAAGCATATAACCCGTTATTGTTATAATTATGTTCAATTTATTTTATTGTTGTTTGATTTGTTAGCTAACTAGTTCAATATATATTTGATGTTGAATGCCAGAGGTCACCAGTTCGATTTTGGTAAAGTAATAAGTGATATCTTTATAATCTAAAGGCGAACGGAAATATTTAATTGTAAATACATTATTACATACGTGGTCACAGGTAGACTACGGACTACTGTAAAGTGTTCGAAACGTCAGATGTCCAAAACGTATTTTCGAATACCAAAATATACGCGATTAATCCGGTTAAAATAGTTTCATTTAAAATGTATAAAAATCGCGAAAATCAAAGATCTTATTATAGAAATATTTAAATTAATATAAAATATTTATATTTAACGTATGATATGATAGTACAGCGTTAGTAATATACACGTTAGTTAATATATACATACATTAAATAAAACAGAACATTTTCGCTTAAACAAGTCTCAGTTCTAATTTATCCTTCACATTTTACGGATAGTCAGACATTATTTAAGATAGGTAGTGTCAAGACACTCCGATGAATGCTTCCGCCTGAAAGCGAGGTATTGGCTGTAGACGGGAGAATTCAACCCCGCGCTTTGTTTCACCAGAGCGGAGAAATATATAATAAATAAATAAATTTTAAGATTAATATAAAAAAGAAATAAATTTTAAGTATAATCATTACCTCGATTGAGAATCGAACCCACAACCAATCATGTTTTATTATTATTAGCTCAACATAGAAAATACAAACAATATAAGAAAAGTAGTACGAATCAAGATTTTATAGCATTAATGGTATTTAAATCACAAAAAATATTTCTATTTATTTTATTATTATTATTTATTATATTTTAATTAAAATTAACCAAAAAAAATACTTTAATTTCTTCATGGTATTAAGGTCAGTAAGGCCATTGTACATTCCTATACAAATGAACTTAATAAAAATACAATATATGTTCTCATGAATGAGATTTGAACTTACTACCTCTAAATTATAGGCAGATATAAACTAAATGTTTATGTCATTGACCTCTTGTTAATATTTTCAGCCTTGGAAATTAATGAGTGTGGATTTTCAGGGCAAATGGTCACACTTTCTATACCGGCCTCGTTGGTCAGTCATAGTTGTCAGTCAGTCAGCCTGTAATGACCGGAGTTTGTTATATTTAGAATTAATGATAAAAAATGACTTTTGTTAATAATTGATAATTAATAAACAAGTACATTTTGATATTAAATATTGAAAGTTTTTCGAAAAAGCCTTAAGTATGCTGTCGGTAAGTCCTGACCGCGTTGGAATTGAACTGGTTAAGCTTGGATAAAACACTTAATATACTAAAATTAGGTAAAATTTAGGTTTATTAAATTATTTTTAATTTATGTACAAATTAATGTTTATTATTAATATTTTAAAAGATTTTTAGAAGACATAAAAATTCAGATTTTCTTTATTTGGTTTTCAAGAGAATTTACGTTCAAAATTATTTCCCTTCTCAAAGTATATGATTCTACTTATTTTTGTCTTCAGTATTTAATCACCTCTATATATTATGCAGAGTTTAAAAAAAGTTATAAATAGGCAAGGAAAAGCAACGCAATGTCTAAAATTGAGAGAGTGTACGTGGTTTCATAACATTAGTTTCTTTTTGCCTTCCTATAAAAAGAAAAAAAAGAAGTTTGATCATATTAAACTTATATATTTTATTTTTAATTTTATAATTTTTAAATAAATGTAACCTAAGTTAATTCTTATAATTCCAACTATCCGACTGTGAAAGCCCCGTTAAAATCGATCCAGCCTTTTCATAGATTGGTCGAAATAAGGATACAGACAAAAATTGTATAAAAAAATAGTTTTAGTGCGTGTACCATATAGATAGATGCATATACTTTTCATAAAAAAGTGAATATCTTAATATTATAAACTCCATAATATATATATATATATATATATATATATATATATATATATATATATATATATATATATATATATGTATATATACAGAAAGTACCTAGTGACACTCCGTTTCTACAGAGAATTCTAGTCCTGCGGGTTAAGTCGCCACGACTGCGCCACGACCACCGGCCTTCTAATAACGGAATATAATAATTTAAATTAGCCGATAAAATTAAAGAGAGTAGATCGAAATAAATAATTATAATAACTTATAGATTTATGTTCATCTATATTAAAAAAAACATGCAAATATATGAAATATATTTTTAAAAGCAATATTGTCGATTACATCAAAATAAGTCACACTTACCACCCAATAAACGTTTTGACTACATGACGTTAAAATTAACACCCTCGTATAAATGTATTTTTATCTGTAAATAGATTTGATAAACATTTTTGGTTTTTTGTTAATATTAAAAGATTTTTTTAATATTTAATACTAAGTACCAATAACATATTACCAATAAAGTCATCTTATAACATATTACCAATAAAGTCATCTTATTATCTATATAACAGATTAAATTGTTAATTTCGTCCAATACTGGTTTAAAACTTCGATAAACATTTTTCGTAAACTTTACGAGGCTCGACGCTAATAAAACTTCATCAAACGCTAAGGGAGGGGGTGAGACCGTCGCGACGCTCAGTCGGGCGCCGGCCTCTGGCAGCGCCGGTCGCGCACATGGATCGCGTCAGGTAAAGGGCATGCGACCCGCGCTCGCCGCGCTCGCGGCCTGCTGCGTGGTAGCGCGCGCCGAGCTACCCTCCGCGCGTCTTGCACCCCTCAACACCACCACCCACCACGTGCTACAGTGCTCCGATGGGCTCATCCTACCCACTTGGGTACCCCTCGAAGATGTCCCGACACTCCACATCGCTCTTCGCGGCCTCGTTTACTTCCTCACCCTCATGTATTTATTTATTGGAGTTTCAATCGTCTCCGATAGATTCATGGCGGCCATAGAAGTTATAACATCTAGAGAGAAAGAGGTGCGCGTGCGACGGAACGGGAGCGATCAGATTGTTGTTGTGCGAGTGTGGAACGAAACCGTCGCCAATTTAACCCTGATGGCGTTGGGATCAAGTGCGCCGGAAATATTGCTGTCAGTCATCGAAATAGCTGGGAAAAATTTTGAAGCCGGCGATTTGGGGCCTGGAACCATTGTTGGATCGGCCGCTTACAATTTGTTCGTCATAATTGCGATCTGTGTGGCAGTGATACCTGACGGGGAAGTGAGGAAGATAAAGCATTTACGTGTGTTCCTAGTTACAGCGACCTGGTCAGTATTCGCATACGTATGGCTTTATTTGATTTTAGCAGTAATATCACCTAGTGAAGTTGAGGTGTGGGAGGGAGCGGTAACATTTCTATTCTTCCCCGCTACCGTTATGACAGCTTATATAGCAGACAGAAGGCTTTTAGTTTATAAATATCTCAAGAAAGGCTACCGTGTTAATGAAAGAGGTGTTATTGTTGAAGTGGAGGGCGATGGTTCTGTTGAAATGGCGCTCAAACCCAACGCTGACGAATTTGCTTCAGATGATGAAGAGGGTCGTGAACTAGAAAAGTCTCGTAAAGAGTATATATCAGTTTTACGAGAATTGCGAAGGCAACATCCCGATGAAGATTTAGAAACGGTGGAACGAATGGCCTTAGAAGCGTTAATGGCTCGTGGACCTAAATCTCGTGCGTTCTATAGAGTCGCGGCTACTAGAAAAATGACCGGCGGAGGTGACTTCTCTCGCAAAATATCTGAGCGAGCACAGAGCGACTTGAGTGAAGTGAAAGCTGAGCTTCAACGCCGTGAATCAGGTTCCGTAGCTGTTGAACCTAAAGGGCCCAATGTTCGATTTGACCCCGATCACTATACCGTCATGGAAAATTGTGGATCCTTTGAAGTAAGGGTAGTTCGTGGTGGAGATTTAAATGGGGAAGTCACTGTACAATATGCTACAGAAGACGGAACAGCTGAAGCAGGATCCGACTATGTTGCTGCGCAGGGTGCACTTGTGTTTGGGCGTGGCGAGACAGAGAAGAAGTTTAGCGTGCAAGTTATAGACGACGACGTCTTTGAAGAAGATGAGCATTTCTATCTTAAACTAAGCTCTCCAAAGGGCGCATGTCTGGCTTCACCATCAACGGCGACGGTAGTGATTTTGGACGATGATCATTCTGGAGTGTTTTCGTTCCCTCAGAGGGACTTCGAGTTGACAGAGTCGGTGGGGACATACGATCTTAAAGTGGTGAGGACGGCTGGTGCTAGGGGCAAGGTGCGTATACCGTACTGGACGGAGGACGGCACGGCGAAGAGCGGTGCGCAGTTCGAGGCTGTGCAAGACACAATTGTTTTCGAGAACAACGAAACTGAGTGAGTACATTATTTATTATTTTTTTAATAAGTTTTCAACGTAAAAATAAACAACGAAATTAACCCCTAATAATATTAAGTAAGGAAATTTCGTTTCTTTACAACTTTGTAAGATTTCCGCAGGTGGTGTAAGTTAATTGTAATATTTCTCGGTGTAACATAACAAGGTCGGTTAGGTCGTTTGTCAGGCTTCGCCGCTCCAAGTGTCATCGTTTATTTAATATATTGATGTTTTCAAATGTTCCCGTGCTAGCGCATAATTGAATATTAGTTTTGCAAGTGATAAATTGTAATTTGTATTTATCTAATATATGGGCAAGCTATTTTATGTTTGTGAATTCTATCGTAGGCGCGATATTTTTTTAAAGCCTTTTTTTATTATTATATTTTATATATATTTTGTTAAAAGCCTTACAATAGTAAATGATACTACTGAAGGTAGATCGAGGTAATATAACAAATAGGGTAATAATTTTGGATGTGGCTATTCTTAAATTTTAGTCAAATGCTCAGAGTTATTCGTTTCTACGAGAAATGTTACTTAGAGAATTTGTTATTATGCCTTTTAAGTGGACACTTGGGTTGAGAGTAGCGATAGGTCAGAAGGTCAGACTATAAAAATACATTAAATATTTTGGTTTTCCAATTCAAACTAGAAAAAATCGTGAAAATTATAAATATTATTTAAGTAAATCGTATTTGAACCCGCACTATTTGCAAAAGGCCAGCTTACTAAGCTACATGTAGATAGACGTTTATTTAATTACTCAAAAATTTCTGGTATTAAAACTACGTATTATTTTAACGAAGTACATAGTACTTAAATATTATTGGCCTAAGCAAAAAAATTTTGGCCTTCAATTTTGTATTGATTTTCTTTCTATAAAGATTGTATAAACGATTTATAATATTTATGAAGCCATTTAAATGTATTAGATTAGTCTCATTAGTGAATAATTACGTTACTTATTACTTAGTTTTAATACGTATAAAGTAAAATCTTTTTATACAAAAATTTTGCTTAGAATCATTTTAACAAGACATCAAAATATATAGGTAAATATAAAATCGAATATTTTTCAGGTTTTTCCCAGCATTTAACGGATAAACATATTTCGAGAATTTTTATACATTTTTGCAAGTTTTAGTTCAGAGATACAAACACAATAGTCAAGCTAAAGAAGAAACTAAATAATGGTATGGCTATCCTCACCAACTCATAACATTGGGCATAATTCATGAACCAAACTTTAAAAGATACTTGCATTATTATAATAGAGTCAAGATATTCTGTTCTCCGCTTTCAAATCGAGATAGCGTGTGGAGTGATGAATAAATATTATCACTCCTCCGAGTGGGAATACAACCCACAGCCGATTGCGTTTCCAGTCAGACGCTGTCACAATGCACCATGACCGGCCTCAATTTTCAATAATCTTTATTAGCTTGTAGGTGTTGTTTCTAGTGTGTGAGTGTGAGTACATGTATATATGTATGGAGGTATATATATATATATATATATATATATATATATATATACCTCCATACATATATACATGTACTCATATGTATATATATATATATATATATATATATATATATATATATATATATATATATATAGATCGGTAGTTCCCTTTGGGGAGAGTATAACATATTTAAATTATTTTCACTTCTTCGCACTGATAATCCAAAGTGCGGCGTTGAGTTCCACTACTCAACACGTAATGTCTCGAATTCGGTGGAAAGCGAAGTACGGAGTGTCTTGACACTAGATACTTTCTGTCTACCCTGCCATGCGTGAAAAAAACGTGAAGTTATAAAAAAATGTATATCCTTAGCCTACTTTCGTTACATCACGTAATCCTTACCTCATTCTTTATTAGGTAATCGTTACTAAGTCAGTGTAAATTTAAGTGTATCTCCATGTAATTCCCTTATATTATGAAGGCGGAAACATGTTACTATAACTGGAGGTGACTCATTCCATCTCGGTCTCGGTCTTCACCGTCACTTCAGCTCTCTTAAATTTTAAAATCTTAAAAGGAAATATATGTGGTTGTTATTTAAAAATATTTAATTTTAATATATACATTTATATATTAAAAATATTTTTTTTCAAGCTTCCAGAAATTAGTATTAAATTGTGATTCTCTACTATATGAGTATTTTAAAAACGTTACTTGCATGGCTCATTAAAACCAATCTTACAATGTACCTTTCCGAAACGAAGCCGTCTTGCCACAGTGGGAATACCTTACTGTTACTATGATAGGCTGTGGGTTCGATAGGCATCGACTAGACTCGCGGAAATGATTGTATTTGAAATTTATTTGATTGCGTTTTGGTAAAAAACAGGGAAAAAGGGAAAGCAGAAAGTAAAGTGCGGCGTTAAGTTCCACCACTCAATACACAATGACTCGATTTTGGTGAAAAGCGATTTACGGACTGTTTTGACACTAGGTACTTTCTGTCTATCCTGCTATGTAAACGTGAAAAAAATCATAATTCCTTATGAATGTAATTCGCAAATATCGCGTTTATAGTCAGCGGCTGCCTCACTGTGTCATGATGTCATCTATATATTTGCATAAGTGTATATCAAATACGGCGTCTCCTTTAGTATTTTATTATATAAAACAATAAGAATTTATTACATTTATCAATTCATTCATACTATGGGATAGCGTTTGACTGTAAACGCTATCGGAAATAGGTTCGATTCCGCTCGAGGGAATATTTAAATAAATATTTTCTTGACAGTAGGTTATCTCTGGCTACAATGAAATGCGGGTTGAAGCATGAAATTGCTTTTTTAAATTATTCTTATGAGTCGAAATTAAACCTACAACTATTGCGGCTACGCTACCTTTGTCCACTGCACTATTATGACCTATCCTACTTTAACGCGACATAAATAGATCACTAATCGCTTAGTTCGCCAACATCGAACCGATGACCTTCGTTGTCATCTATAATTGTATTGGATGACAGTAAAATATAAGCAGATTATATACAAGTATATGTTCATATGTTTATTTAAGGTGAAGCTTGCAGGCGTTCCATAAGCGCCGTGACATTGTATGTAATAACATTACAACTGTGAGGTTTCGTTCTTGTTACATGTAGAATGCTTCCATTTAAGTAAAAATTATGTTAGCATTACCCTTGGGATAAGTAAAATGTTTATTATTCTTATTCACGATTTTATCTAGTAGAGTGGTCAAAGACACCCTAGTGTCTGGACACTATGAATTCCGAGAAAAATATATTTTTTGCCTATAACTTCACGCTTTTATCCCGCTTAACAGGAAATATGTAGTGTCTAGACAATTCGTACTACGCTGTCCACCGAATTTGAGACATTGCGTGTCGAGTAGCGGAGCGAGGAAATAGAAATTATTTGTATATAATCATTCCCCCGAGTGAGAATCGAACCCACATCCGATTGTGTCAACAGTCAGACACTGTCCTACTGCGCCACAACCGGTAAGCCATGGCAAAATATTACAAAATGCGTTAATTTTTAAATCAATTAATAAAGTAAATTAATAAACGCCTTTTATTAATAATTTAATTATTTGTTAAATTATTAATAAAAGGCGTTTTCTCATTAATATTAATTAAAGATTCAGATTTAAGATTATTAAAAATAGTTTTTCAGCTTCTTGATTTTTGTTGCAAAACAAATTTGAAAGAGACTCTTGTGTCGAAACGCTTTATTCTCTGCCTCTCTCTATCAAATTAGCGCGATTGGTTGTGTGTTCGATTTCCAATTGGGGAAATGTAAATGGGGGAAATGGAAAGTTTACGGAGTGTCTTGTCACTAGTGTATCTCTGAACTTGCTGCTATGCGGGATGAAGTGTGAAGCTTAGCTTAGCTTGCTTCGTTAGTTGTGTTTTTTTTAGCACCACGTTTTTATCCCGCATAGCAGGGTAGACAGAAAGTACCTGGTGTCAAGAAACTTCGTACTTCGCTTTCCACCGAATTCGAGACATTGCGTGTTCAGTGGTGTAACTCAACGCCGCACTTTGTCTTTACCAGAGCGAGGGAGTGAAAATAATTGAAATATAATCACTGCCCCGAGTGGAGATCAAATCCACAACCGATCGCGTTTCAGTCAGACGCTGTCCCACTGCGCCACGACTGGCCTCTGTTTTGAATTGCTATTAATCTAAAATGGCTTGTTTGTACTTCTCAATAACCAAACTGAAAACGGGAATACAGCTCTAATGCAATCTGATGATAATGCAATTATATATAATCTGTATTGTTGTTAATCTAAAATGGCCGCCGTAACAAAATGGCGACAGACATATATTTGTACGTGTACTTTGCAGAATAATATACCTGACATGAAAAATCTTTTAAAAGACCTTTTAAAAATTAATATTTTATTTGAATCCTTCGTAATATGACGAGGTAACGCTCAGAACCATAGTTAAGCGTGCCTTACTCTATGATTGTAACACAAATAAGCGCACGCAACGATATATTTGAAGCTTATTAAATGTTATAACATAATTATTAAAGTAACAAGTGTATAAATTATACACACTAAGGTGTTCGAAATTTGACAAATGCCTACTTAAAGTTAATACATATATAGAATTCGTTCTGGTAAAACATTGCGCGGCATTAAGTTACGCCACTCAAAACGCAATGTCTAGAAATCGGCGAAAAGCGGAGTACGGAGTGTCTCGACACTATGTACTTTCTATCTACCCTGCTATGCGGGATGAAAGCGTGAAACTAGAAAAATACTCCCACTAACACATGATTGATATATACTATTCTGTGAAATGGCATCAGCGTTGCTAAGGTAACGCGTATTTTATGCATCAACGGAGACACTTGGCCTAATGGACATTTGTTTGAATATAAATGTGTAAACAATGAACTACTTAAATTAAAGAGATGATATTACTTTGTTTGTCTGCAAAAATGATTATATTAATTGGAAAAGAAGAAGGAAAATGGGGCTTTTTTTATCTTCACGCTTTTATCCCGCATAGCAGAGTAGGCAGAAAGTACCTATTGTCAAGACACTCCGTACTTCGCTCTCAACCGAATTCGAGACATTGCGTGATGAATGCCTATTTTTACCCGAATGTCAAAAGAAGAATTATGTTGTTACCGCGTGTATAAGTATGCATGTATATATGTAAGTATGTATGCATGTAAGTATGTATGTATGTCTATTTCTTTGTTCCCTTGTAACTGTTAAACTCGTGAACCGATTTTGACAAATGATACGTCGTTAGATTCATCTTCAGGATGCGAATATATATATGCACACAATTGTACATACGTGACGTATATATGTATATACTATAAACGCGGTAAAAACACAACCTACCTTCCTTCCAGTCGGGTAAAAATCTATAAAGTGCACACTTTAAAAGTGCAGATCTTACATTCCTTAGCATACTTTTTGCAACCTGGTATCCAATTTTTACCCTCTTGTTCAAATAGAACGACTTTTTATACCTCTTAAATCTCGAACTTTCAATTTTATATAAAACTATACTGAAATAGTTATTTCTGTTATTTTTTGACCTCACGTTTTTATCCCGCATAGCACAGTAGACAGGAAGTACCTAGTGTCGAGACACTTCGTAATTCAATCGAATTCAAGACATTGCGTGTTGAGTGGCGGAACTCAACGCCGCACTTTGTCTTACCAAAGCGAGAAAAATTTAAATATAATCACTTGCGAGAGCGGGAATGCAACTCACAGTCGATCGCATTTACGGTCACACTGCGCCACGACCGGCCTCATTACTGTTATTATTTATTAATTGACATAAGAAAAATTAGATGACTTATACAATAGTTACATAAACATGTACGAAAACCTATTCTTAAGGGTCTATTGTACTGTTATATATTATTTTGTAGCGATATTTCAGTTACTATCTTCATTTGCCGTCGCCTGAGGGCGCTCGTGAGCTCGACAGATCTAATTCCATAGAAAAATTGAGTGGATAATAACCAAGTTTCGTGTACAATACTGGCATAATCTAAGGAAAAGAAAGCAAAAATATCGATATTTATTTATAGAATATTTATTATACGTATAATTTTTTTTAATCGATAACTTGTTGAATATTGAATGGCATACACACATTTTTTTTTAGCTTCACGCTTTTATCCCGCATAGCAGGGTAGACAGAAAGTACCTAGTGTCAAGACACTCCGTATTTCGCTTTCCACCGAATTCGAGACATTGCGTATTGAGTGGTGGAACTCACCGCCGCTCTTTGTCTTCACCAGAGCGAGGAAGTGAAAATAATTTAAATATAATCACTCCCCTGAGTGGGGATCGAACCCACAACCGATCGCGTTTACATTCAGACGCTGTCACACTGCGCCACGACCGGCCTACATATACATACATACATAAGTTATAGATATAAGAACAATTATAATAAGTAAAATGTCTTGCATAGCACACCTCAAAAGTCACTGCAAATTGTCTCAACAGCTAGCAAGGTAGCTCTCGAAGGTAAGCAGTAGAAAAAGAGAGAAAGTCATAATAAGTACTGTATCAAATATCTTAGACTTATGAATTTTAAATTTGCTATTTTAAAGTGTTAATCTACACTTAGGGTTAAAAAACTTTTACTTTAAAAAAATATTTAATAAATTGAACACTGCCGGATTGGAACCCTTGCCTCTTGGAAACTGTCCAAGCGCTTTGACCGCTGAGCTATGCGTTCTATATCCGGCCGCGTTGAAATTCTTATACGTTTTGTTACAACTTGGTTACGTTGTTAGCATCTCTGTAGAGAGATTTTTACAATGTTTTGCTATCCAAAGATTATTAGGAAATAATCGTTTGATAAAAGAGAATGCTATTTATTTCAATATTTTAGTATATTTAAAAATGGTATATACCTAAACCCTTATATACTACATTAGAGTAACATCAATATAGATTATAAATTATTAAAGTCAATTCTACCCTTGTTAACTTGCAGCCGCTGACAACTGACAACTAATTGATAGGGCTTGGGTGAGCTATGCTCGTGCTTCCTAAAAGTTGCACTTTGATAAGCCTGTCATGTTATTCCTGGGTAAATTTAACAGCTTTAATGTACATGACAAGTAAAATTAATATTTTTTTTATATGATTACGTAGACCTCTTTCAATTTGGCTGGAATTATTTTAATATTTATTTCGATTTTTTATTTAGCTTTATCCAGCATAGCAGGGTAGAAAGAGGCAAGCTAATGTTAAGACACTCCGTTGACTGGGTTCCGCCCAAAATCGAGATAATGCGTGTCGTGTGGTGAACACTTTATCTAACTAGATCACACAATGAAAATAAATTTTAAAATAAACGAAATATTAACAATTATAATAAAATCTTTGAGGCCGGTCGTGGCGCACCGTGACAGCGTCTGACTGTAAACGCGATCGGTTGTGGGTTCGATCCCCACTCGGGGGAGTGATTATATTTAAATTATTTTCACTTCCTCGCTCTGGTAAAGACAAAGAGCGGCGTTGAGTTCCACCAACCAACACGCAATGTCTGGAATTCGGTGGAAAGCGAAGTACGGAGTGTCTTGACACTAGGTACTTTCTGCCTACCCTGCTATGCGGGTTAAAAGCGTTAAGCTAAAAAAATAAAACCTACCAGTTAAAACCAAACGTATTAAATATATTATGGTGCATGATAACTTATTTATAAATTTAATATTAATACTGATATATTTTATTTTTCACTAAGTACCGGAATTATATTAAAAAATATCTCATCATAAATAAAGATTAGTTACGAAACGAATTTATTATATAGGAATGATATATAATAAATATAACTTTTTCCAAGCTAAGCTTGAGATTTTTATCCATATAGCTACATATAGCTACGTAGACAGAGAAAACCTGGTGTTAAGACACTCCGTTCCACACGTCAAGCCTAAATATGCGACATTCCGTGGTAAAGTAAAAAAAATGATATTTCTAAATATTTTAACCTATCTTAAAAATATACGAATCGAAACATAACTTTCAGTATAAAAATGCAAGTCATTCATACAAAAAAAACGTTTCATACAAACAATTACAAAAGGAGTTTTGTTAAAGACTAAAAGCCACGTATGGTTTCTGCGAAGCCTTCAAATGTATTTATCTAGTGATTACCCACGGTTCGATAGGTAGACCTTTTTCCATAATATTACGATATACCTTCCATGTTTCGGGCGTTCCCTTAGGCGGCTTACCATGAAACATCAAAGTGAACTATGTATTTAGGTGAGAACTCGTTTAAATGTTAGCTCTTTTAAGCGTGAAACTATTTGTGTTTGTATTAAAGTTGCGTTGATATATATATATATATATATATATATATATATATATATATATCCCACGTTACGCTCTTCAGTGGTAGAGCACAAGGCTTTACTTTGTCTTACTAGGGCGGAGAAATGACAATCTATTCATAATTTAATCACAAGTTATGCAAGACTCGATTATAAACTTATCTGAATAATAAAAACATTAAAAAAATTAAGAATTGGAATCGATAACATGTATTCCCAAAATTCGAACAGTCGAATATTTTGTTAATATCTAATAATGCTGACGAATAAATTGTAGTTGCCATATTGTGACACTGACACCTAATGCCGTGTTGAGTTCGTTAAGGCCAATTCACACTATCAGTTAAGGCACAGTTCCATGATAATTATTATTTTAAACATTAACTATTGAACATATCTCCATCAGTTTTAGTAATGACTCAGTGTTCTCAGTGATTTAAGTATTTTTTGCCAAAATAAAATATTTATCGGTCGTGGCGCGTGTTACACTGTCTGGCTGTAAGCGTGATCGGTCGTGGGATCGATCCCCACTTGGGGATATATATTAGTGTAGTTCCCAAAGGCAAGGTCGTGACTAGACCGCTAACAATTTAAATATAACCATTCCTTTCAAAATTTAATCAAATTCCATTTCGAAAAAAGGAGGTTAAATAGAAAAATCGAGCAAAAGCCCTCATCGCTTATAATGAAATGTCACAAAAACATAAAACTGTTATAAACAATACAAAACAAACGAAAATATTTTTATATATAAAAATTGGTGTGAGGCCTATCGTGGCTCAGTGAAAAAGCTTCTGACTGAAAACGCGATCGGTTGTGGATTCGATTTCCATTCGGGGAAATAGTTATATTTAAAATTACTGTAAATATAACCTGCTATGCATGATAAAAGTGTGGAGTGAAAAAAAAAATTGGTGTGTAAAGAAATCAAACTTGCATCTATCGTCTTCATCTAGCTGAGCCAAATTGCCTCAAATAATGTCTTAAGTTATTATCGTAATATTATTCAAGTTGTATAAAGTAAGAATAGACATTGTTTTTTCGAATATATAGTTTTATTAATTCCATATATTAAAATCAATCCATATCGATATTAAAAAAAAATTAAAAATACGCTTTTTGAAATCAATCTTTTTTCATAATGTAGTCTACGAATAAAGGCCTATCATTTGATACTCATATTACGTGGGTTATTTAAAGATTTTAAATGAAACTATTTTAACCGGATTAATCGCGTATATTTTGATATTTGGTTTCATTTAAAATATATAAAAACTGCGAAAATCAAAGATCTTATTATTTAAAGATCCGCCATTTTGATGCGGCGGCCATTTTAGATTATCAACAATATTGATTACATACAATTTCATTATTATGAGACCTGAAGTCGTAATCCAAACTCAATCAGAGACTGGGAAATTATTGAAATTGAGGTTGCAAGATTTCACACTAACTAACTAACTAACACGAAAAGTCAAATAAAAGCTTGTAAAAAAGTAATTTTCTTTGCAACTAAAAAATAATTTCATAATATTTTCTCTTCTTTTTACGTACTTTAAGAATGTTTCATAAAATACTGTAACTTTATACCATAAAAATATATTATCAGCAAGTATCTCATTAGTCGCTGGAGGATTTTCAACTAACTTTCAGGGGCATTACACGAGCTGTCGTTGGAACTTTGTCGAAATTAAATTCCATATTTACTATCTACATAAAATAAATAGAATTTAGAAGTGAATTTTAAATAGTGTCAGCTTTAAGTTTTATCACTCATATCTGGGTAGTTTCAAAGAACTTAGTGTCAAGACACTCCGTTAACTCTTTTCTCTCAGAATTCGTGATTTTGTCTTACCAAATTGGAGAAACGAAAATATATTATTTAATTTAAATGAAACTATTTTAAACGGATTAATCACGTGTATTTTGGTATTTGAAAATACATTTTAGAAAACTTAACGTTGAACGTTCGAACACAACAGGAGTCCGTGGTCACAGGTAGAAAGTTGAAGAATTTACAATAATTTCATGAAAAATATGTAAAAATTGCGACATTTATATATATATATATATATATATATATATATACTTATAGTTAAGATATACATATATATTGGAACACAATAGTAACACGTTTTGGCTGACATCTGAGCGAGACCTTTGTGCGACTATATTTAAATAATGCATAATACTACGTCATGTTTATTTTGTTCGCTAGACATAAATAATGACATAGTTCGCTGTTTAATTGTAATACCAGTATTATTATTAACCGAATTGATGCAACTACGTTTTTGTAGATTAAAAAACGTAAAGAGGCCGGTCGTGGCGTCAGTGGCGTATACTACAAACGCGATCGGTTTTATTATTCAATCACTCGGGAAAGTTATTATATTTAAGTGAAATACATTTTCTCGCTCTGGTAAGACAAAATGCGGCGTTGAATTCCACCATTCTACGTGGAAAGTCTAGAATTCAGCGTAAAGTGGAATACGGAGTGTCTTGACACTAGATACTTCCTGTCTATCCTGCTATGCGGGTCAAAAGCGTGAAATTAAATAAATTAATACTTTCATATAAGATAACAGAGGTAGTTTAATGAGACTTAACGTACACGGTATATTAGTAAAGTAGATAGACAAAAATATATTCTTTTATGTCACTCTTGGGTCCCTTTTTGGTTTTTGCTTGAATTTTCAAAGGATTTCAACGTGTGTCCAAACAGTCAAAAGCCCTTCCAAATACCTAACCAAATTCCTAACCAAATAATAATAAGTATAATTTATTGAGAATAATTCTAGATATCAAGCATGAAACCTAGTTTTCACGAACGAAAATCCAATCTGTTCTTGGAAAAAAAATATTACGAATTCATAAAAATATTTATCGAAATCGAGAACATATTCATATTTACTTATTTAAATATGTATTATTATATATAAGCCGGTCGTGGCACAGTATACCAACGTCTGATCGAAACGCGATCAGTCGTGGATTCGATTTCAACCCGGGCCAATGATTATATCTGAATTATCTACATTTGATCACTGTGTTAAAACAAAGTGCGGCGTTGAGTTGCACCACTCAACACGCAATGTCTCGAATTCCGTAGACAGTGAAGTGCGAAGTGTCTTGACACTAACTATTTCCTATCAACCCTTCTAAGCGGGATAAAAGCGTGAATCAAAAAATGTAGAATACATTATGAAAATGTGATCAAAACTATAGATATAATGATTTTTACATGTAAAAGTAATAACGTCGTAAAACCCTAATGTCGCAAGTCGTTACTACGATGTATGTAACTGAGATGGAATCATAAAATGGTATTAGATAAAGCATTTTGCAAGGATCATTGGAACGCAAAATGAGATGTGCCATTTTTTTATATATTAAAAATTGGATTCTGATTTATACGTTTCGATACGACGTAGGGCAGCGTTAAGATCCGCCATTAACCACGCGAATGGAGAACATGTATTTACAAGCTTCTGTTTAAAAATTTATTCGGTACTAAGAAAAGGATGTAGGAACGCGAAATACAGCGAGCGTACTATAATAGGGCGGGGAAATGTACTTAGTTACGGTAAAGGAAGAATAAAAGAAGATGAATGTTTTAGGGATGTGACTATATAGGCAGCCGCGTAATCGATTTTGTACAACACTAAACACAATACTATAACAACCTTAGTATACTTTATCGGACATGACAAACCAAACTGAGAAAAACAAAAGAAACATGTTTAATTTAAAAAAGAAATAAAGTGGTTGAAGGCAACACAGCGTTGTTAAGCTCTGCTAACTCCGTTTTTCGCCGAATTTGATATAACGTGACACTGAGGACTGCGGTTTTCCTCGTCTTAGCGAATATATGAAATTGATTTTAGAATAATTATTCCTTCTAACGGCAATAATACGTACAACCAGCGCGTTTAAGGTTAGACGCTGTCCTATTGCGCTACAGCAATATCGCGTTGTATATTTTGCAATTAAAATATTAAGAGGATAAATTAATAATTACGTTAAATGAAACTATTTTAAACGGATTAACCGGCTTATACGTCAAAATAACATATAGGCTATTTATTATTTTTAAAGTGTTATTCCACACTTAGGATTAAAAAACATTTTTGAAAAAACGTATAAAAATTTGAACGCAGCGGGATTCGAACCCGCGCCTCTTGGACGGTATCCAAGAGGCACGCGTTCGAATCAGGCTGCGTTCAAATTTTTATACGTTTTTTCAAAAATGTTAACACATAGGCTACAATTTATAAGGATTTTGGTGAAATTTGGTATAACTAGATATCCCGTTGACGCGTTGACAACGCGTCGCCTTGGCAACGTGTATGTCACTTTATATAAACGTGTATGTCAAACACGTTTATTTTATTCATTTTATGTATTTATAATGCGTTATTTTTTTGAAATATTAACATTTTGCACTACTTTTCTATATAAACTATAACTGTGCTAAATTTCATTTTCCTCTGTTCGCGTCACTTTCGTAAAAAGGTAAACAAAGAATTTGCTTTAAGTATTAAGAGGCAATCTCAAGCCTGCCCTTTGTCTTACTAGAGCGGAGATAATAAATTGTAAATATAATCATATTAAGTGGGAATCGAACCCACAACCAATCGCGCTTTGAGCCAGACCGTGTCCCTCTGTATTACGATGGTTTCCACCACAATAACAACTGAAAATCACTTACCAACAGTTGTAAATAGGAAACGGGTAGAACAACACTTGTTCATAGTTTCATCCCACGTACATTATTAAGCCGTTCGGCAAATAAAAGCTCAATGTGACTGCAAACAACAAACTTAAATTAGAGAAAACCGCCCCAACTGTGCACACCCCACTTTGACTTTGAGTGTGCCTAACTACTATTTAGTTAACTATATACCGATATGAGGATGGTTTATATCCGATTACTATGAAACGGGAGTATTTAAAATATATAAATATTTACATTAATATGTAAATGCTAGCGGCCTGTACGCTACTTTGTTTGCAAAAATAATATATAATAATATATTTCAATATATATATATATATATATATATATATATATATATATATATATATATATATATATATATTTAACGGCTGGTAACACAAAGCATGGTGTTGAGTTTTACCACTAAACACGCAATGGCTTGAATTCGGTGGAAAACGAAAAACGACACTAGATTTTTTCTGCCTATCCTGCGATGCGGGATAAAAATCGTGAAGCTGAAAAAAATTAAAAACGTAAAATTTTGCAATGACAAGCGCGAAATAATCTGCCAGTGTCACGTATAAAAGGGAAAACACGATGAAGCAGTAAGTAAATTTGAAATAGTGATATGAATGTATAGAATATTAACAGATGATAGACTGATCTGGAACAAACTTAATTTAATTATTTAGTTTACTTAAATCACTGAGAGAACTGACACTGACAATGATACGTTCAATAGGTAATGTATGAAAGTGTAATTAAGACTACTAACTAAGGTACTGTGTTGAAACTTTGTGCTTATTGATAGTGTAAATAGGCCTTAACCAACTTAAGATGGCATTAGGTGTCAGTGACGTTTTCTTAAAGAAAATATGGCGTCTGCAATGTCTATCACCATCATTAGAATTCAACAGAATACTCGATAATTCAAATTTTGCAATATAGGTTGTTGCCTCGAAGTATCTACCATTTAATCGAGTTTCCCGTTTATTTTCTTAGTAACTTAACGCTTTATATAGATTAAAAGGAGTCTAATATCAAGACACTGATCGCCGCCCACCACCCAAAAACTAGATTGCACATTGGCAGGCGGATTTCAACACCACGGCATGACTTGCTAGAAGATATAATTTAATATCAATTCTGCCAATACAGATCGAATCTACGTGATACTTCAATAGTTCAAAATTTTGACTTTGACTTACAGGATGCTGAACGAATTCAGGGATCTTTATTACCCGGGAGTCGGAAGTTAACGCCGCGGTATATCTTACCAGGAAAGATATTTACAATGAAATCGATCAATTATAAAGCTCTAGATTTCATATATCGTAACCAGTAAATCAATAGGTCGTTAAATTTTGCTTTGTGAGTAAATAAGTTATAAGGAAGTTGGCGGCAGTGCGAGTACAATTCCATGTCAGTAATCAAAGAAACAAAGATGGCTACTGTTTAACTAGCTTCAGTTCTTTTTGTGATTGTATTTTTGTTTTAGTTGTTTATTTTATTTTAGTTGCCTTAGTCGAGGATATAAAATCTATCTATCTATTTAATTTTGATATCTATATAATTCTTTAAGCTATAATACTATACTGTACCTTTTTTTCCCGCATAGCAGGGTAAACTGAAAGTGCCTAGTGCAGTTAGGGCAGAATCTGACTGTAAACGTAACCGGTTGTCTGTTCGATTCCCAGTCACGGGAAATATTATATTTAAATTATTGTCATTTCTTTACTATGCAAAGACTCCGCAACTCAACACGCAATGTCTCGAATTCGGTGTAAAGCGGAGTTCGGAGTGTCTTGACTCTAGGTACTTCCAGTCTACCCTGCTCATATGGGATAAAAGCGTGATACCAGTGAACTATAATATAAAAATAGTTATACTCTTTACTATAGAAAACGACAATATTAAACTATCAAAATTACTATAGGACTTATAGATTACGTTAGTAATTGGAAGTTGAACACAGTACCGACGCAGTCAACAATTCTCTGAAATATAATTTTAATGGTTTACTCTGTCAGCGTCCACTGTCCTTATGAGCTTGGAGATAGTTTATAAAGTTCTATTTACACACTTAAAACTTAAGATAGATAGAGATAAGATACCGAATTAGCATATTATATATCTATCTATACAAATAAAGGAAATTGGAGTGTCTATTTATAATGTTAAAATAGCAAATTTTTACTTAATTCATATATATATGTACACACATCTTAAAAAAAACATGTTTTTACAATTTTCTGTGGGTCTGTTTGTTCCGGCTAATCAACTGAACGATCACTGTTACTTAGCTGGAGTAATAAGAAATAATTGAGGCTAATTTATCGAAGAATTTTAAAACAAAAATTCACAGATGTAAATTCGGATGAAATCTCAAGCACTGCTAGTATATTAATGAGAAAACTTATTTCGACCTCTAAGTAGATTTAAAATTTGGCACGGTTACAATTTATATTGCGAAGAAGCGCAGAAATTCAATATTCTTTATAATATTGTACTATTTTTAAAGTGTTATTCCACACTTACTTGAAATTTGAACGTAGCGGGATTCGAACCCGCTGTGTTCTTTCGTTTTGTTCATATTTTGATACGTTTTTTTAAAATGTTTTTTAAACTTAAGTGTGGAATAACACTTTAAAAATAGTAAAATAAACGGCATTCTCTTTTGCCAAACGATTATTTCTTAATAATCTTTGGGCAGCAGAAATTTGTATAAATCTCTCTAGAGAGACTAACATTCTAACAACGTAAATAAGTTGCAACAAAAACATATAGGAATTCAACACAGCTGGTAGTAGAACGCATGGCTTAACGGTCAGAGAGCTTGAACGGTTACCAAGAGGCGTGGGTTCGAATCCCACTGCGTTTAAAGTTTTTTACACGTTTTTGAAAATGTATTATTTATAATAATATAAAAATTTATAATATATAAATCAAATTTATAATATGTTGCAACTCTTTTCTGGTGTGCTACTCTGGTGCTCCCTTATTAATATATAGGTATGTTAATATTTATATAGACTATCAATGCGTGCCTGGACTTTAAGAAATTTGTTGATCCATCCTATGAATCTAATACCATAAACTCGAGAAAAAGATTAGATAAAGAAATATATAAAATATAATTATATTTATATAATTAATAATATATAACTAATAAAAAAATCATAATAAATAAAATATAAGACTAATAATTTGACACATTCGAAGTTCTTATTATATTTCTTCAGAAAAATAATACTTCCTATAGAAACATATGAATATATATCAAATTTTATTTTAGTTTAACAAAAATTTGCCATAAACATTTTTTTGTTCCTATTTAAAAAGCCCAAAAGTTTAGAACTCATCTAATGACTTTCTCTGTGTCAAAGGGAGCTTTATTACTGTATTAACTCTTCTTATAAGATTATTAATGGGAGATTTACACATAATAGCAGACTTTTTTCATTCAATAAGATTTTAAATTTGAATTTTAAATGCATATTTAATTTTTACTTATATAAAGTTACAATTAAGTCATATATAAAATTTTATATTAATTTTCAAAAACATCTAATATCTTTCAAACAATTGGATTTATGTACACTGGATAATGATTAGTCCCACCAAAAGGAAACTGGCTTACGAATACAAGATTTTTTTTAGCTTCACGCTTTTTATCCCGCATAGCAGGGCAGGGTAGACAGAAAGTACCTGGTGTCAAGATACTCCGTACTTCGCTTTCCACCGAATTCGAGACATTGCGTGTTGAGTGGTGGAACTCAACACCGCACTTTGTTTTTACCAGAGCGAGGGAGTGAAAATAATTGAAATATAATCACTGCCCCGAGTGGTGATCGAACCCACAACCGATCGCGTTTACAGTCAGAACGACCGGCCTCAAAAGAAAAGGGAATACAAGATATCATATCGAAATTGGTCTAACGGTATGCGAGAAACGATCCCACAGATAAACACGTACACAAACATACACGTTCAATTTATAAAATACCTATGAAATACGCTGAAACAATTATTTTTTATAATATAGCTATAAAATAAGTAGATCAGGAATTCGTAGGCCGGTCGTGGCGCAGTGGGACAGCGTCTGACTGTAAACGCGATTGGTTGTGTGATCGATTCCCACTTCGTTTCCCAATATGCAATGTCTCGTCAGCAGAAAGTGCAAAACGGAAGTGTTTATGAAACTGGATCTTTCTGCCTTCCAGCTATGCAGAATAAAAAAAATGTCGAAAAAATCATATTCATCTTTCTAGCCGTTAAAAGGCACGTACATTGGAAAGTAGTTTTCTAAATTCTATCCATTTCAAACTTTCATGCTAGTTGGTGTTCCTCAACGATGCATTTTGTCTGCCAAATGTTTGTAAAAAAATTTAAAACAAACGGATTTAAACCTAAAACCACCACAAACTTGCTTCACAAGAATACCACGATGGAGTTAGTCACTAAAGTATAATTACGCAATAAGAGAATTAGATCAGAGGACAGTCGGCTTTTGGGATGATCCGACATTTCTGTACATTGGGAATGCGAGCGAACTCAATGTTGCACTACGTCTTTTACCAGAGCAAGGAAGTGAAAATGATTTAAATATAATCACTCCATTTAAATACAATAATCGAGTTGGGATCGTGAGGGTCGAACCTACAACGATCGCGTTAACATTCAGATGCTGTCCCACTGCGTTACGACCGACCTCACCATCACCTCGGGGAATATATATATATATATATATATATATATATATATATATATATATATATATTAGGTGAGGAAGTAGATATACAGTAGACAAACTATTATATTGTTTTCTAATCATAAGTGTGGAATAAAACTTTAAAAATAGTAAAAAAAAAACAATTATACCATATTTCTGTTAGCAATTTTAATAAAAATAAGTTAGATAAACGAATAAAAAAATTGTCACTACAGATCTTAATTTTAGGCTAAAATTGGAGAACGGAGTGCTTTGGCGCTACTTTTTCCTGGATTATTCAACAATGCGGTAAAAGTGTGAAGCGAGTTACTATTCTAGTTATGTACAATTTGATTAATATTCATAATATTGTACAAGTGAAACATATTTTTCCTTTTATTAAAACAGCTTCACGCTTTATTCCGTACAGCTTTGACAATCCGTCAAGACACTCCGTGGAAATCAGCGCCGTGCTTTATCTACCAAATTTTATTTATGAATTACTTCCTCGAGTTGAAATCGAACCCACAATCAATTGCATTTACAGCCAGACGGTCCTATTGCGCAACTAAGGCCTCCTTTATCTACACAACGAATTTTAAAAAGTAGTTGGCTTTAATACAGTTGCACTATACAAAGTATGAAAAATTACATTTGAAGGCTACATCACGTGAGTCATAATAGAGCAAGATAAAGACGTGGTTTTGTTAAACAAATTGCCAGCTATTAGGTTTGTAAATTACCTTTCTTGGCTCCACGAATAGACTTGCTAGTTTAAAGTTCGTACAAAGATATATGGAGGTGGAATAGGGGAAATTGAAATGGAAGCACTTCCGCTTTATATGCTCTACGATTAAATCTTTCTAAACACAATATATAATTTTTTATGATATATATATATATATATATATATATATATATATATATATATATATATATATACGTGTACGTGTAAACAGATAATTTCATGAAATATTATCAACACTCCATTATTATTGGCAGGCGTGTACGCCAATTAAGAGATATCATTTAATTATTTAAAAATGGGTAAATCATTATATTTTGGTTACTTAAAAAATTTAATTAAAAAATCTGATTGAAATAACGACTGATTTAAAAAAATATTGTTTACTTTATATACAATTCTGTATATACCTCTAACTGACAATACATCGAATTCCATTAAATTCGACAAGAAAAAGAATTAGAGATCAAAAATCAGCCATGTAAGTTTTCAGTCAAGTGTACCGAAAAGACTTTTTCTTAACGACCATAATCGTATCGTATCGTCAGCCAATTGCAGTCCACTGCTGGACATAGGCCTCCCCAAGTTTGCGCCAAACATCCCGGTCCTCCGCAGCCCTCATCCAGCCTGCTCCGGCAACCTTGCGTATGTCGTCAGTCCAGCGGGCCAGAGGGCGTCCTACACTACGTTTACTACGACCATAATATTATATTTAAATGTAACATTAAAGGTATATAGATAGAACATAAGTTATCTTTTTCTAAAACAATGGAAGTGGCATAATCTATAGAAATTGGACCTTTTTTATTCTAAAAGTAAAAAAAATGACACCTTCCGTTACTTATTTTCCGTTCCGTTACTTATCAACCGAACGCTACGGTGTCGGTTAATAAGTAACGGAACGGAAAATGGGTTACGACCCGCCGTCGTATTCTCTAGATATTGCTCCTTCAGACTAACCGTTCCTCGAACGCCCACGGTTTATCCGGAGAGATCTTACATCTTATAAAAATGATAAAAATTATATCGATAGTACTTATATAAATAAAACATTTTAAAAATAATCTTTTGTATAGAAAAAGTTTTGTATAGAAAAACGTTAAAATTTTATCTAACACTGGTATATAATCATTATAATTTGTGAAAATTATTTCAAAATCTGTATTTAGTAACTAGAACTGAATATGAGGCCGGTCGTGGCGCAGACTGACTGAAAGCGCGATCGGTAGCGGGTTCGATTCTCACTCTTCCGAGTGGAAGAGAAGGAGGAAGATGTGAAAAAAAGTGTGGCGTTGAGTTCCACCACTCAATAAGTAATGTCTCGAATTCGGTGAGCGATGTACAGAGTGTCTTGACACTAGGTACTTTATGTCTACCTTATTATGCGGGATAATAGCGTGAAGCTAATATATATATACCATTGTTATATAAACATATATATTTATTCCAAGCGGAATGTAGACATTATCGCTCGCATTCCCAATGTACAGCAACGTCGGATCATCCCAAAAGCCGACTGTCCTCTGATCTAATCCTCTTATTGCGTAATTATACTTTAGTTACTAACTCCATCGTGGTATTCTTGTGAAGCAAGTTTGTGGTGGTTTTAGGTTTAAAACCGTTTGTTTTATATTTTTTACAAACATTTGGCAGACAAAATGCATCTTTGAGTTACTCCAACTAGCAAGGCTAAGAATATAAAAACAACAGATTGGTTTTAAAGTTAATTAATGACAGTAAATTGCACAACATCGTCCAATAGAAGCAAAGTAGAAGCCGATAAGACGATAAAGCAATAAGGTGTAGATAATAGCGAAACCGCTAGACTGCCCGTTACGAGCTTGCTATTATGTACCATCCTAGATATCGACCGCGGCTTTTTTAGCGTGATGTGTTTATAAAAAGTAGCTTGGTATTTGATTTTTTTCCTTATATAGCAGGGTAGATAGGAAGTACCTAGTGTCTAGACATTACGTAGTGCACTTTCAGTCAAATTCGAGACATTATGTGTTGAGTGGCATACTCATCGCCGCGCTTTGTAATAATTCTTTGTAATAATTTTATAATAATTCCCCCGACTGGGACTCGAACCTAGAACCCTGCGTTTACAGTCATACACCACAAGCGGCCTTTAATTTAATATTCATCAGTGTAAAGGCCTTATGACCGAATTACATCGAATATTATGTATGTTATTCTGATGTAAGACCTTTACTATTGTAAAGTTTCATGAAAATTCGTTCAATAGTGAATGATTATACTAAGGATAAGAAAATATTTTTAAAAATGTTTTTTTTAAATGTTTTCTAATCCTAAGTGTGGTTTATACCACACTTAGGACTTTAAAAATAGTAAAATATTAAAATAAAATAGCACCCTCTTGCCTAACGATCGTTTCTTAATAATCTTTGAGTACCAGAAATTTGTAAAAATCTCTCTACAGAGATGCTAACAACATAAATAATTTCTAAACTAACGATAAAACGTGTGAGAATTTCGATGCAACCGGTAGTAAAACGCATGGCTAGATATCAGAGGGCTTGGACGATTTCCAAGAGGCGCGGGTTCGAATCCCGTTGCGTTCAATTTTATATACGGTTTTTAAAAAACGTTTTCAAGTCCTAAGTGTGTCCACTAACACTTTGAAAATAGTAAAATATCGTTCAGTAGTTTTTGCGTGAGAGAATTACATACATTGTTCCAAACTTTTATATCTATATTATTAGTACGATAATTATATTGTGATTTGTATGCTATATTTCTCGTAATTTATTTCTCAGGTTGGTTGGTTTTGTGATTTTGTAACATGTGGTATCAAAAACTGGCAATCTAATAATATTGAGATCATCTATAGATCAATTATATTTTTTAAATGAAACTATTTAACCGGATTAATCGCGTATATTTTGGTATTCGAAAATACATTTTTGGACACCTGACGTTTCGAACACTTTACAGTAGTCCGTGGTCACAGGTAGACTGAGGTGGCATTCGTCTGTCAGTTGATACAAAAAATTAATTATATCAAACTACCGCCATCGATTTCTCAATTGCCTCGCGTACTGCCCTGGATTCTTGCAGAATGAGCTCACTGTATCTTTGTCTCTGGTGTGGTGGATTTGGGATTTTAAATTTTTAATAAGTGGGTCCCAGGTGGTAGATAGTTTCCAACCATCTTCTCTATTGAAATTTGGATGTTTTTGAATTTCAATAGCCTCGCGGATCATTCTAGGAACATATCTACTTTCCCTAGCGAGGATATGTGGCTTATCAAACCTGATGTAGTGGTTGGACTTATTCTTTGTATGTTCACACACAGCTGACTGCAATACACGCCCATTCTTGACATCGGATATGTGTTCTTTCACCCTAACCCCGATGCTCCTCTTTGTTTGGCCAATGTATGACAAGCCACAGTCACAGTCTAGCTTATACACACCTGCACACTGCAAAGGAATATTACATTTCACGGGTCTCAAGCATTGGCTCACTTTTTTATTAGGCTTGAATATGGTTTTAATAGAAGCTCTTCTTAAGATGTTGCCAATCCTGTCTGTAACTCCTTTCACAAACGGTAGAAGTGCTGGCTGTCTCTCCACTGTGGGTGGCTTGTTGGTCTTCATACAACGCTGGCGGGGAACTGGCAGCTTGTTCTGATGAAGGGCACCCTTCACCTGTCGAAGCTCGTCCCCTAGGTGTTCAGCGTCGCAAAGATGGTAAGCTCTCTGAAACAAAGATTTGCCAACGGTAGATAACTGTGTAGGGTGATGGTGGGATTCGCCATTGAGATACCTGTTGGTATGGGTAGGCTTCCTATACACTGTGTGGCCTAATGTGCCATTAGGATTCTTTATTACAAGTACATCAAGAAAAGCTAAAGAGTTATTTGCCTGTAATTCTATTGTAAATTTTATGTTATTGTTAATAGAATTCAGATGGTTTAGGAATATATAAATATTATCCGTAGGTAAAATTGTGAAAGTATCATCTACGTACCGCTAATATATTCTAGGTAGACATGGTGTAGAGCCAAGAGCCATCTCCTCGAAATCCTCCATGTATATATCTGCTATTACAGGGGATACAGGCGAACCCATAGCAATGCCATCCACTTGCAAATAGAATACCTGATTGAACACTAGATATCCAGATGTAAGGCAGTGTTCTAAAAGTTCAAGGTATTCAATAGGCATCTTGTTTTTCTCTAGCTTCCGCTTGACAATCCTGATGCAGTCCTTTATAGGTATACTGGTAAACAGCGACTGGACATCAAAACTGACCATGGTTTCATTGCTAGCTAACTTGAGATCTTTCAGTCCGCCAACAAAATGGTAAGAATCCCTGACATAAGATGTTGTGTGACCACGCAGGGGAGAAAGTACCTTCGCGACATGTTGAGCCAGTTTATACGTCGGCGTATCGATTTGGCTAACGATTGGACGAAGTGGTACATTAGTTTTGTGTATTTTTGGTAACCCATACAACTTTGGAGGTTTAACACAACTAGGCACGAGTGATTTAATGTCAAGTTGTAATGTTTTTGCGTGTTTTGTTATTAACTCGGATGTTCTTTTAAGTATTTTTGTTGTAGGGTCTTTGTCAACAATTTTATAAGTTTTTTCATCCGATAGCAATAATGACATTTTTTGGTTATAATCCTCGGTATCCAGTATAACCGTCGCGTTGCCTTTATCCGCTTTGAGAACTATTATGTCTTCGTTTTGCCGCAGATTTCTAAGAGCACGAGATTCATCACGAGAAAGATTAGATTTAGGTGGTTTACTACGGCGTAATATGGCAGAAATATCCTGACGGATAGCCTCCGAATCTTCCTTCAAAATCTGGTTTTTGTATAAGCAGTCCTCAACGTTCGTTATGATTTCTTCAAAAGGTATTTTTTGGTTTAGGTGCTTGAGACCCGTGAAATGTAATATTCCTTTGCAGTGTGCAGGTGTGTATAAGCTAGACTGTGACTGTGGCTTGTCATACATTGGCCAAACAAAGAGGAGCATCGGGGTTAGGGTGAAAGAACACATATCCGATGTCAAGAATGGGCGTGTATTGCAGTCAGCTGTGTGTGAACATACAAAGAATAAGTCCAACCACTACATCAGGTTTGATAAGCCACATATCCTCGCTAGGGAAAGTAGATATGTTCCTAGAATGATCCGCGAGGCTATTGAAATTCAAAAACATCCAAATTTCAATAGAGAAGATGGTTGGAAACTATCTACCACCTGGGACCCACTTATTAAAAATTTAAAATCCCAAATCCACCACACCAGAGACAAAGATACAGTGAGCTCATTCTGCAAGAATCCAGGGCAGTACGCGAGGCAATTGAGAAATCGATGGCGGTAGTTTGATATAATTAATTTTTTGTATCAACTGACAGACGAATGCCACCTCAGTCTACCTGTGACCACGGACTACTGTAAAGTGTTCGAAACGTCAGGTGTCCAAAAATGTATTTTCGAATACCAAAATATACGCGATTAATCCGGTTAAATAGTTTCATTTAAAATGTATAGAAATCGCGAAAATCAAAGATCTTATTAGATCAATTATATTTATTTATCCCCTCTAGCAAAAGAACGCGGCGTTGAGTTCCGCTAGTCATAAGCCAATTTCTCACATTTAGGTAAAAAATAGAGAATATATACGAATGGTGTCTTGACAAATATAATACATACGAATGGTGTTCTTTATCTACCTCGGAATATGAAAAAAGATTAAGCCTGAGCGGAAATCGAACCCATGATCATTCTCATCTATAGTTAGACAATATCTACTGCACCTCAATCACTTAATTCTTATCGATTTTACATTAAACAGTTTTATTCCTTTACTATTGCGTCCAAAATATAATGACACACTCCTTACATGCGTATGAAAATACTACGAAATCACGCAATCAAATGATTTACTTGGAAGTGTTTTAACACTAGTGTTGACCTTCTTGGCGCAATTACCCTATTTTTATATATTTACTATTTTTAAAAAGTGTTATTCCACACTTAGGATTAGAAAACATTTATTAAAAAACATATAAAAATTTGAACGCAGTGGGATTCGAACCCGCACCGTTCAAATTTTTATACGTTTTTATCAAAAATGTACCTTATTATTGTTCACATTTCATGATTTCTTTTGATTATTGGTAACAGGTTTGAATCTCACAAGTGGGATATTTTAAAAGTTAAAGTCAATCAAAAAAAATCACCATGTTGTTTTGGTTTTATTTTAGCTTTAGATTATGTGCAATTTAGTTATATAATACAGTAGATGTTTTTTTTAGCTTCACTCTTTGATCACGCATAGCAGGATAGACAGAGAGTACCTAGTGTCAAGACACTCCGTACTTCGCTTTCCACCGAATTCGAGACATTGTGTATTGATTTGTGAAACTAAACGCCGCGCTTTTTCAGCAGCGTCCAACTTCGTCACGATCGGCCAATAAGAATATCTCTCTCTCTCTCTCTCTCTCTCTCTCTATATATATATATATATATATATATATATATATCTCGTGAAACTTATTTGCATAGATGATATTTTATAGTTTAAAACTAAGTAACGAGAGTGTATAAAGAAGTTTTTAAATCATACAAATCGTGTAATAACATTATAAGTTGGTACTGAAAGTTTTAAAGGAAAAGTTTATTTTATACTTATTACTGCATAAAATTATTTATTTTATATTCTGGGACCCATGTAGATGAGGCCATCGTGGCACTGTAAGACTATATCTGTTTGTAATCACGATTAGTTGTGGGTTCGACTACAATTTGAAAAAATGATTATATTTAATTTTTTTTAAATTTCTACGCTCTGGTAAAACAAAGCACGACATAGAGTTTGACGCTCAATACACAATATCAGAATTTCGGGCGAAATGCAAATAACCGAGTGTCATGTCACTAGGTTCTCTTTAACTACCTTGCTATATCCCGTGATATATCATGAAACTGCTTTATACAGAGTTGTTTATTATAAATTTTCATAAACACTACAAATAACACGAACATAATAAAGCTTTTACATAGAATACGTTCCTAATGGTTTTACGTTAGTTAATTAATAAAAAGTAAGCAAAAAACCTACGTAACGGCCACGTTGCAATTGATCGTGGCCAAATTCATTTGGCATTCCCATTGAAACAAGTGGCAGTGATTGCAATACGGCTTCCACCTAATGTGCAATCGATGTTAACTGAAAGTTACTTGCTATACCAATATATCTATCTTTATAGTATTTACTATTTTTAAAGTGTTATTCCACACTTAGGATTAGAAAACATTTTTGAAAAAACATATTTAAATTTGAACGCAGCGGGATTCGAACCCGCGCCTCTTGGATACCGTCCAATCGAATCCCGCTGCGTTCAAATTTTTATACGTTTTTTCAAAAATATCTATATAGACTAGATATATAAAAGTTTTTGAATAGAATTTAGTGACTATTATCTCTGTTTACTTTTTTCGTTTATTTAAAGACATTGCTTTATGTTTGGCGTAATTAAACGCCGTGATTTGAGGATTTCGTGGAAATTTTGTCACACTGGGCTATTAAATTTAGTGCGGTATAGATACAACTCAGCATATCAGTGTGCGTACAATTAGATGATAATAATCCATGAGGGTACGAAAAAAGTATAATTTTTTGTCTGTGTTAATGACAATATCGATTCTTATTAGTTATTTAATACTGGAATAAGTATACCGATCGTAGTGTTTGGCACCTACCTTCCTAGGATAAAGGCGTATCCCAAGTAGGTAGGTAGGTTTAGTATCAACTGCCTTATACCACGGGGATAGATTTCTAAATTTACTAATCGATTATAAAAATATATAATCGATTAGTACTTTAGAAACATGAATAAAATTATGTGAATAATTATTTTTGTATTTTTAAATGAAACTATTTAAAACGGATTAATAGCGTATGTTTTGGTGTACGAGAATACATTTTTGGAAACCCGATATTCCGACACTACGATAGTCCGTGGTTAAAATAGTTTCATTTAAAAATCAAAGATTTAAAAATCGTGAAAATCAAAGATTTTATTATTCGATTATTTTATTAGGTAAATTTTAAATGCATATTACAAAATAATCGATACTTATTACCAAATAAGTAAGGGAATTATAAAATCGTTAATGCACAAGCAATGAGTGCACCTGAAGGTGAGAACGTGTACGAAGTGGTTTACCGCTGATATGAATTTTGCCGAGGGTTTCTTGCGAAGTAAAATTTTATGACACCTGTGTAAACTAGATGTGGGACTAGATTTTATAGATCGGTTGTAAAATGAAATATGGCGTGGTGCAGTGGGACGGCGTCTGACTGTAAACGCGATCGGTTGTAGGTTCAATCTCCACCCGGGGGAGTTATTATATTTAAAATTATTTTCATTTCCTCGCTCTGCTAAGACCTGAAACATTGTCTGTTGAGTTCTACCACTCGTGGAAAGCGAAGTACGGAGAGTCTTGACACTAAGTGCTTTCTGTCTACCCTGCTATGCGGGATGAAAAGCGTGAAGCTAAAAAAAATTTCTGAGTAATTCTTGCAAAGATTACATTTTATAGAACGATTATAAAATAAAATATAATATCGTATGAAATAATAGGCCGCGTGCTCGCGTGCTCGTGTATTTGATTGCCTCGATTTTTGTTTTATAATTTTGAAATAAAGGCAATCTAAGTTACTTTCTGTTACGCCAGCTATCTGCCAGTGAAAATTCGTCAAAATCATCAAAGTCGTTTCAGGAACTAACCGAAACAAAGATACAGACAGATAGACAGACAAGTGTAAAATATATTGTTTTAACATGTGTATCGTGTATACATATAAATATGTATTTAGTATATATATATATATATATATATATATATATATATATATATATATATATATATATATATATTGTCTTGAATTCGGCGGAAAGTAGAGTACGGAGTGTATTGACACTAGGTACGTTAGATTGTAAAAACCTTGTGGGCTTGAAACTACTGTTTGTACGAAAAATATTATTTTGAGTTATGTAGCAACAGTAAAAGAATATGAATTTGTGATTTTTAAAATATATCTGTGTTTTGAAAATAAATCTGATGTAATTATGCCCCCGAGCTGGAATCGAAACCCCCCAAGTATATTGCTATAAGAAATTGGTTAAACTCCGTTGCCTGTTACGAAAGTTACTGCATAATCTACGAATATGTAGGCGTACTGAAGCCAAGACCGTTTAGTTTGGAATTATTTATATGTGATATTTTTAGAGCTTATCGAGGGTTTTTCGAAGAAAATCCATACCAATATGGGGAAAAGTATGTTATATGGTTTTCTATGAACTAGGAGCCCTGCCCCTTAGACCCTTAAACATAGGTCACTTTATATAAGCGTATATGTCAAACACATGGCAGTGGGGGTTCCATTGATTTTTAGTAATTAAATGGATTTTTATGCATTATTCAAGATATGCAAGAAAGAATATTAGCATTTTTCTCTCCTTGTCTATATAAACTATAAATATGCCAAATTTAATTCGTTATACAGATAATTTTCGTTAAACAGCATCCAAAGTTTTTGCTTCACGTATTCTTAGCAATGACAGTTTTAGGTAGATTTTTAGCTTCACGCTTTTATCACGCATAGCGGGGTAGAGAGAAATTACTTAATGTCAAGACACTCCGTACTCTGCTCTCCACTGAATTCGAGATATTACGTGATGAGTAGTGGAACTTTGTCTTTACCAGAGCGAAGCGAAGTGAAAATAGTTTATATATAATCACTCCCCCGAGTGGGGATTGAACTCACAACCGATCGCTTTTAGAGTCAGACGCTGTCCCACTGCGCCACGACCAGTCTCAGGTAGATTTGTTAAATAAAAAAAGCATCTTTACGCTTTATCCCACATAGCAAGGTAGTCAGAGACAGCCTAGTGTCAGGACACTCCGTTGGCTGCTTTTCTCTCTATATACATACATAATTTGTTTAGGGCAAACTCAACGCTACGCTTTGTCTTATGTATATTAAAATGTACATACATAAAGTAAGTTTCCAACTTTTCTCCTCGGATTATATGAATCACTAAATATTTTTTAATAAATCATATAGAAATGCGGCTTCAATAACTAAAGTTACAAAGAAGGAAAACTTTGAGAGTAGGGCAACTTTCTAAGTAAGATGATTATTTTGGTTTTCGGTTATTCCATCCATATACAAGTTATATCTAAGGTGATATCGTCAGATAACATTTGTTCTATTTCTTATACGTATTTATTTATAGAAAATAAGTAGTACATTTATTGCCTATGAAAGTCCAGTCGGTCAAGCCTTTCCAGAGATAAGAACGAACAATAAGATAGACAGACAAAATTGTAATATATATATATATATATATATATATATATATATATATATATATATATATTTGTATACATTTCACAGGAAATTAAAAGAAAAATAAAAATACTAGTAGGAGTGTATTTCATATATTAAAAAGACAGTTTGCAAGATGTGCGAGATAGAAAGAGACATAGAGAGAAAGACTGAGAAAAAAAAGAGAGAAATTAGTGAAAGAGAATTCTATTCTCTAATTTCGTCCAAACATAAGTGAAATGTTGAATCTATCAGAGCGAGGACAAGAAAATGACCAAAATTGACCCATAACCACTCGCGTTTTCAGTCAGACCGAGTACCACTGCGCCACTATGGTTTTAATATCTAGAATACTTAAAATTCAGCTTAAGATGTTACATGACTAACTTAACTAAGCCTAATCAGTTTGCTAGAGATATGTAATTAAATACCTCCCGTCTCCATATAATACCAGATCTAATTGTCAATAGACGTGATCTGTTTTTAAATTGATCATTAAAGCATCGCGTTTTGTACGAAAGTTTACGTGTAATGAGAAGTCTTATTAAAAGACTAGAATAAGAAAATATTTTAGAAGACGTTTAAATATTTTGAACGTTACATTTCAACATTATAGGATTCAAACCCGTGCTCTTGGTGTCTGTTCGTCAAAGCACATTGACTACTAAGCCGTACGTTCTACATCAAGCTGCGTCGAAATTTTTATACGCTTGTTACAACTTATGTTTGTTATATCACAATAGCATATCAGTTTATATTTATATGAATTTTGACCTCGTTTGACCAACCTCGTTGATGAATCAATAAATCAAAGAACTCGGCGGAACTCAACTCCGCGCGTTATCTATATCCGTATAATTTACGAGTTGCGCGTTATCTATATCCATATAATTTTAGTTACGAGTTATAACAAAAAGATATTTAGCTTTTGTTGTCATATTTGAAACAGATGGCAATAGGCGTTACCCACTTGCCAAGAGAGTAAAAAAATGATACTTTTTGTTCGGCCCCAGGGCCAAATACATCTGTCACTTACGACGCCTTACGACGTGGATAAAAAGTAATTTCCCAGTTTCTGTTCGAAATAGCACTTTTTGGCGTTGAAAGCGATATAGAAGAATGGGTGGGAAATGTTTACAATATGGTGATATAGGGGTGTTCAAATAACGAAATTTGAAGTTCTTATACAGGCCATTGTGCTTGGTGGCTGCTGGTTATAAAAGAAATTTATTGTGGATCCGATTCCCATTGGGGAGAATGTTCAACTGATCATGTTAGAATTATTTATATCTTTTTACTCTGGTAAGACAAAGCGCGGGGTTGAGTTCCGTCACATAACAAGTATTATATAGAATTTGGTGCAATTGGAGTGTCATGACACTAGGTTGTAGAATACAATTATTTTGTTTTCCTCGCTTTGGTAAGACAATGCGTGGCGTTGAGTTTCGCCACACAACACGCGATGTCTTGTATTCTTCTAGCCTGCTATGCGTGATAAAAGCGTAAAGCTAAAAAAGGCCGTTCTTGAGTTTTAATGGGACAAACGTCAGTTCATTTTTTTATATATAGATTTTATTTAAGTATCCTTCTTGAATGTATTATAAATTATATTTAAAAATGACAATAGCTGTAAATTATTTATAATTATATACAAGTGCTTTGGACTATCTTATCTACTAAGTACCTACTTAAAAGATAAATTTAACTGTTTCAAGTAAAAGTATAATATGTTTTGTATATATATTTTTAATATTTAATACATGTAGTTGAGTGGCCGGTCGTGGCACAATGGGACAGGGTTTGACTATAAACGCGGTTGAGGGTCCGATTCCCACTCGGGGAATGATTATATTTAATCTTTTTGAATTATTTCGCTCTGGCAAGACCAAGCGCGGCGTTGTGTTCCACCACTCAACACGTAATGGTTTGAATTCGGCGGAAAGCAGAGTACGGAGTGTCTTGACACTAGGTACTTCCTATCTATCCTGCTATGCAGGGTAAAAAAAATATATTTATGTGTCTGACTGTAAAAGAAATCCTTTAGCAGGTTCGATTCTCACTTCACGAAATGTGTAATATAATAAAAAAAAAGTATGTTTTATACGCTTTTTCGTAAAAGCATCTCGAAGTCTCCTTTTGTCCAGTTACTTATACAGAAAGTTAGTACGGGAAATTGCATTTCACAAAAACTACTCACAGAAATAGATGTTGTTTTAACAATTATTCCTTGAAATCTAATTTGAATAATATAGCTTGAGATATATCTGTATACCGTAACGTAGAAAGCGAGCTCGATTAAACCATATAGGTTTAATCGAGCAGATATACGAGCGAAGCCGCTGTGTAAAGTTAGTTTAATATGTATTATGTAGCTTATATACTTAGTGGAGAGATAAAAATTAATTAGAAATATAATCATAATTTCCCTGAGTAGGAATCAAACCCGCAACTTATAGCGATTACACTGAATATTTTCTATACCTTTTAAAGAAAATTAGGCGGACGGTATATGGTATTTGACGCAGTTATAATGTATATAAGGAAGTATGTATGTATTTATGTAGTTAATATTTTTAATATTAATGTTTTAGAAATAAGTTTAATAAATGGCGCACACACACTTACGTTTTTGACATACTCTTTTATAAGAAGTGACTATATATATTTTGCCTGTTAAAAATGTTTTATCGATTGGGATTTGAATCGATAACCAGTGAAACATGCCCGTGACTGTGCCGTAGCACACCACCCTTGTCTTTCCAACTATCCAATGCATAACTTGAAATTTATATAAATAATTCCAACTTGTGGATATTGACTTAAAATAGGTAAATTGCTAGGCCGAGATCCTTATCATTTGAAGGGCTCTACAAAAGCTAACTCAGGCCGCGTTTGACCTTAACGAATTCTACATATTTCTAATGTATTTTGAAGATGAAAATATTACATATATTTTGAAAAGATTATAACAAATTCCATGTGAGAATATATATAAAAATAATTAAAACTGCAGTGTCTGTTTGTAATATAAAAATAAACACTTATTATTAAATGTTTATTGTATGTAAATTTTTACAATTAGTCCATCTGTCCGTTTATTTCGACTAATCTCAGAAACGACCGGACCTATTTAGACAAGACTTATATTGACAAATAGCTGATTTACTAAAGAGGAATTTAGGCAACTTTTATATTAAAATTTTAAAATAAAAAAAACAAGTATGTTAAATTCCACGCGAGCCTGCTTGTTTTTTTCATATATTTAGCATATAAATATAAAATTTATGTCCATTCGTACAAATTGTGGAAAGAAAGAAACGATATATAACTATAGTGCAATTGTGACATTAGCTTCAACAGAAAAAACTAGCCCAAATCTCATCTAGCTTTAGTTTTAAGAAATTATAATTAAAATATCCTTTCTCTTTGTGATCTGGTTAAACATAACGCGGCGTTGAGCTCCGCCATCTAACAAGCAATATTTTAGGGTTGACAACGGAGTGTTGATGTTGATATACACTAGACTTTTTCTGTCAACCCCGCTATATCATCTTTATAAAATATAGTATAATTCCAAAAAACCATTTTATTATCATAAGTTTCAAATAAATATTTGCATTATAACTACACGAGCTATTCCCTATTGTGCAAAGTGCTTGAAAAGCTCCAATCAACGAACAAACTTCTAACAAAGAATACCTTAACTAAAAGAAGTTGAGAATTCGCATTCGATGAAACGCCACGCGAATAATAATGGGTATTATTTAAAGTTCAGAATCTCCTTGCAATATTGGAAAAGTATATTTTTTGTGATGTTTTTTTAGGCTTCTTTCAGATTTTTTGGAGTCGAGTCAGGGTAGTCAGAAATAACCTTATGTCAAGGTACTTCCGTCACCGATTATCGTTCAAATTCTAGATATTGTATGATAAGTGGCGGAACTTAACATCGCGCTTTATTTTACCAAAGCGGAAATATGACATATCAATATGAAGTGTCCAATTTTATTCAAGAATTAGGTTTTATAAATTTCCACTTCTTATCTCGTATAATAGGGTAGCTTCTTTGTAAAGAGAATTAAAAAATAATCGCTAACAATATAAATAAGTTGTAACAAAACGTATAAAAATTTTAAGGCAGCTGGTAGTAGAGTGCATGGTTTAGCGGTCAGAGCGCTTGGACGATCTTCAAGAGGTGTGGATTTGAATCCCATTGCGTTCAAAATTTTTCAAGTTTTTTTTTAAATATTTCCTGTTCAATCTATTGAAGATATATGTGTCGAAATTGAGTTGCAACATTTTCTCCGAACAAACGTACTCACATTGCAAGTTAACAAAAAGCTTGTAAGTAAAATAAGTGCATTAAAAGAACTTATTTATTACTATTTCTGTCGGCTTCATTTTGTATTTTCATGATGAAGTTACATACAGTGTTAATATAAGTAATTTTGTATGTAATTTTGTATGTAATGTTTAGACTACAAGTATTTCGGAGTGAAGGATGTAAAAAGAGCCATTTATGTTCAGCGTTTTATTTTATACACTAGAGAACTATTTTTTTTAGCTTCACGCTTTTATCCCTCATAGCAGGGTAGACAGAGAAGAAACTAGAAGTACCTAGTGTAAGACCCTTCATACTTCGCTTTCGCGACATTGCGTGTTGAGTTTTTACTTCCTCGCTCTGGTAACAACAAAGTGCGGCATTGAGTTCTAACACAACACATTCTGTCTACTCTGCTATACGCTAAAAAAGCTAAAAAAATAATTAAGTAGTATTTTAATATGTTAAAAGTTTTATTATAAGTATAAAAATTGTGAAAGTAAGTGAACGTATGACTTGGTGGTCATCAATCAGAATGTTTAAAGGTTTACGAGAGGCGAGAGGCTGATTCGATTTCCGCTGCGTTTAAATAAGTTAATTAAAAAGTAGTTATTTAGTAGGCTTGTCGTGGCGCAGTGTGACAGCGTCTGACTGTAAACGCAATTGTGGGTTCAATCCCCACTCGGGGATTGGAATGATTATATTTAAATTATTTTCACTTCCTCGCTCTAGTAAAAGACAAAGTGCGTCGTTGAGCTCCACCACGTTCGGTGCAAAACAAAGTACTTAGTGTCTTGACACTAGATACTTTCTGCCTACCCTAAACTACCCTACTTCGTGAAGCTAAAAAGTAATTAAGTTCTTGGATTATCTAAGTAAGTTCAGTAAACCGGTTTTACTTAAAAAGCTTTCTATATATAAAAAAAATTAAAAATGCCAATGCCAATGCTTAAGTACAATGCCAAAAAGGTTTTAATTTTTTTTTCAAAATTTCTAAAATACCGTCTATATGTCAAAAATACTCTGAACTAGAAATTCTGCCAACAATTTTCTATAGATAACAAACAGTTAAGGCGCGTTGGTACGTCAATCCGTCAGTCAGCCAGTTTCCTTTGTATAGCTTTCCTTATTCCAAAGGTTTTCAAATATACACATATAAATATTTCCTTGTCGGCTTTTATTTACTATTACAGAATTGTTTTTCATGAAATTTCTATTCCTACCCCATAAAATATAATATTTTATTCTTCTATACTTCGTATGATTAATATTCTTGTTATATTTTATATATATTTCACTATATGGTAATAGAAGTTAGTGTCAAGACACTCTGATTGTCGACAGTAATTATAATTTCTTGTGATTGAGAAATACTTTTTTTAGTAGTAGATATCAATCTGCGTGAATGTCTCACTGTAAACACGATTGGTTGTGGGTTCGATATTTCATTTTAGAGACGAATGTGTTTATTTTTCTGCTCTGACAAGACAAGGCGCGGCGTTGAATTTAGCCTATCAACACGCAATGTCTCGAATCCAGGCCTAAAGCATCGCAGAGTGTCTTCAAACTAAATTTTTTTTCTGGTTAACTACGCAGCTATATAGATATAAGGATACAGTAAAAAAGTTTTTTTTTTGAAAATAAACATTGCATTGCAATTGTAATTTTGTTCCATCATATCTCTTTGGAGCATCCTCTAACATTTTGTACTGCAGTTATTTCATTTTACTCCTTAACTTATATGGTTTATGCAGACAACGTATAATTATTTTACTATTCTTAAAGTATTATTTCAAACTTTGAATTAGAAAACATCTTTGAAAAAACGTATAAAAATTTAAACGCAGCGGGATTCGAACCCGCGCCTCATAGAAACCCATAAACTACATTAAAAATTTATTAAAAAATAATTTTATACGTATTTTCAAAAACGTATAGATATATTGGTAATTGTAAAACCTGCTGTTAATACCCATAGCAAAAATATTTGAAATAACAATAAAAATATAAAATGAAAGGTATGAACGGTAATGCGAATCTCTAATAAATATTTTTTTATTATAATATAAAAAAACATATTAAAATATAATTAATACATAAAGATTTTAAGGAGAAGATTTTAACTATTAATTTTTTAAATAAAAATATTTACAGAGGAATATTAATATAAGAAAAATACTGTACCAAGCGTACAATATTTTTTAAGGGCATAAGCAATGATTGATTTTATTAAATTTTTCCGCGCTTTTTTAGTCTGTACATTTGTACACCATAATCTCGGAAACAGCTTAAATGATTTTAATGCAATTTTGGCTATTGTTTTATGGTAACCCTCCCTTAACATAGTTTAACCACGCATTAGTGTTTGTTATTTCCATCAGTTTATATATAACAAAGTTTTATCAGTTTTTGTTCGACAAAATTAGTATAAGGTAACACTTTTCTTGAATTTACCAAACATTATACTTTGAATATAGATATTTTATTCTAGATTTAGCAGTAGTATAAGGAAGGACTTATATTATAGGTCAAAATATGTTGCCATATAAGTAAAACAATAAAAATAGTTTCAAATGTACAGAAAAATACAATAAAAAAAACCAGGAAAAATATATTTAAATACAGCAAAGAACAAATAAACACAAACAAAAGTGATATAACACGATTCACTTGTTTCATACTTTTCGCCGCTGATTGGTTTCTGATGGATGTTTTATTGTGAGTTTATATTGTCCGTTATTTCTTCTTTATAGAGATAATAACCTTTTGATTATACTCTTAAAAGGTTAAAGTATTAAATGTTTTTATTTAAATACTTTTTGCGTGTTCTTCATTCTCGATTCGTGTCATAGTGGCGGAACTAAACGCCGTGTTTAATTGAATAATTATTCCCAAGAGTAAGGACCGCAACCTATTGTGTTTACTGACAGACGCTGTCCTACTACTGCGTGCCTCAGAATAGGATAATGTGCGAAATAATTCATAAAGAATAAAACACATTTTATAAATAGAATTGACAATGAAATAGCTAGTTGCTTCTGGATCGTATGGAAACAAATAAATATCTCGACTTGAGTGACAAGAAAAATCTACTTAGTGTCGATACACTCCGTAGTCCACTTTCCGCTGAATTCGAGACATACAAGAAGAAAATAATTAGCATATAATCATTCCCCTGAGTGGGAGTCGAACCCACAACCGATCGCGTTTACAGTCAGACGCTGTCCCACTGCGTTACGACCGGCCTCTATACCACATAGTTTCAGGAATAATAAAGTGTTACCCAGTAAGTTGAATTAACGGGACCCCCAGCCGAGCGTAAATGGATTAATACGGCCGTGACAATCCTAATTCAATATACCTACCCTCACCCTTCAGCTGAAAGAACCTGGCTTAGGTCAGACGTTTATTATTTCTCGTTTGCTAAGAATGCTATTAAATTCGTTCTACATATATATATATATATATATATATATATATATATATATATATATATAAACGGGATCGGTTGTGCGCTCTTGTAAAAGACAAAGGGCGGCGTTGAGTCCGCAATGTCTCAAATTAAATAGCGAAACTCAACGCCGTATTTCTTAATAGAGTGAGGAATTGAATATTAGCTTTCTGCTCGTGAAAGTCCCGTCAAAATCGGTACAGCCGTACTTGATTACTAGAAATTTTATTATTATAAATATTAATTATTTTGCTATATGTATATGTACAGTGTATACAACATATGCGTTTCGTAAAAAACGGTTATTTTAATTCAATTTTTTATTTCTACAGATGTGAAAATAATAAATTAAATTAATATAATAAATATTAGACATCCTATTTTGTGTTTGATAAATACTTTTGTATGACGTGAAACATTCACATTCGTTGCTATGGCAACGCATGTGTTTTTTCCTTATATATAGATAGCATAACTGTTGCAAAGTTTCTTATAAGATAAGAAAAAAAAATGTAATTTTGTTTTGCTATCTACTAAAACAACAGGCGCAATCAAGCCTCGGGACATTATCCATTTGACCACCAAATCACCGATCTTTCGCTTTTACAGCCAAGTCACTGATAATATTCGCGAATTGAAAAGAACAATAGCAGGCAATTTGGATTAAATTGTCTAAAAACAAGACCGGAATACCAGTTTAAATAAAAAGACGATTTAAAGCCATCCCCAAGAGAAATGTGAAAAACGGCGGAGCTTCACTGCTTCTACTGTATACGAGCATTTGCGTTTGTTTTAAACTTTTATGTTCAAATATTTTGAATAGAATATTATAGTAGCTTAGCTGATTCTTTGTCTGACTGTCTGTCGTATGTCTGAATTTACAAACGTTTGTATGAAGAATTGTGCTAGATTTTTCGGGGGAAGTAAAGAGAGTATTATGTTGAGTTATTCCATTTCCCTCGTAATAGGTAGTGAAAATGAATTATAATATATTTTATAAATATTCAACGAAGCCCCATCTTTCTGGCATTAATTCCAGCCCTTCTCCAGGATCTGTTTTCACCCTTGATGTACTTCTCTTTGGACGGTCTTTCGCACCCTTAGCGGTCGACTGGCTTTCAAATTTTGTTGGTGAATCCAATCAGCAAGCTCAATATAACATTAATTATTTTTTACAAGACAGTTCTAAAACAGTTGAAAACAATAGTTTTCAATGTAAATAATAGCTATAGTTGGAAGTACTTTGATTATGTCATTAATAACCTGAAATTTCCAGATTTTATTCGGAAATGGAGTAGACTCGGGAAGTATTTTATTTAATGAAAAGTAAAAATATACATTTTTTGAATGAACGTGTAAAAATTTGAACACAGCGGGATTCGAACCCGCGCTTCTTAGATATCGTCCAAACGATCTGACCGCTAAGCCATACGTTCTAGTACCACCTGCGTCGAAATTCTTATACGTTTGTTACAACTTATTTATGTTGTCAGCATCTCTGTTGTGTTTGAGAGGAAAAAAGGCACGGACGATAGATGATATAACCGTGGCTTATCTAACACCGGTCTAACATCTATCGTTTAAGACTTGAAAAATGTATCGAATAATCTAAATATTTGAATGAATACAGAAGTAAAATCTTGTAGTGAACAGCTAGACTATTAATATAATAAATTTATTCGTGCGGGACTGTACACGTTTCCGTACAAAGCAATTCGGACGCAGAAAATATCTCTTTGAAGCTGTATATGCGAGTTATCCACTTATTAAGCTGCATGATGGTGGAATTATTTTATCATAAAATATTAAATTCCCTGCCAACTAGAATGCTAGGGATATTGTAATAGAAATTTTGTGATGTATAAGGCATTTTGTATTATATTTTGTTCTGATATTTAATGGAAGTTAGAGACAAACTAGTGTGAAGACACTCTGTTTAATTGTTTTCGCCCAAAATCGTGACTTTGTCGAGTGGTGAGCTTAACTCCGCGTGTTGTCTTATCACAGCGAAATGAAAATAAATATTAAATATATTCATTCCCCGGAATAGGCATCGGACCCACAAGCAATCGTGCATACAGACGCTGTCTCATGGAGCCAGTATGCATGCCCATGTATAGGGTCATAATGTATAGATGGTTTATGTACATAATATACATAATAGCATTATATGTATATTATAAGTTTTTGGTGAGAAAATGAATCATTTGTTTCTCTATAAACTCTTAATTTTATATCAAAATATATGTTTAAATTTATAATAATTATACATAATAAATATAATTTAATACTAATTAAACTAATTAATACTAATAATAAATATATTTTATATTATTTTATAAATATATTTATAAACCCTTTCACCCTTTATTTCGCGTAGCAGAGTAAAAAGGAAGTATCTAGTGTCAAGACACTCTGCACTCCGCTATTCGCAGAATTTGAGACATTGCGTTTTGAGTGACGGAGCTCAACGGCGCACTTTGTTTTTACTAAAGCGAGTATATAAAAGAAATTTAAATATTGAGTATATTTATCTATCACCTAAGTGGGAATCGAACCCACAACCGATTTCACGACCTTCCTAAAGGTGGTTATTATTTTATTGATTACGTCCAGGAAATACGAAGAAATACGTAGCAATAACTCGCTTAGATTTCGAGTTTCCGATCTCTTTAAGATATTGCTTGTAGGGTGGCAGGGATCAATGCTGTTCTTTTTCCCTCTTGTTTACGAAACTTTTCCTTACACGTTCCCTAAAAAGATCCTTTCTAATATTGGCTAATTCTTACTGTTTCTTCAAGCTGATTTGATTTTCTGAAGAACTGAAGATTATTTAAATAACTTCACGCTTATTCCTGCAAAACAAATAAGTCAGAGAAAACGTAGTGTCAAGACACTCCGTTGACTGCTTCCCGCCCAAAATTGAGACATTGCTTGTTGAATGGTGAAGTTAACTATATACGATCGTCCAAATAGACAACTCAATTTTACTATTCCATACTTAGGATAAATATATTAAAAAAAAACATAAAAAATGTTCACAGTGAGATTCGAACCCACACCTATTGAAAGCCGTCCCAGCGCTCTAACCGCTAAGCTATGCGTTTTAGACCCAGATGCATCAAAATTTTTATACGCTTGTAACAATTTTTTTTTGTTCTTTGTAAAAGGTTTTTGCAAATTTCAGCTACCCAAAGATTACTAAGGAATATATAATTTAATTTGACAAGAGAGATTGTTTAATAAAATATTTTGCTAATTAATTAAAATATTTATCCACACTTTGGATTAGAAAACATTAAAAAAATGGTTTCAACTGGTTTTTGTTGTATTGTTGTTTTTGTTTTGTTGTAAAAGCCGTGGCGGTTATATGAATGATATTTTGTTTAAAACATAAATAGCATAAAATTTCCTATCAAATAAAGCCCATTTAGTACGAAATTTGAACATATATTACATGTTTTATTTCAATTTTAAAGTATATCGTTCTTATTGGGATACTCCATATTTTGTATAACAGAGCATAAATATATATTATAGTATAATAACATGCTTTTATCTCGTTATATCTCACACGCGTCTGTCGCATTATAATGATATATTTATATGGAAAATTACCTTTGCGGTACACTTTCTAATTGTTGAGGGCAATTTACTAACTTTCCTACATATAAATTTTCCTTACTGAATTTTGCTAACAAAGTTATATATATGGGTATAGATAACTGGACGTTTTTCAAGAATTTATGATTTTCATAGTAAGTATTTGTTTTGTTAGCTTTTGTATTATTTAAGTTCCTGGTTTTCTGAAGAGTTCTGGTTTTAAATACATGAGGTCTGTCGTGGCGCAGTGGGACAGCGTCTGATTGTTATAGTGATTTGTTGTGGGTTTGATTCTCACTCAGAGGAATGATTATATTAAAATTATTATCATTTCCTCACTCTGGTAAGACAAAGCGCGACGTTGAGTTTCGCTACTCAACCCCCAACGTCTCGAATTTAGCGGAAAGCGGAGAACGGTTTATTCATGTGTAAGTAACTCTTTTAATGCGGCCTTTAACCCCGCCAATTAACAAACGTAATATCTTAAATTTAGATGGAAAATGTCACTACTTAAGTGAAATTGTAATGTTTCTTTTTCTCTTTTTTGTCCATCAAAGGAGATTGTTCTTTGTGTTTTCTGTATAACATGACATTGGTGAAGATTTGTGCTAAACTGGTAACTTTAAACCGCCAACTCAAAAGCTAGATCTATGTATTTAATCAGATATATACAGAGATAGAAGTAAGCTGGTAAGACAAAGCGCGGCGTTGAGTTTCGCCACTCAATACCTAATGTCTCGCGTTCGGCGGAAAACGAAACACGGAGTGCCTTGACACTATATACTTCCTGTCTACCCTGCTATTAATTTAACTGTGACGTGCCCTTACATACTTTGACATAGGTATAAAATTCACATCTACAGAAAGGCTATTAACCTCTCAACTGCGTTATGACGCATTACTCCATATAAATGTTATGAACATTTTAATTCTTTTCTTTTAATGCAGCTTTTTTTATGTATTGTTTTAAAACATACTTCAGAATTAAGACTATTTAAAAATAGTAATTTCTTTTCAAAATTAGTCTGAAAATATTGGTTATAGGTTCCTTATACATTCGGAGAATGATTTCATTTAAAAAAAAATAATTTCATTGCTCTGGTAGAATAAGGCGGCGTTGAGCTCCGCCAATCAAAAAGCTACACGGACTGTGTAAAACGGAGTGTCTAGACGTTTTCTCCGACTGAATAATGTAATATAACATAATATAAAGTCAAAATTAAATATTTTATTTAGTACTTTAAAGACATTATGCAATACTTTTTCATACAAATAAAATTTTTATATCGAAATAAATAATGTATTGGATATTTACGATCACGTATTGTGGCTTAAAGCTTTTAGTTTGCTGCGCTTGTTGAACACTTGAGTTGTGATGAATTGATGAAGCAAAAGACTTTTGTGGAGGTTTAAATTAATAAAAATTCGGGCTTAAATTCCGTTTGGCAAAATGCATTTAATGTGTACAGTACAGTAGTAATAATTTCTCACTCTAGTAAGATAAAGTGCGGCGTTATACTCAGCCAAAAGAAAGTTCCATAACGAGGAGAAGCGTGTTTAAGCACTGGATTTTAATTGCCAGCTCTAAGTTATATACTAACCTAAAAGTAAAACATAATAAACAATACGCAATATGTACATCTATGTTGGGTTACAATTAACTCGCGCCTTTTCTCAATAAGATCATGATTATGTTATAAGTGGTGTAACTCAACGCCGCGTTTAGTTTTAACAGAGTAAAAATGAAAATCTTTATATTTAATGATTTCTCCTAGAGCAGATTCAACTCACAACCATCGTGATTACAATCAGCCACTGTCCTACCGTGTCATGATGGTCTTGTAAGAAATTTAAAAAAATATATATTAAAAAAATTTTGTTTTACAATTTTTAAACATCTGATAGTACGTGGGTACCAATATACTAATGACTTTGCAGTTTTATAGACAGTCGGCTTACAAACAGAAAAAAGGGTGTATGCTTTATGTATTTATATTTTAACCGCTCTATATAAATTATTAACAACTACCTGCCTTTTACTCAATAAGTACGGGACTCTTTGATTTTCGCGATTTTTACACATTTTAAATGAATTGCGTATATACTTGCAATACTGTAAAGTATATTACAGTAGTCCGTGGTCACAGATAGACCACGTGATTTCTAAAAATATATTTTCAAATACTAAAATATACGCGATTAATCCGTTTAAAATAGTTTCATTTAAAAGCATTTTATTTGTCATTAAAACGGCAGATTCTAGTATTGTCATTTTACAATGTAAGTAAAAACAGTATACTAGATTTCAAATATGCATGGCCTGGTGAAAACAATAAAAAATAATTTAAACAACTTTGTTTTAACTAATTCCATTTGTATGTAGGAACATATTGTGAAGGGTTTTATAAAGGATTGTATAAAGTAAGTTCTTCGGGAAACGTAACTTAACGCCGCACGGTGTGTAAAACTGTCGTTGACATGAAATATATAATTTTAAATAATAGATACCTAGTGGGAATCGAAACAAGATCAAGTATTATCAACTAGGATAAGCAGTGCCGAGGTATTCCATTCACCGTTTTCCAACTACAATCGAGGACTATTAATGGGTGCAACTAAACACCGTGTTTTGTCTTACCAGAACTGGTAAATGAAATTTAAATATCACCCCCCGAATTGGAATCGATCCCACAACTGATCGCGTTTACGATCAGACGTTGTCACACTGCGCCACGACTGGCCTCAAATATTAATATGATTAAAAGAACACAAAACTAATATATAAAGTGGCTGCCTTTCAACTATTTGGTTTATTATGATGATGTTTTTATTGGCCGTTACAAGTTTATAGTTGAAAGGTCCATTTCTCGCCAATCCTTAGGAGCGTCAATATCGCTTGGCCTGACGTCGCGTGTCAAAAACCCAAGTACATTAGCGAGCTATCAAACTGCGATCTCTCACGAAATACGATAATGTTTTCTTAAAACTGAAATTAATTGTAGTTAAATATCCTGAATTAACCTTCGAGTATGTTAGCTAGTGGCGCAGTGGGACAGTATCTGATTGTAAGTGCGTTTGATTGTGGGTTCGATTCTCCTTCAAAGGAAAAGATTCCTTTTATTACGCATAGAAGGGTAGACAGAAACTACCCAGTGTCCAAGACACTCCGTACTACGATTTCCACCGAATTAGAGATATTGGGTATTAAGTGGCGGAATTCAACGCCAATCTTTGACTGACCAGAGTGAGGAAGTGAAAATACTATAAAATAGCTCTTCTCAGTGAGAATCGAACCCACAACCGATCGCGTTTGAAGTCAGACGCTGTCACCCTGCGCCACGACCGGCCTCTAGGAAGGATTATAAATATAATTTATTTTCATTTCTCCACTCTGGTAAGACAAAGCGCGGCGTTGAGTTCCCCCACTCAATACGCAATGTCTCGAATTCTGCGGAAAGCGGAATACGTCTAGACACTAGGTACTTCCTGTTTACCCTGCCAAGCAGGATAAAAGCGTGAACCTTACCAAAATATGCTCGTTTAAACGTGTTAGATATGTATGTAAGTACATTATGAAAGTTATTAAAACTATAATATGACTGAGTCGTGTTCAAGTAGAATTTTCGCAATTGTTACTTTTGTTGATTTATATACAGCTTTTGCGTTTGAAAAGCTCAAGCTCGGACAGTAATGATTTTAATTTGTTTTCCATATAATGCTTAATGAAGTTCATTTGACTGGAAGCTTCATAGTAGAGTTTGTAATTAATGACAATAATTATATTATTACAATAATTTATTATTTTCTATGCATTTTACTATGAAAGAAACACGACTTTTTATAACACAGTTATTGCGTATTCGGCCGCGTAACTGAACACCGCGTTTCTAAGTATACTGAAGGAACGAAAGTATTTTAAAAGCATTATATTTATGCCTATAGTTAAATATGTTTTACATGCTTTTCTTGACGATGTTTAGTTGGCATATGTGCAAATCTGCCGAGTTTATTTGAACCCCTTCCCGTTGTCCTAGTGAGTTGAAATTTTGGTGGGGGTTTAGCATAAAGAATTATGTCAATACAATAATCCAACATTTTTAGATTTGGAGATACAGGTCGCCGTTGACGAGGGTGCCCGGGAGTCAACATCGGGAATTTTAGTCAAAATTCTTTGAGGAACACTTTGGGTGAAGTTTAGGGTGTCACAGGAAGTGGTTTTGACCTGATATCTCTGGACCTGGATAGATAAGAAAAGCATATTTTTTTTTAAATTAAAAAATATTATTGTATATTTGAAGTATGAAATGATTTAGCCTATTATTAGACTTGACGTAGTTACGTATACGTTACGTTAGCCGTAGTAAACCAGCAGTTAGTAGTTTAGTTGCTTTTCTATTAAAACACAAATTGGTTTACTTAAGCAATGTTCACTGTAGTGAAATTTATTGGGTGTGCAGATTACTGTGAAGCTTTTATATATGTTAATACATATACCAGTTATCCTGTGGACGCGTTCACAATGCGTTGCCTTAGCAACGTGTATGTCGCTTTATATAAACGTGTGTGTCAAACACATGGTAGTGTGTGTTAGATTTATTTTATTAATTTAATATTTCTTTATCTGTATGAACTATAACTGTGTCAAATTTTATATTATATAATTTTTATATAATTTTTACTTCACGTAATTTTCTTAAAATATAGATTATTTATTAATATATAGATAAATGTATCTGTAATATAGAATACCCTTATATAAGCCGACTGAGTCAAATTTTGTAGTATAATATCAAATAGAACCGTAGATACAGTACAGATTTCGTTTAAAATTAAATGTTTATTTTTTATTAAGAAATATATTAAATAGTGTAATTAAAATCGATATTTTTCATCGATTTAAGCTTATATTAGAGATGGAGTTTTATTTATTTATCATAACTCGAAAAGAACTCGTTACTCGATGCATACATAATGTCAATATCGATTTATATTCTAAGTATAGCAATACGCGGCCTTCATTATATTGTGGTAAGAAAAATTCAGGTTGTAAAAATTATATTTTTATATTTTTTAAGACATATATCTATATAAATAAATAATATTACAAATGTTGTTATTAAAATTGTATGTATATGTAAACACGGTACATATATCAAGTTTGTAAAAACCATTTTAGAAAAAACGTATAAAAATTTGAACGCAGCGGGATTCGAACCCGCGCCTCTTGGATACCGTCCAAGCGCTCTGACCGCTAAACCATGCGTTCTACTAACTAGTAGAGCGCTTGGACGGTATCCAAGAGGCGCGGGTTCGAATCCCGCTGCGTTCAAATTTTTATACGTTTTTTCTAAAATGTTTTCTAATCCTAAGTGTGGAATAACACTTTAAAAATAGTAAATATTGTAAAAATCATATTAATATATAAAGAAAAAAACCTTTGAATCGATGAAGGATTATAGTTAACTCTAGTTAATTTTTACCGACAATTTCACTTTGTCACCAGAACACATCAAACTGAAATTTAAAAAAAAACTATAAAAATATTATAAACCAAGTACAATAAAGTAAATACTCATAACCTTCCTTTTAACTCTACAAAATTATAACAAAGTGTTTTTTCCAACCGGCATTGACCCCACACCCTCCGTTTAAGCATGAATGAACACAATGCATCCACTAAGCTCCCTTGAATTGGTGTCTTTTCATAGAAGTCCTTTGCGCTATACAGTATACACGTACAAGAGGGAACGTTGAAGGCTTTCGTGGTCTATGAAAGCTGAGCATGTGTTTTACCATTTTAGAAAGGAGCGTTGGTGATTAAAATACGTAAATTTTTAATAAATCTTTTTCGACAACAAAATTTTACGTTTTTTGTTGAATATTGATGTATTCAATATGAATTCTGTATCGAATGATATTTGAAAGCATAATTTCATATAAAAACTAGTTGTGTATTTATATTACTTTGTATTCATTTTAAATATTTACATTATTAAGGGACTTATAGATTATGAAAGGCGTAGTTGTAATTCTTAAAACCATACCTAAAAGAAGTACTTTTATTTTTAGGTTCATGCGGTTATCCGTGGTTATATTAAAGTACCTAGTGTTAAGACTTTCCACCATATTTGAGACATTACGTGTTGAGTGGTGGAACTCAAAACCACGTTTTATCTTATCAGAGCGAGGAAATAACAATAATTTAAAATTCTCACAAGTTGGAATCAAATCCACAACCGGTAGCGTTTACAATCAGACGCTGTCACACTGCGCCACGACCGGTCCACCTAAGAAGTACTAACTCCTGTAGTTATTTAGAGGGGAGGAACTAATATTAGTACTTTCCACTCAAATTTGATATATTGCGTGATAAAAAATTATATATATATATATATATATATATATATATATATATATATATATATATATATATATATATATATATATATATATATATATAAATTTTATCACACGAGCAAAATCAAATACCGAAACGAAAATGCTTAATTTCAATCTCTTTGAACGATTGAACGTGTACTCGTTTCCATTTGTTATAAATGTATGTTGGAAAACTCAAAGCTGTGTGTTATAATAAAAATATTTTATGATTTTTTTTTGTATTTTATAGAGGGGTTTTTTTTTAATTTTTTGCTCTTATATAGAGTTGACATGTGACTGAGTTAGTGAGTTGAGTGATTTTTTGCATATTGAGTGCAAATATTTAAACATTATACCTCATATTAGATTAGTCAGAGAGAACGTAGTGTCTAAACACTCGAAATTTTGAATTTGTGTTAGATGGTAAAAAAAATTATAATTCAAAATTCTAAGACTGGGCATTGTACTGGGCATCGCTGTTTGTCAATGCGATTGGCTGTGGATTTGATTACCACCACCGGGAGAGTGATTATGTTTAAAATGTTTTCTCAATAAATAATGTCTCGATTTCTGGTATCAGTCAACGGCGTGTCTTACCCCTGACTAACCTGCTATGCGGGATAAAGTATGGAGCTTTACATTAATAAGAGTATATAAAAAAAATATATATATAAAAAAATAATTTTATTTTTCTAGCTCTGCTAAAACTACGCGTGGCGTTGAGTTCCGCCGCTCAACACGCAATGTCTCGAATTCGTTGAAAGCGGAGTATGAAATATCTTAACATTAGGTACTTTCTGTCTACCATGATGTCAGGGATATAAGTAATAACAATAAGCCACGTATTTCATTGCATCATATTTTTTATACACAGCTGATAGGTTTAAACATACTATACTGAAAAAATATAACACCTCGAACAAAATATTCAAACAAGCTTCGTAAATCACACTGACACTTCCCCAAGTTTGTGAACGATGTATTTTGATAGACGTTCTTATTTATCACCTTAATAAACATAATTGAAGTGATTTGCGTGTATTACTTAATAGTTTACGTTTTTATGAACGTTTCATCCTCTATTCCGCATGGCAGGGTAGTGTGAGACAAGCTAGTGTCAAGACACTCCGACGCTGAAATTGAGACATTAAGTGTTGAGTGACAAATATAACAAATACAATTCATATTCCACACTTAGGATTAGAAAACTTTTTTGAATAAAAAATTGAACCCGCGTCTGTTGGATGCCGTCCAAGCGCTCTGACCGCTAAGCAATGCGTTCTACTACCAGCTGCGTCGAAATTCTTATACGTTTGTTACAATTTCTTTATATTGCATCTCTGTAGAGAGATTTTACATATTTCTACTACTTAAAGATTATTAAGAAATAATCGTTTAACAAGAGAGATTGCTATTTTATTTTAATATTTACTTTAAGTGTTATTCCACACTTAGGATTAGAAAACATTTTAGAAAAAAAATACGTTTTTTTCAAAAATATTGTTAATTCAATTGCTTTGAAATTGTAAAATGTGTACATTTTTTTCGTAATACATATCATTTAAATATGACTGTAAACGCGCTTGATAGTGGATACGATTCCCATTCATTGCTATGATCTTATTTTAATTATTTTCATTACATCTGCATAGCAGGGTCAGACAGAAAGTACCTAGTGCCAAGAACTCAACGACACGCCTTGTTTTACCGGAGCGAGGATATAGAAAATATTTAAATATAACCATTCCCCAAGTGGGAATTGAACCACTGCTCTGGTAATATATAGCGCGATGTTGAGTTACATGCCAATGCCACTTGACATTTCGGATTCAGGCGGTAGTTACAGATCAAATTGACCATTTTTTTCTATCTTTGACTATCCAGCTGAGAAAAGAAGCATGGGTAGCTGAAAAAATAAACATTTAAAATTATAAAAATTTACTTTCACATTAAATTACAGATTATATATTTGCATTTTTGATTAATTGTCAAAAATAAATAAATAGATTTTATTACACATTTAATATATATATATATATATATATATATATATATATATATATATATATATATATTTTTTTTTTCATTCCACTCTCGTCTGTGCCCATTATAAAAAGAACATAAAGCATTCGCGCTCGACTACCATTTATTACGCACAGACCTCACCTGAGCCCATACTGTGTTATTTATTGATGCCCAGTTGAAATTGTACCTAATATGTAAGAATTTGAAAAAGGCTTTTATTAATATTGTTATCTCATTTTTCTTTTATTTTAAATAAAATCTTAAAAAAATTCTGTATGTAAGGTGTATATTTGGTTACGAATCTACTGTCGTCTGCCTTATATTTGTCTGTCTTGGCTTTATTACTTTACCATACTATTACATATCTTCCACTGTAAAATGTAAATGTTTTTAGCTTTAAAATTTCAGCGGAATTCGCCCTTACAGGGTCCTCTTCTTACACTTTTTAAATTACCTATATATTTAATACATTTTAGCGTAATTTTTTTTAAAATCGTAATAATTTTAACGCATCGAGAATCTTAGAACCACAAAACCATCGAGGTTCACCGAAATTCTTAAGCGTTATTTTAGCTGCACGCTTTTATCCCACACAGCAGAATAGACAAGGCATATCATCAAGACAATGATTCCCCTGAGTGGGAATCGAACTCGCAACCGATCGCATTTACAGTTAGACGCAGTCCCAGTGCACCGCGATCGGCCGAATTGTCTGGTTTATTACATATATAAGTTTTATATATAATGTGATCTAAAATAAATTCTCTCTGTTTTGCTTAAACATGGCAAGGCGGCCTTCTGTGCATGAAATTTCATATTATAACGCATCAGCTAAGTAGTACTATATGTAACGTATTCACCGTAGTGGATATAATTCACCATAGTGCCAACCATGTGATTTTTACCTTATTGTGAAAACATCTACTTTTGTACCAAATAAAGTGTTTTGCGGGGAATTTTATTGGCTTGCTTCATTCAAAAGAAATCTGGACAAAGATCTTGTTGACTTATTTGGGGACAGCGAAAAAAATAATGACCTTGGCCTAGAAGATAAAGAACATTCTAGAGGAATGTATAAGTTTGAAGACGTAGAACTGGAGGCATTGCTTTATCAAGAATTATCCATGTCTGATGCTAGAATAGCTTGGAAGAACATTGCAAGTAGATACTTCAACAGTTTGAAAATATGCAACAGCGTTGGGAATGATCCAAAAGCAAGAATTGGGGACGGTACGAGTTGAAGCTGAGAAATGTTGAACGACGTTCATTTATGAGTGAGTTACTGTTTTGTGAGTAAGAAGAAAATTTCTTTTGCACAGTATTTACACTGGAGATGTACATAACGTGGGATTTGATTACTGACAAAAATATGGGAGAAAGTTGTCCCTAACAATGGACAATACTTAGTCAGCTATTTTAAATATTTTTTTATTTTAGCAAAGAAAAAAGCGAGAAGTCATTCCAGGTCCAAATATAATAGTCCTTTACTTGAGTGGGAAACAAACAAAGATGAAATCAAAAAACCGTCAGGCACTGATACGATAGTATTTACCGATTCTAACTTCGAAGGGTGAATAGGACTGTGGATTTAGGACTCTATATTTATTTAGGATTCTTTTATATAAATAATCAAGGAATGTGGAAAATTAAAATCTTGAATCTCATAGTAAAATAGTTATTTACCTTCAACATATAATTATAATTGAATTTATACCGATTTTTTTATAATAAATTAATATATATTATAATAATTTAAATTTTACCAAAATGTTATATCAAATTTTATATTTAATATTTGAACTCAAGTTTTGAAAATTCTGATTCATTCAATATAGATGGTAACTTAGCCCAACAATGATATCAGGAAAAGTAAATAACGTTTTGAAATGTTGCTATATAAACGAATTTTCATAATTTCTTACATGAGTATAGTGTCAAATAAAAATATATATGTACAATTCTCTATTAGAAGCCAAGAGCAAGAAGCGCGATTGAATTGATTGGAAGATTGATATTTGACACTTCACATTTCACCGTTCTGGTGAGACAAAACGCAGCGTTGAGCTCGCCACTCCCTATATAAGGTTTCTATTTCAGTCAACGAAGTGCCTTGACACTAGATCGTCTTTGACTACTATGCTATGCGGGAAAAAGCGTGGAGCTGATTTTTTTTCTTAATTCATAAGAAACCTAAACTTTTGTTATATTAATATGATGAATTGTATTCGATAAGTCACAGTAATAAAAATTGTTTTAGGTTAAGAGTAAAACTGGTCCGAAAGAAATTCTTGGTAAAGAAAAATAAGGGAGCGGATGGGCATTAAATACGTAGCTTAAAATTTAACATAATATGAGCTACTAACAGTCTACCTTTAGTAGAAATCGTTAAGGTACTGTGAAAAGCAAGCTGTAGACGGGCGACATTTTCGCTAACATGACAGACTCTGTAAAGCTAACTAAGTTATAACTTATATTTACATCGCCCATCAACGCAAACTTTTATTAGTTTTTACAAAAGTTGATGTCACCTAGTTAGTCTATTTAAAATTTCAACGTTTTCAAATTAAATGTAGCTCGCGTTGACAACAAAATCGTTCACATATTTATTTTATGAGCGCATTGCATATATCACGCAGAAAGGTCACTTCGTTCTCCATTTTCCATCGAATTGATGCGGAGTTGAGTTACGTTCACAATTTACAATATCCGTAATATTGTAAATTGTGAACTCAACTCCGCATCAAACCTGATTAGATCTAAAATAAATACAACATCCCCTTAAATTAAATTCGAAGGCAAAACCATCCCTTATAGCTAACGTCGAAATATAATTACAAAAATATTTTATTTTTTTAACAAATATAAAATGTTTCACAGTATTCCATTCACACTCGAGTTGAAGCTGATGCGATAATCTTGTAGAGTCCCGAGACAATGTTTTAATTTAATTTTTCATTCTTGTTACGAAATTTCAGTAGCGAAATGGTTGATACATTTTATGCTTTTATTGTGTTTTATATGGCGTGTGACAAAGTAAGATGCCTTTTGTTTTATTTTACTGTGTTATTTACACAAGATATATTATAGATAGTAAAAAAAAAACTATTTATGATTTGTGTACAATATTGTCAATGTCAATGTCAAATAAGTAGAGGTAAAATAATTCAGCCTATACGATTCGATAGCGCTGCTGGGTAGAGTCCCAGAACTGGTGGGTATCCCTGTAATATGGTGGTAGGAGGTTAATCTACTGGCTCACTATCATGACAAAAAGGATCCCCCAAATATCTGATGATGTGTTCCGATTCGATGTCATGTAAGCCAGCTTTCCCTATTCCGATCTATCCTTGCCCTAATCTCCTTTCACTTCCATCCTAAGGCCGATACCGCATCTATAGCTTTCATATTGTAGATGCGTTGCCGGTCTTGTCTATGGGCAAATGTGACCACTTACCATCAGGAGGTCCCTCTGCTCGTTTGCCTCCATTTTCTAAAAGAAAAAAATTAGCTCTTACCATACTATTTATAAGATATAAGATATTTCGTCATACATTTATTTACACGGTATTGTTTGTTTCTTTTATTTTGTTTAAACAAAAATATGAGGAATTAAGTTTGCCATTCAGCACGCGATGTCTCGATTTCGTGCGTAACGCAGGCAACGGAGTGTCTTGACACTAAGTGACCCGTAGCTTCGATTGCAAAACGGAAAGTTACCATAAGGATTGTTGAAAATTTTTTCTTCTTCTTTGTGTACTCTTCAAGAGGACTGACTGTGTTGTTGGATGTTAGTAACGGAGGAATTTTATACGTAAAGATTTTAATTATATACATTATTATTACTTGATAAGTTATAACTTTTTTAGCTTCACGCTTTTTATTCCGACAGAAAGTACATAGTATCTAGATAAATCTTAAGCTTTCCGGTGAATTCGAGACATTGTGTTTTGAGTTGTGGAATTCAACGCCGTGCTTTGTCTAGCCAGATCGAGAAAATGGGAACAATTTAAATATAATCACTCCGCCTAGTAGGAATCGAACCCACACCCCGACCGTGTGTTTTTTTTACTTTTCTTTCGACAAAATGCAAAATATATTTATAATATTATTTCGTAATCTTCGCCCATTTCCTACGTTTAACGATGTAGGTATACAGAATCTAGCGTTTGTAAATCCCTTTTTTTCACGCTTTGTGCAAAGTAACGCAACCCAACACCGTGCTTTATGTAATCAACTAGAAAAGACCGAAAAAATATTAAATGAAAATAATCTTTCCATTTAAATTCAAGCCTACAACCAATTTCCACTACGCCCCAACGGATTCTCAAAGTAACAAATTTTATGCACGTTTATAATAGAACCGATATTGAGAAAATGGGCTCCCTTCGATCTATTCTTGCCAGTGTGATAAATGATCGCCGTCAGATACGACTAGTCCGAAATTCTTTCTATAGGTAAGTTAAGGTGAATAAAGCGGTATCATTTGTCATTCATCCCCTCAGCCTATAATTACAAGTGATAAGTTGCGATTTGGCTTCTAAAAAATTTTTTTGTCAAGCATATCGTCTTGTTAGTTTAGTTTTTGTCAAGTAGCTATTAAACACCACTGAGGCACAGTGCGACTGTGTGCATCTCTAAACACTGGTTGTGAACTCTATAGCCATTGGAAGAATTTGAATTATTTTTATTTCCTTTCTGTATTAAGACAAAGCGCGGTGTTTAGCTCCGCCATTAATAATGTCATGCCTTGTTTCTAGCCAGAAAGTGGGAAATAGTCACTCTGTTCTAGACTAACTGTTCTCTATACACTCTCTCCCTTATTAGTGTAATTATACCAATGTATATTAAAATGCAATATTCGCTTTTGCTACTCGAATCATATATTACTAAATCATTTACTTGCATAGAAGGCAGTAATTGATCGTATTTCATAGAAAACAATATATAACAAGTGGCACTTATGGCGGTGTTCGAGGGCTGGCGCTATGCCAGAGAAGGGTGGAGGAATAAATAAACACACGTATTGTAAATTGATTATTTTAGTTTGATTTTAGATAACAAATAGCAGCTTCGCTCTCTATCCCGTATAGTAGGGTAGTCAGGGTAGTTCGTGATAGGCGGAACTAAACGCTGCATTTTCTCTTAGTTATACCAAAGACGTGCGAATAAATTAAATACAATCTTTCCCCGAGTAGGAATCGAACTTACATTCAATCGCGATTTCTGTCAGACGTTAAATGAATACAAGTATTGTTATTTATTACTTTTTATAATTTATTTTAATGTAACATATTGATAAAAAGTAGTTTTTAAAAATAAATATTTTTTTAAGAAAATTATGATTTAAGATAAAGTATATATACATATATACTTCGAATCGAATTCACAACTGTCAATTCTGTGATCGAAGTTTACTACTGCGCCACATATTAATATATAAAATAGATATTCCGTTTGAAATATTAACATAACCACTTTTTACTAAATGCATATGTTAACATAATATTTTTACTGTTTTCGTTTGTCTATTTGTTCCGGGTAATCTCTGTAATGACTGTACCGATTTTGACAACACTCACTGTGTTCAAGAAGGGGTTAGTTTGGCTTTTAATTTAGATTTATAAAATAAAGATTCAGAGATTATTGAAATTCAAAACCATCCTTATTTCAATAGAGAAGAAAGAAAGTAGGAAACTTACTACCACCTAGGATCCACTTATAGAAAATATAAACTAATTAAAGCCTCAAATCCACCACACCCGAGATAAATATACCGTGAGCTCATTTGGTAAGAATCCAGGGCTGTACGGCAGGCAATTAAGAAACAGATGGCGATAGATTGATATAATTAATTTTTGTATTCACAAACAGACAAATGCTACGGAACAGTTAACTACGGAACTGTGAGTACGGACTACTGTGATTTGAAATGTCAGGTTTTCAAAAATGTATTTTCGAGTACCAAAATATACGCGTATTAAAATATACCGTTTTACCGTTTGAAATATTTACATGAGGCCAGTCGTGGCGCAGTGTGACAACTGTGGGTTCGACCCCACTCGGGGGAGCCTCTGGTAAAGACAAAGAGCTGCGTTGAGTTCCACCACTCAACACGCAATGTTTCGAATTCCGTGGAAAGCTAAGAAAGATATTTTCTGTCTACCCTGCAATGCGATAAAAGCGAGAAGTTAAAAAAAAAATAGATACATTTTAAAAGATCCAGACATATTAAAATCTAGAAATTCTCGGACAAAGTACAGCACAGATTATACTTTAATAAATAATAATAAGCCCATGACCTAGATTTTATCCAAAGCATTTATTGTACTACAAGTGGTGAGTGAGCATTTAAACGAACCACGAGTGCGTGCTTCCCTCGGATGTACTCGCATAAAGGACAAGATGAGCCGTCTTACATAGAAACTGCTCTTAAACTCGTGTGATAATAATTCTTTTTGTATACGTATATAGTATAAAGACATATGTATATTGACTCTAGATTTTACTTTTACTGCAGAGAGAACTTAGTGTCAAAACACTCCGTTTCTAAATTCCAACCAATTTTGAAATTTTAAAGTTCAATTTTGAAATTTAAAAGTCTTGGGTGGTAGATCTCAACGCCGCGCTCTGGTCTGATCTGAGCGTATCAAACCCACAACTATTTTTAATTATTATTTTCTTGCTAAATGATTTGTTAGTTATTTACACGCTTCTTTTAGCTTCAAAAATACGTATCCATCTATGTATCTGATCGGATTTCAATTACATTCATTTTCTCGTTCTGTTAAGACAAAGTGCAGCGTTGAGTTTCGCCAACACGCAATGTTTTGACACTTTGTCTAGGTACTTCCTCTCTACCCTGCTATGCAAGATAAGAGCGTGCAGTTTGGGGTTATATTTATTTTCATTATCTATATTCATTGATAGTAAAATATTTTTACAGCACGACGTTCTTGCAAGGAAAATAGACCCGCTTTTTTTCTTCTATAAACTTAAAAAAATTTGTTTTACATAAATGCATATAAAAATAATAGGTTCATACGCAAAGTTAAAACGGGAGTTTGTTAGGCGCAGACAAATCTTTGTTAGGAGCGCTCTCCAGCTGTCCATAGGGCGGTTCGCAAATACCGAGAGAGAGCCGTTACGTGTCTTGTTAAGAGGAAGTTCTATTATAAATTTACCTATTTTCAATACTTTTTTAGATTTTTTTTGCTAACTGTATCAATAGCAATATTTTTACAGGTAAAAGAAAACACTTTATACGTTTTTTTTATGAAAATAATTCGGACGGAGGAGTATGGAATAGCACAGGTACAATTTATATGAAAAACATAATGTCTGTCTGGTCGTGGCGCAGTGGGATAGCGTCTGATTGTAAACGCGATAGGTTGTAAGTTCGATCTCTACTAGTGGGAGTGATTATATTTAAAACATCTTCACTTCTCAGCTCTGGTTAAGACCAAAGTGCGGCGTTGAGCCACTATTCAACCCGCAATATCTCGAATTCGGTGGAAAACGAAGTACGGAGTGTCTTAACACTTGGTACTTTCTGTCTACCCTGCTATACAGGACCAAAGCGCGAAGCTATAAAAAGTATAAAAAAGCAATTTTCGTCCCATTACGGAATGGAATTTTGTTAAAACACGTCTTTCCCTTAATCCGGCTCGTTTTCACCCTTTGTTTTAGGATTGCGGCCGAGTAAAGTACTCGAGGGTATCGTTTAAAAGCTATATCTTTGCCACTTTGCAAATAGTGGCGTTACGATGAAGTATTTTGATGTCTTCGCCTGTAGTATGAAATAAATATCTTTTGCAAAATCAGCGAAAACTTAATTAATTTAAAAACTTGAAAGTAAGAAGAAAAACTAGTTCCTTGATATAATTGATTTCTATACAATGGGTTCTGAGAAAACGTTTCAGAATGTTCTTTATTACAACTTTATGAGTTTTAATACTGTTTTTTGCCTTAATAAGTTTTTTGTTACATTTTCTTGAATTGGGTCTAGATTAATTGAAAGTATAGATTTGTGTTTGACTATTTTTTTTATTATATAATTAATATCATTTAGAATGTAACATTTTTTTCTATTGTTTTTAACTTCACGCTTTTATCCTGCATAGCAGGGTAGACAGAAAGTACCTAGTGTCGAGACACTCCGTACTTCGCCTTCCACAGAATTCGAGACATTGCGTGTTGAGTGGTGAAACTCAATGCCGCTTTTTGTCCTTACCAGAGTGAGGATGTTAAAATAATTTTAATATAATCACTCCACTGAGTGATTATATTTAAATTCTTTCAACTTCCTCGAATCCACAACCGATCACGTTTACAGTTACGCTGTTACACTGCACCACGACCGGCATCTTCTTTATATATATATATATATATATATATATATATATATATATATATATATATATATATATATATATAAAGTATTTTTTTTGTATATTTCGTATTGTTTATTACGTTGGATTGCTTAATAAATATATTATTAGATCAAAATGTAAACAAAGTTGTGAAGACCCGTTCGTATGTTTGTATGTCAACATATAAAAGTTTTATAAATAACAACACGGCTAGGGAATGAAATGTTCGTTCCAATCTATTTCAAAGATATCGTTGTTACTAATTAAAATTGTCAATCATTAAAGCTTGCAAAAAAAAAGAGGAAGCCCCGCTGAGTTCTTGTGCCGGATCTTCTAAGGCGAGGCTTTAGTGAACTGGTGGTAAAGTGTGGACGTTGAAATGAACCCTCTTTCTTATTTTGTAGAAATTATTAGAATTTGGCTTAGAAAAAATAACTTAAAAATTTTCTTGATTATTATACGAGATTTACATGTAGCTATTAGAAATATAACTATAAAATATATCCAACTTAATTCGACACGGAGCTCAACACCGCGCATTGTCTTATCAGAATCGTGAGAATGCTTTAAATATAGTCATTTTCTGGAATAGAAGTAAATTCATAACAATAACGTCTAAATTCAAATACTGTTATATTTTAAAAAAAGCGTAAATTAAGAAGTACTTTTTCCAATAAGCCATCATGGCAGAATGGGACCGCGTCTGACTGTGGTTCGCATCGCAATGGTTGTGGACTCAATTCCCATTTGGAGGAATTACTATATTTAAATAATTTCCATATCCTGTCTCTAGCAAAACAAAATGTAGTATCGAGATCCGCATTAGAGGAAGTACAAATTAGTGTAATTCGAGAGGAAAATCTGTTCCCCGATAATGTCTTGACACTAATTTCTCTCTAAAACTGTGTGCCTGAAAAGAAAGAATTTATCCACAGTGTCACACAATTCAGATATAAATCTGTTGACATTGAAAACCCCTTTAAAGTTTAATAAAGACATAGAATGAGGGTCGTCACGCTTACGCAGTACAAACATAAGGATATTAGAGAGATCCAAGATTAAGCGTCGATAAGGCGTGAACGTGACTTGCGGTCCGCTAACGATTTCCCCTTTCTGAGGACCTATTGACTTGCAAATTTGTGCCTGGAACTACCTGAAGGAAGAATTATAAGCGTATTTCTTTTCATGAAATGATGACTTATACAGATTGCTTTTAGTTGATTGGCAAAAAAATTATTGATCTTTAATAATTGTAAGGAAGTAATGTAAAATAATTATTTATTTAATTTAACTTATATAATTTTAATATTTAATAAGTATTTTAGGTAAAAAAGTAAATTATTTTTGAATACAGTGCCTTCAAATAACAAAAGATGTATGTGAATTTCTTCCTTAGAACTCTAGCTAAATTTCTTTCTAATTCCACAAAAATATGGAAAACTTATTCGTTTACAGCTAAATTTTTTTCCGTGATCATGCGGAGAAAAGAATTTTTCCATTGCTTTCGCTTATATTAAAGTGTAAATATTATTGCCTTTATACAATTAATTTATCTGTTAAACTTTGCCTTTATACAAAGGCACTGACTGCGCTTCACCAATCGCCGAGACCTCTCCCGTTTTCCAGTATAGATTGCATAGAAAAAATAAGGAACAAAGTGCGCGGCCCACCATATTTGATAATATATACATCCATAATCTAGTAGACCATATATTTTGTGACCATTTGCTTGCATTTATTAATAAATATTATTAAATAAATGTTTCGTAAACGTAGAAATGTTTCAATGTACATCAAATAATACGTAAACACCTATAATACCTATACAGAAAAGCTGAATTGCATGTTAAGTTGCGGAACTTAACGCAACGCCTTATCCTAAGAGAGTGTAGAATTAAAAATAACTTAAACACAATCGTTGACCCGACCGGAAATCGAATTCACGAAGAATCAAAGCTGTTTGAAGAATTATGGAGCCTCTGAAAATATAAATTTAGATTTTACTTATTTCACAAAATTCCTTAAACATACGTATTTTCAAATATGTGTCCAAAAAAAATAATAATAAAGTAGATAACAAGACATTAAAGAAACCAACTCATCTGTATAAATTGGCAACCAAAAGTAAGGTAAAGCATTCGCCTACATCCTTTGCCCACATTCGTCTATCTATCATTTTCGTGCCGTCCAAGACAGCCTTTTGATCACTCATGCGTTGTTAAAACCTCGCCTCATTAACAATAATGACGAGAAAGGAATTTAGTAGACGTTGTAGGCATTTTCGTTCAAAGATTTCAGGATTATAACAGAAAACTTTTATACCGAATAGAACTTTCTGTGTCAGTAATTGTATGTTTATTTCAAAAGTACGAAGTGAAATGTGCTGACGATGGTCTTGGGTGTGATTTCCATTTAAAAGTTTTAGTAATTAATTTAGTTATATTCTTAATCTTGTTACATATAATGAGAATCAGAATTAAAAACGCAGAGTACATTTTGTACGGTTTTTTTTTATTATTTTGTGGCTTTAAGCCGTGTTAGCTGAGCATATTTTACTTCATGCCCCGTAGAATGAAAAGAAAACAAGGAGACTTGGGAGACTTAGTCAGTTAAAAATCCTATATTTCTAAAAGGGTATATATGTATATATATATATATATATATATATATATATATATATATAAACCATGAAATATCTGAACATCTTTTGGTGAAAGGCAATTGGGCCAAACGATAAAAGAAAAGTAAGCCGCAAATCTCAAACACTCTTGGAATTAAAATCGTTTGAAGCCGAGTGCTAGAAGAGATTAGGTAACCTCGAGACTTCCTCTCATTGACTAAATGCGGTCATTGAATTTGCAATGAAAATGCTAAAATAAGAATATCTCAAAAATATTTTAATATATTATAGTATTGTATTTTTTTTTCATATTGCAACTGTATTAAAATGATTAGAAGAATATGCTTGATACAGTATATTTATTTTGTATAATTTTAAAGTTTTGCAACTTTAAAATTAAACACGTATATCGTTGAATATCTTTTTATTTGTAAATATAATTGAAGGAATGTCCAAATAGAAGATTTAAGAACAAGCCTGTTGAAAAAATTTGGCAATCTACCCATCAGATATGCTTATAGCAAGTTTACATGTCTATAAAAACTATAAGAATTGGGTAAAAAAGACAATATATTTAGTTATAACTTAGATTTTCTTTACCAAAATCTAAAATAATACGAAATAAAAAAAACCATATTGCTTAATATATTTAGGACCCTTTTTTACCAAATTTGACTCTCAGGCCTCAGTGGTCACTCAGTAATTAGCTTAACAGAACTCTTACCTCCCCTAAAACGAATTAAGTGTTCTATCTAAAAAGTTTTCATATTAATTTAGTACACAAACACTTTTCCCAGGAAACCCAAGCGAAGTTAATTTCAAAACTTTGCTCCAACTCCCGTGAATGATTAAAAATAATCGGCTTACAGATTGGAAGTTTGCGTTCAATTACTTCCTTTTTGTTCTTTGAACTCTACAATTTCGTAATTCTGTATTTCTTGCATCATTTAATATTATTACTATAATATATTTCTCCACCATTATTAAAATCATTTGTGACTTATAAAAAAAATATTAATATTCATAAGCCATAACACGTCTTGAGAATAAATTGCTCGCTCCAGATCACTTCAAGGTATCATTGTAACTGGTAAAAAAATTGGATTAAGTAAATTCTCCTGAGCTTCTTGCGCCGATTCTTCACTCACCTCACGCATTAATTGTAATGTTTTTTTTAATTTTGTTTTTAATATAATTACCACATGACAAGGTTGGCTGGAAATGCCTGTGTTGTGCAATAAAGAATATAATAAAAAATAAATAAATGAGGCCGGTTGTGGCGCAGAGTGACATCGTCTGATTGTAAACACGATCGGTTGTAGTTTCCATTTCCACTTAGAGGAGTTCGTTCTGGTAAGATAAAGTGCGGCGTTGAGTTCCACCACTCAACATGTAATGTCTCGAATTCGCCGAAAATGGAGTAGGAAGTGTCTTTGTGCTTTCTGTGTACCATGCTCAACTTGATATAAAAAAACCCAACACCGCATTATGTCAGCCGAACAGTTTTGTAAATATAAAAAAGAGAAATTAATTGATATTGAATATTGATATGAACAATGAGTGATAATCGAACCTACACTCATCATGTGTACATCCAGATTTACCAACAGCTACGATGGGAACATAATTGATTATTGCAATTTACAGCTAATTGGCAAATATTCAAGCATTAAACGATAGTAATGGCCGTATATTTAGATCAGCTTCTAGTTCCAACCGTATAGATAGGAAGGTGTACATATGTATAGTTAATGAAATACTTGTTGAGGTTATTGTGTCTAATTGGGACAGACTCGCATTGTAACCGCGTTTGCTTGTGGGTTCGATCCCTTTTCGGAGAAATGATTATATTTCAATTATTTCTCATTCCCTTTAAGACAAACCATTGAGTCATGTTTTCCACTCGACATCTTAATTTCTTTAAGAGCATGAAGAATAGGGAGAATAGGTAAAGCATGAAATATGAAAACATCTTTGGGTAGATAACAATTTGGTGAAAGGATAAACGTTTTTACACGAGATTCTCACTATGCGGTAAAAAACGTTTCCATAGAATATTGTATATTGAGTGGTGGGACTCAAAGCTCTTTGTTTTACCATGGCAAGGAAATAAATTAAATACAATCATTCCCCCAAGTGGTAATCGAACCCATAACCGCGGTTAGATTCAAACGATGTTAAGTAAATGAAAGTTCATGGTTGTAATTTCTAGTTGTGTGCAATCTATACTCGTATAAATAATTAATCAAGGACACTATTGAAATCTGAAACATAAAATACAAAAAATAAGGATTGCGAGTCTACTATATATCGAAAAGTCGAATTGTCGAATATATTGTTTGCTTTCTATTAGCAGTACTTTTATGGTTTCGGTAAAAAACCGTACATTATCTATTGGACGTATTGCATATGCAAATAAACTCAGACTTAAGCAAAATAAACATTAAAGTATAGTATAGTATATCTTCAGGCGTAGATCAGACCGCCAGTAGTTCTACAGTGCCATATTAATATGATATATATATATATATATATATATATATATATATATATATATATATATACATATGTATATATTGTGTTTTTCAACCTAATCAAGTTAGATGTAACATAGATACCCGTGTGTCAATAAACGCAGCGAAAACTCGAAAACTGAGTGATTTACAACTACATTCCCAATATATATAGCCAAAAATACTAGATATATTATATAAACAGGTGAAAGATTGCTTCTAACGGTATCACTTATAAATCTTATCACGTTTTACTGAAATTACACGATATTTTGTTATTTATGAAGATTATAAGAAGATTCCTTCCGTTTCACCTCGCAAATTCCTTTTATCTGACACCTAAGCCGTGTTAGGCGAAAATCCGGATAACTTTTACACGGTCATAATATTTGCTCAAGGCTTATCATGATACTGTAGCCTGTTGTTGTCTTAGTAGAGGTACAATTCGGTGATATGTTAAAATATTTTAATTTTATTATATTTTTTTTAGTTTCATGTTTTTATCCCGCATATTAGGTCAGACAGAAAGTACCTAGTGTCATGACACTCTGTACTTTGTTTTCCGCCAAATTCGAGACATTGCTTGTTGAGTGGCGGAACTCAACGCTGCACTTTATCTTACCAGAGCGAGGAAGCGAAAATAATTTGAATACAATCACTCCCCGAGTAGGTATCGACCACACAACCTATTATATTTAAACTTTATTTTTTTTTATTTTTGCTCTATTTAATAGCTACTTAAGATGAGTAAAAAAATGTAGTATAAATATTCAAGTTCAACGGGATTCAAACCCGCGTCTCTTAGAAATTGTCTCAGCGTTCTGACGACTATGCCAGGCGTTTTTTTTTCACCTGTTTCCAATTTTTTAAACAATCATTTAGCATTTTTTTATGTATTTTTCAAATTCATAGGTTATTAGATGTTTTCAGGACATAAGCAATGTACCGTTTACTTGTATTTTTATTGTAGATTATAATTTACTAAATAAATAAGAATCATGATTATAAATTTTGGTGTTTTTTTTAATTTATAGTATGGAGGAATACAAAATTGTTTTTAGAAGGAACTTAAGTCAAATCTTTCTCTCCTCTCTTTTCCCCCAAACATTATTATTACTATCTGGTTGTGGAGTCTGCCTTCCTTGTCTTTTGTTTATGAAGTTAGAAATGATAATAAAAAAGTTCCAACCCTTTCAGAGAATGTCATTAAAACTGTTTGCAAACTTTTTTTTAACTTCACGCAGACTTTCAACCTTTATTTTATCGTTTACTTAGGGGATGATATTTTAATATATTTCTCTTAACAGATAAAAGCTTCTTGCAAACATAATTATAGCTTCATTGGTTAAGCTTTAATCAGTGAGTCAGTTATCTTATGTTTTATACTAATAGATGCCCGTTGACTTTGAGTAGACTTCTTCCTGCATATCAATCAGGCTTTGATAACCTAGTATCAACACATGCCATTATCTGATTTTCACCGTAGGTCGAAATATTACGCGTTGATTCCCAAAACTCAACACCGCATTTTTTCAATACATTAAAATAAATATTCCATCTGTTTTTTTTATTACGTCAACTACTTTCTATATGATCTTACTTTTTTTCTTTTTTTTTAGCTTCACGCTTTTATCCCGCATATTAGGGTAGAAAGAAAGGACCTAGTGTCAAGACACTTCGTACTTCGCTTTCTACCGAATTTGAGACATAGCGTATTGGATGGTGGATCTCAACGCCGCTCTTTGTCTTTACCAGAGCGAGGAAGTGAAAATAGTTTAAATATGATTACATTGCGCCACGACCGGCTACTTTACTTAATTATTTTATTTTAATTACTTAATTATTTTATTATAATATAGATAAATAGTAGATTTAAGTGAAAAACGAAGAACGACATACAAAATATCCAGCCAGCAGCAAGTTCTCCATTTTTAAAATATAGAGCAACAAGAAACACATCAAAAGTTTCTCTAAAGTGGTATTAATATGTTTCCGGTAAAGTTTAATTGCGCGACTGCATTTGACATTGTAATTAGCTAAGAAAATTATGATTTGAATAATAATTAAGTGTTATAAAGCGAATATTAGAAAGTTTTTTCCTGTCACCCTGTTATTAGAGACAATGTAGTGTCAAGACTCTCCGTTGACTACTCTCCGCTCGAAATCGTGACATCGCATGTTAAATGATTCCGACTCAACTCAACACCGCGCTTTGTATTACCAGATCAGAGAAATAAAAAAATCTAAATATATTTCTCCCAGTGGGAATCAAATCCACAATCGCAATTAAATTTCGTTTTATAAGCTAATTATTTTTCCCTTAGTTTAAACACCCTAATCTTTGAGACCGCTTGGAGCTATGGGAAAAAATTTCTTTTAGAATTTCAGGCAAAATTCATCTGTTCTTATCATTTGAAAAGTTAAGTTTATTGGCTAGAGCGCTTTTTAAAGAGTCAGGTCGAAACATGCTACATTCAATATTTTTTGTAATCTCCGCACTGGTAAGACAAAACGCAGCGTCTAGTTCCGCCATTTCAGATGCAACTCTTCAAATTCAGTTAACCATGAATAGAGCGTCTTGAAATAAAATTTTCTCTGACTATCCTGCTATGCGGGATAAAGCTTGAGGCTGCTTTTAATTAAGAAATCGTTAGTACACAAAATCTATGATATACAATAAAAGAGAAAATACAATTACAAAAGAAGTAAATAGAATATCACTACAAAGGAAAGGCAATTTGTATGGCAACGGCAGCTAATTGGCGGTTACATCTGGCATAATGTTAGCTGAATCCCTTTTTGTTACATATCTATCTCAAATATTCTTGATATCTCTTTTGTATCTCGAAGTGTGTTTTGTTTTACATTTTGATGGCATGAAAATTAACGTTCACCTTCTCTGGCTGAATGTGACCTAAATTATCAATTTTTAATGTTTATTTTTTTAGTTTCACGCTTTTATTCCGCATACCAGGAGGATCAGAGAGTACCTAGTGTCAAGACACTCCGTACTTCGTTTCTCATCGAAATCGAGACATTGCGTGTTGAATAGTGGAACTCAACGCCGCACTTTGTCTAACCAAAGCGTGTAAGTGAAAATAATTTGAATATAAATAATGAATAATATAAAAGAATATAAATATAAATAATTGAATATGAAATAATCACTCAACCGAGTGGGAATCGATCCCACAAACGATCACGCTTACAATTAGACGATGTCCCATTGCGCCACGACTGGCCTCATGGCTTATTAGTTAGTATTTTAAATTGTTATGATGTGGCCAGGTCGTGAGATCGGTTCCGGTTTTGAGCGATTGAGAAAGAATGAAAAACTTTTATTTGACTTTTCGTGTTAATTATTGTTAACTATATCAGGCGAGCTCTTACAATTAGCGTTTTGCAGTATAAGAATGTGTTGTTCATTTGTATTGTTCATTTAGGGTCTGGTGACAATGTCATTACATAACGCCGCTACAAAATTCCGGATTACGTTTTTAGTAAAATCCATCCAATATGGATGCCAAATACAGGGCTTAACTTTTAGAGTAGATACACTATTAAATCAATTTTTTTTTAAACATTATTTTTAGTTAAGTGTTTAGTCTTTAAGCATAAGCTTATTTTGTGACATTAAACCGGCCAAGTGGAACGGTTTTTTAAAAAAAAACAGCAAAATATCATTTTTGAAATAACACTTTAAAAATTGTAAATATCATATCTGTTATTCCTATAACAGATAAGATTTTTTGCAGTTTTTTTTTAAATATTTGTTTTTTTTTAAATTTAATTATTTATTTTTAAATTATTTTTTTTAGGAATTTGTCGCTATAGCGGTAACAGAAATACAATCACTGTAAAAGAAAATAGACTTATGCACACTTAATTTCTTTGCCTACAATCTTACGTTTTTTTTAAATATAAAACATTTTGAAAGAACTCCAGTCGTGGCGCAGTGAGACAGCGTCTGACTGTAAACGCGATCGGTAGTGGGTTCGATCTCCACTCGGGGGAGTGATTATATTTAAAATTATTATAACTGCCTCGCTCTGGTAAGCCAAAGTGCGGCGTTGAGTTCTACCACTCAACATGCAATGTCCTGAATTCGGTGGAAAGCGAAGTACGGAGTGTCTTAACACTAGGTACTTTTTGTGTACCCTGCAATGCGGGATAAAAACGTGAAGTAAAAAAAAGACCTTCCTAATTCATCTCATAATGATTATATATATGTAGGTAATTAAGGCGAGGCAATTAACAACTCACGTCTGTTGATATACAGGTATATTAACGGATATGTGTTAACCTTAATGATAAATTTTCAACGTGATGTTGAAGTATATCATAAGAAAGAAATGATTTCGGAAAGAATTTATAATCTACCAAAAATTTTTTTGGTACAGTTTGGCCAGAGTTTGATTCTAAACCCGATGCTTGCAGTGTTGATACCTGCAAAGAAATACAGCGTTGAGTTCCAGACAGAGAAAGGATAACAGAGTATCTTAACACTGTAGCTCTGCAATTTTTTTGCTTCACTTTGTTTCCCTGACGAAGTATTCAGAGAAAATGGAGTGTCAAACGCTCCTCGCAAAACATTTTCTTTTTCATAAATCTTTATATAAAATTTATAAGCATAAAAAGGAATTCTTCTTTGTACATCCTGACACCATCCTACCCCGAACTGACTCCTGAGCGGATTCCTCGGTCGCTGGACAACCTAAGCTGAGCCTCCCCAAAGTAATCAGGGGTCTCACGCGGTTGAGCTGTCCTCACATTACGCTTTCCCCCTTTCACCGGAGGGTGGTTGGGGATAGGAGTAAACCCAACCCCCATTCAAGGTCAAATTTCTTAGAAGGATAACCGTACTCCGCTCCAGTGACCCATCTATATTAGTGGATGGTGCCAGAGACTATGGACAGAGGGCACTGCTCTGGATCCATCTCCCCTTTTCCCTCTGTGAGTTGACAGTGAAGACATTGAATATCTTTGTATCTACCAATAATTTTAGGCACTTTTATTTTTATCTATTACAAGTAAAGTAATCCAATTAATCCACTAAAACCCATTGAAGGGCACAAAAATATCGTACGTAGAAAAATCCAGAAGCCACATAACGGGATTAAACAAAGCTCATTACACACTGTCATAATCCCATGAACATAATACGTACGTATGTAGCGTCAGCGCAAAAATAAACGTTTAAGGTGATTATTTATATATAGAGTTCTATTTTTTATTTAGAATACATACATATATAAATAAAGGATAATAGATTATAATTGACGTCATCGTAGCGTATTATTTATTATAATATTTCATAGATGTTTTTTTGTGCGAAATACCATTATGGATATCCAATTCGATTGGGAACGAGTTATGTAGGGCTCCGGACCGACACCATATACTCACAAAATCTTTAGAGTACTTCAGTGATTTCTTTTTTATCAGCCCGACGGCGGGAAATAAGGCACATCACACAGTCCAGATTGATGGGCATCGATAATGTATGGGGACGAACTGCACGTCTCTGCTAGGGTTATGGGACATATTGTGTTTGGTTAATTGAAGTTCAGAATATTATAAACATAGAAGAATAAGTGGCCAGAACGAAATTTCAAAACACTCCATTCTCAACTTTTCGCCCGAGTACTGGACAATGTGTGCTTAGTGGCGGAACACAACGTCGCACTTTATCTTAATAGGGTATGACAATAAGATATGACAATAACTAGAAAAAATAGTCCCCCCACAGTTGAGATTGAATCCACAACCATTGCGTTTAAAGTCAGACGTCTTACTTAAAATACTTTATTTTTCTTTCAGTAATTTCATGATTTTGACATGGGGCAGAGAACGGAAAGTCTTCACACTATATTCTCTCTGACTGTGCAAGTAAATGCGTGAAGCTAAAAAAAATTAAATGTGTCATTATCTGCAGCTTTTAAATAATAAGAGTAAAGAAGCCAGTTTCACGTATAAAATTGTAATGACCCTTTAAAGCTCGCTGTATAACACTTGTACAGAGGAAAATAAAGTTACCTTTCCTAAGTAATTCTACTTGTGCTTATTAAAAATAATTTTGAATAGAACAAAATTTAATTGTGCTGGTGTTCTTTTTTGCATACTGTACTTAAATGTGATATCTATTGATTTATGCACTGTTAAATAGATTGATGTATTTTTTAAAATTCAATTTATCTAGAATAATTGGAAATTCCTTCTGTGCAAACAAAATTCCTTAATAATAATAATAATATTACTTTATCGCCGGAATAAAAGAATAATTTGTAGCCGATCGTGGCTCAGTGGCACAGCGTCTGACTGTAAACACGATCAGTTGTGGGTCCAATCCCCACTCTGGGGACTGATTATATTTAAAGTTATTTTCACATCCTCGCTCTGGTAAGACCAAGTGCGGCGATGAATTCCACCATTCAAAATGCAATATCTCGAATTCGGTGAAAAGCGAAGTACGGAGTGTCTTGACACTAGTTACTTTCTGTCTAACCTGCTATGAGCGATAAAAAGCGTAAAATTAAAAAATATCCAATAAACATAATTTATGAATAATATGGAAGTAATCGCACAGCGCTTTGTTGCTGTGCGTGCAGATACAATCGGTGCAACTTACTGAAGGCGCCTGTTTTATGAAGTAATGAAATTCAGAGATCTTCAAATATAGAGTAAAATGCCTAAAAGGCACCTTTTAAACCAGGCTTGACACCACAAACGCAAACCTATAAAATATCTCATATATAAAACAAAAACATTTTTTTTCTTTTTATACAAAGCAAAGATAGTCTAGGGGAATCTAGTATTTAGCTTCTGGCTGACTCGGTAGACATCACGTGCAACTTAACGCCGCACTTTGTTTTACTAAAGCGATATAATATTTAAATTTCTATATCAATTACACTAACTAGGTCACAGTCAATTTTGTTTACAAAACATATTCTTAGAAATAAAATTAAAAGTTAACTATAATTTTACGAGATTCATTTCGATAACTCGGTCACGCAATGGCGTGGCGGGTCACGGCCATGTCACTGTTTTCACGCCTAATAAGAAATATTATGATTTCCTTTCCGGTTATTCCCCTTTTCAATGTCAGGATTTAGAGGGGGGGGGGTTAAATAGTTTTATATTGTAATACGCAGTGTATATAAGCATTAGAAGTATAGTAAGTATTTTTTCATAGAAAATTGTGATAAGTATTGAGTATTGAATTGAAAAAATGAATGAAATATTAAAAATTATATAATTTACCTTTCAGCTAGCATTTAATACAAACGTAATAAAAAGTTAACACACATTTTACCTTCTTAGATATTGGATTCCGAGAAATCGTTACTTAAAAGGCACCTTCAGTGTATAATCAATGTCCTCCAATCAAGCTATTGTCAGCAGCTTTAGCTGTTCGCTGAGCAATCAATCAATTGGAAATCTTTAATAATTAATTATGTCACCTATTTCTTTTTTCAAATTTAATTTTAAATATAAAGTAGGATTTTTCTAGTGTTGTCTTTACATTAGCTTCTTATTTTAAAGTAATTTGCACTGTCTTGTCACCCGATTCGAGACGACAATAAGTGTTGTGTGGCGGAACTCAACGCCGCGTTTTATTTTACCAAAGCGAAAAAACGAAAACAAAATTAAATATAATCACTCCCCCGGGGGAGAATCAAACCCACAACCGATCGTATTTACAGTCAGATGATTTCCCACTGCGCCACAATCGACCTCGTTAAGATCTTACATTTTTCATAAAAGTATATGTCATACATTTGCATTAGCAATATATATATATATATATATTATTGAGGCCGGTCGTGGCGGAGTGGGACAGCGTCTGACTGTAGCGCGATCGGTTGTGGGTTCGGTCTCCACACGGGAGAGATTTAAATTATTTTCACTTCTTCGCTTTGGTAAGACAAAGTGCGGCGTTGAGTTCCACCACTCAACACGCAATGTTTCGAATTCGGTGGAAAGTGAAGTACGGAGTGTCTTAACACTAGGTACTTTCTGTCTAGCCTGCTATGCGGGATAAAAGCGTGAAGCTAAAATATATATATATATATATATATATATATATATATATATATATATATATATATATATGTATATATATATATATATATATATATATATATATACGCTTCACGTTATTATCTCGTATAGTAGGGTAGACAGAAAATACCTAGTGTGACGACACTATTTCGCTTTTTTAATATATTACACTATTATGTTAAACATTACCTTTGGCTCATACTTAAAGAGTAAAAACAACGTTAAAAAGGAACTCAAAGCCTTTCCTTTAAATGGGAGCCCCATAACTTTCTCTTTTCTTTATAATATAATAAATGTTAAAATGTCTATTTCTTCCGCTTTAGGATAGTCACAGATAACCTAGTGTCAAGACACTACGTTGAACGCTTCCGCGTGACAATCAGATATTGTGTATTGAGTGGCGGAACACAACGCCGTTACATTGCGTTACAATTTATAATTTATATTGTAAAACATAAAACAATATCGCGCTCTAACCAGAAATTAAGTGACAGAAACACGACAATTGTAAATGACATTAAATGTAAATATAATATAATAAACAGGAAAAGAGATTCGCTTTCGTAATGCAAATTATATTAGCTATTACTCTTGGAATGGAACGTGGTTATGTAAAATAGGCGTGGCAGGTCAGGTATAATAACTTCCTGGTTTTATGTATGTATATATATATATATATATATATAATTTTTTTTCCATGGTCAATCGCCATTAAGGTTTTTCCTGCCATTATGGGTTTTACCTTTTAAAGTGTTGCCAACATAATTAATTATTTTGGTATGTAGTAATTTAAATTAAATTTATTTATTTATAGTACAATTAACATAAATCTTCAAGTATCATGTTGTAGGAGCTGAACATTTTTTTCTTTTATAAGGGGGTAGTCAAGAATAATGAATAATGCCAACTGTCAAGACATCCCTCTGTTCTCTAGGTATTCGAAAACCATCTCTAGGTACGAAGGAAACTAAGTACAATCATATATCAAATTTTATATGAACCTTAATTCATTATTATTAGTTTTATTAAGGGATTTACTTACAAAACTTATAGTTTTTGTAAGTTTGTTAATATATAACAATTATGACAATTTAGTCGGTCTGTCTGTCTGTTCCGTTAATCTCTGGAATGACTGAAGTGGCTTGGACGAAACTTTCACTGGCAGATAGCTGATACAATAAAGAGTCTCCTTAGTTATTCTTAGAATTATAAAATATATATCCAGAAATATTAAATTCTACTCAGTCACAGCTCGTTAGAAATAAAACTCGTTTAGGATTAATTTAAACAAAAAATATACGTGAAAGTATTATGTAAAATCCTAAAAAACAGCGAGCTTTTGGGAACAAGTTCGTCATTCTATTATGGATTTTTCAAATTCATATTTTTTTCAGGAGGCGTTGGAAATATTCTTTACAGCAATAGCCGATCATTCATACGTGAAATACTGTAAGCTTTTTTGTGTTCGTTATTTTGGCTTTTACAGCTCACTTCATCAGTTGATGTTATTATTATCCAGTGAATGCTCGCAACTTTGTTTGTGTGACTCGATTATTCTATAATTTTCTTCTTGATAAACCAATTTAAATAAAATAAACACTAAGTTTTTAAAGAAGGCTACGCGAATATAATGGTGAAAAATTCATTTAAGCTGTTTCAGAGATTAATGTGCACAAACGCGCAGACAGATAGATTGTTAAAATTTTACAATCATTATTTTAGGTTCTATTACATTTATAAATACTCCCAATAATAGTTTTTCTCATATCTCTGCAATGTACAGACGTACGATCAGTTACATTCTTATCATATACAACTATAGATAAATTTGTTATATATGTTATATTGAGTTGTAATTAAATCGTAAAAGGACGGTCGTGATTCAGTAGGGCAGCGTCTGACTGTAAATGCGCTCGGTTGTTTGTTCACTTCCCCCTCGGAGCAGTGATTATCAACTGAAGAAGTGAGCTGTAAAAGCCAAAATAGGCTAAAACTCATTTGCAGAGAGAAGCCAAAATAGGCTAAAACTCATTTGCATCATTGCAGAGATATGAGAAAAACTATTATTGGGAGTATTTATAAATGTAATAGAACCCAAAATAATGATTGTAAAATTTTAACAATCTATCTGTCTGCGCGTTTGTGCACATTAATCTCTGAAACAGCTTAAATGAATTTTTCACCATTATATTCTCGTAGCCTTCTTTAAAAACTTAGTGTTTATTTTATTTAAATTGGTTTATCAATAAGAAAATTATAAAATAATCGAGTCACACAAACAAAGTTGCGAGCATTCACTGGATAATAATAACATCAACTGAAGAAGTGAGCTGTAAAAGCCAAAATAACGAACACAAAAAAGCTTACAGTATTTCACGTATGAATGATCGGCTATTGCTGTAAAGAATATTTCCAACGCCTCCTGAAAAAAATATGAATTTGAAAAATCCATAATAGAATGACGAACTTGTTCCCAAAAGCTCGCTGTTTTTTAGGATTTTACATAATACTTTCACGTATATTTTTTGTTTAAATTAATCCTAAACGAGTTTTATTTCTAACGAGCTGTGACTGAGTGGAATTTAATATTTCTGGATATATATTTTATAATTCTAAGAATAACTAAGGAGACTCTTTATTATATCAGCTATCTGCCAGTGAAAGTCTCGTCCAAGCCACTTCAGTCATTCCAGAGATTAACGGAACAGATAGACAGACCGACTAAATTGTCAAAAATGTTATATAAAAATATATATCTTGAAAGTAACTCCATTAATAAACCTAACAATAATGAATTAAGGTTCATATAAAATTTGATATATGACTGTAGTTTCCTTCGTACATTGTGAGGTGAAACAATTTACTCCCTGTCATATGTTAAGTTAAGTAACTGATATTGTTTTTGGTACCCATATTTCAACTATGTACATAAATAATTCCGACTAGCTGTAAAACCACGAGACTCAAGAGTCTATACATTTAAATAGAATTAGCACCTGTCTATTGGATCTGAGAAATTTTTCAATGAATCAAATGAAATAAGCATGATATAAATTCTTTACCAGCCTGAAGTTGAGCAAAATAGATGACGGTATAAATAGTATTTTAAATTCATATATTTTTCATAAACTAACTCTTTATTTGTCTATCAGAGGTCCCATATGGTGATGGGGTAAGCATTCCTTATTTTTCTCTTCGACTTCACTCCGTCTTCCTGAACCTGGACTTCATCGTCTGTGACTTTCCATACCATTCTATGTTTCAGCACTGTATCCTCCCACTATGTCTTCGATCTACCTACTGACCTTCGGTCTGGGTTGACAGGGAGTAGTGCCAGATTCCCGTTTCGTTATTGCTCTATAAATTATAGAAAGAAAAAATATGAGGTATAGAGAATGTACTTAAAATTTTACATCCCATTCCTTAATCCTGAGTGTCGAACCTCTAATTATTGCTGATAGTCGTCCGACTGTACCATGATGGAGTTTGTTCATTTCATTTCTATTAATTTCTAGCACGAGCTAATGTCAACATAATTTATGCGAGATTATTACATTGTTTGAATTATGGGTATTAAGCTGGTATTCGGAGTCTTTGTCACGTTACAGTGTGGTCGGTTTATTAGGGACTGTATTAGACAGTTGTAGTTAGTTTAGTTATTAATTGTCAATTTCAAATGGGAAATAGGACTATATACATAGCTGCCTTTGAGCTCTACCATCTGACTCGCATTATCATCAATTTGAGTGGAAAGCTGATATCCTAAGTCCATCTCCCTACATTGCTACACGGGGAAGCGGAGTACGAAGTGTCTTGACACTAGGTAATTCCTTTCTATCCTGTTATGCGGGATAAGAGCGTAAAGCTAATATATAAACATACTATAAAAGTCATTACCAAGAAACGGAGCACTTGTTCAAAACACTTTAATAAACCGTCACATTTCATAAAAACATGGCTATTTCTAGAAACGTTCCTTTTTATAATGTCAATAGAAACATTATTTTTTGCTTATTGGCAAAATAAGAATAATTCTGTCGTATTATTTTATGGAACGTCAAAGTATGGAACATTGAAATAAAATTTACATTTTATTTCAATTCATATTATGTTTATGTTTGAATAAGTAAAAGAATTATTTTTAATAGAGTAGGGTGAACGAGAGTAAGATAGGCAAAGAACGATTACTTGATGGAATATGGCGGTAGATATGGCGGAATACAACACCGCGTCTTGCTTAACCAGAGTGTAATCAAATATTAAATATAAACATTTCGCTAGTTTTGATTGAACCCACTAAGAAAGTAAGTAAAACCAGTTAGTACCTTTCCACTGTACTACGATGGTCAAATACGCAATTTCATTAGAATTTAGGAGATGTTAGAATACACGTGAAAAATTTAATTAATAATAATTACTTTAGGATTAGCAAAATAGGTAGCCCCGAACACAACCTAATATTCGAAAATCGAGGAGTAAAAGAGCTCCGTGTGAAAGAAGGCAAATCATAGTTGAAAATGAAGGTACATGTTTTGTAATTTTTATTTTTATTATTATTTCAATGACTTTCTTATATATATATATATATATATATATATATATATATATATATATATATATATATATATATATATATACATATGTTATAAAAATGGCGATACGTCTTAATAATACTCGATAGCTCAAAGTTTGATAAATCATTTAATTCTCAACCGCTATTTCAGGACAACTCTTTTACGGATTCTTACAGATCTCAGTAAGAATCCGTAAAACAGTTGTCCTAAATATAGCCCTTATATAAACAATAAATATTCCAACGATATATTTCCGTTTATTTTAGATATATCTTAGTTACATTTTATACTATAAAATATTGTTATTGCATTGAATTCGACACGTTCCTCTTTATCTATCATACCAGAGAAGTTAAAATGGCCCAGTACTCCGTTGACTGCCGTCTAGACATTGCACGTTGAATGGTGAGCACAACGCCGAGTAACGATAACGTAATAAAATGTAAGGAATAAAAAAGTTTCTAAAAATATAGTGAAAAATATTTCTAGCACAACTATTACGATATACGGTCTCGGAGCAGTGTGACAGCGTCTGACTGGAAACGCGATCGCTTATGGATTCGATCCCCAGTCGGGAAAGTGATTATATTTAAATTATTTTCACTTCCTCGCTCTGGTAAAGACCAAGAGCGGCGTTGAGTTCCACCACTCAACACGCAATGTCACGAATTCAGTGGAAAACGATGTACTGAGTGTGTTGACATTAGGTACTTTCTGTCTACCCTGCTATGCGGGATAAAATCGTGAAGCTATATTGATTATAATTAATATTTTAAAAATGAGGAGAAGAGTGATATACCACCAACCTGTCAGTAACTTCCCGAAAGCACTTAAGTATGACATGAAAACTATGCCTTCAAACAATTCCAATAAAACCTCAATAAATATCGTCTTATTGCTGTTTCCAGACACCATAATGATTTCGACTAAGTCACGTACAGCGAAAGTAATAAATTTCAGCTGTCTTTCCGTTCTCTTATTTAGGTGTAAATTCGTGCATTGCTGTCTTACAGCTTACGATATATTTGTTTATATATGTATGTATGTATATATATATATATATATATATATATATATATATATATATATATATATATATATACTTATTTAATCACTTCCACCATGTTTTTTTCATCCTAAGGGTTGTCTGGCAGAGATGGCCACAAAGCTATAAGGCCACCTTCGCCTGTCGTACATTTGTTTGCTTGGAACGAATTTACTTAACAGAAGTTTGCAGAAATCGTCACGTAACGATGCTATGTATGTGTGTGAGTGTATCAAGTCCATTACAAACAAATATGAAAATTCTTTTACTTTGTGTTTCGTCTCTCAATATAATATGGTGTACAAATAAAGTATTTTTTTCGCTCTGTCAAGAAATCGAGAATCGAATCCACACCCAATCGCTTGCAGTCAGATGTTCTCTTACTTCCATAACAAATGTTTCACAAAAATAAATTATCAAGAAATATAAAGTAATTTCTTTTCATCCTCGTTAAAGAAAATAAATATTGCGTAGTGGTTCACTCGAGACTAATTAAAAAGTTTTTATTGACATCAAAAAGTTTCTGGCGGTTGCCTAAAACTTAGCAATTTGCCACAAAGTCGTTGATCTTAATAAGGAAACAGCAGATGGGATAAATACACGCCTTGTGATATTTTTGATGAATTTCGTATGTTCCAAAAAATATTTGCCGGCGTCGTGGCGTATCGTGGCGCAGTGGGACAGCGTCCGACTGTAAACGCGATCGGTTGTGGGTTCGATTCCCACTACAGGAGGTGATTGATTTTATTTTAATTATTTTCACTTCCTCGCTCTGTTAAGGCAAATTGTGGCGTTGAGTTCCACTACTATGTCTCGAATTCGGTGGAGAGCGAAGTACAGAGTGTCTTAACACTAGGCACTTTCCGTCTATCCTGCTACGCGGAATAAAAGCGTGGAGCTAAATCAAAAAAACATATGTTTTAATAACACCCCTGGTATTCCTCGATCTAATTGAAGTGTATTAGTAAATTATATTCATTTTATTTAAGATATTTTTGGACGTAGAAATTTTATATGTACGATACTCAAAGGCGCACTATTTGGAAAGTTTCTAAGTCGAAGAAGTTGTCGTGGTGTAGTGGAACAGCGACTGATTGTATACGCGTTTGATTATGGGTTCGATCCCCACTCTGGAAGATGATATTTTAAACTGGTTTATCATTTTTCAGCTGCAATAGGGCAAAACGGGCAAAGGAGTGCTTTGACACTAGGTTGTTTATGACCCTGCTATGCAGGATAAAGCGTAAAACTGAGACTTTTGACAGATATTTTAAGGGACGAAATGGCACCTAGATTAAGACCATCAATCAGCCTTAGGCCTGAAAGAGTGAACTAATTTTAAAAAAAAGAATTATACTCACTCCCACAATTTCGAAGAATTATTAGATGTATTGAACAACTTTTATATGAATTTCGTAAATTTCATACATTTCTTAAAGAATCCCGCTTTTATCCCGCATAGTAGGGTAGACAGATAGTACATTTACCAGTAGTGTCAAGACACTCCGTAATCCATTTTCCAACGAATTCGAGACAATGAGTGTTGAGTGTTAATAATTTCACCATTTCTAAGACAATTAAAAAAAATACTATTATATTATTTATTATAGTTAATTCTAGAATTCCATTCAGAAAATATCCCGGGAGACTGCAGATTATTTCGTGTTGCATTCGAATTACGTAACAATTCTGTGTGTATTATGTAATAGCGTGTTCACGAATAGTTAACAGCCTGACCCTGGTCTGTATTAGGTTCACTTTACCGTTGGTAGTTTTGTACCTAGCCAGCCAAAATTTTATTGAAATTTTAATTACAAAGCCTTGGATAGTTAGTCAGTTTAAATAAGTATCAAAAAATTATAGTCGAATTTTTCAACTAGTTAGAGAGAACCATGTGTCAAGATATGTGTTTGCGTATTTTAGTAGCGGAACTTAACGCCGCGCTTTGTCGCACTAGACCGGAGAAATTAGAGTCGTTTCCCTTCCAGTTGGAATCGAGCATATTTAAACAATTTAGTTTACATTCGTACGCGACCTACTTCGGCAAGAGCCTCTATAAAGTAGGAGTTTATTTATTTATACATTTTTTTTAGTGTCATACTTTTATCCCGCATCGCAGGGTAGACAAAAAGTATCTAGTGTCAAGACACTCAATACTCCGTTTTCCGCCGAATTTGAAATATTGCGTATGGAGTGGCTGAAGTAAACGCCACGCTTTGTCTTACCAGAGCGAGAAAATGAGAATAATTTAAATACAATAATATCTCTGACTGGGGATTGAACCCATAACCAATCACGTTTTAAAAAAAATAATTCGTTTATATTATTAAAAAAAATTACGACATCACCAAATTAAAATTTAAAAAAATAATGTTAGATAAAGGCTTATTAGGTCAAGTATTGTTCCCTTCCTTTAATATAAATATGTTAGATATGTATATGAGTGGCTTAACATAACGCTGCAACTTGTCATGTGAGACACTGGACAACGATGATATTTTAACTATTTCATATACATATAAATGTACGGTAAAATATTTTTAATATTAGATTGTATGTATAATCCATTTTTACAATAAATTGGCATTCCTTTACAGATTCTGGCAATCTTATCTTCTAAGCAATCTCCTTAGATAAGATGACTGTATTACCATAATCTGCTTCGGCAATTTTGTTAATAAAAGGACCTCAGGGATTGGATTATATTTTAGAAAGGAAATATGACATAAAAATGTAAAATTATTATTTTATGATATTTATTACTTTACTAGCTGTGCCATCGACTTCATCTTTATTTTATAATTCTAGAATAAAATTGGCTTAAGGTTACTCCTTATTATATAAGCTATCTGCCTGTGAAATTTTCATCAAAATAGGTTCAGGTGGTCCAGAGATTAGCTGATATAAATAGGAACTGATAAAAAATGTAAAAATGTTACAATGATACATGTACAGTGTATACATATGTTTTTTTTTAGCTTCACGCTTATCCCGCATAGCAAGGTAGACAGAAAGTACCTAGTGTCAAAACACTCCGTACTTCGCTTTCCACTGAATTCGAGACATTGAGTTTTGAGTGGTGGAACTCAACGCCGCACTTTGTTTTTACCAGAGCGAGGAAGTGAAAATAATTTAAATATAATCACTTCCCCAAGTGGGGATCGAACCCACAATCGATTGCGTTTACAGTCAGACGCTGGCCTCAATACATATGCATTTAGTTAAAAGTAGTTATTTAAATATTACAAACAGACACTCCTTTCTTGTGTTTTTATTTTTAAATTCGATGCTGTGCTAGTGCGGTTTGACTTGGATAATAAGAGGCGTGGTTAAAATCATGCTGGATGTCCTACGTTGCCATGGTAACGCACATTTTACCTTCTAGAAACTTGTACGCCAAACATATAATACAGCGTGTTATTTAATTTAATAATTTAATATTATTTTGAGGAAACTAATTTTTTTTTAGAATTAATAACATAATTATAAAAGTTTTGTTCAAAATTTAACTTCTAGTAAAATTATAAAATTTACAATATATATAGTAAATCTCAAATGACGCAATTAAAAAATGACTTATTGATATTTTTAATTTAAATACATAAAATAGGTTAAAGAGAAAAACGACAATGTCAAATTTAAAAGCGTCGAAAAACAAAGCGCGGCGTTGAGTTCACCAAACATCACGTAATGTCTCGATTTCGGGCGAAAAACAGTAAACGGAGTGTCTTGACACTTTTTTGTCTTTGAACACTCTGTTATACGAAAATTGCTTTTTCAAAAAGCTCCCATAAATTGGTAAGAAAGCTCACTCATACTTTATCAGATATAAAAGATTAAATTCAAATCACAATCGTCATGTTAAATTTAGTGGATAAATCAAATAAGTTCACACTACAATGAATCGAAGGCACGTTTCTAATTTAATAAGACCGGGACTAACTCGCTCTTGAGTAATGCCATGAATTTATTTCAAATGTAATGTACTTATATATAATGGAAGGGAGCAAGTTGTTTGTGGTACCTACATATATATACCTGTGAGTAGGGAAAATCTGAGAAAATCTATAATTAATATATTCTGTGGCGTTACTGTTTAAGTGGCGGAAATTAACGCCGTACTTTGTATTATCAAACGCCAAGTTTAGATCGAACCCACAACCAGGCACGTTTACAGTCAGACGCTGTAACACTGCGTCACGATGTTATTATGTAGGTATACTTAAAAGATAAATTTTGACCTAATAAAGATTCCTCGACATTTTTCATAACATATAAGATTTTATCATTTTTTTTGTTTAGCTTCAAGTTTTTATCCCGCATAGCAGGGTAGACAAAAAGTATCTAGTGTTAAGACACTCCGTATTTCATTACCACCCAATTCGAAATATTACGTGTTGAGTGGTGGTCAACGCCGCACTTTGCCTTTACCGAAGTGAGGAAGTGAAATAAATTAAACATAATCACTCCCTCAAGTGGGTATCGACAAACGAACGCGTTTACAGTCAGAAGCTGTCACGCTGCGCCACGACCAGATAGACATTATTTTTTTCATATAATTTGTACCTGTGCTATTCCATACTCCTCTGTTCACCCAATTTTCATAAAACGAACGTGTAAAGTGACTGACCTCAAGATTTTATTATGAATCAGATTAAACACCAACTACTTACCTATCATGATATAACTATAAAATTCGTTTAAAAATGGGAGTTTAACTCACTACCGTACAGACTAGTCGTGGCACAGTGGGACAGCGTCTGATTGTAAAAGCGATCAGTTGTAGGATTCTCACTCGGGGAAAGATTATATTTAAATTATTTTCATATCATCGATCTGATTTGACAAAGTGCGGCTTATTTCGTTTGAGACGTAGATTAAACCTTCTTTTTAGCTTCACGCTCCATCCCTGATGGGGTAGTCAGAGAGCACGAAGCGCCAAACGCTACGGTCCCTGCATACCTCTTTCGCCTCGTCCACAGTCATTATCCTCTTTATGCATTCCCTTCGGGGGTCCTCATACTAATTAATTCTGCAATAATAATTAATCGAAGTAACTAACTCGGCAATAAATAACTTATATAATAATTTGTTTAATTAACACTTAATAAAGAAGCCAATGGCAAATACTTTTCGTAGGCACTTCCAGAAGTATTTAGACAGATTATGTACAGAGAAATACTCGTACATTCAAAGGGATTTTCCTTCATCATTCATGAATGAACTATTTGAGAGTTTCGCATTTAGCTCAGTTATTTTATTAAGGAGATTTCACAAAGTTTTATTCAGCGTCGTTTTAATTCTATTTTAAGTAGAAAAGTAATACAGGTGGCGTTAAATTACGTTATTTTTAAACATAATTTTAAGTTAATATTTTTTTTTAACTTCACGCTTTTTATCCCGCATAGCAGGGTAGACAGAGAGTAACTAGTGTCAAGACACTCCGTACTTCGCTTTCCACCAAATTCGAGACATTACGTGTTGAGTGGTGGAACTCAACGCCGCATTTTGTCTTTACCAGAGCGAGGAAGTGAAGATAATTGAAATATAATCACTGCCCCGAGTGGGAATCGAACCCACAACCTATCGCGTTTACAGTCAGACGCTGTCCTACTGCGCCACGACCGGCCTCTTAATATTTCTTAGTATTTTAAATTTAAATATATTAAACATATATTTTTAAATTCAAATTCAAATTTAAATTTATTACCGTTTTTGTCTTAAGTAATTAAATCATAAAACCAACAAAAACTAACAATTTACTAACAAAACAATTTAAACAAATAAACATATTTGTTTAACTTATTTTGTAATGCGAGGCCGGTCGTGGCGCAGTTCGACGGCGTCTGACTGTAAACGTGATCAATTGGGAGTTCGATCCTCACAATATTTTCACTTCCTCGCTCTGGTAAAGAAAAAGTGCGGCGTTGAGTTCCACCACTCAACATGCAATGTCTCAAATTCGGTGGAAAGTGAAGTACGGAGTGTCTTGACACTAGGTGTTTTCTGTCTACCCTGCTATTCGAGATAAAAAGCGTGAAGCTAAAAAAATATACATATAAGAACGATACAAACGCTTAAAGGAGTGATGCTCAGTGTGTGAGGCTTATTGTCTACAGCGCTGTTTTTCAGCCTCACTATTGTTCTTATAACATTTTAACTAATTTTGAGAAGAATTTAAAAAAATGCAAGGATTTTATTTGAAAAACCACAAAGAAAAAAATATAGAGAAAGGTCAAAATAATATAAAATATTTTTTAAGCTTTACGCTTTCTCCCTTGTGGGCTAGCAATGAGACAATGGCGCGCCAAACGCTACGAATCACTGCATACTTCTTTCGTCCTGCTCATTAGTTTCTTCTATATCTTCTATGAAATAATAATAGCAGGTTGTATAAATTAATTTATATATAAATAATTAATAAAATTAAAGAAATGAATGGATATGGCTAAAATATTTAATTGAAGAATAAAAGTATTCTTTTTTAGCTTCACACTTTTATCCCACATTGCAAGATAGACAGAAAGTACAAAGTGTCAAGACACTCCGTACTTCGCTTTCCACCGAATTCGAGACATTGCGTATTGAGTGGCGGAACTCGACGCCGTTGAGATTAAATTTCTGTACATTCTAAAACCTTGGTTCTTACAATATTATCAAAAAAACAATGAAAATAAACCGCTAAAAGGCAAAAACAATACAATTTCGTACGAAATCCAAAACCGAAATGTGAACAGCGCTCCTTATAGAAACATTTACATAAATATACTAATTAAGTAAAGATAACAAAACATTTAACGTCGACAAATAAAAGGGAATCACGTAATGTTTTATAATGAAATTTATTAAACAACGTAAACAAACACGAGCGTTGTGTTTGAAACCTTTGGGAAAAGCTCAGAAGGCATTTTTAAAAAACGTATACAAACTTGAACGCAGCGGGATTTAACCCGCGCCTTTTGGACGGTTTCTAAGAGACGCGGGTTCGAATACCGCTGCGTTTAAATTTTTATACGTTTTTTAAAAATGTTTCCAATTCTAATTGTGGAACACTTTAAAAATAGTAAAATATTAAAATCTCAGCCAAAAAGCTTTGGCATTACCAACAGATTGTGTATTTATGTTTTAACACTTTTGAAGAAACGTATAAAAATTTGTACGCAGCGGGATCGATCCTGCGTCTGTTCTGAACCGTACCGTCTAACAGGCGCGGGTGGACGGTTTCCAAGAGTTGTGGGTTCAAATCCAGCTGCGTTTAAATTTTTTATACCTTTTTTAAAAATATTTTCTATGGTTTTTTCTCACTCAACACGATTCTCAATTTTAAGCCACCGGGTGTCTTGACACTAGGTTGACTGTGGCTCTAATTACCCTATTATCGTACGGGTTATATTAGAAATGATAATAAATCTATATTAAAATATTTATTGTGTATTCTGCCACAGTTGACTATTGAAAATTTTAAATGAAAGGAAATTAGGAATTAATAAAATTTATTGTTTGGAAAAAATTACAACTTGAAAATGAGGCCATCGTGGTGCAGTGGGATCGCGTCTTATTGTTCAAACGACTGGTTGTGAGTTTAATTTTCACTTTTAGGAATGTTTATACTTAAAATTTATTTTCATTTCTCCGCTCTAGTGACCAATGCGCGGTGTTGAGTTCAGCCATTCCAGCCAGAGAGTTGAGCCATTCAAAACGCATGTATCATTTCCGGGCGGAAAGTGAAGGTATAAAAAAATAAAGTAAATAAATCACATACAGATTGGTATTCGTAAATAAATTTTAGAAAACTTGATGTTTTAAAAGTTTTACAGTATTCCTTCATTATATTTAGATAATGATTTAAAATAATTAATATAATACGTAAAAACTAAAAATTGTATCCTACTGAATGATTCGTCAGTAGGATGAAACTCCAATTTCGATTGGAAAAACATATATTTTTTTTAGCTCTACGCTCTCATCCCGCATAGCAGGATAGCAGGATAGACACAAAGTTCCTAGGTCCAGACACTTCGTACATCGCTTTCCGCCAAATTTGAGACAATTGTCTTACCACAGCGAGGTTATCGAGAATGCTTTTTTTCCCAGCTTTTGTGTGGGAATAGAACCCACAACCAATCGTGTTTACATTCAGACGCCACTGCGGTGCAATGGCCTTTAAAACTGAATTAAACTTAAATAAAACTTCTATAAGGAAACAACGCGTAACCCCGTCTGTTGGGTTGCGTTAATACTTTGAACCCCTCGAAACGCTAATTGGATGGTTGATATGAAAAGCCTGGAGCGTACCTTTTGACTTACTCAGGATAAAGCAATTGGGTATAGTGGTACAGTTGATTATATATATTTTTTAATTTGCTTAGTAATTTTCTATTAATTTGTATTGCTTCAAATGATGTAGTAAAATACGAGTTGCTGTGAACAACGTGTTTGTTTTTTTTTCTTTCCACTACGTATACGCTGATCACATCAAATTTGGGCAAAAATAATGCGTGTTAAGTATCGGAACTCAACGCTGCGCTTTGTCTTAAAAGAGCGACAAAAAAGAAAATGATATATTCATTATGGGACTGACATCCAGTCAGAGGAATGAATATATATTAAAAAAAATTAAAAAACATATTTTATTTATAATTATCAGTGTATTAGATACTGCATAATGTCTTTAAAATGAACATTAAGTGTAGAAAACCGTGACTAGCTCCTATATATCATAAATATATCATAATGACAATGTTCAAAATAAGAACTACGTAGTGTCTTCTATATACTTTATACGTACACAATTATACTGGTTTGCTTATATTTGTGATTTGGCAAGCGTCCTGATTCACGCTGGGCCAAGCTAATTAAAATCTAAATTTAACTCTTAATGCTGCACTATGAGTGACTATTATAAACTATTTATATTTTTTTATTAATGACATACCAACGCATCTACTTTGTTTACCAAGTAATTTGATTGATACTATACTATTTTTAAAGTGTTATTCCACACATTTAATTAGAAAACTTTTTTAAAAACGTATGAAATATTGAACGCATCTGGAATAGAACCCGCGCCTCATGGAAAGCCTCCAATTGCTCTGACCGCTAGGCCATGCGTTCTAGCATCAGCTGCTTGTAACAACTTATTAACGTTGTTAGCAATTTCTGTGGATGTCACTTGGCGCAGGTTCGAATCCCGTTGCGTTAAAAAAGTAATTATATATTGTTTAAAAATGTTTCTTCAGTTGATTGAATGATTGAAAATATACACTCGTATAAATTTTTTTGGTTTTTCTCTTTGGAAGTGGCTAAAATCTTATTTTTTTTTATAAGTATATAGTATCGTGGCGTATTAGGTATTAATTAGTTGTCAGTTCGATTCCCACTCGGAGGAAAGATTATAATAAAAATTAATTTTCATTTTTCCGCTCTAGTAAGACAAACCGTGGCGTTGAGTTCGCCACTCAGCACGCAAAACCCCGTTTCGGGTGGAAAGCAGACTATCAAGTTTCTAAACAGCGGGTTCTGAATACCTCAATGTTTTAAAATTTTTAAATTAAAACGCAGCTTCGCGCTTTATCCCGCATAGTATCAAAACGCTCTATCCGCTGCCTTTTAGCTGATTTCGAGACATTGGCATGTTGAGTCGCGGAACTCAACGCCGTGCTTTACCTTGCTAAAGCGGAGAAGTTAAATAAAATGATAATAAAAAAAATAAAAACTCTTATGTATGCTTTTAAGATCACGCTTTTATACCGCATAGTAGGGTAGACAGGAAGTAGCTGGTAACAAGACACTTCGCACTCCACTTTCCAACATTGCGTATTAAGTGGCGAAACTTAACGCCGAGATTTGTCTCACCAGAGCGAGGAAACGATAACATTATTAATTATTTCCCTGGTGTGAACGTAAGCAAATACATACCAAAATCATTGATCAACCAATTACAAAGGTAGTATTTTACTTGAAAGATCATTCGTCTTACATCCATTACTTTGAAAAAACTTATTAACGAAATGCACGCAATCCCCTCATAAACTACGTCTTGACACTTTATTATGAGGCCTTCAGTAATAAATGGGCTGAGATCTTGAAAATAAACAGTATCGTAGTTGCTCAGTTGTTAACATATTGTAGTCTGCCTTATATATATATATATATATATATATATATATATATATATATATATATATATATATATATATATATATATATATATGGACTAATTAATTTACACTCGATTAAACGGACAGATTCAACCTTTATACATTTATCAAGAATCGGCGGCAAGATTTCAGAAATAATTTCCAAATTCTCGGAAGAAATTAAAAATACAAAAACCACGCAAAAGTACTAAAATATCAAAATATACGTGATTAATTCGTTTTAAAGACTTTCATTTCAAATATTAAAAAAAGAATAAACTAACAAGGTATTTACAGGGTATTTATAAATACTCACCATGCCCGCCCACCGGACACAAAACCTCTCTCGACAGATTTCCTTTCCTTATCCAATTTCTAAACTGCTGCCGTGGTCGCTGATCGCTTAGCTGGGCCTCCCTCCAAGGGTCGCACCTGGCTGGGACGATCACCCGGGCAACCATAGCTCATTGAGAGGGGGGCTCTCTTGAAATCCATGCCCCTATCCCTCTCGGGATAGGATGCAAATAACGGCCGCTATTCAGCGACTCCTCAGGTCGAGGGACCAGCCCATCCATATTTGTGAGTGGCGTTGACCACTAGGGTAAGACGGCTTAAGTCCTGGAACCGTTGCCCCTCACCCCTCGCAATGGTGAGAGAGAAGAAATTATGCTGCTGGAATAGCTTCAAGAATAATGGCCCAAAAACAGGTTTATTTTCTGATTAAAGTAAATATTTCTTAATTTTAAATTAAATTGTTTTAAATGGACTTTTTTAAATTGAAAATCCAACGTGGCGAACGCTTCACAGTAGTCCGTGGTCACATGTAGACTCAAACTTTCAAAAATAAACTTTCAAATTACTATAGCAAAATAACCCAAGCTTGAGTATCAAAAGTAGCAGAACGGAAGCAGCCAGAGGACAGGAAAGTGCTAGTTTAGTTGGCGGAAGTGTTCATAAATTCTAATTATAAAGTCCTTAAGTACTTAGCGGTACGCTTTGTAAAGTTTACTCCAGTAATGGAATCATCTATAGTGTTATTTAAATAATAATTAATAACATTTAGGCCAGTCTTAGGCTGGACTGTAAACACAATCGGCTGTGGGTTCGATTACCACTCGGGGTAATGATTATTATAATTAAATTAGTTTCATTTCCTGGCTCTGGTAAAGCTAGCTAGGAAGCTAGGACAAAGCGCGACGTTGAGTTCTGCCACTCAAAAAAATCTCGAGTTCAGCGGAAAGTGGAATAGGAAATGTCTTGAAACTAGTTACTTCCTGTCTGACTTGCTCAAATAAATAATTTTTGTTATTAAAGTATAAATGAGTGAAGCTAAAAATATATATGTATATATATATTTTTTTTATTCAAAATATTTTTTTTTTCTTGCATTTTACATGACCTTCCACAGTATATTCGATACTGTGTTTTCAAAGGTCAACCGAAGCCTCCCATGACCTCTCGTACCACTCACCTTTTATTGTAACAAAGATTTATGAAGCAAAGGTGAGTGGAAAGAAATAATTAGAATTTACAATTATCATCAAGGAAGTCGTATATACCATGAATAACATAACAAACATACATATAATAATATATAGATAATAGTGCTTTGCATTTGCATCGACCGTGTTAACAATACCACCGTCGAGTGACAGTGTTCTTGAATATATGTGATCTAAATTTATTGAATTACCATATCATACAGCTCCATAAAGCTTTTATATATTTTTAAATGGCTATACCGTTTGAAAGTTTTCGTTCAGTATGGAAATTTATACTGCAGTCTCACCGGACTTCGTGCCAATATTTTGTTTGAAAAACACTGTACTGTGTTTGAATGTTATGCGAGACGTGTTTTTTTGAAACGGCCTCACAATTTATCACGCATAGTAGTGTAGTCACACAGTACCTAGTGTTAAGACACTCTGCTCGGTAATTTGTGTGTGAAGTGGCGGAATTTAACGCCGAAATAGAATTAACAAGCAATATCGTTTTCAGATAAACACTGGCGCATAGTTACGCGACAGCAATTTCATGATTCTTTCTGTATCTTGCTATTTTCATTTATTATATTTTATATTCATTTGCTTAACTTTACCTAAATTTTTAATAACTTATTGTTTGAAATGTATGTAAAATGTAAAAAGCTATTTTAGAACTTGTAAAGATATGAACGTGCCATGTTCATTAAAAACATCTGAGGAGGTTTCTGTGAGGCCCAGAAACTCTTCCCTTTGTGTACAAATTTTATATATTTACTACTTTTTATGAAAAAAGGTATAATAATCTAATAATCTAGATGAATATTACACTAGATTGCGTTCGCCTGAAATTAAAATTTGACTCGCCTAAGTTACTTTTTATTATATCACCCATTCCAGAGATTAGCCGGAACAAGTAGACTAACAAAAATTTTAGTATGAATGGACATTGTTATGCATTCAGTAAAAAGTTGTTATTTTAATACTACAAACAGATACTCCAATTTAATTTATTTGTATGTGCGCGATCAATATTTAATCGCTCGTATTTTATGAATATCTTTTTTGTTCGAAATTTTCTTAATTTAAAGAGGTTTTTATTCTTGGATAAAATAATCTTATACATTTTTTCTAACAAGACCAGCTATATTAAAATATTGTATAAGTAAATAAAATTAGACTGTCTATTTGTAATATTAAATTAACCACCTTATACTAAATGCTAATGTATCTACATATTGACATATAGAAAAATAAGATTTTTACTGTAGCTATCTGTGTGTCTGTTTAATCCGGTATATCTCTAGAACGACCTAGCCAATTTTGATGTAACTTTCACTGGCAGATAGCTGACGTAATGATGAGTAACTTAAACTACTTATATTTTAAAATTACAAAATAAAAATCTAGATTTGTTAAATTCAACGTATTCAAAGTCGCGGGCACGGCTAGTATTGTATAAAGCATACACGTAATAAAATTTGAATTTACAACGATATTCTGAACGATATTGTATACTGAACTTAATATGAAATCACAACTGGATGCTCCCACGTTGTCCTTGGAGAGCTAGCTTTTGGATTACCGACTAAAGTAAGTAACTAGTATCAAAATGTTAATTCAGTTTTAGAGTCCCTTATCGTATTATTAAGGGAAACTCTTTATATAGGACTAAAAGAATATCAATAACAATTGCTCACATATCAATATGTAGAAATATGTAATGAAATAAAACAATTCTAAAGTAAAGTAAACTACGCTTAAAAATCCAATTCATAAACTGAAAAGCAAGAAATTATTTTATAAACATTTAATGTAAACCAATATTAATAAAATATTCCTATTATTTACTTTTGTTACCAACTTATAGGGTTGAAGTCGATGACAAGCCGTTTTGTTAAATACACAAGGTTTTTAGAGTTTTGTAGGAAGCCGAGGAACTCATATATATATAGTTATTTCCCCGTAGATTTTGGTAGAGGCCGGTTGTGGGGCAGTGGGATAACGTCTGACTTTAAACGCAATCGGTGGTGGGTTCGATCCCCACTCCGGGGAGTGATTATATTTAAATTATTTTAACTTCCTCACTCTGGTAAAGATAAAGAGCGGCGTTGAGTTCGACCACTCAACACGCAATGTCTCGAATTCGGTGGAAAGCGAAGTACGGAGTGTGTTGACACTACGTACTTTCTGTCTACCCTGCTATGCGGTATAAAAGCGTGAAGTTAAAAAAAAATAAAAAAACTTTGGTAATCTCGGACACCATTAGTAAGTATTAATGGTGTCTTTAAAAGTCTTCGTAGGTATACGATATTAATATTTTCGAGGTTAATTGCGATTAATCAAAAATTAGTCTAATTTTGTAATTCGTATACGTAGTGAAGGCATGTCTAAGGCGTTTGGCTTGGCACCGACTTCAAACCTATGATTTGGTACAGAACTAAATAATAGTAATTATTTTATTAATATTGCTTTACAAGATATGTTTAAATTAAATTTGTATAAAATTGTTTTTTATTTTTCAGCTTATGAAGTCTTACTTTTTAGGGTCTGCTCGATAATGGTTGTTGAATACAGTAGGTTACAGGTATATTGGTAATAAGATCTTTGATTTTCGCGATTTTTATACATTTTAAGTGAAACTATTTTAACCGGATTAATCGCGTATATTTTGGTATTCGAAAATACATTTTGAACAGCTGACGTTTCGAACACTTTACAGTAGTAAAAGGTATATAGGGTTTCATAGTGATCTGGTGTAAGTATATATCCAATAATAATATATATTATGGGATGGTAAACACATATAAAATCGATCCCAACAATAGCAATACATTTTCTGTTATTCATTGAAGGATTTCCATTGGTATCTCCGAAGATAACAATTTTTTGGTGGACCATCTCCAAAGTATACTCTTTTTACTCAAATAAAAGTCATGCGTTTCGATTCACAACTGAACGAGAGATGTCACAGTAAATACGCAATAAGAGTGGTGAAAATGATGTCGTCAAAACAACAAATATGATATTTACTATTTTTAAAGTGTTATTCCACACTTATCTTGTTAAGCGATTATTTCTTAATAATCTTTAAAGACACAAACAATAAAATTTCTACTCAATCAATTCAATATAAATTTCTACTACTTAAGTAGTAGAAATTTGTAAAAATCTCTCTACAGAGTTGCTAACAACATAAATAAGTTGTAACAAAACGTATAAGAATTTCGACACAGCTGGTAGTAGAACGCATGGCTTAGCGGTTAGAGCGCTTGGACGGTATCCAAGAGGCGCGGATTCGAATCCCGCTGCGTTCAAATTTTTATACGTTTTTTCTAAAATGTTTTTTAAAATATTAACAAATATGATTATAAAATTAAAACTACTGGGTCCAATTTACAATAATTTTTATGGGACCAAATGGCAGCCTTATTGTATCGAACATAAAAACTTACGGAGTAATCGATGTACATACATAAAAAAGATACCGTTCTAGTTAATAACCTCCAAATTTTTACGATATTTTCAATAGAAAATATCTTTGAAGAAAGTATTGTTCAGTCTTCAGTCATATTTAGATTAGGCGAATACTTAATACCATTGTCTGTATATCGTGGCACAGTGAGATAATCTCCGACTGTAAACGAAATTAGTGGATTCCATTCCCATTCGGTGCAATAACCATTACTTCGAGTGGGAATATTTAAAATTTGTATCAATATTGATGAAATATTAGTAGGACTAAATGCGGCGTTGAGTTTAACACTTAACAGTACAATATCTGGATATCGACCGAAAAGCAGTCAATGAGAGAATTTGAGTAGCACTAGGTTATCCCTAACTACCCTGCTATGCTAGATAAAACGTGAAACTGTAAAAAAAATAGACATACGTTTTTTACATTCACATGCAAGAATGTAAAAATAATAATATAGCATTCGCGTCTACGGCGAACCAAATCATTCATACTTAATTTCTATCAAAAAAGACTAAATCATTTAAAAAAGATGCCCTTTATTTATAATTTACTTATTTACAAAATTTCATCCGAAAGCATCGTCTAATTGTTGTCGCGTAACTGCGAGCCAGCGCTTACCTGAACACGATATTGCTTGTTAATTCTATTTCGGCGTTAAATTCCAACACTTCACACACAAATTCCCGAGCAGAGTGTCTTAACACTTTACTTATAATTTACTTGTTCACAATATTTCAGGGCGGGTGACGTCAAGCCCACTAATTTATCAGAGGAGTCAGAACAGGCGGAAAATTTACTTTTCTTAATCGTGTATATATGTCTTTAGGTGTATATCCCTTTATAGGATTGAGGATTATTATTATTAGATCCACGTTTTATCCTGCATAGCATAGCAATAAGCTGTCTGAACCTAAGTTGAGACAGCTTATTGTTGAGACTCCATTGACAGCTTTCCGGCCAAAATCGCGATATTGAGTGTTGAGTGGCGAACTCAACGCCATGTTTTGTCTTACCAAAGTGAGTACATGAAAATTTTTTTTTAATATAATAGCAAACAATCGCGTTTCTGGTCAAATGCTGTAACACTGTACCACGTTAACCTGTAATCTGAATAAAATTTTGGTAAAAATTTAGGAAAAATTATATCTTTTTGTATTCTTTCTTCATACAAACTTGAGCTATGCCAAATTTCATACTATTTATACATGATTATAAATATGATTTTTTTAGCTTGATTAAAAATTTTAATTAATAACATTAGTACTTCAAACTATAATACATTTCTTACGTTACTACCGAAGTATCTATTAAGTTGCTCGTTATTTTTTAAATATTAAACACCGTTTTCTCTAAAATAATTAACCAAGAAATCATTTGCTTTATTCGTTAAATCTACGCAAAGCCCGAACTCATTAAAGTAAAACGGAATTTTAAGCCGTAGGCGAAGACGCCAGAATTTTGAATGAAATAATTCACCTATTATATTGTTATACTTGGAGATAATAAAATTTGACGTTGATGTCCTGCGAAATAATCTAAATATAACAAAAGAAGACACTCAGTAACTTGGTCACTAAGACACTCAGTCACATAATCCGCTTAGTTATTTGCCCACTGGTCATTTAGTGACTTTGCCACTAGTGTTTGGTTATATCAATAAGGTGTAGTTTGATATGGACAAAAAACTATATTTTTGAGTAATACTGTTATTTTTTTTCACGCTTCTATCCCGCATAGCAGGGTAGTCAGCAAGTACCTAATATCAAGACATTCCATTGAATTCGAGATATTGCGCGTTGCATCAACTCTACTTAACGCCGCGCTTTGTCTTACCAGAGCGAGGAAATGAAAATAATTTAATTATTTTATAACTGTTTAATATATATCTATTCCCGTGAATAGATATGTACTAAATAATTATAAAATAATTAAAATTGAATCCAATACATTTTATTCCATCCTCCATAAGTTTTGTAATAGGCAAAGAAAATAACAAGATTCTCTCCGCTCAAATTTGTTCACCAATGTCCTACCTGGACATTGTAGGCAGGATGTTAACCCTACCCTGTAAATCATATGTTTTTTTCTACCAAATCCGGGAAAAAGTCTATCATAAACATAAAAATATCCCTTACATTCTTATAAGATAACCACAAAAAATGTTATTTTGAGATAAACTAGAATATATATTCCCATATATAACTCACAATAACATATGAGACAGTCGGACAGTGCCTGAGTGTAAATACGATTAGTTGTGGGTTCGATCCGCACTCGGGGGAATTATTATATTTAAAATTTCTCGCAGAGAGTTTTGACACAAAGTTATCTCTAATTATTAATATGTGGGATAAATGTGAAAAATAAATATAGTTTTTCTTTATTTTAATTCATTTTTTACAGCTTCAGGGAAGGCAGAGAGAAAACCCTTCTGAGACTTAGCATATTAAGTGGCGAAACTTATTGCCATTTTTTGTCTTACCAGAGCAGAGAATTGAAATTAATTACATATTCATAAAAAAGGGTATTGAACCCACGACCAATCACGTTCACTGTAAGTCTCTACCCCATTACGCCACGAACAAAATTTAGACGACATTTGTCACAATGAAACTAAAATTAATTAAGGAACGTCTTCCGCACGAATGACTGCAAATTACTTTAACAGTTCTTTAGTACTTACTTGGGGTATATAAGTTTAAGCTTTTGAAAGCTTCAAAAAGCTTGGCTAACGACATTTAGAAGATCGTGAAAAGTAATATATAAAAGTACATACAGATCTGATGTTGTCTGATTTTCCTGATTTTTATATATTTTATATGAAACTATTCCAAGCGAATTAATCGCTTATGTTTTAATAATTTTAAATACATTTTGAAAAACCGGATGTTTCGAACACTTTACAGTAGTCCGCAGTTGCAGGTAGACTGGTGAGTCTACTCGTGACCTCGGACTACTGTAAAGAGTATGGCACAGATGGTAATCTGTACCTGGTGGTGTCTATGGTCACAGTTTACATATCGAACCCATAACCGTTGCTTTTACAGTCAGAGGCAGTCCCATCATGCCTTAGTGATAATTTTAATTTGTATTTGTAATGTTTTCACGACTTGGCTCGCCAACTAACAAGCAATGTTTCAAATTCGGTGAAAAGCGAAATACGGAGTGTCTTGACACTAGACACTTCCCGTCTATGTGGGATAAAAGCGTGAAATTATATCTCCAAATATGCTGAAAATAGAAAACTGGCTAACATACCACTAGATTATCCGCTCTATGAGCGTAGAATTACAAAAGCTGATAATCCTTAGTTATCACAAATTCTTGCCAGAACATTCGCTTTGATAGCTCCCTTATTTTGCTTTCATCAGCCACAAAGCTCCGAAGCGTAAATCCTTGATATCCTGCCGCCATTAATCTTTAATGCGACTTAATCTTGTTTTAACATAGACAATGTCAGACCTGACACTTTTATGAACATAAAAGTGTCAGGGTTCACCCCGTCTAAGAGTAGTTTGTAGTAACCCATCTTTGGATGTTTTGGGACTAGAAATTATGATTTGCTTGATTAAATTTCACTTTATGAATATCTTTCGAATAGGGTTTTTACTATTATAGTATTGTATGTTTTGTTTTAGTAATATGATCAACGAGCAAGGTCTCTAAGTATTTGATTTGTTTTTCTTAATTAACAGCAGTCTGATTATGACCTGATATTTTAAATCTAAAAACCTGTCAAAGATATGAAAACAATTTACCGCCATTTTTTACAGATATTTTTTATTTGCGTAACATAACAAAGTCAAAATTAACATTTTAAAAACTTTAAATCAATTTTCTCTTATTTAAATAGTTATTTTAGTTGTCACCTTTAAGTTTATATATTATATATATCGTTTGCATATCATATTAAGATAAAATATATTCCTAAGTAACAAAATATTTAAAAACATACAAAATAAATATAAATCAAGTCAGCTTTTTAGTAATGTTTTTACATGGCAGGTGTATTGAGACGTGCTCCAATTACCCAGATACGTGTTCTGATATTGCAATGAGCTTCCTTTAATGAACCTTACCGGCGTCTTCCGCTTCCTTTTACATACAGGGTTAGTGAATACGATATTTTAATAAAAAAACAGCTTCACGCTGCTATCCTATCCTTCTATGTGGGATAAAGATTTACTTAGCAGGATAGGCAAAGATTATCTAGAGCTGGTGCAAATTTTTGAAAATTTTTTCCTGTTCATAATAAACAGGGAGCAGTTAAATGTTTCGAAATAAACACGTTCAAGAGACGGCACAGTGGGACACTGACTGACTGTAAGCCCAAATGATTGTGGTTCGAAGCGCTCTCGGAGAAATGTATATATTCTAAGTCTATAATAGAAAGTGCAGCGTTGAGTTCCCCACTCAATAGGCAATGTCTTGTTGTCTTGATACTAGGTTAAGTCTGACTATTGACGATTGATTGTCTGATTGACGTTTTATCTCACATGCAATGCGAGTGAAGCTGCCTTTTTATATTAAATACCGAAGAAGAAGATGGAAATTTTAATATTTCAAAATAGATATTTCCTGAAATATCAATATATCTTTTCCTTATATTATAGATAAGGATATATATATATATATATATATATATATATATATATATATATCAGTGTTTCAGGAAATATATAAAATTTGCATTAAATTTTCAACTAGAGCTTTTACATATTACATAGAACATCCATAATGTATTCGTATAAGTTTATTTCTCATATTAGTGTTATCTCACCACTAAGCTAACGAGGCAAATCAATTATCAGATACGTTATTGCCACTTCACACTCGCGCAAAGTGCCCTTTATTCAAATGCTAATAGCGAGGAATTATAAGCAGATGATTTAAGTTATCTAGCGGTTGAACATATTCATTAAGTAATTAAATTCCATGTTGAAATACTTATATCTATAAAATAGCTTGTATGTTTTTTTAATACTGATACAAAGATTGACATTTGAATTTAAATAATTTTTGTTATTTCTGGTCAGATGAAGCGCGGTGTTAAATTCCGCCACACAATACGCAGTCTTCATTTTGGGCGGAAATTGAAGATGAGTGTCTTGTCATCGGCTATCTTGCTATATAGGATAACACAAAGAAATATATAAGGCAGTTTAAATATTAACTCAAAAAATAGACGAAATGGCGCTGTATCACTATTTTCATTGACTACAGACTATCACTGCGTCTCAAAGTCAAAATGACGAAGACGTAGTGTCAAGACACTTTGTTACCCGCTCATAGTAATTAGTTACAGTTATCTAAATTTCATGTAATAAAAAATATAAAATTTACGCTCTTTAATACAATACATATTGAATTCCCACGAATCATAATCGACATAACAATCAACGACGTTTTGTTAGGGGTTTTTGGGGAACAGAGAATTGGGAACACAGCATTCAAAGTTTGTAAACATCAAAATAGTGAAACACATGACAAATGATTTAATTACAATTAATGCGTTATTTGAGAATATATATAGAACACACAATAAAAAATATACCAAAAATTTGAAATGTCGGCCGATCTTTGAATTTGTTAGATAAATCCTTGAATTAGATGGTGGATTTACGATACGCCCAGTAAATAATATAGAGGATCAAAAAAATTGTTATTACTTATTTTAATAAATAATGTGAGTTTACTATTTTATATCAAAAAAATATTTTGATTTTAAAGTGTTCTTTCTACTTGCTAAGACTTCGGACACCCAACGCGAACGAGTATATCCAATATATAGAATGCCCAATTCTTGCACATTAGGCAGTAAACGATATAGCTGGCCTGAGATAGCCTTATCATTATGAGCCGTTGTTTTACAAAATACCCAGTCACATCGTGTTCTGGCCTTTTCAAGACTAGCCGACGATATTGTCATATATTTTTAATATATTAAAAAATCATATAAATATATATAAAGGTATATAAAAATATCTCTCTTGTATAAGTTAAAAGGGAAATAGCTATTATTTTTTTTTCAAACATGTTTTTTAATCCTAAGTTTGGAATAACACTTTAAAAGTAGTAAATATTAAAACAAAATAGCAATCTCTCTTGTTTAACGATTATTTCTTAATAATCTTTAAGTAGTAGAAATTTGTAAAAATCTCTCTACAGAGATGCTAACAACATAAATAAGTTGTAACAAACGTATCAGAATTTCAACGCACCTGGTAGTAGAACGTATGGCTTAACGGTCAAAGCGCTTGGACGGTATCCAAAAGGCGCGGGTTCGAATCCCGCTGCGTTCAAATTTTTTATAGGTTTTTTAAAAAAAAAAATTTAAAAGAGAAATTACCCCAAAAAGCATATGACAGAATCAACTATATCAATAGTCTAAACTATTTTACTTGATTAATATTAAATTTCTAAGCGTACTTTGTCAAACATGACATATATGAAAACTATCTTGTTTTTTTTTCTAATTCTTTTTTTTACTTTTTATATATTTATCTTATAATTTGTTTATAGCTTCTTACATTTTAAACCCCGATTGGACCTTTATAAATATATTAAAAAAATAACGATTTTACTCGATTTCATTAAATCGATTTTTAATGAGACTAACCAATTTTATTTTATTTTTTTTGAAAATGAATATTACCTAGTTGACAAAGTAGTTCGTGAGATTGCTTCTAACATATAATAATGCTTTTTAAAGTGGGTATCTGTAATAAACTTAGTAACATAGATAATAACACTTAAATTCTTAACGATAAGGACGGTTATCATTTTATATTAAAAATAACATTTTATATGCACCTGATATATTTCGAGTCCTATTATTATTTTATTTTTTTTGAATTTGAGACCGGTTGTGGAGAAGTGTACAGTAAGACACTTTGTCTTGTTGCGGCGTTGTGTTCCACTACTCAACATGCATTGTCTCGAATTCGGTGGAGAGCAAAGTACGGAGCGATTGACACTAGATACTTCAGACAAATGTGTTCAGAATTTAATATTGAGCAAGGAACATAGCATACTATTAAAATAAATAAAAGATTATAGGTATAAAAGTTTTTATCAAAATTAATAACTTAACAAGTTATTGAGAACTATTCAAAGTATACAATATAAAAGATGTTCAGTTTTTACATTTTATAATAATATAACGATTACTCATCTAATCTGACAACACCCTATTTATTTTCATATTAATCGTTAAATTATTTTTTCGCACTGCCAAGTTAATTCTATTTGCGGCGTTGAATTCCGCCGCGACACTCATAGTCACAAATGAACGAAGTGCCTTGACACTAGATTCTGTCTCACTATCCCACTATAAGGTATAAAAAACATGTTTTTTTAATAACATAATGTCCTTTTTTGTTACAGAAAATTCATTCCACTTCACATAATAGAAGAGGACAGCTATGAGAAGGATGTTCTTTTTTACGTCAATCTAGGCGACCCGGTGTTGCTCGGTGGTAAGTTGATTCAAGTGTAATTATATACAATATTTTTATATATAAATATATACTTTACATATATATATTATGTCTGTTGTAAATATTAATTTTCAGAACGTAGTCGCTGAAAATGTAGCATAGATTTGCTTTTTACTTATGTAATGTATACATGATAAATGATAATAAATATCTGTAAATATTTTTTTACCTACTTATATGTATAGTATATTCGTTGTATTTATATATATTTTTAAAAATTATTTTATTAATATCACTTTAAGTATCTTAAAATAAATATGTATAAAAAAGGCTTATAAAATTTCAACGCAGTAGGATTTGATTCCGCGTCCCTTAAATCCAGATATATTCAAACTTCTACGGAACTTCTAGTATTTTTATAATACTAAACGTGCGATTAATTCTTTGTAATTAAGATAAAAGTAAAAGTTTTAGCTTAAGATGAGCTTCAAACTTGGCTTCCTGCTTACAAAGAAAATAGTCGGCATTTTGCACACACGCCACTTAATGATATATGGAAAAAAAAATAATTATCAATACTAGCGTTTCAAGAGGTCGGGGGAGACCTCTGTTGACCTTGGAAAACACAGTATCGAAGATACTAGAGGAAGGTCACGTAAACAGCATGAGGACCCTCCAAAGGGCATGTATGAAGAGGATAATGACTGTATACAGCGTTTGGCGCTCTATTTGGCGCGTTGTTTCTGACTAAGGGATAAAGCGTGAAGCTAAAAAAATACAAATGAACAAAACTAGACTTGAGTTTATAATATTGAAATAAAAGCTTATTACAGGTATAAACAGTACATATATTAAAGTTTCTTTTTTATAATTTTTGTATGTTTATCTGTTTGTCTCTTTGTTCCGGTTAATATCTGGAATGGCTGGACCGATTTACCGCAGTTAGCTGATATATGAATAGTAATTTTATTTTAGAAATATAAAACAAAAAGTGATTAACACACGCTTCGTTCACGCGTAATGCGTAAACGAAGCCAATATTTCAATAAGTATATTTTGTTTTTGTTTATACCTTTATTTTATTTTTTAGATTTTTGAACAAATTTTATAAATAAAGTAGGAATATCAACGCGGCTTTAACTAACCAGTTAGTTAGCAAATCGTTATGCAGTCCACGAACGTCGTAAGCGATCGAACTCTACCTAACTGTCCCGTTCGTTGCTCAATAACATTCTCCCATTAATTTTTTTTAAACCATTCATAATGTAATATATTATAAGTATCTATGATGTACATTGAATATTAAATAATCATCTAGTCTGGTGTAACCTTTCAATATATTTTTGTAAAAATAAGAAACACTGGTTTACACTTTTTCCTGCGTATCAGGGTAGTCAGAGAGGATTTTACATTGTTGAGTGGCGGAATTCAACTCAGCTTTTCTATCAAGCAGAGTAAATAAATAAATAAAAATAATTTAATATAAGCAATTAATAAAACTATGAAAAATACCGGTCGTGGCGCAATGTTACAACGTCAGACTGCAAACGAACTGAATTCAGTGGAAACCGTAGTACGGAGTGTCTTGTCACTAGGTACTTTCGGTCTACCCTGCTATGCGGGATAAAAGCGGGAAGCTAAAAAAAAAAATTTGTCCCATTAATCTTACTAATATTTTTTGGTTGTGGATTCAATTCCTAATCGGGTTTATACTTATTAATTATTTTCATTTCCTCGCTCTAGTAAGGTAAATCGCGGCGTTGTATTCCGGCTCTTAACACAAAATCTTAACATTAGGTACTTCCGGTCTACCTTGCTATGCAGACTAAAAGCGTAAAACTAAAAAAGAAAAACAAGAAAATAAAGTTACTTTTTACTAAGCAACACACGGGCGAGGCCGCGAGCGTAATTCAGCAATAATATAAAGTCAAAAATTATTTCTGACAGACAAATCTAAAACTACAATATCAAAAACAATTGTACAAATATTGTACCATTTTTCTGTTCATCCGAGGCGAAGGAACATAAAACGGTAGATTGTGTTTAGGGTGAAGGCGGTACATATATGTACCGTTGTATCCAATTTGTCAATCTTCCGCTTCGAGACCCTGGAATACAAAAGAGATTGTATTGTATTAAGAAATATAAGGATTTTTTTTTAAATTACAATACTGGCCTAATTGACGCGTAAAGTACGGGTTGCCTGGGTAACGTATATGACAAACACAGGGTGATGTGCAGTTTGTTAATTAATGCGTTATTTTGTATGTTTTCGTTAAATTTATATATATATTTAGTTTGAAAGTCAAATCGCATATTCTTTAGTATGTAGGTTTTTTTTTGTAAATCTAGTTTGTTACTTTACTTTATTTGATATTGATCAATTATATTAAAATAGAAAACGGAGAGATTAATAAAATATATTACTTACATTATGCTTATATATTGCACAATGAAAACAGTAGCGGGAACTCATCAAATTTTTTTAGCTACACGGTTTTATCCCATAAACTAGCTGACAGAAAGTACTTAGTGTCAAGACACTCCGCTTTTCATTCTCAGGCTAATCCATACGGATTAGCAAACAAACACTTCTAATCGTCAATAATAAGATATTGCGATATAGAATTTATGAGCTTAAATTATTTTTATTTATCCGGAAAAGTGATAAAACGCGGGGTTAAGTTCCGCTACTTAACAAGGCCGTTGGAGTGAATAATTCAGAACAGATAGGAAAAACTCATGTTTGACTTCAATATTTCGTCATATATTAGACTAGTTGAGCAGAACAATATGAATTTAATTTCAAAATTTTGTACTGAATTTAAGTGTGAAAACTACAATAAAATAAAAATATAATAGATAAGAAATAAATTATAAAATAGTTGAGGCCGATCAGGGCGCTGTGAGACGTCGCCTGATTGTGTACGCAATTGGTCGTTATTTCGATTCGTACTCGGGGGAAATGATTTTCTTTCGATAATTGTCATTTCTTCTTACTGGCAAGACAACGCGCAGCGTTTAGCACCGCCATTCTCGAATATCTCGAATTCAGCGAAACGTTGAGTATGGAGTGTCTTGACACTATGTACATAGTGTCACGATACTGATACCTGTATATATGTATCCTGCCATGCTAACAAAAATATATATATAAAAACAAAATATAAATTAAAAATCAAATATCGTTGTTTAAATTAAATATTTGCAAACTGAAACCATTTTCATTTCTCATAATTTTTTTACACCCTGTATAACCAATAAAATATTCCATTCGGTTAAGTTCTCGCTTACTCCCGACTCCTTTTTACAATAATCTATGAATTATTCATATTTAAGGGTAAAATAGTGATGTAGAAACGCTTGGGAAATTCCATTTGTATGCGATATAATAAATTTATTTAGAAATTGTTATAGTAAATGATAAAATATAACTTGTAGTAAGCACAAAATTCAAATATCATAATGAGATATTACAATACTTTTGCGGCGTTGAGTTCCACCACTCTACACGCAATATCTCGAATTCGGTGGAAAGCGGTGTACGGAGTGTCTTGACGCTAGGTACTTTCTGTCTACCCTGCTATGTGGAATAAAAGGGTGAAGCTAAAAAAAATAATACTTTTTATTCATTTACCTGTCGTAAACCAGGTAAAAATATATCATAACTCATTTATACACTATATGCTTATTTTTTGGTCCCTGGATATATTTTAACGCTATTATTTTAAAGCACTCTTAACTTCCAGTATGTCTGTTCACAAAGGGAGAGTATGATCACCTCCCACGTGAAAATATCGATTGTGGCATGACTTGGTTTTTACCCAAACAGGACTTATAGAAACTAAAAACAATTAAAATAAATTATATTTTAAGTAAACAGTAATAAGTATATATAATAATTAAAATTAGTATAGAAAGTACATTTGTGTATAATTTCTCCGCTCTGGTAAGACGAAGCGCGGCGTTGTTTTCGCCACTCAACACGCAATGTCTCGATTTCGGGAAGAAAAGAGTCAACGGGATGTCTTGACACTACACTGCCTCTAGCTACCGTACTAAATGGAATAAAACTTGAAGCGTAGACATTGTTAAGTTATTTATATAATAGCTTTTGTTATTATTTTAACGATAAGAATAAATTATACGGCTTTAATGGACCCAAAACCCAGACCATCAGCGGTAAGCGAAGTCTCAACTCATTAACTTAGTGAACATACATACGTTACATGGTACCGGTAATTATTGGACATTCAAAAACAACAGAGCATGTAAATTTATTATCGATAGATCTCGAAGTGTTGGCCAAAAGTTTATGTAAATATATATATAAATATCAGGAGGACGTTAGTCTTCCAAATTTCAGATTGATCCGCGGTATGCTCTTTTCGGAAGTTTATCCGGGACTCCTACGCTTTTATCCAGACTAGAAGTAGCTAGTTTTTAGAAATCCCACTGTTTCAACGTCCAACGAATTTCGTGTTGGGGTTACGGGATATTTCGTGTTGAGTGACGAAACTCAACGCCGCGGCTTGTCTTACCAGATCATTCCCCGAGAATCTAACCCACATTCGATCGCGTTTTCAGCCAGACGCTGTCACACCGCGCCACGATAGACATCATAAAATAAAATAACAAAAAAAATCCCAACAATCACAATGAAACATAAACAAGGTATATTTCTTAAATGGAAGGTGTCAAGCCGCGCTCAAATTTGTTATTCTAACCATTGCTGAATTATTTAAACGCCCGCTTTTTCTCTCGACAATATTATATGGCGGCACTCTGTTTTTATTATTTTCTTACATTACAGAAATGATGTTCTATTTAATTTAATGGAAGTGATTTTTAAGGATGATCACTTGGAGTTGACAAGTCGAAAATTTTGTGAGTAAAATTGTAGGTAATATCTTTGTTGAGTATATTAACACCTTGTTTTAAATTTTGGCTTTATCCCAAAGTACCCAGTGTCTAGACACTCCGTACTTCGCTTTCCACTGAATTCGAGACATTGCGTGTTGTGTAGTGTAACTCAACGCCGCACTTTGTCTTTACCAGAGCGAGGAAGTGAAAATAATTTAAATATATTCACTTCCCCAAGTGGGGATAGAGCCTACAACCGGTCGCGTTTACAGTCAGACGCTGTTACACTGCGCCACGACGGGCCTCGAATAGTTAATATAATTAACATGATTAAAAAAATCTTTAATTATCGCGATTTTTGAAAAATGTTAAAACCTGACGTTTCGATGACGTGCAGTGTTCGAAACATCAGGCGGGCAGACTGATTTTATATTAACGTAAGTAATCTAATGAAGGTGGTCACTTTATCGCTCTGGTAAGACAAAGCGCGGCGTTGAGTTCCGCCACTTAACACATATTGTCTCGACAACTGAGTACGAAGTGTTTTAACACTAGTCTATCCCCTAGCCTATGTGGGATAAAAGCGTGATATAAAAAAATCTATTCAACATATTATCATTTACCAATATTTATGAGCAGAATTTCTCTAAAGACTTCTTCATTAACAAACATTTTAGTAGTAACTGTATGGAATATTCCTACTTTTTACAAGACCCCCAGAAAGGTCTATTAGGGTAATGTGGTCATAATATAGTCAATGCGGCGCCATACGCAGCTCTGTTTTTCCTTGTCTTTAAGCTTCATAATGAGGGTAGATGTATTATTTAATATACTACAATCCCATTATATCACTATCATTTGTTTGTGTTTAATTTCGTGTCTCCTGTAGATTTTTATATAGTAGGGAAAAACTATTAACACTGACTGAAACTCCGCTTTCCACTGTAGGCGGAACTCAACACCGCCGATTCTGTATCTACTGGTCTGTAACACCAGACCAAGGCACTAATTAATTGAAATGTAATTTATTCCCGATTGGGAATCGAACTCCCAATCATTGTATATACAATGAGATTTTGTTACCTGCACCAAGATAACGTAATTTTAATAATTTAAGTTATAAAAATATTCAAACACTTATATTCAAAACCGTGTTGAGAAATTCTCAAAGGGAAAGGTTCGAGAAATTCTCTGAGTATGATTACACACTTCGAGGGGATATTCTTTGAAACATTTGGTTGAGTTTTATGAATAGAATGTACAGAATTCAAAAAGACAACACTGTAGCCAAAAAAATTAGAAATAAATATATATATTTTTTGTATTTATAAAAGAAAATATTATATATTTATCGAAAGATGAAAGAAAAACTTTTTTTTTAACTTCACGCTTTTTTATCTCACAAAGCAAGGTAGACAGAAAGTACCTAAAGTCAAGACACTCCGTACTTCGTTTTCTACGGATTTCGAGATTGGCTATCTGCGTCTCCTTATAAACTAACTATGCCATATTTCATACTCCTCCGTTGGTGTCATTTTCTTGAAAACATATCCAAAGTTATTTTATTTTTGATTCCCACACGGGGGAGTGATCATATTCCTCGCTCAGTTAAGACAGACTGCGGCGTTGTGTTCCACCACTCAACACGCAATGTCTTGAATTCGGTGGAAACGAACGGAGTGTCTTGACACTTAGAGTTTTCTGTCTACTCTGCTATGCAAGATAAAAAGCGTGAAGCTAAAAAAAAATAAAATAATTATTGCGCTTTATCCCTAAAAGCAGTAGTCAGAGTCAATTGTTCAACTTCACGACGATTTTAATTTAAACCGTGTCAAATTTCGCACCCTTGCGTTCGCATAATTATCTTAAAAATAATCCAAACATATTATTTTACGTATTAATATATTTTAAAAAATATAGATTTTCCAAAAAAAAAGTTTTTTTTCAAGTAAAAGCGCAAAAACAACATTTCTATGTATTTTTCCTTAATACATATGCATTAGCAAACACACTCACACTATGCATCATATAGACTATCAACGAAAAGCCTTTCTTTTAAGCCCAGACTAATCTACATGTAAATAGGGTCTCACACATTTTATGTGTCCGAAGACATCTCGCACATTCTTAATTTACTACAGCATTTATGTCACGCGAACTACCTGTTTTATGACGATACCACTTCCCAAGCCCTTCATTAAGCCCGGTAGTAAAACTACCTTTGTATTGCCAATAAAATTAAGAGAATTTGTTAATTAATCAAAGCTTTCGTTTCGGTATTTGTTCAGTCCGGAAACTTTTGCCTCTTAGTTAAGATTCCCGCTTTATCCCGCACTACTATACGGGATGAAGCGGGATAGTCAGACACAACCCACTGTCAATATTGACACCCGAACTCTTTCCACCCGAAATCGAGACATTGCGTGTTGAGTGGCATATTGAACACCGCGTTATGTCTTACCAGAACAAAGAATTGACAATAAATATAAAAGATTGTATTAAAGCTTTTTTAATATTATTTTATTTTTAATCTGCATGCAATATGGTTACGCCGCACTAAATCTAAATAATGCTTAGCGAATATTATTATATTAATATGATGAGTACATAAATTATTATTATTTTTTGTTTTTTAGCTTCACGCTTTTATCCCGCATAGCAGGGTAGACAGAAAATACCTACTGTCAAAACACTCCGTACTTCGCTTTCCACCGAATTCGAGACAATGCGTGTTGAGTGGTGGAACTCAACGCCGCTCTTTGTCTTTACCAGAGCGAGGAAGTGAAAATAATTTAAATATAATCACTTCCCCGAGTGGGGATCGAACCTACAACCGATCGCGTTTACAGTCAGACGCTGTGAAACTGCGCTACGACCGGCCTAAAATTAATTATAATATTGTATTTATTAAATAACTTAAATTTCTAGTATTTCACAATAAGTACATTACAATAGTTGATATTTTAAAGTTCAAAAAAATATGAAAAAGCCTATATTTTCTTTAGAAAAGAACTAATTTTAATTGGAATTAAGTTATAACTTACACTGTTAAGTGGATTTCAATGTTCGTACCAACGTCAATTTAGAAAAGATTGTAAAAGAATTTTTCAATAAAATTGAGATTGAAGTACTTACTGACAAGACACACCTTTTTTTAGCTTCACGCTTTTATACCATATCGCAATAACAGATAAAACGTAGTATCAAGACACTCTGTACTTCGCTTTCCGCCGAATTCGAAACATTGTGTGTTGAATGGCGCAACTCAACGTCGCGCTTTGTTTGAGAGGAGGGAGAGAGACTATTCCGAGTGGGGATCAAACTCACACCCTTTTTTCAATATCTTGTCTGTTTCTGAATATTTTTTTGGGCAAAAAAATGTTTTTTAACACAAATACAAACTTTAAATATATAACCACAAGATTTGTTTATTTCACAGGAATGAATAGAATTCGCACTATTGTAGTTTATAAGAATATCTAGGTTCCTTTGTGGAAGTTTTCTATATCGCCACAAAGCATGTACAGTAGAATTTATATTCTTATACCCCTTTTTAACCGTTCTCCATATACTTGTTTGAAGCCTTGTTCAAGATTTTTATTTCAACATTTCTACCAATTTTTCAAACAATCTCCCACGGATACAAGCATGGTGGGTAATACACCTTTATTTTATGTTACTTCTTATAGACAATAATTGTAAATAATCTACTGTATATATTTCTTTGAATGCCTACACCGCACTTGTAAGTATGCATGTATATAATTATCTAATATAAAACTTTTCTTCACCCTCTCGCACGCTTGACGATGGACTGTCTGTCTGTGCCAAGTAAGCATTTATATATATATATAAATTATATGCTAGTCTCTTCACATGCCTGTCACACTCACTGTTAAGTAGAAATGCTATTAAGTTGCCTCATATACCAAGTATTATATTACACTATTTATATTACCTATTATTTATTCTGTTTTTTTGTTATATAAGTAATTACGAACGTAAGTATGGTTTAGATAAGGATTTAGATTAGACATAAGTTATATTTTATGAAAATATTAAAGGGTTTTTATGGTTCTTAACTGGAAGATAATTTAAACCTGGGTAATTTAAATCTGGTCATCTGGTCATCCATCAGCAATCCCATATTCAAAATAAGAATCATGATAATCAGGTATTTTTAAAAGTTTTGTACGTATATCCAGATCATTGTAAGTTTGGAAAGCTTCAACTATTTTGAAAAGCAGTTCTTAGAACTGCAAATAACTGTTTAACATATGAAATATACGAATTTAACGATATTTTTTTAGTTTAATATAAAACAGATATAGTAGAGTCATTTTACTATTTTTAAAGTGTTATTCTACATTTAGGATTGGAAAACATTTTGAAAAAACGTATAAGAATTTGAACGCAAGTGGAATAGAACTCACGCTTCCTAGAAACCGTCCAAGCGCTCTGACCTCTAAGCCATGCGTTCTACTACCAGCTGCGTCTTATCTACGTTGTTAGCATGTCTGTAGGGAGATTTTTAGAAATTTCTTCTACCCAAAGATTATTAGAAATAGTCGTTTGACAAGAGAGAATAATATTTATTTTAATCTTTTATACGTTTTTTTTTAAATGTTTTCTAGATATAGTAAGTTTTAACTATCTTTTCATTATATACAGACAATGAGCTACCCAAATATCTAATCACAAGAGGTTATTTGATTTATGATTAGCGGCGGCCAAACGACTTGTCAAGCAGTGTAATTCATGTCTGTATTTCATACCATTGTTCCATCCTAACATCAGACTAGTGGAACAGTCGTCTGTTTAATATGTAATGGAGGTGAAATTGGTGTCCTAATTTGGTCTGGAAATATGAAGGGTTTTTGTTTCAAATTAGACTGCAAGTTGGAATTTTGGAATGGATGAGTAAATCCGTTACTTGGTATTTAGTATTAATTATAAGATTTAATAGGAACTGTATTTTTATATAATATATCTTTTAAAAAAATACGAATATATTATCTATTTTTTTTTTAGAACTTTAAATGACTCCCTGAGGTACACCTTTAAATTTTATCTACCTATAAAAAATGGGCGATTCGTAAAAAAGCATACATAAATATATAATTATTAATGAGATAATTAAAATTAACGCTTGTCAATAAATAGCTTATTCCATTCGAAAGGCAATGAAAGTAATTAAATGTGTACAAATCAAAATAATGGACTCCAAAGATAATTAAAGTTGATTGAGTAATATATCGTGATGACATTTCTATTATAGCGTCAATTTGTTATATTTATGATGTTATTGTTCACGTTAATTGACTTTTTGTAGAAATTACATGGGTCATTAAAACATTTCCAATTAACATTATACATATATTTCAGTTTTTAACATGTTATTCACCACTTAGGAACTGAATTCCCTTTTAAAATTTAAACACATCAGATGATAGGGCGAGGATGCAAAAGGCGAGGGTTCAAATTCAGCAGTGTTCAATTTTTGCATACCAAATTCATTAACAAAATTTAGATTGAAATACTTTTTTATAAAGTGTGTAAAGGTGTTTTCTTGCTGACAGCAATCTACAGATTAAATCTTTGGGGAAATGACTAAAAGTCATAGCATATAAATATTATATTTCATAATTATGCTTTTAAAACAAATATTCTGACATAGATGTGAATTTTCGATATTTTCATTTGCAAATATAGAATTTCTTAACGTTTTTCAAAGTTTTGGTTCAAAATAATTGTACATCCGACAATATAATGTAAAACTGAGGATTATTATATTTCATCCGAGGATAACTATATTATATAAATAACACAATTTATTGGATTTCTTTATTGGTCATTAGGCCCGCCTTCGTCTGCCGGTGTGTGAGTCCTATAATTCCTCTGATCTCCTTATCCCTCCCCTATCGGCTGAATGTAAATAAAAGGGCTTCCTCACAAGAAAAAATAAATAAAAACTCCGCATTCTAACACCTGAAGCTCACTGAAACAACATCCAAGTTCGGTTCAGTTCAAGCTTGCCTCAAGTCACTTCACCAATGTCACGTTGTACAAAACCATTAACATATATCTTCGAGTATTATATATATATATATATATATATATATATATATATATATATATATATATTGGTCATATTCCTTACATTTCTCAATACACTTACGTACAAACTCAGGAAAATTTCCCAAAAAACTAGTAAATTTATAAGTTTTCTAAGAGCTAATAAAACAGTAAGTATGAAAACAACTCCGGGTTAAATTTTCGTGAACAAATTATTTCGTGTAGAAATTATATCGTGTGTTTCAAATCGCTATACTGAAAAAGCCTATTACGCTTATTCAGTTAGGACACAGAATTGAGAATGGAATGGAAGTTCCTATTTCATCGAGTCTTAGTGACATTTAAAATGCATTTTTTGGTATCAATACGGACAGTAGTCCGTGGTCACAGATAGACTCTAAACCAGTCAGGTTTCCAAAAATATATTTCCGAATAAAATGTGTTAAAATCGCAAAAATCAAAGATCTCATTATCCAAAATGTGTGTTCTCAATGCTAAATGTATTATTTTATTTATAAAAATATAAAAATAGAGAGAAATGAATAAAATTTAAAGTTTTAGATGGAAATTCTACAAAGTTGTAAAAAATAAATTATATAAATAAATATACAAACAATTTCCATTTTATATTATATCTTAGGAATGAAGGCTATATCGTGTGGAATTATAGCAACGTTACAGCTATTTAACTTGGTAATGGGATAATTGTTTCCAAGGGAAACGTGTTCTTAGCGTTTTACGATTACAATTCAAGTAAATGCTGAATAAAGCTTAATTAAAATAGACCTCTAGTTAATTTTTTTCTCATTCCCATTTCAGCTAGCATAATATTTAGGAGCCATAACATTTTTTTTTAAATTTCAACGTTAATAATAAATATCAACCACAAAGACGTAGAAGCTTTTAATGTAGAGCGATCATCAATTTGTCAGGTTAAAACATTGAACGTCTCAATTTCTGAATAAATTAAATTGTGTAATGATTTTTACAGATATTGCAGATTAATTTGAATTTGATCTCTTATTTAAAAAAAATGTATAGAATTTATTTAAAAAAACACATCCACGCTCTATCCTGAATAGCAGGGTAGTCCAGAACCTAGTGTCAAGGCACTCCGTTCTCCAATATCAATCCGAAATATTAACAATCTTGTAATATGCTGTAAAAATCATAAAACTGTTGTTATAATAAACAATTATGTACTAATTTTAAATATTCTGCAGATGACAATCGACCTGTGCTTTCCGATAATGAAGTGGAACATCTAACTACCCTCCCTGAGGAAGAAGCTGTAGTCGCTCTCATGGGTTATCCTCGGCCTGGGGAGATAACTCGGGCACAGCTCAGGATTAAAGAGAGTAAAGAGTTTAAAGTAAGTTTTCATAAATAAATAAGTTGTACCAACGTAGACCATTAGTGTCTGACTGTAAACATAATAGGTTGTGGGTTCAATTCCCACAGGGGGGAATGATTATAAATCACCAAAAATGTATGTCAAGTTCCACCATACTCCACACAACATCTTGGGTTGAATTGAAGGCGGAGAACAGTGTGTTCTGACACTAGGTTCTCTCTACCTACCCTGCTCTATAATATATAACAATAAGACCTGAAGCTAAAAAAAAGTAGATTATATAAGTTTATTTAATTTTTCTGCCATTTGTGCGTGTTGCCATATTTAATACGATATTTTAATTATAAATCAATGATCTTATTATGCAGTGGAAAATAGCAATTAGAATTTCCAACTTTATTCAAAATTTATACTAAGTGTAGTGTTCATTAAAGTGAGCTACGATGTAAAGAATCATCAACATAAAGTACGAACTCTATAACAATCTTTTTAAATTCAAGTGCTCGAAGTGGGTCTGAATAACGAATGAAGTGTGTTTCTTTTGTTTTTTTTTCATTATTTTCTACTTTCATATAATTCTCCATAACCAAATGGCTTAACTTAATTTAGATATATTTTAAATTTTAACTATAAATTTATCAATATAATTGTAAAATTCTCCTGTAAAATAATCAGTTGCACCATTTCAGCATTGTACGCACATAATTCTTATTTTTTCAGAACACTGTAGATAAATTAGTACAAAGAGCCAACGCCTCAATTATAATTGGAACTTCGTCTTGGAAAGAACAATTTACTGAAGCTTTGACGGCGAGTTCAGGTATTTTTTTTTATGTCTCATAAAGTTTAATTTCTTGAAAAGAGTTACAAAGATTATTGGCAAAGTGCCGACTGACTATATATCTGCTATACGCAGATATTTATTTTTTATAGAAATAATTATTAGTTTAATAATTATTATTAATTATTTTAATATTTACTATTTTTAAAGTGTTATTACACACTTAGGATTAGAAAACATTTTTGAAAAAACGTATAAAATTTTGAACGCAGCGGGATTCGGACCCGCGCCTCTTGGATACCATCCAAGCGCTCTGACCGCTAAGCCATGTGGTCTACTACCAGCTGCGTCGAAATTCTTATACGTTTTGTTACAACTTATTTATGTTGTTGAGCAAGAGGCGCGGGTTTGAATCCCGCTGCGTTCAAATTTTTATACGTTTTTTAAAAAATAGTTAATTATTATTATTAGTTAGTTTAATAATTACAGTACAATGCAATACAGTAAAATGTACAATCCAAAGATATTCGAATATAGAGTCAATGCATCAAGGCAATTGTATACCATCGTAAACCACATCATCGCTTAACACCAAGAACGTTGTCGTTACACGCTATCATTTATAAAACATATTGAAACTATTTTAATACGATTAATCGCATTTATTTACTATATGAATCTTTACAGTAGTCCGTGGTCACTGGTAGAGTGGTCAATCTGTGACCACGGACTACTGTATAGTGTACAAAACGTCGGATTTTCAAAAATATATTTTCGAATACCAAAATATATGCGATTAATCCGATTAAAATAATTTTCTAATTTGTATATACATATTTATTATACTTTGCCTAATTAACAACACTTTTAATTTAAAAAAAAACATTTTCCTCGCATATTTAATTTCAAAATCGCATTTTATAAGAAATTTTAGAAAAAACCAAATGAAAACGACAAAACTGTGAAATAGAAGAGAGAATCTATTGCAAAAATTAAAAAAGGAAAAATTTTGCAAACATTCACAAAGGTTCAATCGGGGCGAGTAACGCTGATGGAAAACTAACCGCGTTTCGATTAATTTGATCTGATGTACTGTCGTGACTAAAAGTTTGTTTTTGCTTAAAAAAAAATTGTTATTTGAATCTAAAAAATACTTAACTACTGCAAAAGTTGTTTTATATTTAAACATTTTAGAAAAAACGTATAAAAATTTGAACGCAGCGGGATTCGAACCCGCGCCTCTTGGATACCGTCCAAGAGGCGCGGGTTCGAATCCCGCTGCGTTCAAATTTTTATACGTTTTTTCTAAAATGTTTTCTAATCCTAAGTGTGGAATAACACTTTAAAAATAGTAAATATGTTTTATATTTATAATATTAACTTTTAAAAAAACATAGTTTAAAATCTAAGGATTTCATATACTAGTAAGAAAAATAAGTTGTAACAAGCGAATAAGTATTTCAACGCAGCCGGATATAGAACGCATGGCTTAGCAGTCAGAGCGTTTGGATGTTGTCCAAAAGGCACGGTTTCGAATCACGACGTTCAAATTTTTATACGATTTTTAATAATGCTTTCTATTTCCAAGTGTGGAATATACTTTAAAATATATATTTTTAAACATCGTGGTACAGTGGGACATTAAAATATTGCTTGTTGAATGTACTCAGCTACGAAAATAATAAATATAAGTTATAATAATAAGTATAAAGAACATTCTATCAAATGGCAAACCCACAACCACTCGTATTTACAATCATTCTCCCACTGCGCCACAATGACTTCAATATCCAAAAACGAATTTCCTAGTTAAAACCTTTTAAATAAACACAAAAAATATCAAAATTTCCCGTTACTTTTTAGTTATTTCAGCAGTTACCCCCAAAACCGTATTACGAGGTTATAACAGACCGCCTAAGCGTTCACGCATGGCTGAGTCCATATGACGTTACATTCGGTATATTCATTCAATTTCGAAATGCTATCCATTCTCTGGGGATTATGTCCATTGGGTGTAACTGTTTTTATCGCCTCGTTGGCTTAGTGCTTATTTTATGCGTTTTTTATAAGGTATTCAGTTCATAATTTGTATGAAGTCGAGGATTATAGTTTTTGTCTTTCATTGTAAAAGTATCTTTTTATAGATTATGATACTTGACTTGGTATATACTAAATAAAAAATTAAAAATATTATTAAAGTTGTGGATAAATGTTTAAAAAATATAGTCCTCGTACAGTGTATTAATAAATACACTGTATGAAAAAAAACTTATTAAATTAAATAATACTAAATAATAATTTAGTAATATTTAATTATATTTTTTTTCATATATAATTTATGAGATATCTTGAAGAACGAGGCCATCGTGACACGTAGGACAGTGTCGGACTGCAAAGGCGATTGGTTGTGGTATCGATTCCAATTCGAGGGAATGATAATTGATTATAAATAATATTTATTATCATTTCTCCGCTCTAGTGAATCCAAACTCAGTGTTGAGTTCGCAACTCAACGCGTAGTCTCTTTTTCGGTCAACAGCAGTCAACTGTTTGTCTTGACACTAGGTTCTCTCTAGCTGCCCTAATATGCTGTAAAGCTTATAGCAGAAATATGTAATAAAGAAAATTGTTCGAACCCGCGCCTCTTGGACGGTATCCAAGAGGCGCGTGTTGGAATCCCGCTGCGTTCAAAATTTTTATACCTTTTTTTCAAAGATGTTTTCTAATCCAAAGTGTGGAATAACACTTTAAAAATAGTAAATAACGAAAATTGTATAAATTTATGAGTAATTATAACTTTTACTTTGCGACTTAAATTTATTATTGTTTAAAGTTTTAAAATTGCTAATAAAATGCTTTATGTTTAGATAACCCGGACGAACCCCCATCGTGTTCGGACTACGTCCTGCATATATTTACTTTATTCTGGAAAATTATTTTTGCCTTCGTTCCCCCAACAGGTAAAGTGTGCAATTCCATTTAGTATTTTCTTAATATTTAATATACATTTCTCATTTACTTTTAAATTTGTTTATTATCGGCGTTAAGCTCCGCTAGTGAACATAATGTCTAGAGTTCAGGTGGAAAAAGGAAAACGAAGTACCTTGACACTAGGTACTAGCTACTTTGCTATGCGGGATAAGCGTTTATAACTTTTTTTATTTTTGTTAGTATTTTGACAATTCTATATACACTTTTATAAGTTTGTAATCTTACTTCACTTTTATATAGACTTTTATTAGAAAAATAACATATTATAATTTAAAATAATGCATTATTGAGGCCGGTCGTGGCGCAGTGGGACAACGTCTGACTGGAACGTGATCGGTTGTGGGTTCGATCCCCACTCGATGGAGTGATTATATTTAAATTATTTTCACTTCTTCGCTTTGGTAAGGTGGTAAGACAAAGAGTGGCGTTGAGTTCCACCACTCAACACGCAATGTCTCAAATTCGGTGGAAAGCGAAGTACGGAGTGTCTTGATACTAGGTACTTTTTTTCTACCCTACTATGCGGTATAAAAGCGTGATAAAAGCTTAAAAAGAAAATAATAATTTAAAATGACCACAGACTACGTTAATATGTTTGAAATGGAAAAAAAATCTAATAAATCGGGTTTTGAATACTAAAATACACAATTTTAAAACTAGTTTAAATAGTTTACTATTAATAAGAAATAATATATTCCTATAAATTTATTATACGAATTTAAATAAAAAAACTCGATAAATAAAATCTTTGATTTTCGTAAAAAACTGACCATTTTTTAGCTTCACGCTTTTAATCCCGTATAGCAGGGTAGACAGTACTTAGTAGAAGTACCTAGTGTCAAGACACTCTGTATTTCACTTTCCACTGAATTAGAGACATTGAGTGGTGGAACTCAACGCCGCGCTTTACTGTTATATTGTATTATATTCGTGGAAACCATGACGCCAAGGAAGTCATTACTGCAATACTCATATTGTTTTAAATCTCACTATATATTTAAAATTATTAGTTTATACATATATTTAAAATTATTACTTCCACCACTCAACAATATCTTGATTTTGAGTGGAAGCATTGAACGGTTTGTTTTGACTCTAGTTCCTCTCTGTATGGCAATAAATGAATTAATTTGGTTAAAGTAAAAAGAATCTTAACAGATGTCTAATAAGGCTTTGTTTACAAACACAGAATGTTACAAATTAAAAATAGAAACCAATAACTAAATTTTATATTGGAAATTACTAAATATATGAGTATAGAAAAATGATAAGATCTAAGGTTTTCGTGATTTTTAAACATATTAAATGCAAATATTTTAAACGGGCATATTTTGATATTCGAAAATGCATTATTGGATACCTTGAAATTTCGAACACTTTACTGTAGTCCGTGGTCACAGGTGGACTGCTTATTTAAAATATAGAAAGATAATTACTTACCTAGCTTTCCAGTGTACATAGTGTCTAGACACTAGGTTGTCTCTGACTATCCTGCTATGCGGGACAAGACATAAACCGTCGTTTTGTTCTAGATATCGGCGGCGGATACGTCTGCTTCGTAGTGTCAATTATTTGCATCGGCCTGGTGACGGCGGTCATTGGCGATGTCGCCTCACACTTCGGCTGCACTCTTGGCATTAAGGATTCAGTTACTGCCATCATATTTGTGGCTTTGGGGACTAGTATACCTGGTATTTATTAACATGGACTTAATTTGATAGCTCAATGGCTCACCGACACTGTAAACGTGATTTGTTGTGTGTTCGATTCCCAATCGGGAGAATGATGATAATAAAAATTTATTTCAATTTCTCTGGTAAGACAAAGCGTGGCGTTGGATTCGTCAGTGCGCAATATCTCGATTTCAGGTAGAAGCAGTCAACGAAGTGTCTTGACACTAGGTTTTCTATGACTGCCTCGCTACGCGGGACAAAGCGTTAAGCTGATTTTTTATGTAAAAAATTTGCTAGTGTAACATAACGTCTCTGGAACTATTTATAATTACCTTCATATAACTATTGATTATTAAATATTTTTAAACTATTAATAGATAGGTGATGTTATTATGGAGCAATGAGCGTGATATAAAATATCATGTGATATAAAATAGCGTCGCGTCTTGCCATAAACTGCCATATTCGATGTTGTAGAATCAGTTTATACTCAACTAAATGTTGGTACTAATGTTGATATTAATTATAGAATGTCACATAGAAGTTTCTTTTCTCCATAAAGAATAAAATTGTTTTTAACTTTCTTCGGAAAAGAACAGAACAGAGATAACCAGGAATGGTATTTATTTAAAATATTTTACATTCTAATTATTTTTATTACGTCTTTTATCATCTTGATTTCCGCAAGAGCTTAATAATGTAATAATTTCCAGATACGTTTGCGAGTAAAGTAGCCGCCATCCAGGATAAGCATGCTGATGCATCAGTCGGGAACGTGACAGGCTCTAACGCGGTGAACGTGTTCCTGGGCATCGGAGTCGCGTGGACCGTCGCTGCCATAGTCCATTGGAGTAAGAATGAAAAGTTCCACGTGGAACCTGGGAAGTAAGTTTCATTGTATTTTAATTTTTTTTTTACATTTAAATTATTTTCTTTTCCTCGCTCTGGTAAAGACAAAGAGCGGCGTTGAGTTCCACCACCCAACATGCAATGCCGAATTCGGTGAAAAGCGAAGTACGGAGTGTCTTGGCACTAGGTACTTTTTGTCTACCCACCTATGCGGGATAAAAGCGTGAAGCTAAAAAAATGTTTTATTTTATTTTTCTTTTAATCAAATCAAATCAACTTCTATCTTATTTTAAAACATAATATTTGTAAGGCCATGGTGGCGGTCGGTTGTAGTATCGAGATCCACTCAAGGAAATAAATATTGTAATTATTTTCGTTTCTATGCACCGGTTAAACACAGGGCGGCGTTGAGTTTCGCCACTCAATACAATATGTATATGTATAAAAGCGAAGAACGGAGTGTTGAGGCACTGGGTTCTCTCTGACATAAAAAACTTATACGAAAAAATGTAAAGTTGACAAAATATCATAAAAATGTATTATAGAAATATTTTTTTAGCTTCGCGCTTTTATCTTGCATAGCAGAGTAGACAGGACTAAGTTAAGTTAATACTAAGTTTCAAGAACACACTCCATACTTTGCTGACCGTCAAATTTAAGTTATTGTCTGTTTAGTGGCGGAACTCAACGCCGCGCATTTACCACTTTATTTATTCTGATATTCCAAAAATTTTTTTAACAGATGATATATCTATAATAATATATATTTGTCCACAGCCTGGCTTTTAGCGTGACGATGTTTTGCTCGGAAGCAGCTCTAGCGGTATTAGTATTAGTGCTTCGTAGACGAAAATCAGTTGGCGGTGAGTTGGGGGGACCTCGCACCATCAAAATGGTGACCTCAATGTTCTTCTTCTCTTTATGGCTGACATATCTCACGATGTCCACTTTGGAAGCTTATGGGTATATTAAAGGATTTTAAACGTTCTTAAGCTAACTATGACCGCTTCATTCGGATCGGCTTTCCAAATTCATATAACTAGCTTCACTATCAAAATAGATTAGTTTAAACAAAACTTTTAAAATATTTCAACTCTAAAGCTTTTCTTATTATACTGTTAGTAATGGAATGGAGCGGTTGTTGATACTATTTTTTTTATTAAAACTCAAACGTTTAAAGTTTCCATAGTAACGTTTACATTCAGTTGAGGCGGTGTGCTCAAATGTACAGGATTAGATGTCCGTCGTATTTACCTTCCTTAGATGTTTCTCTTTCAGATTTCTTGTATCGTATATTGTAGCCTTGACGGCTGTGGTAAAGGTCTAAGTAGGTAACAAAAGAAATCTATAATAATATAAATATATATATAAATGTATTAAGAAATTATTGGAGTGGTAGTCCAGATAGAAAATATTTATAAGATTTAAAATTTTACTAGTGATGTACTTTTTTATAAGTATATTTTTTTTATATAAAAGAAATCAGTATTATTTTGACACTGTGGTGGAAACTGTTTGTTTATTTCTATATATCTAATTACTTTTAAATTTAAAAAAAAGAACAAATTTTTCGTAAAAAAAATAATTGTTAATAGAGTACATCACTAGCAAAATGTTTTCCGAATACGGGCTACATTTTAACTGAGATATATTTGTGTCGTGTGTTCTGAAGTAAAATAGAAGCTTAAATATATTGTTTGTTACATGTAAAATACACTTGAAGTACATATTAATGTAAAATTAATAAATACATAAATATGTCGAAAATAATAATGGAAAGGAGAAAACAGTGATATATCACTACATCTGACTGACTGACTGACTCATAAACAGCATTAAAGTAACTTAACAATAAAATAAAAGGTACTTTAAAAATTGAGGCCGGTCGTGGCACAGTGGGACAGCGTCGCGATCGGCTATAGATTTGAATCTCAATCTCTCCCCTTCTTCGCTCTAGTAAGACAAAGTGCAGCGTTGATTTCGGCCATTCAATACTCAATGTCTCAAATTAAGTGGAAAACGGAGAACAGAGTGTGACACTAGGCACTTCCTGTCTACCTCGAAATAAAAGCGTGAAGCTAAAAACCTTATATTCCTATATATAAAAAAATATCATATTAAAATATTATATCTATTTTCAAATAGCTATTCTATTTACTTAACGAGTTGGTCTTAGAAAAATAGTCAGTGTTTTATAACTATAACAAGAATGTCATTAAAAATCAGCTACATTTTTACAAGAAAATGTGTACTTCAAATGTTTATAAATAGAATATTTTATAATTAACTGAGCCATTATAGGTGATAATGACAGCTTATCGATAGATTTAATTAAAGTGACGTCACTACGAGTATATTTGTTATATATTAATATATTAGTGTTGTATATACGCGTATCGAACAATGGGTGTATGCTAATTTTTTTCTATATATTAAGATATATGTATGTATGTGTAGTAGAATCCTAATATTAATTCTATTTTTTTTTAATCTATAATCTAATTTTTTTCCTCTACATACCCACACTATTATGGCTCCTTATATAAAAAAATTACAGATTTTTCTTAGAAATTCATTCGAATCATCGTATTTTTTAAATATATAAGTAGCATATTTTTACTATGAATAATACCTATTTATTTAGACATCATCATTTATATAGCTGTTTAAGCTATCAAAGAAAAGATTATACGCTTTAACATACATAGAATATTGATAATAAGACACTATAGAAGAGTCGTGTTAGAATGCACATAGTTCTAACATTACATTGTTTTACTTATATGCTAATAATTTATTAATATACTAATAATTTATCAAATTTTATGCCACTTTTCCTCGCTTCTTAATCTATGGTAAAAAAATTTAGACACAAAAATACATAGCGCGTGTTATAATTAGAATAAAAAACAACGAAATATTTAAAAAAAATACACACAAATAATATGATACACAAATGTTATTAACATTCATTTGTTCAAAGAATACCATTCATTTTTCGAAAAATATGCGTTTCTATTTTTATCTTTACCGTGTTTTTGATTGTTTTTCACAGTTTTCTATCTCTGGACCAATCTTCGTTTCGAATTTATTTATATTAGAATATTTTGTAATCTATCTCTTTCTATCTTCTTAGATTTTCTAAACGTATTTATCTGTAGTTCTTTGCTATCTCTTTCTAAATTTATTATATAATAATATAAAAAAATTGTAGAGCTATTCTATAATAATCAAAATTTTAAAGAAAAAAACTCAAATTCTCAAAATATAACAAAATTATGGTCATAATCATTAATTCTGTAAAGTATAAAATATACTTATTTCTTTTCTATCACAAACTATCGTTTAACAACAAATAAATGTTTTATTACATATTTTCTGGTATGACTTTACAGAATATTTTATGGTAAGTATTATATTTAAATTTCCTTACAAATGCCATACATACATATTTCATTTGCCATTTAATTTATTGAGTTGAAAACGCCGTCCGCTTAAACAAGTATATGAAATATACGTTTATATATGTGTTAATAAATTAATTTATTCATACATCGAATTATGAAATAAGCAAAATTTATAATATTTTTATTAATTAAAAAAAGCTCTTGAAACAATTTCACAGTCAACCGATTTAATATTTTTACTCTAGTTTTATGATTTTTCTATGAATTGTCATTGAGATATCAAAAGGCTACAAGATCTCAACTACGATATGACATCTCACAAAAAACTTGTAAAGAAACTTCTTAAAATTAAAGTAAACCTACAAAACAAACTGTATTTATTTTCCTTTTTATTATATTTTTACTATTTCTTATTAACTTAAAAGAAACATATTGTTATTTTTAGCTTATATAAACAATGAATGAAAATAATTAAAAATGAATTTAATTGACATTAAAATTGATATTGTCTTAAGAATTATTCTTTTAAATAAATCTATAATTAATTTGAAGTAGCAAAATATGTTACTACATCTCACAATTTATAATTAAAATTAATCACACTTAACAATTTTCTTTTAAAACTTAAAGGAATGTTAGTAATGTTGAAGATATTACTGAAAATTTTCCATATATTAAGCAGCATTAGTCTACCGTTGAATTAAATCAGACTACGACCACTCAGGTCGTAGACTCGATCGAGGGCTCCAGACTACTGTTGTTGCCTTTGTTGTATCTTTAATAACATATTCACAACAATATTATGTTGAAACATTATTATATTTAAAAATATTATTGTTATTATTATTAGTTTTACAAAAAATGCGTTAATTTTTTCTGCAAATTAACATTCTTTATGTTAAACCATGTAAACAATAAATAACCATAACAATAACCGAACACCAAATAGAGTACTGTGAAATATGCACCGAAAATAAATTATAATGCATACAATTAGTAAATAAATATATTTCTTAATAATATTAAAAATATTATATTATATTATATTCTATACATTTTCCTATTCCTAGTAGTTTTATCTCTTAGAAATAAAATTCAGATTCCTCTTAGACTTTCCAGTTTGTGTTGTATAGATTTTTTTCCAGATAACATTTTTTATTTAATATGCCATTGCGAGTCCATAGCTTTTTGGTCAATGAATTGAATCTACAGAAGTGACATTGAAGAAATCTATTAAAAAAGTTGAGATATTTACAAAAATATATTTTCGTTTCGTCGCAATGGTTAGATAAAGTGCAGCGTTGAGTTCCGCTGACATGTACAACAGAGTCTATAAGATGTACACAATATTCTCCACATAATAACAGTTAAACTAAAAATATATATTAACACGAATAAATTGGATAAAATAATTTTCAATATTATTTGATAAAACTATATATTTAATAAACTTATATATAAAAAGATGTTATCTGGAAATATAAATATATGTAATAAATGGCTTGATGTCTTGTAAACTTAACCTCGATATCGTATGTATGTATGTAAAAGAACAGCACGCCAATGAAACGTTAGAGTTATTTTGATAATTATTATTGTTATATAAATTAAAGTGTTTGTTAAGTACTTATTAGTGGTGTTTTATTTTACCTCAAAATTTACATTTCTTATGGCACTACGAATAAAAGTTATCCAAGTCAAAAATCATAAAAACGGTTTTATTAGCTTTTGGTGGTGAAGATCTTTTAAGTTAGGCCCCTTTCGCTTTAAATTGATACAATTAATTGAATAAACAATAATATAAATTATTTAAAAAAAAATAAGATGGTGGGTTCGATTCCCAGTTGGGAAAATCATTATATTTGAAATATTTTTAACTTCCTAGCTCTTTTAAGATAAAGTGCGGCGTTGAGTTGTCAGTCATCATGCAATATCTCGATTTTGGCCGAAACAGAGTACGAAGTGTCTTGACACTAGGTATACTGTTTACCCTGTTATGCAGGAGGTGAAGTTAAAAAAATTAAATTGAAAACATAGTGAAACTGAAATATAGGTCTTATTGTATCTCTTTTCATGTGTGGAATCCGTGAAGAAAATATTTTAAATGTCCTATAAATTTGAAAAGTACCAATATGTAAATATATCTTAACTTATTTTACTATTTTCAATTTTTTTTAATGAATGAGTAGTAGAACGCATGGCTTAAGAGTCAGAGCGTTTTTTTTAAAATACGTAAACTTAATTAACCTTAAGATAATTAAAGAAAAAGTCAAAAAGCATCATCTGGACTTACTTTCAAGTAACCATTCATCAAGTTACAAAAGTGTATGTTTATTTTACCGTTTATTTTATTCTATCAATTACTGTTTATTTTATCAATTTAATGTAATTCTAAAACACAATTAATATATATATATATATATATACCTGTAATTGAAACTGTGCCAAATTCAAACTCAAACTCGCCTGTCTGCTTAATTTTCGTAAGAAGGGATTCAAAATTCCTTACTCACTTTATAATATAATGATATAAAGAATAAAGACCAAGTATCTGTAGACTCACGGTGTATTTAAACAAAAATGTCCCACATTTCTATTACAATCTGCAATACACGAAGTAACTTGTGACTAAACACTCTGTACTCCACTTTCCGCCGAATTCGAGGCATTTCACGTAGAATCACACTCAACGCCGCGCTTTATCTTGCCAAAGTGATGACGTGATAATAATTTAATTACCATCCAAATGGGAATCAAACTCACTACGATCGCGCTTTCAGTTAAACGCTATCCTGCACCACCATTGGCCTTTACGACCCTTTTGTGAAATCAACAAACAAAATTCATATATTTAGCCAAAAATATGAATATTTTTAGCTTATTTCAAAGAAATTTTTTGTAAATTTAGTAAAATCATTATATAGGAAATCATAAATCAACATGCGTACCCTAATGTTACACAAGGGTGTGATATAGGGCAATATATGGGAAATTCATTCGTATACAATTCTCTTGAAATTACGCATTAAGTACTTCAAGTGAGTTATTGTGGTATTTAATATTAAAATTATAATTTATATAATAACATAATGACCAGCATGGCGCAGTGGGATAGGGTCCGACTGTAAACACGATTGGATGCAGGTTCGATTTCCACTCGATACAATGCTTATATTTACGTTATTTTCATTTTCCAACACTGGTAATACAAAGCGTGGCATTGAGTTCCACCACACAACACATAAAGACTTAAGCGTAGAGTATAATTTTATGACGTTAATATTTTTTACCTGTTCTTAAAATTGTAAAAGTAAATATGAAAAAATGACAAAATGTACACAAATATAGTAAATTATAAACAAAGTAAGGATATTTCTGTAATAAATTCCTGCAGAATTCAAATGCGAGTTGTGAATCAACAGCAAGATGGAACATCGGTCTCGAAGCGGCGCCTCTGCAAATACTCATCAACCAACGGGATGTACACATTATAGGAATAGCGATTTATATAAAAAAAAATAATTACTACATATTACAGTACTAGTATAAAAAATATATTTTTAAATGAGATTATTATACTATAAGCCGATTACTAATTCATTTATTGAATCCTACACACTGATCCTTGGCCATAGTTGTGTTATACATTAGTTTTTTTATAAATATGTTTCGAATATCAAAATAAATGTGATCAACTGGTAATCTCGAATAAAAATATAAAAAATCTCGTTTAAATACTTTTAATTTTTTAAATTGAATATCAATAGAGAAGATTAAATCGCCAATGTGGCTTAGTGTTTGCCTGTAGACGCGATAGTTATGAATTCAATGCCATTTATCAGAATGCGTATTTCAAAAATCTACCCACCTTTCTATCTATATATTCTATTCATATTTGGTGAGACAAAGTGCGATGTTTATTTCCGCCAGTAGACGGAAAATGGAAAATTTAATATAGAAAAAAAAAACAACGTGATTTAATTTCCGCTTTAGCTTGTACCTTAAGTAGCGCTCTAAAACCAAACCTGTGCTCTCTTGCCGTAAGTTTGCGGCTTCTTCTCAGCAGTTTGTTACAAATCGCATCATATAAAATGTACCTTCTAGCGTTATTTATTATAGAATTTGTTCTGTACTAAATCTTTTTGGGACCAAGTTTTAGTGTTTCCGCCGTTTTAGTCGGTCAGGCATTTTTTTTGTATAACAGAGAAAATTGTAAAGTGCCTTGATTTATCACTACCCTACAAATATATATTTTTAATTATATGAAATAAGCGCTAATAAGTTATTTATTTCTTTTTCCATTTTTTTTTTATTTTCGACTAGATAAGCCTGTGTGGAATTCAATATATTTCAATCTTTATTTTATAATTCTAAAATAATATTATACTAAGTTACTTTTTGTTATATCAGTTATCTGCTGGTGAAAGTCCCCTCAAAATCAGACTAGCCGTTTCAAAAGAGCATTCGGTAAAGATTAACTCCGGGGCAACCTTACTTTTGTACATTGTGTACCGGGTATACATAATTGTACGTATGCATTTTGTAAAAAGCGGTTATTTTAATATTACAAATATTTTTTTTATATTCCATACAGATAATGTTTTTTACTTACTTTAATACAGCTTTAATACTTTAATACAGCTCTAAGGTTTTCTTAAAAGGTTTTAATAATAGTCAGTTGACGAGAATGAGAAGAACATATTCGTCATTATTTTAGTATTTGAAGGAAGGTGTCTAGTACAAATAAAACACAAAATTTTCATACAAATCCCAACGTAATATCGTAATATGATCATATAATGCATATTTTAAATGAATTAATTGTGTATATTTTGGTAGGCGAAAATATATTTTTGAAAACCTGACGTTTATACTTTACAGTACCTACCTACCTGTAACCAAGGACTACTGTAAAGTGTTCGAAACGTCCGATTTCCTATTTATACGCGATTTATACGTGATTAATCGAATCAGAATAATTACATTTAAAATGTGTAAATGTCGCAAAAATCAAAGATCTTATTATTTTATATCATATTGGCAAATCTATAAGCGGAACTATTGCAAAGTGATTTCAAGAAATACGTCCCAACTTCGGTTAACCAGAGGAAAATCTTTGTACATTGTAAACGTACGTAGATGCTTAGCTATTTGAATTTACTTTTATTACAATAGTAGCATTTTAGGGGATATACTTTAATAGTAACGTATGTTAAAAATCGGTGTCTTTTTAGTTACTTCATTCTTTCACGGTGATAATGAGTTCATATCCTAGATAGGAGTAAAATATATTTTAAATTATATATCTTTGACAAAATGCTATACTGTATTTTGTCAATAAATTGGCAGTATCACATTTAGTCAAAGATAACCTAGTGTCAAGACACTCCATCATAATTTTGAATTCCAGACAATGCGTTATCAAAAAAAGGAACTCAACACTTCACTTTGTCTCACCAGACTCTGTTTTTCCATAGAGAACTTAGTGTCAGGACACTCCATTCTCAATTTGAATTCTAGATATTGCGTTGTTAAAAAGTGGAACTCAACGCTGCATTTCATCTCACCAGACTGTTATATCATGAAAATCTAAGGCTACGTTTTTAAAAGGGATCTTTTACATTTTTTGTCATAATAAATTTTAAGCCACATTCATAATGCTTTCGCTAAGCTGCAATTCTTCTTAGGGCGAAGCCGTTATCTGTTCAGGTCACTGCTTGTTGGTTTCCATATAAATTTCATTTAGGTAGAAAAATTTATACGTCTACCTTCCTTTGTTGACATTTTTAATGAAAGGAAAAAATCGAATCTACCTGTATATAAATTTAACTAGACATTAGATTTTAAATAATTCATCTATTATATAAGCTATTCATTGTGATGCAATGGATTTGTTGTAGGTTCGATTCCCGCTCAGGGGAATGATTACATTAAAAATATTTTCATTTCTCCGCTCTGGTAACATAAAGTGCGGCGTTCAGTTACGAATTCTTAATACGAGATTTTTTCTGATTACCATGCTACGCGAGATAATGTGTGAAGCTGTAAAGAACAAAATCTTATAAATATTTCGATTTCTTTAGTAAACTTTATAATAAAAATAAGATAAAGCAAAGAAATCTTAATTTTCTTTTAATATTGTGAATAATAAAAATATTTTAAGTAGATACAGATCAATCTATTACCGTATAGTTCAATCTATTTAGATATTCTAATGTAAGAATAAAGAGTTTTCTTAGAAGGTTTTAATTTAATAAAAAAACATTAACGTTTTGAATAATATGTTCTAGTTTTAATATTTACTATTTTTAAAGTGTTATTCCACACTTAGGACGTTTTTTCTAAAATGTTCTAGTTCTTTTTAAATTTAAAAAAGCTTTTCAAAACATTTTCCGTTGCCTGCTTTCCATTCAAAATCTATATATTATGCAAATGTAATCTTTCCTTCATCTAGGAACTGAACCCACAACACTAGTCAAATAATAATATTATTACTGCTTCCTTTTTCAGTTTAAATTATACAAACAGCTGGTTATGACAAAAATTAAGAATAAAATACAAACAAAACAATATAAAACATTACTAGATTGTTTAAAATAAACAAGACCTTGGTGTCGCAGTAAAACATTGTTTGGCTGTAAACGTTTGGTTGCGGGTTCGATTCCTTATGAGTGGAATGATTTTATATAAAATATTTTTGCTTATTTTCACTTTGAATTTAAACTTAATTTATTTTAAATCTCTTGTAAAGCGCAGCGTTTAGTTTCATTTTTCAACACGCAATGTGTCGATTTCGGGCGGAAGGTATACAACGGAGTGTCTAGACACTAGGTTGCTTCTGACTACTGTAATTTAGTAGGCAATAAGTTGATTTATTTAACCACAAACAGTTTTCACAATATAATTCTTAATATTAAGCTAGCCACAATATCGTACAATATTTTCTGGAAGCCACCGTCGACGTACTAAGAAACCTGTATAGGGCATACAGCACCAATCCCTTAGATGTATTATAATAATACTATATCTAAATTAAATAGTGCAAAATTATACTTATTATGCGGGAAGAGTGAATGTAAATAATAATAGATATAATATTATGAAGATCTATTACATATTTAAACTGTACGCTTATGCGAGTGTTACCTTCGCGGAACGAGCTGTCGTCAACATGATAAATCGTTCGGTGTTTGTTTTGAAAAACTTCAACATTTGATTTATCGCTTTTAGATTACTGTTTATCAATTATTTAGAGGGTCATCTTTGTTTGTTTATTAGTTCAAATTGGGAATTTTAATCGGTTTATTTGTATAGAAAGTTGTAGGGTTAATATTGAATTATAAAATTTAATAAAAATCGTTATATCTTTATACGTTAAGTGCAATACGTTGAGTGCAAGGAGTCTTGTCTCGCAGAAAAGGCGATATAATTTAGAACTCTAATTTTTGACGGTAGCGTTTGCCACTTCCGTTCTCTCTGACTACCTCGCAAGTGATAAATCGTGAATCTAAAAGAATATTATAAAATATGCAAGAAATTTTAATATAAGTTTCAAACTTGTGAACGAATTTCATACAAAGTAAGTAAGTTAAACTTAGTAATTTTTATAAGTCTAGAATTAAGTAAAATAATAATAATAGAGTAATTACACATAATAATATGTGTTTTACACATAATAATACGTACACTTTTGAATGAAGTGTGTTTTACACACATTGTTGATTGTTTTGAGGCAAGGCGTATTTAAAGCGTTCATAGCGGTTACACTACTAACCAACATTGCCCAGTGATACCTATATAATCTGACGACGATATATCGCCATTTTTAGAATACACAAGTAAATATATATCAAAATAATAATAATTACGTCAGGATTAGGAAAATAGGAAGCATTCATCGAATATCCACGAGTAAAAAGAGAACGCTGTGGCTTTAATCATCGACTTATATAAGTATTGAACAAAGGAAGGCGAATCGTAGATAAAAAGCAAAGGCAGGTTTTCAAATAATATTATTATTCAAATGGCTTCATAAACACTTACATACATCCATACTTACATACATACGTACACACATACATACATACGTACACACATACATATACATACATATAAACATATACATAGACATGTGTCTATACACATACATACATACATTCTGGGTATGTATATACATACATACAATCTGGCAAATAGAAAAAAATGCAATAGATTTATACATATAAAAAAATTGCAAAAAATTGCATATAAAAAAATCTTTTAGCTTAAAAGTTTGTAATGTTATAATTAATATACAATCTCACCTGTTTATAAATAGGTTACATTGACACCGTATAACGCTTATATCTTTTTTATATAGAAAAAAGAGGCAAATTTGCAGAAGGGCAACCTGATGGTATCTGGTAATCTTTGTCCATGGACATCTGCAAAATTATAGTTGAAGATGCGTCGCTGACCTTGGAATGGAAGTGAAAGGAGATGAGGGAACAGATGGGTGGGAATAGGGAGAGCTGGCTTGCATGACATGATAGTGGTCGTAAGCCAATCAAAGGACTAACTTCCTACCACCAAATTGCTTGGATACTTGTCTGTTACGAGAGGCTACCTAACTATGGAGGGGAATTGAATTATGCCCCGTTCAGTTACAGGCAATACATCATCTTCTGAAAGCGCTTTCCTAAGCTATATATTTGCCCAACGCTTTGATTTCAGACGAAAAAAGGAATACTAGCAGTGTCTTAACGTTATTTTTTTCTTCACGTTTGCACTCTAACTACACTACTGAGCTAAAGGAAAAGTCAATTTAAAAAAGAAAGAAAATACATACAGAAAATAACTAAGAAAAATATGATTAAAAAGTTACTGGTACAAGTAAAATAAATTATCAGATCCACTCTACTCCGATGCTGGAAGAACACCACTGCTACGGCTTTGAAGTTTTAATCTTATTTCAGACTAAACTTTCTTTAACCCTCTTTCAGTGTATTTTAAGATTTTTCTTCAAGTTAAACTGTTTCCAGTTAAAAGCTTCTTTATCTATCTCATCGTGTGAATTGTTCCTTATTTTTGTTTTATTATATTACAGGGTGTAATATCGAATTTTCAGGTACAATATTTATATAAATAAATCGCAGTGTAAATCTTTTAAGTAGAAAGAAAGAATTTAAAGAAATTAATCTAAAACGGATTAATTGCATATGTTTTGTTGGTCCGATTGGTGGTTGTAGGTTCCATTCCCACAATGGGGGAACGATTATATTGATTTAAGTCCCTTTCCTAATCTCCAATCCATCTCCAATTCAGTGGAAAGCGTAATACGAAGTATTTTGACACTAGGTACTTCCTATCTACCCTGCTATGTGGAATAGAAACGCGGAGCTAAGAAAAAAACTTATATTTTCTTATATTTATTAATTCGCCTTAGTAAGAGTTAATTAATTCATGATAACGCAGTATCTTTACGGATACATTGTTTACCATCCATCCATCATTTATAACAGCATGCTTGTCTTATCACATGCCATTATATTGTATACTAGATGCACACTCGACTCCGTTCGTGTTTCATTTTACTTATATCTGATTTTTTTTTAACTTCAAGCTTATATCCCGCATAACAGGGTAAACAGGAAGTAATCACTCCGGACTGCACTTTCCTTCGAATTACGAAATCAATTTCGCGCTTTTTCTTACCAGAGCAGAGGAATTATAATAACTTCAATATAATAATTTTCCCAAGAGTGGATCGAACCCACTACCGATCGCGTTTACAATCAGACGCTGCCCCACACTTCCCCACGAACGGCCTTATATATATGTGTTGTTTTGTATATAAACAAACTAGTTTTTTTATTATATAGAATTATTATAAAGTAAAACATCCGTAATTAGAGTCAGTTATTTCATAGTGATCTATACGAATATTATTAATCTGAAAGTAACTGTCTGTCTGTTTGAATGTCTCGTCACGGCCAAACTTCTGTACTCATTATAATGAAATTCCACATAGAGATACTTGAGGTTTTTGTATGTACATATGCTACTTTTTTCTCCTATTTTTAATTTTTTTTTCAGGAATTTCATTCGTTCACCTTTGGTTAATTATTAATAAAAAACAGCTTCATGCTTCAGCAGGTTAATCAGAGACAGCCCAATCTCAAGACACATAGTTGACGGCTTTCCACATAAAATCGAGACAATTTTTATTTAAATATCCGATCTTTTATAATCATAAGTATTTTTTTTAAACATTTATAATCATAGTGGGTAGATTATTTTTGCTACTTTACCTTACCTCTTTAATCGACAGGGCGGTGATTCGTACTGAACACTACCTCGTTCAAGCTCTAGCCTTTAAGTGCTCACAATATAAAAAAATAGTTCTTTTTAAGCAGTTTTCTGTATTTATACATCACTTAAAAAATAACAGACGGACACAAGCTCTACTTAAAGGTATATCTTGTTTCTTTTACTTTGCTTCACACTTTTTCAATCAATCCTAAGTGTCAAAACACTCCACACTCCATTTACCCCCGAGTTTGAGATATTGCATATTGAGTGGCGGAACTCAATCAACTTCAATCGAGTTGTCTTACCAGAGCGAAGAAATGAAAAATAGACATTCCCCAAAGTGGGCATCGAGTTAAAGCGAAAAACTATTTTTTCATATAAATTATTACTGTACTTTAGAAGTTTAGATATCCAGATATATACCAGCAATTACTAACATATCTTTTTTGTTTCACTTACTGTAATTTCTTCAAATACGCCGGAAATGTAAAAGGAAACTTTAAATTATTTCACTCAGTTTCATACATAAATTTGCTTCCTGAAGCATATTGTGTAAAAAGTGTAAATTATATTGTAGCATTGAGCCATGGTTTCCAAATTGTTTTACATAACTCAGCCTTTTACAACTGCAATTACTTTAGATTCTATGAGTAACTCGAAGAAAGTTTGAACTGAAGTTTGGGTAGTTTTAAGTTATTTATTTGTTAATATTTCATTTCATAAAGGAGGCGATATTTCTGGGTTCAAATCTTAATTATAATTTCATCTATTTTAGAAGATATTCAAGAAGGGATTGAGAAAATAAGTCATCTAAATATATAACTAGAATAATAAATTAAAATATTATAATACAAGATAATAAAACAACACACAATATTTTATGATAAATTAACATTTCTTTGTTCCGGCAAGAGAATGGATGATGTTTAGATTCGCCTCTCACCTCGTATTGTTGTAAATTCCAGAGAAAAGTGGATAGTGGAAGTGTCTTGACACTAGTGTCAAGTGTCAAGACACTTCTTTGTATACTTTTCGCCGGAATGAAGAACCTAGGTTCTCTTTAACAACCCAGCCATGTGGGATAAAGCGTTCATTCACGAAGCGACAACTTCCTATTAAATTTATGGCGTTAACGGAAGATGTTGACTAAGTACTTGCTAACAACGATCACGTTATAAACTTTCTACATATTTTTTTATATTTGTTGTTTTTACTAGGGTTTTATGTCATACATACATAGAGCCAGAACATAAAGATAATAACAATTTTCTAGATCAAGTTCTCAAGCATAGTCATCTGGATAAGATCAGCTTAATTAGATAAAACAACGCTTCAAGTAACATGAAATATTTAGTACAGAATTTAGTAAATAGAGACTGTAATTGTTCTAGGAATAAATTTTTAATTAGTCTAGACTTACAAAAGAACTAGATTTTTTATATATGACTTTCAAGTATTATTTTGAGTGAGTTTTTTTTATAAGATGAGGAGGCAACTGAGCAGAAGAAGCCACCTGGTAGTAGTTGGTCACCTTCGCTCATGGATGTCCACATTAGACTTACATAAGAGTTGTAGATGTGTTGCCGGCCTTATGGAAATGAAAGGAGACGAGGGAAAGGATGGGTGGAAATAGGGAAATCTGGCTTACATGACATCGAACCGGATCGTTTTTATCATGACAGTGGTCGCGAGCCAGTGGTCTGTAAACCTCCAAATTACTGGGACTCGCCTCTTACAGGACGCTACCAAGCAGCGTGGGGAATTGTAGTCTACACCGGCCCTTATATATTACCTTTCAATTAACCAAAATATTACCTTTCCTTAGTGTAAATTCACACTAAGGAAATATTTTATATCATTGTTGTTAGCATCTCTATATTTTAGAAAGATTTTTAATTTCAGCTTTTGGCAAAATTATGCTCAACTAGCATGTCTAAAACTTATAGAATAAAGAATGAGTAAGAAAACAAAAAAGTAGCTTCAAGCTATATATCTCGAAAATCAAGTGGTTGAATACAATCTAGTGGCCAGGCACTCCACTCACTGCTAGCCGCCCTAAACCTTTCACCAACCAAGGCCTTCTTATTATGTATTTCCTAAAATAAAATCCAAAAAATATATTTTGAAACTTCAAATTTTCGCGTACAAAAATGTATTTTTGTACAATAAAGTCTTGATTACAAGAATAGCGTCAGCAGGTATTATGTTAATTAGTTACAAAATCCAAAGTTAATTTTCAAAGTCTCGTTAATAATCGAGAAAGTTTTGGGCGTAATTAAGAACCACATTTCACCGCTCTCGGCTTGAAACATTTAAGTCTTAAATCTTAAAAAAACTGTTACGGATATATATATATATATATATATATAGCTACGTTATATACCAAAGTAAAATAATTTAGGTTCGAGCTTTATCCCTTGCGGGTTAGTCAAAGACAAATGATCGACAAATTCTACGGTCCCTGCATACCTCTTTCGCCTTTTCCACAATCATAATCCTCTTCATACATGGGCTTCGGGGTATCCTCATGCTTTTTACATGACCCTCCTCCACTATGTTCGATACTGTGTTTTCCAAAGTCAACCGAGGTCTCCCCAACCTCTTTTACCACTCACCTTTGCTTCATAAATCTTTCTTAACATTCTTTTATCACTCATTCGCTCAACGTGCCCAAACCACCTGAACACGTTTGCGCTAACGTTTCAACCAACTTGCTTGCGCCTGACATTCTGTGTATCTCCTCGTTGCATAAACGGTCAGCTAAACTGACTCCGCATATCCGACGAAGAGATCTCATCTTTCTTTCATTCTTCTTTCGTTGCCGTATAACAACGTCGGTATCAGTACTGCATTGTGAACGGCAACACGTGCAGGTACGCTGACGTCTCGCCGTCACATTAATGCAGTAAGAGCACCGTTACCGGTAGCAATACACACTTTCCACATCCATTTCGTATCTTCCATCTCTCTACTAAACAAACTTCCTAGATATACCACCTCATTCACTTGTTCTAATATCTATATATATATATATATATATATATATATATATATATATATATATATATATATATATATATATATCTATATCTATATCTATATATAAAATATAACCCAACTAGAATAACTTAACACACTTTTATTAGCTTTATCTATAAGAAAATCGTCCAAAATGTTTTTTCTAATATTGCAATTAAATTCGTATTCGATGATTATACGTAGTTTGGCTAAATGGCGCAGTATTGGACTGTAAATGACACTGGGTGTGGATTTCGATTCCCATAGAGGGATATTTAAAATATTCGCAATTTTCCGCTCTGACAATACAAAGTGCGAAGTTGAGTTCCATAACCTAACATGCAATTACTAGATACTGGGCAAATAGGTTCACTCTGGCTACGCTGTTACGCAGGATAAGGCATGGAAGGTATTTTCTAATACCAAGCTAAATGTTATCGATATAGTTACATTAGATGCTCAATTATGGGGGGCCCATACACTTTTTTTCGTTTAACATTTTCATCCCGCTTAGTAGAAAATTAATAAATAAGATAAAGGATAAAAAAGCATATAACTTTAAACACGATCGTTAGTGGGTTCAATTCCTACTCAAGAGAGTGATTATATTTAAAATTATTTTCACTTCCTCGCACTGGTAAGACAAAATGTGGCGTTGAGTTTTACCACTCAACACGTAATGTCTTGAATTCGGTGGAAAGCAAAATACCGAGTGTAATGACACTAAGTACTTTCCGTCTAACCTGCTATGCGGGATAAAAAAGCGTGAAGATATAAAAATAACAATTCTATAGTTTTAATTATTTTTAAGCAACGAAACCCTAAAACGGGACGTCGATATACCAATAGCAATAAATCCCATACCCTCTAAGCTCTTAGTAAGAGCTCTTGAATCATTTATTTATTAGAAAAACAGAAAAATACCACTTTTATTCCCACCGAATACTGTACACTGTGAGGAGAGTATTGCACGCAATTACGTGATTGCCTTCCAAAGCGTTGTATGGAACATCTCATGTTTATTTACTAAAGTCTGTACAGTGCACTCTCTTGACTATATTTACTTTTCTATCTCCTAGATAGAGATTTTGTATGACTTTTCAATTTTTATTTTATTTATAATTTTAATTATTGTATAAGGAAAATTTAACATCTATCGTAATTTTTATGAGGCTTTAATTATAATTAGAAATAATAATTTTCATAAATACGCAAATATTGGCAAAGCGCGGCGTTGAGTAACACGTAGTATCTACATTTATCTAGCACGTGGAATGTCTTGACATGGCCAAAGTCAAAGTCAAATAATTTTATTCAAATAAAAAAGTTTTATGCCTCGTGTAACTTTTTTTCATGCATGCCTTAGACCTAAGAAGAATCGGTGCAAGATACTCAATAGAGCTTTTCGTTTTTTTTTAAAAGGCCATAAATTTACAAATTAATATTTTTTGTGAGTTACAATGATACCTATAAAATAGACTGGAGCGAGCATTTCATTGCCAAGGCGTGTTATCATTTAGGAAATTATTAATATGGTTTTAACCTTTAGCACACAAATGTCTTTTCATAATATAAAAACTTATAATATAATATAGAACAATCTAAAACGTATTATATTACTGTCAAAACATATAGACAGTCCCGAGAAAGGCGATACTAGGCGATCCTACTAGGTTATTTGTATAATACATTTTATAATATATATATATATATATATATATATATATATATATATATATATATATATATATATATGTATAATTCTATGTAAATAGACATTGAGTAACTTGTACTTAATAAAAACAATTTTACGTTATTAAAATGACAAATTGCACGCGATCGGTTGTGACCACGATTGCCATTTGGGGGAAAGATTAAAATTTAATTATTTCATTTATCACACTCTCGTTAGATAAACCGTGGCGTTGAGTTACGCCTCTAAACACGCAATGTCTCGTATTCAGCGCAAAGCAGAATACGGAGTGTCTTGACACTAAGTACTTCCTATCTACGATAAATTTACTTGCTTATTCATATTTTCTTTATTGCAAACATTTTATGCACAGAAGGCAAGTGGCAGAACTCAACGCTGTGCATGATAAGATATGCATATATTTACATCGTTATTTCTGACACAATTTACCTGAAAGATTGTGAGTAAAAATAATAATTTAAAAAATAAAACAGAGTGTATAAGAACTAATTTTAAATAGGCCAATTTCTTAGCCAAGAATCAGTGTAACGGTAAATTGCAATTCATAAGGGAGTACAGAACGCGGTATAACGACTGCCGACATGATTTATACTGCTTCTTTGTTCTGCTGAATTTACACTTTTTATTACTATTTAAAAGCTTTAAAGCGTTATTTTCGCAGAATTAGATTTAAGAATCAAGAAAAAGAAGAGAGGTAGAGAGTGATCTGGATTGACCTTTCAAAACATAGTATCTATGATACTGGAAGGCCACGTTAAAGGACCTCTCGAAAGTCACATAAGAGGTTAACGATTGGGTCGAGACGGGAGACCGTAGCGTTATACGCTCCGTCTTCTCTGACTATCCCGCCAGGGATAAAGCGTGAAAATATATAAGAATTTCCAGGTACTCTGAATATAAGCTGATAGTCTAAATTGATAGAGCGCTTAGACGTTTATAGACAGGGTCGAATCCGGTCACGTTCACATTTTTGTACGTTTTTAGCTACTATTCCACCGAATTCAAGATATTGGGTATTGAGTGGCGGAACTCAACGCCTCGCTTTGTCTTACCAGAGCGAGAAAATGAAAATAATTTTAAATATAATCACTCCTCCGAATCGAAATTGAACCCACAACCAATCGTATCTACAGTCGCACACTGTCCCACTACGCCACGACTGGCCTCAAACGTACGTTTTTAAATATATATTATTAGTCTGATTTATATTTGGAGCTAAATAACTAAATAAAATTATATCTAAAGAAAACCACGCGCTGGCTATTAGAAATGTATTAAGACAGATTTCATATTTAAGCCTTTTTTAATATAAAATTTATTGCACTACAAACGGGGTCTGTACCTTTTTTCCTTATTTATTTCTCACTTCACTTTCCACAGAATTCAAGACATTGCGTGTTCCACCACTCAGGTGGAACTCAACACCGTTCTTTGTCTTACCAGAGCGAGGAAGTACAAATAATATTAAATATAATCACTCCCCCGAGTGTAGATCGAACCCAGAACCGGTCACGTGTACAATCAGACGCTGTCACACTACACCACGACCGGCCTCCTTATATTTCTTAGGATAAATTACAGCGGTAAATTCCGCAACTAAAAATTCATTACAATATCTAAAGTCAATAATCATAAATGTAATACACCTTTAATAAGCAAACATTAACATACAAATATACGAGCGCGTCGGTAAAGCTCCACAGAACGAGCATTCAGCCGCAAACCGCGCTGCAACGCGAACAAAATAAATACAAACCAATTATATTGTACAAATAGATTTCACTGGCATTTACCTGCAATGGAAATTGATCTTAAATAAAAAAATATCATTTTAAACGTAAAATGCAGACGAAATGGCGGTTACGGGTTGTAGCAAAAGCTCCGAGTCTGCGTTGAATATAGCATATCTAAAACATAATTTTATAATTCTAAAATAAAATTAACGTAATAAAATTTCACACATTTTAAATGAAATTATTTTAAACGGATTAATCGCGTATATTTTAATTAGACGTTCCTGTGACCACGGACAACTGTAAAGTGTTCGAAACGACTGGTTTCCAAAAACGTATTACGTTAATGTTAATCCGTTTAAAATAGTTTCATTTAAAAATATTTTTTAACCTAACCTAACTTAATCCTCTTTATATCGGCTTTATAAAGAACGATTATATATCCGTATATATATATATATATATATATATATATATATATGTATATATATATATATATATATATATATATATATATATATATATATACCGAACTATTGACTTTATCCACGGAAATGTAAGTTCTCTTTATTATCTAAACCAATGAAACCATTGAAAGTCCCATTAAAATCAGTTCAGCAGTACACAGATTAGTCGAAACAAACGGAACTTACGAACATACGAACAAAAATTATAAAAAAAATATAAGTAAAAAGAGATTATTTGAATTTTACAAAGAGACATTCAAATTTTATTCATTCGTATACATATAATAAACAATTTAATTCAAATGAAAATGAACCCCAACCATTCCGTTTAGTAACTTTAGTTAAGTACATCTCAACACCATTCTAAACTTTCAAAATAAGTTCTTACATCTGCCAGAATAGGGTCAACGTTGTATAACGTTAGTATAAGACCGTACGACCGATCACAGGAAATCACTATCGTTCCCATCAGATGGACATCGACGCGAATGGCTACGTGTATGGAGGAAGACAAAACAATTTCCGCTTCACATAAAATCAAATGGAATGATTTAAGATGTAATGACGTTGCTATTTGCTTGTTGCGAAGTTTCTGTAACATTCAGTGGTCGCAGGTTCGAATTGGTATTGGAAAGATACGCTTACAATAATATTAAAATAGTTATAACATATATTTCTTTAGGTCAGTCGTGGCGCAGTGGGACAGTGTTTGTAGACACGATAAGTTTTGATTTTGATTCCTACTAAGGGGAATGATTGTTTAGAATATTGTCATTTCCTTGCTCTGGTAACAGTCTCAATGTCTGAAACAATGTCTCGAATTCGGCGGAAAGTGGAGTAGACACTCCGTCTTGTCACTTGGTACTTCCTGTCTACGCTCCTGTGAAGCTAAGAAAAGTATATATATATATATATATATATATATATATATATATATATATATATATATATATATATATATATATATATATATTTCTTTAACGTATATCTTTAAGTTAACTGAAACGATCGATCTGCTTCAAGAATTACTTCCAAATAGTAATTTCTCCATCATGGGAAGATAAATTGCAGCGTTTAGTTCCGTCTTTACACCCTATGTTTCGAACTTTGAGAGAAAACGGAGAGTGAAGTGACGACAAGACGAACAGACGTACATAGGTTCTCCCTGTCTTCATTTTCAGTGTTTCAGTAGTCACTTCCCAAATCGGAGGCTAACGCATGCTGTATTTAAACATGAAAATTGTAATCTATGCTTTCAAAAGCTTCATATTTTAACATATTACAATAATATCGTGACAAAGATTTATGAGCGGAGTTAAGTACATATCGCCCGAGGAAGCATATTGTGCTCGCTAATGAAAAACTTGAAAAGCCAAGTGATGTGAATGGAATGGCGTATTTTCATGAATATTTTGTACGTACATAATGTACGTAAGTGTTAATATTTTGTTTTGTTAGATTTTGTTGGTTTGTTGGTGTTAAAGTTAATATTAACTAGAAAAAAGGGATACAAAGGCGGTCGCAGGTTCAATATCTGAAATGGGTATGCGTGACTTAAGTGGTGCGTGTTTGTGGACTATTTGAATATACTTTTTTTAGCTTCACGCTTTTATCGGACGTACCTAGTGTCAAAACACTCTGTACTCAGGTTTCCGCCGAACTCGAGGCTTTGCGTTTTGAGTGACGGAACTCAACGCCACGCTTTATATTACCAGAAGGAAATGAAAATAGTTCATATAACATCATCATTCCCTCAAGCGGTAATCTAACCCAAACCGACCGTCACTTACAGTCACATGCTGTTCTATTGCGTTATGACCGTCTACTGAATATTCTCGGGGAAATGCTTATATTTATAATTAATATAGTAAAAATATTTAGACTATGAATTTAATGTCTATTCGAACTTAATTTTTTTTAATAATTCTAATTTTCTTTTTTCACTTCTTTAATATTTTTTGTGTTAATTTATTTTTTTAGCTTCACGCTTTTTATTTCATTGATAGATCATTTCTTTACTAAGGAGTAACTAAGGCGTTGATTTCGTCCATTTAACACGCAATGTCCGGAATTCGGGTGAAAGCGGAGTACGTAGTGTCTTAACACTGGGTATTTCCTGTCTACCCTGCTATGCGGAATAAAAATGAAACTACCTGTCTACCTATTATATTTAAACTACTTCAATACAAAAGGCTATACTAACCACATGTCACATCCGGGATCAACGAGAGTGTACATACTATAAAAATTTTGAAGAAAAAATAAAAATAAACACAAATCCGTAAAACCCTCTATAAAAAGGGTCACATAAACTTAAATTTACCCTCTTCTTGTAGTCGAAAGCTCTACAACGCAGTTTTTATAGTTTAGGAACAAGGATGAATGTAAAACGTAAAGTTGGCGTAAAATCGGGGTTGTGACCGAGAATATCAATAAGTTCATAATGTAGACGCTCAGTACTATCGTCTGCATATATTTAATATGTAAGAACATTTATACATCTAAAATAAGTAATATATAAAATATATTTTGAAAAACAGGCTTTTGGGGCTATCTTTAGTTTATTTTACTGTATTTTGCTCTTAATTTTTTTTTATCTTCACGCTTTTATCCCACATAGCAGGGTAGACAGAAAGTAACTAGTGTCAAGACACTCCGTACTTCGCTTTCCACCAAATTCGAGACATTGCGCGTTGGGTGGTGGAACTCAACTCCGCTCTTTGTCTTTACCAGAGCGAGCAAGTGAAAATAATTTAAATATAGTCACTACCCCGAGTGGGGATCGAACCCACAACCGATCGCGTTTACAGTCAGACGCTGTCACACTGCGCCATGACCGGCCTCTTAAAACCATGTCATTTGATAATCATATTGGATGCACAAAAAATGTAATTAACGATAATAGTAATCGCATTGTCACCAGAAATAAAGATATATTTTAAATTTCAGTAATAGGCCAAATTAAGCTTGCAAGATTTCACACTAACCAACCACCTAACTAACTGCCTTACTGACTGACTGACCTGACTGACTGACTGACTAAATTAACAAAAGCTTGTAAAAACGTGACTGATCAAAAATATATATATATGAAAGGTTTCTTAGAAAACCTATATTGAGGTCAATTATTAATATAATACATTTTTTATCTTCTTTTCTATGTATTTGTGCACGCTAACCTCCAAAACGGCTTAATTGATTAAAATGTAGTTTTCTGTTGTATTTTATTGACAGTCTCTTGACATTCAGTGTTTGTTTTATTCAAACCAATTCATAAGTGAAACAGTTAAAACAATTTAAAATATTTTGTTTGACAATATTGCTAGATAATAATTGCTTAAAGTTTAACATCTCAATGTTGGCAAATTATAATTTTACCAAAAATCAAAAATCCAAAAATATGTTTTCTAAATAGATAACGACAATAATAAAACTAAAAATTTGTATTCCTTATCATGGTACTCAGAGAGAACCTAGTGTCAAGACACTCTACATCACTACTGTCCGCCTAATTTGCGTAACTCAACGCTACGCTTATCACCAGAAGGGAGAAATGACAATAATTTAAATTTATATATTAATATTTTCTTGAAATTAAACCCACAATATTTGCCCTATAGAGTGAGTTGCTTTAGCACAGAACAATATAGTGTTAAATATATTACCTACCAAAGTAAAGAAGTTAGCACTTTAAATTTTTTTAAAGTAATATTCCAAGCTTAGGATTAAAAACTAAAAAAAAATATTACTAAATGTTGTATTTTATTTGAAAAAAAATATTCGAATAAATTAAGTAAAATTTATTTAAATTATATTTATTAATTTTTTTATTAATGTATATATAAGTAGTCAATAATATCTATATTATTCGGACAATTTACGTAGATACCTAGTCTATGGTCATATTGTGATCGCGATTAAGCGACCTTTCTGGACTGCAAAGAAATATTTAAAACAGATGTTCTATATTTCTTCCGAATACCAAGGTATATACGATTAATCCATTTAAAATAGTTTATTACTTGAAATATGCAAAAACCGTCTAAACAAAAATTATTTTAATATTCGAATGTGGGATTCCCTTGCGGAACACAGAGTCACTAGGGTTGGTAGGAATTTATTTAAGCTTGACCACGTGAATGAAGAAAAAGACTGCATAAATAGAATTAAAAAACACACAAAATAAAAGTAACACTGGTAAGATAAACCGCGGCGTTGGGTTCCGCTACTCAACACGCAATATTTCTATTCCAGCGGAAAGCGGAGCACTGAGCGTCTTACATTAGGTACTTCCTGCCTATCCAACTATGCGGGATAAATGCGTGAAGTCAATAAATTGTTAATAAAAAAATTCGAAATTGTAACAGAGGCTGTATTGGAACAATACAGCCTCCATCGAACTGTACCAGCTATCAGTATATGTAATAATTTTGTTATAAGGTCTTGACCTACTTTGAGATGAAATATCCCTCTCTCTTTTTATTCTACATTCATTTTCCTTGTTTTCTTTAAATGAAGGGAACCGTAACGGGAAATATTAAGCGCCCAAGTGAAAAGTACCATACTGAAATATTACGCCTTTAGGATGCGGATGTAAACTCCGTATTTTGTCTAAGTGGAAAACGGGGCAAGTTATTACCAGCTTCATATTTGTGTTCGCGGTATTATGTAAATATAATATACTTAATAATTTAAAAATAATAAAATCTTTGATTTTTGCAATTTTTACACATTTTAAATGAAACTATTTTAAAAGGATTAATCGCGTATATTTTGGTATTGGCATTGATAGACATCGGTCTACCTGTGACCATAGACTACGTGTCCGAAACGTTAGTCTAAAAATGTATAATGTATTTGTCGAATACCAAAATTTACGTGATTAATCCGTTTAAAATAATTCACAAATATTTCTCTAGCATTTGAATCAAAAATTATCATCATATCTCACGTTTCTTAAATTGTTGTAAGTATTGGTAACTTGGAATTATTATAAAGGTAAATACTAAAAGTGTAGAAAAACAATATTTCCAGTTTATGAATGAATATTTTTTTAGGTTAAAATTGTTTTGTAATGTTTTTAAAATGATTTATCTTTGTTTATTACATTTTTTAGCTTCTCTATTTGTATCCCACATAGCAGGGAATGGAAGATAGAAGAAAAAATAGAAAATACTTAGTATCAAGACACTCCATACTTTTCTCTCAGCAAATCCGAGATATTACAAGTTGAGTGGTGGAACTCAATGCTGCGATTTGTCTTACCACAGCGAGGAAGATAATTTAATTATGATCATTTCTCAGAGTGGGAATCGAACCCATAACCACCACCGCCACGAGGGCCTTATTACGTTTCTGGTATGTTATATTTACTTATAGGTTAGGTAGGAGAAAATTGTCATTACCAAGGGAAAAGTAATACATACTTAATATAACCACATCCGAGATGTGAGTTATAAATCACGCTGAGTAAACCCAAAACTCAATACTAAACAACGTTGACAGTCCTATACATTATTGTCAGATCGAGTGATGTATGAGAATGGACTTTTTGACTTTTTTTGCGTTATATATGTTATTATATTTAAAGACATTATGTGCGTATTTAAAACAGCAGCTTCACGCTATATCCCACATTATAATAATAATAATAGTTTAATGGAAATAATAATAATATTTCATTTACCAAAATACATGTTATAAGTATACTTTATAGTAAAAAAAAAACAATACGGTTGTCTCTGACAACCTAGAGTCAAGAAACTCCGTTGCTTTCCGTTCAAAATTGAGAAATTGCGTGCTGAATGGCGAACTTAATGCCGCGTATTATCTATCCAGAACTGTTGAATAAAAATAAATTTTAAATAATCATTCCCCTGAGTGGAAATCGAACTCACATCCAATCGCGTTTACAGTCGACTTTTCGCTTTGTATTACAAGTAAATATATTTTAGTGTATAGTATACGTACATATAGGTTTAAATTAAATCCGTTATAATATAATTCTTATTCACATCAAATTACTTTTTTTACTCATTAATTTTTTAATCATTAATTTTACAGTAAAATAACTGCATATCAAGGTACAACAGAAAGCACCTAGCTTTTCACCGAATCCGAGATATTGCGTGTTGAGTAGTAGAACCCAACACCGCACTTAGTCTTACCAGAGCAAGGAAGTGAAAACAAATTTAAATTGTGGGTTTGATCCCTACTCGGGGGAGTGATTAACTCCCCCGAGTAGGGATCAAACCCACAACCGATCGTGTTTACAAATAGGCGCTATCCCACTGCGCCATGACCGACTTATTTATTATGAATGCTCAAAAACCAGAATTAAATAGTTTAAAGATAATACGCTATTGAGCGATTAAACAAGCCAGCCGTATTTTATAATGGAACCCAACGTCGCACCATCTTTTACAAAATTGGAGATATGGGATTAATTTAATTATAATCATTCCCTCTAACAGCCATCGAATCCACGATAACGTTTACTCTTAGACATTCCCCAGTGCGCCACGATGCCATGGGCGAGATTTTTGTCGTTTTTACTGCTTGCCAAATCTGACTGTCTAATATTCATATCGAATTGACCAAAAATTGCATTTTTAACATAAAATCTGAACAAAAAACCAACAAATTAGCCAAATCAAGTATTCCATTCATACGGCACTTGCGAAATGCATTGAATATCTAAACATTGCATAAAAGATGGAATGACATCTAGGAGATCCCAATAGCTTGCGGACGAAAATAACTGGCCATCTTACTTGTAATAATAGTTCGACTTTCGATACCGTGAACGTAGAATTCATATGACATATAAAAATGAAAACGACAGTCGTATAGTAGAATATGAATGAATTATCAAGCAAGTTATATAACTATACTAGCTATCGTTACACAGTAGGACTGTGGGAGCTGTCTGATTGCAAAGGCGATGTTAGTGTGTTCAAATCGGGTTAAATCTTGTGGTTTTTTTATATTCACGCTTTATCACTTGCAGGGTAGTCAGAAAGGTCGGAGCGCCAAACGCTAGGGTATCGATAATATATAGCGGCATTGGAGACCGTCATTCAACACCATGAGTCATGAGGACCCACACAGTCCTTTTACTCAAGACAGCGGGAGGGGGAGGATGGAGCTATACATAGCTACGTGGAATGTAGGGAGGGATGCAACAGCAGATGAGTGGACTTTTAGACGTGATGGATACAAGAAATCAGGATATTATCTTTATGATCGAGACCAAAATAAAAGACAGTAGCACGACCGCTTTGCCGAGTACTATAAGATTTAATCGACTAGATACTTATAAAAAGAACTAAATTACACATTTTTTATAAATTATAGCGTACGTGTTATTCTAATGTATCTAATATATTCTTGTAAAATTCCTTAAAGTACTAAAAAGATCTCTTTTAAATTAATCTATTTATCCGATTTATTCGCATATAATTTCTTACGTCAAAACAACCGTTCCCCCGAATGGGAATTAAATGCACAACCGACGGCAAAAACTTAAAGATTTTTTACCACTGTGTCATCAAAATCTCTATTATATTTTATATGAACAGAATAATCAAAATTGCATGAAGACCGCCTCATAACGAGTTACCTTATTACTCTACTAGGAAAATATTTTTGCTATTTAAAAGTCGCGGGATACCTCCATCGTCTGAACCAGGTTAAAATATTCCATTCAAAAATGGTGTTTCACAAATATGCCTCGAACTCGGCTCGGTTTGCAAACATGCGCCTAATTGGGTTAGCTCTTTTTGCCAGCGAATAAACTGCCATTTTGTATTTTGTAAACGCAAACTACTATAATGATTTAGGCTTTCAACCCGTTTTAGAGATATCACACTGGAATTCATTTACTTTATTTTTCCGCTCTGATATGACAAAGCGCGGCGTTAAGTTCCGCTTTTACTTGCTAATCATCTTCATCATAGCCTGCCACCACTGCTGTCAGTCAGCGATTATTTGCAATTGTAACGAGATATCTGATCAGGTGGTCTGATGACCTTGTTACAACTGGTCTCCCACGTAGTAGTTGGGGAATAACGCCTACGCCTTGCGGTTCGTGGTTGCCCACCAAAGAACCTTTGCTCCTCTTCGATTGTCGATTATCTTTGTTGTTACTATTCCTCTTTTTTTAGCTTCACGTTTTTATCTCGATAAGCAGAGTAGACAGAAGGTATCTTGGTGTTAAGGCGTTCCGTACTTCGCTTTCTATCGAATTCGAGATATTGCATGTTGAGTGGTGGAACTCAATGGCGCACTTTGTCTTACCAGAGCGGAGAAATGAAAATAACTTAATTATAATGACTCCCACGACGGAGAATCGAACCCACAACCTATCGCATTTACAAAATTATATGTTTATAAGAAACACCTACTCGAATAATAAATAACAAAATTGTCTACCCACAAAAATGAGTTATTAAAGACATTATGTAAAAAATAATATAAGGAAACGCAATTAGTTACGTGTTTGATTTCACTCTGCTAATATAAGCCACGGCGTTGAGTTCCGCCGCCCAACAAATAAGACTTTCGAATTAATAGGTAGGTCGAACAAATAGGTTCTTAATGACAAAAGCGATATATGATATAAAGTGGGTATCTGCATTTTTTAACGGATATCGTACTATTTGAAATCACAAACACTTTATCAAATTGACATCCTCCCAGTTTGCATATTGTACTTGTGCAGCGAAAAGGCGGTCGTCGATCAGAAATTTAATTAATTTTTTACTACAACTCCTACTGTAGTTGATAATATTATTTGAAGTTTGCCGAAGATATTGCGAAGATGTTATTATAATACTTTAGTTAATTGATAAAGAACTTAAAATATAATCTTCAAATTGCTACTTTAAAATGTTAAAATATTTATTAATGCCTTCTGAGATAGGTAAAAACAACTATTGGACAAAATTGTATAAAATGCAGGTAATTAAAAAAAGTAAATAAAACTGCACACTTTGTTATAGCTGGAAGATTAGACACAACCTAATGTCAAGACACTCCGATGATTGCTTTCGGCTCCAAATCAAGACATTGCGGGTTGAGTGCTGTTTACGGTAACTCGGTTTTTTTGGTTGGCCTCCACGATCAGTAATGAAGAAATAATATTAAATATTTCCCGAATTCTAGACATTGTGTGTTGCATGACGGAACCCAACACCGTGCTTTGTCATACCGGATCGGTGAAGTGAATATAATGTAAATATTCACATACAAGTGAGAATCGAACCGACAATCAATCGCTTACAGTTAGATGCTATCGCACTGCGCCACGATGGCCTTAACATACATATATGATTTTTTAATAAAACTATTTTAAACAGATTAATCGCATATATTTGTGTATACGAAAAACATGTTTGGAAACCTGACGTTTCGAACACTTTATAATAGTCCATGGTAACCAGTAAACTGTATGTATTTTCGATTACCAAAATATACACGATTAATCCGTTTAAAATAGTTTCATTTGAAATGTGTAAAAATCGCGAAAATCAAAGATTTTCATACTTCTATGTATTGGTATGTATACCTGTCTCAATGTGAAGTACTGTAAGCATTGTTTGGTGTATCCATTAAACTTTCAAAGGATTTTATTCCATACATCCATCAAAGTGAATTCTCTACTATCGTACATTACTTTCTACTACGAGATCCATTCTCATTACTTAAATCTCTAAATTGTTATTCAAATGTAATTATTTTTTTTCTTTCTTTCGGGCTGAGTTGGATTTTTAATTTGATTAAAATAGTTTGATTTACAATATTTCCAAATTGCGAAAACTAAATATCTTCTTAAATATTATTTTTATATAGTAAATATTATTTTTTTAGCTTCACGCTTTTATCCTGCATAGCAGGGAAGACAGAAAGTACCTAGTGTCAAGACACTCCGTACTTCACCTTCCGCCGAATTCGAGATATTGCGTGTTGAGTGGTAGAACTCAACGCCGCACTTTGTGTTACCAGAGCGAGAAAGTTTACATAATTTAAATATAATCATTCCCCAAAGGGGGGTCAAACCCACAACCGATCGCATTTTCTGACTGAAAACACGATCGGTTCGACGCTGTTCGAACTGCGCCACGACCGGCCTCATTTGATTTTTTTTTTACTTGAAATCAATATGTTGCATATAAATATGGCAAATTTGAAGTATCTATTGGTATGGGTGGGTTTGCTATATACTGTGTTTCCTACTATGCCATTAGTATTTTTTATTATTAAATCATTAAGAGAAGCTAAGAAATTATTTGCCTGTAATTCCATTTCAATGGTGAATACCTACACAGCTCAACACAGTTAACTACCGTTGGCTAACTTTGTCGGTCAGTCGTGGCGCAGTGGGATAGCAGCTGATTGTAAACGCTATCGGTTTTGGTTTCGCTTCCTACTACTGTTGTTTCTGTTTAGACAAAGCGCGGCGTTGAGTTCCGCCACTCAACACGCAATTTCTCGAATTTGGCAAAAAGCAGAGTATGGAGTGTCTAACACTTCCTGTCTATCCCGCTATGCGGAATAAAAGCGTGAAGCTAAAAGAAATTTAGAGAACATACCAGCCAGCACTTCTACTATAAATGAAGGAAGGTACTGCTATGATTGACGATATTCTAAGAAGAAGAATAAGAGATTTAATAAAAACTAAATAAATAAGCCTAATAAAAAATTAAGCAAATGCTTGGAGACCAGTAAAAAGTAATATTCTTTTGCAGTGTTCCAGTGTATACACTAGTACAACTGTGGCTCATCTTACATTGGTCAACAAAGAAGAAAATCGAGGTTTTAAGGGGAAGGAACAGCATCTCTGATGTCATGAGTGGGCATATATGGGATTCAGCTGTATGTGAGCATAAAGTGAACAAGCCTTACATCTACATCGGGTTTGATGAGCCTCATATCCTCAATAGGAAAAAGAAATATATTCCTAGGGTGATCCGTGAGGCTGTTGAAATTCTAAAATATGCTAATTTCAATAGAGTACATAGTTAGAAACTTTGTAACACATGGAGCCAACTTCTTAAAAAAAAAATAAACGTGGATTTACCACCATACCAGAGTATCCAGGACAGCACGCGAGGCAATTAAGAAAGCGTTAGCGGAAGGATGCTATAATTAACTTTTTGTATCAATTGACAGACGAATATCCCCTCAGTCTACCTTTGACCACGAACTACTTGTAAAATGTAATGTATATATATATATATATATATATATATATATATATATATATATATATATATATATACCAAAATATAAACGATTAATATTCTTACAAAAAAAATACTTATCACGTCAAAAAAAACCCTATCACGTATAAAGTTAGCTTGAACATTAAAAATAAACTATTTCCCATTAGATATAGCGCTATTTTAAATTCGAAATGAATGAGATTTCCACGTCGCCCTCGGCGGGGTAATGGGTCGACGCATTTAATACTCGTTTTCAGTGAATTACGTTTTGCTCGGATTTTTTATATTAAATCCACTATTTCAATGTTTGTGTAGATCGTGTCGTGGCACAGTCGACGTTAATCGAATAGAAAAAAAAATTGGGAGGTTCAAATATTATACTTATATCATGACATCCGATAAGCTTTATTATTTTTTTCCATATATTAGGGCCGACCGTGGCCCGTAACCCGTCCGTTGGGTTCGATTCCCACTCGGGGGAAGGATTATATTCAAATTATTTTCATTTCCTCACTCTGGTAAGATAAAGCGTGGCGTTAAATTTCACTGTTCAATACGCATTATATCGAACTCTAAGGAAAACGGAGTATGGAGTTGACATTAGTACTGTACTTTATTTTCTGTCTACCCTGCTATGCGGGATAAAAAGCGTGAAAAAAAACAGGGAAAATGTCTGCAAATAATGAGGGTATCATGGCACAATATTTGAATGGATATTCAAAGTTACGCATGGTTATATTTAAATTAGTTTTATGATCTGATAAGACAAAAGGCGGTGTTGCGCTCAGTCAAATCCATACGAGAAAAAGCGAAATGTCCTTTTATATCATTATTAAATACAAAACTAGGTTGAAAATGTATTTATATACACAAAACGGTATTTGTGACAAAATTAAATAAAATATTTTAAAAGCAGCGCTGGCGTCTGGTTAACAACTAAAGTTCAGATGTTCTCGTTAACAGTTTCATTTTAACGAGTGTAAAAACAACTTTTGTGGGAACGAATTATTATAACGGGCGCTATGACCAGATTACATTTTTTTTGCTTCACGCTTTTCCCGCATAGCAGGGTAGACAGAAAGTGCCTAGTGTCAAGACATTCCGTAGTACGCTTTCCACTGAATTCAAGATATTGTGTGTTGAGTGGTGATACTCAACGCCGCCCTCTGTCTTTACCAGAGCGAGGAAGTGATAATAATATAAATATAATCACCCCCCCGAGTGAACCTATAAACGATCACGGTTCCAGTCAGTAGCTGTCCCACTACGCCTTTTCTTTATCTGGAATATTAATAATTTAGCGCGAAATCGTTTACCATTATAATACAATTGGTTGTGGGTTCGATTTCTATTAAGGGGAACGCTTATATTAAGATTATTTTCATTTATCCGCACCGGTAAGATAAAGCGCGACGTAGAGTTCCGCCAGTCAACCCCCAACGTCTCGAAGTCCGCAGAAAACGTAAGTACAGAGTGTCTTGACACTAAATTCTGTCTTGCTTTACGAGAAGAGGAGTGAAAGGTAAAGTCAAAATATTAAAGTTTTGTAGTTTATTTTAAATATTTAATTTTATGATGCACGTAACTGTCAGCCTATTGTGAGTAAAACATCAATATTCCAAAAGAAAATTGTTCTTGTTTTAAATATTAGTAAATGAAAAAGTGATTGTGGCGTTTAACTCCACATAATGTGATATCAAATTTTGAGATATTATTAAAATGGATGTTCGACGTTAGATTCACTCCGGCTTTCTCTTTTCAAGAGAAAAGACCTCCTATCTATTAACACATTTCGTGTAATTTACGCTAACATTAATCTGTAAGCGGGAAATTTATTCATTGTATTCTTTATTTTTCAGCTTCACGCTTTATCCCGCAGAGCAGGATAATCAGACGCAACCTAGTGTTAAGACAATCCGTTGACTTTTTTCCGTCCAAAACGGAGAGATGTTGATGTGCGGAGAGATTACACTCCGTTTATGCGACGAAGAGATCGCACCTCTGCAGCATCCATATTTCTTGCATTCTTCTCTTGCAGTCCCACTTCCTGCATAAAACAGGGTAGGTAACAGCAATGCATTGTGAACATTTCTAAGTTTAAATATATTTTATTTAGTACTAATTATTTGACGTTGGTAAGAGGTAACTGAGGCCGGTCATGGCGTGGCGCAGTAAGGCAGCGTGTGGCAGTAAACGCTATATGTTGTGGGTTCGATTCCCACTCTGGGGATTATGATTATATTTAAATCATTTTCACATCCTCGCTCTGGTAGGACAAAGTGCGGCGTTGAGTTCCACACGCAATGTCTCGAATTCGGTGGAAAACGAAGTACGGAGTGTCTTAACACTATATACTTTCTGTCTTCCCTGCTATATGCGGGATAAAAGCGTGAAGCTAGAAAACAGAGGTGATTCAAAAGGTGTCATGTTATAAGCATCACGTTGTCATCCTGCGTAAAGATTATAAAAATTAATATCACAAACACTGCGTGATACTAACACGTCTCCATTACCAACCTGTGCTAATAAACACGTAATGTAAACTTAAATTAACTTATAAAAGTACCAGCTAAAGTAACTTTCCGTGTTCCATAAGACACATCGTTTTATTTTGTCATTATATGAACATTATAGAGTATAATTTGACGTGGACCAGCTTAGCTTAGGTGTTCTAACACCTGAGACTTGTGTTTTGCTGTTGGAAAGTGCTTATTTAAAATATGGTTATTATTTTATAGGTTATATAGATTGGTTATGGGTTCAATTCTCATCCGGGGAAAGGATTGTATTAAAAAATTGTTAATTTTTTAATACAATCCTTTCCCCGGATTTAACTTCCAACTAATGTTTTCGAGTTGCCATGGAAAAGTATATTTTACGTGTCAATACAGTCAGTAGTCATATGCATTGCAATAGCACCGTATAAGTACATCACTGGGCAGAATACAAACGGAGTAGAATACAATTCACCTCCGCTGCTTGCTAGTGTCCCGTAAGAGGAGGATATCCCAGTATTTTAGTGGTAGGAGGTTAATCCTATGACTGACTCGCTATTATGACAAAAACGAGCCGCCAAGTATCTGATAATGTAATGTATGTAGGCCAGCTGTCCCAATTCCCACCGATTCTTTCCCTCAGTGTTGTGGTTCCAATAGTTCTGACTGCCGAGGCCACTACATTATCTTCTTTCACTTCCATCCCATGGCCGGCAACGCATCCACAACTCTAATGTCGTGAATGTCTAAGGGCGAAGGTGACCACTTACCATCAGGTGGCTCTTTTGCTCCTTTACCTTTTTTTCTATAATAAAGTGTATTTGATGTATTCAGTAGTATACGTAACCTTATACAGCACCTTATCTTTAACTAAGCTAAATCATCATCTTCAAAATCAAAGTTCCTTACCTATGAATATATAGATAAGTTTTTTTTTACTCTATCTTCATGTCAATGTACTTTAAACGTGTGTTTACTTAAAATACATACTTGTGGGTTCGATTACCCTCTCAGGTCAATTATTATATTTTAATAATTCATCATTTCTCCACTTTGGTAAGTCAAAACGCAACCTTGAGTTAGGTCATTAGAGAACGGATTATCTTGACATTGTTCTCTTTAACTATCCTGCTATGCGGGATAGAGCGGGATTGTTTAATTAAAAGTTTTTTCATATTAATTAATAATAAAGTGTCACATGTGAATGAAATTGGAGCGCAGAATGACAGCGTCTGACTGTAAACACGATCGGTTGTGAGTTCGATCCCCTCTGGGGGAGTGATTATATTTAACTTATTTCCACTTCCTCGCTTGATGAACACGCAATGTCTTGAATTCGGTGAAAAGCGAAGTACGGAGTGTCTTGACACTAGGTACTTTCTGTCTACCCAGCTATGAGCGATAAAAAGCGTAAAACTCAAATAAAATGTCAAAATCATATTGACATTATACAGCATATCCAATTAGACATTATGGGAATCTCGTTAAGTGCCGTAGTAAAGCTCTGCCAGCTACGTCCTGATTGCAGAAATGTTTGATTTTAATCACAGCGGCAAACACAATTTCTGGACGATAAATTTCGAATGCTCCCCGCTTTATTTTTTTATATGCATATTTTTACTTATTATATTCATTTTTAAAGTAAATATTTTCATATTTAGTAAAAAAATTACAAAAAAAGACGTCTAAAAATTTTAACGCGGCGGGATTTGAATGTGTAGTTGTTATTTAAATATACCTGCTTAACTATGTGGTTAGAAATTTTTAAACATACTTACATTCTGAAAATGATATAATATTTTTAATACAATATCTAAACTAACAAACAGAGGTTGAGGCCGGTCGTGGTGCAGTGGGATAGCGTCTGACTGAAAACGTGATCGGTTGTGGGTTCGATCCCCACTCGGGGGACTGATTATATTTAAATTAATTTTCACTTTCTCGCTCTGGTAAAAGACAAAGTGCAGCGTTGAGTTCCACCACTCAACACACAATTTCTCGAATTCGGTGGAAAGCAAAGTACGGAGTGTCTTGACACTAGGTTCTTTGTGTCTACCAGCTTTGTAGGATAAAAGCGTAAAGCTAAAAAAAACAGTTTCATGTTGCGTTTTAATATATTTTTAACACTCATTTTTTTTACTCAATGTTTACGAGAGACAATTTTCATAAAGTGGGGCACAACGTGACACACTGAACACTTACCCTCAATTAGTAACTATAAAAATAATCACCCTATTACGATTATAATTCTATCTATATATTGATCTAGTATAATTAACTAATAAAACTACAGAGGCTTCTAATAAATTGTTATTACCATATTAAGGTATATTGTGTTTTAACTAAAATAGAGACACGCTTAGTTTTGTGTCTCTATCCTATTTATTTCCAAGGATAACCGTTACGGTGTATCCGGACCAGCATACACTGTCTTTATACCCTCTAAAATCTTACAGTACTCCTCGAGCGCTATTAACCGGCTTATGGGTACCCTAGTCTTTCTAGATCATGAGGAAGGCACGTCACATATTCAATGGGGATGGATCACCCTCGACGACCTGCTCTGAGTAGTGCACAAGAGTGACCCGTGTCCGCCTACCTGGGCCAAGAAACCAGGTAATCAGCTTTCCCAAGCTGACCGCCCTTGGTCGAATATTGAGCAAAGGGCGAAACGATCGTGTGCGCTAGATGGCTAGGCGGACTCTCCCGTTCCTTCTCGAGCACCACTGTCTCACTGAAGAGCATGACTGCGTCCCACGACATTTTACAAGTTCATGAAAGAGTTTGTCAATAAAGGGGAACATAACGCTCCATCGATTATCATAAGTAATCTTTTGAAAAGTATTGAAAAAATAAATTTCTTATATAACTTTAACAAAAATAATCATTAACCTTTGAGAACATACAATTCTGACATGAACTAGCTTAGGACAGATGACGTCATATATGGATGAATGAAATCACATGTGGACATATGTGTATACATGACAAGTGACGTCATATGTGGATATACCAAAACACATGTGGACAGGTAATATCATATGCGGATACAGGAAATCACATGTGCACACGCCGTGTCATGGGATACGTTACATTTCATCAACGCCTTGGCTATCTATATGTTTAGATCTATCAAATTAAACAGGGGATTGAAATAGTGAAAAAATATAAATTTGATTAAAATATAGCCAAAAAGAACGATGGTTAGCGAAAATACGAAATAGTCATATCGTTTAGGGTGCATGGTAGCATATTAAATATAAAGAGATTTGTTACAAAACCAAAAAAAACTAATAAACGGAAATATTTGTATCCTTAACTGTTTTAAGGGTAGGCAGAGAGAGCTTAGTGTCAGGACACTGTGTGTTGAATGGCGGATTCAACGTTGCTTTTTATTTTGCCAGAGCGTGCTCAAATCACTTCTTCGAATGCGAATTGAACTCATAACATCGTTTTTACAGACATGCGTTGTCCCACTACGCCACAATGGCCTCTTCCTACTTTAACTTCGTCTTGACAAATCAAAAGTAATAAATGGTTGTTGCCACGTTTATGGGGTCATTTACTTATAATATATCTTTTATTATGACAATATAAGTCTTACTGATAACGCTTATCATCTTACTTTGTTGCAGGGTAGAATATGAATGTTTTATTTTATATTTATATCGACGCGAAAAAGCTATTTTATCTTTATGAAAAATATATATTTTTTTTCATTCTAACATTTCATCTTTGATTTTTATACGGAAATATATGGAAATATTCGGGTTATATTTTAAACGTATTAATCGCGTATAATATGTTTAAAAATATATTTTAAAAAATCCCTACATTTCAAATACGTTACAGTAGTCGGTATATCAGATAGACTGAGGTGGCATTCGAATATCAGTTGATACAAAAATGATATTTTATATCGAATACTCAATATTTTTTTAACTTGTCACCGTCTTCTGCTAAATGTAGATCTCATCTAATATTTAATATAATATTTTTGCATTTTCCATTGTTTTTAAATAAGTATATTGTTTTTAAATATGTAACCATTTGCTTTTTGTACTTGTTCCTTACCCAATTAAAATTTTAAACGATAAAATGAAAAAACCTGTTTTGAGATACATTACAATTGTTTTCTTACATCGATATATAATTTCCAATACGAAATCATTACGACATGCTAGCAACCCTATACTCTTAACATAACATTAGGATCTCTACGGTCATATTATTAAATGGGAAAATAAGTGAGGGTAGATGTATATTTATAACACTTTCACGCAATATCTTTCGTCGTAATTCTTATACGTTTACTTATCTCTGTAGAGAGATTGTAACTAACATATTGCGACGCAACCGTTAGTAGAACGCATGGCATAGCGGTCAGAGTGCTTGGACGGTTTCCAAGAGACGTGGGTTCAAATCTAGCTGTGTTCAAATTTTTATACGTTTTTTCACAAAATGTTTTTTTAATACATATGTTTTTTTAGAAAAAAGAGGAAAACGAACAGAAACGCCACTTAATGATGGTGAAAGTGGTTACCATAGTCCATAGGCGTCAACAACATTGGAGTTACTGGCCTTCACATGGAAGACAAATGGGCAATAAGCGATATACCCGCCTCTTACACAACCCAGCATTAGAGGGGAATTGTATTGTACCTTGTCCATCAGAGAAAAATGTAGTAGGACCTTAGAAAAGGACCTTCCGTATTACAAATATAACATAAGTAGAAAAATGCATAGTAGAAAAAGATATAAAATTTAACGAGGCTGCATCGGAAATTGTTTTTGAGAATTGATAAAAGTTAATTCAACAGTTTCTCGTTTTATCCCATACAGCCATTCCATATAGCATACCCAGCTTGAAAAAGCCCATTGCGCTACTCCGTTTGACGCTTTCCGTTCATATTCAAGACAACTAGCTATAAGCGACTTTAAGTCGCGAAACATAACGCCGCACGAGATAAACGTTTCCTCGAGTATGAATCGAACCGACAACCAATCTCGTTTACAGTCAGACGCTGTCCTAAAGTTGATCCAAAGCTTTTAATTTGCCGTTATAATATCGAAGAGCTTAAACGTGATAAATTGATAACGAAGCTCATCTAGTTCCTTACTTGCCGGGATGTAGGTCAACTTAGCGATTAAAATCTTTGATTTCTGAACGTTCATCTTAGTAAGTCATTGTGTGCCAGTGAATTATATTAGATAATAAGATATTTATTATTAAAAATATTTAAAAAGCTAGCTTATGGGTTCCTGTTATATAGATAGGTAGATATATTATTTGTATTGATTCTATCTTTATATGCGAATATAAGTGTTTCGAACAATAGAATAAACAAACAAAAAGAAAGAAGGATTGAGAAACATGTTTGATATACACTTTTTTTTTTCTTTTTTTTAGCTTCACACTTTAGTCTCACTCATATCAGGAGAGAGGGGAAGTACCTAGAAGTAGCTAGTGTCAAGACACTATGTACTCCACTTCCCATCGAATTCCAAATATTAAATATTGAGTGACGGAACTCAACCGCGTTTTATCTTACCAAGTCAAACATGACAATAATTTAAATATAATCACTTTCCGATTGGGAATCAAACCCACAACCGTTTACACTCCGACGCTGTTCTGCTATCACGACCTCAATAGGATTACACGAATTCAATGGACAAACGCCAAACCGGATCGGATCTTATGAAAAATTAAGGCATCGACTTTCATACAATATTTTATAAAATCTGAGATGACACATTCATTTGTCAGCGTTTCCTTTGAATTAAGTGCGATTTTTTATACTGTCTACGACAGTGATACTATCTATCTAAAGTCGTGCTGTTGAGTGGTGTTTGGCCATACTGTACACTGTGGTTGTGACTTTAAATTCCAAAATAAAAAATTGAAATTATTAATAAAGTTTTTTTAGTTTGAATTAATCAAGCGCGGCGTTTAACTCTGCCACTTAAGAGAAAAGTGGAGAGCAAGTTTACGTAACTTTATATAATTACAATGCATTATTTTGAATAAATAACATACAGAACTACTTCTCTATATAAACTATAAATGTACCTAGCTTCATACTTCTCCATTTGAGTCATTTTTGTAAAAATGGGAACAAACATTTTGGTCCACGTTGTAATAATATGTAGTTATATACAGTATACTTATTGTAAGGAATCGGAATAATAAATTTATTATTTTTTAATACTTTTATTAATGTTTTCAAATTTAATCTTAAAACAATAATATAAAGCACTAAACATTAAATATACCGGCCGAGCCGGACGATAATATTGAGGCCGGTCGTGGCGCAGTGTGACAGCGTCTGACTGTAAACGTGATCGGTTGTGGGTTCGATCCTCACTCGGGGGAGAGATTATATTTACATTATTCTCACTTCCTCGCTCTGGTAAAAAGACAAAAGAGCGGCGTTGAGTTCCACCACCCAACACGCAATGTCTCGAATTCGGTGGAAAGCGAAGTACGGAGTGTCTTGACGCTAGGTACTTTCTGTCTACCCTGCTATGCGGGATAAAAGCATGAAGCTAAACATAAAGTAATTTTTAATTAAACAAGACAATTTCAAAGTAAAAAGTATTTCATTCAAATGATCCTAATTTTTTTGACTTTTATACTGCAGCTTAGACGCCGATTAACCTTAATTAAAAATTTTACCCATCGTCCTTGGATGTATATATGTACACGTTTTACGATCTTTGCCTGTATATATCTATCTGTAAATGTGACATCTTTTTTGAAATGTGAAATCTTGCAAAGGTTTATGCTAATTGTTTTGTTACGTTACCTTTATAAGGAAACCATATTCAACCTACTTCTGTCAATTTATTTGTAATACCTATAAGCAATAAATAATTGTCAAAGTACAAATCTCATGTTCTCACGGGGACCAGATATTCTTTTAGCTTCACGCATCATCCCTAGCGGGGTAGTCGGAGAGAATAGAGATAGTCCCTGCATTATTCTCTCTCTAAACTAATTTTGGATTAATATAATATGACACTTATTCAATAAGAATCGCTGTACATATTTCTGAACGTAAACATTCAAGTCTTTCGAGGCACAGTGGGCACAGTAGATTGTAAACTAGATTAGTTGTGGGTTCAATTCCTAATCGGGAGAATAATTATAGTTAAAATTCACCTAATCCCGCCTTAGTAAAACAAAGCGTGACGTTGAATTCGCCACTCAATACACAATATCTAGATTTCGAACAAACCACAGTCAACGGAGTCTTGACAATTGGGCGTTTCTGACTGCTCTGCTTTGCGGGATAAAGCGTGAAGCTGCTTTTTGTTCTCGCTGAGAATCGAACTCTAGACCATCATGAACAACAAGACATCCCATTTTATTGCTGAGCCGCAACGGCGTCTGTAACTAACAGTAAAAGCAATTAAAAACATTTATCATTGCCACCGTAGCGCCATAAAACTGTCTGTCGCACACTTCAGCTAACGTCTTTAAAATAATCTCGATTCCTTAATGTTCGCGTGGCACTGTGAGTGATTTGCGGTTGTGGGTAGCGGGTTCGAAAAAATATATCCAACTTAGTAAGTAAACAAGTTAACATTTTTTTTTTCATTTGAAATGAAACTATTTTAACCGGATTAATCGCGTATATTTTGGTATTCGAAAATACATTTTTAGACACCTGGCATTTACAGTAGTCCGTGTCACAGGTAAAGTACTACTGTAAAGTGTTCGAAACGTCAGGTGTCCAAAAATGTATTTTCGGATACCAAATATACGTGATTAATCTGGTTAAAATAGTTTCATTTAAAATGTATAAAAATCGCGAAAGTCAAAGATCTTATTATTTTTTTTCATTTTTCTGGTCATACTTATATTATGAGTTTAGCGCTTTTCCAATATAATAATTTATGTAGACCATCTACAAAACACTTAGATTTCCACTCTATGTCTAAATTTGAGACAGTGGGTTGTGCGGAGCTCAAAATATACACACAATTAAAAAAATGATTTTGACGTAAATAGAAAAAAGAAATTCAAAATTTATATATTATCTGTACATGAAAGCAATTTCCACTAAGTTTTGAACTTAAATACCGACAGATGGAGGAGTAAGCCGTATAATCCTGAACTTAGTTGAAGTGTATTACACACGATAGATTACTTGGCTACATACTTATATGCATATAACGCACATATATACTCGTGTGTTTGTATGCGTGTGTATATGTATATTCTATTCATTTCAGAATATTATATGTAGAAGTGCGGAGCTCAACGCCGCTTTAGAGTGGCTAGTAGAAAATCAATCACTGAAGCTGACAATAACATTTTATTCATACTGTATAATTTTTATTCATAATTTTTAATGTAAATTATATACTTCTATTTAATATACCTTGATTAAATAATAAAATTTAGTCACATTGAAACTGTACATTTCACTCTTTATCCCGAATAGCCCAGAATATCCCGGATAGTCAAAAGGATAGTCCCTTTAACTATATAACTGAGTGCCAAAACACTATGTTCTCATTGCTATTTATTCCAATTTCTGTCTAAATTTGAATAGAACTAAAGATAATGGCGGAACTTAACACCGCAAAACATATATTTAATTGTTATCAGACTGTTGAAAATGAACTCCTCTGCAGGAAGGTTTACAAAAACAACCGAACGCTTACTTTTTATATTATTATTAAATACTTCGTATAAAATCCAGCTTAGTTACGAACTGACGTCTTACTATACCTAATTAAATTATGGCTCATTCTATTCATATATATATATATATATATATATATATATATATATATATATATATATATATATATATATATATATATATATATATACGCAGTAATTCTGTATATATTATATTATAATATAAAACAAAAGTGATAATAATAGGATCATAATATACATAATATATATATATATATATATATATATATATATATATATATATATATATATATATTACTTAAAATATCTGTTTTTTTTTTAATATTCCACAAATTCTCCGTTACTGAATGTTTGACAACGCACAGCGGTGACTACCGACTCTTATTTAGTACACTGCAATTTGACATACTGGCTCCTTGAACAGTGAATATAATATAACAGAATAATTCCTACGGAAAAGGGAACATGGCACGATTTCTTTTTGCTTAATAGTCCATGCGAGCAAAGTCGTATATAATGTAATTTAATTTCTCTTTATTATTTGACCTGAGGCCGGTCGTGGCGCAGTGTGACAGCGTCTGACTGTAAATGCGATCGTTTGTGCGTTCGATCCCCGCTCGAGGGAGTGATTATATTTAAATTAGTTTCACTTCCTCGCTTTGGTAAAGACAAAGAGCGGAGTTGAATTCCACCACCCAACACGCAATGTCTCGAATTCGGTGGAATGCGAAGTACGGAGTGTCTTGACACTAGGTACATTCTGCCTTACCTGCTAAGCGGGATAAAAGCGTGAAGCTGAAAAAAAAATATTTGACCTCTTTGTGGGTTCCATTCCATAGAAATGATTATATTTTAAATTTATATTCTCCGCTCTGGTAAGACTAAGCGCGGCGTTGAGATCGCCAGTCAACACGCAATGTCTCGATTTCGGAAAGAAAGCACTCAACGGTGTGTCTTGACACTAGGTTGTCTGTGACTACCCGGATATGTGAATAAATAAAAAACGTGTTCCTACCTACATGAAATAAAAATATAAACACTTGGTATTTGACTTCTTTTAATGCAGTCTTCACAGGAAATTAGATTATAAAGCGTCTTACAAAGGCTCTTTGCTCATAATCTATATTGAAAACATACAGACGAAAAAATTATAAGCACATATATATATATATAAATAATTTTTAAAAAAATAAATAGAACTTACTTTCGATTGCCCATTCTAGTAAGGATAAAAGCGCTGTTAAACTCCGCGTGATTTTAGACGGAATCTTTTTTCTTTTCTATTTTAGCTTCACGCTTTTATCCCGCATAGCAGGGTGGACAGAATGTACCTAGTGTCACGACACTCCGTACTTCGCTTTCCATTGAATTCGAAACATTGCGTGTTAAGTGGTTGAACTCAACGCCACTATTAGAGCGCGGAAGTGAAAATTATTTTAAATACAATCACTCCCCCGAGGGGGGATCGAATCCACAACTGATCGCGAGTACAGTCAGTCATTGTCCCATTGCGCCATTACCGACCTCAATTGGACATGGGATCTAGGTGTTACGCAGAAAAAGCGTTATGCAATAAAAATTAATCAATATCAAAAAACTTAAGGCTACCAAAACTCGCAATTAAGCGCTTCTCAACAGCTTAACTTTTTTTAATTTAATAAAAAAAGCTATTTCGCGTAAGCTACGTTTAGTATATATGTATATTCTGTTTCCTGTTCTTTATCTAAAATGATTAGTGAGGTCGTCAGTTCAGCTTAGTTGGCGACTGATAGTCGCGATGTGTATAAGTGCTAAAATAAATAAATATACATTAATATATTTAATATAAATAAAATTAAATATTTTTTTTTTATTTATTTAAAATTTATTTAATTAAATTTTAAATTATATAACAGTATAATGGATTCGGAAAGACAGTACTTGCTGGCGCCAACTGCTTCTGAACTCGCGTACAACAGATTAAGGTAATAAGTGTTTTAATTTTTGCGATTATTAAAATATTTTGTTTTAAAATACTGTGCGACAGTGTCTGACTGTAAACCAGATCGGTTTTGGGTTTGATTCCCATTCGGAGGAAGAATAAATTATATTTAAATTATTTTTATGTTCCTCGCTCTGGTAAGGCAAAACGAAGCGTTGAGTTCCGCCGATCAAGACGCAATATCTCGAATTCAGTGGATGGCGGAGTACGGAGTGTCTTGACACTGTGTATTTCCTGTCTATGCCTATTTTTTATACATTTTAGCTACAACCTTTTACAAGGGTGAAGCTAAAATGTATGAAAAAAATATATATAATAAAGTTAAACAATCATAGAAAGCTAGAAGCTGTGAAAGGCTCAGAGAATATTTAAAATTTGCATACTCTCTTTATTTAGTAAATGAAAGTGAAAAAAAAAAGGTTCTACTGTCAAAGCAACACGTTTTTTCTTATTAGAGCAGGGAAATATAAATAACCGTGAAAATCGTATAAAAATAATATATGTATATAATTGTCAGGATCATGACATTCAAAGAAAGTTGTGAGTCGTTATGGAAAAGCATCAATACGTTAGGTAAAGTGCGGGGTTAGGTTCCGCAGTGAATATGCATTTCTTTCTTACTTAAATATTGAAGAAGGAGTGTCTTAACGCTAGGCTAAGAGGGTTAAAGAGAAATAAACTTTTTGGTATGATAAGTTTTCAATGTAAATATAAACAGGAAAGGCAATATTAAAGTACCTGTTAAAATAATAGCTATATTTTATTCAATGTCAGCTATTTTCATACTCAAGTAATACAATGTTGCTTATCTCAAGTAACATGTAATAATATATATACATACCTATACAAATAAATAAAATTTGAGTGTCTGTTTGTAATTATATTTATTTGAGATTTTTTGTTACGGACTTATGGGCATCCATGAGTTTTTACGATCCTATTTATATTTTGTGATATTTACATATTTTTTTATTATGACGGGTGGAGAGCTCCTGACACACTGTATGGAACTCAGAAATATATGATTTAAAAAAATATAGGAATATATATAAGTTAATAGAGGAGTCCCTCCAAAAGCTCTAGTCGAGTGATTCTGGTCTTCTCGCTCGTTATTGACCACTGGTAGCTCATGTGTTCGGGGTCGCAGCGCGTTGTCCAGTTAGTTTGCGAACCGCATCCATGTCTCTTCTAGAGATTGCCATTTCTAAGTTGTAATCAACTATATCGGTTAGAAAAGATTCATTTGCCTATTGCAAATATGCCTATTGATATTATTTATCAAACATTTGTAATAAGAAGCGTGGATTGTTTATTTTTGAATCTTGCAAAATTCCATTCTCCATTTCAACCAAATTCATGAAAAATTAAACATTTTTAAAGCATTTTTCAGAAAAAATTGTTTCTTTAGTGCAAAACAAGGTATTAGCGTATAAGAATCTTGTATATAATCGTATGTAGCTCAATTAGAACGTAATTCTTATTAGACTAGATCGCTTAGACGGTTTCTAAGAAACACAGGTTCGAATCTCGCTGCGTTCATTTTTATACGTCTCTAAATATACGTATACATTACGTGTAAATTATTAGATTTTTAACAAATATAATTCCTTTTTAAATTAAACTATTATGAACGGATTAATTGCGTATATTTTGGTATTCAAATTTCTTTTTTAAGAGCCTTAAGTTTCGAACACTTTACAGTCTAACTGTGACCATGGACTATTACCAATATATTCTCGAATACCAAAATATACAAGATTAATCCGATTAAAATAGTTTCATTTAAAATATTTAAAAATCGCGAAACTCTAAGACCTTATTACATAATTCCTTATTCGATACTGGGATATATACATATGTATTTTTTCAATTCTTAAGTCTTAATTTCCCAGATAATTGCTTAATTTCTTTTACAGCAACACGTGTTATCCCACAGCAAGATAGTGAGAAACAACCTAGTGTCAAAACTCTCCGTCAAAACAATGCGTGTAGAGTGACGGACTCAACGCGTTTAGTCTTACCAAAGCGGAAATGAACATATTTTAAATTTAATCATTCCCCCGACTGGGAGTCGAACCTACAACCAATCGTATTTACAGTCAGACGCTGTCTCACTGCGCCACGACCGCTTCTAGGACGGGTGTATGGAACTAATATAATAATTGATGAAATGATTTCGTTAAGCAAACATGACGAAATTTAGTTTATTTAATATAAGTTATATGTTTGAGCACATATTGCTCCTATTGCTTGACGTTTGAATGAAGTTAATATGGGTATAGTAATTTATGACGTCACTTGTTAGCCTAATTTGTAACCTTACTTATTTAGTTAATATTAAAGAATTAATATTTATTTATTTTTATATATCTATCTATCTATTTATATATCTATCTGTCAGTTTGTAAGTCTATCTATCTATTTGTAAGGAATGTTTGCTAATTAGACGAGACTTTTACTGGTAATTAGCTTATTTAGTATGGAGTAACTTAGGTTTTTATTTTAGAAATAAAACATGGATCCATACAAAATGAAGATGCTAAATTCCACGCGGAGAAAGACACGAGCACAGCTATCAATAAAATATAAATGAATACAAAATTTTATATGAAATTTATTATATATAGATAGACAGGCATCAAAGAAAAGATAGACAGACAGAAAATATTATAGAATTTATATATGTTTCAATGAGAATATATATAATTCTATTCATCTTGAATATTTTTTATTTCCTTTATGTAAGACAGCGCGGCGTCAAGTTCCGCAACTCAACACGTAATATTTCGAATCCTGGCGGAACGTGGTGAATGTCTTGACACTAGGTTCTCTCTCACTACCTTGTTAAAGCCTAAAGCCCACTTAGAAGCTTTTAAGTTTTTGTGTTTTAAATCTATAGGAAATTGTAATATACATATATTTTTGTTCCAGACCACTCCGATACGACGAGGTTTTGAACGCTCGTAGAGAGCTCCCGTGGAGAACTGCAAGAGTTTGCCTTATTCTAATATTTTGGGCGACCATGGCTATTTTTCTGTCCATCATTGTGTCGATGTTGATGAATCATAGCTGCGCGAATAAGGAACTAGGACCGACACCTGCTGTGCCTCCTGTCCACCTCTCATTTGGCCCTTTAGTATCATAACTTAAATATATTAGAATTTTAGAAATATCAATATCATGAATTTAGTTCCTAGTCTAATCTGTTTGGGGAGAGTTGTGATGATTACCCTTATCCCGTATAGCAGGGTAGTTAAAGACAACCTAGTGTCAAGACACTCCGTTGCTTCCTGAAATTCAGATATTACGTGACGTATACTCTATTAAAAAGAAAATAGGTTTATTGCGCTTCTTACAAAAATAAACTTGCAAGTTATAATTAGTGTTAATGAAATCTAGCATCAAAAAAGCACGAGGAATATTTTTTTTAGAATAAGGTTCATATCAAAATATTAACTGAAACCTACCAATTACTAAGTAAATAATGTTTACATTATATTTAGCTGATAACTCATTATTTAAATGTATTTCTATCTGAAAGTTTAAATATATTTGTGACGTTTGACTTTGTAATTTAGACTAATTATAATATTTGTTACTTATCTGTGATCTTTTAAAATACAGATTAAATAAGAATATGACATATCTATTGTTTTATTTATTAAAAAACCCGTCGTATTTTTTTATCATTTTTGACTGCATTTTTCATGCTTTACCAAAACCTGCATACAACATTTTAAATTTCTACGCACGGTATTAAATGAAACTATTTTAAACGGATTAATCGCATATGTTTTGGTATTCAAAAATACATTTATGGAAACTTGACGTTTCGAACATCTAACAGTAGTCGTGTGGAGGATTAGCCTAAATTTTTAATATTTTTTATTAATGGGTCCCAGGTGGTAGAAAATCAAATCAAAGATGTTATTTTACGCACAATATTATCGATTGTTCGGCGTCTACCAGTGACACTGTGTTAAACAGAAAAAAATTATATAGATACATAATCATATATTAAATATATAATTTTAAAATGTATAAGAATTCATATTAGTTATCGTGGTAAAATTACAACATGAAAAATTGAATTAATTTAAGCTCTATTAAAAGAAATGATTATCATTCATTTATACAGCTTCACCCTTTATCCCGTATAGCGGGGTTGTCAGTGACAACCTAGTGACACTAGACCTTGTGACGTTGACGTTGTGTGACCTTGACACTAGATTGTCAAGACACTCCGTGGACTGATTTCCTCCAGATTTATAGGCATAGCTTCTTAACTGGCAAAATTAACACCGCGCTTTGTCTTACCATAGGAAAGTAATGCAAATAAATACATTTTAAATATAATTATTTACCTGAATGGAAATCGATCCCACAACCAATCGCGTTTACAATCCCACTGCGCTACGATAGCTACAAGCAAACAATTGATAGATTATTTTATATTTTTACTTTTTAAGTAACCATTACCTTGGTTTGAATAGAACTAAGGCTATAAAGTTTACAGCCTATTTACGTAATTGCTTTAAATGACACTAAATAGAGAATATAGTGACATGACTCTATGGTCTTGTCCTTTTTAATGAAAACGTACCTTATTTTAACAAAAGAAATGTGCCTCACAACAGAGATCTGATTATCTTAATATGCGGGATTAAGCAAAGAAGTAGTGAGGCCGGTCGTGGCGCAGTGAGCCAGCGTCTGGTTGTAACGTGACCGGTTATGGGTTCGATCCCTACTCGGGGGAGTGGTTATATATAAATTATTTTCACTTCCTCACTCTGGTAAGACAAAGTCTCGAATTCGGTGGAAAGCGGAGTACGGAGTGTCTTGACGCTAAGTATTTTTCTGTCTACCCTGCTATGCAAGATAAAAAGCGTGAAGTACTAGCACTTGATATATATTATTACATAAATAGGAGCCTATACGTTATTCTGATAAATTAACTTATATTACTCTAAAGTTTCATTAAAATCCGTTCAGTAGTTTTTGCGTGAAAGAATAATCATCATTATACGTGTATTTTTTTAATACTTGCCTCGCGTTACATAATTTGGCATTGACACTATCACATACGCATAATATCGTATATAAATTTATTTTTAGGTTAATTAATACTAACATGTCAACGGAGTATTGTATACTTATCACCAAATTACTTTATTAGATCAAAGATCTCGATCTTTATTATGTACGTAATGTGGACATAATTATGATGAAGTATAAACAACTAGCCTTCGCTCATGGCTTTGCCCGCGCGGTGAGGCGGTACAGCGACTGTAAACGGGATTGGGATGCGAGTTCGATTCCCATTTGAGGGAATGATTATTTAAGCCAAAAACTATTTATATACTCTAGTAAAACAAAGTGTTGCTTTTCGTAATTCAGCACGCAATCTCAATTTCGTAGCAGTCAACGGAGTGTCTTGACACTAGGTTGTCACTGATTATCATGTCATACGGGATAAAACGTGAAGTAGTTTAACACTGGACATTTATTGTTACATTATAACCAAATAAAATTTAAGGTGATGTGTACATACCTATATTAATTTCAAGTTTCAGCTATATCCGTTTAGTAGAATTTGCGTAAATGTGTAAACAAAATATAAAAACTAATATTACTATTTAGTCACGCGTTGCCATAGCAACGTGTACGTCACTTTATATAAACGTGTATGTCAAACACATGGTAGTGTGTGTTACATTTAATTTATTATTTATATATATTTTTGGTCGTTATGTATTAAAAATATTAGCATTTCGCACTCCTGTGCTATATAAACTATACTGTGCCAAATTTCATACCCCTCTTTTCATTTAATATTAGTAAACATCAATTTTGCTTCACGTATTTATATATAGATATAATGACTTACATATCCTATTACCTACGTATTCAAAATATAATGTAAAGTGTAAAACGTTAAGGAAAATTTTACGATAGTTTATTATACTGACATTACGCAATTAAATTTATATATTATATATACAAAGAATTATATTATATATACAAATTTATATATTATATATATATATATAATATTTATATATACAAAGAACAAGTTAAAATGTTTTTATAATAATACGTTAGTAATAAAAATATATTAAAATAATGAAAAAAATATTACACACACTATCAAGTGCTTGATATAAAATTTCTTGTATTTGTGACTATTAGGTAAATAAAGTCGATACTTAATTTTCTGTTTTTATTTTTGCTGTAAGCGACTAAAGCAGAACTAAGTATTAAGAATTTTTTTTCTTACCTTTTTTTTAGCTTCACGCTCTTATCCCGCATAGCAGGATAGACAGGAAATACCAAGTGTCAAGGCACTCCGTACTCCACTGTCCGCCGAATTCGAGACATTGCATGTTGAGCGGTGGAACTAAACGCTGCGCTTTGTCATACTAGAGCGAGGAAATGTAAATAATTTAAATATAATAATTCCTCCGAGTAGGAATCAAAACCACAACGGATCACGTTCAGTCAGACGCTACACCACTGCGCCATGGCTTCAAATTATTTTTATCGTAAAAATATGCGTAAATATCAAAATTTATTGGTTTTCATTCCTTCAATTTCCTGATTTTTAGAATATATCTTTGTCTCTCAAATGGTAGGAATAGTCACTGTAAAATTGTTCTTTTGGTGACATTTATCATCTCTTAGTCGATAAACCAATTAATAATATATTATTATTAGATTTATTAATAAACAAAATTATAAGTAATCCAATTTAAAAGAAAATATATATAAAATTGAAATAAAATTAATATTAAAAACCGTTTTTAGTATAACGATGTTATTAAAATTGGAGTGTCTGTTACACAAGCCAAAATAACATTTCTTGCAAAATTTGTCTGTCTCTTTTTGTTCCGGGTGATCTCTAAAACAGCTATATCGATTTTGACGAAACATAAACGGACAGATAGCTGATGTAATAGGCATTAACTTGGCGACTTTTATTTTAGAATTATAAACTTGTATAGTACTGGTATGGTACGTAACCAGTTGCGGACACGCTTCATAATCAATATTAGAGCATCAGGGCTTTAAAAAAGCAAAAATACATCTTCATAGATATTTTTTATTTAAATATTATAAAATAGTACACGTTCTCTGATAAAATGAACAAATTACTTTAAATTATTAAAAGTACGACCAATAAAATTAATAATTTCAGTTTATATATATATATATATATATATATATATATATATATATATATATATATATATATATATATATAACTTATTAAATGCAAGTGCACTTACATACGGTACATATACCAAAATATGCTTTTTACAAATCTTATCCGTCTGTCTGTTTGTTTCGGCTAATATCTACCGATTTTCACGGGACTTTAGCTGACATATAAATGATATAAGTCCTCCTTTTATTTTATAATTATTAAACAAAGGTCCAAACATGGTGAACACCACGTAAATAAAGTTCGGGCACAGCTCGTTTAAAATATATCGCAATACAATAATGAAAATAATTGAAAGAACGATAAAATTTAGCACGCTGTTTAAGAAAATTTAAATCTGACCTTCGTTGGAAGAGATGAGAAACATATGCCGTCTCTGTTACACAAACGAACATAATATATAGGTACTAGAATTACTAAAAGCATATCTATTAAAAACTAAATACTTATAATCTATGTTATCAATTTGTTAACAATAAGAATACAATATAATCTTTAAGTTCTATCCCGCATAGCAAGGTCATTATCAACCTAGTGTCTAAACACTCCGTTGATGGCTTTCCGACCGAAAATCGAGACATTGTGTGTGCCGAACTTTGTCTAACCAATATTCTGTCGAGTGGGAATCGAACCCACAACCAATTGCGTCAATCATATTTTAAAAAAATATTATTATTACTATTTAAATATATTGCAGAATATTACTATTGTATTGGCACCATTTTCTAAATTGTGCAATAACATTGAGAGAATGTTGACCACTTAAAATGTAATAGGACCACTATAAGTCGAACATTAAGGATGTTAAAGAATTTTAGACTTATAGAGGATTTCAACTCAAAGCTGATTGATTATAATTCGATATAAAGAGGTACACGTTCTTATTTATTTTCAGTTAAAAGGGTAATTAAAAAATTAAAATCTATAGCAAATTTGTCTTCGAAATATTGAGATAATGAGTATCAAATAATTGTAAAATGTAACATTGCTACGATCGACTTAGAGAGGTCGAATATAATGTTTTTCGAAATTTTGATGTTTGAAGGGAAAAGAACGAAACAATTTTGGGAGAATTAGAGGTTTTCTTAAAGAGGTGCGACTTAACGAGGTTCTAGAGATATTTTATTCTTAAATAACTTTTATCAATATATTTAAAAATGCATAAATATGTAAATATTTTAACACTTAACATTTAAACAAATATTATAAAATATTACAATACAAAATTGATCGAGGTTAAAACCTGTTACCTCTAAGAAGGCACGCTATTGTACACGTTTAGTTATACCACAGGGGCTATAAAAAAACTCTTATTTCTATAGGAAAAACTTATTTTGCTTTAAATAATATATACCAACTGAATAAAGTTTAAAAAATATTTCTTAGTAGCTACGATTGATGACATTGTTTATTATGTCAGTGGTACTAAGTTCGAATTAACGAAACTGTTTGTACGCTTTTTGTAATAAATATTAAATAAAATTTGTTTTTTTTTAATATTTAATCTAAATTATGTAATCTAAATTACTCGTTAACTATATATTTCAGTTTTTTTTTCTCAGCTTCATGCTTTATATAGAATACATAGCAGGGTAGTCAGGGACAACCTAGTGTCAAGACACTCCGATGCCTGCTTTCCATCAGAAATCGAAACATATCTATTTTAGAATTCCTTAATAAATTCAATTTTTGTCAAAGCAAAATAAATAATTACTTTAAAAAATCAAAGTAATAAAAATTAAAAAAAATAACTAATATATTAATTTTCTGTCAATTTTATAAAACTATACAAAATTTATTGTTGTAATCCCTTTGTTAAGTTTTCTCGCTTAAGACGCGTCTACGGCTGGTTTCCCAAATAATCGTGTTAAGAGGGTGTAAAATGTAAATACGCCGTTAGTTTCATTTTAAACATTGTTTAAATACAATTAAATAAGGTGTTATACTTCCATCAACTTTTTTGAACTACCTGATGACTGCACCGAGTTTAACTCCGCAATTAATCAACTAGACGAAGAAAACATTTACATCACATATAAACGTTACATCGAATGAATCGAATTCACGATCACTGAATTCAGTCCAAACCATAGCCTTTTATTCATATAACAATATGAACCTGCAGCCCATTGGTCACAAATACGAAATATATCAAGTAATAATTCTGCATAACGAGTCCGGTATGGAATATAGGGCGTATATATGTATTTCTTCTAAGGATTTATTTTGCGAGGTTTGTTTGACAATAGTCGTAAGTTCACGGAGAGCTTCGTCTAGAATGTTCTGGTATTTACTATATCTGTAACAAAAATAGCAATTTAAACTCTATTTATATTTGCATCTCGTTCTTACATACTAAAATAATTTACTGTCTCATTCACACTGCTAGATATTACTAAATCATGCTGTCTCACTCACACTCTTCAACAGTATCTCTTTCTCGCACATAATCACCAAATTATATTTATATATCTTTTTACAGCTTAACTCTCTATTCCCCATAGCAAGATAGTCAAAGAAAACCTAATGTCAAAACACTTCATTGACTGCATTTCACTCATAATCAAGACATTGCTTATCGCGAGGCAAACTCAACGCCGCGCTTGGTACTAGAGAGAATTTTAAATATATTCTTTCCTCCGAGTGAGAATCGAACCCACAAGCAATTGTCGGTTCATCATGATGAAATGGGACAGCTTCTGACTGTAGACACAATCAGAAGCAGTCCCCACTTCACCAAGACGACCTCTAAATCTTGTATCTCTCTTTTTTTATATATGTGTTTGTACACCGACACCCTCTAAAAACTAGTGAATAAGCCATACGGTCTTTTTCAACTACGTCAAAATATTATTTTTACATACAATTTACGAAAATGTTAAATGGCATCCATGAGTAACAGGTTTGTTTTAATAAAATATTATTTAATACTTCTATCTCGCTCTAACACACGGCATTACATATCACCATCTCACTCTCTCAGTAGTACAACTATACTCAAAATTACACGCAAGAAGAAAAACACAATGTGGAATACACAAATCTCGCTCTAACTCATACGGTATTACATATCACCATCTTACTCTCTCACTAGTGCAACTATACTCACATAACATGCGGAGGCAAAAGCACAATGTAGTATACTCGCATCTCGCTCTAACACGTACGATATTACATATTACCGTCTCACTCTCTCACTAGTATACTATACTCAACACCACTCGCGAAACACACTGCAGAATCCTTGCATCTCGCTGTAACACATATGATAATACATATCATCATCTCACTCTCCCACTAATACTAATGTACTCACGCGTCACTCGCAGGAGCGAAGGCTCGTTCCAGGGCGTGAATCTGCAACGGCAGGAACAGGTTAGCAGCGAGGAGCCCTACGCAGGGCGCCTCGCAGGCTAGGGCTAGCACACTGACTCGTACACGATTGAATACCGGCTGGAGCCCTATTTGTTCTAGCGTGGATGTGACTTTGCTGTTTATCTGTGAATTGAATTATTTATAAGAAAGGTATATGTTAAGTTGTGTTGAGTCACTTTATTTCCATGAATTCCACACATGTGGGTGGAAAGCGGAGAACGTGTCCGTCTACCCTGCTATACGAGATAGAGGGGTCAATCATGAATTACATCACATGAATAGTAATAACAAAATAATTAGTTTATTTCACCACAAGTAGTATATATTTAACAATATAATCCTTAATATTAAGTTGGCTACAATGTCGTTCAACATTTTATGGAAGCCACTGTCTGTGTGGAGTACTAGAAAGATTTAAATTTATTATAATAATATTATAGCTATCTCTAAAATTAAATAGTGCAAAATTATACTTTGTATATAAACTACAAAAAAATAAATAAATGAGTGTATTGATTGTGTGTATGGGTAAGTGTGTGAATGGGTAAGTGTGTGAATGGGTGTGTGTGTGTGAGTATAAGAGTGCGGGTGTGGGTGTGTTTGTGGGTGTGGGTGTGGGTGCGGGTGTATGTGCATGTGGGTGCGGTAAGCTTGTGGGTGCGGGTGCGGTATGCTTGTGGGTGCGGGTGCGTGTGTGTGTCTGCGTGCACGCGTGTGTGTATATGAAAGAATTTCAAGTCCTTGTGACAGCTATGTAATACTTTGTCCATCCCCTCCCTCTTTTTTAACGTGTGACGTCATATATGGAGGGCCCCAGAGCTCACACTAACCTGCATTTCACACTGACGCTTAATATTCTTAGTCATCCTGTCATTCGCAATGAAAGTCACCGAGACGGTGGGACCACTGAATTTCTCGTTTTCATTCCAACTTATCGCTCGGTTACCTAACAAAATGAATTTTAAAAAATAAAAAAAAAACATGTAGGTAGGCATATAAAATTTCTATGTCCATAATATAGTAAAATATACTTAAGTTACCCAGTAAATATTATAATTAATTTTAATATAATTAATTATAACTTGGTAAAACTTAATTCCAAAAATGATGTACTATCAGAGTGCGGCGTTAGACACCGCTATATTAAGCACAATGTCACTAAAATAAATGAAAAGACAAGAACAGTGTCTTAAGCACTACGATTTCTGCTTACTCTTTTATAAAGAAGAGAAATAAATATAAAGATACTCACTAAAATCAGGATTTCGAATGGTATCAGGATTAAGTCTGTGCTTTATAAAATCTATCAGTTTTAACGATTGCACTTTGTACTCTCGTACACTGAAATATAATAATATTAAATAAATTATTAAACGAAATTATTTTAAACGGATTAATCGCGTATATTTTGGTATTCGAAAATACATTTTTTGAAACCTGACGTTTTACAGTAGTCCGTGGTCACAGGTAGAGGTCAAAGGTGAGGTAGAGGTCACATCTTCGCCACTTATCACGCAATGTTTCTCATTAAGTCGGAAACCAACTAAAACTGGGTTGTCTCTGATTACCCCGCGAAGAGAAAGCTAACAAACAAAAAAGCTAACATCTCTAAATCTACTGTACCGATTTTAACGAAACTTGTACTTTTTCCTATATTGAAGTATATATATAACCTAAATTTCAAAAAAATAGTTTTAGAGAAATTCGTAGACGAACATACAAACAAGACCGGTAGATCAAAACCTCACTCATGAAATAAAATGAATGAAACCAAAAAAAAAATAATGAGTGAACGTAATGAATGCAAACAAAACAAACCACTCACCGGTTCCCCTCACAACATGACACTGACACTACGTCACTATCTCTGAACACTATCACTATCGAGCACTTAGTGAGATGGTGGGCATCAGCCGCGGGGCCCGTCCAACAGATGGCGGGTATATTGTTTAGCCACAATTCTTTAGCAATGGCGGCGTGTTTTATTTGAAAAGAGTTTTTACTGTCCGTAGACATGCATACGCATATTGTTGTTGGCTGGAATTTATGAATTGTGTGTTTATTATTTTTTTTTTATCTTCAAGCTTTTATAAAATGGTAGACAGATAGTAACTAGTGTCTAGACACTCCGTACTCCGCTTTCCGCTGAATTCCAGTCATTGTGTGTTGAGTGACGGAACTCAACGCCGCGTTTTGTCTTACCAGAACGTAGAAATAAAAATAATTTAAATATATATATATATATATATATATATATATATATATATATATATATATATATATATATATATATATATATATATATATATATATATATATATATATATATATATATATATATATATATATATATATATATATATAATAATTCTCTCGAGTAAAATGGAACCGATCGTTTGTGGGTTCGATTCTCACCGCGGGAAATGATTATATTTAAATTATTTTCGTTTTGTCGCTCTGGTAATAGAAAGAGCGGTGTTATGTTCCGCCTCTCAACACACAATATTTCCAACTCTACGGAAAGCGGAGTGCGAAATGTCTTTACACTACGTATTTTCTGTAAACAATATTACAAGTAGATCATCGAATCTGACACCAAGCCTTCTAGTACTCTATTATACATAGAATTATAAATTTCATAAAACAGAACATGGCGTTGAATTTTGTTACTGAACACGCATAGTTTTATTCATATTTAAATAATCTATCATTTTTCATTTTGTTAAAAGTGTCAATACTAAAAAGTATCAACTTTACACATAACATATTTCTTTCACAGATCACACAAGCTTACCTCAATATTTTTTATAACAGGCGGTAGATCGATTTCCATGTTTTTCAAAATGGCCGCCATCCGCTCCAATGACATGGAGAAACCAACAGACGTGCAATTTAGACTAGTATTATGATCTTTAACAGCAGCCCTAGCTATTGCCCAGAATTCTTTGACTAGATTATCATATCTGAAATTGGAAAAAAACTATATTAAACATAAAAAAAAATTAAATTTCATTGTGAAATAAATTTAAAATTAATATAAAATTTCAATTTTGTCAGTATGTCACTAAATAGAAGCGTGACGTCATGAAGTTAGTAAATAAGTATTTTCTTTATCATTACTAAAACCCATTTAAACAAGCAAAATATATTAAAAATAACGTAGCAAGTTTCGAACTCGCAACACTTAGAAACCGTCGAAGCACTAACCACTAAGCCATACGTTCTATTCAACCACATCCATTTCAATGATATGTAGAAACATAAATCATACCTTCCACCAGCAGCTATAAGATTTCTGGAGCGATGTTTGTCAGTGCTGTGGTCGTGACTGACCGACATCTGCCAGAACACGCCGCTGTGCTGCATCGCGTTGTACGCCAGGAACGGCGCCACCGTCAGGGCTACCTGAGCAGAAACAATATCAAATAGGAGAATATATATATATATATATATATATATATATATATATCGCATAACAGTAAAACAGAAAGTAGGTAGACATAAAGTACCTAGTACGCACTTTGTCTTACCAGAACAAGGAACTCCCCCGAGTGGGAATCGAATCCACAACCGATCGCGTTTTCAGTCCGACGCTGTTACACTGCGCCAGGACCGGCCTCATAATATATTATAACTTTATATATTTAAAACATGTTTACAAAATATATCAAAATTTGAACGCGTGTCTTACTTTAGGGCCCTACGATGTTTTCAGGCAATCATGGCGCAATGGAATAGCGTTTGAATGTAAATTTAATTGATTGTGGGTTCGATCCCACTCTGTGGAATGTTTATATGTTCACACACACACATTTCAACACATGCGTCTATTTGTGACGAAAATCTGTTAACGGGATGTCTAATGGATAATGCATAAATATTTATAAATATAAGTTTTAAAATATTTTTCTTAAATAGCCTTCTAAACCTTCTAGCAAACGCAAATGGTTATGGATTCGATTCCTAGTCAAGCGAACTCATAATTTAATTATTTTCATTTCCTCATTTCTTCACTCTGGTAAGACAAAGCTGAGTGTCTTGACACTAGGTTCTTCCTCACTAAGTTGTCTCTCACTATATTCTCTGTCACTAAACGTGAAACTGGTTTTTCTTATTAATATACTCACATTACAACCCAAAGCAACAGCCTGATGGCACAGTAATTCCAACTGTTGTATAGAATATTCTACTATGGAACTCCACTTGTTCTTGGCCACCGAACCCACTACCTCCCTCAGTCTGTCCACTGGTACATTAGTGTCAATGAGCCGTCTTATATTAGTTATGTCACGGTCAGTTACGCATAGTGTCGTTAGATGGGTTTGAAGTTGCAGACTTGTTATGCGTCCTGGAATATTTTTTTTAAATTAAAAAAAAATGTCTCTTAATTGAGAGAGTATAAGTTAAAAGAAATGTTAAAATAGGTAAATAATATCTTAAGGTTTTGCTATCTAGGCTACATAAATTAGACTAGGCAGAGAAAACTTAGTTTTAACACGTTTTCCCTAATTTCGATATAACATGTTTAGGATCGTAACTTAACGCCGCATACATAATTTATAATATTAAATTAAATTGTCTTCTAAAAATTATTCATTGGTTATACGATAATCCTTATCCTAAATTAAAACTAACGCAAAATAATATCTACCAAAACAGGACACACGCCTATTTTTTTATTAAACGGAATTTATAATGCCTATAGCAATTACATATTGAATTTACAAATAACTATACTGAAATTAACTAAAAAAATAAAAAAAAACACTTTAGTCCCATCCCGTACCTACTCATTTAAAATAACATCCACTAGAACGTACCGGATAGATACAAAGGTGTTTATCCGTTGGAACACCACACAAAGACAGTACACCGGAAAAAGTAATTATATAAAAGAAAACATTTACGAAGAGCAAACATTCATTTGACAACAATAAAAATAAGTAGTAAATATTATTTAATAATTTCAACGTTAATTTCAAGCTATCAGAGCGCTTGAATGGTTTTCAAAACACAGGTTCAAATCAAAAAATTATACTAACTTCTCACTCATTCTTTCATTCATATCTATAAAACTCACCCAAAGTAACATCCACTAGTACAGGATAGACACCAAGCTGTTTATCCGGTGGGACACCACACGAGGACAGTAAAGCGGATAGCAGTTCGGTATGATTTAATTGTATGAACACTTTTAATGAGGTTTCTAATGCCGCTCGACTCGCTACCACTAAAAGCTCGGCATCCGACCAAAGGGCTTCTGGAATTTTGAGAAAATGCTTTACTTGTATGTATGTACCTATGTATGTATGTATGTATGTGCATAAATTTTCTTCAATTATTTTATTTTTATTACATATTGAATAGCTAAACACAGTTTAAATATAGACAGACAACTCTCGAATAGGAATAGAACCCAGGACCATTGCTTTCACAATGAGACGGCGTATATAGTTGGCTATCTAAGTTACTTCTTATTAAAGATAATAAGATCGAAAAAATTGAACATTAAAAGCGAATTAAAAATTCTAAAAAATTGAGACACACCATGACGCAGTGACACAACGTGTGACGTCATTAGTTGTAAGTTGGATATCTACTCTAAAGAATGATTATATTTTAAATGATTTTCATTTGACGAAATATTTCCATATCGCGCGTAAAAAACAAGAGACCCCTATCAGAGTGTCTTGACACTAAGTTCACTGTAACTACCCTACTTTGCTATTTAATAAATAAAAAATAACGACAAAGTGCGGCGTTGAGTCCGTCACTCAACCCGCTACGTCCCTGATCCAACACGCAGTGTCTGAAAGCAGTCAACGGAGTGTCTTGACACTAGGTTGTCTCCGACTATCCTGCTATGCGGGATACAGCGTGAAGCTGCTGAAGAAGTACCTGTTTTCGGTGTGACAATGTCAAAGGCACATTCAATCATCTCCCTGGGATGGAAGCCCTTCACCGTTTTCTCCGTCTCTCTGTAAATACGGTCCACTACGTACCGCCGCATGTATTTTGTTCCAGAATATGCTGTATGCCTGTATATTATAAAAAAAAGTAAAATTTCAATAAAAAATATACAAAAAAAATGTATAGTACCGAATATGAACCCGTTCTCTACAAGTATATAAGAAAAGCATTCTATTAGTAATTCTGATACACTTTTAATTTTATAGTATTATAGAGGATTGTAATAATAAACAATATTTTTTAGCTTCTTTAATTGCAAAGTAAATAAATAAATACATAAAATAATAAAACCATACACCCTCTTCGGGCAAAGGATCATCAAGAGACTGTAAACGCGATCGGTTGCGAGTTCAATTCCGGTTCGGAGGAATGATTATATTTAAACTATTTTAATTTCGTTAAAATTCGCAACTTAGCACGTTTCTGTTTGTATTGTTTCGTGTTGGTAGTAGTTGCAAATATTTCAAATTCAGACGGATAGAGGACAACGGAATGTCTTGACACTAGCCTCTCTCTTCTACACAAATAAAAGCGTAAAACTGTAAAAAAATAATTAAATATAAAAAACTAATAACCTAGCGAAAGGCAATCTCAAATCGTGAGGCAAGTGGCACACAGTGCCCGATGACGTCATCACTCGCACTGCGTTCGGGAAACGGTCCCAGCGAGTCGCCCGAGGCAGGAGGAGGGGCGGGGAGAACTCCGAAGCACCGTGCTCACGGAATATCTAGTGGCAGAAAAGAAAATAAAACTGAAAAATAATTTATTGACCATGTCTGCATTTTAACGTAATACTAATTTTTAAATTGTAAACGCGATTGGTTGTGGGTTCGATCCCCACTAGGGGAAGTGATTATATTTAAATTATTTTCACTTTCACGTGAAAAGTCAAAGTGCGATGTTGAGTTCCGCCACTCAACACGCAATGTACAAATTGTCATGACACTAGGTACTTTCTGTCTACCCTGCTATGCGGGATAAAAGGATAAAAGCTTGTAGCTAGAAAAAATAAGTGAAGTACTATGCCCTGTACAAGTTAGCTTGATATTTTTGACACTATTGTGTTATATGTATTTATTTCTAATATTTTTACAATAAAAATATATTTTCGAATACTAAAATATACGCGATTAATCTGTTTAAATATTATGTTCGTCATTGTAAAATTATGTTGATCAGAAAAATTTCATCAGTTAAAAAGATCCAGCTAACTTGTACAGGGTATAACTTATAATTATTTGCTTATAATTAATACCATTCTTATATTTTTTTTTGTTAATATATTTTTTTTAGTATTAAATGAATATTACAGTTAGCCGTTAGAGGTGCTGGTTTAAATCCCGCTGTGTTCAAATTTCTATACATTTTTTTAAAATAGTATAATATAAAAAGGGATTACCTTAATAACCAAATCCTTGATACCGCCAACAAACTCCATATCTTTACACTTCAAAGTGCTGTACGTCAGCTCCACAGCCAACGAGGGCGTTTGCGAGAGGCACTCCGATATCAATCTGATGTACCCTCGAGAGCTCCTATCGCTGAGTGTGTGAGTGATGGCCCCCGAGAGCTCCACTTCGAGAATAGCTCGAGGCACGTGTTCTGATGTGAGCAGTTCTTGACTTGTTGGACGTGAACTGGCATCATGGCTGAGCAGCCATCTGACAAGCATTTTATATAAAATAACATAGGATATTTGATTTTCGCCATTTTTACATTTTTTTTAGCTTCATGCTCTTATCCCGCATAGCAGGGTAGACAGAAAGTACTTAGTGTCAAGGCACTCCGTACTTCGCTTTCCACTGAATTCGAGACATTGCATGTTGAGTGGTGGAACTCAACGCCCCACTTTATCTTAACTAGAGCGAGAAAGTGAAGATAAATTAAATATAATCACACCCCTGATTGATTATAGAACCTATAACCAATCGATTTACAGTCGGACGCTATCCCACTGCGCCCGGACCGCTCGGTTGAGGCCGGCCTCAAAATATATTTTCAAATATTAAAATATACGTGATTAATCCGTTTAAAATAGTTTCATTTAAAATATTTCGTATATATATAAAAATGTATCACATTCTGTATATAAAAATATGATTGAACGTCATTTGTGAGTTTAAATTTTAGTTTTTATGTAATTGAAAGGATTAATCGCATAGCAAGGTAGTCAGAAAACCTCACTACTTCTCTTTTTTATCTTTTCATCTTTTTCTATGTAAATGGCGGATCTGAACGCCGTGCTTCGTCTTACCAGAACGAAGAAATTGGAAATCACTTAAAAACAATTACTCTTCTAATTAGCATTCCAAAAATAAAATAAGCGTCGGACTATATTTGATGGGATTCGATTCCTACTTAAGGAAATAATTATATTTAAAATTTATATATATTTCTCAAATTTATATTCGTTCTGGTAAGGAAAACGCGGCGTTGAGTTCACCATTTCACAAACAATGTCTCGATTTCGGACGGAAAGCAGTTAACGGAGTGTCTTGACACTAGGTTCTCTCTGATTATCCCGCTATGCAGAGTAAAACAGAAAAGTTATTTTAAAAAAAGGTAAAATTACCTTATAACGTGAATCTGTTTTTCATTATTCTCTAGAAAATCCTTAGGCAGTACAATTTCTTTCTTCCTCAGATTGGCTAACACCATATACCTTTCTGTGCCGGTCGTGAATGGCGGGTGGAACATCTCAAACAATATTATGCCTAACGAATAAATATCTACTTTCTGATTGTATATCACTTTGTGAACCGATTGTTGCAATTCTGGCGCTACGTAGAGCGCTGTACCGACCTGAAAGAAATATAAGAGAAATTAAGGTAAGATAAAGCACGGCGTTTAGCTTCGCCAGTCAAAAAGATTGCATCAATCTTTGCAAGAAAAAAGGAGCAAATAAGTAATTAACTCACTTTACTAGTCAATAATTCATCAACGTCTTCTTGAGAAGGACTATCTGAAATCAATTATATATAAATAAATAATCAAACACCTAAATAATTATGAAAATAGACGATTAGACATTATGTAAACGTTGCCAGACTTAATATTGAATATTTTATTATTGCAAGAAAACAAATTTATTATTTAAAATTTTATTTATATTTTACTATTTTTAAGGATTAGTAATAATTATTGAAAAAATTTATAAAAATTTGATCGTTTGGACGGTTTCCAAAAGATCGTTTGGACGGTTTCCAAAAGGCAGCAAAGACGGTTTCCAAAGGAATCCCGCTGGGATTCGAAATCGTGCCTTTTGGAAACCGTCCAAACGATCTGATCGCTAGGCTATGCGTTCTAATACCAGCTACGTCAAAATTCAAAAATGATTTCTAATCTTAAGTGTGGAATAACACTTTTATTTTTTAATAATCTTTGAGCAATAGAAATTTGTCAAAATCTTTTTACAGAAAAGCTAACAACATAAGTAAGTTGTAACATACGTATAAGAATTTCGACACAGTCAGTAGTAGAACGCATGGCTTAGCAGTCAGAGCGCTTGGACGATTTCCAAGCGCGGGTTCGAATCCCGCAGCGTTCAAATTTTTCAACTTATTTTTGAAAATAATTTTTGAAAACGAAAATATTTTTTTCTTAAAAAAAACACTATAATTATTCAATTAATGTCATATTACAACAATATTTAATAATATAAGTAGTTTAAACGAACTAGATTTTTGTAGTAAATATCATTTAGTAAAATGTTTATATACGTTTGAAGAATAGTTAACGAGTTGACGAGTAAAATAGGCGTTGCCTTAGCAACCTGCCAAGACCAACAAATGGTGGTGTGTTAAATTTACTTGACACTAGGTTGTCTCCGACTCCCCTACCCGGCCTCTCTTAAACTTTTCTTACCTTCAACAATAGGCACTCCAGTAAAAACTTTGGTGGCCAGTCCAAAGTCACCAATTTTTACATGATCGTTTGAATCCAAGAATATATTAACGGGTTTCAAGTCTCTATGTATCATACCTTTTTGGTGGACATGGGCTAAGCCTGTAATAATGAAACATTTAATTAAGATTAATAATATTAATAATAGGAAAGTAGTATGTTTAGAATATTAAAAAATACTATTAAAACTTTATTGTTGGCAATGAGTGTTTTTAGTAAAAATCATAAGATAATTTCTTAATAAAATAGTTAAAAAAAAGTCATAATATATGCATATATTTGCATAAATTCAGAATATAACATACCTTTTTATTTCATACACACATACATACATGCATGCATACATACACACGTACATACATGACAGAAATAGACAAGGAAAATATGTTATGGGTTCGATTCCCACTAGGGGGAATAGTTATATATCAAACCTATTGTCATTACTCCACTCTGATAAGACAATGCGCGTTAAGTCCAGTACTTGCACGCAATGTCTCGATTTCGAACGAAAAACGGAGTGTCTTGACACTTTGTTGACCCTGACTACATATAATACACGTAAATTAAAAAAAATACTTATAAAAACCTTCATACATTGATATACAAACCTTCCAATATTTCTCTGAACAGCCTCCAAGCCCTCACATGGTCACCATACAAACCGTTATCAATCGCTTGCCTCAATGTATTCTTTTCACAAAACTCCATTTGTATTGATAATACTTTTTTATAAGTGGGCGATGAAACTGTTTCTTCGGACGGTAGAGTTTCCGTTTTATTGGAATTCGTTTCAAACTCTATACTGCTGCTGGTTGCACTTTCTGGACTAAAAAGAAATTATTGAAGCAAGAATAATTGGAGACTATCGTAGCTCAGTGGCACGTCAGACTGTAATCGCGACGGGTTGTAGATTCGACTCCCACTCTATTTATTTTCCTCTGGCAGGTGTGATAGAGCACGGCGTTGAGTATTGCAAATTAATAAGCAATAGAATTATATTGATTAGACAATTGAGGGTCTTGACAGTTCTTTCAGTTTTCAGTTGAATGTTCTGACACTGCGCTGCAGTTTTAAACGTATTTTTTGCTTATGTATAACTAATAAACTTATTTTATTCTTAAAATATACCAACTATAAATAATATGAACAATTTAATTTACATTAGGCAAGTAAAATTCTTTGAAAAATATATTTTTCTAAATATATATTTTTTTAGCTTCACGCTTTTATCCCGCATAGCAGGGTACACAGAAGGTATCTAGTGTCAAGACACTTCGACCGAATTCGAGAAGTTGCCTATTAAGTAGTGGAATTTAGGCGAGGAAGTGAAATACTTTAAATATAATCACTCCCCCGAGTAGGGATCGAATTCACAACCGATCGCGTTTACAGTCAGACACTGTCTCAATGAGCCACGACCGGCTTCAATTATAAATGTATATTAATCATCTCTAACCACTCTGTTAAGAGTCGCAAAGCGTCAAACGGAAAAAACAAGAAGAATTATAAGAAGAAAATAGTGATAAAGAACTCATGTCTACCCATTAGCATCTCGTTCAAATATATCATAAGCAAACTAAGTACAGTAAGTACTTCCCTGTGAATAAGTTTAACTCACCTCTCATTAAACCAGGGTTCATCATCAGAATCATCTTCATTGTCTGTGGACCCATCTCTAGCTTGGACTGGATTCTCAGACATGGACCAATTAAGCTAAAATACACATAAATATTTTAACTTACAAATTTAAATCTCATGAAATCTATTTAAGCGTTATAGTCGATTAAACGACTTGTAATTATTTTTCGTCGGCATTTCTATAGAGAATAAATACTTTACTCATCAGATTTTAAACTTGTACATTTTTTTAACAACTTTTTTTGAAAACGCAAAAAATATAACTGTTAAGAAATATAATTTTCTCTAACGACATCTTTGTGGAACACCAAAATTTTTAAGTTATTTAAAAAATAAAAAAAAATCACCTATCAAAAATCTAATATTTACTAATAAACATTTTTTCATAGAAATAAAAATAAGTTCCTTCTAAGCAAACCAAATAATTGGAAACAAAATTTTTCAACTATAAGGAAATATAACGTTCCGAAACGACACCCTTGCGGTACACCAAAAATTTAAAATCACTTAAAGACAAAAAATCATCACCTGAATCCCCTGCGCTAACTTAGCGACATCATCCTCCAAACTCCTTTTCTTCTCCACTTTCCCCACTTCACTGTCGTCATCGTCTTCTATTTCTATTATAGTCTCTATCCACGCATTGTAATATCTGACAACGTTTTCGTGGTTTAACCGCGACAGAAGTTTAACTTCGCGTGTTATCTTCTTATATAAATCGACGCTCTTTGGATTTAATTTGACATGTTTTATAGCGTACAGACCACCATCGAGTTTGTTCCTCACCTAAAATGATCTACGCGATAATTTACGGAGAATCATCAAAGAAAATATATATATTGATACGTGAAAGAAAAAACTTTGGGAGTCCTGTTTGCGAAAATTATTCGTACATATCATTATTCGTACGTATCATACTCCCTGTATGATATTTGCCATACTAAATTATGCAAAAGAAATGCAGAAAATTGATATCTTCCATTATGGTTTATTAAGAAACTGCATAGAAATGTATGGAAAAACTATTTAAAAAAATGTGATAAAAATCTAGTAGCCTATATTTATCTTAAGAGTCTCAAGTCTCTATATGAAATTTCATCACAATGAGTTCAGCAGTTTGATCGTTATAACATCAAAGACATACAAACTGTCAAAGTTACTTCCACATGTATAATAATAGTATGGACACAAAAAAATAATAAAATAAATATTACACACTTTACCATATACTTGACATTATATATATATATATATATATATATATATATATATATATACACGTTTCTGTAAAGTGACATACACGTTGCTAAGGAAACGCGTATTCCATACATCAAACGAGATTAAAGAGGCCATCGTGGCACAGAGGAACAGCGTCTAGTTGTAAACGCTTTTCAAGACGGAGTGTCTTGACACTAGATTTTTCGAAACTGTCTTCATATTCGTAAATTAACATCTATACTAATATTAAGAAAAAATAGTATGTCCGTTTGTTTAAAACATCAAAAGAATTAGATGATCTAATAAATTCTATCAGATTATACACACTATTGGATTACAACCAACGCAACATTGTCTACATTGCGCTACTTAGTAATACAACATTTAAGTATTTTAAAAGTTTAATATAATAATAAAGAGATTAATCGCGTATGTTTGGATATTTGAAAATCAAAAACATTTTTAACTATCTATTTCTACAGTAAGCCGTAACCCTATTAAATATTTATATATATATATATTTAAGCATCATTCTTTTATCTCGCATAGCAAGGTAGTCAGAAATTACCTAGTGTCAAGACACTCCGTACTGCGCTTTCCGCCAAGTGGCTAAACTCAACACAGCACTTTGTCTTACCAGAGCGAGGAAGTGGAAATAATTTAAATAAAATCGCTCCCCCTAGTGGAAATCGATCACAACCGATCGCGTTTACCGTCAGACGCTGTCACACTGCGCCACGACCGGCCTCAAAATGTATATACGAATACCAAAATATACGCAATTAATCCTTTTTAAAATAAAATTTCGTTTAAAATGTGTAAAAATGGTGACAAACACAGATCTTACACTATTTTAAGATAGATATTTAAACTAACCTTTAACACGTCACCAAAAGCCCCTTTCCCGAGCCAATCTAAAATTTCAAACTCCTCGTTCAAACGCGAATGGCCGTTTACTAACGTACTTATATCTTGTATTCTCTTTATACCGCTTTCATCCTGCAAAATAAAAACATAGGCGAAGACCTTATAGGTCAGTAGATATTGTTTACAACGGTTGTAAGTTCAAATATTATTTATAGAAATTTGTAATTTTATATTTAAATTAGTGTTTTGGTCGATTGGGTTAGATAAAATGCGGCGTTAAGTTCCGCAAGTGACCATGAAATATTTTTGTAATAATGAAAAAAGGAAATAAAGATATCTTAATTCGCTACTAAAAAGACAAAAAAATTCTCATTTTAACTTAATTTTATTTGTCCAGTGTGATTGTAAGACAAATTGCAGCGTTAAGATCTGCCTTTTAAGCTTCAAATATGTGATTTAAAATGAATAGTGTAGTGTCTCAACAATAAAAACTTTTTGCCTACTCTACAGTATAGTAAATAAATTGACTTATATATTTATAGATTGATTGATTAGTTGATAGATTGATTGATAAATAGATTGATTGATTGATATATCCTACCTCAGATCCACTATCAACATTAATATGTTCATCACGGTTAGGCATAACAGTTGGCGTGTCGATAAGAAAATTATGTGCCACTAACTGTTCCGCCGTCCACTGGACATTCTCATCTTGAGTTAAGCACCTTAAATAAAAGAAAGAACGTTAAAGAAGATAGACTAAGATTGAAAGAGTGTTACATATTTGTCACATGATTATAATTAAATTATTTTCATTTCCTCACTCTGGTAAGACAAAGTGCGGCGTTGAGTTCCGCCACTCAATACGCAACGTGTCTATTTCACCGGAAAGCGGGTTATTGAGTGTCCTCTTGTCTACGATGATATGAGGGATATAAGCGTGAAGTTTATTATTTAGACTACGCTATACCCGCAACTTGGTTCGCAACTTTATTTTATAATTCAGAAATGTAAACGATTTGCGGGTAAAAGTACCATCAAAATCGATCCAGCCATTCCAAAGATTAACCGGAAACAGCAGACAGACAAACAGTGTAACATACATAACGTGTTTAGTAAAAAGTAGTTACTTCAATATTACATACAGAGACTCCAATTTTATCTATTTGTATAGATAATAAGTACAATATTATGATAGATTTTACATAATTTAATTATTCAATGTGTATTGTGGCCGGTCGCGGCGCAGTGGGACAACGTCCGAGTGTAAATGTGATTGGTTGTGGGTTCGATTTCCACTTGGGGGAATGATTATATTTAAATTATTTCCATTTCTTCGTGCTGATAAGACAAAGTACGACGTTCAGTTCACCACTCAACGCGCAACGTCTACAAGCAGTCGACGGAGTGTCTTGACACTAGGGAGTTTGACTGGGTTACTAATAAATGGAGAATTCCGTACAAATCACAAGAACATACCTTGAAAAGAAATCCTTAACGGAAAAAGGTAAATCTGATGGTATCTCTTGACAGGTACCTTCAGCCACTATAGACAGCAAGAGTTGCGCTGCAGCATAAATATCTAGAGATTTTGTTTGCCTATAAGATTACGAAAATATATATTAATATAATAAATAAGGAAGAAACTTACTTAATAAATTATTCACCTATTAACCCGGTTGACCAGGCAAAGATAAGTACATTTTTTTTACCTCCACGTTATTATCCCGCATAGCAGGGTAGACAGAAAGTACCTAGTGTCAAGACACTCCGTACTTCGCTTTCCACCGAATTCGAGACATTGCGGGGACATAGAGGAACTCAACGCCGCACTGTGTCTTATACCAGAGCGAGGAAGTGAAAATAATTTAAATATAATCACTCCCCCGAGTGACTATATTTAAAAAGGGAATCGATCCCACAACCAATCGCGTTTACATTCAGACGCTGTTCCACTGCGCCACGACCGGCCTCAAGATATCAAGTTCACGCTATAAAAATATTTTAACGGTAAAAATATTTCAACATTTGCATTTTGTTTTATTTTGTACTAAATATTATTAATATCACGTCTGTATCTATATTTTATAATAACAAAATCCAAGTTAGTTACTCTTTATTACACCAGCTATCGGCCAGTAAAAGTCCCACCATGTTTGGTCTAGCCGTTTCAGAGATTAGTCGAAACAAACAGACCGACCAATAGGCAAAAATTGTGAAAAATATTTAAATATTACAACCTGACCCTCCAATTTCATTTATTTATATAAATGGATTACTAAAGTCTCTTTAAATATAATACAATTATATTTTATTATTAATCAACGAAGAAGGATATGTGTGCATGCTCAGTGGACAGACTTACACTGATTGAAAGAAGCGCAGGTTTTTGTTCCGTTATATACAAAATTTTATTTAAAAAAAGTCTTACCCTACTTTTGAGATAGTACTTACCTATCACAATAAAATTCACCGTCCACAATCTCCGTCAAACGCACATCCAAACTAGCACCGATCACTTTAACACACTCCGCGTAAACAAACACCGTTTCAGATCTAATATCTCTGTGCAATATGTCAACACTGTGCAATTCACTTAACGCACTGAAAACACCCGAGGCGACATGCCTCAACAACTTCAAACTTCTACCAACGTTAGAACTATGGGAATCCAGTAATAATTTCAACGAACACCCAGGCACATATTCTCTGAATATGAAATATGATAATTTCTTTTGATTCTCCTTGCTCTCCATGGCAATGTATGGTGTTAACGATGGGTTTTGTAATCGACTCATGGTTTTTAGTTCTTTTTGTAGGCAGTTGATTTGTCTGTTCCTATGTTGTATGTGGTGTGTGGGAGGTATGTCCCATTGTTTCACTATAAGTAGCCTACCATCGTCGTCTATAGCTGGGAAAGTTGTTGAGCCGTTTGGGGAATGACCTGTGTAATAGTACACATAATTTATATACATATATATATACATATATATATATATATATATATACATATATATATATATATATTATATATATATATATATATATATATATATATATCGTTGTTTGTCTGTCTGTTTGTGTATGTTTGTGCGGTGACCTCAGAAACGGCTTAATTTTAAGGTACTTATTTTATTTTAATCGGTTTATATATAACATAGTTGCGTCAATTCAAAGTATTTTGTTAGACAAAAGTGCTACAAAAAGTATTTCACGCTTTTATGCCGCTGAGCAGGATAGACAGAAAGTGCCTAGTGTTAAGACACTCCGTACTTCGCTTTCCACCGTATTCGAGACATTGCGTGTTAAATATTGGAACTCAACACTTCACTTTACCAGAGTGGGGAAGTGATAATAATTTAAACATAATCACTCCCCCGAGTGAGTAAGGAAATCGAACTCGCGCAACCGATATAATTTTACCGAGTTTTTTAAAGCAACCCTCTCAAGACAAAAAATTCGTAGGCATAACTGTTATTAATTTAATAAAATAAACAAGATAATGGGAACATAAGAAATAATTTATGAACGTTTTGGCAAAATTTAAGTTTATATAATATTCTAACATAAAATTAAAATTTCATTTGACTTTTTGAGTACAAAATAATGTAAGGATTTTATATATCTTTCTTTCATATTTTGTTTTCTAGCATAACAGAGTAAACAAGAAAAACCTAGTGTCAAGACACTCTGTTCTACACTATTTGCCCCATTTATTTGGAAGCATTTCTTATAAGACAGCGTAACTGAACCGCAATTTATCTTACAAAGCAGATAAGTCAATTAATTTTAACATAATAATTCCACCGAAGGGAACTGAATCTACGACCATCGAGTTTACATATGACTTCTAATAATCATATAATAACTTACCAATACATTTGCCCATATACACTTTTTTGGTATTTCTCTGTGTATATCTAAGTGTTTGTATGCTTACAAAATTGCACGTACAGGGAACTGAACCTGCACTCCTCTTAAGTATTTTCCTAGCTGGTGACATTTTATCATCTGCGTAACTAGAAGTTTAAATTAAAAAAAAGTTTTAATGTTTATATACAAAAATATAAAAGCATCTTCAAGCTCCTTACCCCATATAGAGGGGTCGTCCCGCATAGCAGGGTAGACATGAAGTACCTAGTGTCATAACACTCTGAAACTCCGTGAACCTCTTTACACCCGAAATCGAGACATAGCTGGTTGAGTGGAGTACTCACAGCTGCGCTTAGTCTAAACAGAGCTTTATTTATATATTAATTCTCCCGACTTTGAATCGAACCTAAAAGTATTGCGTATACAATCAAATAGTGTCCACTGCGTCGCGAAGGTGTCAATTTATATATTTATAAGGGAAATAATAAATCATTACATTTTAGAACATAGAAAATGACTCAAGAATCAGTTTAATTTCAACATGTCTGGATTTTTATTTTATAATTCTACAATTAAAAAGGGCCATAGTTACTCCCTATTATATGAGCTATTAACTAGCGAAAGTCCCATCAAAATCGGTCCAACCGTTCCAGAGATTAGTCGGAACAAACAGACTGACGTACCAAAAAATATATTATAAAAACGTTTTGGTATGTATACATTTAGTAAAAAGCGAATACTTTAATATTACAAAGAGACACTCCAATATTATTTATATGTATAGATAACATTTTCGAAAATTATAAAAGCGATAAGGTTTATCATAAATAATGTTGACTTTAACAAAGTAATACTGATTAACACGTGATTTTTGATAAGATTATCTATGAACGGCCTTAGTAGGGTTGTGGGTTCAAATCTGGTTAAGGTCAAAACATAAATAATAATAAATATTTTTTTTTATACTTTGTCCAAGTTAGCTTGATATAAAGTAATGTTTACTTTGCAATGCTTAATTTATTAATTTAAAAAAATGTATAAATATTATTTAAGGCCGCTCATGGCGCATGGGACGGCGTCCGACTGTATACGCGATCGGTTGTGGGCTCGAATCCCACACGGGGGAGTGATGATATTTAAACATTTTTATTTTCTCACTCTGGTAAGAAAAAGTGTGGTGTTGATTTTCTCCACAGAACACGCAATATCTCAGATTTGGCGGAAAGCGGAGTGCGGAGTGTTTTGACACTAGGCACTACCTGCCCCTCCTATGCCAGATAAACTGAAACTATGAAAAAATTCATAAAACACAAATAGTCCCCAAAGATTCAAGCATTATCCGAAAATATTAATATAACTAACTTTATCAAAAAGACCAAGCTAACTTGTACAGGGTACAATTTTCGAGAAATAAAGCGAACGTTGCACAACCACTATGACCTCTATATAAATATATAATTAGTATATAATACAATCACTGATTTGCGATTTAAACATTATATCAATGTATCAAACAGGAATCCAGAGCATTAAGTAAAGCATTTAAGAAACAAATGGGGGTAGTTGGATATAATTAATTTTTATATCAACTGACAGACGAATACCACCTGAGACCATGGACCACGTAAAGTATGAAAATGTCAGCTTTTCAAAATATATTTTCGAATAGCATACGCGAATCCGTTTAAAATAGAATAATTTCATTTAAAATATTTCAACACCGTTACGTTTACATCTTGTTATCGATTTAATTTGATTCGGATATTTAAGTGTTTTTATGTTTTTTTTTAATTATCGACTATAAATTATATTAAATAGTAGATCTTTATAAGTCAAACATCGAGATAGACGCCAAAAACTTCGTGTTATAGAGTTATCGACATAAAGAAGTTGATAGTTCATTCCTATATTTTTTTAGTTAAAAAGGTTTAAAAAAATTTTTTTTTCTAAGAAACAATTGTTTACTTAAATATTTGACATGAAAGGTCCTAGTCGAGCAAGGACTCGCATACTATTTCGACTAATAGAAAGTTGACATTTCGAGTAAACGAGGTTTTAAAGTTTGAACGGTAGAGAATAAATTATTCTTTCCCATTTCAAAATAACATAATTCTACTGTATTAAAAGTATAAACAAATTAAGTATATAAAAGCATTTTTTTTCATACTAATAATAATTATGAAAATATCCTTACTAGACTAGTTTTTGCACATCGCCCTGTCCATTCATATCTTCACTGTTACTGTTAGTATTTTCAGAATCTCTATTTCCTTGTAGTGCTTCTTGCCGCCTTTGTATTTCCTCTTTAATTTTTTGGTACTAATAAATACAGTAAAAAAATAACATTATTATTAAAAAAATATTTTTTGCAAAGTTTTCAATATAAAAAAAGAAGGAAAAATGTCACATTATGAAAAAATAGTACATCACTATCATAAGTACAACACTAGTAATATATGTTTATAATTATATAAAAATAAATAATCTGTTTGTAATATCGAACTAACCACTCTACTAAATGCATTTGTATATATGTATATACACTGCATAAATACTAAAATATTTTATTTCACAACTTTGGTCAGTCTGTCTGTTTGTTCAAGCTAATCCCTGGAATGGCAGAACCAGTAGCGACCGGACATTCACTGGTAGATACCTGATTTTATAAGGAATAACCAAATCTATTTTTATTTTAGAATTATAAAATAAACTTGCAGAGGCTATACACTAATTTAAATATACAAATAGAAAAAATAACCAATTTCACGCCTTACCCCTCACAGTAGGGTAGTCAAACAGAACCTAATGTCGAAAGACTTTTACAAGTGTATTAATATAATTTATTAAATTAAAAAAATAATTTCCCAAAACACTTACTTCTTCAAGTTCCTTTGCTTGCAGATCATGTTGTTTAAGCCTCTCCATTTGGTCCTTATTTCTGACCATCTCTTCGTAAAACGATAGTATGGGCTTATTATAATTATCTAAAAATTGCTGCAAAATATAGCTTTTTAATAAATAAAAAATTAATTATTAATATATTAATAATATATAAAATAAAAAATTATTCCACACTTAGAATAAGAAAGAAATTAACAAAAACATATTCTAATTTTGACTACAACGGAAATAAGTTGGAACAAAACATGTAAGAATTCAAATATAAAGAGATAGGGAGGGTGAGGTGAAGAAATATATGAAAGGATAGAAATAGAGCAAGCGAAAGAGGGGGAAGGGGAGGGGAGAGGAGGAAAGAGACAGATAGATACGGAGAGAGAGAAATCATTAGACATGAGGGAGATATAGGGAGAAACGGAGAGATAGATAGTTTGTACAATTATTTTTTATGTCCGAACTCTTATTTCTGTTCAATACAGTATGAATGAAAGTAATACCACATACCCTAGTATACTCAGCAAGGTTATAAATCATAACCTCACCGCACAAATCCATTGCCAACTTCTCTAATTCTTCTAATAACTTTTTTTTATTCTCATCGGACAATCCTGTCGATTTATTTATTAAAATCTTTGGTGGTCTGAAATTTTAATGTTGACAATTATTACAATTCCATTAATAATTTTTCACATAGGTTAAACAATTCTACAGCAATCAAATAGATATATATATACAAAAAAAAATTAAAAAATCAGTGAAATATTGTTACTGTAAGTGACATTATGTACACATATTAGTTAAGTTATAATAGCTTCACGCTTCATTCTCCACAGCAGGGTAATTAATCTTTATTGCATACACAAAATAAAAACATATATAAATATACATAATGAAAACAGAAATTGGCAAAAAAAACACCTAGTGTCACACACATTGCTAACTGCATTCCGCCCAAAATTAAGATATTGCGTGTTTGAGTGGAGACATCAATTCCACCTTTTGTGTTACCAATTATATTCAAATTAGAATAATTGAAGGTGATTAATAATTTATATATTTGAATGATAAATATTGATAATATTTCAAAGTAAAAGAACATCTAGCAAGGATTATGTATAATTTTTTTTTTCTGGGAGAATTATTTTTTTTAGTTTGAAACATCTGCATATAACAGGGTAGGTTGAAAACCTAGTGCTAAAACACATACATTCTCAACTTTGCATGTATACATTTGGACATTTGTTGTTGAGAGGCGGAACCCAACACTGCATTTTGACTAACCAGAACAGTGATAAGGATAATGTTAAAATAAGCAATCGAAAATTGAACTGTCAACTATTACAATGATAGTAAAATACTCCCACAATGCCAAAAAGGCTTCAAAAGTAATATAAAACCTAATATAATAAAAAAAATTAAAAAGCATACTTGTCAGGATATTTTGGGCAGCATATAAACTGTAAGATTACAGAACAATGCACTCCATTTTCATCGTGCAAAGGCTTCAATGTTATGAGGACATCTAAAGGACACCAGTCGCTCCATTCATTCTTTCTATTATCTACCACTTTGCCGTCATAATATATTTCCTGTAAATATTTTAATAAGGTATATAGAATAAAATATTTGATTTCCTTAATTTGAAAAGAGTTTTAAAAAGTTATTTTTAACTTAACTAGTTAAAGAAAAATTTATAATATTTGTATTGATAGAAATATATATGAATGAAAATAGTTTATGAAAAAAATTAAAGTGTTAAATTTATTAAAAATCGATGGAATTATTATGTTATACTTATATATTAAAAGGACAATTTTAATAATTCCATCCATGGAGCGGAATAGAAAAGTCGCTAAATGGTTTATACAAGTTGTAACACGCACATTTTATTAGGGAATAACATATCTATATGTATCGGTTTAATAATAAAAATAACTTTAAACAACTTTAACCAAACGAGAAACAAAGAATAACTAAGAAACTTTTGAACATAAATAAATAATATTTGTAAATATGCCTTAAAGTTGCATTATTATTAACAATTATCAATTAAATACAAAATATCGGCATATTTTTTATTATTAAATATAAAAAATACCTTTAAAGCAATTAACTCGTTTTCTTGACGCTCTTGATAATTTTCTTCAGTCATTTTAATGGTTTAAATGTGTTTCACTATTTTCCATTACGAACTATTGTAACTAATTTTGTAGACATCGGTGGCAATTATTAACGTCAAAATCAAATGACATCTGTCAAAGTTGACGTCTTATTGGTGATTAGTATTACACGTTCCAATGTAGGCAATATTTAATAATTTCAATAAAATAAAACATAGTAAAAAATAACTTACAAATAGTGTGGGTATTTACGAAACGATATTTTTATGAATTATTTCTTTCATTTGAATTTAAAAACTACTTAAAATTATAATATTTCTAACAGATAAGCTATTAAACACTTCGATTAACTATCCACTATATTGAAGGTAACGCTTTAAAACACGTTCCGACAAATAAGAGCACAAATGTTTTGTGTTATTATTTCATTTTAGTATAGTTTAAGCATAACCAACAAATGGAAATAAAAAAAGAAATCAAAATGAGTGCCATTTTTGGGTCAGTACATATCAAATAAAGTTTAATAGTTATTAAAACAATTAAATACTAATATTTTTTAGTTTGGCCGCCAATATCCGCCACAATGTGAATAAATCTTTGAATGTTATGTATTAGTCCAAACGAACCACGTTTGGACTAATACAATTTTAAGCCTTATTATGATTACAAGACAGTTTATTTTTTGTGGCCACTGGTTACGGCATTACTAAAATTTTATATCCGTCACGCACAAATCGAAACTAAATCTTAATAAACTGAGATAAGGTTGGATTTTGTGTCATAAGTCTCTATTCAATAATAATTCGGATTTCTGTTTATATTTATTATTATTGACAGGTGCCATTTTGTTAAGCCAATTTGGTACGCAAAGTGTTAATTAGTGGATACTTGATAGATGACACCTCTAAACTTCAACTATAATAGTCAAATTGAAACCCACAGAGTATACAATTGTATATTCAATAATGTTGTATTTATTTTATATTATTAATTATTGTATTATTATTATAAAGATAGGTGATGAAAGAAGGGATGAGGAGAATGGAATTTGACATATTTAAAAGTTTATTTATTATCAAGTAGAAAAAGAAGAAAGGTTATTATTATATTATAAGATTTTCTTAAAATCCATTTATTAAGAGATAGTAATGCTACAAATAAGCAAATTAAATAAATACATATAACCAAATATATAGACAAAAGTGTATTTGATATACAATTTCGTTCCATTTTAGTAAATAAATTGTATTCAACTAATTGGCCATATCATGTAATACCTATATTAGGTAGTTGTATGTAATTTCATTGTCATCAGGACTGAAGTTATAATCCAAATTTCAGTTCAATCGGAAATTGGAAAGTGGGTCAAATGAAGCTTGCAAGATTTCACACACGCTAGTTAAGGCAACTTAGATAAACGCTTGTAAAAAGGATTAAGATATTTGACATATTAATAGAAATGAATGAACTAAATATAACAAACTATTGTTTAGAGTCTTGACTGTAAATGCGATCGGTTGTGGGTTTGATCCCTACTCGGGCGAGAGATTATATTTAAGTTATTTTCACTTCCTCGCTCTGGTAAAGACAAAGTGCGGCGTTGAGCTCCACCACTCAACACGCAATTTCTCGAAATCGACGGAAAGCGAAGTACGGAGTGTCTTAACACTAGATATTTTCTGTCTACCCTGCTATATGCGGGATGAAAAGCGTGAAGTATCGAAAAAACTAACTAGAACGATTCTATTCGTGATGTTCATACACGTTGCTATGGCAACGAGATTGTTACCCATTAGAAGCTACCACTAATAATTCATTATATGGTACTATAATTACATTAAGAACTTTCGAGGTAATATATAAATTCATTCTACATATACCTAGTTGATATATATTTAGTTTAAAAGGGGGACGGCGCGTACGCAGTCCCCACTACCAAAAATTACGCGTCCGAGTTATCCGCATTAGGGATAATCGCAGAGGTCAACCCCACCGCAGTGCAATGGAGGGGCCTCGCTCTGGGGAACCGCCTTCCTGATCACGGTGTCCCCTACGCCAGGTAAGTATGCTTAAACATGCCTATACAAGATGTAGTCACTATTCGCGAGAAAATCTTGCCAGCGCGATTCAGGAATAGCATGGAAATGATCAACGCCATCTATTGGAGAATAATGTAATCATGTTGCTTTTTGTTTTGCCCACAAATAAAACATAAACGAATTAATTATTTTACTAAGCATTTAATAATATTATATTTTAATTGACATTATCAAGCTTTTATTCGCGTTTTTGAGAAATGCCTTTTTATCTTTATACTTAGTTAAAACAATTTATGCGTATCATCTTATACAAATATTAATTAAAAAAAATTAAATAATATTTTTAGTACACACTTCTAACGCTCATATAAATTAAAACGTATGGAAAAGTAAATTTTAGTAAGATATTTCAATAATATTTCGATAGATGGCGGTACTTGTTCATGATAATTATAAATATTCTAATACAAATTTCGTATATTAGTGTACACACATGAGATGCAAATGAAATTACGAAAAATGAACCACATTTTACAAGTATTAGTTAAATAAAGCTGAATTAGAAAGTTTAAGCAAAGTAAATATGGCGTCCAAGTGAAAAGGTGACACAAATAAAGATGGCGCGTAACAGATCGTTACAATTATTTACATATTAATAATATATTTGAAAAACCATTAAACTATTAATAACTGTGAGTGTTACGTGATAAACTTTAAACTGTTTAACAGATAATATTTTATTTCGTGGGGGAATCCGTTATGGATAAAAGTTATCCGGGATAACTGCGCAATATCGTCTTCAATACCAATGAGGTTAATCCGAGGTTAGTTATTGCTAGGTGAGACAGATCATGGTGTTCTAAGCTGATGATGAAAATAATTTAAATATAATCATTCGCTTTATTGGGAATCCACCCACAGATTACGAAAAAATGTTGTAAACTTATTTGATTAATTTAATGTTACCAGTATTTACAATATTATCGTAACTTTGTAATAATATTTATTAGATTTAATTTAATAATATACATTTAAATTTAATTCAAACAATTCAAACAATATATATTTTTTAAGTTAACAACAATCGCTTATATTCTTAAATCAACATCACTTTTTCGACTTTCCAAGAAAATAAATACTATTTACTATTTTTAAAGTGTTATTCCACACTTTGGATTAGAAAACATTTTTGAAAAAACGTATAAAAATTTTCAGAGCGCTTGGACGGTATCCAAGTAGCGCGGGTTCGAATCCCGCTGCGTTCAAATTTTTATACGTTTTTTTTTCATCTCTAATTCTCTAATTTTATTCCATAATCCGTATGTATTATTATTATTTTTTAGCTTCTTGCTATTTATCCCGCTTAGCATATACAGAAAGTACGTCTTAAGACACTTCGTACTTCGCTTTCAAACGAATTCGAGAGAATTGTAAATAATATTAATATAATCACTCCCCCGAGTGGAAATCGAAATAAGAACCGATCGCGTTTACAGTCAGACGCTGTCCCACTGCGCCACGACCGGCCTCAGCTCCCTATTAATCCCTATAGTAAAAAAAAAACATAAGTCATTTCAATTCTCTTATATTTATACATATTTAATTGCTTGCAAACAAGACTAAAATGACATGTTGTATGATAAAGTGAATTATTTGCCGATTTCAGTATAATTTAGCCACGTTTATTATACCAGGTGACAGCTAGGAGGACACCTGTCAAATTTCGTCGAATTCTATGGACTTTTGTCCTCCATCCGCTGAACATTTGCTCTAAAATGTAGCGTGGTGTAAAATAAAGAATAAAGCGATTAAATAATGTTTAAATAAACGATTAAATAAACCTTTTATATTTTTTTCTTTTTTGATTTTTTATCTATTAACGCACTTTTCGTGTATTGTGGGTGACGAACGTTTTCATTCTATTGTTTTTTTTAATTTGAGATTAAATATTTATAATTTAAAAGAAAGCTTTCTAATTTTGGTTGCATCTATGTTTTTATTAAAATAACTGAAAATTTTCAGTTAATTTTGGTTTAAAATTGCCTAAAAAAGTTGTGTCAAGAGAAAATATATCAGTTTTATACTATTTGTTAGAGATTTTAAGCGTAATACGTTCGTGGAAAAGGAGAATGAGTTTATAAAGCGATTTTTCTAAAAGAAGAAGACAGGAAACTGATTAAATTTCAGCCATATCTCTATAGCTCCATAGCCATAGCTGTTCCATTTCCAATTTACATATTTTAAAACAATATATTTTTAATATACTAACAAACTATATTTGAAAAAAAAAAACAGACTTTAAAAACTGAAATCTCTATATCTTGTAAAGCAATATTAATAAAATAAACCACTATTATTTGGTTTTGTTTGTCAAAGGTTGGAAGTCAGCGCCAAGTACAGGGGGTTATTTTATAGAGTTTCATAGTAAGCCGACCAACCGTCCTATAGTTTGGTTTGGTTTTTTAAAAGTCTTGGTAGGTAAGCGATACTGTTAGCTACACGTAGCTATATAGGGTGTGTAAGGTACATGAAATCCATAACAAATTTTAAACAACCCCATCTTACATCTTAAGCCGAGGTTGCACCTGAACCGCTCGGAATACTAATAAAGTTTTTAAGCTAACCCTTTCAAATCTAAAAGGGTCAAAGTTGTTAGTACATCATGACAAAGTAATGCTCTTTTTGCTCAGGTCGGTTACGTGCTGGATTTTATTTGAGCTTAAACGCGGCTTAGATAATCGTAAAAACGGGGGGTCTAAGTTTTTGAGGTCGCATAAAATCTTGATTCTATGAAATTTTGGGGATAAGCGGCTCGTGTAAGGTGTATTTATGAAAAAAAAATATTATCTCGCATAGCAGCTTCATCCCAGATTGTCTACTATCAAGACTGATGATAGCTTTCCATTCGAAATCGAGACACATGAGAGAGAGTGTCGGGTGACAGAATTAAACGCCGCGCGGTATTTTATCAGGGCGGAGAAATTAAGAGAAATAAATATTAACGTACCTTTGAATGGGAATCGGACCTATTGCGAAACAACCGAGTGCACACTCAGAAGCTGTTTCATTGCCACCACCGCTAACAGATATGTATATATTATTAAAATTAGGCGGCTATTTATCTCCTGCTTGTATGGAGAACGGAGTGTCTTGACACTAAGTTATCTATGGCTCTCCTGCTATGAGGGATAATGCTTGAAGCTGTTGAATAAATACCCGTTTTCGGTGTGACCTGTGTTCGGTATCAATGGCACATTCTATCATCTCTCTGAGATGGAAGCTCTTCAACCGTTTTTTTAAACCTCTACACACTTCGCTTTCCATTCGCATTCGAGACATTGTGTGTTGAGTGGTGGAACTCAACACCACACTTTTCTTAGCCGCGCGAGGAAGTGAACATAATTTTAATATAATCACTCCGTCGAGTGGGGATCGAACCCACAACCGATCGCGTTTACAGTCAGACGATGTACCACTGCGCAACGACCGGCCTCCATGATATTTAATACATAATATTTAAATTCTTAAGTAGTCAAAACGTACTAGACTATAAATTCTTAATAGTATCAGTAATCGGGTGGAACCTAACGTTGAATAGGTACGTGTTTACTCGAATTTTATGAGGGTAACACAACAATAAAGTTTGAACACGAATGAAACTTTCAAACGCGTGGAAATGGACGTTTACTTTTAGCTACAATTCGCTTTCAATTGCCATATAATCTGTAGAATAAATCAGGAAAAACCAGTAAAGTCAATACTAGTAGGATTTATTAGTACTTATTTCATAAAATATATATAGTGTGACAGTGTTTAACTGTAAACGCGTTCGGTTGTGGGTTCGATCCCCACTTGAGGAAGTGATGATATTTAAAATTATTTTCACTTCCTCGATCTGGTAAGCCAAAGCTCGGTATTGAGTACATCAATTTCGTTGTTAATCTAAAATGGCCGCCACAACAAAATGGCGGGATTATAAATTTTCTCACTATCTATCTAATACGGCAATCAAATGAAAGGGCTTGTTTAATAGAAGAATATGGAAAATGCTTGTGTTTAAAAAAATTTTGTAACTAATATTTTTTTATCATAAACAGTAGAAATCAGTATCGCTATAATTATAAAGCGAATACATAACTAAGCCCCATAAAAAATATGACACAACCCAAATAGATGTAATTAATTAATACTCTCTTACCGAAGATTAAAATTGAAACTAAATGGCTTCCTAGAGAAGTTAGGAATTTTTAACTATCAACTTATTGCACCGCCTGGTATGGAATTGTTTAATATTTTTAAAGTATTGCTCACAAACTAGGGCAACAAAATGACTTTTTTCATAATTGGGTTTATGGGTAGGGTTGTAGGTAGGTAGGTATGTAGGTAGGTAGGTAGGCATGGTAGGTAGTAGAGTGGTAGAGAGAGAGGAGAGGAGAAGATGAATCAGTAAAGATAGTATATAGCAATTCAGTAGAAGTCGTTGACTGTTTGTGGATATTATTCATAACGAGACTTTCGTAGGATAGGGTCTGATTGTAAACGCGATTGGTGGTAAGTTTGCTTCCCATTCGGGGTAATAATTATGTCTCATATGGGGGATTTAGGTAACGTCATGTTAAAAGTCAGAGGACGGTCAGCTTGAGGAAGCTGATCGCCTAGTCTCCTGACCCGAGTAAGTGCGTGCAGCTCGCTCTCAGCTTGCTATACTGAGGAGGCTGTCGAGAATAACCCACCACGTGCCTTGCAGGTTCCCGCTGTCGGAGCTATGGAAGATTGGGGTTCTCGTACTCTGGCTTGTGGTGATGGAGAAGGAGCACCGTGAGGTTTTAGTGTGTTCAGCGTGCAACAGGTAGTTCAGAGTACCACGTAACCCATCCTGAGACCCCAATTGGGCCCCTAGCATTACCTCATGAAAAAGATAATAAGTTAATAAGCGTTTTTTTAATAACTCAAATTCTACGGGATAATGTCTGCTGCTAAAAACAATTTAGTAGACAAATAAAAAATAGAACTGAACGGTAAATTGCTTTATTGTGTCAAAAAGTATAAAAATAATCTAAAAAGTCAAATAATTCATCTCGCTCGAAGGACCACGCGGCTATAACCCCGACCGTTCACGTCGAACTTACCAGATGTCACCGCAGTCTAGACGATTGCTGATATCGAGGGGAAACTAATTTCTTGTAACTATGATTCTATATATTATTTAACTACATCTATACGTTTATCGAAAACTTATTAAAAAACACTCAACTCAATTTAGTTTTACTGCTGTATTTTACTAGTTTGGATTTGTCTTCTTAAAAACTTTCAACTTTTGATTGGTTTACTTATGTTCTATTATATTAATTAAATAATTTTTATGGGTCCATTATATATAAATGGGTCGTAGAACAGAACAAGTATATGATTGTAAATAGGAGGCCATTTGGCGCAGTGGAACAGCGTCTGTCTGTAAACGCGAATGGTTACGAATTTGATTCTCACTTAGGGAAATGATTGTATTGTAAAAATATTTTAATTTCTTCACTCTGGTAAGGCAAAGCGTGGTGTTGAGTTCGTGATTAAACACCACGGAAAGCGGTCAATAGTGTCTTGACACTAAGTTATCTCTAACTACAGGGTATTTGTAACTATGTGAGCATGAAGCATGAAGCAGTTAATACTTATGTATAAAATTATGAAGTTTATTTTATCAAGTTTTTTACGTTATCTAATTGGGTGGCGGACCCATATTCCCTAATCTCTTAAAAATGTTTTTCCATATAAATGTTGCTTCAAGTGAGAATCAAACCCACATCTAACGGTTTAACATTCAGCTCCACCACTTTTCATCACAGTTCTTAAATATTATAAACATATATATATATATATATATATATATATATATATATATATATATATATATATATATATATATATATAAATTAGCCTTAAACTATAAATAAAAAGTCAATTAGCTCGCTAGACCTTTCAATTTCCGTTCAGACATCAAAGGCGTTAGTGAAAATATGACACTCATATAATGTCTTTGAAATTAGTGCTTTAATAAAAACGCACTGGAAATTTGTACTGGCTGAAACGTTTTTCCACTTAGATAAGTCCCTTTGCGGTACATTTTTATGTGGGGAAGTACCTTATGTGAATTATAAGATGTTTTCTAGTGGGGTCTGAATACATGTGTTTTTGTATGGTCACCCACCATGCTTGATAGTTTATATTCATTAAATGTTTGTAATATTTCACAAGAAATTTTGTAGAATACCAGCGGAAATTTATATACATGGAAATATTTTAAATGAAACTATTTTAAATTTATTAATCCCATATAATTTTGTATTAGAAAATACATTACGTTGTAGTGCATCCATTCAGAATTTTCATTTAAAATGTATAAAGTTTCATTTAAAATGTATAAAACTTGCGATAATAATAGATCTTTTAAATGAAATTATTTTAAACGGATTAATTGCGTATATTTTGATAATCGAAAATACATTTTTGTACCTGACGTTTCGAACACTTTACAGTAGTCCGTAGTCACAGGTAGACTGCGCCAGAGTTTCATAGAATGTGTAAAAATCGCGGAAATCAAAGATCAGTAATGATAGCCTATATATATATATATATATATATATATATATATATATATATATATATATATATGTTTATAATATTTGCAGCTCACGCTTTATCAACGCGGGGTCTCCAGAAACAGCATAGTGTCAAGACACTTTTTAGGTACTTTAAATCTGAAATCGATATATTGCATGTTGAGTGGAGAAATGTATATACATTTAATTATGATCACTCCTCGGATTGGGAATCGAACCCACAACCAATCGTGTCTACAATTAGACGCTATCCCACTGCACTATGGTGGCCTTTGTATTTTTTATTTTATTATTCGTGTTTTCTTAGTTTGGTTGAAGAACGTGTAACTATTAGTGAAATGAGCGAAACTCATACATCAGAGAAATTTATCATAAGATTACTATTGCTCTTTCTAGCTTATTAAAAATATTTTAATAATTACATAGATTTGGACTTGATACTTAATATTTTATTTAAGAAAGACGGAGTCATATTTTGTGTATCTTCATTGCCTCGCATTGGTAGGACAGAGCGCGGCGTTGAACTCCACCATTTGACATGCAATATTTGGAATTCCGTGAAAAGTGAAATTGAGTTGAGTGAGTGATGTTGAGTTGAATTGAGTGTGTTGATATTAGGTACTTTCTATCTACTTTGATAAACGGGATAAAAATGTGGCCTAAAAAAAGATAGAAAATAGTGATGTTCATTATAACATTTTTTTTAGGTTCATGCTTGATCTTTTATGTTTGTTACAGAGGACGGAGTGCCAAACGCTACGGATCCTGTATACCTCTTTCGCACAATCCACAGTCAATAACCTCTTCATACATGCTTTTCGGGGAGTCCTCATGTTTTTTACATGACCTTCCTTCAGCATCACCGATACTGTGTTCATAGATCAACCGAGGTCTCTCCTGACCTCTCGCACGATTTACCTTTAGAAAAATACTAACGTATTTATTATTAATAAAATATTTTAATTAAAACACTTTTATTTGAATATAAAGTAATTAATTTGTCGCCATACAAAATTAGAAAGACTAATTAAACCGAGCGTAACGTTCATAAGTCAGCGGTATTAATTTTATAACACATATACGAGTACATATGGGAGGGGACTTTATTAAATTTTAATTTGTATCTAAAAAGCTTTTGATCGTGTGATTGATCCAGCCATTCCAAAGATTAACCGGAAACAGCAGACAGACAAACAGTGTAACATACATAACGTGTTTAGTAAAAAGTAGTTACTTCAATATTACATACAGAGACTCCAATTTTATCTATTTGTATAGATAATAAGTACAATATTATGATAGATTTTACATAATTTAATTATTCAATGTGTATTGTGGCCGGTCGCGGCGCAGTGGGACAACGTCCGAGTGTAAATGTGATTGGTTGTGGGTTCGATTTCCACTTGGGGGAATGATTATATTTAAATTATTTCCATTTCTTCGTGCTGATAAGACAAAGTACGACGTTCAGTTCACCACTCAACGCGCAACGTCTACAAGCAGTCGACGGAGTGTCTTGACACTAGGGAGTTTGACTGGGTTACTAATAAATGGAGAATTCCGTACAAATCACAAGAACATACCTTGAAAAGAAATCCTTAACGGAAAAAGGTAAATCTGATGGTATCTCTTGACAGGTACCTTCAGCCACTATAGACAGCAAGAGTTGCGCTGCAGCATAAATATCTAGAGATTTTGTTTGCCTATAAGATTACGAAAATATATATTAATATAATAAATAAGGAAGAAACTTACTTAATAAATTATTCACCTATTAACCCGGTTGACCAGGCAAAGATAAGTACATTTTTTTTACCTCCACGTTATTATCCCGCATAGCAGGGTAGACAGAAAGTACCTAGTGTCAAGACACTCCGTACTTCGCTTTCCACCGAATTCGAGACATTGCGGGGACATAGAGGAACTCAACGCCGCACTGTGTCTTATACCAGAGCGAGGAAGTGAAAATAATTTAAATATAATCACTCCCCCGAGTGACTATATTTAAAAAGGGAATCGATCCCACAACCAATCGCGTTTACATTCAGACGCTGTTCCACTGCGCCACGACCGGCCTCAAGATATCAAGTTCACGCTATAAAAATATTTTAACGGTAAAAATATTTCAACATTTGCATTTTGTTTTATTTTGTACTAAATATTATTAATATCACGTCTGTATCTATATTTTATAATAACAAAATCCAAGTTAGTTACTCTTTATTACACCAGCTATCGGCCAGTAAAAGTCCCACCATGTTTGGTCTAGCCGTTTCAGAGATTAGTCGAAACAAACAGACCGACCAATAGGCAAAAATTGTGAAAAATATTTAAATATTACAACCTGACCCTCCAATTTCATTTATTTATATAAATGGATTACTAAAGTCTCTTTAAATATAATACAATTATATTTTATTATTAATCAACGAAGAAGGATATGTGTGCATGCTCAGTGGACAGACTTACACTGATTGAAAGAAGCGCAGGTTTTTGTTCCGTTATATACAAAATTTTATTTAAAAAAAGTCTTACCCTACTTTTGAGATAGTACTTACCTATCACAATAAAATTCACCGTCCACAATCTCCGTCAAACGCACATCCAAACTAGCACCGATCACTTTAACACACTCCGCGTAAACAAACACCGTTTCAGATCTAATATCTCTGTGCAATATGTCAACACTGTGCAATTCACTTAACGCACTGAAAACACCCGAGGCGACATGCCTCAACAACTTCAAACTTCTACCAACGTTAGAACTATGGGAATCCAGTAATAATTTCAACGAACACCCAGGCACATATTCTCTGAATATGAAATATGATAATTTCTTTTGATTCTCCTTGCTCTCCATGGCAATGTATGGTGTTAACGATGGGTTTTGTAATCGACTCATGGTTTTTAGTTCTTTTTGTAGGCAGTTGATTTGTCTGTTCCTATGTTGTATGTGGTGTGTGGGAGGTATGTCCCATTGTTTCACTATAAGTAGCCTACCATCGTCGTCTATAGCTGGGAAAGTTGTTGAGCCGTTTGGGGAATGACCTGTGTAATAGTACACATAATTTATATACATATATATACATATATATATATATATATATACATATATATATATATATATTATATATATATATATATATATATATATATATATCGTTGTTTGTCTGTCTGTTTGTGTATGTTTGTGCGGTGACCTCAGAAACGGCTTAATTTTAAGGTACTTATTTTATTTTAATCGGTTTATATATAACATAGTTGCGTCAATTCAAAGTATTTTGTTAGACAAAAGTGCTACAAAAGTATTTCACGCTTTTATGCCGCTGAGCAGGATAGACAGAAAGTGCCTAGTGTTAAGACACTCCGTACTTCGCTTTCCACCGTATTCGAGACATTGCGTGTTAAATATTGGAACTCAACACTTCACTTTACCAGAGTGGGGAAGTGATAATAATTTAAACATAATCACTCCCCCGAGTGAGTAAGGAAATCGAACTCGCGCAACCGATATAATTTTACCGAGTTTTTTAAAGCAACCCTCTCAAGACAAAAAATTCGTAGGCATAACTGTTATTAATTTAATAAAATAAACAAGATAATGGGAACATAAGAAATAATTTATGAACGTTTTGGCAAAATTTAAGTTTATATAATATTCTAACATAAAATTAAAATTTCATTTGACTTTTTGAGTACAAAATAATGTAAGGATTTTATATATCTTTCTTTCATATTTTGTTTTCTAGCATAACAGAGTAAACAAGAAAAACCTAGTGTCAAGACACTCTGTTCTACACTATTTGCCCCATTTATTTGGAAGCATTTCTTATAAGACAGCGTAACTGAACCGCAATTTATCTTACAAAGCAGATAAGTCAATTAATTTTAACATAATAATTCCACCGAAGGGAACTGAATCTACGACCATCGAGTTTACATATGACTTCTAATAATCATATAATAACTTACCAATACATTTGCCCATATACACTTTTTTGGTATTTCTCTGTGTATATCTAAGTGTTTGTATGCTTACAAAATTGCACGTACAGGGAACTGAACCTGCACTCCTCTTAAGTATTTTCCTAGCTGGTGACATTTTATCATCTGCGTAACTAGAAGTTTAAATTAAAAAAAAGTTTTAATGTTTATATACAAAAATATAAAAGCATCTTCAAGCTCCTTACCCCATATAGAGGGGTCGTCCCGCATAGCAGGGTAGACATGAAGTACCTAGTGTCATAACACTCTGAAACTCCGTGAACCTCTTTACACCCGAAATCGAGACATAGCTGGTTGAGTGGAGTACTCACAGCTGCGCTTAGTCTAAACAGAGCTTTATTTATATATTAATTCTCCCGACTTTGAATCGAACCTAAAAGTATTGCGTATACAATCAAATAGTGTCCACTGCGTCGCGAAGGTGTCAATTTATATATTTATAAGGGAAATAATAAATCATTACATTTTAGAACATAGAAAATGACTCAAGAATCAGTTTAATTTCAACATGTCTGGATTTTTATTTTATAATTCTACAATTAAAAAGGGCCATAGTTACTCCCTATTATATGAGCTATTAACTAGCGAAAGTCCCATCAAAATCGGTCCAACCGTTCCAGAGATTAGTCGGAACAAACAGACTGACGTACCAAAAAATATATTATAAAAACGTTTTGGTATGTATACATTTAGTAAAAAGCGAATACTTTAATATTACAAAGAGACACTCCAATATTATTTATATGTATAGATAACATTTTCGAAAATTATAAAAGCGATAAGGTTTATCATAAATAATGTTGACTTTAACAAAGTAATACTGATTAACACGTGATTTTTGATAAGATTATCTATGAACGGCCTTAGTAGGGTTGTGGGTTCAAATCTGGTTAAGGTCAAAACATAAATAATAATAAATATTTTTTTTTATACTTTGTCCAAGTTAGCTTGATATAAAGTAATGTTTACTTTGCAATGCTTAATTTATTAATTTAAAAAAATGTATAAATATTATTTAAGGCCGCTCATGGCGCATGGGACGGCGTCCGACTGTATACGCGATCGGTTGTGGGCTCGAATCCCACACGGGGGAGTGATGATATTTAAACATTTTTATTTTCTCACTCTGGTAAGAAAAAGTGTGGTGTTGATTTTCTCCACAGAACACGCAATATCTCAGATTTGGCGGAAAGCGGAGTGCGGAGTGTTTTGACACTAGGCACTACCTGCCCCTCCTATGCCAGATAAACTGAAACTATGAAAAAATTCATAAAACACAAATAGTCCCCAAAGATTCAAGCATTATCCGAAAATATTAATATAACTAACTTTATCAAAAAGACCAAGCTAACTTGTACAGGGTACAATTTTCGAGAAATAAAGCGAACGTTGCACAACCACTATGACCTCTATATAAATATATAATTAGTATATAATACAATCACTGATTTGCGATTTAAACATTATATCAATGTATCAAACAGGAATCCAGAGCATTAAGTAAAGCATTTAAGAAACAAATGGGGGTAGTTGGATATAATTAATTTTTATATCAACTGACAGACGAATACCACCTGAGACCATGGACCACGTAAAGTATGAAAATGTCAGCTTTTCAAAATATATTTTCGAATAGCATACGCGAATCCGTTTAAAATAGAATAATTTCATTTAAAATATTTCAACACCGTTACGTTTACATCTTGTTATCGATTTAATTTGATTCGGATATTTAAGTGTTTTTATGTTTTTTTTTAATTATCGACTATAAATTATATTAAATAGTAGATCTTTATAAGTCAAACATCGAGATAGACGCCAAAAACTTCGTGTTATAGAGTTATCGACATAAAGAAGTTGATAGTTCATTCCTATATTTTTTTAGTTAAAAAGGTTTAAAAAAATTTTTTTTTCTAAGAAACAATTGTTTACTTAAATATTTGACATGAAAGGTCCTAGTCGAGCAAGGACTCGCATACTATTTCGACTAATAGAAAGTTGACATTTCGAGTAAACGAGGTTTTAAAGTTTGAACGGTAGAGAATAAATTATTCTTTCCCATTTCAAAATAACATAATTCTACTGTATTAAAAGTATAAACAAATTAAGTATATAAAAGCATTTTTTTTCATACTAATAATAATTATGAAAATATCCTTACTAGACTAGTTTTTGCACATCGCCCTGTCCATTCATATCTTCACTGTTACTGTTAGTATTTTCAGAATCTCTATTTCCTTGTAGTGCTTCTTGCCGCCTTTGTATTTCCTCTTTAATTTTTTGGTACTAATAAATACAGTAAAAAAATAACATTATTATTAAAAAAATATTTTTTGCAAAGTTTTCAATATAAAAAAAGAAGGAAAAATGTCACATTATGAAAAAATAGTACATCACTATCATAAGTACAACACTAGTAATATATGTTTATAATTATATAAAAATAAATAATCTGTTTGTAATATCGAACTAACCACTCTACTAAATGCATTTGTATATATGTATATACACTGCATAAATACTAAAATATTTTATTTCACAACTTTGGTCAGTCTGTCTGTTTGTTCAAGCTAATCCCTGGAATGGCAGAACCAGTAGCGACCGGACATTCACTGGTAGATACCTGATTTTATAAGGAATAACCAAATCTATTTTTATTTTAGAATTATAAAATAAACTTGCAGAGGCTATACACTAATTTAAATATACAAATAGAAAAAATAACCAATTTCACGCCTTACCCCTCACAGTAGGGTAGTCAAACAGAACCTAATGTCGAAAGACTTTTACAAGTGTATTAATATAATTTATTAAATTAAAAAAATAATTTCCCAAAACACTTACTTCTTCAAGTTCCTTTGCTTGCAGATCATGTTGTTTAAGCCTCTCCATTTGGTCCTTATTTCTGACCATCTCTTCGTAAAACGATAGTATGGGCTTATTATAATTATCTAAAAATTGCTGCAAAATATAGCTTTTTAATAAATAAAAAATTAATTATTAATATATTAATAATATATAAAATAAAAAATTATTCCACACTTAGAATAAGAAAGAAATTAACAAAAACATATTCTAATTTTGACTACAACGGAAATAAGTTGGAACAAAACATGTAAGAATTCAAATATAAAGAGATAGGGAGGGTGAGGTGAAGAAATATATGAAAGGATAGAAATAGAGCAAGCGAAAGAGGGGGAAGGGGAGGGGAGAGGAGGAAAGAGACAGATAGATACGGAGAGAGAGAAATCATTAGACATGAGGGAGATATAGGGAGAAACGGAGAGATAGATAGTTTGTACAATTATTTTTTATGTCCGAACTCTTATTTCTGTTCAATACAGTATGAATGAAAGTAATACCACATACCCTAGTATACTCAGCAAGGTTATAAATCATAACCTCACCGCACAAATCCATTGCCAACTTCTCTAATTCTTCTAATAACTTTTTTTTATTCTCATCGGACAATCCTGTCGATTTATTTATTAAAATCTTTGGTGGTCTGAAATTTTAATGTTGACAATTATTACAATTCCATTAATAATTTTTCACATAGGTTAAACAATTCTACAGCAATCAAATAGATATATATATACAAAAAAAAATTAAAAAATCAGTGAAATATTGTTACTGTAAGTGACATTATGTACACATATTAGTTAAGTTATAATAGCTTCACGCTTCATTCTCCACAGCAGGGTAATTAATCTTTATTGCATACACAAAATAAAAACATATATAAATATACATAATGAAAACAGAAATTGGCAAAAAAACACCTAGTGTCACACACATTGCTAACTGCATTCCGCCCAAAATTAAGATATTGCGTGTTTGAGTGGAGACATCAATTCCACCTTTTGTGTTACCAATTATATTCAAATTAGAATAATTGAAGGTGATTAATAATTTATATATTTGAATGATAAATATTGATAATATTTCAAAGTAAAAGAACATCTAGCAAGGATTATGTATAATTTTTTTTTTCTGGGAGAATTATTTTTTTTTAGTTTGAAACATCTGCATATAACAGGGTAGGTTGAAAACCTAGTGCTAAAACACATACATTCTCAACTTTGCATGTATACATTTGGACATTTGTTGTTGAGAGGCGGAACCCAACACTGCATTTTGACTAACCAGAACAGTGATAAGGATAATGTTAAAATAAGCAATCGAAAATTGAACTGTCAACTATTACAATGATAGTAAAATACTCCCACAATGCCAAAAAGGCTTCAAAAGTAATATAAAACCTAATATAATAAAAAAAATTAAAAAGCATACTTGTCAGGATATTTTGGGCAGCATATAAACTGTAAGATTACAGAACAATGCACTCCATTTTCATCGTGCAAAGGCTTCAATGTTATGAGGACATCTAAAGGACACCAGTCGCTCCATTCATTCTTTCTATTATCTACCACTTTGCCGTCATAATATATTTCCTGTAAATATTTTAATAAGGTATATAGAATAAAATATTTGATTTCCTTAATTTGAAAAGAGTTTTAAAAAGTTATTTTTAACTTAACTAGTTAAAGAAAAATTTATAATATTTGTATTGATAGAAATATATATGAATGAAAATAGTTTATGAAAAAAATTAAAGTGTTAAATTTATTAAAAATCGATGGAATTATTATGTTATACTTATATATTAAAAGGACAATTTTAATAATTCCATCCATGGAGCGGAATAGAAAAGTCGCTAAATGGTTTATACAAGTTGTAACACGCACATTTTATTAGGGAATAACATATCTATATGTATCGGTTTAATAATAAAAATAACTTTAAACAACTTTAACCAAACGAGAAACAAAGAATAACTAAGAAACTTTTGAACATAAATAAATAATATTTGTAAATATGCCTTAAAGTTGCATTATTATTAACAATTATCAATTAAATACAAAATATCGGCATATTTTTTATTATTAAATATAAAAAATACCTTTAAAGCAATTAACTCGTTTTCTTGACGCTCTTGATAATTTTCTTCAGTCATTTTAATGGTTTAAATGTGTTTCACTATTTTCCATTACGAACTATTGTAACTAATTTTGTAGACATCGGTGGCAATTATTAACGTCAAAATCAAATGACATCTGTCAAAGTTGACGTCTTATTGGTGATTAGTATTACACGTTCCAATGTAGGCAATATTTAATAATTTCAATAAAATAAAACATAGTAAAAAATAACTTACAAATAGTGTGGGTATTTACGAAACGATATTTTTATGAATTATTTCTTTCATTTGAATTTAAAAACTACTTAAAATTATAATATTTCTAACAGATAAGCTATTAAACACTTCGATTAACTATCCACTATATTGAAGGTAACGCTTTAAAACACGTTCCGACAAATAAGAGCACAAAATGTTTTGTGTTATTATTTCATTTTAGTATAGTTTAAGCATAACCAACAAATGGAAATAAAAAAAAGAAATCAAAATGAGTGCCATTTTTGGGTCAGTACATATCAAATAAAGTTTAATAGTTATTAAAACAATTAAATACTAATATTTTTTAGTTTGGCCGCCAATATCCGCCACAATGTGAATAAATCTTTGAATGTTATGTATTAGTCCAAACGAACCACGTTTGGACTAATACAATTTTAAGCCTTATTATGATTACAAGACAGTTTATTTTTTGTGGCCACTGGTTACGGCATTACTAAAATTTTATATCCGTCACGCACAAATCGAAACTAAATCTTAATAAACTGAGATAAGGTTGGATTTTGTGTCATAAGTCTCTATTCAATAATAATTCGGATTTCTGTTTATATTTTATTATTATTGACAGGTGCCATTTTGTTAAGCCAATTTGGTACGCAAAGTGTTAATTAGTGGATACTTGATAGATGACACCTCTAAACTTCAACTATAATAGTCAAATTGAAACCCACAGAGTATACAATTGTATATTCAATAATGTTGTATTTATTTTATATTATTAATTATTGTATTATTATTATAAAGATAGGTGATGAAAGAAGGGATGAGGAGAATGGAATTTGACATATTTAAAAGTTTATTTATTATCAAGTAGAAAAAGAAGAAAGGTTATTATTATATTATAAGATTTTCTTAAAATCCATTTATTAAGAGATAGTAATGCTACAAATAAGCAAATTAAATAAATACATATAACCAAATATATAGACAAAAGTGTATTTGATATACAATTTCGTTCCATTTTAGTAAATAAATTGTATTCAACTAATTGGCCATATCATGTAATACCTATATTAGGTAGTTGTATGTAATTTCATTGTCATCAGGACTGAAGTTATAATCCAAATTTCAGTTCAATCGGAAATTGGAAAGTGGGTCAAATGAAGCTTGCAAGATTTCACACACGCTAGTTAAGGCAACTTAGATAAACGCTTGTAAAAAGGATTAAGATATTTGACATATTAATAGAAATGAATGAACTAAATATAACAAACTATTGTTTAGAGTCTTGACTGTAAATGCGATCGGTTGTGGGTTTGATCCCTACTCGGGCGAGAGATTATATTTAAGTTATTTTCACTTCCTCGCTCTGGTAAAGACAAAGTGCGGCGTTGAGCTCCACCACTCAACACGCAATTTCTCGAAATCGACGGAAAGCGAAGTACGGAGTGTCTTAACACTAGATATTTTCTGTCTACCCTGCTATATGCGGGATGAAAAGCGTGAAGTATCGAAAAAACTAACTAGAACGATTCTATTCGTGATGTTCATACACGTTGCTATGGCAACGAGATTGTTACCCATTAGAAGCTACCACTAATAATTCATTATATGGTACTATAATTACATTAAGAACTTTCGAGGTAATATATAAATTCATTCTACATATACCTAGTTGATATATATTTAGTTTAAAAGGGGGACGGCGCGTACGCAGTCCCCACTACCAAAAATTACGCGTCCGAGTTATCCGCATTAGGGATAATCGCAGAGGTCAACCCCACCGCAGTGCAATGGAGGGGCCTCGCTCTGGGGGAACCGCCTTCCTGATCACGGTGTCCCCTACGCCAGGTAAGTATGCTTAAACATGCCTATACAAGATGTAGTCACTATTCGCGAGAAAATCTTGCCAGCGCGATTCAGGAATAGCATGGAAATGATCAACGCCATCTATTGGAGAATAATGTAATCATGTTGCTTTTTGTTTTGCCCACAAATAAAACATAAACGAATTAATTATTTTACTAAGCATTTAATAATATTATATTTTAATTGACATTATCAAGCTTTTATTCGCGTTTTTGAGAAATGCCTTTTTATCTTTATACTTAGTTAAAACAATTTATGCGTATCATCTTATACAAATATTAATTAAAAAAAATTAAATAATATTTTTAGTACACACTTCTAACGCTCATATAAATTAAAACGTATGGAAAAGTAAAATTTTAGTAAGATATTTCAATAATATTTCGATAGATGGCGGTACTTGTTCATGATAATTATAAATATTCTAATACAAATTTCGTATATTAGTGTACACACATGAGATGCAAATGAAATTACGAAAAATGAACCACATTTTACAAGTATTAGTTAAATAAAGCTGAATTAGAAAGTTTAAGCAAAGTAAATATGGCGTCCAAGTGAAAAAGGTGACACAAATAAAGATGGCGCGTAACAGATCGTTACAATTATTTACATATTAATAATATATTTGAAAAACCATTAAACTATTAATAACTGTGAGTGTTACGTGATAAACTTTAAAACTGTTTAACAGATAATATTTTATTTCGTGGGGGAATCCGTTATGGATAAAAGTTATCCGGGATAACTGCGCAATATCGTCTTCAATACCAATGAGGTTAATCCGAGGTTAGTTATTGCTAGGTGAGACAGATCATGGTGTTCTAAGCTGATGATGAAAATAATTTAAATATAATCATTCGCTTTATTGGGAATCCACCCACAGATTACGAAAAAATGTTGTAAACTTATTTGATTAATTTAATGTTACCAGTATTTACAATATTATCGTAACTTTGTAATAATATTTATTAGATTTAATTTAATAATATACATTTAAATTTAATTCAAACAATTCAAACAAATATATATTTTTTAAGTTAACAACAATCGCTTATATTCTTAAATCAACATCACTTTTTCGACTTTCCAAGAAAATAAATACTATTTACTATTTTTAAAGTGTTATTCCACACTTTGGATTAGAAAACATTTTTGAAAAAACGTATAAAAATTTTCAGAGCGCTTGGACGGTATCCAAGTAGCGCGGGTTCGAATCCCGCTGCGTTCAAATTTTTATACGTTTTTTTTTCATCTCTAATTCTCTAATTTTATTCCATAATCCGTATGTATTATTATTATTTTTTTAGCTTCTTGCTATTTATCCCGCTTAGCATATACAGAAAGTACGTCTTAAGACACTTCGTACTTCGCTTTCAAACGAATTCGAGAGAATTGTAAATAATATTAATATAATCACTCCCCCGAGTGGAAATCGAAATAAGAACCGATCGCGTTTACAGTCAGACGCTGTCCCACTGCGCCACGACCGGCCTCAGCTCCCTATTAATCCCTATAGTAAAAAAAAAACATAAGTCATTTCAATTCTCTTATATTTATACATATTTAATTGCTTGCAAACAAGACTAAAATGACATGTTGTATGATAAAGTGAATTATTTGCCGATTTCAGTATAATTTAGCCACGTTTATTATACCAGGTGACAGCTAGGAGGACACCTGTCAAATTTCGTCGAATTCTATGGACTTTTGTCCTCCATCCGCTGAACATTTGCTCTAAAATGTAGCGTGGTGTAAAATAAAGAATAAAGCGATTAAATAATGTTTAAATAAACGATTAAATAAACCTTTTATATTTTTTTCTTTTTTGATTTTTTTATCTATTAACGCACTTTTCGTGTATTGTGGGTGACGAACGTTTTCATTCTATTGTTTTTTTTAATTTGAGATTAAATATTTATAATTTTAAAAGAAAGCTTTCTAATTTTGGTTGCATCTATGTTTTTATTAAAATAACTGAAAATTTTCAGTTAATTTTGGTTTAAAATTGCCTAAAAAAGTTGTGTCAAGAGAAAATATATCAGTTTTATACTATTTGTTAGAGATTTTAAGCGTAATACGTTCGTGGAAAAGGAGAATGAGTTTATAAAGCGATTTTTCTAAAAGAAGAAGACAGGAAACTGATTAAATTTCAGCCATATCTCTATAGCTCCATAGCCATAGCTGTTCCATTTCCAATTTACATATTTTAAAACAATATATTTTTAATATACTAACAAACTATATTTGAAAAAAAAAAACAGACTTTAAAAACTGAAATCTCTATATCTTGTAAAGCAATATTAATAAAATAAACCACTATTATTTGGTTTTGTTTGTCAAAGGTTGGAAGTCAGCGCCAAGTACAGGGGGTTATTTTATAGAGTTTCATAGTAAGCCGACCAACCGTCCTATAGTTTGGTTTGGTTTTTTAAAAGTCTTGGTAGGTAAGCGATACTGTTAGCTACACGTAGCTATATAGGGTGTGTAAGGTACATGAAATCCATAACAAATTTTAAACAACCCCATCTTACATCTTAAGCCGAGGTTGCACCTGAACCGCTCGGAATACTAATAAAGTTTTTAAGCTAACCCTTTCAAATCTAAAAGGGTCAAAGTTGTTAGTACATCATGACAAAGTAATGCTCTTTTTGCTCAGGTCGGTTACGTGCTGGATTTTATTTGAGCTTAAACGCGGCTTAGATAATCGTAAAAACGGGGGTCTAAGTTTTTGAGGTCGCATAAAATCTTGATTCTATGAAATTTTGGGGATAAGCGGCTCGTGTAAGGTGTATTTATGAAAAAAAATATTATCTCGCATAGCAGCTTCATCCCAGATTGTCTACTATCAAGACTGATGATAGCTTTCCATTCGAAATCGAGACACATGAGAGAGAGTGTCGGGTGACAGAATTAAACGCCGCGCGGTATTTTATCAGGGCGGAGAAATTTAAGAGAAATAAATATTAACGTACCTTTGAATGGGAATCGGACCTATTGCGAAACAACCGAGTGCACACTCAGAAGCTGTTTCATTGCCACCACCGCTAACAGATATGTATATATTATTAAAATTAGGCGGCTATTTATCTCCTGCTTGTATGGAGAACGGAGTGTCTTGACACTAAGTTATCTATGGCTCTCCTGCTATGAGGGATAATGCTTGAAGCTGTTGAATAAATACCCGTTTTCGGTGTGACCTGTGTTCGGTATCAATGGCACATTCTATCATCTCTCTGAGATGGAAGCTCTTCACCGTTTTTTAAACCTCTACACACTTCGCTTTCCATTCGCATTCGAGACATTGTGTGTTGAGTGGTGGAACTCAACACCACACTTTTCTTAGCCGCGCGAGGAAGTGAACATAATTTTAATATAATCACTCCGTCGAGTGGGGATCGAACCCACAACCGATCGCGTTTACAGTCAGACGATGTACCACTGCGCAACGACCGGCCTCCATGATATTTAAATACATAATATTTAAATTCTTAAGTAGTCAAAACGTACTAGACTATAAATTCTTAATAGTATCAGTAATCGGGTGGAACCTAACGTTGAATAGGTACGTGTTTACTCGAATTTTATGAGGGTAACACAACAATAAAGTTTGAACACGAATGAAACTTTCAAACGCGTGGAAATGGACGTTTACTTTTAGCTACAATTCGCTTTCAATTGCCATATAATCTGTAGAATAAATCAGGAAAAACCAGTAAAGTCAATACTAGTATGATTTATTAGTACTTATTTCATAAAATATATATAGTGTGACAGTGTTTAACTGTAAACGCGTTCGGTTGTGGGTTCGATCCCCACTTGAGGAAGTGATGATATTTAAAATTATTTTCACTTCCTCGATCTGGTAAGCCAAAGCTCGGTATTGAGTACATCAATTTCGTTGTTAATCTAAAATGGCCGCCACAACAAAATGGCGGATTATAAATTTTCTCACTATCTATCTAATACGGCAATCAAATGAAAGGGCTTGTTTAATAGAAGAATATGGAAAATGCTTGTGTTTAAAAAAATTTTTGTAACTAATATTTTTTTTATCATAAACAGTAGAAATCAGTATCGCTATAATTATAAAGCGAATAAATAACTAAGCCCAAAAAAATATGACACAAACCAAATATATGAATTATTAAATAACTCTCTTACCGAAGATAAAATTGAAACTTAAAATGGCTTCCTAGAGAAGTTAGAATTTTTAACTTATCAACTTATTGACGCCTGGTATGGAATTGTTAATATTTTTAAAGTATTGCTCACAAACTAGGCAAAAAATACTTTTTTCATAATTGGTTTTGGGTAGGTTGGTAGGTAGGTAGGTAGGTAGGTAGGTAGGTAGGCAGGTAGGTAAGTAGGTAGGTAGAGAGAGAGAGAGAGAAAGATGAATCAGTAAAAGATATGTATATAGCAATTCAGTAGAAGTCGTTGAATGTTGTGGATATTATTCATTAACGTATGACTACAAAACATTTGGAACACCTGATGAAGAACCATAACAGTTCATCTAAATTATAACTTATTAAGAAATATGACCTTAGAAAGAGACGTTCAGTATCATAGACAGTTGCATTGACATATTAAAATCATCGAAAATATAATAAAGGTAACAAAGTCCACGAAAACAAAGTCACAGGCATTTACTAGTGTACATATATTATATTGATTAGTTATGAATAGTTTAATAATTAATAACATAAAGAGGACAGAGAAATAGATTTAATAACTCCAGTAAATTATTAACAGCTCGCACAAGCGTAGCCACGAGTGAAAACTTCTAGTTGTAAGTAGAAATTGTGCAATATAACAAAATACAAGGATAAAAAGTTTGCAATTCAATGAGCATTGGAGTAAAAGTGCAATTTTCCTACGATTTCCTTCGCAGGTGTCGCTTAATTGGTTTTTAACGAGGTGTTCCAGGTAAATGCACCTGTAGTACTTGAAAGGCTTAGAAGTAGTAGTGTTTATGGTAGGAATTCTTATTACTGTGATATAAATTTAATCTTTTTTTTTATGGGACAGGCAAGGCAAACGAGCGTGCGGGTCACGTGATGGTAAGTGATCACCGCCGCCCACGGCCCCGTGTAACACCAGACGAGCTACAGGAGCGTTGCCGGCCTTTAAAGTGGGAATAAGCGCGCTCTTATTCCCACCTTAAAGGCCAGCAACGCCTTCTAATCTTCGTATAAATAATTTGAACATTTGTATATTCTTTTACATTTGTATATTCTTAATTTGTTTAAAAAAATGCGGCGATGGGTTACACCATCCAACACAAAGTATCTTTAAAATAGACATACATACAATGGAAAACAAAGTATCTCAGTACCGTATTCACCATGCCCATATGTAAAGAGGCATGGGAGATGTATGAAGACCACGTACCCTAGTTGGTTTTTGCTGTATTTTTATTCCATTATCACAACTATCCGCCATATTTTTTACTTTGTGTTTCGTGCTCGAATCTGGCTTTCATTGCATACAGTAAAAGCTAAGTATTTGGATCCAGTGCCAAAAATTCTGTGATTTATTCCGGTCAAAGTTTAAAGTGTGTAGTTGAGACGAGGTTCCTATAACATTTCAACTGATTCATTTTTCATTTCAACATTACCTATTCTGGCACGATATTTGAAAACTGTGCGTCAGAATTTCAATCTACTTGTATTTAATACTTCAAAAAATAAATACATATTTCCATATTAAGATAAGAATTGTAGTGCTAAATTTTTCCAAATTTTTTTTTAGTCTTTAAGTCAGGTGAATTAAAAATAGTTTAGTAGTTGTATATAAAAATGAATGAAGATATATGAAAAAGAATATATACGATGTATATATTCTTTGAATTTTATGAAAAAGAATATATAAATGTGGTATTTGAAATATCTAACATGAGGTCTAAAAAACTCTATAACATGTAAACGAATTGATCGCGTGTATTTTGGTATTCGAAAATATATACATCATCAGGGTAGACAGAAAGTACCTAGAGTCAAGACATTCCGTACTCCGCTTTTCGCCGAATTCGTTACATTGCGTGTTGAGTGGCGGAACTCACGTCGCATCTTATCTGACCAGCGTTAATAAGAAAATAATTTAAATATAATCACACCCCCGAGTAAATCAAACCTACAACCGATCGCACTTACAACAAGACGCTATACCCACCCAACATCATTACGTCTTTAAAAATATATTTTCAAATACAAAAATATACGCGATTAATCCGTTTAAAGCAGTTTCGTTTAAAAAGTGCAAAGAACTCGAAAGTCCAAGATATTATTATACAAAACAATAACCATTTTAAAATCATTCATAATTTTACGTAAGGACACTAAGTATTATTACGCAACACAACAGACGTACTCGGCTACATTCTTGGCACCTAACCCGTAGAGAAGCAAACAAAACAAATTAACGGGGAAAAATATATACTAACAGTTAAAAACGTCTACTTGCAAAACGTTGTTAGTGAAAGAAAAAGCAAAATAGTCTAGTTCCGGTGCCAAGATCCACCGTCCGACTCTTGTAGGGGAATTTCATTACATCTGTACATATTCATGAGACTAAAGCATCAAATTAAACGGACATCTGTGGGCTAGACTTCTAGACTTCGATGAAGTTCACAACTTTGGATATATAATCTGTGGTCTTCAATTTATCTTCCCTTTGGCTCAGTAGTTTCATGTTAATTAAGGTTCAACTTTGCTAACAAGTCCGAACAATGAATGCTATTGTAATTTGATGCTTATGTAATATCCTTGTAGTGGTGAGTAATTATATAGTTTTGATGAATAACTATTGTATTAGTTATTCAAGGTTTGTATTTTGGTGAAATATTGAGTGAATAACTCAACGCCGTGCTTTGTCTAATAGAAGTGAAAATAAACTTTAAATTATCTCCACTTCCTGGCTCTGGTAAGACAAAGTGCGGCGTTGAGTTGCACTCAACATGCAAATTTGGTGGAAATCAAAGTATGGAGAGTCTTGACACTAGGTTTTTTCTGTCTACCCTGCAATGCGGGAAAAAAAAACATGAAAATAAATGATCAAATATAATTATTCCTCCGAATGGGAATCGAACCTACAACCAATCGCGTCTACAGTCAGACGCTGTCTCACTATGCGGACTGACGGCCTCGTACTGTATTTTAGTTTGGTGTAAATTTGTATTAATTTATAAAATTATTTTTCATTATAGCTTTAGTTGCTCTGTCTCACTGAATCAAACTTCTCTAATAATATTATTAAAAAAATCAAATATTAAGTTGTATTCAAAAAATATATTAAGAGTCCAGTTACAATATTTATACGTGCAAATGAAATCTGGGAAGCGTTCAGAAAAACCTAAGCCCAGACAAAAAAAGACAACGCTCGTCTTATACATTTGTATGAAGCGATCAGAATAATCGCGAGGATTCAATTAAAACACCGTTTTGACGGTGAATATTTTTAGTACATTCCATTGTTGATTGCTCAAAGCTCGATAATTGTGGAAGCTCACTGTTTTGTGATAATTGTAATTGTGGCGTGGTCTCATATATATACATATTCGTTCCACTGGTATATATATATATATATATATATATATATATATATATATATATATATATACCATTGTATATAATGACCTATCGTCTGATTTGACGAGACTTTCGTAGGATAGGGTCTGATTGTAAACGCGATTGGTGGTAAGTTTGCTTCCCATTCGGGGTAATAATTATGTCTCATATGGGGGATTTAGGTAACGTCATGTTAAAAGTCAGAGGACGGTCAGCTTGAGGAAGCTGATCGCCTAGTCTCCTGACCCGAGTAAGTGCGTGCAGCTCGCTCTCAGCTTGCTATACTGAGGAGGCTGTCGAGAATAACCCACCACGTGCCTTGCAGGTTCCCGCTGTCGGAGCTATGGAAGATTGGGGTTCTCGTACTCTGGCTTGTGGTGATGGAGAAGGAGCACCGTGAGGTTTTAGTGTGTTCAGCGTGCAACAGGTAGTTCAGAGTACCACGTAACCCATCCTGAGACCCCAATTGGGCCCCTAGCATTACCTCATGAAAAAGATAATAAGTTAATAAGCGTTTTTTTAATAACTCAAATTCTACGGGATAATGTCTGCTGCTAAAAACAATTTAGTAGACAAATAAAAAATAGAACTGAACGGTAAATTGCTTTATTGTGTCAAAAAGTATAAAAATAATCTAAAAAGTCAAATAATTCATCTCGCTCGAAGGACCACGCGGCTATAACCCCGACCGTTCACGTCGAACTTACCAGATGTCACCGCAGTCTAGACGATTGCTGATATCGAGGGGAAACTAATTTCTTGTAACTATGATTCTTTATATTATTTAACTACATCTATACGTTTATCGAAAACTTATTAAAAAACACTCAACTAAATTTAGTTTTACTGCTGTATTTTACTAGTTTGGATTTGTCTTCTTAAAAACTTTCAACTTTTGATTGGTTTACTTATGTTCTATTATATTAATTAAATAATTTTTATGGGTCCATTATATATAAATGGGTCGTAGAACAGAACAAGTATATGATTGTAAATAGGAGGCCATTTGGCGCAGTGGAACAGCGTCTGTCTGTAAACGCGAATGGTTACGAATTTGATTCTCACTTAGGGAAATGATTGTATTGTAAAAATATTTTAATTTCTTCACTCTGGTAAGGCAAAGCGTGGTGTTGAGTTCGTGATTAAACACCACGGAAAGCGGTCAATAGTGTCTTGACACTAAGTTATCTCTAACTACAGGGTATTTGTAACTATGTGAGCATGAAGCATGAAGCAGTTAATACTTATGTATAAAATTATGAAGTTTATTTTATCAAGTTTTTTACGTTATCTAATTGGGTGGCGGACCCATATTCCCTAATCTCTTAAAAATGTTTTTCCATATAAATGTTGCTTCAAGTGAGAATCAAACCCACATCTAACGGTTTAACATTCAGCTCCACCACTTTTCATCACAGTTCTTAAATATTATAAACATATATATATATATATATATATATATATATATATATATATATATATATATATATATATATATATATATAAATTAGCCTTAAACTATAAATAAAAAGTCAATTAGCTCGCTAGACCTTTCAATTTCCGTTCAGACATCAAAGGCGTTAGTGAAAATATGACACTCATATAATGTCTTTGAAATTAGTGCTTTAATAAAAACGCACTGGAAATTTGTACTGGCTGAAACGTTTTTCCACTTAGATAAGTCCCTTTGCGGTACATTTTTATGTGGGGAAGTACCTTATGTGAATTATAAGATGTTTTCTAGTGGGGTCTGAATACATGTGTTTTTGTATGGTCACCCACCATGCTTGATAGTTTATATTCATTAAATGTTTGTAATATTTCACAAGAAATTTTGTAGAATACCAGCGGAAATTTATATACATGGAAATATTTTAAATGAAACTATTTTAAATTTATTAATCCCATATAATTTTGTATTAGAAAATACATTACGTTGTAGTGCATCCATTCAGAATTTTCATTTAAAATGTATAAAGTTTCATTTAAAATGTATAAAACTTGCGATAATAATAGATCTTTTAAATGAAATTATTTTAAACGGATTAATTGCGTATATTTTGATAATCGAAAATACATTTTTGTACCTGACGTTTCGAACACTTTACAGTAGTCCGTAGTCACAGGTAGACTGCGCCAGAGTTTCATAGAATGTGTAAAAATCGCGGAAATCAAAGATCAGTAATGATAGCCTATATATATATATATATATATATATATATATATATATATATATATATATGTTTATAATATTTGCAGCTCACGCTTTATCCTAGCAGGGTCGCCAGAAACAGCATAGTGTCAAGACACTTTTTAGGTACTTTAAATCTGAAATCGATATATTGCATGTTGAGTGGAGAAATGTATATACATTTAATTATGATCACTCCTCGGATTGGGAATCGAACCCACAACCAATCGTGTCTACAATTAGACGCTATCCCACTGCACTATGGTGGCCTTTGTATTTTTTATTTTATTATTCGTGTTTTCTTAGTTTGGTTGAAGAACGTGTAACTATTAGTGAAATGAGCGAAACTCATACATCAGAGAAATTTATCATAAGATTACTATTGCTCTTTCTAGCTTATTAAAAATATTTTTAATAATTACATAGATTTGGACTTGATACTTAATATTTTATTTAAGAAAGACGGAGTCATATTTTGTGTATCTTCATTGCCTCGCATTGGTAGGACAGAGCGCGGCGTTGAACTCCACCATTTGACATGCAATATTTGGAATTCCGTGAAAAGTGAAATTGAGTTGAGTGAGTGATGTTGAGTTGAATTGAGTGTGTTGATATTAGGTACTTTCTATCTACTTTGATAAACGGGATAAAAATGTGGCCTAAAAAAAGATAGAAAATAGTGATGTTCATTATAACATTTTTTTTAGGTTCATGCTTGATCTTTTATGTTTGTTACAGAGGACGGAGTGCCAAACGCTACGGATCCTGTATACCTCTTTCGCACAATCCACAGTCAATAACCTCTTCATACATGCTTTTCGGGGAGTCCTCATGTTTTTTACATGACCTTCCTTCAGCATCACCGATACTGTGTTCATAGATCAACCGAGGTCTCTCCTGACCTCTCGCACGATTTACCTTTAGAAAAATACTAACGTATTTATTATTAATAAAATATTTTAATTAAAACACTTTTATTTGAATATAAAGTAATTAATTTGTCGCCATACAAAATTAGAAAGACTAATTAAACCGAGCGTAACGTTCATAAGTCAGCGGTATTAATTTTATAACACATATACGAGTACATATGGGAGGGGACTTTATTAAATTTTAATTTGTATCTAAAAAGCTTTTGATCGTGTGATTGTTTAAATTAAATCTTCTCTTGTTTCTATGAGATTCACGCTTTATCCCGCATAGCAGAATACACGGGATGTACCTAGTGTCTTGATACTCCGTTTTTTACCTATACGGTATTGAGGCATTGCGTGCTGAGTGGCGAACTCAACGCGCTTTGTCTTCTCAGAGCAGAGAAATGAAAATAAATTTAAAATACAGTTATTTACCATAGTGGAAATTAAAATAACAACCAATCGTTTTATAGTCAGACGCTGTCCTACTGTAAAACGATGGCGACCTTAAAATACTTAGTTATAATAAACGTTTTATTGTTAAATACTTACTTACTTGCGATTGGTCGTGGGTTCGAATCCCATCGGAGCTTTTCTTTTTATTATTATGAAAAAAAAAACATTCAAAATCCAGCAAGCGAGGAGTTAACGGAGTGTCTCGCCACTAGTCTCTAGCTTAGGTAGTCTCCGACTACTCTGCTATACGGAATAAAGCGTGAAGATGTAAAAAAATATTTTAATTAAAAATACATTTAGTAATAATAAACGTCGTCTATTTTACAATGAGCGCAAATGAAATCGGTATTCTATTATTATATTCATTTTAATTAAACACGTATGTATGAACAGATCCTTATAATTTCCCAAAGGTATACCTTTGAAGAAAATTTGTCCAACAATTTTAAGCATTATTAGATAGGAGACTGGATGGAATTTTGTTAAATAAATTATCACCTTTTAATAAAGAGTAAATAATAGTAAAGTCAATTGTTACATTAAAAAAATTATTATTAATTAAATAGTTAATCTTGAAAGTTCAAGGTTCAATTATTTTTTGTAGCTTCACTACTACACTATACTAATTGAATCACTTATAGAACCGAACCCATAACCGGTCTCAATTTCTCAATTTTTTATCCAATGCCATTTATTGTGTCAATATGGGAATATTATAATTAGTAGTCAGAAAGTACCGAGTGTCAAGACACTCCTGATTTCGTCCCAGGGGAATAAAGGGTGATTGAATTATTTTCATCTCGCTTTAGTGAGACAAAAAGTGCGTTGGATTCCGTCACTCAATATACAATGCCTATATAGGGCGCAAAGCAGTTAACGGAATGTTTTAACACTGGATCTTTTCTCACTGCTTTGCTATACGAGGTAAAGAGTGTAGCGGCATCCATACAATGTAATATTATCCATAAAAAAATGATAAAAAGCCAAAAAACTGCCTAATTAAAATTTTCGCTTGTCATATTTAAAAAGTCGAACAATAAAACCGTGGCGCTCGCAATATTCAATGACTGAATGGCCTGGCATTAAAAAGCTGCAGAATTGTGTGTGACAGTTCTCAAATTGAAGGGTTTCGAGTGTTTCGCACCCTTCAATCAATGCTTTTGTGAATAAAGATATTTAATTTTGTCCGCCATCGCCATCTCCAAATCACCGTTGTATTATAGGAAATCGTTGGAATCATTCGGCTCGTGTTAAGTAAATAATTGGTGCAAATTATGTTCGCGTTGTGGACTTTTTGTGATTTTTTGCGTTCCGTATATCGATTATTTTCATATATTATTCATCTAGCCCGGACGTGGCGCAGTGGTATAGCGTTTGACTGTAAAGGCGATCGATCGTGAGGTCGATTCCCACTTGTGGGAGTGGTTACATTTAGATTACTTTTATTTCCTCGCTCTTTTAAGACAAAGCGCGGCGTTAACTTCCGTCACTCAACATGAAATGTTTTGAATTCGGCAGAAAGTGGAGTACGGATCGACACTAGGTACAAAAAATCGCTTAGTGAACTTCGTTGTTTGGGACAAATATTTAACGAAAATTTTGACATGTGTTTGAAGTATTTATTTATTGCTTGTACCCGCGATATCGTCCGCGTGGTTTAACAACTCTGTGGTAAGCAATAATTTAGGCTACTATTATTTCAGTATAAAATAAAGAAATCGAGTTTTCAAATCATCCAGATAGTAAATATTTTATAAAGAAACTAATCTGATCTCTTTTACCAGTCCAAAATATTTAAAAAAAAAAATCTTACCGGCCTTACCGGCCCTGTATTAAAATGAGGCATTTAATTATATCCCTCACAAAAATGATTTATTCCGACCACAGCCCCCTGGTGCAATGCAGTGACGAAGTTTACACGGAGGGTGCGCAGATTAAAAATAACACTACACCCTCTTGTAAGCTTATATTAGATAACGATTTTACGTGATTTGTATGAAAAATGTAATAAATACCTACAAAAATACTAAGTTAGTGTACATTTTGTCTATTATTAAAGATTTTTGAGGAAAAAAGGTAAATTAGGTTATATTTTTAATATAATTATTATGCTTTTGAATTTTTTTTACATTTTTTTTAATTTTTATTATATAATTTTTTTTAGCTTCATGCTTTTTATTTATCGTACTTTGCTTTCCACCAAATTTGAGACATGGAGTATTGAGTTGTAAAGTTTATAAAATTAAATATAATCACTCCCCCGAGTGGGGATCGAACACACAATCAGTCGTGTTTACATTCAGACGCTGGCACACTGCGCCATGACCGGCCTCAATGACTTTGTTTTAAAAAGTAATTTTTAATCTTTAAGTGGCTCCATGTTAGTTACCTGATTTTTTTAATACATCAGAGTTATCAGAGAGAATATAGTGTCAAAATACTCCTTTCTCCGTTTTTCATCGGAAATCGAGACCTCTGGGCCAGTACCCATGAGGGTTCATGTGTTTAAGGACATAGGATATGTAAGGTATTGCTTGGATGTCTCTCAGTGTCATATGACCGTGAGATTTTCTACTAAAAGGGAGATCTACCCTCATAAACTACACTTAAAATGGAAATGGAAATCATAGAAAAATTATTACAATATTTTTTTCCGTATCTTTATCGTTTAATTAAAAAAAAACCATTTATACAACAAAAAGTATGTCTATATTTCCAGAAAAAAAAACATAACTTAGTCCAAAAATGCGTTAAGATTACACGAAGGTGCGAGGGTATTTTAATAAACGGAAAACTGATTTATAGCAAGCCAATGGGAGCCAGCGATGCCGCGATGCAGATATTGATAATTGCACAGTCATCCGGCTAAACATTTGGGGGAGATGGAATTCTTTCTGGAAATTTATGCGTGGCATCCCGGAAGTTTAATAGAATTTTTTTTTATTATTATTAAAGCAAAGTTCCTTTGGCGATGTTTTGTAAACGGATTATGAGTTGCAAATTTATGGTGTTGCTTGGGCGTGAGGCGAGTGCTATGGATGGGAGATGATTTTGTTTTTGTTCTATATATATATATATATATATATATATATATATATATATATATATATATATATAAATTATTTGCAATTACTTGTTGAGTTCCGCCATTTACGACGAAAGTTGGAAAGCGATGAAGGGAGTGTCTTGACACTAATTTCACTATATCATTAAAGCTTCAAGTAAAGCTTCAAATATATATAATAGATGAGATAATTTAAATGATAATATTATTATAATAGCTAGGTATTTAAACCGTAAGTTCCAAGCACATGCCATTGACACACCATTCCATTCCAGATTCTGTAGATTTAAATACTGCGGTCTTTGGTGGCGGCTTCCAGTACATTACAAGCACAACCAGACCGAGACTAATTTTGTATGGACCATACAAATAATCCTAATGTTTTAGCTTTACTGTACATTTAAATTGTGATATAAATGCTTATTTTATAAGTTTTTGGATTTTTTTAATAACAATGCATTTTATGAAACGTATAGAAAGTATTATTCTAAAAAAGAGTACATAGTGTCTTATGTCCTATTTACCCTAATCGACCCTACAATCGATGGCGTTTACAGTCAGAAGCTGTCCTACTGTGCCGCAACCGGCCTCGGAGTATATTAAAAAATCTTTGGTTTTCCTGATTCTATATTGACTATACTATAATAAATATAATTTAAAAATGTTTTTATCAATTTTGTAATCACTATTCATCAGTAGATTTGTACCAAAACAATAGAAAAACATCTTTAAAGGTAACAAGAATCTTATCTCAATGTGAACACATTGTTTAAAGTAAGGCTTTAGGGTTTTTATAGAGCAAAGTCGTTTAGTTAATATATACTTAATTATAATTATATGCTTAACTATAATTATATACTTAACTATGTTTGCATTTTTTTATTTCCATTAAACATTTTTTTTTATTTATATAAGTTGTAACAAAACGTATAAGAATTTCGACGCGACGGGTAGTAGAACGCATGGCTTACCAATCAGAGCGCTTGGACTATTTGCAAGAGAAGCGGGTTTGAATTCCGCTGCGTTCAAACTTTTATACGTTTTTTAAAAATGTTATCTAATGCTAAGTGTGGAATAACACTTTAAAACTAGTAAGCCAAGTAGATTTAGAATCTGTTTTAACTGTCTACTTGTAAAAGTTTAGTAGCTTATAACTATGAAAATATTTTCAGCCAATGAAAGCTAGAAAAGGTTAAAACGAGGGTTATATTTTATTACATAGGCAACCCTTAGTTACCAATATCTTTCTCATTTGATTATATATATTACAATAATAGTTATGTATTATCAAGAGTATTGGTTATATATGTTTTTACGATGATAGAGGTATATGGAATTTGGCACAAAGAAGTGCAGAATACAAATATTATATAAATATATATAAACACTAGTTAACATAAAGTGATATACACGTTGCTAAGCAACACATATTTAACGCGTCAAAATGACATTTACTCTTTGATTAATATGTTGACCAAAACAAAATAACCTGTAAATACATGCAAACATCCCTTCTGGTATACGAGTAGTCTATGAGCGACGTCAATATTAGGTAGGTAACGTGACGTCAAATTGTCGGCGGATCTCGGTTCGGTTTGCTGAACGCGTCTACAGCGATGGAATGTGCTTTCAGTGAGATCTGTATACAGGGGATTCACTTTTGCAAGTATTTTATTTTATTTATTCGTTATTATGGTATTTTTGATCCTGATAAATTAATTTCAGTACTGGCATTTCGGTCTTCAAAAGCTCGAAAAGTGAATAGATAAGTTATTATATCTATCTAGTTCTTTATATTCGTTAACTACCAATGGAAATCGTCGTACTGACTATTTAATACTTTTATGATAAATAAATTAAGGTATTTAAAGTACTATAGAAAAGGATGACGTTTGATTAGAATGAAATTGGTTATGGGTTCATTTTCCACTCGGAAGTATATAATCAAATTTCTATTATGTTCATTTTTCCGCTACTTTAAGATAAAATTACGGCATTAAGTTTCACCATTTTAAATGCAAAGTCCCTTATTTGGAACGAGATCAGGGAACAGAGTGTCTTGACAGTAATAAAAAATTACAACCATTATCGTTTCTCCGCTCTGGTAAAACAAAGAGAGGCATTGAGTTCGCCACTCAACACGCAATATTTCGATTTCGGGTCGAAGCAGTCAAAGAATTGTCTTGACGTGTGCAGGATAAAGCGTACAGATATAAGAAACAAAAAAAAACTTAAATATTCCAGAATTCTCTTATCTGATAAAAGAAAGTGTAGCGTTTACTTCACTACTTAGCACGACATGTCTCGATTTCGGGCTGAAAGTAATCAAAAAAGTGTTTTGAAATTTGATTGGCTTTGACTACCTGCTATGCGGGATAAAGCGTGAAGTTGCAAAAAAAAAAAATACTAAATATGTCTAAATATGTCAGAACACCCCGTGTACATAGGCTTACGTAAACACCGCATGCCTTGCGTTGTCGCAGACGTGCCGCACATAGCGTGCCGCTGCCTCTAATTAAGTGACAGAACCGATCAACTTTGATTACCAAGTATTTAAACTATTGAGGTATGCAAAAACCTTTGTCCATATAGTTATTACTATCTGTTGTGTGTTGTGATCAACTTTGGTATTTGCTGGGTTCAAAGGGATTACAGTGTTTTTTTATCTTTCTAAAGGAAGCTTTTATAGTTAAATATTAAGGCCGGGCTCATTTGTATTTGTTCGTAAATTTACTCTTTTTATCTTATTAGAATTAATTACATGTTATTTCGTGCTTATTTCGTTTATATATGTATGTATATATATATATATATATATATATATATAAACGTAATAAGCCTCGAAACTCATAAAACTTTCTGTACATCCCCCTTCGACAATTCGTATTTTTTTTTAAAACGACCAAATAAAACACCTACCGCTTTCCGGATCCTGATTTTGACACTTATAAATTGACAGGTCCCATATTACGCGTGTCACCTGTACAGACAGATAAACCGTAAAATAAACAAACGTCGGCGCAAATACTCGACATTAGCCCTTATTCTCCCGAATAACCAAATATGTTGACCTTACTAAGCCAGCCACTACCTCCTTGAATCCTTATTACAGGGTCTATTTTATTTTGTTGTTTATACCATATTATATTTTGTATTAAATTTTAAACAGGTTGAACTTGTTTCTTCAGTTCCCCTCCGGTGAAGGGGCATTTTACAATGATTTTCCTGTCAGGCGCCCCTTTGAAGTTCCCCCGTTATTTATGGTTTAGAATTTCGTTATTATAAACTTGGATGAAGTTCCACGTGCGATTTAAAGTTCAGGATCGCGTTAAGTGCATCGTGCTTCTAATGATATTTGTTATCGAGTTACAAATATAGGGAGTAAAGTAAAAAAAGACCAATGTCGTTTTGCTATATTGCTATGAAAAGAAGATGTTTAAGTTTCTTAGGTACGGTAGTTAAGGGTTCAAATTTGACTTTTAAAATTTATACAGTAATTAAATTTTGTCAGAGTATTTTATCCCGTCTTAAAACGACATTGAAATATGCCAAGTCATCTGAAATGTCTGGATTTGTATATATTTTTTCAAGCTTAGCTACATAGCAGGATACTCCATACTCCGCTTTCCGCCAAATTCAAGACATTGAGTATTGAGTAGCGGATCTCAACAGCGCACTTTATTTTACCAGAGCGAGAAAATTAAAATTATTTTAATATAAATATTTCTCTGAGTGGAATTCGAACTCTTAGCCGATCGTGCTTACATTCAAATGCTGGCCCACTGATATTTAGTGGTTGGTAATGAAAATTATATATTGGCGATCATGATGTACTGGGACAGTGTCTTAACAACTGTAAACGCGATAGGTTGTGGGTTCGAACCCCAATCGGGGGAGTGATTATATTTCAATTATTTTCACTTCCTTGCTCTGAAAGGCAACGTGTGTCGTTGAGTTCCACCACTCAACACGCAATGTCTCGAAGTCGGTGAAAAGCGATGTACAGAGTGTCTTGACACTAAGTACTTTTTATCTACCCTGCTATGCGAGATAAAAGCGTGAAGTTAAAAAAAAATGTAGCATTAAAAATATATAACCTAATGGTAAGACTTGACATACAGAGATTTTGAAAAATTTGACCCAATTATAATTTATATAGAGAAAGAATGAACTACCGTTACCGTGTTTATCGTACACAACGTATACTAAGTGTTGTATAAAGTTATTAAACACGTCAATAAAACATCTAGTATGAATAACATTGCAATAATATAGTTTAAACTTACCAATTAAAAAATAAATAAATAAAAAATACCCTTTTTATTTTATTAATTTATCAAAATTTTAAAAACTAAATAAATCTCATAATTATTTGTATACACTTATTTATTATATACGTACATTCAAATTATATATATATATATATATATATATATATATATATATATATATATATATATATATATATATATATATATATATATATATATATATATATATATATATATATATATATATATATATTTATACTAAATTTCATGCAACTTTCGGTGCAACTGGATCCCAATAGTATTTCTCGTAAACTTTGTTCCATAAGTTCCAACCATCAGCAAACAAATCTTTCTTCATTTGCAACTTCTTATTGATCTCCAAGTAGCTGCGGTTTTTATTTGTAAAAGGTTGCCATTTAAAGTTTATAAGGGAGCTTTCATACTTTGTTGGGTCACTGAAAAAAACAGGTTTTTAGATAAAATATTTCATAATAAATAATAATATATGTTAATTTAAAATTATAAATTATTATAGTTCTGAGCTTACACCGTAACCATCCTGATAACACCGTATAGCTTAATTGCCTCGGTTAATTGGTTCGACTCTATATTCAGGTGTATTTTTATATTTTTAAAATATTTTTTATTAAAACTATGTAACGTGACTGGCTATATGATATTTATATCTGGCAGCACATAATACATTAAATTATTACCAAACAGTAAAATAAGAATGTAAAAAGAAATTGGAAAATCAAAAAAAAGTACCTGTATTTTATAAAATCTGACCACATAGCCGTCATGCGGTCTCTAGTGTCAAGATCCTTATAATTGCTTGTGTATCCAAAGAAATCTAGTACGTACGATGTTTGGTCTCTATGACTGGCTCCCTTCACTCTATCCATATAATGGTGTTGGATATTCAATCTGCCAACGTAAGAGAATTCGTAAAGGTAGACAGGCTTTTTCGACACTGCTGCATGTAATTGCGCTGATCGCATTATTCCATACTTGAACATCGAATCCGAAAAATAATTTATATAACCCTGTAAAGCATTGTTATCTACTTCTTTATTTTGAAAATAGTAACTTTTTACTTCTGCTATAAAGTCATTACGCGCTTTATCCGAATCGAAAACCAGATTGGCTGGTAGAAATTCGGCAAAATTTCTATTCATGTCCTCTCTCCATTTACCAAATTTAATCGTCCGACTTATACCTTCCATATCAGAAAATCCAATCAAAACGGCCACATCATTGTTTAAATTCTTTTTCAGTATTTCCAAAGGGGACTCTGTTAATATTGCCTCGATTCCTTCAATTTTATTTTCAATGCATGGAGCGAATCCGAATGTGCTATTTTTCAAATAGTAATTTAAACTTTTCTCAGCTAGATCTGAGGTTGTGGCATTCAGATAAAATTCAGTTAAATCTTTTAAACTACCCGTTCCGTTATAACCTATTGAGAAGGCTATATTTTTTGCTGTACTCAGAGGCTCTTGATTTATGGCGAATGGCGATAACGCAGAAGCACTGTCCAAAATAATTTTATTGAACAGACCCTTGGTTACTGGGGATAAAGATAGTAAGTCAGCCATGGCTGCACCTACACTGAAACCTGCCAGCGTTACGTTATCGGGATCACCTCCGAATTTCTTTATGTTTTTCTTGATCCACCGCAAGGCGGCAACTTGGTCTTTCAAGCCAGCATTACCCGGTATTTCTTTGTTACCTAGACAAGCAAATCCAAACGCTCCTAATCGGTAGTTAAAACTGGCGACAATAATGTCGTGTCGCGCTAGATAATGGTAACCGGCCATAGTCCCACTTCCACCAGAGAATGCGCCGCTATGGATGTACACTACAACGGGGACTAAATTAGTTTCCGAAGCTAATGCAGGTACGAGCAAATTCATAAGGAGACAGTCGTCGTCACCGTCGAGCATAATTTCATCGTTGTTCTCTCCAGTGAAATAGCATTGATGACAAATTCTAGTTTTCAATGTAGCTTTGTAAACTTGTTTCCAAGGCACGGGAGGTAAGGGTGCCTACCAAAAAGTATTTTTTTAAAATGATAATGTAAAAAAGAACTATTTATGCTTTATGCTTATAATTTTCTCGTGATTGGCAGAGTAATCAGAGAGCACCTAGACAAGACACTCGGTATTCTGCTTCATTTCAGGATATAACGTGTCATGTGGCGAAACTAAGAGCCATGATTTGGTTATTTTTTTTTAGTTTAACGCTTTTTATCCCGCAACGCAGGGTAGACAGAAAGTACCTAGTGTCAAGACAAGCGAAGTACGGGGTGTACTTCGCTTTCCACCGAATTCGAGGCATTGCGTGTTGAGTGGTGGAACTCTACGCCGCACTTTGTCTTTTCCAGAGCGAGGAAGTGAAAATAATTGAAATATAATCACTACCCCGAGTGGGGATCGAACCCACAACCGATCGCGTTTACAGTCAGACGCTGTCCCACTGCGCCACGACCGGCCTCATGATTTGGTTAATGTGGTATATATTTACCTAAATATTGCTAATTTATATATTCATAGTAATTTAGTAGAAGTGTATCAAGAATAAGTAAATCAAAAGTGAATCAAGTGGTAAATAACTCCGTTCTTTATTAATTAAAAGTATTCAAATATCATTTAATACTGAACAATTTTATTTGTATTTTCATAATATTAACAATAATGTACTAGCTTTAAAATTGGGAAGTTACTTAGCCTCAAATGTCGATTAAATATTTTTAGCGTAACCCTCCATAGCAGGGAAGGCGGATAGTACTTATTATGACACGCCACTTTTGACTTTCCACTGAATTCGAGACACTGTGTGTTGAGTGGCGGAACTCAACGCTGCGCCTTTTCTTACCAGAGTGAGGAAAGTGAAGATAATTTCAATATAAACATTCCCCGAGTGGGAATCGAACTCACAACCTTGCTATATTATATCTAAAAAACCCTAAGACTATAAAAAATATATACCTGAAATTTATCCCTTCCCGTAGGAATTTTCGCGTAGGGTATCCCATAATATTCATAGTAGTCACCATTCCAATATTTTTCACCGCTCACAGGACCATCGTCTAGATCCACTATCCTAACATTTTCTTCACCTAAAACTAAAACACGGCACAAAATAACTAAGCAGGCCAGTGTTCGCCACATATTTTGGTACTAAAATATATTGTAGATAATATAACGATTAAATTATAGATAAAAATATAGATAAATTAGTCAAAATTTATTCGTACACGTAATGTTTACATTGATGGGTATCGCTTATCTTTTTAATACTATTTGTGCCTAATACAATGTTAACAATACAGACTTTCTATATGGCCAGTACTCACTATGGCAACAAGTTCGAAGCCAAATTGTGCCAAATTAAAAAAAAATATATCGAAGCTCGCCACGAAGAAAATGACAAAATCAAATAATTTTATTTATATATTAAAGGACATGTTTAATTTTTTTGAACGTCAAATAATTATTATCGATTTGCTTAAGTTAATATCTCAGATCTGAGTAGAACTGGTGTGAGATAGCCAGCAGGATTATCTTTCTTTCCTGACCCCGAGATGCTTGTGGTATATAGTAATTTACCTTTAAAATTTACAATTTCATTATTGTCATATGGATGTCACTTATAGATAATGAGCAAAGTTAAGTGATGTGTCACTATGTATAAACTATAACACAAGTAAAGTGTATGACGCTACTAGAAAAAAAAATGATTTAAAGATTATTACACACAGACACACACAATTTCACTCTTACGAAAATAGGTTTCCCTGTGAGGGACGAGGTAGAATACAATTCCCCTGCGCTGCTGGGTAGCGTCTCGTAAGAGGCGGGTGTTGTAGTAATTTGGTGGTAGGAGGTTAATCCTCCGACTGGCTCGACAATCCGCCAAATATCTCATAATATGTTCCGGTTCAGCTCATGTAAGCCAGCTTTCCCAATTTCCATCTAGAGCGTGGTGGTTTTAACAGTTCTAGCTGCCGAGGCCTCTACACTATATCCTCAAGTGGCACTTCTGCTTGTTTTATAAAAAAAAGACTGTGTGGTAACCTTACTTAATTAATTTAATATAGTAAAATTTGTAATATTTTTTTTTTAGTTTTAACCCTCCGAAATTAATTCGACAAAGTTACTATGAAATACAAATTATTTACAGATTACCCTTGTGATTTAACAAACATCGCTGGCTGGTAATCAAAAATATGATGGATTTCATTTAGATGACAACCGCAAGTGTCTATATAGGCCGACAAAGAAGCTTTCGATGGTTTGAAAGGGGTTTAAGCCCTTTGTTGTTATTGGCTGGTTATTTAGCTGTAATACTTTTTTTATGTATAAATTTTTAATAATATTGTCAAAAATTTAAAAAATAGAAAGGAATTGGAAAAGAATTTAAGACCGGTCGTGGCGCAGTGCAACAGCGTCTGACTGTAAAAGCGATAGGTTGTGGGTTCGATGCCCACTCGAGGGAATGATTATATTTAAAATTATTTTCACCTAAAAAAAGTTAGTAGATATGTATTTATGTAGTGTGTGGAGTGTGTTAATAATCTTTTGGTAAAAATAAAATTTACATTGTTTGTAAATAAATTCTTGCCAAATTTTACAGACGTACGTACGGAGTATCTAGCGACAAAACATTCTGTTTTCAATCTCGATTTAACATGGCGCACTGCCTTTCTAGGGGATATAAATGATTATAATAAAATAATCATTACATTAAGTGAGTGAGCCAGTCAGTCATATACATTCAGTTTAAAGTCAAACGTTATACACTTGAGCTATGATAGCCTTAAATTTCTATTGGTACAATATTATGTCTATGTGGCCGGTCATAGCGCAGTGGGACAGTGTCTGACTGTAAATGCGATCGGTAGTGGGTTCCCCATATTTAAACTGTTTTTACTTCCTCGCTTTGGTAATACAAAGTTCGGCGTTGACTTCAACCACGAGACACGCAATATCTTGGAGCGAAGCGAAGGATCTAAACGAAGTGCAGAGTGTCTTGACACTAGATACTTTTTGTCTACCCACCCTGCTATACGGGATAAAAAGCGTGAAGTTAAAAAAACATGTACAAGATTAGTGTTACCCGGTTCCAGTACTATCATAATAGATTATTAAAAAAAAGTGGCTCACAACAGTTTACTAGTTTTAAATAGCGAAGTACGGAGTGTCTTGACATTAGGTAATTTCTGCCTACCCTGCTATGCGGGATAAAAGCGTGAAGCTAAAAAAAAAAGAAAATAGCCAGTCTCAGCAACAGTAAAGTAGATATTTTATAATTTTTTATCATTCTATACAGTATAATTTTTTTTTTTCATATAATTAATAATGGCTTTCCAATCACTCAGTGAATTATTACTTCATTTTCGACCTCCCACCTTTACTGATACTTTGCATGTAGCGGAATTTGACGAACCAATACAGAAACTATGTAAATCAAAATAATTTTCTCACAATATTAAAGGAAAGAGAAATTATGGCATACGTTAAGGAAGGAGAGAATTTTTTTTAGCTTCACGCTTTTATCTGGCATAGCAGGGTTGGCCTAGGTACTTTCTGTACCTAGTGTCAAGACACTCCGTACTTCGCTTTCCACCGAATTGTGACCATATTGCCTAAAATTTTCGATGGCTTCATTTAAACAATATTATGAATAAGATCGAAATCCAGCATATTCAGTCACATGTAAATGCAGAAGGCGTTATAGTAAAACAATGTAAATATAATATTATTAGAGTGTGCCCAGTGTTACAGCACTCGGTTGAAATTTTCCTTTTTTTACCAAAAAATAATTTAAATATGAATATTCATTGACCAAATTGAACCCACAACCAATCGTGTAAAAAGGGTTTTTCTTTTAAACGCTATTCTTTTCTTACGAAAAATATACCAAAAAATAAAATATATTGAAAATGCATCAACTATACTGTAAACCTTTTACCTCCACTTCCAGAACAAACTCCGATGACATTACTCTCCGCATGGCTAAAAAGAAGTAAAAAGGGGGAATAAAGAAAATTTAAATACGAAAAAGTTTTGAAACTTTGGGTCATTTCCTTGCAGTGCTTTTATCTTTAGCCTGAAGCCTTGAATTTCAAGTCTTGCCCGAGTTTGTTTCAAGAGCTTTGTCTACAAAGAGAATACTAAGTTGTAAATAGCTTTTGCATTTTTTTTAAGAAACGCTAAATTATTTTAAACTTCCTCAAAATTTTTAGTGCAAATGAAATAGACGAGTTTTACTCAAAGCTTGTTACTTGGATAGTTTCAAATGGTAATAATTCTTGAATTACTTAAAGTGACTTTTGTTATTGCGAATTTGCGTAAAATACTGAATATTTTTAAACTAAAAGTTAATTTATTTTAAGGGATTAATCGTGTGTATTTTTGTATACAGAAATAATTTTAAATAATCGAATTTTCGAACACTTGACCGTAGATCAGTCTATATATACGCGATCAACTAGTTGAATATAATTTAAAATGTTTTAATGTTTGAAATGTTTGAAAATGTTTTAATTTTGAGAAAGTCAAAAATCTTATAAAGGTATGATTGTTTTAGAACTCATACTAATTATATGCAATAAATAATCTGTTGAGGCCGGTCGTGGTACAGTGGGACAGCGTCTGACTATAAACGCGATCGGTTGTGGGTTCGATTCACACCTGGGGGAATGATTATATTTAAATTATTTGCATTATCTCGCTCTGGTAAGACGTGGTATTCTGCTACTCAAGAAGTAATAATAAGATAAAAAAAATAATCTATTTACTTTCAAAGTAAAATTAAAATATATTTTTAATAGTACTGATTAATCAAAATCTTTTAGTCTACGATCTTTATTTCTCTGCTCTGGTAATACAAAACACGCCGTTGAGTTCCACCATTTACCACGCAATATCTCGATTTTTGGTGGAAAACAGTGATTAAAGTGTCTTGACACTAGGTTAGCTGAATACCCTGCTATGTAGAATAAAGCATATGTTTCGTATTTTTAAATAAAATATTTATATATAAATCATAAATATTAAACATTTTGAGGAAAAAATAGCAAAGCCAGCAAGTGTATTATCATAAGATATTCTTTACGGCACATTTTAGTGTCCAACGTAAAGTACACGGACGTCCAAGCGGTGTTACGGCCTCTTTACACTGCACGATTTTATAGTTTCATATTATTATTTAAAAAAAAAACATGTTTTAAAATGACTATGGATTGTTGTATTGTCATTCTAACTTAGATCATTTGCAAAGTTTTAGCTCTACAGGACAACGGTTCAAATTAAGCTCGGCTGATTTGCACGTATGAGGAACAAACGAACGAACGAACAAACGTAGTGAGTTAAAAAAGATTTTAAAACATGTATGTTAAAAGAAACTATTAAAATCAGATTAATCGCGTATAATTTGGTATTTGAAAATACCACGTTGAATTTCAAAAATGTGTTTTATTTTTGGAATGCGACGTTTTGTGTTTTAGCTTCACGCTTTTATCCCGCATAGCAGAGTAGACAGGAAGCACCTAGTGTCAAAACACTTTGTACTCCGCTATTCGTCGAATTGCGTGTTGAGTGGCGGAACTCAACGTCGCACTTCACTTACCAGTGCGAGTAAATGAAAATAATTCAAATATCATCATTCCCCCGAGTGACCATTGAACCCACAACTGATCGCGTTTACAGTCAGTTGCTGACCCACTGCCCCACGACCGGCCACAATTGTGTTTTCGAACAATAAATGTATTTTCAAATACCAAAAGACAAACATTATCTTTGTTAAAATATTTTTATTCATAAATAGATTACACTTTTACGGGATGTGATATGAAATATTTTACGAAGCTGGATAAGAAAACAAGGTTTAGTGTACACAGTGCTTGGTTGGTTTCCAAGAGGCGCTGGTTCGATTTACGTTGCGTTCAATTTTTTATAAACTTGCTTAAAATGTTTTTATTTTTTGTTAAATAATTATTGAAAAATATTTTTTTAACGAAATTGGATGTTATACTTTAATATATAACCTATAATTTATAGCAAGAGGATTAAGACGTTATCAAAGAATCGTGAGTTCAAATTTGTATATTGTATGAAATTTGTATGTTGTAATATATATATATATATATATATATATATATATATATATATATATATTTGGGGACATTTTAAGACACGCTTTGCTCCCCTACAAAGAGTTAAGTCAATTCCTTCTATAATACTATAATAACATCTTAATAAATACGTTTAAACTATAGTTACAATTTTGTAACTCAATATTTTTCAGCTTTATGGTGCATAGCAGAGTAGTTCGAGACTCCGTTCTCAAGACACTCCGTTCTCCGCATTTCATCCGAACTCAACGCCACATTTTGCCTTCTCAGAACTGAGAAATTTAAACATATTCATTTCCCAAATTGGAAATCGAACTTACAACCAATATTGCTTACAATCAGGCTGTCCTACTACGCTACGAAGGTCACTTTAATTATTTTTTCTTATATAAATCGTATAATATAAACAGCATCTCGGCTCTTCACGCTGAATATATTTGGTTTAGAGTTCCCGTATACCTGCACGTAAAATATGTTATCCTTACCAACAGTTCACTGTTGTGGACTGTTTGGTTTCACAAGTTGCTACATATTATACAAAAACATATACAATATTACTAAAAATATTTTTGAAAAAAATATTTATAAAAGAAATGCAAAATTGTTGAAAATAATTTGGTACATCTAGATATTATAGTCTATTATTTTAATTATTACATTTTTATTGAAGCTTCACGCTTTTTTTCGCATTGTAGGGTAGTCAGAGAAAACCTATTGTCAAGACATTCCGTTCACCGTTTTGTGAGCAAAGCCGAGACGTTTTGTGAGCGTTTGATATGTATGTACAATTGTTATTATATTAAATTAATAAATGAGTGTGTAAATAAATAAATGAATGAATAAATAAATGAAGGAATGAATAAATGAATGTATGTATGAATCTGTAACTGATTGTATTTAAAATTTTACTAAGATCTTATATTGAATATAATCTTTATTTTTTGTAATTTTAACACATTTTAAATGTAGCTGTTTTAAAAAAACCAAGGTTTCGAACACTTTACTGGAGTTCGTAGCCACAGGTTAGACTTTTCAGTCTTCAGGTCAGACAGCCAACCTGTGGCCATGAACTACTGTAAAGTGTTTGAAACTTTGGGTTTTTAAAAATTTATTTTCGTATTTGAAAATATACGTGATTAGTCCGTTTAAAATAGTTTCATTTAAATTCGTATCGTATCGTCAGCCAATTGCAGTCCACTGCTGGACATAGGCCTCCCCAAGTTTGCGCCAAACATCCCGGTCCTCCGCAACCCTCATCCAGCCCGCTCCGGCAACCTTGCGTATGTCGTCAGTCCAGCGGGCCAGAGGGCGTCCTACACTACGTTTGCCAAGACGCCAAATTCGTATGCCAAAATAATAAATATTTGTACTTGTGTATATGTTCATATTCCTATTTGTGATAGTCAATATTAAAACGGGTTTCATCGATTAAACAGATTCAAAATAGCTTAGATTTTTTGGCGTGAACAAATCTGTTATCATCACCCTTCGGATGGAGACTTGAACAGATTATTTGGGACTCCGGATTACATCTATGTGAGCTGGTCGGAGTCTACTCAAACCTCACGGTGCTACTATTCGAGCATTATATATTTTATTATTTATTAGAGGAACATATTCAACGTTTTTCGTTGATGCTCTTGTTCCTGTCTCTCCCCTGCTCCCCATAAACTTTTTTTAATAAACTTATAAACTTTCTTTTTATAATCCTTTTATAATCTATAGTCCCCATAAACTTGCCTGTCTAAAAAATTTTTTTTTTCTATTTATTTAGTAGTTTTTGCAAACAAACTTAATATTACGAAGAAAACGCAAACAAAGCATGAATTTTGTCACAGTTATAGTTTATATAGAGAAGCGGTACACAATACTATTTTTTAAGAATAATGTGTAAAAATATATTAAATTAATAAAATAAATGTAACACACACTTGAATGTGTTTGACATATTTATATAAAGCGACATACACGTTGCTATGGCAACGCGTTGTCAATGCCTCTATGGGGCATCTTTTTTGTATAAAGTTACGTCGAAATTCTCATACAATTGTTACATTCTTCTTTCTTCTTATTATCTCTGTATAGACGATACATCTTAAGCATTGCTTTTAGTATTTTATCTATTTAAGGCAGATCTGATAGAATAATTAAAATTAAATTATATAGAAAATATAGAAATTTAAATTGTTATATTTTGAAAAGGGCTTTCTTGATGAAATAATGTTCTCAGAAACGCAAAGTGTTTAGAAACAAAAAAAAACTTTTCCACTATATAATATTAATGTAGATATCTAAAATTATTTTTTTTTAAATTACATTTATATACCAATAAAGTACAAACTTCTAGTAGGAATATAGGGGTGGAAGGTAAATTCTTTACTTGAAGTTGGAGTCGACCAGTCTCCTTCAGGAAACTTTAATTGACTTTACACATTGTCTTTTTTTTAATTGGTCAATTTAACTCCAATTTTATTTTCTAAGTGAAGTAGAGCTTAATTCTATTTTTATAATTTACAGCAAGTGTTAAATTAAATTATATATAACGATGACATGACGCAGTTAGACAACGTTCGACATTAAGTAAACGTGGTTATGGGCTTTATTCACACTACGGGAAATAATTATATTCAAATTACTTTCATTTCTCTACTTTGATAAGAGTAAGTGCGGCGTTGAGTTGCGCCGTTACCTAAACATAACATTTTCTTGTTTTTACAATGAGTGTGGTGTTGAGTTCCACTGTTTAAGATATTATATATTAATCGGATTTTATTTTCTTAATATATTATCTTAATATATTTTAAAAGCTTTATTGCGCACAAAATAAAAATTAAATATTTAATCCTTACTCAGAGATGGTAATAAAAGGAGTTGTAACAAGAGTATATATAAATTGACGTTATTAGATACAAACATATAGCTCAATTGTCTAGATTTTGCGGAGGATTCCAAGACTGCGTCTGACTGTAAACGTGATCGGTTTTGGGTTCGATTCTCATTCGTGAATTGAAGTGGAAGTGATATTTTTTTAATTTTTTCCACTCCTCTCACACACACCAGGGCGATCTGGTAAAACAAAGTGTGGCGGTGAGTTGGAACTCAACGCCACACTTGAGTGATGGATCACTCAACACGCAATGTCTTAAATTCAGTGGAAAGCGAAGTCCGGAGAGTCTTGACACTATGTACTTTCTGTTTTCCCTGCTATGCGGGATAAAAGCGTAAAGCTAAAAATGTACAAATTATTGTTATGAATGAATTAATGAATTTGTAACTGATTACGATTGAAAATGGATCATATATAAGATCTAAGATCGATCGAAAGCGAGAGAGGTAGACAGAAAGTACATAGTGTCAAGACACTCCGTATATCACTTTCCATCGAATTCGAGACATTTCATGTTGAGTGGCGGAACTTTGTCGCCACTCTTTGTATTACTGGCGCCAGAAAGTGAAAATAATTTAAATATAATCACTCCCTCGAGTGGGGATCGAACCCACAATCGATCGTACTTACAGCCAGACCTCAACAACAAGTTTGTAGGCGTAGGTAAATGCGTGAAACTATTGTGTAGATTATAAAATTATACAGTAAATGTTAAATACACTTGGAAAATACACTCGGGTTTTTTTCATTTGGCACGCTTCTAATTGGTAATTTCCCGGTGGACTGGGCCCAATTCTTGAATACACTCTACATGTATATTAGAATTTTTCGTTAGCAGTTTTGTTTTTTTATTATTTTGACCATGAGAAAAATTGAGGAAGTATTTTTTTGATTCATATATATATATATATGAGAGTAACATAAAGGCTGTAATTTATTTATTGTATACTTGGGGAAGTGACTATATTTAAATTATTTCCATTTACTCGCTCTAGAAAGACAAAGTGCGGTGCTTAATTTCACCGCTCAACACGCAATGTCTCGAATGCTGTGGAAAGCGAAGTAGTATCTTGACACTAGGTACTTCCTGCCTCCTTAGCTGGCTAAGCGAGATAAAAGCGTGAAGCTAAACAAATGATATAGAAAAGGTATGTTTTCCTCAACATAACATCTTGTACCAATTAGCTAAGGTTAAAGCAATATAACTCAGCTACTGAATTATGCGCTAACGCCTCGTAATGGCCTCCCTCTGATTAGCTAGTTAGCCAGTTAGCCGTGCCTCTTGATTTGTTTCTTTTGATTCTTGATACCCGCGGGTAATTACTACTGTATTATGCTACTTGGATGTAATTAAAATAATTTGGGAGATTTACTTTTGTTTTCTATTGCATTTTAGGGGAATATTTATTATGGTGTCGAGTTGAATTAAGAGAGTGACAGAGAATACGTAGGTAGAGAGTAGAGACGTATGTAAGTACAAATGTACTAATTTTAAAATATAAATTATGTTTTAAAGAAAAATTTACAAAATAAAAATAAAATTAGTAAAAATTATATTGATATTTCATATAAGTACATATAGTTTGCCTATAATCTATACATATAATAAGAATGTAACTCAACATTGCTGTCTCTACCTTCTATATCTTCCATATATGAGAAAGACTGTTATTGAGGGTATTTATCATACAAATTGCAACGATCTATACTACATATGAACAAAAGGTATTAATCAACTTGATTATATATAAAAAATGTAATTACATATATATGTATAATAATATTTGAATAAATGTGTATGATTTACACATCTTATAAAGTAAACTAAAGAGTTATATAGAATTACATTTATTACGAGCTTTGTGCTCCGTGTATGTGCTTCTGAGTTGTCACCGGTACTAACGTGTATATTTCGACTTATTCACTCGGCATAGTCCCTAACTCATAGAAGACCGCCCAAATCCACCCGATCCCGAAAAAAGGCGATAGTATCGATCCGACTAATTGCAGGCCTATCGCTATCACCTCCCTGTTCTCCAAAGTAATGGAGAGCATAATAAACAGCCAAATCCTGGTGTATCTAGAAGATCAACGGTTGCTTAGCGACCATCAATATGGCTTCCGCCATGATCGGTCAACCGGTAATCTTTTAGTGTTCTGCTATTAAAGGGGCAAGGGAGAGGGCCTGGCAGTTAGTCTAGACACGGCGAAGGCCTTCGATCGAGTGTGGCACAGGGCGCTCCTTGCCAAACTTCCATCGTATGGCGTAGCATAAAGGTCGCTATCGATGGTTTTTGCTCCCAATTAATGCCCGTGAACGCTGGCGTCCCCCAAGACTATGTGCTATCCCCAACACTGTTTCTTCTGCATATCAATGACTTGTTAGAGGATCTTAGCATTCATTGTTATGCAGACAACAGCACGGTGAATGCCGTCTACACCGGCCATGCAGGTCTTTCTCGGGAAAACGTCGACAAGTGTCGAAAACAACATGTGTCTTCCGTCGAGGCATTCCTTGAGAATGCCTCTTCCTAGGGTGAAAGTAACCTGGTTCAGTTCAACCCCCTGAAAACACAAGCTTGCGCGTTAACCACTAAAAAAAGCCCATTTATCGTATTACCAATTTTCGAGAACACTCCCTTTAAAGCCGCGCCTGATATCAGTACATTGGGTCAGAGCGTTTCGAGCGACTGCCAGTATCACTATAGTCTGGAAAGCAAGTTAGCTTGGAAATAAACTTGGTGTCATCGGCAGAGCGAGATGATACTTCACGCCCACACACCGTTTGGCTCTTTATAAGGCCCAGGTTCGACCTCATATGGAGTGCTGCTCCTATCTCTGGGCTGGTGCACCCGAGTATCAGCTTTAACTATTTGATTGCATAGAACGGAGAGCCATTCGGATCGTTAGGGACCCAATTATCTGTGACAGGCTTGATACTTTGGCGCTGCGTATAGACGTTTCATCGTTATGCGTTCTCTATCGCATACATCACAAGGAGTGTTTTGGAGAACTGTTTGACCTGATTTCTGCCGCTGAATTTTCCAACTGCACTGTTCGTAACAGACTAAAATACCATCCCTACCATCTGGATACGTGGCGTTCTACTATAGTGCGGGTTTGTAGGAATTTTCTTCTTCAAGTCTTCTGCTGCAGTGTTTCCAGTAGCTCCTGTAGCTCCTCTGGTGTTACACGGGGCCATGGGCGGCGGTATTCACTTACCATCACATGACTCGCACGCTAGTATGCCTTGCCTGTCCTATGGGGTTTCCCAATAAAACAATATGTTTTGAAATTGAAATAAAACGTGTAATATATGTTTGAATTTCATGTTCAATAGCTTTATTTGATAGAAAATTTTGTGTTATTTATGATTTAAATAAAATATCGTTCAAATGACCGCCACGACTTTTTTTGCACTGGTGAATACGATCGGTCCAACTTTCGATGACTCGGTGCAGCATTTCGGATTGTATGGCCGCTATAGTCGCTTGAATGTTGCGTTCAAGGTCTTGAATCGTAGCTGATTTATTGGCATACACTTGAGATTTAACATACCCCCCAAAAAATAGTCCAAGGGTGTTAAATCGCATGATCTTGGTGGCCAATTGTGAGGACCGTTGCGAGAAATAACCGATTCACCAAACTTATCAAGCAAATAAATCCATTGTGACGGTCGCAGTGTGGCATGTTGCACCGTCTTGTTGAAAATAAATGTCGTCCGCATCGATTTCATATACTTCAGGAAAAAAAATCGTTCAACATGTCACGATAACGGTCGTCATTGACAGTAACAGTACGGCCTTCGTCCATGATTCCACCGTACCATAATCCGCACCAAACAATCAATTTTTCAGGATTTAATGGTGTTTCATGAACCACTCTTGGATTTCACTCACTCCAGTAACGACAATTCTGTTTGTTTACATAACCATTGAGCCAAATATGAGCCTCATCTGAAAAGATGATTTTCCTATGAAATTCGGTGTCCGTTTCCATCATTTCAAGCGCCCAATCAATAAATTTACGACGTAATCGATGGTCTGCTGGCTAGAGTTCTTGTGCTAACACAATCTTGTATGGATGTAGGCCAAGATCCATACGTGAAATTCGCCAGGTTGTCATTCTGGATAAGCCCAATTTTTGTGCACGTCGTGGAACGGAAACATTTTGATTTTCTTCGACACTGGCTGATACGGCAGCAATATTTTCTTCACTACGGCAAACGTCTTCTATCGTGCAAAGAATATTCACTTTCCAATTTTTGGATTATGCGACGTATAGCGAGCTCAGAAGGCGCACCATGACGACCATATTTAGCACGAAATGCTCTTTGAGTAGAGACAATACTTCTCGAATTTTGATAGAAAATTTAGACAATTTCTAAACGTTAAGGTAACGTGAACTTATTTATGATTAAATGGCAAACATTACTGAACACAAAACAATACTAAAATCAAATGTTAAACAACCAAAATGATGGCTGTGAGCTATCAAAATCCTATCATCCCTATTGGGAAACACTGTGTAAAAAAAAACATCTCTGGAGTTTTAAAATCCTGTCAAAATCGGTAGAGCCGTTCCAGAGAATAGCCGGAAGAAACAGACAGATAGATAAAAATTGTTAAACATTTTTGAAAAAACGTATAAAAATTTCCGTACCGTCCAACGTGTGGACGGTATCCAAGAGGCGCGGGTTCGAATCCCGCTGCGTTCAAATTTTTATACGTTTTTTCAAAAATGTTTTCTAATCCTAAGTGTGGAATAACACTTTAAAAATAGCAAATATAAAAATTTTTAAAATTTTTTTTAGATATGTACATACCTCTAGTAAAACAGCGGGTATTTAATTATTACAAACAGACACTCCAATTTTATTTAATTGTATAGAAATAGCTTAGAAAAAAATAAGAAATAACACCTTAAATAGATATTCTAAGTACACTTTACTACATACTAAAAAAAAAGGTAAAAAAATACAATCAAAGTACATTTTTACGCTTTATTATTCAATCCAAAAAGAGACTAAAATATCTAACAACATAGTTTTTTTTAACTCTCTTTATCCCTTGATACCCCAGAGAGTACAACTTAATTCACATAGAATAAAAATAAAAAAAATGCAGTTATATTTCTAACATTCAGACAATGGTATACACCTATTAGTATTGGTCTCTCGTACATTGGGTTCATCACAGAAGCAATCTGGTATGTCGCAAGCACCTCCGAACTTTGGTTCGTGGACCGTGGGATTGATGCACGAGGGCTCAGCCATCCTTGGGCAGTACAAGACTGAATGTTCTCCAGGGGGACATGCCTCTGAAAAAATATATACAATTTTAAATGAATCTATTTAAACGGATTAATTGAGTTCTATTTGGGTATAAAAAATATATATATTTGAAAATATGACGTTTTAAGCCATTTCCAGTAGTCCGTGGTCACAGGTAGAATTATTAAAAAAAAAAAAATTTTTTTGTATTTTATTAGGACTTCTTGGCTTAGTGGGACTGAGTTTAGTTGTATTGCATTGTTTGTAGATTCGATACCCACTAAGAGGATCATTATCCCTCTCATTGGATGTTGCTTTCTTTCTTTACTATTTTCTTGTACATTATATTGAATATTTATATTGGAATTACAAAAGATCAAACCGTATCTTATATGGATAATTTATACAAATTTTCTTTATATTTTCAGAAATATATTTCTTACGCTTTATATTTTTTTTAGCTTCACGCTTTTATCGCGCGTAACAGGGTAGACAGAAAGTACCTAGTGTCAAGACATTGCGTACTTCGCTTTTCACTGAATTTGAGACATTGCGTGTTGAGTGGTTGAACTTTACGAAGCACTTTGCCTTATCAGGAAGGAGCGAGCGAGGAAGTGAAAATAATTTAAATATAATCACTACCCCGAGTAGCGATCGAACCCACAACCAATCGCGGTACAGTCGGACGTTGTCCCACTGTGCCATGATCGGCCTAAACGCTTCTTACGTTTTCATAATGATATAATGTAAAAAAATAATTAATTAATAAAATTCGATCGGCGAAAAGAAAGTAAGCATAAGAATGACCGTATCTTCAAAATTTCTAATTACTGGTCGGAGGCCATATTAAATTATTATATGTACATCTACTGTTATCAAAAAACAGCTTCAGAACAGAGTCAAGACACTTCGTCAGCAACTATTATAATAATTAAAATGTAATTAAAATTCAATTAAATATTTATTTATTTTTTAACTTTATGCTTTTTCTCCCGTATAGTAGGGAAGACAGAAATACTAGTATCAAGATAAATACTCCGATCTTTGCTTTCCGCCGAATTTGCGTATTACGTGGCGGAACTCAACGCCGTGCTTTGATAATTGAACGCATTTCCGAACGCTGTCCTCTGTGCCACGACTGGCCTGATATATAATAATACTATACAAAAATATGAATACTTACTTGTTGGAATAAACTGAGTATTCACAGCTACCAACATTACGGCGAAAACGCACAGAAACATTTGACACTTCATTTTTTTTTAATTTTAAGTGACCAGTCACTCTGCGTGTGAATATCGATAGAATATGCCTTGCACAACCTGTATCACTCTTTTATACATATAGCAAGGTTTAGGGGATTTACTAATATGCATACAATATGAGTGTATACTTAAGGAAAAGTTGAACAAAAATCATTCATATGTTAATATGTTACTATATATTTTTTTAATTACTTTTATGCAAGTTCTAGGAATAAAATATTAGAACGACAAATGATATCTTTAGTGTTCTTCTTACTTTCAATGTGCTGGTTTTATTGTAACAGTACATTTTTTCCTTGGATTTTATGGTAAATAAATTCTATAATAATAGGCATGTAAGTACATTATACGCGACGATACCGTGAAAGTTAGCTTGATTTTTTATTTGTTATACTAGCGTTCTCCCCAGTACTTCGCTTAAAGAATTACATTTTTTTTTATTTTTTTACCTTCACGCTTTTTATCTCGCATAGCAGCGTACACAGAAAGCACCTAGTGTCAAGACGATCTCTACTTCGCTTTCCACCGAATTTGAGACATTGTGTGTCGAATGGTGGAACTCAACGCCGCACTTAGTCTTATCAGAGCGAGGAAGTTGAAATAATTTTAAATATAAACACTCCCCCGAGTGGGGATCGAACCCACAACCGGTCGCGTTTACAGTCAGACGCTGTCCCACTGCGCCATTATTATTCTTCAGGATATTATATACACACACATATATATATATATATATATATATATATATATATATATATATATATGTATATATATATATTGTTTTGCTGACGTTTTGCTAAAGGAAATAATATAATAATGGCGGCTGCCATTTGTCTATCAGCAACATTAAAATTTAACAAAATACTCATATTTAATATTAATGTTATCGACTCGAAATGTTTATTTTTTTATGTTTTATGATTCACGTAAGGTTTGAAGTGAGTCTCCCGTGTCACTTGACGAAATTATTAATATAATTATTATAATTTTTTTTATTTCATTAAATTAAGATCATATTGGTTTCTTACAGTATTCTGGTCATAAGTTCAAATCCTACTCGTTACAATGATTCTATTAAAATTATTTCATTTTTCTTTGCTCTAATACAGAGCGCAGCGTTAAGCTCTGCTATACAAGCAATGTTTGGAAGTCAGGGTGAAAGTAAAGAACGGAGTGTTTTGACATTTGGTAGTTTCCCGTTTCACGGGAAAGTATGTGTAAAGTATGTGTAATGATATTATTATTCTCGTATGTATAACCTACCTACAGGAAAAATCATATTATATTAGCAGGTTGAAAAGGTTATCCCCCTTTTAGTACTGGCATATGACCGTGTTACTTTTTATCTTTGTATGTATTATCTATACAAACCAATAACCAATATATATATATATATATATATATATATATATATATATATATAGCAGAATAAACGACAAGTAGATCTCTCTCTCTCTCTCTATATATATATAGAGAGAGAGAGAGAGAGATCTACTTGTCATTTATTCTGCTTTCTTTTCTTAATTTCTTCTTTAAAGAAATAAATATTTATAATAAAAAATTTATAAAATAAAAAGTACACACACTTTGACGTGTTTGACATATCCTTTATATGTAGTGTATATTAACATACACATATACAGAGAAGTTAGTGTAAAAACACTGTGTTTACAATCTTGTATGTAGCTTATCGTGTTAGTTCGTTATTACGTGTGAAATCTTGCAAGCTTAATTTGATCCATATCCTAGGATGCGATTGAGAAGAAATTTGTTAAAATATAAAGTAAATAAGGGGATATATTGAGGAATATGTTTAGTACAGATGGAAGATTCGAAATGGGTGTGAAAAGGCGTATTGCTGCCGGTAACAAGGTTAACGGGACTATTGCTGCATTGATCAGATGGCAAACCGTTATCATAGATGTGCGTATTACCTGCAGTGAACACTGACCTTGTTATATGCCAACGAAACGTGGGTGTGTCAAAAGAAGAAAGAAAGCAATATGAATCCAGTAAAGGTGTAATCTTTACGTCAGATATATGGAGTCAGTTTAGCTGACCATATATACAATGAGATATACAGAATACCAGCTGTAAACGAAAATGTCATGGTAAGAATGGAGAAGAATTTGCTCAGGTGGTTAGAGCACGTCGAGAGAATGAGTGATGAAAGAATGGTAAGAAAGATTTATGAAGCAAAGGTGCGTGGTACTTGAGGTCTGGGAAGGCCTCGGTTGATCTTCGAGAACATACTATCGATGCCGAGGACTCATGCCACGAAGGGCATATATGAACAGCTTAATGACTGTGGACGAGGCGAAAGAAGTATGCAGGGACCCTAGCGTTTGGCATTCCGTTCCCTCTTACCATTTACCCCACCACGGATAAATCGTTAAGCTAAAAAAACTGTTTTTAATCTAAAATGGCTGCCGAAACAAAATGGCAGATTTTAAGCGCAATCCTCTCAGTAAGGGTATGGAATGAAAGGGCTTGATTTCATGATAGAATACAAATATACAATACACTTTGAAAAAAGCTTGCTTTAAAAAAAAGGGTTTTTTAAATTAATATTATTGTTTTCATTCATAATGAGAATGAATGGCCAAATCTAATATTGTAGTTTGTCATAATTACATAGAAGCGAATTGCAGTTGAAATTGTATGTTTAGATGTCAATTATTTAATGTGATTGAACATATTGTGTGGGATTTCGGCTGACAATTAGTTTATAATTTATAATCGTGCATAGAATACTCTGAGGCCGATCGTGGCGCAGTGGAACAGGGTCTGACTGTAAACGCGATCGGGTGTGGGTTCGATCCTCACCCGGGGGAGTGATTACATTTGAAATTATTTCCACTTCCTCGCTCTGGTAAGAGAAAGTGTGGCGTTGTGTTCCACCACTCAACACGTAATGTCTCGAATTTGGTGGAAAGCGAAGTACAGAGTGTCTTGACACTAAGTACTTTTTGCCCACCCTGCTAAAAATATGAAGCTATAAAAAAATACTTCATACACAATGTTGAGATTAATTTTAGTTTAGACAACCTAATGTCAAAACATTCCGTTGAGAGCTCGTCACTCGAAACCAAGACATAGCGTGTTGCGTAACTCAACGCCACGTTTTGTAATCACAGAGCGAAGAAATGAAAATAAACTTTATAAGAATATAATTATTCCGTTTCTTGGGAATCGAATTCACGACCAATTGCGTTGTCACTATAGCTTCTTTGATAGCTACTAAAATAGTTGTTCTAAAATATACATTTCGAATGAATTCATCTCAAAGAATAAATATAAATCAATTTATTTATAGATATGCATATTTTCGATGACATTTATTTATTTCATTTAATAATATCGGAGTAAATGTAAAAGGAAAATAATTAATTTACAATCTGTGTTAAAGCAGTTTTTTTAATCTTTGATTTTGCGTTTTTTATGTATTTTAAATCAACTTTTAGAATAACCTGTAACCACGAACTACTGTTAAGTGTTTGAAAAGTCAGGTTTCCAAAAATATATTTTCGAATACCAAAATAAACGCAATCGATCCGTTAAAAATAGTTTCATTTAAAATAGTTTTTTTGAAACAACGTTTTTTATGTATTAACCAATAAACTAAAACCTACTCTATCGAGAGTCAGAAATAAATATCACATTTCTTTTCTAGATAGATTTTAATTGTTTTTTTTAACTTGAATTAAATGATTTTTCATTCAAAATTAATATTATTTTAAAAATGTTGAAACAATGTGCAAACAAACTAAGCCTTGTTGTACCAAACCATCTATTCTAAATGAATGCTACAAAAGTCGTCCAAAGTAAAGGGATTTCTTCTATCTCCTTATAATGTTTACGACACTCGTAAACCTCGACAGAGCGCATCTAAGGCACGATCTTGTTTAGACGCGGTCAAATATTTATTTTTGACGGTGTATTTTATACTTTATTAAGTCAAAAAGATAATTCATTTAGATAAAATGTTTAAGCAAAGTAGAGTGATAGCGCTTTTCATTTAAAATTTTCGCTTGACTTTTGAAATTAAATGATATTTCTAAGTATTTTTTTTGTGTAGATACTTTTCTTTTATGTTTCTGTTTGAAGTTTTAATTACAGTTTAATAGTAATTAGTAGTAAAGAATATATATATATATATATATATATATATATATATATATATATATATATATATAAACCAAAATTACCTAGTGTCAAGACACTCCGTACTTCAATTTAACGCAATGGGATAGCGTTCGAATCCCATTCGAATAAATGGTTATATTTCAAATTTACTTTTATTTCTCCGCTCTGGTAACACAAAGCACGGCGTTGAGTTCGCCACTCACCACTTCATGTCTCGATTTCGAGCCGATGCGGTTAGCATTGTCTTGACACTAGGTTGTCTCTGATTACCCTGTTATGCGAGATGAAGCGTGAAGTGTTTTATTTAAAAAAACACGTTTATCGAACCTGTAACGATTCATGTTCTATTTAAAAATTATATTAGAAATATGAGTTCAATTTTTTACCATGAAAGGGGCAAGGCTTTTTCCTGTTAATTAAATGCAATGTCTTCTAAATACCTTGTTTTCCCTACAATTTATGCAATAAGTCATATTTTTTTAGCTTCACGCTTTTTATACCGCATAGCAGGGTAGACAGAAAATACCTAATATCAATACACTCCCTTTTCCACTGAATTGGAGACATCACGTGTTGAGTGGTGGAACTCAACAGAGCGGGGAATTGAAAATAATTTTCAATATAACCACTCCCCTGAGTGGGGATCGAACCCACAACCGATCGCGTTTACAGTTAGACGCTGCCACACTGCGCCAAGACCGGCCTTATCATATATATCTATGATAATATGCAGTATACATAAATAATATTGGAGTGTCTGTTTCTAATATTAAAATAATCGATTTTTACTAAATGCGTATGTACAAGTATAGACATCACATACATGCATGTATTCAAGTAATATTTTTTACTACTGTCTATCTGTCTGTCGGTTTGTTTCGTCTTATCTCTGGCATGACTAATTTTCATGGAACTTTGACTGGCAGGTACCTGATGTAACAAGGTGTAACTTAGCTACATTTATTTTAAAATTATATATTAAAGAACTAGAGCTATTAAAGATTTAATAACTATAATAAAATATATAATCATAAATAAAAAAATATTTGTGTTTATATTAAGAAATATATATATTTCAGGTATAAAAATATGCGTGGAAACTTAATAGATTCGCGTTCTATCGAGTTTGTGAGAATGAAATCGTTTAGTTCGAAAGGTTGACAAATAGTGAGGGGTTATCGACAGTTTGGTGCCAACAAAGGATGCAATTTGTCAAATCAAATAGCACTCAGTTGACAATATAGGAGATACTATGTTGTCATTAGTTTTATGTCATTATTTTTTCTAAATATGTATATATATATATATATATATATATATATATATATATATACAGGCTAACGTTTTTTAACGCATAGTACGCCGCGAGTAAGTCTGGTGTCGAGACACTCTACTCAACTCTCTTTATGCGTATCAAAGTTTTGAGATTTAAGGATGCTCTTTGTGCTAACAGAATTTGAGCTGATAGTTTTGGTTTTAGATTTGAAAGAATTTTTCAAGGCCTTTATCCGCTTTCTGAAGCAAAATGTGGAGTCAAGTTCTACCTAAAACTGTTTTCGTTAATCTTCACGCTTAATCCTTGGCAGGGGTAGTCAGTTACCTAAACCTGTGAAATGATAAAAAATGAACTGAAGTATTAGGTTTTCTTTGCCTTACTTTAATAAATAATTTTATTTCCTTCTTTTTACTTTACGCTTTATTCCGCATAGCAAGGTTTAGAGAGGACCTAGTTACCTCCATTGTCTGTTTCATCCGAATTTATGATATCACGTGTTTAATGGTGGAACTTAACGCCGCGTCTCATCTTTTCAGAGTGAAAATAAATTATCATGTCTTTTTCGACAATTTCAACATAATTAAAGACGTTGAGAATATAAAAAAAATATATTTTATTACATGAAAAAAAAAACGCAGCAGTTAAATATCGAAAATTTAAACGTGTTTTTCGTGTTGAAGTCAGCGAGTGTTTACATTTTCTTCTTTAAGTCGATAGCTATGTAAACTTAGGTGACCGTTTTCAGCGATCAAACATCATCGTTTCATTCTGTTATTGAGTTTTATGTAACTGTTAAGACTGGTATACCTTTTGATACGTAAAATACGCGTTGCCTTGGCAACGTATAAAATTATGACGTATAAATTATAAACAGAAACTACCCTGCTATACGGGATAAAAGCGTGAAGCTAAAAAAAAATATTATAAACAAAAAAATTTGCTTTTGCCTTTATTGCTTTGTTCCTTAAGTTTTTTCTTGATTTTGTTCTTACCTACATTGCTATTTACTTAACGAACTTGATTCCAACAATATATGATTTCACCGAAATCGGCTCTCTATAGCTTATGTCAAAAACATTACCATCCATCAACAAGGATCGAACCTGTCGTTGTTATTCTCAATATAACATCCGTATATAGAGGATACAAGAAACATAAGATTGAAATAGAAATAATTAAAAAAACATTCAAATAAAATAGCAGCCAAGGGCGTCTTTCGGAGGAGTTTAGCAAACGTTTGCAAGTAATTTACGAGTTAAATGTAATTAAATTCTGAAATTGCACCTTGGAATAAATGGTATCTACTTGTCTAATTAAACGGTTATCATTTACATTTTGTACGATTCCTATATGTAATGTATTGAATGGTCTGAATGTTTGTTTTCTATATACTTTTATATCTGTCTGCATTCAGATGACGTAACATGTATATACGGTAGCAAGTATTAATCTAGTGATTGGTCACTCTGTTCGCCAATTTTCTTTTCAAAATTCCTTCTTATATCACAGAGAATAAAATAAATATTATATCATCAGCATTCTTTTAACTGAATTTTGTTTACCAGTATGGCCTAACTATATCATTGACTCGTGGAATTTGCTTACACACTAGAAGATATAATTATATTTTAGAGAAAACCTAGTGTCAAGACACTCCGTTGGTTGCTTTTCATTCGAAATCGTGACATTGTTGAATGGTGAACTTAGCGCCGCGCTTTTAGAACTCAAAATACAAATTAATAATTTTATATACTTATATTTACTTTAATATCTAATATGTCTTAGAAGATAAAATCCTTCATCCATATAAAATGTATTAAGGTGACTTTAGATCGACCTATTTGCATCATGATGACGTCATCATTGTGAGTTAAATATTGTAATATTGGAAAATAACAAGGACCTGTTAAACAAAGTTAATAGAGGAAGGAAGCGTTTCCTTGAAGTTTTTTAATAAATATACAGCGTTTATATCTAACGTAAAAAGTGTCAAATGAGTTGTCATTTGACGAATTGTTGAATTCGTATGTATATATATTATTAATATGCTCAAGTATGGGTAAATTTTAACGTTTTTTTTTAACATAGGAGGCTAAACAGGAAGTACCCAGTGTCAAGAGACTCGGTATTCTGCTTTTCTCCGAATTCTAGACATTGCGTGTCGAGTGGCGGAACCGGACGCCGCGCTTTGTGTTACATAACTCCAGAGTGAGGAAATGAAAATAATTGCAATGAAAAGTAAAACATCATGTTATTCTTCTTATTATTTAAATAAATAAAAAAATGTCTATTTAATTTAAATTAAATAAATTATTTTTATACATATACGAGAATTTTTTTCAAATAATGACTTAACAGTTACGCCGACGCTGTAGAGGCTTACAGAGACGTTAGCGGGAATCTTTTTACAGCTGTTAATGAATATAATTTAATTGGATATGGCATTTATCAAAGGAATGATCGATATAATAATATAAAATGTGTTTTTATACTTTCACTCTTGTTATGTCTTCTCAATTTATTCTTTGTCTTTTAGAGGGAAAAGAAAGTTTTAAGGTCGGTCGTGGCGCAGTGTGGCAGCGTCTGACTGTAAACGCGACCGGTCGTGGGTTCGATCCCCACTCGAGGGAGTGATTATGTTGAAAATTATTTTCACTTCCTCGCTCTGGTGATACAAAGTGCGGCTTTGAGTTCCACCACTCAACATGCAATGGCTCGAATTCGGTGGAAAGCGAAGTACGGAGTGTCTTGACACTAGATACTTTCTGTCTATCCTGCTATGCAGAATAAAAGCGTGAACCAAAATAAAAAGTTTTGTTTTTACAAATTTTAGCAAAACTTTACATATTGCTGACAATATGTTTCTAAAATATGTTCACGCTTCGTGCTGTATAGAAGTGTAGTGTAATGTAGTCTTCTCCGCATTCCAGACTTCGAAACATTGTGTATCAAGTGACGGAACTCAACACCGCGCTTTATATTACCAGAACGGAGAAATGAGAATAATTTAATTATACCAGTTCGCTCGAAGGGCAATCGAGTTTAAAATTGTATAAATTTTTATTTTATATAAAAAAAGTAAACTTCTTTTAATAATCATTCCCATTGTATTTTGTGTGCTGTGATTTTTTGATTAGAATCAGCAAAATATTAAACACAAAACGAATTTAGCAAACAGCAAAATTGAAAAGCAAAATGCTTACTATCAGTGTTTTCGATCAGTTGACTTTAGTGTGTATTTACTATTTACATTCTATTTAATTAGAATTTAGATTAAATTTACAAATACATTTATGAGTATATACCTTTATATCTTTGAGGCCGGCCGTGGCGCAGTATCACAGCGTCTCACTGAACGCAATCGGTTATGAGTTCGATTCCCAATATGGAGAATGATTATGTTTATCATTATTTTCATTCCCTTGCTCTAGTATGATAAAGCGCAGTGTTGAGTTTTACCATTGTATACGTAATGTCACGAATTCAGCGAAAAATGGAGTACAGAGTGTCTTGACACTAGGTACTTATGGTCTACCCTGCTATGCGGGATAAAAGCGTGAAGTAAGAATACTATTAAATTATACGAAATTTCACTTTTTAAATTCTATTAGATATTAGATGTTTTGATCCATAGACTATCATAGTGCAATTAGACATAGTATCGCCGTAAACGCAATGGTAGTGGATTCAAATCCACTTCAGAGAATGATGATGATGATAGTTATTATTATTAAGCCCACTTATTTCCAATTTTCATATTTTCAATTTTTTTGATTATGCTAAAACATGTTTTTTTATTCTTTTCTTTTTTTTTAGAGATTTTTTTGAGAGATAAATGATTATCTATATTTAATTACTCAACACGCATGCATACAATAATATAAAATAATAATAAAATTTGTTCAAAAAGCGGAGAGTACAGTGTCTTCGCACTAGGTTCTTGGAAAAGGCATAAAAGCGAGATAATAAATCAAAGTAACTTGTCCATTTCTTCCATTCCCCTTGTAATTTAAGTTGTTACGCAATTCACTCTCAATTGGAGTACTTCTGAAGGGTACAAAAAGTTTAATACTTTACCGCACGACGAGCTCGGCGCACAACAATACTGTTCATTGAGGCGAAATAAATTTTATTACATCATATTTTGTATATTCGTTTGTATGTTAAATTGTTATTTTTTAACGTTTCATAAAAGATTTTTAGTTTATGCTCACATAGAAGTTGCATTGCGAAACTTAACGCCGCAGATTGTCTAACCATATTGAAGCAGAGTATATATATATATATATATATATATATATATATATATAAATATGTTTAACCTTATAGCCCATTTTGTACCATTTGTAAAGAGCCCCTTTTCTTATCTGTTCCCTTTTGGACACCCTATTTACATTAGTTAAGAGGTGAATTAACATTATCCAAATCGTCATAGACGTTGTATCTATTTAGATTATTATGGCAGATAAGTAAATAGGTGTTATGGTAACTTTCAATGTGATAACTCTTTATAAATACTCATAAGTAGCACATTTCTGGCTTTTCTATGGAAGAAGGGAAACCAAGAACCTTAGACGGTGTAAATAAAAATAAATTGTTTTATTTTTTTTACATTTTTATGTTAATTGATCATTCAAAAGTGTTTTTAAATGCCTATTTGAATAAAGAATACTTTGATTATGATTTATATGCAATGTATATCAAATTGTGCCACTTAACGTTCTACCTTAATATACCTTCCTCCATAGAATCACTGTCTTACGAGCTGGTGGTAGATTCTAGTAGTTCCATTTGAAAGTTCTTTAATAATTTATTTTAGTAACTGACCAATATACTTTTCCTTACAAAATGTTTTTAATCTTGAGTTTAAATTATTCAAGTAGTAAATCGTCATTTTTGGTTTGTAGAACTGTATTATATATATATATATATATATATATATATATATATATATAGTACCTTCGGATTATAAACGATATTTCTACCTTTTAAAGGTGAAAACTAAGAATTATTAATTTTCTTTTACTTCTTTCATATATACCGTGTCTATCACTGCTCCTTAAAAAATAATTGTTCTAAGAAGTTTATTATTTATTTATAAAACAGACACAATTGAATTCTAAACCTTAAAATATTCAAATAATACGTTTGTTACTTATATATTTTTTTCAAAAAGAGAAAACCAAGCATCTAGTCACTGTGTTCACCACTTCCCATTTGAATTCGAAACATTGCTTGTTGAGTAGCGTAACTCAACAGCGTATTATATTTGACCAGGGTTGAGAAATGAAAATGATATATATCTAATAAATAATTATTAATCTATATTCATTCATCCATAATAATCAAATTTTGAATCAAAAAGGAACAAAATTTCATTGAAAACACGTTAAAAGCTCATGTAATACCTATCACAAGCTCAAAGCTTAAGCTCTAGAGCTTTAACATTTATATACAAAGCACACAATAGTGTATATTGAAATTGAAATGTAAACATTTTCGCTAGGCGTCACTATTTGCGCAGCGAAAGTCGCTATTTCCTTGTATCGATTTAGAAAACATTCGAAAATTTCTCGATTTTTTCGTCCAAATTCGAATCGAAACGAGAAATCGATTTGCTAATGTTTTTTTACACGCTGTTAACAACTTGTTAGGGGAACTAGCAATAGTGGTCTAATGACATAATATGTATATATAAATGGACTGGTATAGATTTTTGAGTTTAGTATCTTTGGTTATAAAAAAAAGCAGAATAGTCAGAGACAACCTAGCGTTAAGACACTCCGTTGACTATTTGAAATCGAGACATTGCGTACTAAGTGTGGTGAGCTTAACACCGCGCTTTGTCTTATCAGAGCAGAGAAATAATAATAAATTTTAAATAGAATCAGTTCCCTGAGTATGAATCATGGTGGCCAAGAAATAGAGGCGGTACCTAAATTATGATTCATTACTTACAATTCACGCTTTTTTTTAGCTTCACGCTTTTATCCCGCTTAGCAGGGTAGACAGAAAATTATAGTGTCAAGACACTCCGTATTTCGAACAAGCCAATCCATTGGCCCAATATACAATATAACAGAGATCAAATAGTAAGCTCAGAACGGAGTGTCTTATCACAAGGTCCGTAGATAAAAATATTAAAAAAAAAACTGACAACCATACTAACTCTTAATTACAGTCCACGACGTCCCCTAACGCATTGCTTAATTTGTATTTGTATGTATGTACGTGTACATTTTATTTAGGTCATTTAATTTTTACAGCGGCAGATTATTTTGATGTCTCTCGTGAGGTCTTGGACGAGGGTGTAAATTTTTTATGATATTTTGAAGGGCTAGCCACAATTCTATGGGCAATGTAAGGACAGTTTATGACCGCGTTTTATTTTACCTTATCTCATTTTTTTCATTGTTACCTGTTTATATTTTTAAACAGTGTTTAGTATGATATGTGTTTTTGTAAAGTAGGGTTGATAGAGAACACAGTGTCAAGACACTTTGCTATGATATTTTTTTAGTAGAGTGATGGAACTCAACGCTGTATTTTGTCTTACCAGAGCCGAGACATTGAATTTTGAATATAGTTATTCCTCAGATAGAAATCAAACACGCAATAGCGTTTACAGTCAGGTGCGGACAGCCTCTTATATATTAGTTAGTATATCTTTTTTTTTTAGCTTCACGCTTTTATCCCGCATAGCAGGGTAGGCAGAAAGTATCTAGTGTCAGGACACTCCGTACTTCGCTTTCCACCGAATTCGAGACATTGCGTGTTGGGTGGCGCAACTCAACGCCGCTCTTTGTCTTTACCAGAGCGAGGAAGTGAAGTAAGAATAATTTAAATATAACTCCCTCGAGTGGGGATCGAACCCACAACCGACCGCGTTTACAGTCACATGCTATCACACTGCGCCACGACCGGCTTCAATATCTAACTAATATAATAATTATAAGGACGCATGTTAGGAGCTAAATAAGGCATCTATTTAAGCTTGGACTCTCTTAGGGTATATATAGAGAAATTAAGGTCTCTATAAGTTTTTAAGGTCTTACGCAATTGAATTGACATTGAATGACAAGGACCATGTGTTTGCAGAATGTTGACAAAATATAAAATAAACATGATTTAAGTGAACAATTGTCATATTACATAATATGACAAATAAATGACTTTCAACATACACGATTATTGTTCGCCGTCTATATATATGTGAAGTGCACAAGGAAACCAGCAAATTAGTATACGTGGTATCCATTAAAACGTGTCATATCTCGAATACAAAATCCAATACAACGTAAACAAGGCCAACTGCGGATGTGCTAATAACGCATTCACATTGCGCGTTTTGATAATTGTCAAGTGTCTAAAATTAAACATACTGGTGTCGCTTTAGGAAATTAATTGGACTGTAGTATGGATGCGTTGCTAGTCATATGCGATTGATTTTAACCGATTGTATGGAAAGAGGTATATTCTTGCAGCTTCTAGCTTTGGAGGGTAGTCAGAGAAAAGTCTAGTATCGCTATACTCTGTTGAATTTTTCTTTACACCTCCACGCTTTGTAGGATACCCTGCTGTACATTCCACACGATAGAGTAACTTTCCGTCCGAATATGGGGCATTGAGTGTTAGTTAGGTGATGGAACTTAGGGCCGCGTTATATCTTATTAGAGTGGAGAAATTAGAAATCTATACAAATAAGTAAAATTGGAATGTCTGTTTGTAATATTATAATAATAGCTTCTTACTAAATGCATGTGTATGTTTACACGGTATATATACGAAATTAACATGATAATTTAAATACTATAGTTCCTTTGAATGGAAATCGAATTCACAACCAATCGCTTTTATAATTATAAAGTTCCCACTACGCCATGATGGCCCGATAAAAGTAAAATGTATGTAAAATTCTCTGTTTTCTGTTGGTAAAATTCATATGGAAAATCATTCATTTATATTGTGGTTTTTGATTGTAACCATTTGATTAAGATATCGGTTGTTGGTTCGGTTCCCGCTAGGAATTTGATTTCGTCGCGCTAGTAAAGGAAATTGCGGCGTTGAGTTCCACCACTCTAAACACAATATCTAGAAATCGACGGAAAGTAGAATACGGAGTGTCTTGACACTAGATATCAGTTGTCAAGATCGATCCCATAACTACTACTACTAGTGTATCGTACAATATATAGTGAGCCACTAGTAACAAATTGACTAAAACAACATGAATATGAAAAAAATATATTTATCCTGCATAGTAGGATAGACAAGAAGTATAAAGACGCTCCGTACGACGCTTTCCGCTGAATTTGAGACATCACGTATTGAATGGCGGAACTCAACGCCGTACTTTGTCTTACCAAGGCGACGACATGAAAATAATTTTGAATATAATCACACCCCCGAGTGAGAATCGAACCCACAACCGATTGCGTTTACAGTCAGATGCTGTCCGACTGCGCCCGACAACGGCCTCAATATATGTAAATTAATATCTAAATTTAACATTAACGAGCTAGCACTCATAATCAAGAGAATCAACTGACTATTTTGTACATATATAATTGTACGTAGTGTGTACATATATATATATATATATATATATATATACAGATTAACACATAAATATATAGATACGTGCATTTTGGATAATATTCACAATTTCCGTTTACATCGCCGTAGATTTTACATATTAATGACAACATCCGGCACCCGATATTATGCAAACCAAATTCAATTATATGTGCGCATTTTGATGTAAACCATTATGGAATGCATTAAATTCCGCACAAAATCCATTGATGTGTCGATATTCAATAAAATTCGTGTGTTTTTGCAATACGATATTAGATGGTCGATGGTTAGGGGCATAAACAACTGTGGTTTATTGATACAATATTAAAATACAATTGTATTTTTTTTAGCTTCACGCTTTTATCCCGCGTAGCAGGGTAGGCAGAAAGTACCTAGTGTCAAGACATTACGTACTTCACTTTCCACCGAATTCGAGACATTGCGTGTTGAGTGGTGGAACTCAACGCCGCACTTTGTCTTGCCAGAGCGAAAAAGTGAAAATAATTTAAATATAATCACTCCCCCGAGTGGGGATCGAACCCACAACAGATCGCGTTACAGTCAGACGCTGTCCCACTGCGCCACGACCGGCCTCAACAATTGTATTGTATGTATAAAATAAGATGAAGTAGATTTTAAATGACTTATATAACTATTTTAAACGCGTATATTTAACAGGTACAACTCTCTACTTGTGAAGGCGGATCACTGTAAAGTGTTCGATCCGTTGGGTTATCAAAAAGTATTATCGAATATCAATCAATACGCAATTAATCCGTTTAAAATTTAATTTATAATGAAATATAGAAAGGAAAGTATCTACCTTGCAACTGGATACAATAATATAATATGTTGTAATGAATGGGTAAAATAAACGTTGCCTTAGTAACGTGTGCACACTCAATTATCATAATAATTAGAGCAAAGTAAAATCTGACTGTAACTCTCACTCTGGAGAATCCTTATGTTAACATTATAGGCATCTCCCCGGTCTGACAAGACAAAGCACGGCGTTGAGTTCCGCCATTCAACACGTAATGTCTCGATTCCACACTGCCAGTGGAGAATAGAGTGTCTTGATACAAACTTATCTCTTTTGCTATAAGCAAAAAACCGTAAAGCTGAATGTTAACAAGTTTATCTGTACAATTTGCGAAGAAAACAGCGTTTAGGTGAGCTTAAATAGTTAACACATACAACTCGGTCACAACAACTTGCCGAGCTGCCAAGAATGCGAGCTCATAGTTTGCTGAGTTTACAACCGTACTAACGTTTTGAGAAGGCTAGCAAGCGTTTGTGTCTGTTTCATATATAAATTTTATTATATTTACATTTAAATTGGTTTCATTTGATTTATTGATAAAAAAATCAGGCCGGTCGTGGCTTAGTGGGACAGTGTCTGGTTGTAAACGAGATTGGTTGTGGATTCGATTCCCACTCGGGGAATGATTATATTATAATTTTCTCGCTCTGGTATCAACGCAATGTTTCGAATTCGGCAGAAAATGGAGAACGGAGTGTTTTAGGAGTACGTAAACTTTATATTTCAAATAATAGTATGACTGGTTTATCAGTTACTTTAAATTTGTACACTGAACACGCAATGTCTCGAATTCGGGCGGAAGGCAGTCAATGGAGTGTCTTGACACTAAATTGTCTCTTAACTCTGTTATGAAATTGCTTTTTTGTAATGTTTATATTATAAAATAATGTTTGTGGTGGACTCTATTAATTAGTACTTTAAGTAATAAACGGAGAGTCATGACACAAGCTATTACTAGCTATATAAGACAAAGTGTTTAACGATTTATTTATGGGACTCAATTACGTGCAATTAGAGAGACCTGGTATCAAAGGGACATGAGAGTGATGTCTTTTTAAGACCCCAATGTAGTCGAACAGCTACTTCCTTTCAAACACTGGAAAATAAACATTTCTCTTTCAAATATATGGAAAACAGATATTTTATTTCGGCGGCAAACAATGCCACTAATATATTAAAGCTTCAATAAGACCATTTGTCACTTGGTTATTTCACAGGTGGTGTCACAACAAATACGGGGACGGTATCGCGTCTTATTTCCCCAGCGGCTGCCTCTCATAAGTCGCTTCGACTTTGTTTACACGCTACCATATAGTTTGTTTAAAGTTGAAGTTAAAATTTCACTGTTTGCTACTTTCATATGAAAATATTTTGATATTTGTTGCGCTTGATTTATATTTGACTACATTTGCGGATATCAACCCCAATTTTGAACTTTAATTTAGATTTTATTTAGGAAAAAACAAAAAAAAACGTAATTCTGCAGTCTGATTTGAATAGTGTGGGTTCTATTTCTAATTAACACATAATGGCATTCGGGTAGAAAGCGGTATACCATTTCCGTCGTTGCTCTAGTGAGGTGAAGCACGGCGTTGAGTTACGCTCAACGTCGTGCTTCACACGCAACTTCTCAATTTTGGACAGAGATTGGAGAATAACTCTATTCTCACAGTCTTGACAATTGGTTCTTTATGACTTAAAAAAATCAATACTATATCTATCTAAAATGTACCTATGTTCAAAGTGTTTGTATGCGAACGCTATGCATATTTTATTATCTTTGCTCCTTTTATAACTTAATACACACATACGTTTCGAACAAAGTGTAGGGAAAGAGGATTTCCAGTTATTTTAGTTCCATTCTGTAATGCTAAGTGATTTTTAAAATTGTGTATTATGTAACACATTTTTACCGTAGTCTGTCTATTTTACAGATATATCTATTACATTAATAAACATAGCTAAAAGAGCGAAAAATTTTGGAATATTTTTAGGAAAATTGGACAAACGAAATAAGAAAATACGTAATTTGGTTCAGTTAATATTTGTAGAATTATTTTTTAGTAATATAAAGAAGGAAGAAAAACATAGGTCGGATAGAACAATCAGAGCAAACCGAGATTTTGTTAAGAATTCTGATATTTGATAAGACGAACAATTCTCTTTTCCATATAATTTTTGTGAAATCGGTCAACTCGCGAACATTCGTTGCAATAGCATTCTGAGGTTAGAATGCTATTGGGTCAGCACACTCACTAGCCACTCGAGTAAAACGATCCGCTAATGTTCGAAATAGTACATTTTCCATACTCGCAGTACCATGAGCAAGCTAGCGTGCCAATATGTTGCCTTCCACCGCCAGCGCCTGCCACTCTCTCTTAATATCTACGTTAGCAAGTAATGATGATTAGAAATGTATTAAATTACAAAAAAAACCCTACAAATACTATTTTTTTAAGTTTAAGTTAGATAGATACACATTGTGTAGTTCATTTCTTTCGCTTTCTGCTGAATTCCCGATGTAGTTTGTTGAGTGGTGGAACCTAACGTCGCACTTTGTCTTACCAGAGTAAAAAAATGATGATAGTTTAAATATTAATGTTCCCTCGAGTGGGGATTGAACCCACAACTGATCGCGAATACAGTGCTGTTCTACTGCGCCATGGCCGGTTTCCAGTCTATATAAATTTGCATATATTTTTAACCTACGTTTAACGTTGCGTTAATATTACACGTTTTAAGTAATGATTATTAAAAAATTATACAAACTTTTTTTTTCTTGTTAGCTAAAAAATCTGATTTTTTCAATCTGGTTTTTTTTCTAAAGTGGTAAAAATACTAATAACATTTACTTTCGATTTCAAGTTGTTTATTTAGCAGCGCAGCGCATAGCAGGGTAGTCAGAGACAACCCAGTGTCAAGACACTCCGTTGACTGCTTTCCGTCAGATCGATAATTGACGGAAACTGCTTCTTGACTAGCCAACCTAACGCCCCGCTATGGTCTTATTAGAGCAGAGATGTGAACCTGTAACTAACCTAACAAACTGACAGTTTACTATCGGAAACTGTCCCACTGCGCCATGGCCTAATGACCTCGTAATGGTAGGGATTTTTATAAGTCATTGTTGCGGTGAGTATATCACCCTTATAATTCTATAAATAAAGTCCATTTTCCTATTACAAAAATTTTTTTTTGGTAAATCCATCTGTCACAAACAATGATTGAAGTCTGCGATCTTGATTTATAACGAGATTCGATTATTAATATGATTTTGATGAACCGTTTAAAAAAATTCATTGCAGGGAAGCTAAAGACAACCTAGTGTCAAGACATAACGTTCAAATTCGAGACATTGCGCGGTTACAGCGGATATCGACGCTGTTTCTTGTTTATGTAAATATAAAAAAATGAAATCTTTTGTATGTATATAATATAGTTTAAAAAGTTATTTTTAACGTTTTCTCATGCCAAAGTTATTAGCTTTATAATAGACCAACGCCTCCACCTGTCTGAGAATACTGTCAAAACAAATATTCTAAAAGAAACCTTTCAAGTAGTAGAATTGTTTGTCAAATTAAGCGTTTTTATTTTATATATTATATACTTAAAAATTTAATGTTTCATATATATCGCGGCGTTAGGTTCCGTAATCCAATACAAATGTTATCGAAATTGAAAAAGTCTTTTTATAAGCAGAAGTTTCAAATTTAATATACCCCCTTAAATGAAATTCGATCCCACTACCAATTATTTCTATTAAACAATGATAGTGTTATAAATTTTAAATTTTAATATAGGAAACGTCGTTGTAACTCACTAATTACCATTTCAGATATTTAACTTGTCATCTGCAGGTTTCCTTACTAGCATCTCCGTTTAATTGCCAGTCTTCGAAACTTTGTTATTAATTTATTCGTTATATAATAATCTTCGGAGTTTAAGTAATTATGTAGCTTTAAAGACATTTCTTGAGGTTAAAAGCATGCTTTTATATGTTCTACGATCGTTGTGGGTTCGATTCTTAATCGTTGAATTGATTATACTTACATTATTTCTCACTTTGTAAGAGGAAAACAACGTTCATAACTGTTGTTCAATACGTAACGCCTTGAATTCAGATGAAAGGTGAAAACGGAGAGTTTTGTTACTAGGTTTTTACTCTGTCTTCCCTGATATAGGAATAAACCGTGTTTATTGCAAATAATAAACAGCTAAACAAAAATAATAATTTTATTAAAACCTTGAGACTACTCTAAGCGCACTGGGATAGCGACTGACTGTAAACGTGATCGGTTATGGGTTCGATTCCGACTCGACTTAGTAATTATATTTAAATTATTTGCATTTCTTAGCTCTAATAAGACGAAGTGCGGCGTTCCGAGTAAAAAGTTCCACCACTCAACACGCAATGTCTCGAATTCGGTGGAACGCGAAGTACGGAGTGTCTTGACACTAGGTACAGATAGTACCTAGTGTCAAGACCTACCCTGCTATCCGGGATAAAAGCGTGAAGTTAAAAAAAAACCTAGTCATATTGGCTCATGATATGAAAAATGTACATGTTAATGCTTGATCAACATTACTAGAATTATAACTCAAATCTCCTTACGCCATGGGAAACATTCTTAATATATTTTAAAATTAATTTCTTTTAAATATAATTTCAAATCGACAAGAGCATGCACTCCTGATCGATCGTATTTGTAGATCAAGTTAAATTTTAAGAACATTAAATTCTGTTTCAATATTAATTAAAATTAGGACTATTTGTTATTTTTAAAAAGCCCATTCGCGCTCCCCTACACTAGTGTTTTAACTTCACGATTTATCTCGCATAACAGGATAGACAGAAAGTAGTTAATGTCAAGACACTCCTTACTTAATACTTACTCCCCTAATTTCCGCCGAATTCGAGACATTGTGTGTTGAGTGGCGTAAATCAACGCCGCACTTTGTGTCACCAGAGCGAGGAAGTGAAAATAAAAAAAAAATCCCGTGACCTATTTTAAAATTGATAACTAAAAACTATTCAAAACAATACAAAAATACAAAAAAAAACATTCTTACAATACAATACTACTATACAACTGTAGAATAGAAGAAGACAGCTGTTCGCATACATTATTTATAGAAGTAATAATCTTGAGTGCAACTAGACTAGTAGTAGATGGGCTCTTTGACTAATGTTTGGGGAGATCTCCCCATTTGCATTTACGCCTTGTTGTAGAAATAATCGTTTACTTATTCAGTGAATTCGTATGGAATAATAATAACAGTTATTTCAATGCAATTTTATACGTAAATTGTGTGAATAAGTAGTAAATATACTAAGATAGAGAGAGCTTAGTGCCAAGACACTCCGTTCGCCGTTTTTAGTATGAATTCGAGATATTCCGTGCTAAGTGGCGGAACTCCTCGCTGCTTTTTGTAACATCAGAGCGATAAAATGCGTCGCTGTAGAGTGGTATGTATTTTTTTTATATATTATTCTCGTATAGGATGAAGGCTGAAAGTACTATAATAAGGGTTTTAAATTAATACGTGAAAATACTTTCTATACACTTAAGATTTAGTTTAATATTAAATAAGATAGTTAGGAATATTCATAAGACTAGTGGTCTTCAACTTTAAAATTTTATATTATAGATATCTGAGCTTTATTTTTTAGCTTCACCCTTTTATCCCGCATAGAAGGGCGGACAGAGAGTACCTAGTATCAAGACACTCCGTGCTACGCGTTCCACCGAATTCGAGACAATCCGTGTTGAGTGGCGGAACTCAACGCCGCACTTCATCTTTTATCAGAGCGAGGAAGTGAAAATAGTTTAATTATAATCACACCCCTGAGTGGGGATCGAACCCACAACCGATTGCGTTTACAATCAGACGCTGTCCCACTGCGCCAGGACCGGCCTCAAAGCGTTTCAGTTGTCAATTTCCACCCTCCAATCCAAACAAATATATCAAGCTTATATGTATAATATGTTTAGAAGGTCTATACATATTCAGCCAGAAACAAAATATAGAAAAGGTTACAATAATTTAATAAATATTTTAAATTACATGTTTATCGTATAAATACATAAATATACATTTCATAAAAAGAAGTTACTTAAATATTTGAAACAGGCACTCTAATTATGTTAATATTTTTATATTTTGTGCGTTGAAAAAAAAAGATATATATATATATATATATATATATATATATATATATATATATATATATATATATATATATATATTTATATATATATATATATATATATATATATATATATATATATATATATATATATATATATATATAAAGAGTGTCCCAAAATTAACGCAAGATTTGAATTAAATAGAAAATGCCATTTTTAGTCTTTTAGTAGTTATATTTTTATTGACTCATAAAGAACATAGGATAGGGTTATGTATGGAATAACACATCGGACAAATGGCCTCCACGGCTTTGCATGCACATGCGCACTCTTTTGTCGAAATTTTCCATGACCATTCTGCATAAATGTGGCTGAAATTCGTTGATGCAGCGTTGAATCTCCTCCTTTAATGCACGGATGGTTGTGGGCTTGTTGACATAGATTTGTGATTTCAAATAACCCTATAAAAAGAAGTCTAATGGTGTTAAATCACACGATCTAGGAGGCCAATTTTGATATATATATATATATATATATATATATATATATATATATATATATATATATTTATATATTTATATATGTATTTTTATATATATAAGAAAGAAAGACAGAATAAATATTTAATTCCACAAAATCTCATTACAGAATAGCAAACGAAACTAAAACTACGAGTAAAGTATTACGGTCTAATAGTAAATAGTTTCGAGCGATAGTTCGAAGATTGCCCTTATGTTGGAGCTAACGTTAATTCAATGGTTTGTTTCTTTTTAAATTTTCTCAAAAGCTTTACATAAAGCCAAATCCACACTACATATGTGAGTTTCATAATAAAATATTTAGGGTTACGAAAAAAATAAGCAGCTTCACGGTATCTCATAAACCTAGAAAACCTAGTATCAAAACTCTCCCTTTGCTGCTCTCCGTCTGGAATCAAGACATTGTGTGCTGACTAGAGAAAGTTAATGCTGTTTTTTCTTATCAGAGATGAGAAATAAAAATAATTTATATATAGTATACTAGACTGACACTATCTATGTTATCTATATATATATATATATATATATATATATATATATATATATATATATATATATATAAGTGTATGTATAAATAATCATCATTCTTTCGCTTTCCACAAAGGGCAGCCTTGAATTCTAGCGCTCTACATGCAATGTCTCAATTTTGAACATAGTCTCGCCAAATGTGGATCTAGGACCCCTGTTTGTTGGATGGATGGATGGATTTGGATGTTTTGTATAAACATATATAACATTTTTAAGCTATTCCAGTATGTACATAACTTTAGTCTGCGGTGAGCATCGGGTGCGACGTCGCAAACAATTTTCCGTTTCATCGCTTCCCTCTAAGAAGTAAAATTTGTTGTGAAAAAGGAATCTTGGCTTCCAGTTCCGTCGAGGATATTCTTAAAGCTATAATATGTTTCGATTGAGATGCGCGAACGCCTTTACGCTGGAAATGTTATCACGAAATGGAGATAACCTGAAAATTTATATTTAACGTAAAAAAATGTGCTTTTTTTTGTAAATAAAAAAAAAACAAAATTGTGGGTAGAAATATTTTATTTTACTCTTAAAAGCGATAAAATAGTTTGTTTTATTCAGTTACCAAACAGTAACAAAGAAATTAATCAGAATACTTGTATTATAATATGGTATACCACTGGCTAACTGGTTTTTATACCCAACTTGAATAAATAAATTAAGTTGTAATAAAGCGTCTTTATCTTTACTACTTACTAAATTAATTTACGAATACATTTATACAAGGTGCATATACCAAAGTAATATACACAATCTTCGTCTGTGTCTTGTATTTCGGCTAATTTCTGAAACGGCCAGATCGATTCTGAAAAAACTTTCACTGGCAGATAAACGTAATAAGGAGTAACTTAGGTTAATTTTATTTTAGAATTATGAAATAAAGATTTTGAGATATCAAAACGCAGAAAAACCGCGGGTAAAACAGGTTATTTAATAAACAAACAAAAAAACACATGTTATTTAATTTATTTAAAACAATTAAATTTAAACAATATTTCGTTATTAAAATTTTAAATATATTTGTATTTAATAATTACTGTACGGTTTTATATAACTCCCCATTATTTTCCTTAGAAAAATCCACCAGCGACAGTAAGCTAATACGACATTGGTACAAGAAAAATATTTTTCCGACCTCAAAGGCCTATTAAGGCCTATTAAAGCCTATTTTATTTTATAAAAAAATATCACCACCGGCTTACCTTTCCACCCAAAGTGTAATGACACTAGGTTCTCTCTGTTTATTGTGCTAATCTGGAAAGGAATCTGTTGAAAATTATATCTCCTATATACTATATTGAACTCATTCATCGAAATTGAAATCATCAAATACAATTTTCCAATGAATTTAACAGAAAGGATAATCCCACTACCCATTTGGTAAGGAAATATTAGTGTTACAAAAAATAACTGCAGCTTTATACGCGAGAATAGTTTTTGTTATGAAAGATATCTGCAAAACGGTTTCATTGTAAGATTAAGATGTTCATCTTTTTGAATTTTTTTTACAGGTTTACACTCTATCCCGCATATTAAGGTAATCAGAGACAACCTAGTGTCTAGACAATCAGATGACCGCTTTCAGTCCGATTTCGAGCCATTGGGTGTCAATGGGTGAAATTTACGTCGCAATTATTCACCAAAGTGGAAAAATGAAAATATTTTCTATATATAATTATAACTCATTACAATTGTGTTTACAGTCAGATGCTCTCCCACTGCACTAAGATGGCCTCAAGCGGTTTCATACAAAAATACTTTCAATTTTCAACTGTTCGTTCATTTTATTAATTTTATTAGGGAGTTTGAATTGCTAATTACTGTATATTATATACTACTAGTCTATGCTCGCGGTTTTGCTTGCGTGGTGTGTTAATAAAAAGATAAATAGATAGATAGTTACTCTTTATTGTACACAATATAAAGAAACAATAAAAGAAACATAGAAATTGATATTTCGCAATATGCAAAGGTGGTCTTAACACTACCACTGATTACTTTCAGATAAACTAAGATAGGTAGAAAATATATATTAGGGTGCTAAAAATAAAAAAAAAAACAAACAATAAATAAGAAAAAAGATACTTAGTACTTGATATGTATCGTTATATTAAGAAATTAAAATGATTAAACATTATAGGGTTTATGTTATTCTTGAGACCTATATACCTGAAGTTTCATGCAAATCAGTTTGGTAGTTTTTGCGTAAAAGAGTTAATAATAATAATATTAGTAGGGTTTAGCGTGTGCCCGCATTCGGGTCGCGCACTCGGCGATGACCCATTAGCTGGACGCTTTATGACGCTCAAATCAATAAAATCGTTATAATTTTAAGACTATAATGCCCAAATTACTTAGTATAAATAGCAAAGTTAATTTATATTAAATACTTACAAAAGTATTGATCCCTATAAGGGATTCTAAAATGTGCATTGTATAAAAGTATCCTATTTATTTATATTTATTTTACTATTAAGGCTTCCGCATAATAGATTATTTGACACATATGTTGTTGCGAACTTTTGTATGGAACTATTTAATACAAACAATTCTCACTCAACGATATTTTTGTTTTACGAAACTAAGAAAAGATTAGTGATTTACATATGTTATTAATCACCACAATTGAAATTGAACTCACAACCAATCGCGATTACAGTCAAAGCCGTCCCACTGAACCAGGATGGCCTAATCAAACTGTCATATCTCGACTCAGCCAACATCATTACCAAAATCACAATACATTCCGTGCCAACCATTAAAACGATTTTACCACATTTGCGTCAATGAAAAAATCTGAAAGGAGTTATTCACCGAAAAAAAGGGTTCTTATTGTGCTTGAAAAGGACATCTAAAGCTAACTTTTCGATACAATATTTTAAGATCCATTGAATGGGGATACGTAGTATCAATCCTAAGGTGATATATGGTTCTATCCGCCTTCTCCACTGGCCCTGATAGTTTTTGTCACCGTCCCGAACACTTTGAGTTATTTCAGCCTTTTCCCCGGGAATTGGGAATTACTTTGAGCCCGCGTCTGATTTACATGCCGTTGGTTTTTATGTCGTGTAGGATGGTCGATGGTCGTATCTTTTGCGTTATGGTTATAATTTTGTTATATTGATAAAAAGGGTAGGCTTTTTGTAAAATTTCGCTTTTATGTTTTTAGGTTAATTAGGCGTGTTACTATAAAAATAAACAAATATGTTGATTACTTCAGCCTTTTTATCTTTAATTTGAAATAAACATAATAGTCGAGGCCGGTCGTGGCGCAGTGTGACAGCATCTGACTGTAAACGCGATCGGTTGTGGGTCCGATCCCCACTCGGGGGTGTAATTATATTTAAATTATTTTCACTTCCGGTAAAGACAAAGAGCGGCGTTGAGTTCCACCACCCAACACATAATATCTTGAATTCGGTGGAAAGCGAAGTACGGAGTGACACTTGGTACTTTCTGACTACCCTGCTATGCGGGATAAAAGCGTGAAGCTACAAAAAATATGTAGAATATTTTTGCTACAGTGCGTGCAATGTCTAATTGAGCTAATATTTGAATACATCTTTAGTTCTGAAGACAATGAAATTATATATATTCAAAATTACCGTTTATTCGTATAGGCCGCCGAACAAAATAGCGCAAACTAGATATTTTTATACTACAAGGGCCAAAAGGACAAAGGACTTAACTTGCAAAATACAATCTACGAATAATCTCTAATACTAAGAACAATTTGGAATGCTTTATTTTTAAAAGTGTATTTAAATTGGTATTCGGGACTTCACCCGCGTTAACTCCTCATCATTTACTTAAAATCATAGAATGCAATAATATATGTATCTCCATTGCGATTGACGTAACATACGACAAACTTTCTATGTGCGCTTAGTAAAATGTTCCTTGGTAATTTTGTTTTTTAAACTATATAATTTTTCAGGATGAAAAGTATGATGCCCAGAATATAGTAGTATAATTATATCAGGTTTCATTGTCTAATGATAACCGGTAATTTTCGCGTTATGCTTGAACAAATAGACAGGCAAAAGACGGGTATCCCAGTAGTTTAGTAGTAGAAAGTTAATCCTGTCTCGCTATGATATGTTCCGGTTCGATGTTATGTAAGCCAGCTTTCCCTATTCCGACCTATCCTTTCTCTCTTACTTTCTTCTCTCTTACTTCCATCCCAAGACTGGCAACAGATCTACAACTCTCATGTTGTAGATGTCCATGGACGAAGGTGACCACTTACCATCAGGTGGCCTTTCTGCTCGTTTGCTTCCTTTTTCCATAAAAAAAGGTCTGAATCCCAGTCGCACTCCAATGTTATTTTTCAAGCGAAAACTGTATATGCGGTGTGTATTAATACTCTAATGATAAAGGCCAAGAATATTAAGGTATTCGATACCGTTGAGTTCCGCTTCACTCAATCAGTGTGCAATGTCTCAAAGCAAAGAACGTAGTGTGAATGTAAGTATAAAAAGATCCTTTTTGAAAGCTGTAAAATCTCTTTATCAAGATCTAAACTCTAAAAAATGGTATAAAATATAGTTATTTATTTCTTTTAGCTTCACGCTTTATCCCTATCGTCAGAGAGCACGGAGCGCCAAACGCTACGGTCCCTGCATACCTCTTTCGCCTCGTTCACAGTGATCATCCTCTTCATACTTAATACATAAAAAAACTGATATTTTGGATGCTAATTGACTATTTGATTTTTACACTGTAGGAGTAATAGTGATAGTATTGTTTGATAGTAGGAAAACTTTTCAATTTATTAAAAAAAGAGAAATATTTGGAATTTAAGTTAAAACGCCAAAAAAAGGAATAGCTATACAACAATAATTTCTCCAAGTGTAATGAAACATATAACCATTTGCTTTTTGCAGTCAGGCGCTCTGTACTTAGTTCTACTGCACCAGAATGGCGTGTTGAAAGGGGAACTCATATATGAACTCTTGAAATCTCATGTAAACACACGTGGACCATGATGTCATATGTAGACGAGTCAAATCACAAGTGGACCATAATGTCATGTGTGGATGGATGAATTCACATATGGACCATGATGTCATTATGTATGGGTGGGTAAAATTGAAAGTGGATCTCGATGTCTTATGTGGACGAGTCAAATCACATGTAGACCATGATGTCATGTGTAGATGGGTAAAATGACATTCGAATCACGATGTCATATGTGGACGAGTCAAACCACATGTGGACCATGGTGTCATGTGTGGAAGGGTGAAATCATATGTAGACGATGATATCGTGTGTGGATGAGTAAAATCACATGTGGACCATGTCGTCATAAGTGGATGAGTGAAATCATGTGTAAACCATGATTTCATATGCTGTTTAGTCAAATCACATGAGGACCATGATGTCATGTGTGGATAAGTAAAATCACATGGTAATCACAATGTCATATGTGGACGAGTCAAATCACATGTGGACCATAATTTCATGAGTGGATAGGTGAAGTCAAGTGTGGACCATGATGTCATATGTGGGTGGGTAAAATCACATGTGGCTCTCGATGTCATATGTGGACGAGTTGAATCATATATGGATCATGATGTCATATGTGGGTGAATTTATATGTAGATAATGATGTCATGTGAAAGTGGGTGAAACCACACATGGACCATGATGTCATATGTGAACGAGTAAAATCCCATGTGAACCATAGTGTCATGTGAGGATGGGTGAACTCATATGTGGACCATAATGTCATGTATGGGTAGATGAAATCTCATGTGAATCGTGATGTCATGTGTGGGTAGATGAAATCACATATGAACCAACATATGTGGGAGGGTGAAATCACATGTGGACCGTAATATCATGGGTGAAATTACATGTGAATCATGATGTCATAAGTGGACGACTAAAATCACTTGTGGATCATGATGTCATATGTAAGGTAGTCATATGTGGACCATGGTGTCATATGTGGATGTATGCAATCAGATGAAATTTAAGAGTAGAACATGTTTGTGCAAATTAATTATTGATAGGATGAGATTATAAAGGTTTTGACTTTATTGATTGTCCGATTTAACGATTTAAATATAACAGCTATTGCAACAATGTACTGAAAGTATCTGTGTATCTTTGAAACGACCACCTCTCTCACGCTTAATTGTATTTGATCGGTGTAGATAGTTTCGTTTAATTTACAGGCGCCAGAAAGTTACAATTCAATATATAGAGAAATTTTACAAAAATATTTTTTTAACTGTCATAATTATCCGTACATATTCGTAACTTAAAATTTTCTATTTATTGAGATATTAAATATCGTTTAATGTCGTAATATTTTTTTACCTCACGATTGCACAGACGAAGTAGCGAGCGATAGCTAGTGGTTTTATAAGTTTTAATCTCTTCACGTTTATTACATACGTTTAAATCAGAGCTAAATAATTATTGATAAAATATGCTTTCTACGAGGACTAACTGAATTTTGTAAGGCACCGTATTTATCGTCTCCCATATGGAGACTGGAAAGATAAATTCATTTTTAAATAATCTTATTGTAATTACAATATTGTATAAATAAGTATGCAATAGAGACTTCATAATAACTATACTAGTACCTACAAAAAATTTCTTACAAGTAATTTAATTATATCTCTAAAACTACTGGACCGATTTTAATGAAACTTATATTGTCCTCTAAGTTGTAGAACCTATATCTAACTTGTATCAAAGAGAATGAGTTCAATATGACTTTTAGTTTAAGAAAAATCGTGGATAAACAAACATACATAGGTTTACCAAATTAAGCACAAATTCTGCAATATTCTATACATACATTTCAAACTGATAACCTTCTATTTTTGAGGTCAGTTACAAAATGATACAAGCTATATGTTTGTTTCTTCATGCTTTTTATTTGGAATACTCTTATTTGATTTTGACTTTAATTAAACATAAAACATATTCCGTACAACAAATAATAATATTATTGAAACTCTTTCAATGAAAATGCAAAAAATTGTGGATCAATTCTCACTCAGCGGAAGCATTATATATGTATATAAAATTAAATCTTAATAATCTTTTCGCTATAGTAAACTTAGTAATGAGTTTTGCTCTTGTAAACTTACTGTTGGGTGGTGAGCTTTAGATAAAGTGCGGCGTTGAGCTCACCAGCAATGTCACGCAATGTCTCGATTTCTGGTGGAATGACGGAATGTCTTGGACACTAAGTTGTTTCTAAACACCGTGAAAAAAATACATGCAACATAGTAAGGGAATGACAAAAACATGCGCAAAGTAGAACAAAGGTGCTCCAGAGAATTGTAGGTAGATACTAGATTAAGTTAAACAAATTAGTGTAGTCTTGTTAGAAGTTCTGACGGCACGCCCCGAGGGCATCCACCTGCTGGATTGAACGTCGAATGTATTATTGGCTATCGGATTAAATATACTGTGTTAGTTTAGTTTTGATGGCGCTTCTTGTATATTTATATAATGAAATAGAATTGTATTATTTTAGGAGTTTTTATTAGAAAGCAATTTGATTTCTTTTTGATATTTATTGGAGAAATGTTCATAAGATTTTTCTACTTTAGGCTTGAATTTAAAAAAGCAAAATTTGCTTTTTGAATGGAAGTGTTTTGCCAGAATAATCATGAATGTTTTATAGTAGAACATGATAGAAATAGACAGTAGACAGTGGACATTCTATTTGTGGACACGGTCATTTATGCTGTTCGAAACGTCAAGTTTCAAAAATATTTTTTTTATCTTTACAAATTTATCCCGCATAGTACATATTGATATGAACATATTGACAAGAAGTACCTAGTGTCTAGACACTCAGTACTGGCGTGATGAATGGCGGAATCTAAAGCCCCATTGCACGATGCTGTACCATTGCGCCAGAACCGGCTTCGAATACTAAAATAAATCCAGTAAAAAAGATTTAATTTAAAATAAAGCAAAAATTGTAATAAATGTATTATTTACTCAGTGAGATTCGATTTAAATCATCACTTTCATTATTTAAATCTTAAATCAGTAGAGAAACAATTACTTACAGAATTTATTATATATAACAAGAATAAAACAATTTAGTACCATCATAAACTTAATATTTTAGGTGTAATCATCCAAAAACACCATCTGTGTGAACACGCGATAATTTCAATCTCCCCCTATTGTATTAAACAGAGACAAACTTTGTTTCCCCTTCATTTGAACAATTGTGTTACCAATAATTATATAAGCTTTAGTCTACTGTTGCATCAAACATGTTTTGTATGACAGCTAAACGTTATATGAAGGCCATCGTGGATCAGTGGAATCAGCTTCTTTAAGCGTGATTGGGTTTGATTACCGCTGGGGATTAACGATTACTATATGATGTTTTTTAAATATAATAATATCGCAGTGGGAAAGCGTTAAATTATTTTCACTTCCTCGTTAAAGACTAAGTGCGGCGTTGAGTTCCACACTCAACTCTCAACGAAGTGCAGAGTGTCTTGACGTTAGGTACTTTCTTTCTACTATCAATTTAAATAATTTTCTATCTTCTGCTCTGTTAAGAAAAATTTTTTTTTCTTCCCCTCCCTCATAGAACGTTTATCATCTCCAACTAAGAAAAAGCTTATGCAACGCTTAGTTTCTAGTGGACAAGGCCGAACGCAGTGTTTTGTCAATAGGTTCGGTCTGACTATCCTGGTATGTGGGATATAGCGTGAAGCTTATTTATTATAACGACTATTTTGAACTAATCGTTTTAATTTTATAGTGTACAAGAGTGTCATCGAGAGTATTATACTCATAAAGTATTATTATATTTTTTATAATATTTTCAAATTTTAAATATTAGAAAAAACAATATAAGACAACCTTTAAGATATTTGGACGTATTTGGACTTGAACCTGTGCCTCTAAATATCCTCTAAGTAGTTCAGCTAATAGACCACACAGCTGCGTTGAAATTCTCATACACTTATTACAATTATCACAAATTTTAATTTTGAGGTATGTCGTGGCGCAATGGGGCATCATCTGTAAACGCGGTTGTAGGTTCGATTCCCACTCAGGGGATTGATTATAATTAAATTATTTTCATTTCCTCGCTCTGTTTAGACAAAACGCGGCGTTTATTTCCGCCGTTCAACACGCAATGTCTCATATTCGGAGGCAAGCGGAGTACGGAAGTTGTCGTCACTAGGTACTTTCTGTTTACCCTGCTGTGCTGGATACAAGCGTGAAGCTAAAAAAATCTTTACCAATTTAAAAAAATACAATTATTTAGTCAATATCAATATAGTAATGAAAAACCACATACATACATAAAGTGTACACAAATCGCTTAGTTTTCAATATAATATGAACACAAGCTGATTGCGTATCATATCGTTATAAGGAGTGCCGTTCAGAATTTATTATGAGCTATATTTTATTATATATGTATGTACTCGTATGTTACAGTTGAAACACGTTTTTAGACAGAATGCGTTTTCCCTAGTTAGAGGTAGTTATTATTAAAACTAGAAATTATTAGCTCTACGCTTTTATCCCGCATAGCAGGGTAGACAGAAAGAACCTAGTGTCAAAACTCTCCCGTACTTCGCTTTCCACCGAATTTGAAACATTGCGTGTTGAATGATGGAACGCAACGCCGCACTTTGACTTACCAGAGCGAAGAAGTGAAAATAATTTAAATATAATCACTCCCCCGATTGGGGATTGAACCCACAACCGATCACGTTACAGTCAGACGCTGTCCCACTGCGCCACGACCGGCCTCAAAGGCTATGTAAAAGCGTGAAGCTAAAAAAAATATTTACAAATATAAAAGTGGTGAACATCTGATACTTAACCTAATTTTTTCTTCTTTTCTTTGTCGTCTTAATCAGAATGAAGGTAGATATTGGCTTGTTTTCGAAAAAATCGCAACTTATTTGGTAATGTTGAATATTTAATCATTCTAGTTTTAAAAGCGTGTAGTAAAAACTAGTTTTAATTAGGAAAAATGCGTTCTACCTTCAACTGTAGCATATATATTGCAAAGTAAGAGACCTTTACTGACAAATTGTAAGATATTTCTTGATTTAGTTTCTTTTAGATAAACTATTGGATTACGTGGCTTGCTGAAACTTCATTTTTTTTTGATTTAAAAGTGCCTTACATAATCTAGGAAGTGTAAAGTGTGAAAAGTAGAATGAATATGTACTCTAATTAAATTTTCCTCAGTTAAAATAATATATTTATTTATTTAATAATATATTTATTTTCCTCAGTAACAATAATTTATTTATATTTATGTTAAAATAATATTATTATATTTTTAACTTGATATCATATAAGTATCGCCTGAAAAATAAACTCACATTTAACCATTAACACCATCTATCTCTTACAATTCAATCACGCCTAACCAAAGGGCAAGGTGTCAATTAAGCAAAATATTATATTTATATTAATATACAATACATATAATTAAGTAAACGTCAGAACGGATCACCAAATCCAGAAACCTTCGTCAATCAAATTTTAACGGCGACGTATAATCAATTAACGCGGGCGCCGCCGCGGGACACCGCTAAGTTTGGCTAACGAAGCCTTCTCTCTTGAATCCCGATAACACATGTTTATATAATAATATTATTATCTATAATATAACTGGATTGAGGCCAACTATTTTGGCACGATGTTAACACGATGGTTATGGGTTCGATACCTATTCGGGAAATGATTAACATGAACAAGCACGGCGTGTGATTTTTTTTAATTCGTTATAGGCCAGTGGTTAACCATATCATTTCCGGTGCTAAGCGATGGTATGGTCTAGGATGATACACGCTCGCCTAATAGAAACCTATTGATTTTATATTCCTGGATTCTACGTCTTCGGAAATTTGGACGCCGGCAGCGCTTTCTACTGCTTTGCTGTGAGATTAAAAACTCTGTGACACCACTACTCTTTGTCTAGGGACAGGAGTCACTTCCATCCCAAGGCCGGCAATGCGTCTACTTAATTTTGTAGTTTTCCATGGGCGAAGGTGGCCAATTACATCAGATGTCCCTTCTCTTCGTTTGACTCCTTTTTCTATAAAAAAAAATCTCCTGACATATTTTTCGTAAGAGCAGTATTCTATACACGGTAAAAATTGCGCTTTGTACAATCTAAATAAGGTGTTCAGGTGTATTGCGTTAATATGGTTAATTTAAACGGGAAAATAGAAAAAAGAGAGTCTTGCCTATGCTTTTATCTGAGCTTTTATATGGAGAGTGGAGATGGCAGCTGTTTTGTTTTTTAAAAAATCAAATAAAAATAAGATTTTAAATGAAACTGTTTTAAACGGATTTACTCGGTATTCGATTAATCGTCGGATTTGGCGATATAATTTTGAAAACCCAACGGTCAAAATCTTTAAAGTAGACCAAGGTCACTGGTATACTCCCTTGACATATGGTAGAAGTGGCCTTTTCATAACGCTGGCAGGAAACTAGTAGACTGCATTCTTCACCTATCGAAGCTCGTCTCCAAGATGTTCGGAAATTTTGAAATAAATATTTATCAAATGGCAAATATGACTGGGTATGGTGGTGGTGATATTAAATATAAAGATATATATTGGTATTAGTGTTTTATCTATACTTTTTATTACTAACACAATTGCCCTGTAACAATTAAAAGAAAAAACAAACAAAAGCGTAAATACCTCTCTTGTAATTTAATTTAATCCCTACTAATTACACGAATCTAATCGAACCCCACATACATTGAATAGTCACTGAAAGAACATCGCCAACCAATAAAAACTTTAACAGACAAACAAAAGGGTGAATACTTAATCAGGCATGTAAAAAGTTGCCAATACATTTAATTATGAAAGTTTTCTTGCTTTGGGCCATAGCTTTGTGCGCTACAACTGTTTTTGCCAAGTTAAATAATTATATACTGCCATTGTATGAATCAAATGAGGTTTGGTGATTAATTAATTATAGATACCCTTCTTTCTTCTTCCCTCTTTAGTGGTCTTTATTATAGAGTACCGTATTTTGTTAGCTTCATAATTGTGTAAATTAAGGTTTAGGGCTTGATTGCTAGTTATTAATAACTTCACGCTTTTATCCCACATAGCAAGGTAGGCCGGAAGTTTCTACTTACTATAAACTAGGCACTCCGCCGTGTAAGAGACATTGCGTGTAGCTTGGCGGAACTCAACGCTGTTTTGTCTTACTAGAGCGACGAAAGTAATATGAATTTAATCATTTGCCGAGTGGTAATTGAAGCCAGAACCGATTGCGTTTACAGGTAGATATACCGCATGGCAGAGTAGTTAAAGAGCGCCTAGTTTCACGATACTCCGTTGACTGCTTTCCACCCAAAACCGAGACATTAGTTCTGAGTGGAGAAATAAGCGTTTTACTAGGTGGGAGAAATGAAAATAAATCATTCCCACTAATCAGACACTGTCAGACACTGTCCCACTGCTCTACAATGGCCTTGGCGAAGTGTCTTGACACTAGGCGGTCTCTGACTAACCAATTAAACAGGATAATGCGTGAAATTATTTCTTTTAATTTTATTTTGTGATTTTCATTTACCATATTTTAATATAAAAATTTATTTTTATAAGTTCTAATTCAAACGATCGTTTCGTAAAATATTATATTACAAAGGTTATATATAAAAGGTTTCTCCATTTACTTTACTTTTGTACGGAATCCTTTATTCTAAGCAATATTCAGAGACTTTATGTTTGTCTGCCTAATTCAGTTAAATAAAAAGTAGCTTCACGCTTTATCCCGCGTAATAGGTTAATCAGAGACAGTCTAGTGTCAAGACACTCTGTTGACTGCTTTCCCTCCCAAAATCGAGAACGAAATATGATAATAAATTTTATATTTAATCATGAAGCTGGCCGTGGCGCAGTGGGACAGCGTCTGACTGTAAACGTGAGCGGTTGTGGGTTTGATCCCGACTCAGGGAAGTGAATATATTCAAATTATTTTCACTTCCTCGCTTTGGTAAAAGATAAAGTGCGGCATTGAGTTTCACCACTCATCACGCAATGTCTCGAATTCGGTGGAAAGCGAAGTACGGAGTGTCTTGACACTAGGTACTTTCTGTCTACCCTGCTTTGCTGGATAAAAGCGTGAAGCTAAAAAAATAATTTCCCTGAGTGAACGCCCAACCGTATCTACAACCAATCGCGTTACAAGTCAGTGGTACCACTGCGCCACGACGGCCTCACGATGAAGTTAATTATTTTTAATAATATCTATTAAAACTTAACTAATTCAATGCCATTTATTTATTATTCGAAGACAAATGAATACTATTACTAGGTACTTAAATAAGGTTTTATTTGTATTTATTTTCAATAGCAAAAAATGATTTCACTTAATTTCTCTTCTAGCTTCACACTTCAATATTTTTTGCCTTATTTTGCAAGTTGTTTGAAATGTCTAACTTAGTGTTAAACTCAACCCAATACACATTCCGCTGGAAATCAAGGTACTGCGTTGATTCACAGAGCTTCGAAATGAAAAAAAAATGTGACAACTGGAATTCGAATCTTTGTACATACTCATTGCTTGTCAATAATCATTCCATCCCACTACACCCTTCCGTTGATATATTCGTATTGGCAACACAATATATTTAATCACATCCATTCATACGCCCCCACAAACGTTTTAATTGATCAGTCTAAACAGTACCCTAGCGCGCTTTTGCTAGGTTACCTAGGGTGGAACCCCTCTAGTTCATGCAGACATTTGCCCCTTGATTGCAGTATTTAGGCAATTTCAAAATTATGAATATCTAACTGCAGTACTATATTAGAATATTGTATGAATATTTTCATGTATTATTTATAATGAAACTGAGGCCGGTAGTGGCGCAGTGGGACAGCGTTGGACTGTAAACGCGATCGGTAATAAGTTCGATTATCATGGAAGGAGTGGAAATTATTATCACTTCCTCTCTTTGATAAGACAAAGTGCGGCGTTGAGTTCCACCACTCAACAAGCAATGTCTCAAATTCGGTGGAAAGCGTAGTATGGAGTGTTTTGACAAAAAAAAAGAAAATAATGAAATTTAAGGTCATCGAGACTTAGTGGAAAAGCATCTAATAGCAAACGCGATGATAGCAGTTCGATTCCGCCTCAGAGGGGTAGTATCATCATAATAACACACACACACACATATATATATATATATATATATATATATATATATATATATATATATATATAAGCTTTAACTAGATGCCGGTCGAGGCGCAGTGTGACAGCGTCTAACTAAAATCGCGGTTATCGGTTCGATCCCCATTTGGGGAAGTGATCGTAATAAAAAATATTTTCACTTCTTCGCTCTGGTAAGACAAAGTGCCGCGTTGAGTTAAACACGTAATCTCGTCGCAAATTCGGTTGATAACGAAGTACGGAGAGAAAGAATAATATTCTATTAATATATTAAATTATAAAAACAAATCCGAGTGCGTTCAAATGTTTATACGCTTTTTCAAAAATGTTTTTTTTTTAATTAATAGCCCTTATATTCTATAAGAATAATAACAAGAAACTGTTTTAAATAACTTATAAGTCAGTAAATACTCCTTGCTCCCACTCACTGAAACTGTCTTCAGTAGATTTGGTATAAACATATGTTGAACAATCGAAGTGTGCTAATCGCTTAATGCAGTGCTTGCATTATAATTATTTATGGTTGGATGCCTAGTTACATAAATCTATCGAGTATATAGTCTAGAGAGATATATACTAATAACGCATATATATGAACATAATGTATAACAGCATCTGACAGCGTTCGATCCCCACTCGGAGGTGTGATTATATTTAAAATTATCGTCGAGTTCCATCACTCAACACACAATGTCTCGAATTCGGTGACACACAAAGTACGAAGTGTCTTGACACTAGGTACTTTCTGTCTACCCTGCTATGCGGGATAAAAAGCGTGAAGCTAAAAAAAAAGAAAAAATTCGTCGTGGCTTAGTAGTTTAAACCTCTGACATTGCTTTCTCTATATAAAGGAAAAGTCAAACTATTTTAAACGGATTACTCGCGTATATTTTAAAAATCTGATGTTTCAAATACTTTATTATATTTATATTTCAAAAAGTGTATTTTCGAATACCTAAATATATATGAGCAGTCCGCTTAAAACAGCTTCATTTAATTGAAATAATTTATTGACATTGAGCGGTAAATAGATATTTTAAAGGTTAGTTTAGTTATTAGTAACTTATTTATTTCTACTTTTTATAATTTCACATTTTTTCACGATATGGCATGGCAAAATAAAGATTAAGTCGATATTGTATAGAATAATACTAAGGTTATCGTGTCTACTAAGATCAGTGGAAGAACATCGCGTTAAGATTGAGAAGTAAGGATTCAAATTCACATTGAATTATTTTCATTTCTCTGCTTTGATGAGACGAAATGTGTCTTTGAATTTTTAGCTATAAAATTATTTTAATAACAAAAACATGATTATGTTTTTTTGTTTAAGAAAACTAAAAAATGGCAATTTTATTAAGGCATTTTGAAAAGAAAACATACAAGAAAAACATTACATAAACAAATACTCAAATTTATTTTTATCTAAATATATCCCCGAAGCGCGAATCGAACCCACTATTGTCTTTGATAAGCAAAACTCAGCACTCAGCACCTGCGCCCTAAAGACGTCATTACTAATGCAAATCAAAATAAACAATCAAGAGCCATTTTCATTAAGGTTTAAGTCAATGTAAAAGCTTTATCTTGTAAGCTAATTAATATACATTGATGGTAATAAAGCAATCGTACATAAAGGCTGTGAGATTAGATGATTTTAAATATATTTATTGATCAAAGTACCTATACAAAATATTGGTATTATTTCCAAATTAATTTAAAAAAATAGTTTTCAGCATATAAAACTGATATTTTTGAAAAAACGTATAAAAATTTGAACGCAGCGAGATTCAAACCCGCGCCTTTTGGATTTAGTTTTTCAAAAATGTTTTCTAATCCTAAGTGTGGGATAACACTTTAAAAATGGTAAATATTAAAACTAATATTTTTTTCTATCTCCACGCTTGTTGAAGTATAATTATAAATTATTTAAACTTTAGAAAGGCTTAACAAATTTTTTTATAAATAATTTTAAAGATTATTACGACAAGGCCGGCCAAGGCGCAGTGTGACAGCATCTGACTGTAAATGCGAGGGCTTGTGTGGATTATATTTGAGTTATTTTCACTTTTCCGCTCTGTTAAGTCAAAGTGCGGCGTTGAGTTATGCCACTCAACATGCAATATCGAATTTGGCGGAAGGAGTGGTACGGAGTGTCTTGACACTATGTACTTTCTGTCTAAAGTGTGAAGCTAAAAAAAAAATTAATCATAGAGACTTTGAAATATGTATGTTAACACACTCTGTCCTCCGATTTACGTGAAAAATTGCACGGCAAGTGGCGTAGCTCAACACTGCGCATTGTTTTATGATAACAAGAAAAATTATATTACAACTATTATATTTATATTCAGATTCCTCACTTTGCCACAATGACCTCCATTCACACACTTCAGCATATTGTAAAGCTATATATTGAAAATTATGTAAAAACTTACAACCACTAACCTTAAATACATACAAACAAACGTACAGTATCGTTAAAAATATGAAAAAATAAATATATATATATATATATGTATTTTTTCCTGAAATTTCAAATCGCCTTTATTATAAGATATCTTTCGGGGTATTATCATAAATCCTAACGGTTAGATGGTCTGGCGCAGACGTAATGGCGTAGGAAATTAGACTGAATCAGGTTGTCCGCCCAAAAATATTAGCTTCCACGAGAATTACCAATTTCTGAAATGGAATATGGCTATCCTTAAAATATTGGTTAATACAGGCTCACTCGGGTGTATCTGTATTTTTCTTTGTCAGTTGCAATATTTGCTTCATTTTATTATGTAAAATATAAATAAATCGTTTTAAATAATGTAGGTAGACTACCTGTGAGCACGGAATACAGTAAAGTGTTTGGAAACGTCAGGTTTTCAAAAATATATTTCATTGAATATATACCATGTTAGGATATTGAATACTAAAATGTACGCCATTAATCTATTAAAATTGTTTCATTTGAAATGTGTAAAAATCGTTAAATTCAAAGATGTTATAAATAAATCGAAGAGAACGGTATGTATAGGTTTGGTGTTCACTTGTGCCGTATTAAGGTGATTTTTTTTGTTTTATAAGGGTATATCTATCTCTTAACTTAGCTGCAAATATATTAAGTAGTTAGAATGAAACATGACCAGCAATATTTATATTTATATTTTTATTTTTATAGTTATTCTATGACCGTCTAAATATATCACACTTTTATTAGTGTAACATCCAGAGTAGTTACAAAGAAGCTATCATGGACACACCCCATTCTCTACTTTGCGTCATAAATAGATATAATGCGTGTTGAGTAGTGGAACTCAACGCCGCACTTTATCTTACCAGAGTGAAAAAAATGTAAATATACATACACAATATTTACTATTTTTAAAGTGTTATTCCACACTTAATTAAACAAAGATGTTTTCTAATATATACACAACTCAGTCCTTTACACTCAATAGTTGCTGACAAAAATTCTATATTGAATGGTTTTTATAATATTTATTTTTTGGAAAAAAATTCACTATAGTATAAATAAATTATAATAAAACAACTACGTAATAACAGACAACGTATAAGAACATCACACGCAACGCCTCTCACTAAGTAGGGTACTCTTTAAAATTACTCCTCTCGTAAGCCCAAAACTTTGACATGCCGAACTGAACTGAACAGAACTTCCTGAAGTATTTACCATACCTCTTTAGTTTATTGTACACGAATTCAGCTATATTTACAAAGTAACACCCCATTCGCAAAGTTTGTATTGTATATTGTTGCCCCTAATTTATGCGACAGCGTTTGGAAGTTTTGAAAGCGTTTTCCATTTCAAATTTGATTCTTGCGTGCTGGTGAGCGAGTGTGAACTTGGGACCTGTCAAAAGCTCCTCTGGATAATTGCTTTTGTATAGTTTGTTGTTAAACTAAATAATTTTGTTTACTTTTTTTATATGTGTTCTTTTTTTTTCTTTTTACTAAACTTCTCGTTTTTATCCCGCACAGATTGGTAGACAGGAAGTACCGTATCAAGACACTCCGTAACCTGCGTTTTGTCGGATTCAAGATATTGTGTGTTGAGTGGTGGAACTCAAAGCACCCGAGTGGGAATCAAACCCACAATCGATCGCGTTTACAGTCAGACGCCGTCCCACTGTGCGACGACCGGCCTCCATGTGTTCTTATTTTTGCAAATTGAACATAGAGTTAATAAAAAGTCACTATGTTATCAATTATCTCCTCCAAACAAAGACATTGAATAGCGCGAGCCAACGCCGTACCTTGTTTTAAAATACAGAAACGATCTTATTACTCTATACTCCCATTACCATTTAAATTCGAGAGACTATGTGTTGAGTAGCGTAACTCAACGTCGCGTTTTATCTGACCATAGTGGAGCAGTGAAAATAATTTAAATAAGAATCCGTCATGTTTAAAATGGGCCTCTACAATTATAAATATGTATATACTTGGACCACAAGAAAATATCTTTGCAAAAATCAAAAGCGTTTAATCAATCTATTAAAACACGAAAGTAAAGATAAATGAGTCGTGCATTAATAAAATTATTATAGAACAAATAACACTTTATAATAACACGGGAACAACGTGACAAACGCCTCGATCTCAAATTACCCTGTTAATCGTCTATTCACCGGTAATTGCATTATTTTCAACGCAAAACGTGTCACCTGAACAGCTATAGGCGTTTTTACAGTATAAGACATTTTAAATATTTTAAACCGGATTAATCGCGTATATTTTGGTATTCGGAAATACATTTTTTTAAATAATATCAAGATATACGCGATTAATCGCGACAATCAAAGACCTTATTGGACTAGGACATATCAAGAATTAAGGCAACTGTCTTAGATGTTTGCTATGAAAGTAAGACGGCAAGTGAGTTGATAGAATTATATCAATATAGAAAATTTTTTTTCAACTTCACGCTTTATACATACATATACATATCAGGGTAGTCAGAGACAACTAAGTGTTTCAAACACTCCGTTGACTGCTTTCCGCCTAAAGTCTAAACATTACGTTGTGGCGAACTCAAGGCCGTGATTTGTCTAACCAGAGCTTAAAAATGATGAGAAATTTTAAAAATAAAGTTTTCCCCAAGTGGTAATCGAACCCACCATATTTTGCGTTGACAGTTATGATGCTGTTAGACTGCGCCACGATGGCCTTAATTAATAATTGATAACATTAATGGCGTAAATAATATGATTTTTATTAAAGTCAAATTTAAGGAATTTTATTCTGAACAAAAAGTATAAAGGAACATAATAAAGCATGCATCGTTTTTTGACTGTTAAATAATTAACCACTAGTTCATTTTGTCTTACCAGAGCGGAGCGGTTTGCTAGCTAGGTTAGCCAAAGGTTAGTACAGAAAATATTTTAAATATGGAGATTACTTTAAACAGAATGTTTGAGGCCAGTCATGTTGCAATGGGACGTCGTCTGATTGTAAACGGTTGTGGGTTCGATTCCCACTCGGGGGAGTGATTATATTTAAATTATTTTCACTTTCTAGTTCTGGTAGTGCGGTGGAAAGCGAAGTAAGGAGTGCCTTGACACCACGTACTTTCTGTCTATCCTGCTATGCGGGATAAAAAGCGTGAAATTAATAAAAAAAATATTTTTGATAATTTACAATAGTATAGATAAATTAAGATTTCTAGACAGTGTTCTTCTTGTCTTACATTTGTTCACAGCCTTATACAAACGAGAATGGCAATAAATATGTAAATTCGGCATACTCCACGGTAAATATACGATTTTGATGTCTATTCGTAACACTTTATGTCCAATTTCCCATGGCCTTAGTATACTATTGTTATTCCTGAAGTGACTTCGTTTTCGCGTTTTCATAACTTTGATCAATAGATATATCCATTGACAAGTCAATTTCTCCATTTTCATTCACCCTGTGAACTACACTTGTGTTCACAAATGACGAATCCAGAGCGAAGATAGGCAAATAATTTAAATATAATCATTTCCTCACGTGGGAAATAAACCTACAAAGAATCACTGTTTACAGTCAAACGTTGTCCCTCGCCACGATGGCCTTGAGTAGGTATACCAAATTTCATACTCCTTCGTCTGCATAATTCGTGTAAAAACCGGTTAAAAGTGTAAAAATAGCATATTATGAGAAATTCCATTTAATTTAATTTCATCATTGGAAAAATATATATTTTTAATATTACGCTATCGTAAATGGATACACAGTTCAGTGCGTTTTTATCAAAAGTTTGCAAAGACCCATAAATTGTTGAGAGCATTGTAAAATAAGTACTGAAAAGTGTCATAAAAATTTTATATTACCTGCCTGATAGTGTGTTAATGAAAAAAGTTTTTTATAGCTCAGCTTAATTAATTAAATTAGAATAATATAGATGTTATTTTATTTTTTTTTCATATTGACATATTTTCCCTCATAGCGAAGTGGTCTGGAAAAACCCCAGTTTTGCCATAAACGTCCGCGTTAAAATCTATTATCAGAGTGAGGTGGAGAGAATTTATTATGTATAAATTCTATCTCCTCCATTGCTCCAAATGAATTTCGAATCCAAAAACTTTGCTTTAGTTAAACACTGTTCCACTCTCTTTAATAGCCTTAAATAACTACATAATTGATATTAACCATTATTTACGTCAAAAACTTTACCAATCCATCCAAAACAAGTGCCAAAACATTTAATTCACCCGAATTCAAGACAATGCGTACTTAGTGGCGGATCTAAACGCCGCGTTTTGCCTTACTATTGAAGAGAAATGAAAAGAAAAAAAACCTACATCAAACTAAATATAACAAAATATAATAGGAACAGCCAAAGTGACATCAATACAATATGTGCATTATAAACTAGTTGAAGTATATTTTATGAGGGTAGGTTGGGTTATTACAAATAATTTCCTACGGGACGTAAGTTTTGACAGCACTAATAGTCTATTGTCTACTCCCTTTGGAGAATTGCTCTTTGAATTGTTACTTTTATAATTTTATTGAGTGAATGATTTTATTATTATAATATAAAGGAAATTATTTTAAACGGGCTTATTTCGTCTGGTATTGGAAACTGCATTGTTGAAAATTGGACGTTTTGAAAACATTACAATTGTCAGTGATCACAGGTAGACATGTTTATTTATATAATCTGGTTAAAATAATTTCATAAGAAAATAAAGAAACTAACTTCTTTATGGTAGTGAGAGAGTGTTATTTTAATTTTCTTTTTAGCTTCACGCTTTTATCCCGCATAGCAAGGTAGACATAAAGTACCTAGTGTCAAAACACTCCGTACTTTGTTTTCCACCGAATTCGAGACATTCCGTGTTGAGTGGCGAATTCAACGTGGTGGAGCTCAACGCCGCTCTTTGTCTTTACCAGAGCGAGAAAGTGATAATAATTTAAATATAATCACTCCCCCGAGGCCGATCGCGTTTACAGTCAGACGCTGTCACACTGCGCTACAATCGGCCTATTTTAATATTTTTAAAAAATATTTATTTTTAGGATAAGAAACATAGGTTTTTTTACTACGTTTTTGTTTTGTCACTAGCATAATACAAAAATAAAACGTACATAATATCTTGAATTCGGGGAAAAAATCTGTTGAAATCTTGACACTAGGTTGTCTCTAACTACCCTGACATGCGGGATAAAGCCAATATCTGTATAATGTTTACTAAGTGAAAAGTTGTTACTTTCAAATAAGCGATATACGCTATTTCGGGTCTCAAAGGCTTTGGTTTTACAATATTTCTGCTTAGAATATTACTATTGGAAGATATACTTGTGAATATATTATTTTAAGCCATATAAAATTTTATATTGTTTTATTATTTTTAAAGTGTTATACCACACTTAGGATTAGAAAACGTTTTTAAAAAACTTTTTTTTCAACTTTTGAGTTATTTATGCCGCCTAGCAGGGCAGTCAAAAACAACCTAGTATCAAGACCGCCTGAAATTGAGACATTGCATGTTGAGTGGCGAATTCAACGCCGCGCTATGTTTTACATATATGATTTTTTTTAATATAATCATTCTCCGAATGGGAATCGATCCCACAGATATTCATTTTTTTTTAATAATATTCACTTTACCTGGCAGGCGACGAAGGGGAAGACCGAGATTGCGGTGGTTGAGCGTTGTCACGAACGACATGAATAGCTGCGATCTGGAGGATGAAGATGTCCATGATAGAGCGAAGTGGAAGAAGAATAGCAGAAAAGCGGACCCCGTCACAAGACGGGATTAACACTAAGAAGAAGAAGAAGACACTAACATGAACGTGACATTCGTTGAATATAATGTGTATTCTATACCTTGACAAGGCAACAGATCCTAATTACGATGGAACTATTCGATACTGCTTACATGAAAAAGTTTTCTAATTTTTTCTATGAAAAATAATCAATATTCGGCCGAAAAGTGGTAAACAGTTTCCACATAACAAGATATAGAGAGAATCCTGCTTTTTATACACATTTCTCTTAACTACGCAATTTTACCCAATATCTAAGCCTAAGGAAATTAACCATGCAACTGCAGCAGAAATCACGTTATAGCTAAACACAAAATATTTACAATATAAAGAAAATACTTCAAAGAATTAAAACTCTTATTACAAGTAAATTTAAAACTATATTTCTTTGTATATATTTCGTATACAGAGCAGAATATCGTGAAGCCTGATGAAATTGGCATACAGATGCCAGAATTATGTAAATAGTGTAGTAATATTTGAGAACGCAAATTCGGTTCTCGATTAATGCAATGTAAACCAAATCAATATTAAAATGGTTATCGTTTGTTGTAGCTTGAGCCTAATAACGCCCATTGCTGGGTTTAAGCTCTCCAAAGGATTGTCATGGCGTTTGAATCTGCTTTTTTCCCATCTAGTGGCTTCTGGTGACTGATAATACCGTCAAAGGGAAAAACCTTTCCACCACAATGGTCCGGTGACCGGTTATCTTCGTTATATGTTTCACATACCGCCATTGCTGGGTCGGTTACTTTTGTTCTTTTACTTATGTCTTCATTTTAAAATGTCTTCATTTTAAAATGTCTTCATTTTAAAATTTATAAGTAATTAAATTTATTTAAGAAAATTAACTTCGATATTCTTAATTACTGTCCACCTCAAATAGGTTTGTTTGGAGGTGCGAAACTTAACGCCGTATTCTACTAAAGCGAAATAACGAAAATAATTTAAGTACAATCATTCCTTCAAGGCGGAATCGAATTCACGACCAATTTTTGCAGTCAGAGGTTGTTTCTTTGCACCACTAGTTTCCCTAATACCATTTAAGATAAACAAATATATTATTTATTATGTATAGCATGAAGCCACAAAAGTACTGTTTCTCATATTTATATTCTTATTATTTCCCATTTGACACCCTCAAATCGTCGTGGCTCTGGGGCAGCGTCTGTCTGTAAACGCAATCGGTTGTGAATTCGATCCCCACTCGGGGAAATGATTATATTTTGACTGTTTTCATTTCCTCCCTCTAATAAAAAAAAGCTCGGCGTTGAGTTCCGCCGCTCAACACAAAATATTTTGAATTCGACGGAAAGCAGAGTACAGAGTGTCTTGACACTAGACACTTCCTGTCTTCCCTGATGAGCGGGATAAAAGCGTGAGGGTAAAAAAAAGAATATTATTTCTATATGTTCCCCACATATTTCATTTCCCTTTCGAGTAGATTTTAAGATTAAAGTATGGGAGTCCTTTGAAAGGATGGTTAAGAGCACGACCGTTTTTCACACACTTGTACAATAATTACCTTCTTTGAAGCCAATACTTTGGGGTTTTTCACTGCTTCTAAGGAAAATTTGTACGTAAAAATATTTTAGAGTAGAAATTTATGTTAAAATAAAGCTTAGAGCAAAGATTTTGTATCAAAAAAATGCTTATTTTAATATTTTTAAAGTGAATATGTAATAATTTATACGCATCAGGATTTGAACTCGTATACCTTGTAAAACTGTCCTGGATCTAAATAGGTTATGTTTTTATCCAATTCTACGATGAACGCTTGTTACATATATTTTTTTGTTGTTATCAATAATTAACGCCTACTAAGATCTTATTGATTTTTGATTTTCGCGATTTTTACACATTTTAAATGAAATTATTTTAAACGGATTAATCGCGTATGTTTTGGTTTTCGAAAAGACTTCTTTGGGAACCTTACGTTTCGAACACTTTACAGTGGTCCGTGGTCACCGGTAGACTGAGGTGGCATTCGTCTGTCAGTTGATACAAAATAAAATAACTTAAAATTAACGTCACGTTTCCAAAAATGTATTTTCGAGTACCAAAATATACGCGATTAATCCGCTTAAGAGAATAATATGTTAATCATTGCAAAGTTATGTTGATCAGAAAAAATAACAGATCAACATGACTTTACAATAGTCCGTGGTATGCAACACTCAGGTACACAAGTCAAAAAATGTATTTTTAAATATCTAAATATTACACGATTAATCCGTTTGAAATAGTTTCATTTATAACGCCTACTTACATTTTGGTTAAAGCGATCTATGTGTTAAATGACTCGATAACTAAGCAGGGAACTTCATTGATTATTATCGAGTGTTTTTTCCTGCATAGCAGAGTAGACAGAAAGTGCCTAGTGTCAAGACACTCCGCACTTCGCTTTTCACCGAGTCAAGACTTTGAGTATAGAGTAGTAGAACTCAACGCTGCACTTCGTCTCACCAGAGCGAGGAAATGAAACTAATTTATATTTAATCATTCGCCCTATTTGGAATTGAACCCACAACCGATCGACAGTCAGACACTATCCTACTGCGCTATAGCAAAAAATGCTATAATAGTAAAAGAAGGAATTTATTAGTAAAAAATAAATGCTAATTCGAATTCGATCTGGCACTCTACTTAGCCATTTAAGCAACAACCACGAGGGTTGTTTTCGGGAAACTATTCCAACAAAAATATCCCCATCTAATTTAACAGATAGGCTAAGGGGCTGCCACAAAGGACCCTACCTTATACTCAAGATGTACGCAAATTTTCAGTGAAATTGGCGCTCGTTAGAAATAGTGTTATATTACCACTCCTTTCAAGTAAGGGAAGGGTGCGTACTTATATTCATTTTTCATATTTGTTGGAGACCGTTATATTATATATTTATAGATAAAAATGTATAAAAAAACCAATAGGTATTTTTTTAGCTTCACGCTCCCGCTTTCCACCGAAACTTGAAACATTGTGTGTTAAGAGGCGGAACGCAACACTGGGCGATGTCTTACCAAAGTGAAGAAATGAATATAACTTAAATATAATCATTTCTTCAGGTGAGAATCGAACTCACAACCGATCGCGTGTGCAAGTAGACGCTGAATTATGTATATTTCATACAAAAAATTGTGCCTCAACATATATATATATATATATATATATATATATATATATATATATATATATATATATATATATATATATATATATATGGTGGTGGTTCTGGGTTTGATAATAATTCGTTATAAGTAATATAAAAAGATAATTTTTTCATTAGTTGGACCTTTATTTATTAGTCGAAATTTATAAGGCGCCGTCATAGCGCAAATGGTTTATATAAATCATTTTGCTTCTCTTAATCTATCAGAACAAAACACGGCGTTAGGTTCCGCAATTCAAACCATTAAAACAAACATATCCTAACAGCAACACTCAACTCAAGTTAATTGTGTAAGAGAAATCTCGTTCAACTGGCAACAGCTAGAATCATAAAATTTCATACATTTGATAACTAGAAACGTTCAAAGCCCAGACTATTGACATCGTGAGTACAATATGTGTGTGTGATATTTTATTTATTTGCCTTTTCCGTTCGCATGTCTGCATAAATACACTTTCTGTAGATAAGATCAAACATGACAATGTATGAAATAACGTCAAAAGAATGCCATATATTTTCATATTTTACAAGGAATTGATACTTATTTCCTTAATAATTGTTAAATGCATTTATTTGCTTTAGTAGCAGTGGTGAAAGGTGTTTTTTTATAAAGGTAAGCAGGTGTATAAGTCGAAGCCATCATGGCGGAGTGGGACGGCGTCTGACTGTAAACGCGTTTGATTGTGGGTTCGATTCTCAATTTCGGGTGGAAAACAGTCTGAACGCTTGCCACTAGGTTGCCTGTGAAAAAAAATCGAAATGTTAAGGAAATATATGACTTACAATAGGCTTCAAAATTATTTTCTTAATTTATTAAACAAATATATTCAATTCGGTCCGGTCGTGGCGCAATGGGACAGCGTCTGACTGTAATGCGATCGGCTGTGGGTTCGATCCCCACTCGAGGGAGTGATTATATTTAAATTATTTTCACTTTTTCACTCTGGTAAGACAAAGTGCGGCGTTGAGTTTCACCATTCAACACGCAATGTCTTGAATTCGGTGAAAAGCGAAGTACGGAGTGTCTTGACACTACGTACTTCCTGCCTACCCAGCTACGCGGAATAAAAGCGTGAAGCTAAAAAGCTAAATATATATATATTTATATATATAATTAGTATAAATTAATTTATTTATTAAAATTAATTTTTATAGGTAACACAATATTAATTTACTTACTTGGACACTCCGCTTGTATTGTATCTCGAGTTTCAGTGTTTTTCCTTATCAAAGCGGAGAAATGAAAAACAAATTTGAAATATAATAATTCCTCCGTAGGAAGTGAACCCACAACCAATCGTGTTTACAGTAGACGCTATTCCACTGCAGTGAAATAGCCTAAATAACCAGATAAATACGAAACAAATAGGAAAAAATATAAAAACCTTTGTATAATAAAATAGTTAGATAGTTAAAACTTTACATAGGTTAAAAAAAGAACAATTAAATGCACAAATGCGGCCTTATCACTGAAATTGATCTCTTCTAGGCAACCAAATTATATGGATTTACCATAAAGAGCCGGAATGATGCGGTGCAAAACAATAAAATAAAAAATAAAAAAAAATTAATAATAAATATATATATATATAAAAGATATGAACTTAGTGTCTGTAGCAACTGTTATATATGTATATACATATAAAGTAGATAAAGTCAGAACACCCAGTAGTAATATATAATATATTTTAAGGCTGCTCGTCTCCAATATTTCCAGTTGCAGTAGAACGACTCACCTGCACTCCATTAAATTGAAGTAGGAGGAAATCCTTAAATAATAGACTTTAAGCTGCTTATTGAGGCATTGAAAGAATTTCCAGACATTGCCTTTGGAGTCTTACTTACTTACAGTATCGTAAGGGCAGTAGAATTTGGTACTATATTCGAATATACTGTAGAATGTATAATTTATTGTAAAAAGGCCGATCGTGACGCAGAAGGACATCGTTTGACACTAAACGCGATCGTTTGTGAGTTAGATTTCCACTCGAGGGAATGATGATATATTTAAATTATTTTCACTCCCTCGCTCTGGTAAGACAAAGCGTGGCGTTGAGTTCCGCCATTCAACAAACAATTTCTCAAATTTAGCTAAAAGTGGAGTGTGGAGTGTCTTGATAATATGCTCTTTCCACCTTATTGCTCATTTCTATATGTTGTATATTTATGTATGTTATTTTTTTGTTGTGTGTGCAATAAAGAGTATTGTATTTGTATTTGTACTTACCTCTGCTGTGCGAGATAAAAATGAATACAATGAAATAATATTTAAAATATGTTATTAGAAGCGCTTGGAAATCATTGATTATCAAAAAATGTCAGTTTTGTCAGTCATACTGGATGTTACCAGCTTATACAGAATACAGTTTTGTTAGGAAAAATCAGCAAGAAACTAAACAGATGTTCTTGGAAAATATAGCATCAACATTTAATTCCACGTAAATGGTACTTTTTTACATAATATGTTTTAAGTTTAGACTATAAATTGTTAAAATCTTGATAAATGTGTTAATATTTTATTTTCATTATCTATACAATTTGTAATTTAAACAAATAATCGTTTTTTTAAATGTATATATATTATATATATATGGTATATATACCAAATTAACATTTTTACAGTCATTGTATCTGTCTGTCTGTTGTCTTGTTCCGATTAATCTGTGGAAAAGCTATACTGTTTTTGTCGGGATATTCACTAAACTGCTACTTTATAATATACAATAATTTGTTCAATTTTAAACGGTTAAATTAAATAATAATAAATTAAAATAAATAATTTAATTGTTCGTCTAAAGTTAACCCTCTTACTTTTTCTCACTCAGCAAAAAAATAATAAATTAATAAACACTCAATATTTTTAATATAAAAAAAGCTAATGAAAAGTCCTTTGAAGTGCTTTCAGGGTGAGTTATTTTTACAACATAGTGCCAGTGATAGTTTGACATTATATAAGTGCCACATGTCAGCCAAGACGTTAATTCTATTGTATCATTAAAGCATCAGAATACGTACTGTACTAATATTTGCCACTTTTGTTCCATTTTTCGAGTTTTTTTTATAGAAAAAGGAGGAAAGCGAACATACGCTCCACCTGATAGTAAGTGGTTACCTTCGTCCATGGATTTCTACAAAATTAGAGTTATAGATGCGTTGCCGGCCTTCGGATGGAAGTGAAAGCAAAAGATGGAGGGGGCAGAAATAGGGAAAGCTGGATTCCATGACATCACACCGAAACACATCATTAGATATTTTGCGGATCGTTTTTGTCATGATAGTGGTTGCGAGCCAGTCAGAGGATTAACCTTTTACCATCAAATTACTGGGATACGCTACCCGGCAGCGGATGAGGAATTTTACTCTACCCCGTCCCCTTCAAAGGGAAATCTTCTTCAAAAAATCACCCTATGTGCTCAAAGGTATGATAAGTCCTCGCGATTTCGTCCACGTGAAACTTAACATCTCTAGATATTTTTTTAATAATTCTGAAATAAAAAATGCCTAAGTTACTTTTTATATTGGTTATCTATCAATAAATGTCTCATCAAAATCAGCTCAACCATTTCAGAGACTAGCTAGAACAATCAGGCAATCAGAGAACAATATACGTACATGCTACATACATAAGATTATGTATTTAGTTACAAGTAGTTATTTTTTTAATACAAACAGACATTCCCATTTTATTTATCTATACAGATTTAGTTTTTTAGTAAGGATAGTAAATATATATTTTAGGTTATTTCTTTTAATAACAAAATCGACTAATTACAAATCCTGGATTCTCTCAGGGAATACATAAAGATTTTAACGTTGCTAGCTTTAAGGAACGAAGGTGTAATAAATGAGAAAAAAAAAATCAAACATAAGATACAAACCTTATACCTGTACGTTTATGATAACTAGTTGTTCCGTTATCGCGTAAACATCGCGTTGTCCTAGCAACATCTATGTTACTTTATATAAGTATAGTAGTTAATGCCACTATAATGTACGTTATATTTATTTAATTAATTATTTTTATCTTTTTTTATGTATTATTAAAAAATTTATACTTATATTTCACATTCCTTCATCCGCCTAGTGACAATATAATAACAGGTGTAGAAAATTTAGTATCAAGACAGTCCCTTTACTGATTTTCTTCTGAAATCGAAACATTGCGTGCTGAGTGCCGAACAGAACGCCGTGCTTTGTCTTCCAAAGAAGAGACAAATAGACTTTGTTAAATTAAAAAAAACTAACATTATTAGAAAAATACATAGTAAAAAAGGCATACCGTAGCGTTTGGCGCTCCGTGCTCTCTGACTACCCCGCCAGGGATACAGCGTGAAGCTAAAAAAAAAGCATCAGGTACAATAAGACACGAGGTAGGCAGATGAGATTGAAATTGGTGAGGATGAGTATTGAAAATTAATATCTTTAAAGCTAATTATTAAGAATGAAAAAGAACGTGCTCAGGTGGTTTGGGCACGTTGAGAGAATGAGTGATGTAAGAATGGTAAAAAAGATTTATGAAGCATAGTTGAGAGGCACAAGAGGTCGGGGGAGACCTCGGTTGATTTTCGAGGTGAAAGAGGTATGCAGGGACCGTAGCGTTTGGCGCTCCGTGCTCTCTGATTACCCCGCAAGGGATAAAATAAAGTTAATTTAACAAGTTCTTGCTTTATCCCGGATAGCCTAGTTGGAGTAAGCCTATTTTAACACTACTATCGCCGCTTTCCGCCGTATCAACACATTTTGCTTTAAGTCATTTTAAATGGCGAAACTCAACGCCGCGTTTTGTCTTACTAAAGTGGTGAAATGAAAATCTTAAAAATATAAGACTTGGAAGACGGGTAGAAATTATTCTCTCACGTATTACCATGTAGATAATAAAAAAAAACCTCTCTAACATTATTATTAAAGTTAAACGCGACAGATTTTATAATGGGCTAGCAAACTCCGTCAATACGGCTCCGTTGTGGAAACTTGACAGAGGCTTTTACTGAAGACCCGACTTAAAATTACTTTAATGTCAGTCACGTCAAATGAAGAGCTTTTCCATACAAAAAAAGGTGTTAGTTGCGGTGACAGCTCCGAGCATTTCAACAATGCTAATTTAATATGAGTATTTCAAATTTTGTCCTGAAGTAGAATATATGACATATGTCGGTTTATTTTAAATTCGGGGAATGATTATATTTACATTTCTTCACTCTGGTAAGGCAAAGCGCGGCGTTGAGTTCGCCATTCAACATGATTTCTGGCGTTAAGCAGTCAACAGAGTGTGTTGACACTAGGTTGCCTCTGCCTTGCTTTGGGGTATAAGGAGCGGATTGATTTTTTTCTAAATATAAATATTTCAATATGTTTAATTATATATCATAAGTAATAAATAGTAACTACTATTGATGGCCCAAAATATAAGAAAGAAAATACTCTAGATAAAAAAAGACTCTTGCGAGACAGCGTTTCAATGTAAATAAATATGACTGTTGGTTTGATTCCCACTCAGAGTAATTATTATATTTAAAATTATTTTGATTATCTCGCTCTGGTAAGACGGCGCGCGGCGTTCAACTCAGCACACAACTACTCGAATTTAAGTGGAAAGCGGAGACAGAGTGTTCTAATACTAGATTCTATCTCCCCACCCTGCTATGCGTTATAAAGTGTGAAGCTAATATAGTAAAAGAAAAAAAGACATAGTGACTTCCTACTACCGTCCATATATTTCTACGAAGTACTAATAAGTATAAATACTTCTAAATATTTAGATAAAACTTAACACAGTTAAAGACGAGAGTCTTATTCGAGGTTAATTAAAATGTTAGTATAATTAAATGTAAATTGAAATTAGCAGGTGAAGATCCCGTATCGTTCCCGCGGTTCTTACCGACGTCTACCGAGGTTTGATTCTAATGCATAAGTTATTTATATGTATTTAGTAGCCAGTGTGGCGCAGTGGGAATGACTGTATATGAGATGGATTGTGGGTTCGATTTCTACTCGAAGAAGAGATTAGAAAGAGAGGTGGCAAGTGAACCGAGTGAACATATGTGGAAAGTAGATTTTTATTAATATATTATTATTAAAAATTCTAGTCTATATTTTGATGTATTAGATTTATTATTGTAAAGTTTTATCTGGATTTGTTTAGTATTTTTGTGTGAAAGAACTCTCATATTTCAAAACGCAGTTGTCATTTTTAAGACACCAAAAAAATTATAAAAAGAAGATAAATACAGAAAAAGATTTAAAAATGTTTAATAATTAAAATATTGTATATCAGATATATAAATAGCTGAGACTGGTCGTAACTGTGTGGATTCGATTCCCATTCGGGGTAGTGATTATATTGAAATTATTTTTACTTCCTCACCCTGCTAATATAAACAGCGGTGTTTAATTCCGCCACTCAACACGTAATGTCTCGAATTCCGCGGTAAGCGAAGTACAAGGGTATCTTGACACTAGTTAATGCTCCATTTTCTAATTCTTGTTTGTTATGTAATTGTTGTGTGCAATAAAGTATATCTTATTTGTATTTGTATTTTCTGTCTACCGTACTACGTGGGATAATAAAGAGCAAAGCTAAAGAAATATAATGGTATATATATATAAGTATATATCCGGGATTCAAACCTACTACCAAGTACGTACCTAGTTCACATAGCAAGGCGACTAAAAAATACTTAAGAGGTATATTTTGTACTGCATTTTATTCTTTGAAGCACCTGCATATAAAATTTTTTATGTTAAAACTATTCATAATTTTGTAATAAAAAATTTTAAAATGAATTTTTAAGCGCGCAAAATTGGATCAGGCTTTTATTTAATGATAAAGTTAGAAAATATAAATAGAGAAGCTTACGATAAACGTTTGAAACTGTGGCACAAGGACTAACAAAGTTGTATGGGGTATAAAAATGATGAATATGGAGTAACGAAATTTTGTAGGTAATCGTGGCGTAGTAAGACAACTAGTGTAAATACTTTGTTGTGGGTTCGATTCCCACTTGAAAATGGTGACATTTCTTAATTAATATCTATTTCTATTCTCTGATGAGATAAAGCGCGGCGTTGGGTTAACGCAATGAAATTGATGATTTAATACCCGCTTAATACGCAATTACTTGATTTCGACGGATAGAAGTCGAATGAGTGTCTTGATAAAGGATTGTCTCTACTATCCTGCTATTTGGGATGAATCATGAATTTATCCTTTTTAGAGAAAGAAATAAATAAAGGGGTGAAATTTGCATTTATTCTTATAATAATCGTTACATAATAATATTATAATTCCAGTTTATACATGATATAATGAAGCCGGTCGTGGCGCAGTATGACAGCGTCTGACTGTAAGCGCGAACGGTTATGAGTTCGATTCCCGCTTGGGGGAGTGATTATATTGGTATGGTAAGAAAAAGTACGGCGTTGAGTCCCACCACTCAGCACGCAATGTTTCGAATTCAGTGAAAAGCGATGTGTGGAGTTTCTTGCCACTAAGTACTTTCTGTCTACCCTGCTATGCGGGATAAAATCGTGAAGCTAAAAAAAACATAATAACTTATTTTAATACAGTAGAGATACACGTGACCAGAGACGAGTTAAGTGTTTTAGTTAAATTTTTAACTAATTCAAACATTCAGGGTTGAATTTTGTTTGCTTTGGATGGAAGTTACTGACTGACTTAATTGGTAAACGCAACTATATGACATCTTACTATATACTTTGAATTCAATATCCTTAACGAAGTTCACATATAATAATTTAAATATAAACATACTAAAATTATTGTCTTTAGTAAGACAATGCGTAGCGTTGATCTCTGTTATTCGATACTTAATATCTGATTGATATTTAAATCACTAAGATTTCGTCTGCTAATAAAAGCTTTATACAGAAAGAAACCTTTCACTTAGCAAAAACTTTATAAAGTTCTATCTTACATCAGAAAACTCTATCGTTCTTGCTAATCAAGTACCTTTGTAAACATTTTTAAATAACGTATAAAAATTTGAACGCAGCGGGATTCGAAGCCGCGCCTCTTGGATACCGTCCAAGCGCTCTGACAGCTTATTTCTTAATAATCTATAAGTAGTAGAAATTTGTAAAAATCTCTCTACAGAGATGCTAAATAACATAAATAAGTTGTAACATAATGTATAAGAATTTCGATGCAGCTGGTAGTAGAACGCATGGCTTAGCGGTCTTAGCGCTGGGACGGTATCCAAGAGGCGCGGGTTCGAAGCCCACTGCGTTCATATTTTTATACGTTTTTTGAAAAATGTTTTCGAATCCTAAGTGTGGAATAACACTTTAAAAATAGTAAGTACCTTTGTAATATACGAATATTATACTAAATATATTCCATGACATCTTTCAATAATATAGAACTCCGAACCAATTCTATTTTATAATTGATCGTGGCGGTCGATTCGCCATTTGTATTGGACCTACACATTTGTGTCTCCGCCGGTGAGGTGTGCTCCATTGTGATCTATTTTTATTTATATTGTTAGTTAAAAATTAGATATATTTTATATATTTTTGTTTGATATTGTTTGATAATATGTGTTTATTTTGCAACTTTTTAAATAAATACATAAATATATATTTTTCTATTCACGATCTTATAAGGTTATATTTAAATTAAAATAATTAAATATTAGTAATATAGATTATAATAATTAAAAGTCAGAGCATGAAAGAGACGACAGATTGACAAACAATTTTCGGGAAAACACGCAGCTTTTCTGGCGAGAAGCCTGTAGAAGAAGATTCTCTGCGTTGTTCGCCAACCTGTAGAATAAATGGGGTGCTTTTCGAGGACGGTGACATACCTACGGAAAGAACACACGTTTTGCAACAATGGGCGGAATTCTATAAAAAGATGTATGAATGTGATGACAGCAGATGGCGAAATCGGTATAAAAGAGAGTAAAGTAGAGAATGCTATACGAAGTCTGAAATGAGGTAAGGCAGCGGGAGCAGATGGAGTTACCGCAGAGATGATCAAATATGGTGGGCTGCGCATCTTGGACCTGTTCTTTTTTTTATAAATGATTTTTTTTAAATGTAATTTCTGAAATTTAAATGATCTATAAACTGATTTTGGCTGTAAACTGCGCAATTAAGATATATAGTACAGTAATTTGACTCTGACTAATATTATAGCTTGTAGAAAATGCACAAATTATAGGAAAAAAACAATGGTTTTTATTAGTCAAATAAAATATGTCTAATATCTCTAGTCACAAGTGGAACGAACCCAATAGCTAGTCTGTAGGCGACCACAGACCGCATTGAAATTAATTGTAACCCCACTACCCCACTAAGATATTGTACTGAATGAGTTTTTAACGAGACTGTCTGTTTGAGTTATACGTTTGCTTTTATTACTTTCGATATCATTTTCATTTGCATTGACGAGGGGGTGAGCAGATCATTTATTTGCATGCAATGGTTGTATTTTGGATCCTAACTGGGGGAACGACATTTAAATTATTTTTATTTTCGCGTGTGGCGTTGAGTTCCGTTAAATATTCGAAATAGAGGTTTGATAATAGATTGTTTCTAAAATAGTATTTGAAGTATAAGGAAATGCGTAAAGATATTATTAATGTCAATATTTTTTCTATTTTTAAAGTGTTACTTGTGTATTTAATTAGAAAACCTTTTTGAAAAAACATATAAAATTTTTAAAAAAGCGGAATTCGAACCCGCGCCTCTTGTAAACCTTTCTTAGACGGTCACTAAGTATGGGATAACATATTGAAAATAGTGAAATACTTACCTTATTGTTATTATCTTTTGACAATTGTAACGCAGTGTGACAAATTAGACATTATCTTCGCTCAAAGTACGTTTTTTTTCACGCTTTTATCCCGCATAGCAGGGTAGACAGAAAGTACCTAGTGTCAAGACACTCCGTGCTTCGCTTTCCACCAAATTCAAGATATTGCGTATTGAGTGGTGGATCTCAACGCAGCACTTTGTCTTACCTGAGTATTTACAGTGTACGTAACCTACTTTCAACCTATTTATAGACCAAGAACCGACGAACCCAACGGTGCACTCTGCACTTTGTGTAATCAAGCTGTTGTGATTAACACATACAGAATAGACATGTATGTTTATATATATGCGAGCACAATTAGGAATCTCCTCTCAGATAATAAATCCTCTAAATAATATATAATAATTATTTTAACCTATATTTCACGTTTGCGAACTTTTGTATTAAAAATGGTTTTAAATTTAAATAAACTTACGTATTTTGAAATATGTTCATTTTTTACAGTTATAATTAGCAGATTTGTTGAGACGTAAAAAAAGAGTTGCCTTAGCAACGTGTATATGTATACATACATACAACGTTTCCTTACCACCAATTTAATGTATTTTTAATTATACATTATTATAAAAATCTACCCTCTTTTTCCATATAAACTTTAACTGGAAACTCTACATAAAGGCATCTAAATTTTTTCATGTGTAATATAATTGTGATACGAACAAGATTTGGAGGTACAATCAATGTGAATAACTTTATTTTATTATAATATCGTAAGTAAACATTCTATAAAAGTACTACGGTAATCTCTCCCAGTGGGTATAGAGACGATCCAGAGTTCCATAACCCGTCCTGAGTTCGAAATAGAGGACGGATTTTATCACGATAAAAAGGGAGGACTCGCCCAGTTCAATTAGCTCGGGATTCCTTGGCCGTCCCTCCCGCCAAATCATTCTTGTGACTATTAAAAAATGCTTGCATACACGAATGACATTTCTATAATAGAAAGATATTGTTTTTTTTGCTCCCACTGCTTTACGTAGGTTTCCCTATAGAGTGCCAACAATCCCTCCACTGTTTACCATCTTCTTTCCTTCTTTAAGCCGTCTGCTCATCGTGCTGCAAGGCAAGCGTATTGTGGGGCGCTTTAGAAAGATATAACAATAAGAAAATTTATAGAATATCCCTGATGTATGAGTATACAATTAAGGCAATTATAACAGATGTGCCATACATAATACAATCAACCGTTAGTCTGGCTTCTTAATATTCTCCTTTGTATCGACTTTACAGATAACGTCTTTTGAGCTTCTAGTTCTAATTGTTGGTATAAGTCATAAACATTTATTACTATACTGTACGGGATAATAATTTTAACTTAAGCACCCTTTAGTCCTTTAGAGTTTGGAAGTTTTATAAAATAGGATAAATTATTATTGTAAGATGAGTAAAATTGTGTATTGTTTCCTCGTTATGGTAAGACAAAGCGCGGCGTTGAGTTTCGCCACTCAAAACGTAATGTTTCAAATTCGGCGGAAAACGTATAACAGTGTGCCTTAACACTAGATACTGTCTACCCTGTCTACCCTGCTAAGCGGGATGAAGACGTGAAGTTAAAATACAATATACGAAATACAGTTATGGTTTCTTTCATCTAACGGTTAGTACTAAATAACACTAAAAATGATCACAGAAATAAATATAAAGAAAATTAACTCTAGATTCACTGCTAATTTGCATAGAATACGTGATAAAGAAAAAAAATAAAAAAAAATAATAAGTAATTATATCATTGTTGTTTGTGATTCTTAAATATTTATAAAAAAAAACTATTTTCGAGGTATGAAATTGGATTTAAAATCCATTTTTAACGGACTAATCGAGCATAATTTGATATTCGAAAATACATTTTTGATAATCCTTTTAAACGTTAACGTTTCAAAAATGTATTTTCGAATGTTAAAATATATATTCATACAGATTAATCCATTTAAAACAGTTTTATATATAATTATAATAATATAAAGTAAAATTCCGCTATCTAGACACGTTTAGACCCAACGTGACGGCAAAATTCATCAGACTGTGTCGGTAATGTCGTTATAAAGCTCAATCAGCGCCCATTGACGACACGACGTAAGCTCAATTCGATTAACTCACATTATTCTCGCCCTACTCCTACTAGATCCTTTGCATGCTAAAATATTATTTTTTGTATTAGAACATGATATAATTAGCAAGAAACAATATAGAAATTTCCAAGAGCTGGAGTTCGAGATCAATTGACTGGAAAAAAGCTTTTATCAGTCTTTAGTCTCACACATGTGCAGGTAATCGAAGGTCACAAAGTGTCCTTATGGCCATGCTAGGCAAATTGTATGTTGGTTGCTTGAATGTATAAAATAGAAGAAAAATGTATATGAACGATAAATTTGAACTAACAACCCTCCCAAGTTCCAGTTGTCCCAGTCGGGCACCTTTTAAGCGCTCTACAATAGAGTGAAATGTAAAAAAACACCTTCATAGGTAGTTAAAGACAGCTTAGTGTTAAGATACTCCGTTGACTGTTTTACGCCCAAAATCGAGACGTGAAGAGTTGCGGACTCATCACCGCGCTTTATCTTAAAAGTATTTAGATAGATAAATAGATAAATAAATAGATAGATTTAGATAGATAAATAGATAAATAAATAGATAGATAAATAGATAAATAAATAGATAGATTTAGATAGATAAATAGATAGATACTTTATATTGTACACAACAGTTAAGAAATAAATGAGAAGAACACAAAAAATATGTTTTGTAGCATTCAAAGGTGACTTTATCAATAAGGGTGATCTCTTCCAGGTAGCCTTAGCAAGGTTACCTGGAATACATTTTATGCAGTGGAAAAGTGTCTGACTGCAAACAATGGAATCATTATATTTTAAATTATTTTCATGTCTTCGCTCTGGTTAGACTTAGCGCGGCGTTGACTTCCGTTACTCAACACGCAATGTCTCAAATTCGGTGAATAGCGTAATGTCTTAACACGAGGTACTTCCTGTCTTTCCTGCTATGCGGTATAAAAGCGTAAAGCTCAAAAAGAAATATATATATTTGCTAATTATATCAAAAATAATATGAAATAGAGAATAAATCTTCAAAACTCAAAAGCAATTCATAACATCAGATCAGATTTAATCTAACATTACTACTTGGCATAAAATTAATAGACATCGACCAATTAAACTTGACCCCTGCAACAACCCTCCGGACGTTGGAAAACCGAACGATTCAAATTTCAAAGGGATGAGCACAGGTCATTTGTCACTGGCGACCTCTACGTTCAGTATAGAACTGGTCAATATGTAGAGCCGTGAATAATTTAAAGGAACTAAATAGAGGGAAGGCAGTTAATATTCACGGAGGACAATATTTTGTTACCCGATACAGAAAGGGTTTGGAACAAAGGGAATCGTTGATTAGAAATGCTCGTTCGGATCTATGTAAATTTAAGTGGTGGGTTATGATATAGGAATGACAAATGCTTATGAGGGTGGTTTGAAGTTTTTTCCAATATTTTGCGGGGTTCTACCTCGATTTATAGTAGTTTTACGGCTTATTCTGCAAAGCAGGCTAGTTTGATAAGCTAGTGTCAAGACATTTACTATTTTTAAAGTGTTATTCCACACTTAGGATTAGAAAACATTTTTGAAAAAACGTATAACAAACGTATAAAAATCCCGCTGCGTTCAAAAAAATTTTATACGTTTTTTCAAAAATGTTTTTTTAGTGTCAAGACACTTCGCTGACTATTTTCGTCCCGAAATCAAGACATTGTATTGAGTGGTGGATTCAAAGCCGCGCCTAGTCTTACTAGAGCGGTTGATTGATTAATGAAAATTGATTCCCCGAATCTAAGCCACAATCAATCGCGTTTTCAGTCACATTCTGTTTAAATGCGCCACAGTAGCCTCAAGTTTGTTATGTAATTTAAGTAGATATTTCTATATAAATACAGGTTTTCCAATAAAATTCTAAGGTATAACTTGCTTATAAGTACGTAGTACCAATGTACTGAATGAAATTAACAATAGGTAGTTAGTTTATAATGTAATAGTAATATTGTGGAAGTGAAAATAATTTTAAATATAATCACTCCTCCGAACCCACATTGTCGCGATTACAGTCAGACGCTGTCCCACTGTGCCACGACCGACCCCAAATACGAAATATCTTAATCAAAGAGCACTTCATTTAGTTCGTTCTTAGGGTTGAGACAACCAATATATATAAATCGTATAGCATTTCAAAGGGTTGGGGACCTCTAACATGGTTAGAGGTCGCTTCATCAATGCTAATAAAAATATTACATGTACGGAATACATATGAACGTTTGGTGAATGTCGGGCTTAATTCGTATATTTCGTATTTCCATACGATATTTGCAATAATCAAATTTATGTTATACAAGCTTGTGTAAGTCAATTTATTTCAATTTATTCTTATTTGAAATTATTATGCCTATATTTTAGACTGGCAATAAAAATGTATAATAATTTATATATGTTTAAAGTAAAGTTGTGTTGTGAGTCAGTAATTAGTGGAACAATAACTGGATTGGTTGTCTATATATTATAGAGAATATTGCGTTGTTTTTCTTAGCTGTACGCTTTTTGTCCTGCATGGTAGGATAGATATATAAAGTACTTAGTATATAGACATTACGTACTTCGCTTTCATGCATGCGCTACTTTGCATGTTGAGTAGTGGAACTCAGCACCGTACTTTGTCTTATTAAAGCGAGGAAGTGAAAATAATTTGAATATTTCTTTGTTAATTGTTCTCATAAAATATATAAAATTGCATCAATATGGCTTATTATATATGTACTACAGTTCAAGATTCAACAAACATATTCAATAATATACAACTTGTAGGAACCATTAAGACTACAAGGACTGCGTAAAGGCTGGACATTGAAAAAAAGAACTTTAACTTTATAATAAATTTTCTTAATACTATCAACCCTAATAACTACCTGTTAGGAGTCGAATTTTGCAATGTTCTGTCTTAGTTCATCACCTACATTTAACAAAACAACTACCACGAAAATCTCACAGTCCTAGAACTGATAATAATGAATTTTCTTACAAACTTTTAACCTCCAAAAATAATCCTTTAGGGATCAAAATTTTAAAATATCCTCTTTTTGAAAAAACGTATAAAAATTTGAACGCACCGGGATTCGAACCTGCGCCTCTTGGAAACCATCCAAACGTTTTAACCGCTAAGTTATGCGTTCTACTACTACTATACGTTTTATACGTTTACATACACTTAAAAAATTGTAAAATATTAAAATAAAATAGCCATCTCTCTTTGCAAAAATTTCTCCACACAGATAATAACAATATAAATAAATTGTAAGAAACGTACCAGGTGGGGCGGGTTTGAATTTCGCTGCGTTCAAATTTTTATACGTTTTTTCAACAATGTTTTCTAACCTCATGTGTGTAATAACACTTTAAAAACAGAAAAATATTTACATTATCTTGTCTTAATGATCACTTACGTGCTAAAAAGAATCATTCATCATTGTAAAATTTTTATTTTCATACAAACTTTCAACTGCTAAAAACAACCTCTGTGGGGTCGATTCTAAAGAGAATCTCCATACAAAATTTATAACTTCTAGCACCTGTAGTTTTGAGATTTTGTGATACGTTTCACATATATATACCACTGGTTCAGTAAAATTACTACCACACTGGCCTCACCTGAGAAACACTGGCATAAGAAACTCAGCGGATTTTTTTTCTTGTTTTATGAAAACCAATAATTAACAGATTTACATCCAGCTTCAATTTACAAATACAGCTTATGCTATATAAATATAGTAATGTCATGGTATTCCAGATTGATACGTGGACTAATTTTCAGGTAACCGTGGCATTAGAAAGTCACTACCGGTCTGCTCGTGACTTATCGCCCTCTATCCTCTCGCTATCTAAAAGTACTTTATTAGACTTAAAACTCTACTCTATTATACTTCGATACATAAATATTTCGTTTTGCTTAAATCACTTACATCGGTGAGAGCACTGCCTCATAACTGACACTAACGGGATACGTACAATAGATAATTTATGAAACTACTTTTATTACGGTACTGTACAAAAACTTTGACTTTACTGATAGTGTGAATTAGCTTTAACGAACTCTAAGTGCCAGGATCATGAGAATTTAACAAAATACTCTGAAATCTTGCGGTTATATATTGCCGACTTCAAATCTATATTTTTTTACGTTTTATCATTTAGATAATCGTGTCTGTACAGTAGACGATATTAATATAATATTTATAAGTAAAAAAAAAGTATTTATAATTTTATTGCGAAATACATTTCAAAAATAAAAACCATCGTAGAAAAAACTATATAATTGATTGGTCAGAATAAAAAAAACCTATATTTGTCGTATCCGGTAGACGCATTGATGCTTATCCAATAAATGACGCCCGATTCCCGTCCAATGGAGCCTGATACGTTTTGTAGAGCAATATCTCTATTTGCATTGAATGTTGATTGCTATTTGTTTTTACACAAAGAAAATGCCCGCATATTCTTACAGAATAATGTAATTAACTATATTAAAGCCATTCGTGACTCAGTAGGACAGCGCCTACTGTAAATCCAATTGGTTGTGTATTCGTTTCCTACTCGGGGGAGGATTATACTAAAATTATATTCAGTAATTCGCTCGGGTAAGACAAAGCGCGGCGTTGAGTTCCGCCACTCACTCGTAATGTCTCGAATTCAGCAGAAGGCGGAGTATAGAGTGATATTAGGTGTGAATTTCTCACATAGTAGTGTAAAATTTAATGTATTACATATCATTTAAAAAATTGCACCCTAAGGTACGACATTCGGCAATGAACGAGGACATAGGAATTATTGAAATATTTCCCATTGAATTTATAACTCATCACGTATACAGATATTGTTCCAATAAGCAAATATTTATATTTTTGAAAAAAACCCGCCTGAACCCGCCCCTCTTGAAAACCGTCCATGCACTTCGACCGCTAAGCCATGCGTTCTACTTCTTTTCTACACGAAATTCTTATACGTTTGTTATGAGGTTAGATTAGAGAGATTTTTACAAATTTCTGTTACTCAAAGATGATTAAGAAATTATCGTTTAACAAGAGATATTTCTAGTTTATTTTAATAGTTTACTGTTTTTAAAGTGTTATTCCACACTTAGGATTAGAAAATATTTTTGAAAAAATGTATAAAAAATATGTTTTGGTACGTTTTTTCAAAAATGTTATGTTCATTTGGTTTCATTGATGCACCGCGTAAAATGCACCGCGTAAAATGCGGTCGTACACATATATATATGCATATATGCATTTATAGGTACATAGCTTCATACAACATTCTAATTTTTTGAGAGACGTTATTTAGCTTCACGCTTGTGAAGACATTGTGTGTTGGGTGGCGGAACTTAACGCCGCACTTCGTCTTTTACCAGAGCAAGAAAGCAGTAATAATTTAATATAATCACTTCCCCGAGTGGGAATCAAATCCACAACCGGTCACGTTTAAATTCAGACACTGTCACACAACGCCACTACCGGCTTTAATTATTAAAATATTAAAGAATCGCGTAAAGTATATATTTTTTATTATATTTCAAAATAGAAGAATAGATGGCACATTGAAACAAGACGACTTAAGTTTGAAGTTCGATTCTCATTTAGGGAAATCATATTCAAAAAAATATTTTTATTTCTCTTCTCTACTAAGAGGTAAAGCGCAGCGTTCAGTTCGTTACTCAACAATATATTGTTTTAATTTTTAGCTAAAAATAGTCAATAGAGTGTCTTGACACTAGGTTGTCTCTGACTACTCTACTCTGTTATGCGGGATAAAACGTAATGTTCAATATACATAATATAATAAAATGTATCTTTAATAAGATATTTGATTTTCGCGATTTTTAGACATTTTAAATGGTAGAGTGATACAGGTAGAGTCTAACTGTGACCACGGACTACTGTAAAGTGTTCGAAACGTCAGGTGTCCAAAATATATTTTCGAATACCAAAATATACGTGATTAATCCGTTCAAAATAGTTTCATTTAAAAATGTATCCTTACTATTTATTTATCAACTTTTGACAAACTCAATATTTCTCCTGGAGTCTTCATAGGATTTATTTTACAGATATATACATGAAAAATAAGTATATTTTAATATACTATGAAAACGGATTATTTAACCCAAAAATATTAGAATTATAACCACACAAGGAAACCCAAATTGAAACTTCCATGGCTTTATCATTCACTATGAAATCCGGCAAGGTAACCGAAATTTAGAGCTTTTATGTCAACACGCTCACTATCACCGATGGTACACCCTCGATAGAGTAATGGGGTGTCATGGGGTGTAATTTACAAAATTTTCCCTTTATTGTAAGATGATTTTAGTCGAATAGAGGGACCGATCGTCGTGACTTGCGGAAGGGGAGGTGTGGGATGTTGGAAAAAATAGATATGCCGTTCTTTTGTTTCAATAGATCTGGCTGCAAGGTAATTTTATTCTACGGGTAATGCTTTAGGACTTAATTATAGATTAACCACAATATATATATACGAGATGCTGGATTATCTATGATACATGGACTGAATGGGTAAATGGGCTACATCTTGCAGGTCACCGCTTCATGACGCTACAGGGTTTCTCTTGGAGAACTTGCAGCTTCAAAGATTATTATTAGATTAACTACGTATCGGAAGTTGATAGTATATTTTTTTGAAAATGTCTGAAGTAAGGGATGTTTAACATAAGTACCTATAAACAAAATAGATAATCAACCATCTGAAACAATTGTAATATATATATATATATAAATATATACAGTGATTTTACTGGAAAATCCTATGAAATATATATTGAAACCGTGGGACAATATCTGATTGTAGACGCGACTGGTTGTGGATTCGATACCCATTCGAAAGAATAATCATTCCTTTTTAAAGATTTATTTTCAAATCTCTGCTCTGATAAGATAAAGCGCGGCATCGAGTTCCCCAACCAGTAGTTGTCTGTCACTACCCAGTTATAAGGATAAAGCACGAATCTATAAAAATATCTAACTTAATATAATCACAGTTTATTTCTAGATCTAGGCTATCTCATAAAAGGCTAGATATGAGTGAAGAAGTAAAAGCAAAAAAAAATACCATTTACTTCCTGTATGAAATGGCTAACACTAATCCTTGTCTAACAACGCGTCGTGTACAGACTTTACAACATGTGTCGTGTGTTGGGGAACTTTTGGAACCAAAGTTAACTGAAGCTTTAGGTGGCTGCTTTAAGTTTGAAAGCATAGCTTACCTTAAACATACACGCTTATATGTATATTTTAAAATCCCAATATAAAAAGTTATGCTTTAAAATAAAGATTAAATATCATTTTTTTTGCTTTACGATTTTATCCCGCATGGCAGGGTAGACAGAAAGTACCTAGACACTCCGTACCTTGCTTTCCACTGAATGTGAGACATTGCTTGTTGAGTGGTGGAACTCAACGTCGCACTTTGTCTTATCAGACCGAGGAAGTAGAAGTAATTTAAATATAATCACTCTCCAGAGTCCCCACTGGGGATCGAACCCACAACCGATCGCGCTTACATTCAGACGCTGTCACACTGCGCTGTGACCGGCCTCTATTTTTGACTTTGTACCAGTATATTATTTGAAACCTCATACTCATATTTGTGTTATTACCTTTATATTTGATCATATGATTGTAAACGTGATATTTTAGGTATTGGGGTTCAAATCCCATGAAGATATGGAAAGAATGATTATGTATATTATTATTATTTTCAATTCCCCCGCTCTGGTAAGACAAAATGCCGTCTTGTTCTGACAACATACAATTTCAATTGACACTATCTTACTCTCTAAATAACCTTACCCAGCCATGTTTCATTTCAGAGTAGATAAAACTAGCGAATATATTTTATTTTAAATATTTACTATTTTATTCCAATTTATTTTCTTTTTTTATTAGATTCACCCTTTTTTTATCCCGCATAGCAGGGTAGACAGAAAGTACCTAGTGTCAAGACACTCCGTACTTCGCTTTCCACCGAATTTGAGACTTTGGAGCACAACGCCGCGCTTTGTCATCCTCAAACCTAGGAAGTGAAAATATACCCTCAGTCGGTCGCGTTTACAGTCAGACGCTGCAATATTACCGTCACGTTTTATTTATTTTGCGATTCATTTAAGCTCATCCAAATTTTGTACTTCCTGTATCCATAAAGGGGGTGTTCGCTTAATAATGCTCAAGGATAAACTGATTTATCGTCGTCAAAGCGGATAACATTTACACCTCTGAGAAAACATTACTTAACAATATTGAATTATAAATGTAGTACTATGCCTTTCTAAATATATTTTTGCAGATTTATATATCTCTTTATAGTATATTCTATATAAAAGAGCCTGCAGAAAGGATCTAGTGCATTTGATATAATGATTTTTACAAGTAAAGATCGAACCTAAAATTATTGAGTGTACACTCATAGTAACTGTTGCTTTACGATGGGTTATTTTGTTTTCACACTTTTATCCCGCATAGCGGGGTAGACAGAAAGTACTTAGTGTCAAGATACTCCGTACTTCGCTTTTCGTTGAATTTGAGACATTGCGTGTTAAGTGGCGCAACTCAACGCCGCACTTTCTCTTACTAAAGCGTGGAAGTGAAAATAATTTAAATATAATCGCTAGTAGGAATCGATATTACAACCTATCTCGTATACAGTCATACGCTGTCACACTGCGCCACGACCCACCTTATGAGGGATTATTAATACTTAAAATATTTAAAATATATCGTTTTTGATAGATAAATACTCTTTATTGCACCCAGCATAAAGAAATATATAAGAAGAAATTCACAAGAAGGAATTCACAAAAAAAATCATATTTAACGGCATGCAAAATATCTTCCAGGTAACCTTAATCTCATACATCTTAATGCAGTAATAAAATGCAAATATATTTGTATCAAAATATTTCTCCGCTCTTGTAAGGCAAAACGTGGCGTTGAGTTCGTCACTCAATACGCAAAGTATCAATTTTGATTCGATTTATTATGAGTATAAAATCAGAAATTTCTAATATAAAATACGAAAACAAGTCAAGTGATATATCAATGTAATATTATAAAATGATAAAAGAAAATTTTTACCCTCTCATGTGGATAAAGAAGTAAAAACAATAAACGGTAAAAATATATGAGAACATAGCTATTAATTCAGATCAAGCGCAAAATAAACCTAATTCGAATTATCTGTAACCAAATGTAAGTAGTACCTGGATGTGGGTTCGATTCCCAATCCAGGGAGTGATTATATTTAAATTATTTTTATTTGCTTGCTCCAGGTAAGACAAAGCGCGGCGTTGAGCTCTACCACTCAACAAGCAATGTCTCGAATTCGGCGGAAATTTGGCATTGACATTAGGTTCTGTCTAAGCTAAAACGAAAGAAAAAGTAGGTCTATGACTTTTTATTTTAAGATGTTTTTTTTAATATATATATATATATATATATATATATATATATATATATATATATATATATATATATATATATATATATATATATATATATATATATATATATATATATATATATATATATATATATATATTAGCGCACTACATATTATTGGTCTGTACTTCCTATTTATCTTATTGTAAATATAATAGTTATTTGTCATTACTTCATAGATGGGTAGTCAGATACAAGATTAAGTACGTTGATTGTTTTCCGCTCGAAATTGAGACAGCGTGCTGAGTGTCAACAACGCGCTTTGCGAATAAATTTTAAATATAATCATTTCCCAGAGTGGGCACCGAACCCACAACAATGTGCGTTTAAAGTTAAACGCTGTCACACTGCGCCACGGTGGACTCCAGATACCTTGAACTTCTATACTTTCAAAAACACCATTTGGCAAATCGCTCCAGTCGTTTTTTTAAAATAGATAGATTATTGACAAATACATATAAAATTAAACATATTTTGGCTACACAAATACATTTATGATATTATAATAAGTATATAGATTATATATCTGGAATTAGGTTTAAATGTGCGCCTTAGTGTCTCGAAAAGGGCATCGTCCTAGTAAGATGGAGTGTGTGACTGTTCCCTATAATGCTAACATATAATAGGTTTGCTTTCATTAAAAATAATATTGTCAATAATTTTTACATACTTTTTCTCTTCGTATCTAAATTGAGGATATACTTTAGCTGAAATAATTTATCTAGACTGACACGGGAGGGCTTGTGGCTGTGAACACGATTAGTTGCGGTTCGAATCACACTCGGAGGTTGACGAGGGCAAAGTCTGGCGTTGAGTGTCGAATTCGGGCGTTAAACTGAGAACTGAGTGTCTTGACACTGAAATCTCCTTGACTACCCTGCTATGCAGGCTAGGTATGAAAAATAATTTTATCATAAGTATTAAATAAAACAACTGTTTTAATAATACAAATCGAAACTAAACAAAATATACCAAAAACCACTGTATTTTACGTATTTTTCATTAAAATTTATCGAGGCAACATACGTTTCGGAACACCAAATTCCAATTCTTCCAGCTCGCGGCGGACATATGCATAATTGTTTTCCATTCTGTATAATTGACTTGCGGTAGATATCGATAAATGCTTTCAGAATTTTACAAACATATCCGGAAATAGTATAAGCTTTTTTGTTTACGTTTATTGGAACTTTTTATTGTCACGACCCGTTTTGGCGCAGTGGGATCGTCTGACTGGTAACACGATTGGTTGTAGGTTCGATCTTTCATTTGAGCGTATATTGTAATAACATAGAACATTTTCATTTCCCTGTTCTAGTAAGTAACAAAGTATATATTAATACGTAGGTATATTACATTTTCAAAGGTGAGAACTGAGTGTCTTGTCACTTAAATCTTTCTACGTAACCTAGCTTATTAGTGTTAAACGTTAAACTTTGAATCTTTACCAATTTAAACCAAATTTATCATAAATATTAATTGAACAGTAGCTGGAAGCTATACTTATTAACGATTGGTAAATTTATTTATATTCACGAATGGTAAAATTATGGTGCGGATGTATGACGGTTAATAAAATGGCAATATTTATATTATTATTGCATATCACCTCTAGTTAAGTTATTATAAATATTTTTTAGAAATATATCACGCAGCTAGATAATGAATGTATAAAGGCTTAGTGCACTTCGACGGTTTTCAAAGGGCGCTTTAGCAGTTTAGTCAGGAGGAGGCTAATGTTAAAATACTACTTCCCTCTTTTGGTTCGAATTCAAGACATTTCGTGTTCAATAGCGGAACTCAACGCCGCGCCTTGTATTACCAGCCTAGCTTCATTTTCTGATTATGTTATTTAAACATATTTTTCTATCATAAGTATGGCATTTCACTTATATAGATATATATATATATATATATATATATATATATATATATATATATATATATATATATATATATATATATATATATATATATATATATATCTATTCTTTCAGTTTACCAAACAATTTACAAGTTTAACAATTTACTGAGAACCAAATGCAAAGTAGCGGCAATAATTGTACCGTAAAAGGCAATACAATGTATTTATTAGCACTAACAATGGTCCGGGGGCTATACGTCGCTAGGTTCCAACATATAGACGTAATAACTCGCACCTTACATAAATTTCTGGTTTTCCGAGATAATCTAAACTGTTTCTTAAGTATTCATTACATGGCCTATTGTTATCTGTTCTGATAAATAGAGCCATGTTGGATTTGAGGCTGCAGGGAACTGATATATTTTTTTTCTTTGTTTAGGCTCATATTTTTTTCCATATACGATGTCAGTATTCTGACATTTTAATTCCAAAAAACTTTACATTTGCTCTTCATATTAAATTATTTATGATTATTATATTCATTACGTTATTAAAAAACTGGAATTAGTTTGCATATTCTTTTGGACTCGGAACATAAAATTTCACACTTTTATGCCGTAGCAGGATAGACATTCGCTTCGAATTCGAGACATTGTGTGTTGAGTGGTGGAACTCGACGCCGGACTTTGTCTTTACCAGAGCGAGGAAGTGAAAATTATTTAAATATAATCACACCTCGACAGGGAAGCCAAAACCGATTGCGTTTACTTGGTCCTACTGCACCACGACCGCAATAAATTTATTTTTGCAATAATATATACACAAACATACACACACACACACACACAAACACACACGTATTTATCTGGTTCTTTTAAGTATAATATAGGAATACGAATTTTAATGTGGATAATAAGTACTTCTTGCATATATACAAGAAAAACAAATTTAAAAGATTTATTTAAAAAAAATCAATAATATTTAGGACAGTCGCGGCACAGTGGGACGGCATCTGCTTGTAAACGCGACCGGTTGTGGTTTGTTAAAATTATTTTCACTTCCTCGCTGTGAAAAAACAAAGAGCGGCGTTGAGTTCTACTATTCAACACGCAATGTCCGATTCGGTGAAAACCGAAATATGAAGTGTCTTGACACTAGCTACTTTCTATCTACCTTGCTATGTGGGATAAAAAGCGTGAAGCCAAAAAAAAATATATGCACGCAGCTCCCATGTACGTACCTGTCTATAAATTGCATAGAAAAACATATACTTTGGATTCCGCCTAATTTTAAAAATGTATATAGTGAGTAAAAAATCAAGAACTATCTATCTCTAGTTATTTTTTAAAACAAAGTGCTTAGAAAATATATTTACGAAAACACGAATATGTATAAACCTGTAACTTATTTTAAAATTTTCACAGTATCTGTTGAATAACACCTGATTTCTAAAAGGATCTTACGTGGTCCAGATCAATGGTTCCCATTCTTTTGTGCATAAAGACGTTTCTAAAGCTTTCAATGTAAGGATGAAAACAGCACCTTTGGAGTGAAGACGCTTGGAGACTGGGAAAGAGCAAATAAAACTGTTCTTAGGATTCTGTAGGCGTATGAATAAGTCTTGAAGATTTAATATTTTAATACAACAAGTATTTGCTTGTATTTGTTTATATAGATTTTTTAATATTTAAATTTTCTATTTAAAAAAATATTATAAGACTTTCGTATCATATAGAATTTTTGCTTTGCTTTATAAAAATAAATTGAAATTAGAAAAAAATAATATTTGACATCCAAATAGATTTTTATAGACAAAACTTATAAGTTTATTAATACATAAATACTTTATTGAATTAAGTAAGTATTAAAAATGAGTTTTAATTATTTTATAAAATGATTACAAGAAGCTCATATTTTATAGCTTTACTTTTATCCCACTTAGACAGCAAGCATCTATTGTCAAGACACTTGGTGCTACGCTTTCCACCGAGTTCCAAATATTGCTTACTGAGTGACGTAACTTAACGCCGTGATGTGTCTTAGCAGAGTGAGGAAATGAAAATAATTCAAATATTTTTTCGCCAAGTCGAAATCGAACCAACAACAGCAAATTGCAACAACAATCAAATATTTTAACGTAAAATTAAGAATTTAATTAATGTTACGGAACCATTTTTCTTATAGTTAAACACACTTGGCCCGTTTTTATTAATTCCTGCGCACTTTTGTAGATGTTTTGAGACGTGTCGTCTGAAAGTGTGAAAAAGCTTTAGAAATTAAGGTTCTGTAATGACTCAGAGATGTGGTTATTTTTGTCGACAATTTTCCGACATAAAGAAATTTACTTATTTCTAATGGTGATTATTGGTATGAGTTGTATGAGTTTAGATAATTTAAAATCTTGGAATATGGATGGGACGTGGAGAACAGAGTGTCTTGACAGAAATCTCTTTTTTCCCACATAGCAGACTATGTGGGAAAAAATGCAGAGTAAACGAAAGAAACAATGAATAAACAAGTATATAAAATCTTTCAATATTTGTTTTATTTTAATTTAATAATTTATTTCTAAAGTAAATATATAAACATTCTGTAATTATTTGAAGTATCTAATTGTTTAATAAATTACGTTTTTTGTTTGTCTTTAAATATTTAGCTTTCCCATTTTGTTCGTAAGTGACAAAAGAAATACAGGAAGCAATCAATAATTATCCTACAAACCTCCATAGAGGGTGCCACGTTTCTCTGTCCTCTGCTTCCCTCATCCAGTGTCCACCGGCAATCTTACGAATGTGGTCAGGCCTAATTTCAACTATTTCACTATCACGGTTCATGAGATACAGCCTGGTGACCTCCTGGAGGTCCTGTTTTACCCTTTGTGCACGGAACCCTAAAAAGATGTGACAGTGTGCAATAATATATTGAGATTTTAAACAATATTTTCCATATATATAAGAAAATATAAATTTCAGTTTATTAAAAAAATAATATATTTGGCTTGTGCTGTTTGTATGAAGACACCTTAAGTATAATTAGCCTAAGATTAATTAACATAGTATCGAATGCACTTGTAATCGAATCTGTTACTATAGTTAAACAGTTATTACTTAAATTAGTTCCCAGCACCGCAAAACTTTTTAATTTGTAATAAAACCAGCCCCTAAATCAAATATTCCACCCGTAATTAATTGGCGGTGACTGGCGTTCGTTAAGAACGTTAGCGGAGTAAGTGACGGTAGACGGTTGGGAAAACTTAGGAATTTGTTCCTAAGTATTTGTTAAGTTTCCTTCTATTGCTCACTTTTACTTACTTCTAAACTGTTGTTTTGATGTTGTTTTACCTGTTTTTTTTTTATATTGAAAAGATATGTATATAACAGTATGGTTAAAAGTTTCTTGGCGCAGTGGGACAGTTAGTCAGACTAAGCGGGATCAGTTGTGGGTTGAATATCCACTTGGTGGAATGATTGTAATTAAATTGTTGTCATTTCCTCGCTCTGCTAAGACAGACCGTAGCGTTGAGTTGCGCCACTCAACCCAAATTGTCTCAAATTTGGCGAAAAGTGGAGTACGGAGTGTCTTGATATTAGGATACTTCCGGTTATGCGGAATAAAAGCGTGAAGCTAAAAAAATATAAACATTATTTCTTTTACAAATGTTTCACTTATTTTATTTTTTACAGTTTCTGTCTATTTCCGGCTAACCTCTGCAAAGACCGTAAAAGTCCTATCAAAATCGGTCCAGATTTTGATATTACTTTATTGGCAGATAGCAGAAAAGAGTATGTAAAACTAGTGATTTTATTATGGAATTATAAACGAAAATAACAAGAGATGTTAATTTCTACGGAGACGAAGCCGCTGGTACAGTTTAGTTCATAATAAAATTTATAAAGTCTAGACAAAATCTTGTATCTCATACAATGTCAAATTACACCGCCCGTTGAAAGGCGAAACCTCAAAATATTTTCGACCCTCGACATTTTCTAAACATTTCAAATCATTTCATTATTTAAGTATTTTCGGTTTTAAAGTAGACTTGAAGTGTATTGGCCCGTGAAATTTCTCTCCAAAGTTATGGGCCTTTAATATGGAAACAAATGAAGGGTGATTAAGGAGGTTTATAATTTTATATATACAAGAGACGGTAAAAGAATAGATAAGGGTGATTGTTAGTCCTTTGAGAACTAAGTAACAATGACACTGAAGGACGACCAAGATCTGCGGTGTTCAGATACTGACTGTAAATGTAATGTGTTGTGGATTCAATTCCCACTCGGCAAAATGATGGTATTTATTTTTTTTTTATTTTTCCTCTCCGGCAAAGTAAAACGCGGTGTTGAGTTACTCAGCACACAATAACTCTATTTCAGATGGAATTGATAATGTGACGGTCGTCCGTTCTCTTTGACTGCACAAGGTATGTATATATAACGTCAGATAAAGATAAAAACAGTATAGTAAAGATGAATTTGTACTAGATTTTGTAAGTAAAGATGAGTAGTAAGATTAGATTATTTTTATAAAGTTATTAATTCTTATAATAGCAAGAGAGAGTACTAGGTGGCGGAGTTGAACGCCGCATATTGACCAACCTAATGTATAAAGTAAGAGCATATATTTTTTTTTTAGCTTTACGCTTTTTGTCCCGCATAGCAGGGTAGACAGAAAGTACCTAGCGTCAAGACACTCCATACTTCGCTTTCCACCGAATTCGAGACATTGCGTGTTGAATGGTGGAACTCAACGCCTCACTTTGTTTTTACCAGAGCGAGGAAGTGATAATAATTGAAATATAATCACTGCCCCGAGTGGGGATTGAACCCACAGCCGATCGCGTTTACAGTCAGACGCTGTCCCACTGCGCCACGACCGGCCTCGAATATACGGCATATATACGTATTGTAAAAAAAGCTTTCCGATAAACACTTTTCTGAATAACAGAATAGACAGTTAAAACCAAGTGTTAAGACTCTCTGTTCTCTATTTTGGAATTTAAAGAAAAATACAATTAATGTATATTATAATTCACTTTGCATAAAACATTTAACCAGTGATATTATCTAGAGAACATTTACAACTCCGTAGTAACGTGCTTGTATAATCGAGCTTTACGGTTTCCGCTCAAACGCTGTAATTACATGGGCGACTCTGCAATTTATCTTCTTTGTAATTAAGGATGGGATAAAACCGTCCACCAGTTGATTGTATTTGAATAATTAATAAATAGGCACTTTGTAATACGTAAAATGGCTCTTGAATTAGAAGAGACTTATGTAGTGTTTTTTTTGTCTTTTTTATACACATAAAAAGAAGGGAAACCGGCAGAAGAGCCACCTGATGGTGAGTGATCACTTTCGCCCATGGATGTCTACAATATTGGAGCTGGATGTGAAAGGAGATGAGGGAAAGGATGGGTGGGAATAGGGAAAGGTGGCTTACATGACATCAAATCGAAACACATCATTAGATATGATCACTCGGAGGATGAATTTCCCTCCAACAAATAACTGGGATACCCGAATGCTACCCATCAGCGGAGGCGAATTGTATTGTGTCAAGGGCAGTGTCTCCAGTATAGTAATTCATATAATGAGATCTTTGATTTTCGTGATTTAAATATATTTTAAATGAAAGTATTTTAACCGGATTAATCCCGTATATTTTGGTATTCGAAAATACATATTGGACACCTGACGTTTTAAACACTTTACAGTAGTTCGTGGTCACAGGTAGAAAGGTCCGTAGTCTAGCTGTGACCACAATTCAGTTCATCTTCATCTTTAATCCTTGAATAAGATATATAATACACGTAAGAAGAAATAGAAATACGTAATAAGAAGATAAAACCAATGTATAAAAATTACATTATAAGTAATAACAACAAAACTAAATCAAGCTCACTTTAATAATATCCGTGCAATTTTAAAAATTCAGCAAAAATTCCTTTAAGAAATCTGCATTGTAAAAGAATGTGTAAGAGAAAATTGCACCTCCCTTACATCACCTCACATGTGGTCCTTTGTTTCATTGAATTTATATCCCACTGGAAAACTAAACTCGTTCTACAATATTACAAGACTACAGTCCACGATATGATAAAACTTAAAGCTTCATGTTCTAGAAATAATGGTTGTAATAAAAGTTTGTTACAATTTTTAATGCTGATCTAATTTTTTTTGAGGCCGATCGTGACACAATTGAGTAGGTTGTGACTGTAAACGCGATCGGTTGTGGGTTCGATTTCCACTCGGGGTGATGATTATATTTAAAATTATTTTCATTTCGTCGCTCTGGTAAGACAAAGTGCGGCGTTGAGTTCCACCACTCAACACGTAATATCTCGAATTCGGCGGAATGCGGAGTTCAGAGATATGTGCCTTTAATACAGTATTCATTGTGACTCAGTTGGAAAATGTGTGACGCTTGGTTGTGGGTTCGATACAAATAATTCTAATTCGAAATGTTTTCTTCCTCTAGGACAAACTAGGAGTATCTTAAGTAAATAACGCTTAATAATATTAAATTATTTAATAAACTAGATGTTCCGTTCACGCGTTGACAATGCGTCACCTTTGCAACGTGTATATCACTTTGTATAAACGTGTATGTCGAACTCATGGTATGGTGTTACATTTAATTTTGTTAATTTTATATATTTTTGTATATGTTTTTTTAAAATAAAACTATAACTGTGCCAAACTTTATACTATTCAGTTCGAGCTATTTTCGTAAAAAACGAGTATAAAGAACGTATTCACGTATTAAAAAATAGATGAAATTTTCTCTTGTCCGACTATTGTTATATATGGCAGAAATTTGAAAAAATCTCTAATCAGAGACCGCCAGCCATAGTGGTCAGAGCGGTTGGACGGTTTCCAAAAAGCGTGGGTTCGAACCTTTAAGCTTTAAATTTTTTATACGTTTAGAAATAATATATAAATATCTACTATATGTTAGTGAGTTATTAATATTAAATAAAAACCTATAAAAAAAATCTGATTTATTTTTTTAAATAAACAAGTAAATCCAGAAGCGAGGGCTTGTTTAATATAACTTTTTGTACACCACTTACAAGCTTGCAGAACAAAAAGTTAATTCATATGAATTTGCAATCCGTACCATCCCACCCATATCGACGGAATGCTTACAAACCGGTAGAATTACCTCGCTTTGTTTGTATCGCGGCGTTGTTTATGGTAATATTTATTTATACAATATTTCTTATATGTAATAAGATATTAATTCATGTAAATACAATTACTTTAAACGGATTAATCGCGTATATTTTGGTATTATAAAATATTTTTTTTAGAAACGCTCAAAGTAGTTTAATTTAAAGTGTGGAAATATCGTTAAACCCAAATATATAAAGCAGTGATATATTACATGAAGGAGGAAAAAGAAGGAATATGCGGAGGCACCTTTCGTTGATGTTTTCATTATTTATATCATAAATATTTAAATATAGTTTATTATATTATAAAGAAATTTTATATTACATTATAAATAGTTAAATATTTTTTCTCGTTTGTCTAATCTGAGCATAACATCTAATTTTGTAAACTAAAATATTCTAAAGGGTTTTTAACTTTACATGTAAACACTGTAACTTTATATGTAAAAATTCTAAATTAGTGGAGCTCAACGCCGCACTTTGTCTTACTAAAGCGCTTAGGTATCGATTTTATATCTATCGCGTCTGTAAATATATAACTTAAAGGCGTCAACTTTTCCACTTTGCTTTATTTAAATTTTTTATTTCAAATTTAAAACTCTTTTTAAACAAACATACAAATTTTACTTACAGGTATTACCTACCTGTCTGGAGCCAGTGAAATTATCTCAAATGAAGACATTATGTTGTCTGCGCAGGCGCAAGTCTCACAACGAGTTTAGAGTTAAAGGTCAATAATATTATACTTCAAATAACATGTATGCATTTTAAATTATAATAACTGTCAAGTTTTCTATGAAATAAACAGATGTATCTAGTGTCAAAAATCTTCGTTCTCTACTGTCTACCTAATTTAGAAATATCAAGTTGAATGGCGGATCTAAACGCTGTGAAATAGAATCATTTATCACTAGCTACACTTCCTTTTCTCTAAATATTAGTGAAAAACATTGTAACTCAAAGAATGCATATAATCCATTTTATAGACGTCTGAAATGAACACAGCGGACAATTAAGGTGTAAGATGTTACTTGAAAACAAAACGATCAACGTACCGACGTTATAAGAGCAACATACATTCTAGATGAGGCTAAAATTTAAATAAATAAAAATATATAAAGTAGCTTGGATATACAAGTATATGAAGATTCCATAATAATGCATAAAAGAACAATTTTATATACAATTATATTATTTAAAACAGTGCGGCGTTGAAATCCGCCACTCAACACGCTATATGTGAAATTCTGATTGAGAGTGAAGAACACTGGGTTGGTTCTCTTTACTTACCTTACTACTCAGGAAAAGAGGTGAAGTTTGATAATTGGTCGTGACACCCAACACCGCAGATTGTTTTATCGCGGTACTAGGTTAGTACCGGATAAGACAATCTGCGGATTTACATTAAAGTCTCTGCAAAATGTATAGAACAAAGTAGATATTTCTCTGTTTAAAATTATAAAAGAGCCTTTTCTAGTGTACAATATCCGTAAACAATGGCCAGTCTTAATGATCGGCGTAGACGCTTGGTGAATATAGTTGTTAGTATTTATACTATAATGACTTTATTATGGGAGGCTATCGTCGGATCGTATTCTTTGTTTCTGCCAACGGAAGGTCAGTGTATTATCTATACATATAAAAAATGATTGCAGATTCTGTACATTATAAAATGTAATACATCTAAAATATTCATAAGGGATTAGAAGAGATAACTAAATTCTATTGTTGCATTCTCTATTTTCCGATCTGAGATTGTGTTGAATGGCGTAATTTAACGCTGTAAGTTGCATAATAACACATGAGAAAAAAAACAATATAAACATTTAGAAGAAGGGTTGAAAGGTCCATAGCTATCATATGAAATGTAATCCGGCAATGGTTTTCTCAATGACTTCACTATAAGGTTATTGTCATTTATTTGTACGTTAACGTAATCTTGAAGTTGGATGTGGCACAGTGGGACAGCGTCTGACTGTAAACGCTATCGGTTGTGGATTCGATTCCCCACTCGGGTGAATTATTATATTTAAATTATTGTCACTTTCTCGCTCTGATAAGACAAAGCGCGACGTTGAGTTCCACCACTCAACACGTGATGTCTTGAATTCAGTGGAAATCGAAGTACGAAGTGTCATGACACTAGGTACTTTGAAAAAGATACTAATAAATCAATCTTTCTGAAAATTTCTAAAAATCTCTCTACCGAGATGCTAGCAATGTAAATATGTTGTACCAAAACGTATAAGAATTTCGGCGCTTAGACGGTTTCCGAGAGACGCGGGTTTGAATCTCGCTACGTTCAACATTTTTATATATTTTTTAAAAATGTTTTCGATTAATCTATTTAAAATTGTTTCATTTAAAAAATCAGATATGATCTGATTGTGCTTTTGAAATTATAATTTTTAGTGTTCTTTTTATTTGGTTCTTTACTGTTGTGTGCAATATCTAGTATCTATTTACCTACTTATTTATAATACCAATAATTAAGAAATATCAATGGTTAATGACGAATTTACAAATAAAGTCATAAAATATTTTCATTTCCTCGCTTTGGTAAATACAAAATGCGGCGTTGAGTTCCTTCGACTCGACTTCGGTGGAAAGCGAAGTAAGGAGTGTCTTGACACTGGGTATTTTTTGTCCACACTGTGCGGGATAAAAGCGTGAAGCTAAAAATAAGTCATAGAGGTTAGTCGCAACATTTTCTTACTACGTCAGTTATAACCGATATTCTTATACAGATTATATTTTGGTAAACATCTTTGAAAAAACGTATAAAAATTTTGAACGCAGCGGGATTTAAACCCGCGCCTCTTGGATACCGTTGGACGGTATCCAAGAGGCGCGGGTTCGAATCCCGCTGCGTTCAAAATTTTTATACGTTTTTTCAAAGATATTTTCTAATCCTAAGTGTGGAATAACACTTTAAAAATAGTAAATATTATATTTTGGTAATTATATAGTGACATACATGAACCATAGGAAGAAAGACAGACAGATACTTTCATTTACATATAACGAATATATATTCAATTTAAATGAATATATATTACTTACTTACTACATATATATATATATATATATATATATATATATATATACATATATATATATATATATATATATATATATATATATATATATATATATATATACGCTGTAGTACATAATTGACAGTATTATAAGGTATTATTATAATTAAACCTCTTCATACTAACAACGGATATTATTTTCTCTTCCAAGGTGATGACTAGTTTTGTAACGTTTATTATTCCATTGGAATCTGGTCTTTATGAAATAGAATTCAAAGTGGAATATTGAGTGAATTAATTTGCATTTCGACTAGTATAGTGATAATAAAGTTACAAGCTGCAGGCGGCATTTACTCTAGTCCAGTATTATCAAGTCGATAGAATAAATTACTTATTTTAGTTCGTTCGTTTGCTTTTCATAGTATCGGAGTTTAAGATTGTTTGAAGTTTTTTTTCTATACACAAATTAATAAAAGTAAAAATGCTACTTCACGCTTTATCTCACTAGTGTCAGAGAGAACTAAGTGTCAAGATATTCCGTTCGCTGATGTATATAGGAAGTACCTATTGTTAAAACACTCCGTACTCCGCTTTCCGCAGAATTCGAGTTGAGTGACGGAACTCAATGCCACGCTTTGTCTTATGAAGAATGAAACCCACAACCTTCGCGTTTACAGTCAGACACTGATCCACTGCGGCACAACTGGCTACATATATATGTAAACATGTTGTGTATTGTACATGAGTATATAAAATTCAACATCCACATCGGTCATATGGTTCATCTCCATAAAAAATAAATGCACAGCGGATGCTGCGAAAAGATTGACAAAATGCCACGAATAATTGAAAAGTTTTCAAACATTCGGTTTTAAAAATAACGTTAGAATTTCAATGGGGCTACGTGAGATAAATACGTATAGAAGTTCTTTTTGAGTTTCATGTTATTTTTTAAATGTTGTAAACATATTTGAAGAACTTTACCCTGAGACCATCGTGTCACAGTGGCGCAGCGTCCGACTGTTAATGCGATTGGTTGTGACTTCGATTCCTATTCAAGGAAATATTTATATTTAAAATTTATTTATATTTCTCCGCTCTGGTAAGACTAAACGCGGCACTACGTACACCACTCAACACATAATGTCTCTATCTCGAGCTAAAATCAGTCAGCGGAATGTCCGACTCTGATATTTGGGGATATACGTGAAACTGTAAAAAAATCTTCACGCTTTTTCACGCACAGCAGTGTAGTCTAGTGTCAAGATACTTTATCCTGTACATTCAAGGCATTACATGTTGAGTGGAAGTAGGTGGAGGATCAAGGACATGTTATATCTTACACAATTATTATTCGTCCTGACTGTCTCATTTCGTCTCGACTACGTTTAATATATGTATGTAGAAAAAATATATTTATTTTTATTTTAACATAAGGTCAAGGTTACATAAGAATACCATCATGACTTCGTGGGACGACGTTTGATTGTAAACACAATTGGTTGTGGGTTTGATTCTCACTTGGAAAAATGATAATATTATTTTTTTTTAATAATTATTCTCAACTCTGGTAAGGTAAAGTGCGGCTTTGAGTTCGCCACTATACTCAATATCTTGTGTGTGACACTAGGTTTTCTCTGACATTTTCTCTACCTTGCTCTGCTCTGGGATAAGACTTGAAGCTGATTAAGATAAGGTCAAAAATGACGACGAGGATAAGAAATTAATAGAATTATTTAAAAAAAAACGGAAAATGCGATTTGTCGCTCCATGACATATATCTTTATACAAATATAAAAAAAAAACAATTCTAAAGGTTTCTACAGACCATTTCGCAGATTCCGAACAAAGGCATGGGGATGTAGTAAACAGTTAGTATTAATCATAGAATCATTGGCCCTAAAACTCCAGATAAGAAGCCATTGTCGAAAATCTGACCCAACACTTTGTGGTGAGTTAACAGTAACAAAAATAAACACGTTAATCCGACTGTAATATTGTGATAGCTTTGCACAACCCTTCTCGACGTTTTGATATTTTAAACTATAGTCTTTTTTATAGTATAAAATTCATTGCACTATCTATATTATCTCTCATTTGCATATAATTATAATCGGCTACTTAGAACTAAGATCTATACTTAAAAAATATATTATACAAGGTACGTTTTATATAAATTATTATTAATATTAAACATATAGAAGTAAATATATTTTACCGAATATACTTTTTTTTTAGCTTCACACTTTATCTCTAGCGGGGTAGTCAGAGAGCACGGAGCGCCAAACGCTACGGTCCCTGCATACCTCTTTCGCATCCTTCACAGTCATTATCCTCTTCATGCATTCTCTTCGGGGGGGTCCTCATACTTTTTACGTGACCTTCCTCCAGTATCTTCGATACTGTGTTTTCAAAGGTCAACCGAGGTCTCCCCCGACCTCTCGTACCACTCACCTTGGCTTCATAAATATTTCAACCAACCGAACATATGTAAAATATAGTCTTCCTGAGGGCAAAGTGTGCTTTGTTCACGAATTTAATTTTTTTAAAGCTTTAAACTCTTATCCGTACTACAGAAGTCGGTGAGACTTGTGCTAAAATACTGCAATTGCCAATTTCAAGATATTTCTTATTGAGAGGCGGAACTTAAAACGCGTTTATTATGTTTATGTAAAAATAATTACTTTTATATAAAATAATATTTAATTATATCATAAATAAAAAATATTTTCATTTCTCCGCTCTGGTAAGACAAAGCACGGTGTTAAGTTCCCCATTTAACACACAATGTCTCGATTTCGGTCTAGAAGTAATCGGTAGTTTTTCGGATTACTCTGCTTTGCTGGATAAAGTGTAAGGTAAAAACAAAATCTATTCCTAAAATTAGAGAATTAAGAAAAATATGTTTAAATTAAATTATTATATTCATGAAGGTTTATATTCCAGATATATTTTTACAATACAAACTTTTTATCCTATTTTCTCATCCTAGTCTGCAAGAGACAAGGATGTGAGGGATTTTACAAAAATGTTTTAGAAATCAATGACTTTGGAAATAACAATAAATTTTCAAGTAAGTAAATCAGATGGCATGAAGTAGATCAAAATTTGTTGCATGTTGAGTAGTGGAAGCTTAACGCCCGTTTCGTCTAACCAGAGCGGGGAAAAGAAAACAGTTTTAATTATAATCAATCCCCCAAATTGGGAATCGACCACCATTTAGTTTTCTCCCACTGCGCCCCGACGGCTTTATTTGACCATATATATATATATATATATATATATATATATATATATATATATATATATATATATATGTATATATATATATATATATATATATATATATATATATATATATATATATATATGGGATTTGAACCCACAATAACAAATAAACGCCTCGCATTTGAATAAAAACTGCCATACAAGTATACAGATTACACACATTACTGCTTTTCAAGCGGGCGGTCGGTTAAATTGAAAACAACAAGGTCGACTTGGCAACGAACTAAAATACTTGATACCATGTTTGTTCGATACTGTGCATAGTTTTAAAGATTAAATACGGCTCGTGTGTGTTTATTGCAGTTTTATCTGAATTTTGTCTATTGGTGATTGGTGATAAAATATATTGTAACAAAAAATCGAAACCACGTAAGCAATATATCCTATATAGTAAAATGTCTAACAAAACCTACAACGATCTGCTATGTGAGACATCAGAGTTAATAGTAGAAGCGACTCAAGCCGACGAAGCGGTATTTGAAGCGGGTACCACTGAAAGGTCAACATTTCAACCATTGTTATCCGAACTCAGAATAAGATATACAGTTCTCCTTGCAAGACTAGACGTTATATATGATCAAATTTTGCAACCCCAAAAGCGTTTGATTGTCAAGCGTCTTTTAGAGTCTTGCTTGGGAAGGCTGTTAGAAATAAAATACGATTTGGTTGAGCTTCATCTATCAGATTATACATATGATGATGATGAGGTGAGAAGTAGCTTTTTTTGGTAATATATTAAGGCCATCATGGCATAGTTGTGGGTTCGATTCCCAGTCAGAGGAATGATCATATTTAAATTGTTTGAATTGCCACGATCAGATTAGATTAGGTATTCTATTAGAGCAGAAAATGACTATTGTATATAAGAATAATGGAAATTAGGTGATATTTTACGGTCAAGTTTTTAATAAAATGTGATGAATTTCTTTATATTTTTTTCTTTATATTTTTTTTATTATCGTGCTTTATATCATGTAGTCAGAAAGAACTAAGTGTCAAGAATCGTCTTGATACTTACTTTTCTCAACTCATCAAATTAGTTTCTACATACAAGTTTTCTCACGTAGAACGGAGCAACGTCCGCTTTCCGCCGGAATTTTAGACGATTTTGACGATTTTGTTATTCGAACAATTCGAATTAGTTTACAGGTAGACAAATAAACAGTCTAAAGTATTTAGGTAGACAAGTAGACAGTCAAATTTTGAAATAATATTACTACTGTTTCATATATTTTATTCTACAAATATGTTTTTCAGTCGCTCCAAAAGCTTGGAGTAACTCCTCATGAAGCAGAGCCATGTGTTCCTCAATATTTCATTCGGGAAAGGGAAGAGGAAGTAGAAAAACGGAGAAATTTTATCACGGAAACTTTGCGGAAGCTGGGCTATGAACCAGCCAAGCCGAGACCATTGGTACTGACGGAGCAGCAGGCTGTGATCATCATACAGAGTCATGAAAGAGCCAGACAAGGACGACTGAGGTAATATTTATTAGGGTTTATTTTTGATAAATGTTAAATATTATGTATGAGAGGTAAATGGGTAAGAGATGCTTGCTAAATAACGTATTTATTTAGGTAAAAAATTATAGCCAAGCTATTTATTAACAGCTAAATCAAAAGATTGATATCTTCAGAAATATAAAGACCGCTTGTGTTTTTCTACACGTTTGAACAGAATGAAAGTTATTTGAAATTTCTTAGTTATTTTCGCGCTTTCATCACCCATAGCATTGTAGACAGAAAGTACCTAGTGTTAAGACACTCCGTACTCCGTTTTCCGCCGAATCAAGACATTGCGTGTTGAGTGGCGGAACTCAACGCCTATTTGTTAGCGGCCTCAAAATTATTACTACTACTTTTTATTATGCCAAGCTTAATTTTATTAAGTCACTACGTAAACACAAATTAATCTTACTTTAATTATTAAAATGGTTACATTACTTTTAAAATATAATATTTTTTTTAATTTTACCATTTTATCCCACGACATTATAAGAATAGACAGAAAGTACCTTGTGTTAAAACACTCCGAACTTTCTGCCGAACTTAAGACATTGCATGTTGAGTAGCGAAACTCAACACCGCTATTTGTCTGTCCACAGCACGAAAGTGAAAATAATTTAAATATAATCCCTGGAGTGGAAATAGAACCCACAACAGATCGCGTTTACAGTTACAGCGTGTAACTGTACCACGATCGGCCTCATGTGTTTCATATGGTGTAGAGTAATCTGCCAAGATGTTATTATTCTTTTAAAATCAAATAACAGTGAGTAAAACTAAAAGATTTACCATTAATTCAGCACATTCATATTACAGAGGCCAGTTTATGAAAGAAATACGCCTTCTAAAGGAAAAGGGTCGGGATCAAAAAGGCGAAATGTCTGCATCAGCGGCAACCGCCATACAAAGGGTATGGCGAGGTTTCATTGCTAGGAGATCGACACGAAAGAGGAAACAACAAGAACAGCTACTGATTGGGATGGAATTGCCAGCATATACTGAATCTGCGGCTTTGTTGAGAGCTGAGGAAGTAATACATGATATATATTACATAATAAATATTAAATTCTGTTTATAAAGTACACATGTATTGCCTTAGTAACATGTATAACGTTTAACATGATAATTTCCTTTTTTTGCACTTATTTAAATTTTATCTAAACTTTTTTAATATATGAACAAAGCGATTTTATATTATATTTAAAGTTAACAGATTTTTAAAAAATGTTAAATTTAAATGTTGTTGTATAAAAAAAATGTTTGTAAAGGTTAAAAATATTCGACGCACTGTTCAAAAAGAACGCGACGCTGACTACCAGGGAGCATTAGTCAAAATAGAAGAACAACTTAAAGAACAACAGGGTGTTAAAATACATGAACGTATTGGTGACGAATTGAGGAGATGGATTGCGGAATATTACGAAAGAACTGGCAAATTTCCAGATTTCCCTTCTGAAGAGGGAGGCGGTAGCAGAGCCATGTTCAGCAGACAAGGTAAGGTGACCCCAAGATATGGTAAATTTTGTATTAATTAACAAGAAATTAGTAGTCCGTAATGTGACAGCGTCTGACTGTAAACGCGATCGGTTGTGGGTTCGATGCTCAGTTCCCAGTGATTATATTTAAATTATTTTCACTCCCTCGCTTCGGTAGGACAAAGTGCGGCGTTGAGTTCTACCACTCAACACGCAATGTCTCGGTGAAAAGCAAAGTACGGAGTGTCGTCTTAACTCTAGATACTTTCTGCCTACTCCGTTATGCGGGATAAAATCATGAAACTAAAAAAGTAATAAAATAATGGACGTCTTTATATGCTACAATTTATATTTAAAGGCTCTTTTTGTTTGTTTCTATTCTGTTGTATGCAATAAAGAATTCTATGCATCTATCTAAGATAAGTTACCGTAAATTTTGCTTTTACATAATAATGATTTAAGAAAATAAAGTTAAAGAAAATTAAAGATTTATATTTTTAATTGACCATCGTAGCTCAGTGGCTTACAAAATTTGACTGTAGTCGCGATTGGTTGTGAATTTGATTTATATATATATATATATATATATATATATATATATATATATATGATTTTGAATGATTCCTTGAAAACTATGAACGAAGTATCATGACACTATGTTCTCACCTCTACTATGCATGCCTACCTGCCATTGAGAGTATAGAGTGAAGCTAAAAGTTTATATTTTTAAGGAACTGGAATAGATAGTGACTTGAGTAAATCATCACCAGTCTCCTCTAAAGACTCCAAGAAAAGTAAAGAAAGTAAAGATAAGAAGAATAATAAAGTAGAAGAAAACAAGAATAAAGATGAAGCAGAAGATTTGAAAAACTTCCAGTGTACTAAATCATCGTTCTTAAGTGATATAGTTGATGCGAATGAGGAGTAAGAATATATCTAAATAAATACTAATCTTTAGACAATTGATATATCATTATTAAAATTTAAAAAATATACATTTTAAATATGAACGTAGCAGGATTTGAACTCACACGTCTTGGAAACCCTCGCAGTGTTTGCTTATTAATTATTTGTTTTCATCGAGCTACTCCTAGGTTCTAATATGCTTGGATTATTTTTATTGTTACAAATGATTTTAAATATTTTTTTCAAAAATATTTTTCTTATACCGGTGTGTATTAATATTAAAATATTAAAATATAAACAAATTTTGATTTTATTCTATTGTGATTTTAGATATGAAGATATTTGGAAATTCAGAGATGATGAAGTAATACAGCATGAAAACTATGATAGAGACATGATAGAAAGAGAAAAAATGGTTAAACTAGAACAAGAAATAAGGAAAATCGTAGATGAATTAATGAGAAGTGAATTAGAACTTCTACAAGCAGCTTTCGATAGAGATAGGGCACATAAAGGGAAAAAATCTAAGAAGCCACAAAAAAAAGTTAGACAAAACTTTATCTTATATTTATATTTATTTATTTTTTCAAGCATGTATATATATATATATATATATATATATATACATATATATATATATATATATATATATATATATATATATATATATATATATTTCAAGCTTATAGATTAGCACTGGACTATATCCAGTGCTAATTGCATATGATATATAATTGACTAATATATTTTTGTATTTTAATTTACAGGTACGACGAGGTGGTAAAAAAAGTAAGAAGAAAAAAGAAAAGGACTTGACGCCGGACAGAACTACTGAATCTTTATTTGAAGAATTAGTCAGCAATGGAATCATTCGACCATATCCAATAGTTCAAATTGACGATTTTGTTGGTGAAAAGAACTATGTAGGTTCAGAATGGAGAGCCCAGGGTCGAGAACCTAATCCTTGCTTGGGTGATATACGTCAGCTTATTAAGGAGTATTGTATACTTCCTCTCGGATCAGACAATATTAGATCGAGTGCCCCTGTTGTGAGATCAGTTCTAATATCAGGTATTTCTCTTATTTAAATACATTTATAGACTAGACATAGACTTAATTGATGTATCATTCACCATTTATTATGTAAACTAATCGAATAAATGTCAAATAATTTCATACATAAAAAGATTTTGGAAAACATTTTTGAAAATCCTTTTTATTTTTATTTTGGGAGTCGAACCTGCAACCATTACTTACAGTTACCATCCTAATACCGCCTTAATATTAAATATCAATGACTATTTTAAAATTATATGTATACAAAAATACAGAATATTTAATAAAATAAACGTTCTAATAAAAAACAATGTGTAGGCCCTTCTGGAAGCGGCAAAAAAATGCTAATCCACGCAATATGCAGCGAAATAGGTGCCATGCTGTTTGATTTAACTCCAGCAAATATTGTTGGAAAGTATCCAGGAAAGTCAGGGCTTATCATGTTAATACATCTCGTCATGAAAGTCTCGAGGCTCCTTCAACCATCAGTGATATGGATGGACGACGCTGAAAAGCCTTTTGTTAAAAAGATACCAAAGACAGATAAAACAGACCCGAAAAGACTGAAAAAAGACTTGGTGAAAATAATAAAAGGTATAAGTAGTTATTTTATAAAAAAAGGGGTTTTTTTAGGGTAAATTAAATATTTTTCTATTATTGTATTGACCATACATCATACAATTAGAATGTCTACTAATACTGATAGTGATATTCCTGGATTCAGTTCTCAATTGTGTTTTTTTTACATAATTACTAAATGGGAAAACGGACTCATTTCTCAATAATTTCTATCCGCCTTCCCCAAAATATGTAAAATGTAGACGTAGTATATAATGATAAAACAATGTACATATTGATATGTTAAGTTCTAAATAAAGATTTTAATGTTTACTTCTTTACTATTCTAGGAATTTGTCCAGAAGACAGAGTCTTATTTATAGGCACATCCAGAACTCCATGGGATGCTGAACAAAAGCTATTATTTCAATGTTACGCGAAAGTAATACAAATCCCAAGAGCAGATTATGGTAGTATTTCTTTAATGTGGCGAACTAAGCTGCACAAGGCTGGCGCTTTGTCTCCGAGATTAGAACTATCGTGCTTATCTAGAGTTTCTGATTCATATACCATAGGTGAGCTTTTCTTTAATTATGAATTAGATATTTTAATCTATAATATTTTTTACATTACCCTGTATAGCAGGGTAGTCAGCGAGAAGCTAGTGTCAAGACACACTGTTCTCCAGTTTTTGCCTGAATTCCAGACATGGAGTGATAAAACTGAACACCATTTATTATACTTAGCGGAAAAATAAAAATTATGATAAAGAGTCACCTTACATATATAGCCTTTTAAAAAATCATAACAATATTTCAAATTCTATGATAACTGGAACGTAAATTGTATTGAACCTAGGTTCTCTCTGCGTGTTTATGCTAAACATTATGAATTTAATAAATATGGGTAAAAAATTATTTTAGGTACCTTGTTATCAGCTTTAGATTCTGTATTGACAACTAAGAGACGTCTTCAGTTACGCGTCAGAGCTCTCACCGCCCAAGAGATAGCTGTGCAACTGAGTGCCTTCGAACCTGTTTATGTGGAACATGTATGTTACCTCAGTGGTTGTATTTTTATGAAAATTGTGATACAATGTAAAGTGTGGGTTCTATTCCTCATACTTTTCTAATATTGTGTGTATTTCAAATTTTACATTAGTTATGAAATATTATAGAAATACATTTTAAAGCCTTAAAAGGGCTTTTTATCCTTCATTAAAATAGGAATCAAACAGAAAGTAAAAATAATAAATATGAGATATATGTAAATAGGGTCTTTATGAGTCTTATAAGTTAAAACGCTTTAAATTTTATAAGAAAATAATAATAAAAATAATGGAGATAACCAAAGGTATGGTATGACCTGTGTCCATATAGATGATACTGATAATCTCAGTTGATATACTCATAATCACTGTTAAGTAAAATATATTGCTATTATCCTTAAAGCAGTTCTTGGAACTTGCGACCCAAGTATAGGCTTTAGGGGCTTTATGTATATTCTTGTCTCCTCTCTTTACTTTATCCAGTTTTAAAATACATGAGTACGTTTTGTTAGATTGATTTAAATTTCTAGGACGCAGCTGCAGAATCGTGGTGGCTAAAGACTCCCATGGAAAGGCGCCGTCAAAGAGTTTTACAGAGACTACTGGAATTAGAGCAGGAAAATGAAGAAAGGGCTGCCGCTGGAAAATGAATGTTAACTAAATAACATTAACACAACACTCTGAGACGTCAGTTACTTAATGTTAGTTAAACTATACATGTAATTTAAATATAATATATATAATTTTGTAGTTAAATGTTAAGTTAATATTATTATTTAAGTTACTTAAGATATTTTATGCACGAAATAATAATAATTTGTCTTTAAAAACTGAGAATAAAAGATTGTTTAAAATAATAATAAAATTATTTTGAAGGTAGTGCCTAGTGAATGAGACGCTGTTGTCTACGTCTTCTTTACAATTCCGACGCGGGAAGATACAGAGCTTAACGCCGCATCATATTTTTTAAATAGATTAATGTTGTATTCTTTTAATAATAATATAATTTATTTTAAATAATATTATTTCTTTTCGCTAAAATCATAATAAAACTCTTATGACCTTTTTGTGCAAACAGAAAAAAACTATGAAATTTTATCAGAATTTTCTACGTTAGGTATATAATGTCGTTTAGCGCGAGTCTAGTTTTCAAACAAAACATGTCAGAGCAAAGTTTTGTTGGGCGAAAAGTTCCCACAAAGGCAAATGTTGAAAACATCCTTTTAGTTAATACTACGCTTTGTTTTTTGTATTAATATACTGAAGTGATATAAAGTAAATAACTTTTATATTATAATATCAGTTCAATATGCTTGTATGAAAGTTGTGAAGTAACTTTAGAAATCTGAGCTTTTTTCATAATTTTTTTCCATTAAATAAAATTGTTTTTTTATTTTCTGTTTGTCATTATTTTTATCATTCTTTGATCATGTGTTGGGCTGCGGTACTTATCACTGCATTTTAACTTTACATCCTTTCAATACAATATACTAAATAATTTCAGGAACAGCTGGTCCAATTTTGATGGGACTTTCTCTGACAGATAACTATTGTAATAAGGAGTGGCTTAGGTTTTAATTTAAAATTATGAAATTAAGATTCAGACATAATAAATTTGTTTAGAGAAATTATAACAAATTTATACTACCTAAAGATTATTTATAAGCAAAAATCGCTTGGTATAAGAAAAAAATAATACTTAATTTTTCTTAAGAGCTTCATGCTTTATCCTATACAGCAAACTAGTCAAAGATAATTTATTGTCTTGATACTCGGTTGAACGCTTTCCGTTGTAAATCGAGACAATGCGTGTTGAGTGGCGCACTCAACGCCGCGCTTTGCCTCACAAGAGCGGGAAAGTTATGATGAATATGAAATCAAAACCACAATCTATAGTATTTACTCCCAGACACTGTCCCATTGCGCCACGATGAACTAAAAATAATATTTAATATTAAAAATTTTCAATGCTTTTTTCGTGTTTTTCTTATCGTAAGTTTGTGAACAAAACTTTCACACTGATCATTTTTTAACCTCGCTACCTGTTTAAAAGCGAAGGAACGCAAGGAAATCCCCCAGCAAGTAGCGTTGCTTCATCGTTTGAAATCTTTAAAGTAAAAAGGTGCTAAGAGGATATCCGCAAGTTTCCACGTGATAATTCTCACGGTTATTTTTTGGAATGAGTGAAATTAAAGGGAAATCCGATTGTAACTACACATACGATTATGAACTTTAAGCTATAGTGATAGAGTCTAATATACAAATAATGTTGTAACAATCAAACTATATATGTATGTGACTTGTAAAAATTACCCTCCAAGCTTAATAAGCTTTTTAGTGGAACTGATTTAAAAGCTTGGTTTTGTATGTTTTTTTTTAGTTCTGAAAGTTGTATTACAGACTACAGAGGTAGTTTTGTGTTAAAATATTCTACAGTCCTTTATTTATTTATTTTTAAGTTCACGCTTTTACCCGGCATAGCAGGGTGGATAGGAAGTGTCGAGTGTCAAAACACTCCGTGCTCCGCTTTCCACCGAATTCGAGATATTGCGTGTTGAGTGGCGGAATTCAACACCGCGCTTATTCTTATATAAGCGAGATGTTTTTAAAATAAAGTCAGTATTTTACGTGTTAAGAAGATCTCTTGTTAAAATAATTTCTTACCAAGAACTGCTTAAAATATAACAAAAATAAATAAAAAAAAAACCTTAACTATTTATAGAATTCCCAACAATAGCAACAAAAAGGATATACAAAAAGCCCCAAGTTTATTCAAAGTAGCGCTGCACAGATTCTTGCCTTTAGACTGAAGTAGTGTTTCCTTTGTGAAGCTCGTTCAATACTTTTTTTCCTCTGATTTTCTGAAATAAGTAAATATCGAAATACTTTTGTAATGTACCGTGGTTGTTTAGAATAGAAGATGTTGCTATTTTTACCTAAAGGAGGAATTGTATTATAATTATTATGGATACATGAGTATATACTAGGTGTGACATCTTCCGTATGGTATTAAACATCAGTAGATCTTATAACATTAGCTATCTCCCAGTGAAAGTCTCATAAAAAATGATTTAGTCGTTTTAGAGATTAGCCGGAACAAACAGACAGACAAAAAACTGAAAAACATGTTATTTTAAATGTAATAATGCGTTTAATAGAATGTGATTCTGATAATAATACAAATAATTACTTTTATTTATTTATATAGATATTTTTTGTTTTAATAGTTGAACTTAAAGAAAAATTAAATATATAGAAAGTGGTATATAAATACGAGTGTGAATGTAATTGCATTTTAATTTTTTTTTAATTTATTTAATGTGTTTATTATAAATTAATTTCAATATAATTCTATAAAGAGAAATAAAATATAAAATATAATTTTAAACAGAAGACCCTATAATATTATTAAAATAAGTCTGATTATTTTCATAGACATTAAGTGTTGTAGGGCGTAACGGCGTACGATATATAAAGCCATCCATGCACGGTGGAAATTCCCACTGTGCGAATTAAATGCTTTGAAGCTACGTTTGTTATTCGCACAACGAAACAGTGGAACTCACTACCGGCGTCTGTATTTCCGAAGCCACACAATCAAGGGATTCTTAAATTTACAGTAAATAGAAGCCAGTCGTGGCGCAGTGGAAAAGCGTATAACTGTAAACGCGATCGGTTGTGAGTACTATTCCCATTCGGAAAAATGATTATATTTAAATTATTTTCACTCGCTCTGGTAAGACAAAGTGGGGCGTTGGGTACCGCAAGTCAACCCGCAATATCTCGTATTCGGCGGAAAACGAAGTGTGGAGTGTCTTGACACTAAGTACTTTCCATGTACCCTGCTATGCAGGATAGAAGCATGAAGCCCAAAAAAAAACTAAACAAAATAAAATATAAAATAGTTCATAGCAAATTTAATTCACACAGCGTGCTCCGTAGGTCCCTCCAAGTTCTAGTGAGAGGACCGTGGCGTGTTTCCCTTTGTGAGACCGTGAAAGGCAGTTGTTTTGTTTCTTCCGATTTGCCTCCCCTTTGCTTTTCTAGTTATTTGACGCTACACTGGCATTAACAGGGCTCTTTGTCGATAGAGTCAAGCAAATTGATAATGTTCCTTGAAGGTAATTTTGAAAATATATAGCTGCTTTGGTTATGTATTTCATTATTAACTTATTTGTAAATACGTAAATTGTTCATATTTGCAAGCTCTGGTAAGACAAAGCGCGGCGTTAAGTTTCGTCACTCAATGAAATGGATTTTGACACAAGGTTCTTTCTGCCAGCTTGAAACTGTTTAAACTGTTTTTCCGCTTTAGTTCTCGAAAGCGTGGTGTAGAATTCTAATAAGTGGAGTGAAAGAGGAAAACAGAGTCCTTTGATATTAGAAGGAGTTTAAGAGTGTTCTCTTTATCTTTCATGCGGGAAAAGCAAGCGTTAAGCTAAAAATACGTAGTGATAAGTTACTGTCCTCTACACTTTTAACTAATTGCGTGTCAGGTGGAGACTTTAGACACTAAAGTCGCTATGAGTCTTAAAGGCTTAATTAAGCACTTTGTTAATAATTGTATATAAAAAAATCAATGTAAGTAAAGGTACAAGACAATCTACGGAAGATTGTTAATAATATTATTAATAAAAAAATCATAATTATACGATTGGCTCGAACGAACGACCGTCATATTTCCAGACGCCTATCCTCTGGACAGCAATAATTTCAATTTTCCCATATTACTATGAATTACTAGTTAATGTAAACAATAACTGAGTATTAATTTGTAGTTAACAATACTGATATATTGATATAGGCGTAGGTACGTGAATAATTAATTTATTTTAACCACTCGGACAGATGTCAGTCGGGTTCCGCGTGGAAGTAAAGACCCGGTAACCGCACGTGCCAGTTCACACATGGTTTGAATAGATTGCAATTTGGATTGGATTGACTGTAAGAATATATTTAAGTGAAAAATCCTTTATAATTATCTTATTATTATTAAAATTTCAAGCTATTGTAACTTTCATTTACTAAGCTAATAAGACCATTGTGGCGTAGTTGAAATAATTCGAACAGAATGTGATAGTCACTAGTTCGATTAAAGAATCTTATTTTCAATTTCATAATAACTCATATTTTTTATATATTTTATTTAGCTTCAAGCTCCATGTCGCATAAGTCGAGTAGTCAGAGAAAAGATATATTCTCTAGTCTAGACACTCCGTTCTCTACTTTCCATGTAAATTAGTGACACTGCGTATTAAGTGGCGGAACTTAACGCCACGCTTTATCTCACTAGAACTAAATAAAACCAAAATTATTTAAATATTATCAAAGACAGAACAAAATGGTTTTCTTTGAAATTTTTAAATTAACATTTATTTATATGAAAGCTTCGTCATTAAATAATAAATGGAAATTCACTAAAAAGTTATTAGAAATACTTACTCTTTTCGAAGATCATAAACTTGTAAATTCTTACATCTTTTATTCATATGTTTACTTATTATAGCTTTTTTTCATAAGCCATATAATATTTTTGAACGGTTCAGAACGCGTAAGAATTTTGACGAAGCCAGGTATCGGATATATGGCTTAGTGGTTAGAACGCTTGGACTGGTTCCACGGACCGCGGGATCAAGTGCCGTTAATTTCAAATTTTTAAACGTTTTCTAGAACTGATTTTTGTGAGTAAAATATTTTATACACAAAGGAAATGACGGATTCTCGATTTTCGGAAAGCAGTGCTATGCGGAATAGAGCGTGAAACTGTATCATATCAACTTATATCATAACTTGCAAAAGCGGAGTACAGAGTGTCTTGACACTAGGTACTTCTTGACTATCCTTCTATGCGAGACAAAAGCGTGACGCTAAAAAAATGGTCACTCGAATTTCACTGTTTGTGAAACATAAATAAATAGTAAAATTTATATAAAGATTTTTATGTCTTAGACTCTTATTAAGTATGGTGTTTCAAAAAAAATGTCATCTATAACAATCAAATAACACAACACATTCCAAAGCAACACCATCAAAATCAGTTGAGTAAATCTAAAATTAGTTTAATTTTAATCCTATTATGAATCGTTTTATAAATATAATTCATATGTAATATGCTTAATACAATATAACATATGAAAGAAGTTGTCCTGATGTGTAAGAGCACGGTTTAACCCCAAATTAATTTCACGGCACAAATTACGTAGCCTATTAATTACGGTCCGTTTTCCTTTTTCAACTAATTCTTTATGCCTTTATTTTGTCGAATTTAATTCACTTTTATGTATCAAATTGTGTTTAACATAAATATATATTTGTGTATAAGATCTTATACACAAATATATATTAAATATATATTTATATATATATTTAATATATATTTGTATACGTAATATATACGTATATATATATAATCTATATACCTTGTACCTAACTACTACATGAACAGCTCAAAATATATACTAAAAAACGTAAACTTTTAAAATTTTTTTTTAGCTTCACGCTTTTTATCCCTCATAGCAGGGTAGACGGTAAGTATCTTGTGTCAACACTCCATACTTCGCTTTCCACCGAATTTGGGACATTGTGTGTTGAGTGGTAGAACACAACGCCTTATTTTATAGAATGGCTTCCCCCGAGCGGAGATTGAACTCACAATCGATCGCATTTACAGTCAGACGCTGCCCCACTGTGCCACGACCGGCCGCTGGTACCTTATTCTGATTACCGTGATAAAAATATGTCTATATGATTAATTTATTTTAAAGTACTTTGCTCATTTCTTTCTACTGGTTTGAAAATCTTATTTAATTTTCAAAAATAAATTTACTTGTAGTTAGACACGACCTAGTCTCAAGAATGTAAATCTTTGAATATTGGTGTAATTTCAATAAGTTGATTTACTTACAAATAGTTACAAATGTAATAATAAAATTTAAAGTGTTTATACAATCAAAATTAAGAGATAGTATACAAATTGTTTGCATCCTATGAATATTCTATCCATCCACAGTTTAACCCTGCTCTGTTTATCTGACTGGCCTAGGATCTAAATGATTGCGTTACAGGTACATATTTCGTATTAAACACAAAATGGATATTTGCTTATTTTCTTTACGCTGATCTGTAGCTGTGACTGTGTTCACATGGAATTTAACATCTTCAGATTTGTTTTATTTTAAAATGAAAATAGCTTAAGTTATTCTTTATTAGATTAACTATCTGCCAGTGAAAGTCCCATAAAAATCGGTACAGTAGTTGCAGAGATCCAGAGACAAACATTTTAAAAAATATATTTCGGTATATATACGTAGGCATTAAGTAAAATGCGGTTATTTTAATATTACAAAGGGAAGCTCCAACATTATTTATATATTTATGTAAAAGATAAGTACGTATTAATATGTAATGAATTTTAAATTATAATAAATAATTATCATATTACATGTTTAAATACAGATTGAGGTCGGTGGAGTATTTGTATTTATAACACAGATAAAATATGATATAATTATATACAGACGAAATACGGTATAAATTATTTTTATTTATCTTTTTTGAAAGTACTGGATTGTATAAAATAAAAAAAAACATATTTTAAGGGAATATTATTGAAGCAAATAAGCCAATTTTCAGTCTGTAAGTACTTGGTTTGGATTTAAAATATACCTTCTTAATAATATAATAAAGAAATAATTGCAAGTGTAGTGGTAAAACATGTTTTAACATTAAATTTAATTAAAATATATTTTGATAACTTTATATTATTTTTATATATCTGACCATGTCAGTTAGTGCGAGGTTTAGTTCCGCAACCCAACTCACAATAATTTTCAATATCTCTTAAATGTAATAGCAAGTAAGGACTGGAGTGTTTAACTTTTTGTCTGTCTATCTCTGTAAAAACAAAATAATATAAAAAAGGTAGGTTGAATGCTCAATACGTAACGGAAGTATACCCACTTCGTTATATTCGTATAGGCTATTCGGGTTCATACTACATGAATTTTGTATTTCCTACGTACCGCTGTTTGACTTGCTTACATTAGTTTCTAACTAAATGTGAATAATTGATAGAACGGTTAATTTTGACCAGCAAACATAAACCTGATTGGAGAGCGCGTGAGGGAACTATTAAGTTAGTAGTCTAAGGCATGTATCGAATTCTGTATGTATATATTCTTTTCCTCAGTATATTACTATATTTTAGATATGTGTTGAATATTGTTGTAAAGGAATTTAATGAAATAAAAAAAGCAGTTTTTTAACTTGTTTTTTAGTTTTCTTTTAAAATATAGCTGACAATGTAAATACACTTTGGTTTTCTTATATAATTTTCAAACTAATTTCCAGAAGTGACGTCTTTACTGCGAAACTTAACGCCGCATTGACTAAATTAGTCAAGCTTTTTATAATGAACAATGCTTTAATAGTTCAAAAAACCGTAGCACCTTTCTGTCTATATAATAAAGGATAAACGTATGAATTTAATTATTTAACCCCCAAAGGTCATATATTTTTCTGGCACAATAAAGCTGACTATAATTCCGTGTAATAGCACATAATCTCAAACAGAACCGTCATATTTCGCAGCTTATCCCGTGTCATGGGGAAGTCTTTAAGTAATAATTTTATGGTATACTTACCTAAGACCATTTAACTTAGTATGTGGTGATATTTTACCTTTTTATTTGTGTTTTAAGGTAAGTTTACCTAGTTTTGACTTTTGTTACAGTTTCTTGGTTATTTTTTAATACTATTTTATAGAAAAAGAGAGAAAGAGTTTAAGCAAAATAGATATTTTTTTCAGCTGGTGATTTTTTAAATTAAAATATTAATTAAAATGGAATACTTTGCCCAGTTTACAACTATGTAAGAGTGTTTTGGGTTAAATCCTCTCTCGGGGAAAATGCTTATAATCGTATTTAAATTATTTTTATTAACGACGCTGTTAAGACAAAGTTTAAAGACTCTAAAATGCTGAAAAGCAGAAAACGGGTCTTAACACATGTATGTCTTCTAAGCTGTACGTTTTTATGCCGTATAGCAGGGTACAAAAAATACCTTGTATCAAGACACTCCACAATTCGTTATCCTCCGAATTCAAGACATCGCGTGTTGAGTAGCGGAATTCAACACCGCGCTTTGTCTTTCCAGAGCGAGGAAAAGACGATAATTTAAATATGATCATTGCCCCGAGTGGAAATCAAATCCACAACCAATCGCTTCCACAGTGAGACGCTGTCCCACTGCGCCACGGCCTGGCTGTACAACATGTATGTCCATTACTAATATTTTATATATTTTTTAGTAAAAAGTAAAGTCAACACGCTTTTTGTTGTGGAACAGTGTGAACAGAGAGGACAGTGTTGCGACTTTCCTCCCATTTCCGTATAAACTGCCTTGCTACTTGCCCTACTAGAACCGTGGAAATGAAAATAATTTCTATATAGGCATTTCCCCGAGTGGGAACCGAACCCGCGACCAATATCGAGCTACTAATATTTATTTCTGTAATACGTACATTAATCACAAAATGCATCTTAGCGCTTTTTCTTGCGTAATGGTGTGATTAGGCAGATCAGAGTAGCAAGACGTTACTCTCCTTTCCGTATCAATTCGAGACACGACGTGTTGAGTGACGTAACTCAACGCTGCATTATGTCCTACTAGAACAAGAAACTGAATTTATTTTAAATATTATTATCATACCAATATCGAATCCACAACCAATCTCAGTCCCAGTCAAATATTGTCCCATTGCGCCACGAACAAAATATATTATACATATAATTGCAATATTCTAAACATTTACAGTAAGGTAGTATTGAGTATTCGCATTAAGGTTAAGCCTGAGCTTAGTTCATATCGATGCATATGTGGGATTTCAGATGGAGCTTCAGTCTGGCAAATCAAAATCGATACAGGACAGGTGCGAGGTCTTATCGGACGGAAGGCTTAAATCTACTGTGAAAGAGTAGGAAAAGGTAAAAATCCTCTTTTTGGGTAAAACCTTTTACGGTTTTGTATAAGAAATCAAGATTTTATTGTATTATTATTATAGATTGAGAATTTTGATTGAGATTAGGACAATAGGTAAGAAAAATTTTGAGGGCGGCCGGTATAGCGTCCGACTGTAAGCGTGATCGGTTGGGGCAGAAATCAGCAGAATTTGCAATGTCTCGAATAGTGGAAAATGGAGTACGGAATATCTTGACACTAGGTATTTTCTGTCTACCCTGTTACGCGAGCTAAGAGCTTAAATTTGCTATTGTAACCGAACATATGAACGCTAAGCCTATAGTGGTTAGAGCGCTTGGACAATTTCCCACAGGCACGGGTTTAACTTCCGCTGAGTAGAAATTTCTATAAATGATTTTCTTATCCAAAGTGTTTGAATAACATGAAATATTTTTGCAATTAGCATCTCTATAGTGAAGCTAATAGCACCAATAAGTTGTGACAATCGTATAAATATTTCAACTCAGCCGGTTTTAGAACGTATGGCGTAGCAATCAGTCGTAGCATTTAATCGATTTTCAAGAGGTGCGGGTTCAAATTTGGGTGCATTAGAAAACAGTTTCGGTTGTTTATTTAATTTAATTACCAAGAAAACTAACTATTCATTGATTTTAAGCCACTCTTAGGGGATAGATACGGGCACTAAGCTCTCTATTAACCTTAAAAGCCTAAATTTAATCTATGACAATTATATATTAAAGAAAAATACTAAATATACTCGTATATATTGAAACATTACATACGAACCATATGTCTATAATGTGGTAACATTAGTAAAAAAACACTAAATAATTATCCTTTCCTGGTAATTAGACATAAGGATAGATGAAGGAGGTTTAGAGGTGATCGAGGCGCAGTGGGACTTCGTCTTAATGTAGAAGTAATTGGTTGACAGTTCAATTCCCACTCAGGACTTGTATTTTAAAAATTTCTCCGTTCTGGAAAAACAAAAACCGATAACTCAATGAAAGCAGTGAATGGAGTTTCGTGGCATTGGGTTGAATCTACTTGATGTTCAAGATAAACCTGGAACTGCAAAAAACAAAGGAGTTTTTAGTCGTTATCATATTTTCAAAAAAAATTTAAACATTATTTTTCTACACCCGCTATTTAAGCAAGTAGTTTTAATTCTAGTAAAGTTATATTATGTTTAATTATGAGGATTTTCAGTGGAATGACGATGTATGAACAGTCTGCGTGTTACAGAAAATTTGAATTATGTGGATACATTTTTTTAGGCTTTATGAGTAACAGTAAAAAGATTTTTCTTTCAGCTGATTTTTTTTATTTATGATATGGAAGTAAAATTAAATAAAATAATTAATGTGTTAGAAAAAAATTTAAATGAATATAACTATTATAGAATTATTTTCGGACAGCAATAGGGTTGCATGATTTCCTTACATTGATTGCACCAAACTGCGTGAATTTGAGATATTGCGCGTTAAATAGCGGAACACAACGTCGCGCTTTGACATAACGGTACACAACATAATACTGGAGAGAGAAAATTAAAAAATAAATCAACCTAATCATTCCCTAAAACAGGAATTGAATCAGTTGACGTTTACAGTCAACACTGTCCCACTGCGCCACGGAGGTTTCACTAGATAAAAAATCAAGATAGATATGAATTTAAGATCTAGTGTCTTATAGATCCAAGATGCCACATACAAGGCGTAGACGTTTGTAAAAAGCAACAAAACATTTAGACCGTTTTCGCCATCTGCGATATGATTTATGTACCACGTTGTATGTACCGAGTAACGTTTTAGACGATAAATCAAAAACAACTTGTAAGTCTTTGGGTCGTAAATAAAGAATTTCGTCTTAGACCTCCATATATGTGTTTTTTTATGTATAATTTTCACTCAATATATTCTGAGTGTGTTTTTGAATATATTTGGCTGTAACGTTTGATGACTTAACATTTTATTTGTATTTTGATGGATATTTACTCTTATTTTTTGGTTCTACTTTCAACATATTCGTGGAGTTGAGTTCGTCACTCAACACGCTGTCTCGACTTTAGGTGTAAAGTAGTCAACGGACTATCTTAATACTAGATAGTTTCTAGTCAAAGGCTAGTTAGTCAGAGATAGTGGTCTTCCTGGTAAGAACATAAACACTAACAAATTTGTGCCATAAAAATATTATATTTTTATTAGTAAGATGTAGATTGAGATATCCTTATAATATTTTCTTACATTGATTTATATGAAAAATACAGGAAAAAAGACAGTAAAAGTGCACTTTTTATAAAATATAGAATTGAGCAGACTCCCGCAAAAAACTCAAAATATAAGACAAAACGTTTTTTTACTATATAAATATTCAGTATAACATACTTCACGCGTTATCCCGCATATTAGTCAAAGACAAAGGCAGTCAACGGAGTGTCAAGACACTCCGTTGACTGCCTTCCGTCTGAAGACGAGACATTGCGTATTGAGTGGCGAACTCAACCGCGCGCTTTGTTTTACCGTTGCGAAGAAATGAAGATTTCTCAATTTAAATGAAACTATTTTAACCGGATTAATCACGTATATTTTGGTATATACGCGTATATTTTGTATATATCAAAATATACGCGATTAATCCTGTTAAAATAGTTTCATTTAAGATGTGTAATAATCGTGAAAATCAAAGATCTTATTGTGAAAATTTCTCACGAGTTGAAATAAAATCCACAACCCGTCGCGTCTTCAGTCAAACGGTGTTCCAGTGCTCCCCAATAGTATGACAAACACTTATTTATACCAAAGCATTAAGAAAATTAAGACAAGTCTTAGTACAATTTTGGTAATGACAAAATTTATAACCTCGTCCAAACAGATTTAATCGCGTAACGGACTCTTCGAATTGACAATACAAATTTACACGATTAAGAAAATTAAATTTTCCGCCTGTTCTGACTCCTCTGACAAATTAGTGGGCTTGACCTCACCCGCCCTGAAATATTGTGAACAAGTAGATTATAAGTAAAGGGCAACTTTTTAAAATGATTTAGTCACTTTTGGTATAAATTAAATATGAATGATTTGGTTTATAGGTAACGCGATTGTAATATTTTACATTAACATGTACATATCTCGAATTTGTCGAAATGCAATGAACGGGCACTAGTCCTGACACTAGGTTCTTTCTACTAAACTACTGTGCTATACAATATGTTGCTTTCCTCCCAAAATCGAAACATAGTGTTAAAATAAGTATTTTAATCCTTACTGTGATTTGGAACCCATAACCAATGGCATTAATCCAGATTCTACCACACTGCGCCCCCAATGCCTTCTCATAACAAACATGTAATTACAATATATAGGATTTAATAAAAACTTAATTCATACATAATACAAGCTCAGTCCGAAGCATAATAACTTAGTTGGTAATAAATCACAAACAGCCTAACCCCGCTGTAAACAAGTCGTTAATAATTGCTCTAATCCCCAAATGTTTTATTCATATCTCCTGTAATCCGAACTAGCCTAATGAAAAGGGACACTGACGAGTCAACGTCAGGACGCTATTAGACCGACGGTTTGACATTAAATAGTAATTTCTGACTATTCATCCAGTTTTGGATGGTTGATGACTGATGGACTGGTTTGTATGTTAGAGATGAAGAATTTAGTGTTTCAACACCGTCTCTCTTTTCTTCCTCTTTTGTTGTTCTTTTGGGTTGTGTGTATACAATAAATATGTTGATTTTTGTGGCTTTGTCATACTTGACCAATAAGAACTAGATAGAATATTTGATGTATTTTATTCAGTTTAAACATTATCTATAATACAATGAAATTAAATTGAAAGTACTTAATTACATTCACTGAGATAGATTATTGAGAAGATTGGAGTCTCCCGTAGCCTGGTGGTGGTCGAGGAGGAGCACAGTTAGTGGGTATAGCCTTAATCTTTTAACATAAAGTCCCCCTACTACCAGCGGAGCTTCCGTATGGAATCTCTTCAAGAAAAAATATGATTATTAACGATCGCTCGCAAAAGACTTAAAAGACGCAAAAAACTTGTGGAGTGTAGCTTTATACTGAAAATAATGTATATTTATTATAATTTAAAAAAATGTTAGGTTAAGACACTGCAATGCAAAAAGACATTCTTTATGCTTATATATATATATATATATATATATATATATATATATATATATATATATATATATATATATATATATATATATATATATATATATATATATCTATATATATATATATATATATATATATATATATATATATATATATATATATATATATTACAAGATCGAAGATACGTAACGGTGTGACGGGTTGCAGTATAAGTTATTAAGATTGTTGTAGGCGTTATATTTGATGTCCTGTTCATAGTTTCAAGTTGAGAATATTGTTAGATGTTAGCCGTTTTACAACTTCTCTCTTAGAACCTCTCTATTAATGTAGGAAATATCTTTGGGGCTTATTGAAAAGGAAAGCTTAATGGTTAATAACTAAATAATACAGTGTCGTGAAGTGAGAGTATTGTAAGTACTTATGTTGTCTAAGATTTATATAAATAGATTTATTTATTATTAAATTTGGATCAAAATCAATAGTTTCTTGAGAATTGTATTGTAATTATATTGAGGCCATTCTGGTACTGTTAGTCATATCACTTAACTGTAAGCGCGATTGGTTGTGGGTTCAATTTTCACTAATTTTCTGCCCTAATAAGAACCAAACGCGGTGTTAAGTTTCGTCAGCTAACAATTAAGGAGTGACTAAATTCTATCTAACTACTCTGCATTACAGGTTACATTACGCAAAGTTTAGACAATATAAATTATTCAATAGAACTTTTAATACTTAATATATCTTTAAATATGATTTTGCAATAATTGTTCTATAAATATTATAACAAAGTAGAAATTCGTGGCATCTGGCAAAATGTGGCATGTACTCGTGTGTGGGATATAAGGACAAGCACGAATTTTGGTTTGAAGTTTTATTTCGAGTCTTTAGATATCTCCTAAATATACAGAGTCATGCTATATCCCAGAAAACGTATGTGAATGTTAGTGGGAATTTCGAGACAACCTAGTGGCAAGACACTCCTTTACCTGTTACCTAGATGTGTTTCGTATATTTTCATATATCAATTTTGAACCTCTAAGTAAGCTCTCAAAGTTTTATCAAGAACGTAATATCAACAAGCCAAATGTCTGTAATGTGTTGCCAAATAGATATTTCATGTCGATTGATTAATATATACATTAAGTTTGCCCCAGGGGACACTTACCCTTCAACATGTCCCCTTGAAACAGTGATATGTGATTTCATTTTTACCCCATTCGGAATTAACGAGAGATTGATGATGTCGAGGTATGGTCTATTTAGATACTATATTTATTTCACTCCCACACACTATCTGATTTTACACGAACACCCTCACGATTTTATACGAGCGACATAAAAGTTTTTTTTTATATTTATTTTTTCTTTCAATTTTTTTTTAACTTCACGCGATTGGAAATCGAATCCACAACCGATCACATTTACAGTCAGACGCTGTACGACGTCCTTTACTTTTAATTTTTAACATTTTATAATTAAACTAACACCTTTTTTTGTTTTCATGTTTTTAAATATATATTTATATTGAGCTAATATATGTACATTGTTAGTTTAAATTTTGTAGAAATCATAATGTGTATATAACAAAAAATTAATAAAGAAATGAACGATATATACACAAATAATTAAGGTACTATTGGATACAAGATGGTTATCAATTCGATTCTTAATTGAGGAAATATTCATGCTTACACGTTTTCTTGTATAACAGGGTATACTGATAGAAACTTGCGTGGAATCACTCTCCTCTCTTAGTGGCGGAGTTTATCGCTGTAATTTGTTCATAGTGGTAAAACTAAAATATGTTTAAATAAAAAAAAATACTATTATTTTACTATATTTATTTTTTTATACTATAATAATAAAACTATTTACAACTTAAATAGTTTTCTATTTTATTTTTTTCTTAGATATCTATGTGAAGGCGCGTTTTTTGATAAATTTACTGATCACGCAAATTTACGACTGATAGAATTAGCCTTATATATAATTGCTAACTACATAATAAATAGAGTATATATATTTCGTTTAAGTTATTAGTATTGATTCTTTTTCAGCTTCACACTTTATCCCGCATTACATAGTCAGAGACAACCTAGTGTCAAGACAAGACTCTGTTGTCTATTTTCCACCCAAAATCGAAACATTTCGTGTTGAAAGACGTTAGTTATTACCAGTTATTATTGACATTCACAACCGAATTTAAATGTAAATCTAATTTTAAATGTAATTTCCTAATTTAACAAGTAAAAATAAGATATTTCATTTAAAATAACAAATGAAGAACATAACATTATTTTAAAATTACCTTAAAAAAACCCTAATGTAATAAACTCTATCTGGTGGTCAATAAATCCATATATTTACGATGTAAACGTATTTCGTTCGTTAGTGAGTTAAAATTAAAACAATTGTGAACAGATACCAGGTTTAAATTTCATTATGACCAGTGTCAATTTTGGAACTAATTGCTTCCCAATTTGTCGGATTGGGTGTTATTATTACGTTGATGTCGATTTTACGGTGTTTCATGGTATTGGATTTTTTACATACAAAGGTACGGGGGTGGGTAGTCGGAGAGAACTATATATATATATATATATATATATATATATATATATATATATATATATATATATATATATACACAACCTAGTGTCAAGACTTTCCGTTGTCTGTTTTCTACCCAAAATCTAGACAAAACGCCACGCTTCATCTTATCAGAGAAGGAAAAAATTCCTCCAAGCGAGAATCTAACCTACTACCTATCGCGTTTACAATCAGTCGCTGTCCCACTGCACCAAAATAGTCTCTTCTTCTATGTATGTTGACATAATATACATGAGAATTGTATACTAAAATAGCTTTGGTAATTACTGTAATGGGCCTCTATATACACGCATAGGTACATTAATTAGGGAGGGAAGCGGAATTATGCCATTTATTCATCATACCCCTTGAAATGCTAATTAAAATTTATGGCTAAAACATTTTTCATCGTCGAAAATAAATTACCTCGGGCTTCAATGTTATATTGCATTCAACTAAAACACTTCGGTATAACATTTGTATATTAATAATTATTTGAATAAAATATATTGAATAACTTGATATATTGTTGTTTTGTGATATGTTTAGGATTTGGACTTGAATGTAGAGCTATAGTAATAATAGTTTAAACTACATAGATAACATTATCGTCATATATCTGTCATTATAACCTGTAAAAAGAAAGTCTGGGGTCCGGTAAACTAAGGTGCAGCGTTGAACTCTGTTATATAACACGCAATGTCTCGATCGAGCGAGAAGTGGAAATTGGAGTGTCTAGACATTAGTTTCTATCTGCTGATATGTTTTTATCAATTCCTTAATCGAACACATTATATTAGATTATGTTTAAGAATAGAAATTGTAGTTATAAGTATTTTTTTTTACTTAAAATTTATGAAACTGGTATAAGTCGATGGGTTAACATAGAATTTATCAAATATTGATAAGAATACTCGAGATCGAAGACAAAAATGGAATTATGGCTTTCTCAAATATTTAAAAAAATACTATTAAAAAGCATTACAGTATATATAAAGTGACTGGCAAGGGTTGGGAGCGAAGTATGGAGATTGAGTTTAATGATTTTCCATTGTAGATGACCATGCCCAGCAATGGATGCATATATAGATGATGGGGAAAACCGAAAAGATATTTTTTTGCAACGGCAAATTTTATTTCAGCTCAAATAATATTTTTATTTGAAACAAAAAAAGCAAACGCAAACGGAACAAAGTTGCGAAAAATTCCTATTTATTTACACCATAAAGGTTGAAGCAAGATGTATTTGATAATAAATGTTAAGGGCATTGTACAAACATAATTCAATTTATTTAAAAAAAATAACACTTACAAAGAAAATATGTGTGATTATTAAAATAACGTGAAAATCAAAGTCTAAGTGTATTTTTCAAGTTTGAAATATCTTACCGTTTTTTATATATTAGTTAATAAGAATTAGTTTAAAAAAGATATTTAAATAAATTGTCAATATTTATCTTTTAGACTAGCTTTTGTCATCATAGACTAAATCAATACAAAATATGATATTAATTGACTATTTTGAACCAAACGTAAACCGTAATACAAAATATATATGTAGAGTATAAAAAAACCTGCTTTTATAAAGTCTTTTTGTGCATACTGCAAAGCTAGTGGCAAAAAAAACCTAATATAATACAAGCGTGTAAACCCCCTAAATGAGGGAGTGACAAAAAAATTCAAACAAAAATCAAAAGTTTTTCCATTTTGGGTGTCAGAACAGCTTGCGGCTATGGAGTCGGGTCGCTTCAGATTCAGAGCAATCTGCTTTATGATATTGTCTCACAATATAATCTGAGCAAACTTTGTAAAATATTTGTTTGTAAATATACTAAATTTGTGAAATAAAAATCCATCGTGCATCAGCCATGGCGCATTGGAACAGCGTCCGACTATAAACGCGATCGGATGTGGGTTCGATCCTCCACTCGGGGGAATGATTATGTTTCAATTATTTTCACTTCCTCGCTCTTGTAAGACGAAGTGCGGCGTTGAGTTCCACCATTCAACACACAATGTCTCGAATTCTTTACAAAGCGACGTACGGAGTGTTTTGAAACTAGGTACTTCCTGCCTATACAGCTATGCGGGATAAAAGCGTGAAGCTAAAAAAAATTATAATTATGAAGTAGTAGGATTTATAGATTTTTTTAAAAAGAAGAAAAAAATCTCTCAGCATTCTATAGATGTATTGTTGCAAAGAGAGACGAGAATAAAGAAATGTGTTGATTTTGATTTAAATGTAGACTTGAGAGGGTCTTTGATTTATTTCAGGTATATATGATTCATATTATATTACACTTATGAACTTAACATGATTTTGATTAGTTGCAATATTCAGGATCATACTTGATTGAACAAATAATATTTTTTTGATTTATTCTCCTTTTTAAAGGCTTGAAGGCTTTTTCAGTGGATTCCCTTTGCCTTAGATTATGCAAGAAATATGTGAATGTAACAAAAATAATATATACATAAGTCATCATTTTACCGTAGCAGATTTATTCTAATCGAATATTGATTACTTATTTGTCATTTATTTTTAATATATGAAACGTAAAGTTTATGCTCTTTTTAAGAACGTTTTACGCGAATAAAAAAAGTATGGAACTCGGCACAGTCATAGTTTATATAAAAAACTGTAGAAAATCAATAATTAAAAATATAAAATAAATGATATATATATGATAATAAATGATATATAAAATAATTACTACTCACACTACTCTATATATATATATATATATATATATATATATATATATATATATATATATATATGTATATATATATATATATATATATATATATATATATATATAACATACGCTTTGTTTAAGCTAAGGCTACGTATAGATGTAGTCTTGACATGACATAGGTCATAGGTCATATGATATGGGTCAATAAGGCCTGTGGTTGTTTATTATATGAATACATAATACAAACATATAACTTTATATGTATATTAAATAACTTCTCCATTCATCGTAACTTTCTTGTATTGATCATATTTTGCTTCAATCAGAATAGTAAATTGAGACACACATCCTAATCGTATGAAAGAGCCAAGCAAAAGCCTCATCCATTCAACGATCTACAACCCAAGCGCTCCGAGCTATTCAAAGCAATGTTCGGAAAATGTTTTTGGGAATACGTTTAGAGCACGTTTACATTATATCTGAACGGTAAAATTTAATACTTAGTAATCATATAATAACAGTTACATTGTTTTTTATTGTTATGAAAAACCAAAGTCTATTGGAATATCTTAATATGTTTAAGGTAATTCTTATATTCAATTCGTACTATATAATATTTATACATCTATTTTCCAGTGTTACTTGCAATGGATTAAATTGTATTAACTATTTCTTTTTTGTCAGAAACTTTCATTGTAAAAATTATAGTTACAAATATGTACAAATAGGTTCATTAATACTTTCGCATTTAATAAACATAAAATAAAAAGATATTACGTAAAAAATATATATAAGCATTTTAGAAAAACGTATGAAAACGATAAACGTAAATATGTTGTAACAAACGTATAAGAATTTCGATGCAGCCGGTAATAGAACGCATGGCTTAGCGGTCAGAGCGCTTGGACGGTTTCCAAGAGGCGCGGGTTCGAATCCCGCTGCGTTCAAATTATTAAACCTTTTTTTTTTCAAAAATGTTTTATAATCCTACGTATGAAATAACACTTTAATATAAATAATATAGTAAACTAATATTAACACATTTTTGTGTAGTTTAAGTGTGGATTAATATTTTAAAAATAGTAAAATATTATTAATTACCAAGAAAATATTTTAAAACATATAAATATAGAAATAGAAACAAACATTGTAGCAATTTCCTTTCGCAAATCGTCTCTTGGTAAACAACATCGCCCAAATTATTTTCAACAACAAATAACTAGTTATATAGTTGAAACTTTTCAAGATTTCATTTAAAATATTTATAAAAGTACCTTTTTTTAAAAATAAACCTTATTTTTGCCTTCTTTGACGTTAGTAAAACCGCCTTTGTAAACAAATTATATTATATAAAATTACTCTAAAACTGTTAATGTGCAATAAAGAATATATATATATATATATATATATATATATATATATATATATATATATATATATATATATATATATATATATATATATATATATATATAAATAGTCTTTGTCGTTTTTTTAAAAATAAACCTTATTTTTGCCTTCTTTGACGTTAGTAAAACCGCCTTTGTAAACAAATTATATTATGTAAAATTACTCTAAAACTGTTAATGTGCAATAAAGAATATATATATATATATATATATATATATATATATATATATATATATATAAATCGTCTTATATAAGAAAATTAGTTGTACCGATATCGTAAAACCGGTCTACAATTTTATTCCACCAGCGTGGTTTCGCAAAGATTTCCGGATGCATTGCTATACGAGCCGGTATTTCGGTTTAGTCTATTATATTGTTATTTTGGGCTTTGTTTTAAAAATATGCTCCTCTACGCTTGACGTGCCGCTTGAGTGTATTGTTTCAGAGGAAGCACAGACACGACGAGTCACTACTTGGCTAATGGTAAAGGCTTTTAATGTTTGATCGTTTTATTTTAGTTTTGTGATATTTTTAAAATTGTTTGTATTTTGGAGATGTAATTCTCTAAGATGTTAGTTGAAAATGATAGTTGGCAACATCTAATGAAAATTAAAAAGTATTATATTTGTTTTCCTCTTCTTTAGATCCTCAGCCTTAAAGTTAGTAGAGATGATTGTGTTAATGTTAAGGTAGCATGAAGTACATTTTTTTTTAGCTTCACGCGTTTATCCCGCTTAGCAGGGTAGACAGAAAGTACTTAGCCTCAAGACACTCCATGTCTCCGCTTTCCACCGAATTTTGAGACATTGTGTTTTGATTGGTGGAACTCAACGCAGCACTTTGTCTTAGCAGAGTGAGGAAGTGAAAATAATTTAAATATAATCACTCCCTCGAGTGGGGATCGAACCCACAATCGATCTTGTTACAGTCAAACACTGTTCCATGTGTAATGTGTTTTTATGGGCATTAATATAGTTATATATTATATACAATTTATAATCACTAAAAAAATCAATTCTCAAAATTCAATCAATGAATTGAAACTTAAATATATCAAGTCCAAACATTTATAAAGATGTTACCCCAAATGGCACGAGACGCTAACTCGCAATAAAATAACGAAATTGCCCACCATATTGGCTTGTGGTGATAAAAAGCATGTGTTGAGGTAATCCCGGAACATTCAATGTTTCCAGCAGCAATTTAGATGCATATTTTATGCTTAATGCACATTTTATTAGGATTTGTTGGAATATTTTAACATTGTAACATATTTCTATGTTTGTACATCCCTAATAGTATCTACATAATGATAATGGATTCAATATAAATTTAATTCTTATTTAATTTTATAAAACTAATATAAATATTTGTAAGGCTGGCTATACACTGAAGATCTTGGGCGTGCTCATGTAGTGTTTTGAGAAAGTTATTAATTTTATTGCTGGTGTATAAAAAAAACAGCTTCACGCTTTATCCCACATATCTATATAGTCAGAAATAATAAATAGTCAGAGACTACCTAATGTCAAGACATTCCCTTGATTGCGTTCCGTCCTAAATTACATATATATTGATATAAAAAATGATATATAGATTACATTTTAGAAAATACTTTTGTATTCCTAAGTGTGGAATAACACTTTAAAAATAGTAAATATTGATATGTAGATTATCAATTGATTGATGATTTCCAAAGTTAGCAGCTAGTTTTTGGAGCAAATTTTGTTTATTTGTGTGTGTCTGTGTCTATGTGTGTGTGGGGTTTGTTTGTTTTTTATTGCTCAATGATAAAAATTTAATACTTTTTTAGTTTGTGAATTTCAAAATTTATTGTATTTTTTCATTAGTATAACTACTAAAATATAATCTAGTTATTTTATATGAAATTGATAGAGACAACATTTTTTATACGTTTTTCAAAAATATTTTCTAATCCTAAGTGTGGAATAACACTTTAAAAATAGTAAATATCTTTCCTCTCCCCATTTACATTATAAACTCTAGTACCATATTATAATTTAAACTGAAAATTTTGAAAATTGGCTAGCTCTATAGTTAACGTTAGTTCATTTTGAGCAAATCTTCTCAACGTATACTTTGACACGTTCTAGTCCAGTACAGGTGTTAGACGTGACATTGTTTGCAGCTCGAAATAGAAGCTCTGAAATTATATATATTATTATATTAAATTTTTCTACTACTTTTGGCTCTCTTTTCTCTTTGACATGTCGCTATTCTCATGTGGTATATACAATAATTATTTTTATATTAATATTAGTAGACCTGTTGACGCGAAAAATACGCTTGTTAGCAATATTTAATTTGTTTACAGCTTTACTATTTATCCTGTATAGCAGGATAGTGGAAGACAGCCTAGTATAAAGACACACTTTGTGGACTTTGAGCAGTCTTCGGATGAGTAGTGAATTCAACGGCGCATTTTGTCGTATCAGTGTTAAGATATTAAAATAATTTTTAATATAATCTTTCCTGTAAGTGGGAATCGACAAGGTAGAATAATAGTCCCCTCCGCTACTGCGTGGTGTCTCGTAAGAGGTGATCGAGATCGCAGTAATTTGGTGGTAGGATCGATCCGCCAAATATCTGGTGATGTGGATCCGGTTCGATATCATGTAAACCATATTCAACCGCGTTTACAGTCAAACGTTGCCCGACTGCGCTAATATGGCCTCTAAAACAACATTATAATTATGCATGCTTACGCATACACACATAGATAGTGCAGTGTTGAGAAATTCTATAATTTCGCATTGAGTGGCGAACTTATCACCATCCCTTGTCTTATCTGAGGAGAGAAATGGGTTAAAACTTTAAATATAACCATTCCCCCGATAGAAAATTCGAACCCACAATCAATCACGTTTCCAGTCAGACACAGTTCCATTGCATAGAGATGAACTCACTGTGCTATTCGGAGACTGCATATTTTTCACCAAAATAAAGTAGGGGTCAAAATGCCTCTCTAGGGGTGAGAATCAAATGATTATACATTTATACCCCCGTTCCTTTTCGATTTCTACAAGAAACAAATTATTTCCCCCAATAAATTGTAATTTAGATTCACTTGTATGTTTATTACTGGTACGTGGGATCAGTGTAATTTTGAATGGTCAACGATATTTTTTTACGTTTTTTACAATGTTATGTAGGATCTCCTAAAGGTAGTCATAGGAAATTGAGAGTATAGGGCATTTATAAACGCAATGGTTGAATATTATTGATTTTTATTTAACAGGGACTTATTGATATATTTTTGGCGTCCCGCTTTATCCCTTGCGGAGTAGTCAGAGAGTACGGAGCGCCAATTGCTACGATTCCAGCAAACCTCTTTCGCCTAGTCCAAAGTCATTATCCTCTTCATACATGCCCTTCGGGGGGTTCTCATACTTTTTACGTGATCTTCCTCCAGTATCTTCGATATTGTATTTTTGAAGGTCAACTGAGTCTCCCATCACCGTCTCCTCTGATCTCTCGTACCACTCACTTTGGCTTCATAAATCATTCTTAGCATTCTTTCGTCACTCATTCTCTCAACGTGCCCAAACCACCTGAGCACGTTCTTCCCGCAATATTTCCTTACTAATAATATAAAGTGCGGCGTTGTCTTACGAACTAAAACAAGTTACAAGGAGTTAAGGCACTCCAAGTCTAAGCTCCTGTCAGTTCAAATACTATCCAACACAAAAATTCAGATTTTTGTTCAGAATTTAAAAAATCTGAATTAAAAAAATGATACACGGTTTTTTTATTGAATTTATTACTTTTGTTCAAGTTATAATGAGACTTTATGGCTGTATTTTATTATCTTTTACATTTCCAACTTAATCTCGGATTCCATTTCAGCGAAAAAGCCTTTTTTTTACGAAATATACATCAAATAAATAGGCCCACGGTGGAAATTTTCACCCCAAATTAGCTCATTTGTAGAACTTTGAATAATTGTTAGAATTAAATGGATATTCTTGAGTTATTTCCTTGTCTAGTCTGTATCAGGGTTGAGCCTTTCAATTAGGGTCTCGCAATTTTTTTCATCAGCAATATAAATCGTAATTTTTTATGGTACCCGCTAGAAATTTATTTTGAACTCTTAGAAATTAAAAAGAATGTTTAATGGCGAGTAAAATTGTTTTTTTTCAACATCACAGCACTTTTCGGCATTGTGCTTGTTCACAGAAAACACATACTTTACTTTAGCTTATTTACCTAGCAGGGCAGTTAGAGATAGCTTTGTATCAAAACACTCCGTGTTTCACTTTCCTCCCGTTTATAATACTTCCACTGAGGGGGTGTAGAGCCCAAGAGTATTCACTTTACGAATAGTCACTGTCAACTCCCAAATTGTTATCATGTTTTCCTAAATATTGTTCTTGATCTGCTAATCATGACCAGGATAGGAATAAAATGAGTCTATTATTGTTAATTCCGATTTTAATTGAGCTTAACAGGGTCCGAAATAGATAAGTATGTCTTTGAATGATGTCATCAAAATCTATATACACGTATAAAGTTCTTTCGGTATTGAGTGTAAGACAGTAATGGTAAAATTTGACATGTAAGTTCTTTGAAGAGTGTAGGGAAATAATAAGGAATTTCTCGGAATTACCAAGGAAACGTGAAATACTGGGCAATTCATGTTATAACGTATGTAAACAATGTTAATGATTGAAATTTGTTATTTACTCTGTACAGCAGATAGACTACCCTTTGGCTAGAGACAATCTAGTTTTAAGACAATCCGCTAATCACCTTCCACCAGCCACCAAGACATTGCGTTTGAGCGGCAAATTAAACACTGTACTCAGTCTTACTAATATAGAAAAATAAAAATAAATTTTAGTAATAATCATTCCTCTGAATATTAACTGAACCTACAACCAATCAACACAATCAGACAGTGTCCGACTGTGCAACGATGGACACTAATATGGTGAAAAAGGCACAATATCTTTTCTACTTTATTAATAAATAGCTTTATTATCAAGGGCTTTGTTACACTGTTCCATTTTAACAGAACCGCCATAAATTTATTTGTCGCAAGATTTAGAATATAAATGAGTATTTATTTTAAACTCAACTTTCAAAGTTAAAATTTACTTTTGAAATTGATTTGGATTAGACAATAACTGTGAATTTATCAGATAATTATATTGTTAAAGCCATATTATTTAAAGCCATATTAAGTAAACTAGTAGACTCTTGCTATAATTCTATCAAATAAAATATAATTAATTAATATAAATACCGAAATACAAAAACGAAAACTGAGTTAAGCCGTTTCTGAGATTAGTGTGTATAAACGCATAGAAAAAACAGATACACAGACAAACGGATAAAAATTAAAAAATATATATTGTTACAGGTTCTATGGCATTAATAAATTTTGCCGAAAATAATTTTATATCTTATACATCTTGCATGTCACTCACTATGGGTAGTGATTAGTTTCATTTTTGGAAGAAGAGATTTTTAGAAGTTATTGCACTATAATTACGTTATTTTCACTCACCTACGTTCTTTTTGGAATATAAGCTGAAATCTATTTTAATGTCTTCTACCCTTTAATATACCATTAGTGTAAACGTTAAAATCCGTTGCATAGTTTGAAAAATCTAAACGTACAGACAGTGGAGACGACCGCGTGAATTGATAAAATGTTAAGTAATTTGAAGTTTAGTTTAAGAAATTAACTGTATTTTATATTTTCCTGTTTGAAATTTAAATCTACAACTTAGCAAGTGCTAATCAGACTCGCCTCAAATGCAGACTTCGAATTAGTGGTTTTTTTGTATGCAATTAAATTATTACGACTAAGGTATTTTAATTTTAATTTAGGGTAGTCAAACAATACATAATGTCAAGACACTCTGTTCACTGCTTTTTTAGCTTCACTCTGTTATCCCGCATAGCAGGATAGCACGTAGTGTTAAGACACTCGGTACTTCACTTTTCACCGAATTTAATACATTGCGTGTCGAAGTGTGGAACTCAACGCCATACTTTGTCTTACCAGAGCGAGGAAGTAACTATAATTTAGACATAATCACTACCCCGAATTGGAATCGAACCAATAACCGACAGCGTTTACAGTCAGACACTATCCCACTGCACCACGACTGGACCCAAAAATGTAAATATTATTTTTAAATAAAAAAAAACATTCTTGGTATAGAAATTGAACCCATAATTAATCTAACCGTCATACGCTATCGCTGCGCAACAGTGGTGTACATTATTTTTTTTATTAATCTATGTATTTGTGTGTATGTATGTTTATATTTACTTTTATACATTCAGTACACCCTTTCATTTCATTCATTCTTTCCTACTCAAAGATAATTTGGAAGAGATCGCTCTCTTAGGGATAAAGCCGTCTGTTGTGCTTCGTTAAATTTTAATATTAATGTTTTTTTCTAGTTTACTGTAAATTTATTTATTTTAGCTATAAGCTATAACTGTGCCAAATTAAAAAAAAACGTATATTTTACGCCTGAATACAATTTAGATCATATACAATTATATAATATACATAAATTTAAAAAAAATAATTTAATTTTCTTCACAGGCTTCAGAAACATATCAAAAATGATATTTTTTAATTTTATATATAACAAACAGCTTAAAATTATACTATTTATAAATTATTCATGTAATTTAATAATCACAATAGAAATATGGTCAATATACATCTAATGCTTTAGTCAAAATGATATTTCTACCACGAATATCAGCCTTATATGCTCTTAATAGTATCTGTCAAAGCGATTCCTTTGACGCTGCAAAGAAGTAAATCACAGCTTCCTCGCAAACACGTGAAGCCTAACATCAGTTTTCTAAAAGGCAAAGTGCCGTTAGAGGACATGACAGATGGTTGCGACATGAAAGAACACTCTAGAAAGGAACCTTAGGATCTATTTTAAACAATAAAACGCTTTACTTAATTCTATCTTTTACCAACATATATTCAGATAAAAGTACCGTCAAAAATACATATATGACACTTATATATACATATACTATATAGAAGGGAGATGTGTATTGATTTTTTCTTAATGTTTAATATTATAGAGCTTTATGCTTTATGCTTTTTTTTATGTCAGGGTAGTTAAAGAAATAATGTGTCAATACACTCCGTTTTCTATGTACCGCCTAATAGAGTTTCGCGTATTTTCCTATTTTTAAAGTGTTATTAGACACTTAAGATTAGAAAATGTTTTTGAAAAAACGTATATAAATTTGAACGCATTTGAACCCGCGCCTCTTGAAAACCGTTAATACAGTCTGATCGCTAAACTATGCTTTCTACTACCGGCTCTGCCGAAATTTTTCTCCGTTTTCTTACAACTTATTTTTTGTTTTTAAAAGAATTATATAATTTATCAAAAATGTTTTTTAAAGCTTCGCGTATATGCAAACTTATATTGAAAACATAAATATGAAAACAATTAAGAAAAACACTAAAAGTTGAGGCCACCGTGGCACAAAAAAACAGTGTTTATCTAGTGAACGCTATCGATTGTGGATTCTGTCTCCACCTACTAGAATGGGTTATATTTAATTATTGACATGTAATGCTGTTGTAAAACAAAGCACGGCGTTGAGTTACGCCACTCAAAACAAACAACAAATATTTCTTATTAAAAATGGCGATAACACTTCATACTCTTGTTTTTTTAAGGCAAACACTGCGATACATTACTACCACTCATATTACAAATCACATCGCATTTAGCATAGTCTGTGCTATTACTTTAAATTATCATGATTTAAATTTGCCTGAAACTTTTTTGATGGTATTTATGCTCAAAACGCCTTAGACCATATAAGTATATAGCAAACCACTATAATTTTTATTTACTTACAGCCAAGTAAAATGGTACAACTCCTTAAGTACATTAATAGCGCCAGATACAACTAAAAGTAAGCACTTTGTTGTCCGGAACTCAGTCAATTTGGCCGTTTTCCCCTCGAGTGCTGTTCCGTGTAGTGTCCGCCATCAGTCTTGTTCCACTAGTCTGTACTTGCTGACGTTTTTAATTGATTTCGGAAGCTGCTTTTCTGTGGATTTGAGTTGAAATTTTATTATAGTTATAAAACCAATTATACATATTTTAAGCATGTCTTACTCGTATTTATTCTTTCTTTCGTTCTTTTGTATCGCAGTAATAACTAAAGGAACAGATTATTGATGGACAAAGTAAAGGTTTGTGGAAAAAATGACTTTAAAATAAATTGTAAAATATAGTATATATAAATTTAAAATATTATATTATAATATTTAAAACGAGCTCGTTTGTGTGGAATTTAATATCAAATCGGTCTAGCTGTTTCAGAGATTATCCAGAACAAAACAGACAGACATACATAAATATTTGATAAAAATCGATTATTTAATATCACAAACACACAGTCTAATCTCTTAATATTCATATGTAAATGTTGAAAATTCATATTAAAAAATAATATAAATTTTAAATCATAAATACAACTAAAACTGAAGTACGACACTAGTATAGCGAAAACATTTGAAATTTAAATATTAACAAGTAAACAACGAAAATTCCTTTTATACCTATTAGGCTACGAACAGACTAACCTAAAATTCGGCAGTACAGTATAGTGCTAAAGCCATAGGAGATAGCAAAGCTGGCCTTGTTCCAAGCACTTTCACGGCCTTTGCACCACTCGATGACGGCTCGGATTGACCAATGTTATTTATTAAGTGATATTGTAATACTCGAAAGCAATGTGTAACGTTGTTTTGATACAAAATGTGTAAAATATATATTTTCTTAAGAAATATACATTTACGTACTTCGCTTTCAACCGAATTCGAGACATTGCGTGTTGTGTGGTGCAACTCAACGCCGTACTTTGTGTTACCAGATAGAGGAAGTGAAAATATTTTAAATATAATCACTCCCTCCAGTGGGATCGTTTACAGTCGGACGTATGATTTAAACAAAAGTATATATGTACATTTACACTAACATTGTAACAGATTCTTCTTTTAATGAAAACTGAACAATTATTTTTTCAGTTTTCTTGAAGTTAGAGAGGACAGAGGACAGAGTCTGGCTGTGAATGCGATGGATCGAGGGTTCGATTCCTACTCGGGGAAGAGATTATATTTAAATTATTTTCACTTCCTCGCTCTAGTAATACAAAGTGCGGCATTCGGCGGAAATCAGAGTACGGAGTGTCTTAATACTAGGTACTTCCAGACTACCCTGTTATGCGGGATAGAAGCGTGAATTTAATGAAATCACATATACATATCGTATTCTTGTAAACTGAAAAGTCATTTTATTTCCTTTGAAGAAGTTTAAAAAGTTACAAGACAGTGATAAAGCTAGAATGCTTGTATTATATATATATATATATATATATATATATATATATATATATATATATATATATATATATATATATATATATATATATATATATATATATATATATATATATAAAATTATAAATATATATATAAAATAAAAAAAGAAGCCGTTTGTGATAAGTAATATATGCTAATAAAGATAATAGTTTATATTTTAATTATTAATTTACTATTACGCGCATTATTAGTAGGTTTGAAAAAAAATATAATAAATTATTAGATACTTAAGAAGGCCTTCATGGCTTAGTGGGACATCTTACGTCTGTAAACGCTATTGGTTATCAGTTCAATTCACATTTCAGGGAATAAGTATATCTAAAATTTTATTCTATCTTATTTCTCCACTCTGGTACATGCAATATCTCGATTTTGGGTGGAAGCAACGGAGTGTCTTAACAATATGTTTTTTCTGACTGCAATAAAGCGTGAAGCTGTAAAGAAAATACTTACTTAATAGTTATACCATATTATATAAAAAATATACATTGAAAAAATAACTCCAGATACACATAAACCATCATTAAAAGGCATTTAAGCAAACCAAATGCGAAGTAAAAACAAAATTTACAAGCCATACAATTGAAACCTATTGAAAACAATGAAAAAAAACCAGTACAGTAATTACGATACGCTATTAGAGTCGTTATTTCACGAAAATGGAGGAATTGGTTTGGATAAATCATATTTCAGGTGAAATACGATCACATAAAGCGTTTCCGAAAGCAATTAGTTCCTGTTACGACCGCAGACGAAGGATGTGAAAAAATATATGATACACACGGCTGTGTAAAATTCAGCGTTTTTTAAATATAAAGAAACAGATAAGCAATACAACGCTTCATCCCGCATAGCAGGATAGTCAAAGTGAAAAGCACTATATTTTGCCCTTAAGTGGGAAAAATAAACGCCGATATAATATAATACTGATTTCCATTTCTAAGCATGTTATAATTTTGAACGTCAATATGTCCCCGGACAAAATAAGTATTTGAAATATTAATTATATTTGTAGACTTTTTAAAGGCGTAATTGAGACGTGGCTCACTAAAGCATAAATCATTATCTCATAACATAAATGCTTCCTAAAATTACAAGTATAAGAACACGTTTAACACTTAGTGTTAAACTTGTTCTTATACTCGAGCTTAATTAAAATCAGTAAAAAATGGGGAGATCTGACTCGAATTGACTTATCAGTCTATATACATTTGTAAGAATATTTAAATAATTTAAAAAAAACTCATAGTTTTTCTAACAGTGTGTATTGTGACTAATAAAAATAAATACTGTAGCAAACTGAACGCTGTAGCTTTACGATATGACCCTCATAATTTAATGCTAACTGGGATTAAATATTTATCTAGTTTCAATGATTATATTGTAGACTATTATCGTTTTTATTGAGCGTAGTGTCCATGAATATTATAAAAGATAAACAGGAGATATTTTATGTATCAAATAAAAGAAAGAAGCAGCTTTACGCTTGATATTGTATAGCAATGATAGCATAATAGTATGTATATAGTAAAATATGTTTACTTTCCTATGCTTGTACTTTGTAGAATTAAAATAGAATTATTTTTTTTCAAAAACTTACTTAAATATAAATATAGATCTGAGTTCTACTTAGCCGACTGTAATCATGCAAATCATGCAAATAGACCTAAAAAATAAATTACAGACCCAGTCTTTAGTGAAATAAATTTAATATTATAAATAAATCGTATAGAACAGTAGTAAGAGATAACCTAGTGTCAAGACACTCTGTTGACTTTTCTCTTACAATCGAGACATTGTGTGTAAAATAACGACTGCCTAAACTAACTAAACGAATGACTAAACGCCGCGAAAAGTATATGAATTAAAAGATTTTGTTATATATTGATTTCCCATGCTGATATCTATGGAGTCCCACGGAGAGGAGCTCGGAGCAGTGTCTAGGACTTACGACCCAAGTGTAGTGTAAGCTTAAGGAGGCTTAAAATGTGCATTAACGCTTGCATACTTGGTCTGAACTCCTCTCCTTAGTAAACTGAAAGTCGTAGTATGCATTAATGTTATATGTAAGTAAAAGTAAATTATATATTTTAATATTTTGAAATATTGTTCCACACTTTGTATAAGAATTATATAAAGGCAATTTGAACATGAGATTCGAACCTGCTTCTCCTAGTGACTGTACACTTGGTCAGTACGCGCTTTGTTCAAATTTATACGTTTTCTAAAAATAAATTATATGTTTAAAATTCAAATGAAAAATCTGGTACAAATTTGACATTTATGTAATAAATTAGTGCTTCTGGATGTTGAGAAAATTACCTTTTTACTTCAATGTATTTCTTGAAAAAAATATTTCTCATGAACATTGATATGTGATTGGAACTGACGTCAACTCGTCCGTCTAATACTGAGCTACTATGTAATGATTTATTTTAATTTCACTTTTTTATTCCGCATGGCAGGGTAAACAGGAAGTACTCCGTAATTCGCTTTCCATCGAATTCCATATATTGAGTGTTAAGTAGCGGAACTAAGCGTCGCGGTTTGTCTTACTAGAGTGAAAAAATTAATATAATTAAAATATAATGATTCCTCCGATAGGAATAGAACCCACAACGTGACCACGATCGCATTTACAGTCAGATGCTGTCATACTGCGCCACTACGCCACGGCAACTCATCATCATGTTTGCAGATGCAACTATTGTTGAAGCTTTAAAGTTTAGAGCTTATTTAACAGAAATACATTACATGTAATATTATTTTTTAGCTTCGCGCTTTGTCCCTTGCGTCAGAGTCAGAGAAGTCGGAGCGCCAAATGGTATGGTCCCTGCATACCTCTTTCACATCTTCATACACGCCTTTTGGGGAGGTCCTCATGCTTTTTACGTGACTTTCCTCCAGTATTATTGGTACTGTATTTTCGAAGGTCAACCGAGGTGTCCCCCGTAAATAATATAATATTTATAATATAACTTGAATTTTAATGTTATATACCATTAGCTAAATTTCCTCATAATAGCTAAAAAGGAACTTATAATTGATATAAAATTTTCTGTTAAACTGTTAAATGAATTAAAAGTCGGGCCGCTAGTGGCATGTGTTGAGAATTTTGCAGAAATTCAATAAAGTGCATAGAGCGGCCTGTTCTGCATTGTTGGTTTGGTAAGGGTAGGGTTGGTTGTATAGCGATTATGTACACATGAACTATGACTAAAAAAACAGTTCTATAATATAAAATAACTCTAGTTTTTTAAATAAATATAAATTTGTTAAAACCACTACGAATTAGCTATTATATATTATAATAGCTATGAATGTGATCGCAGACTATATGTATCAGAAAATGATGAGGTATCGCCGGCGTATCATGAGTGTAATGCGCCCTTGGATTAAGCGAATAACACTTTGGCCGAATGCCCTGCTTGCATCCCACAACGCCAAGCTTTGTTGAGTGTAGTGGGTAGAAACCTCTCCCTGTCTAGTGTGGTGGCCGTGTTGGATAGTCAGAGGAACTGGTCTGCTATGGTCTTCTTCTGCGAGGAGAAGGCTGTAAGCGAATCTCCAACTCCTTGTAACCTAGAGGAGCTACTGCGGGAGGATCTTTTGGTGACACGTCGGTGACCCGCGAAAGACATAAGTCCACTGAGGCGTAGTAGTGGCATGCGCGAGTGATCCTGCACCATCTCATGTACGTGCAGAGGGTTCCCACTCAGTTTTAGTGGCGCTTCTGCCTTATAGCGGGTGATTTGCATAAATGGCATTTGCCAGCGACAAAAAAAACGTTAGCTATATAGAGATTTTGTTCACATGAATCAATACATACATACTAATTTTACATAAATATTATACATAAACTTGATAACTATTGAATATGATCGCAGACTATATGTATCAGAAAATGATGTAAAAAATATATATTTTATGTCGCTTTCAATTAGGTAGTGTTATTTAAATTAAAACTACATTCACCTGTAGACGCTCACTTGCGGTAATGTTCAATATGATTTGAATACCTTCAAGAAGCGGGTTTTTATTCACTGGTAAAAACACATCTGTAGCTTTTCTGGTATGTCAGATGATCAAAATTCTCATTTTCCTTGTCAGTTACATAAAAAAATGTACTTATATCAACTACTTGTGATAAAATCAGTGTTTTCTTAAGTTTCATCTTTTAATTCCGAATTTAAGACACTCTGTTTAGTGGTGGAACTCAATGCCGCACTTTGTCTCGCAACAGACCGAAGAAGTCAAAAAAAAATTAAATATAATCACTCCCTGGAGTGGAGATCGAACCCACAACCAACCGCGTCTGACGTTAGCCTCAAGCTTAGCTTTTTGTGTTTAATATATAAAAAAATAAACAAACTAGAATTTCTTTTTGATTTCTTATTTTCTTTAGAAAAAAGTCATTAACACTTGAGTTCGTTAAAGCCAAATCACACTATCAGTAAAATCACGGTTTCGACAAAGTATTTTGATAATTATATTTTCAAACATTATCTATCGAACGTATCTCTTATGTTTTCAGTGATTTAAGTAATTTTAAACATAAAGAAATATTTAAATATTGCAATATAAAAATGTACTTCTAGCAAGTGAATTATATGGGGTTTCCCAATAAGAACGATATGTTTTGTAATATATATTCGAATTTCTTGTTCAATGGTTGCTCAATTATTTGATAGGGAATTTTATGCTATTTATGATTTAAATAAAATATTGTTCAAATGACCGCCACGACTTTTTTTGCACTGGTGAATACAGCATTTCGGCTGGTATGGCCGCTATAGTCGCTCGAATGTTGCGTTCAATATCTTGAATAGTAGCTGGTTTATTGGCATACACTTGAGATTTAACATACCCCCACAAAAAATAGTCCAAGGGTGTTAAATCGCATGATCTTGGTGGCCAATTGTGAGGACCGTTGCGAGAAATAACCGACTCACCAAACTTATCACGCAATAAATCCATTGTGACAGTCGCAGTGTGGCATGTTACACCATCTTGTTGAAAATAAATGTCGTCCATCGACTTTATACACTTCAGGAAAAAAAATCGTTCAACATGTCACGATAACAACAAAACAGTCAATTTTTCAGGATGTACTAGTGTTACATGAACCACTATTGGATTTGACTCACTCCAGTAACGACAAGTCTGTTTGTTCACATAACCATTGAGCCAAAAGTGAGCCTCATCTGAAAAGATAATTTTTCTATGAAATTCGGTGTCGTTTCCATAATTTCAAGCGCCCAATCAGCAAATTCACGACGTAATCGATGGTCTGCTGGCTTGAATTCTTGTGCCAACACAGTCTTGAATGAATGTAGGCCAAGATCAATACGTAAAATTCGCCAGGTTGTCATTCTGGATAAGCCAAATTATTGTGCACGTCGTGGAACGGAAACATTTTATTTTTCTTCGACACTGGCTGATACGGCGGCATTATTTTCTTCACTACGGCCTGTTCGTTGTCGTATTGGTGGTATACTATCGTGCAAACAATATTCACTTTCCAGTTTTTGGATTATGCGACATATAGCGAGCTCAGACGGTGCACCATGACGACCATATTTAGCACGAAATGCTCTTTGAGAAGAGACAATACTTCTCGAATTTTGATAGAAAATTTGAACAATTTCCAAACATTGAGGTAACGTGAACTTGTTTATGATTAAATGGCAAACATTACTAAATACAAAACAACACAAATGTCAAATGTTAAACAACCAAGATGTTGCAAAACATTGTATAACCTGCAAATAAGTAAAGAATTCTACATCCAACAAACAGACCACACCTCAAAGACCTATTTTAATTAACTGCGGTACTAAAATTTTTCTTTATTAACCTCCGGAAAAGTGTTGCACGCGAGCATTAATTAAGACGTATAATGGTTTCTGTAGGTAACTTGGAATTTATTTCTCGTTTTTTTTTTTACTTTTTAAAAGTATTGTAGCTTCAAGTCACTTATGTGTTATATGCAAAGTGTATACTTACAAACAAACAAACTTTATTTCTATTTTTTTTAAATCATATTTTTTTTAAATATCTTTATTTCTATGCGTTTGATGAAGAAATATTGTAGTTACCACAAATATTACTGTAATCGGACTGGTTGGCAAATAAATTCAGAATGTAACATAAAGCGTTCCTACATTAAACTCATATAAACATAAAATAAATCATAAATGTCATTTATTACCACAACATTGTAAGCTACCGTTAGATCAAGATATTTCGTTTTAAGATTGAAATGAATGACTATTTTAAATATTTTCAGGCGTAAAATTGGTAAAATAATAGTTAATTTTAAAAAATCATTGTAGTCAGATTATCTAAAGCTGTTGTATGAACACACAAAAAAATTACGGCGTTGAGTTCCGACAACGTTTCGATTCTTGAAAAAAAACATATAAAAATTTTGAACGCAGCAGGATTTGGAGGGTATCCAAGAGGCGTGGGTTCGAATCCTTCCGTTTTCTAAATCTAAGTGTGGAATAACACTTTAAAAATAGTAATAAATAACGTTACAATTTTCAAATTTCTTAATACTAGATTATTTTTGTCTAATCACAAAAAGAGAATGTAAAACATAAATTGCATGCCTCTCTAAAATTCTGGTATGGACACACAAGCAAAATCACAGCGTTGAGTTCCACCAACTTTTCAGTTTCCCAACTCATTAACGATATAATTTATAAAATAAAAATATACGTATTTTTCAAACAAATTTCAGTTCCAACTCAAAATTTACAAACAAAATCGATTTTACTACAAGCCTTATTTACTTCTCGCATAAAGTATTTATTGTACCAAGTAATTTAGAGAATACGGTCTTCTGAACAATCGCTTTTACGTCATACGTATAAAGTATTTTATATTAATAGTTTTTTATGTCTTGGGTCACAAAAACTTTTGTCGTAACCCATCCGGCAGTCGAACGGCATAGTTGGCTGGCTACGAAACCTCTAAATATGTGGTTTTTATTTATAAATATATTTTTCAATTGTTTTTTAGCCTTTTGTGGCTGATATATATTAAGCAAACGTTTTGTCTGACGCTAGACGCTATTTGAAAATATCTAATGAACCGGCCGGTTGAGGTGCAGTGGGGCAGCTTTTGACTGGAAAGACGATCAGTTGTGGGTGCAATTCCCACTCGGATGAATGTTTATATTTAAATTATCTTTATTCTACGCTCTGGTACGACTAAGTTAAATTAAGTTCTGCCACTCAACGCGCAATATCTCGAATTTGACGGAAAGCGGATTACGGAGTGTCATGACAGAGTGTCTAGTCTAGTACTGTCCGTCGACCCTGCTATGCGGGATAAAACCGTAAGGATATATTATTTGCAGCAAGCAACTTAACTTACCTAAACAAATTTGAAAAGATTCTTGTCTTCAAAATATATGATAATGATAAACTGATGATAAGAGATAAGCCAAAATAAATTCAATACTAAATACTAATTAAATATTATGATCGAATCGAACCTACGACCATCTTTGTAGTTATCAGAGACCAAACAAAGAATTCGGTACAATATACCATTCCAGTATATATATATATATATATATATATATATATATATATATATATATATATATATATTTATAAATTATTTATTCATACAATTGTAAATTACGATACCTTAATTGCATGTATTTTAAGGTAAAATGTAAATTTAAGACATATTTTAAAACAAATATCTTTGATAGCTCTATAAGCTCCAATAGATTAACGAAATTATGAAGTTGCTTCATGATTTATATGAGAACAATGTATGAGTGGTAAGCGATTTATTGTTCGAGTTTAATCAAATGAATAAATTTATTTCAAAGTTTTCATTTATATAATTTTAGTGTGTTGTTAACAATATTTCTTTTAAATGTTAGCTATATATATAGCTAACATTTAAAAGAAATATTATAAAGAATATAAGTAAACACGTTGGCTAAACCAAATATTATAAAGAATATAAGTAAACACGTTGGCTAAACCAGATTGCGCTAAATGTGTAGATTAATATTAATGTTTGAGTTTATTTTTCAATACTGTAAGTGGATGGATTTGAAGTTTTATACCTCAGATCCAGTAAACATAATATTTTAATATTTCTAAGGCTGTTATTCCATACTAGAGATAGTAAAAAGATTATAAAAAATGTAAAGAAAATTTATACGCACAGCAAAATTGAGGCTCCAGCTTGCACCGCTTATAAACTTTGCCTAAAGGATTATGCGTTGTTATGAGTGTTTGCCTAAAGTTTGGTTACAAGTCCTTCTTATTTTTTAAAAATTGGACATTTTTTGGATATTTTTCCCCTTAATATCTTACTGGGAATAATTATTGACCTAGTAAATTGATTTATTAAAATACTAAACCATTTTTTTTCTAGGATTCTTACGTCAAACTAAAGGTATATTGCATTTGCATTGCGCCTGCATACATTTGGACTATATTCATACATGTATGAACTATTGCACGGTACCAAAAAATCTAACCATAAGTCGCTTAAGCTTGTAACTTAAACATCTTACCCTATAAAGGCACGTGATAATTTTGTATCTGGTATACACGAATATACGATTATCCAAGGATTTAAGCTTGGTGTCGGGCGTAATCTGAAAATATGAGAATGACGGCTTAATTGACCACGAAATAGGGACAAAGGCTATAAATACGAGACGATTAAATGAGGTTGTGTATATAAATTATTTGAATATTGCTTGGTAAATAATTTAAGCTTTTTTTTATACATTTTGTATAGAAAAATAGGATTAGGTGACTTTTTTTTAGCTTCACGCTTTTTTATCCCGCATAGCAGGGTGTACAGAAAGTAACTAGTGTCAATACACTCCGTACTTCGCTTTCTACCGAATTCGAGACTTTGCGTGTTGAGTGGTGGAACTCAACGCCGCTCTTTGTCTTTACCAGAGCGAGGCAGTGAAAATAGTTGAAATATAATCCCCCGATCTAATACAGTCAGGCGCCACGACCGGCGCAGTGTAACTGGGTCTGACTATTATTTATTATTATTGAAAATCAATATAGATTTTAAATCCGCGTTGAAATGTTAAGGTAAGTATTATAATCAGCTAGTATACATATTGACATTAATAATGAACCGAGCCTTTAAGTTATATTAATATCTTATTTGTATTTACAATAATAAAATACAGGTGCATCCATAAGGAAAATGATTGAAAATATTTTACTTTACATTTAAGTAAGTTAATTTTTCTTATAAGAGTAAAAAAAGATGCTTTGAGTAATGCCTGAATGTAAACTGAACGCCGGTTCTTCCACCAATCTAACGAATAAAAATATTTTACATCTAAGTCTAAGATTAAGCACGGCGTTCAGCTCCGACACTCTAAACATAAAGTAGCGGAGTACTGTAAACAGTAGATCCTAGCTAAATATCTTCCTATGTGGTAAATAATGTTAACCTTTAATAAATGACACTAGAGCTCACATGCTTGAATAACACGATTTATAGGTGTATTTTATCTATTAACAATGAAGTAAGTTAAGTAAAGCTTTTCCTGTGGGGTGACAAGGCGGAATCCAAATCCCCTCCGCTGGCACCTAGCGTTCTGTAAGACACGGGTATCCTACTAATTTGGTAGTTGGATGTTAATCCTCCGATTGGCTAGCGACCACTGTCATGACAGAAACGATTTGCCAATTCTGATAATGTGTTCCGGTTAGATGTCATGTAAGCCAGCTTTCTCTATTCCCACCCATCTTTTCCTTATCTCCTTTCACTTCCATCCCAAGGCCGGCAACGTATCTACGACTATAATGTTGTAGATGTCCATGGGAGAAGGTGACCAATTATCATCAGGTGGCGCTTCTGTTCATTTGCTTCCTTTTTCTGTAAAAAAAGTTAACTTTTCAAATAATATTAAATACCTTGAGAACATGCAGCGTTGAGCTCCGTCATCATTAAGAGTATTCACCTTGCATTATGGAAAAACGTGTTAAATAAAGGATAAAAGAGCTTATAACAATCTATCAGCTATCGTATAACAATTAAGTTAGCTTTTCAAATAGTAGATAATGCCTTGACATCATGTGGAGTTTAGCTCCGTCAATATTAAAAATCTAAAAAAAGCTCTAGACATAAAGTTTCCAATATTATTAACACTGGGTTCTCTCATTCAGAGAGAAGGGTATTCACCTTGCTTTATGGGAAATTTTTTTAAACTTAAATAAAATCTTCTATACCATCACACGCTTGTATAATCCCATAAACTATACAATAAATTCTTTTAGTGCGCCCAAACATAATACATCAATTAAAATTTCACTGCAGTGATTAATATCGTTATCTAATTTGGATCTAAGTCGATATTTCACATTTATAATTAGCGGCTACGTTTTATTGAACTGGTTTTATATGACTTGGGTTTTATTACTGTTTGTTCCGTAAACCACAAATACTTATAGATTCTTGGATAGGATATAATATATGTATATATATTTATATTTAATACAACATTATAATCATATTTTTTAAATATATATACTAGAATCCTGTTGGTGGCTTCGCCTGTGAACTACACTATATTTTCCTAGCTTCTCGCTTTCGAGATATTGCGTATGAGTGTTGGTACTCAACGCCACACTTTGCCTTACCAGAGCGAGGAAATCGAAATAATTTAAATATAATCACTTCCCCGATTGGGTATGGAACCCACCGGTGGCGCTTACACTCAGATGGTGTCCCACTGTGCCACGACCGTCATCATCTACACTACACTATAAATTTTCAATATATATGTGAGTATTTCGTTTTGCTTAAATTACTTACATAATATAATAGATAATAAATGAAATAGTAATAATCACATATTTATTTATTATTTACTTAAGGCTGGTCGAGGCGTAGTGTGACAGCGTCTGACTGTAAATGCGACCGGTAGTAGGTTCGATCCCCACTCCAGGAAGTGATTATATTTAAATTTTTCTCACTTCTTCGCTGGTAAAGATAAAGTGCGGTGTTGAATTCCACCCACTGAACACGCAATATCTCGACTTTGGTGGAAAGCGAAGTACGGTGTGTCTTGACAGAAAGGACCTAGACTTTCTGTCTACTCTGCTATGCGGGGTAAAAGCGTGAAGCTAAAAAATACTATAATAATGGTCAAACAGATGGTATGTAGAGGCATGAACGAATTCAAGATAGCATTAGCTGTCAGTGACGTGTTGTTAAAGAAAATTAAAACGTATATATAGCGACTGTGATTAATAGTCACACTCGACCATCCGAATGTTGCGGATGTATGATATCGACTTGAAAATTTTACTTTTTTACGTTCTATGTGAATCATAGGTTCGATTAGAATCTACGGTAACTTTTGACGAAATTATTAATATAGATTTGAAATGTTCACGCCCTTCGGATTGTAGAATCTAATGTAACTAATGTTGAAATCCTCCTTCTTGCTGACTTTGAATTTTTTCCTTAACGCAATATAAATATAAGAAATTCTCCAAGTATATGTCAAACCTACAATCATGGCCATATTGATCGTTTCTTTCACTGTGCCACAATGCCATTAAAATATAGTAAACTTTCAATTCACAGGAAAGCTCTAGAGAAAGCTGATTTAAATAAATTTCTAGAAAAACAACAATTTAAATTAAACAAAAATTGTACGCCTTAGTAAATCTTAATGCATATCCATTCAGTGCAGCAGACGCCGCCTATTCCGTGTCACACCCAAATATGCAAAGTTAAAGCTATATAAATCAAGTGACAAACGAAATGGCTAATAAAATGAGCATAGTACTTAGACCTTCGTTATGTTTGAGAAAGTATTAAATATTTTTTTGTTATTTATATTTAAAATGTCAGAGAGAATTTAAACACGTCGCTCTCCGTTATCCTCCTGAAGTCGAGACATTGACAGAACTCAACGCAACACTCTGTCTTGCCAGAACGGAGAAATCGAAATCAATATTAAATATAATCACTAGTTCGAGTTGGTATCGAATCCATAAACATTCGCGTTTACAATTAACACCGTCCCACTGTGCCATGACGACCTCATAAAATAAATTTTTACAACTTGTATATATTTCTTGATTGTGGATTTATTGTCAGTAGTATTAGTATTGAGTAGACTTGGAACCTTTGGGTGTACATCTCCACCAGTTTATTCTATGTGTTTAATAACTTATTTCTTCAATATTTTTGATAATCTTTTGTTGACCTTATCAACTTTTATTTTACGGATTGAAACTCTCACCTTTGGGTTTGTTAAAATACGTCTTATCAAAACGTGGCGTTGAGTTACGTACACGTTTTCTTCTGCTGTACAAAAATAATGTTAATTTCATATATTTTTGCCTTTGCTATTTCTTGCATAGATCAAGAGAAATTTTGAGGCAGCTTCAATTTAAGTTAATTATTTTTTTATTAAGTATATGTTTTATTTAATCAATTGATCAAAAATTGACCAAACGTCTCTTATTAGTTATAATGACTATGAAAATTTTAAAGAATAAGTATTTCCAGAAGTTATGTTGCTTATTTACTATTTTACATGTTTTTTGTTATATTTTGACTTTGTGTTCATTTTGCATTTATGATATGAGTAAAAAAAATGAATTGTATTAAAACCTACAACCACCGTGCTCTCTCAACCACATCACCACTGTACCATAATATTCGATTCAATAACCAGTTGTGTGGAATTATTATATTTAAAATGCCTGTTTATTTACTCGCTTTGGTAGAAAAAGCGCGGCGTTGAGTTCTCTACTCAACACGCAATGTCTCGATTTCGGGTGGAAACCAGTCAACGGAGTTTCTTGACACTGGGTTGTCTCTGACTACCCTGCTCTTCATATTATGTATAATTAACAGTCATTCATACGAAAAAAAGTAAATACATAATATAATTTTAACCAACGCCCAAACAATTTTCAATTTTACATTAAAATTTTAAAGCGAATTATTTATTATTAAAAGGTGTACGTCATATGTCACGCGCCGTATTTTATACACAATCAATGTCGGTTGTATCATTAAAATTTTATGTTTCGTGGAGATTTATTTATGTTTGTACTACAAGTTTTACTTTAGTGTCTGACGTTAAAACTTGTTAACGTTCACGTTAACGAGTATAGATTAGTAATTTTCTGTTATAATAATAGAAGTAGCATATATTTGGAGGTAGAATTTGAAAATAAATATACCGGTAAGACAAAGCGCGACGTTGAGTTCCGCCACTCAGCATGCAATATTTCAAATTCAGCGCAAAGTGAAATATGGAATGTCTTGACACTAGGTACTTAAAATCGTGTAATATATTCATTATAATTAAATACAATATATTCATTAGTCCATTTCAAAGAACGCCTATATATTACTTATATAAATTTCTCATATGGAAAAAAAAAAACATAACCAGGCATTTACTTTTCAGGTCATGGTAACGTTTTAAAAATAATTTCAGTGTATAATAAGAGGCCATAGGGGCACAGTGGGACTGCGACTGTAATGCGGCTAAATGTGGGTTCGATTACCACTCAAAGGAATAATATTCAAAATTTATTATTATCTCTGGTAAGACAATGAAAATTTGTCTATCTGGGATATATCATAAATCTGAAAGGCAATGAGATTATTATATAATAATTGCTGCCATTCTTAGCATATACGTATGTATGTATGAATACCCACCGGATTGGGGAACCTATCTATGGAACAAGCCACGCCCAACTCTTTAAAGGCCGGTAGACAGTCTACTTAAGCTCTCATTATGGTCTTGGCCAGCCACCAGTAGATAAGAGAACTGCTCCAATCTTCTGTAACCTGACAGAAGTAAAGCAGACCCAGCATGAAGATAAGTTCTTCAGTACATATAAATTTCTTTGTTTCAAGTGGTGTAGTTCGTAGTCAGTCAGTTCCACAGTGTCCTTTTCTTTTACCTAATTACTGCTAACTGCTTCTACGTTCAGCACTTAAGTTAACTTAACGTTAGTAACTCATAGTAAGAAGTAAACAATCTATTTAGAGTGAAAGAAGATAACAATTCTAAACTTTGTAATTGATCTTTTACGAGCTTCTTTTATGGACGTCGCTTTGATCTTTAAAATATTTACTTTAAAAATGATTAATGCTTCTAATGGTATTTGAAACTATCGTAAAAGTAGTTTTATTAAAATTTACTATATAAATAATGTTTTAGTTATATTTAATATCTTTCAGCTACCTAGCTATAATGAGTAAATACATCTTTTAAATTTAATGGAATTCTATTTCTTTCTAAGTCTTGTTTGAAATTCTAATAACACTAAAGCATATTAAAATATTTAATTTTCCCTATTTAAACGTTCTAAAATTTAAACGGATTAATTGCGTATATTTGGGTATTCAAAAATACATTTTTGGACACTCGACGTTTCGAACACTACCGTAGTCCGTAGTTATATACACACGGTTGATCCTTTAAAATAATTTCATTTAAAACATTTAAATAATATATGTATATAAAAATATTGACGCTATTCTTAAATAATGCAAAATGAATAAAATACAGTTATTATAGACATAACATTTGTCTTGTGTGCAATAAAAAAAGAAGAAAAAAATATTATTAAATACATATATGTATTTTAAATTAAACTATTTATTTTAAAAGTATTAATCGCATTTATTTTGATATTCGAAAATACATTTTTTTAAAGGCGTCGTTTCAAAATCTACAGTAGTCGAATACCAAAATGTACGCGATTGATCCGTTTAAAATAAATTGATTTAAGAAGTTTATATTGTATATATATTATGATTTTTTTAGCTTTACGCTTTATGCCTTGCAGAGTTATCAGAGAGATCGGAGCGCCAAACGCTAGTGTACTTGCATATTTATTTCGATGTTAAAACACTAGACTGATTGTACGTAGTTTTAATTCAACAGAATAATATATGAATATAAAAATAATAATAGTTTTACCATTCCAATAGAACGATTACAATCACAGGAAAGGTACCGCCCACATAATCTTAAATTAACATGTCAAAAATTTATTAACACACACTACGTAATTATAGAATAGACGCCACAATTGTTGTATACGAGTGGGAGTGATTAGTTGCTTAAGATTATAGCTTTGCTTTGAGATGCTACTGTGCGTCGAAAGCCTGTTTATAATGGAACGGGTGGGTATAATGTTAGAAATCAGTATAAATATTCTATTTCATAATTTTAAACAAAATAATTTTAAATTACAATCTGCTTATGGCGGTCCGTTGTGGTTTACAGGCCTGTCGTGACGCAATGGGTCAGCGTTTGGACTGTCTTACTGTAAACGTGATCGGTAGTGGGTTTGATTCGCACTTGGGGCAGTGATTATAGTTAAAATTATTTTCATCTTCCTCGCTCTGCTAAGATAAAATGCGGCCTGGAATTTCACCACTCAATATGCAATGTCTCGAATTCTGTGGTTAGTGATGTGTTTTGACACTAGGTTTTGACACTACTTTCTGTCTACCCTGCTATGCGATATAAAAGCATGAAACTAAAAAAAATACAATTGTTTGTGCTATATTATTCTGTCTTTAATAGTTGCAACTATAAAATGTTTAATGTTATTTTTTGCAAAGCCTTTTGTTGTATACGTATAAACCAAACTACTGGTCAAATGATATTTAGCATCTAGGTGCTTTGGAGACACCTTGGTGGATTAAGAGTGGATTATCCCAAATTCCTACTGAGTTGAAAGGATGTTTGCTACTCTTACGTAAAATTAATAAACGAATCTAGATCTTTTTTTTATAATAATAAGATCACAATTCAAGAACTTACTTACGATTATTTACGATTTGATTGTCAGGAAGAGATCACTGTCAGTGATAACGCAAAAAGACATACATTTTGTTGTGTTTTTTTTATCTATGTTCAGTGTATTTTATCAGTATGCAATAAAGACTTTCTATCTATTTATCAGGGGAATGATTATTTTCATTTCCTTGCTCAGGTAAGACAAATTGCGGCGTTTAGTTCTGCCGCCTCAACACGCAATTTAAATTCGCCGGAAAGCGGAGTACAGAGTGTCTTAACACTCAGTACGCGCTGTCTATTTTGCCATTTCGCCGTAATATATCACTATAACTAAAATACTATTATTTACAATTATATCAAAAAATATATAATATTTATTAACTGAAAAAATTAAAACGAGCCCACCAACATACCATTTACATTATTAATAGTATAGTTAGGTTTCTTTTTATGCTTTTTTCAACGTAAAACTTTAAAATTAATGAGTAAACGGAAAACCCATTTCGCTTCGGTGTTAAAATGTAAGTAAATTTTAAAAACGACAGTTTCAACTTTGTTAGCGTGTAACTTCGCCCGTAATTTTAATCTTCATGAATTATAATTTGTTACTTTCAACTGGATATTGCTGAATATAATGAATATACAATTCAATATTGAGTATTTTTTTTGCTAATTTTAATCGATTTTTATCGATTACGTTTTGCAGCGTTTTGTTCCGCTATACAATACGAAATGAACAAGAAAAGTGTATAAAATTAAAAATAGAGTGTTTTAGCTCTTTTGAATCACAGGTAGCCTGCAATCATGATGTTTTTTATTGTATTGTATTAATTATATTTAAATATACAGGATGAAGAAGCTTACATTTAAAATATGTAAAGAATGTGAAATTTTATTTTGTTTTAATTTGTTTTTAATGACACATTCCTCACATTTCATGTTGCAAATAACGTAACTAATCTCCGCGCTTTATCTTATAAGCGTGAATGAGTGAATCGTGTTTACTCTTGGCCAATATAGTCTTAATATAAGTAGTATCTCGTAGAATATTAAACTTTAAACGTTTCTAATAACCTTAAACAGAATACAATAGGAATAGTATACAGCGAGCACCGTAGCTGATAGAGGACAATAAAGGAAGTAGACCGGTAGTGGAGCGGAAGTTGCAAGGGGCGTGCATTCTTTGCTCAATGCCCATTGCAGTAATTAACTGTAAGAGTAAAACGTTTAATATATATCTATTTATATTGTAAAAAAGTATATAGATAGATAGATAGATATATTAATGGATAGATTCTGGTGATACTATATAGATAAAAATGTGTTAAGTATTTTTTGTATCAATTTTGTGTGAAGCGGGACCGCATGGCTTAGTTTTCATACGTAGACGGTTACCAACAGTTGCAGGTTCAAATTCCTCTAAAATCTTGAAAATACGTTTTTAGAAAATGTGTAACTTAAATAATTGTATATTGTTAAATATCTATTTCATTAATGCAACAATTTTTATACATAAAGGAGGCAAACGTTCAGAAGGGCCACCTGATGGTAAATGCTCACCATGGCCCATGAATATCCAAAATCAGAGATGTGAATGCGTTGCCGGCCTTGGGACGGAAGTGAAGGAGAAATGGGAAATAATGGGTGGAAATAGAGAAAGCTGGCTTACATGGCATCGAACCGGAATACATCATCAGCTATTTGGTGGATCGTTTATATCATGGTAGTGGTCACGAGCCAGTCGGAGGATTGGACTCCTGTGGTAGGAGATATAACTGGGATATCCGCCTCTTACGGGTCCGTACCCAGAAGCGGAGGGTAATTGGTCGAAGGGGAAAATTTGCAAATTGCATATAACATTTTAAAAACTAAGCAAAACACTAAACAGGTAAATACTTAAATTCGAAATTTTATTTATGATTCACAATTCCAAACACTACGAGTAAATCTAGGAAGGATGAATTTTCAAAATTCAGATATTCCCACAAATATCTCATTAGTATTGCAAAATAAGCCTTAAAATAGAGAGTTTAGGTTTAAGTTAGTAAAGCACAGAACGACCAAGGTAGTGGCATCGACGCAAATTCGATATATGGCTGAAATAGGTTTCTCCTCACGACTCCATTTTGATTTTACAAATGTAAACACTGTTAGAAAATAATGTGTTCTGAATATGTTCTTGTATTTTATATGATTTTTTTTTAGCTTCACGCTTTTATCCCGCATAGCAGGGTAGGCAGAAAGTACCTAGTGTCAAGACACTCCGTACTTCGCTTTCTACCAAATTCGAGACATTGCGTGTTGAGTGGTGGAACTCAACGCCGCTCTTTGTCTTTACCAGAGCGAGGAAGTGAAAATAAATTAAATATAATCACTCCCGCGAGTGGGAATCGAACCCACAACCGATCGCGTTTACAGTCAGACGCTATCACACTGCGCCACGACCGGCCGACTGATTTTTTTACGAATTTTATATATATTTATATAATTTTATTTATTGCTTATATTATTTTAAGTGAAGCGGATAAGCGGTTATGCGTATATCGTATTTTATTTAAATAAAGCTTTCCAAAAAGCGATAATTATTTACAATTTCTTGGTCGAGGATTTTTTACTGATATACTTTATATGATTAGATAAGAAATAGAAAAGAAGTGAAACTAGTCATTTGCTCATCCTTTTTATTTATGAAAGTAAAATCAAAAAATATACGAGATTTTTTTAGCTTCACGCTTTTATACCACGTAGCAGTATAGAAGAAAGTATCATAAGTCTTACCAGAGGGAGGAATAGGAAATAACTTAAATATAATCATTCCCCTGTATGGGAATCGTACCCATAATCATACCATTATACTATTATAAATTTATGACTAAGATACCATGTTGAAATCTAAGTTGATAAGATACTGGTAGATGGCCTTGTGTTTTCATTTCTTCATCAAATATTTTTTTTAAATTAATTGTTTGCAACTATTTTTTTTACTTATTACCTCAGCTTCACGATTTATCCCGCATAGTAGGATAGTCAAAGACACCCTAGTGTCAAAAACCAAATCGATACTACGCATGTTAAGCTTGCAAATCAACGCCGCACTTTGTATTACAAGAACGGAGAAATTAAAATATTTTTTTAATATAATCATTTCTCCGAATGGGAATCGAACTCACAACCAGTCACATTTACAGTCAGACGTTGTTCTACTGCGCCACGACGGTATCTTACTTATTTTGTATATTGACTTATGAACTTATTTGTGTATTGCTATACCGTTTCCATATTATTCTCATTGTTAATAGATGATAAATAAATCATATTATAAGATATTTTTCAATCGTTTATCCTAATGAAGAAATAATAGCAACAAGAAAATTGCATTGTCAGGTATTAGAGCCCCTTGCCATTGTGGATGAATATATTTTTTTAGCTTCACCCTTTTATCCCGCATAGCAGGCTAGACAGAAAGTACCTAGTGTCAAGAAACTCCATACTTCTGTGCCTTTTTTACTAAAATCTAAGTGTCTTAAGCTTAACACATTCACAATAAAAGTTTCCATTAGAAATTTGCTATCAAAAGCAATATGGAAATTAAAAGAGATGTTTGTATTATGGTCCATAAGCAACCATCTAAATCATTTGATAGGAATATGGAATACAATACTATACAATATTTTGTTGATCATCTGTTATTGAGACAAAAAGCAAACAAATTATAAGTATCATGCCGGATATATTAAATAATTATGAATTAAACTATTTTAAACGGATTAATCGTGTATATTTTGATATTCGAAAAAACACCTTTTTACCACCTGACGTTTTGATCACTTTACAGTTGTCCGCGGTCACAGGTAGACTCATTTAAAATGTGTAAAAATCGCGAAAAATAAAGATTTTATTATTAAATAATAATATTGGTTGTAATAGGTAATATTGCTAATTATAATTTTACTTAGGCAGCCAAAAACATTGATGCCAAATGAACTGGTAGATACAGCAATTGTCGCCAAGCGGCTTGATATATTTACAATTAATCGACATTTGCTGATGAAAGTGAAGCCGTGAACGTTTCAGCTGAATTATTAGTTCTGAGGATTTACTAGGAATTCCACCACACAACATGAGATTGGTCAATTATGATCGGATATGTCGCCTGCTCACTTCTGCGAAACCATGAATTAGATTTGTGTTATTACAAAATAATAGATTAAGTTAAAAAATATATTTAAAATATTATAATTTACTTGAGGCAGGTTGCGGCACAGTGGAATGGCATCGACTGTAAACACGACTGGTTGTAAGTTCAATCCCATTGAGTAAGTGATTATATTTAAAATTGTCATCACTTCCTCGCTCTGTTAAGACAAAGTCTCGAATTTGGTGGAAAGCAAAGTAGGGAATATCTTGACACTAGGTACTTTCTGTCTATCTTGCTATGCGGGATAAAATGTGTGGAGCTAAATGTATATGTCAATATTATAACTACTGATCCACGGTAAAGCGTCATCTGGCTGGGTCATCGCGCGTTATTAAAAATTTCCAAATAATTTAAAAGCGTTCATCTCAACTAAGGCAAAGTAGTAGAATCAAATTTCCTGCGAACCCCAGAAGCGTATAAATAACTTAAACCTCTGAATTTTACATCCGTTTGAATACGCCCAACAAGATTTTTCCATATTTTCCAGCGTGAATTTTTTATATCATACTTACTGAAACACGTGAATAGAGGAATAAGATTTTGCTTGTCTACTTTCATCCCTTAGGCCTAATGTTGAAGTGCCGAGCTGAAAATAACAGTAGTAAATAATATTAAAACGTTTAGAATATAAGAGCTTAACAACACTATGTGAGCAAAAATAATATTTTTTCTTGAATTTAATTTGAAAATAAACAGACATCAGACAGAATCTACTGGCAAAAAACTCGATTGACCACTTTCTATCTGAAATGGTAACCCAGCGCACAAAACTCTTCACTATGCCTTGTCTAACTAAAATATAGCACGTATTTTAACCTGCATGGTAGAGTAATCAGAGAGAACTTAGTGCCAAAACACTCCGTTCTCCAATTTTCGTCTAAAATCGAAGGTGGTATCTTGAATGGCAGATCTCAACGACTCATAGAGTACAAATGAAAATAGCTTAAACGTAATAATTTAAATGGAAATCTAACCCACGATCAATCGCGTTTACAGTCAGATACTGTCCCACTGAGCTATCATGGCCTACTTACTATATTTGTTGAAAACTTATCCCTTTGAGTTTTCTCATCATAATTTACATTCAGAAGCAGTAAGAGGGATTTGTTTTCTAATGCGGCGCGTTTTAAACTATTTATATCTTATTAAATATGTTTTGTGGACAATTTATTCTGAACATCTGTGGCTTGCGTCTGCACAATGAGTGATGTAAGTACTAGATAAACGATCGATATCGATAAGATTTAAAATATATTTTTTTATTTATTAAGCGGTGTTTAATTACGCATCATATGTCTGTAACAGATAAAAAAGAAACCATCTTAACACAAGGTTCTCTCGGTCTGTCCATCTAGATGTAGAACTGAATTAAATTGGGTTATAACCCACAAGGCACAAATCGAGTTCCATACAAAAACTTAATATGTATGTTAAAATTTTAATACTCATGATAACTTAAGGATCGTATATCAATTACATAAGACGTTTTACAACGTAATAAAGCAGCAGCTCAAGGGAAATTAGAAGTAAGTTTACAACCCTATTCGAAGTCCGTTGCATTTAAAGCTCGTCTACTATGTAAGGAGAATCATTTGAATTGCATGAGGAAACGTAATAATTTAAAAAAATGTCAGTACAAAGGTAAATTTTAATGTTAAATTTTGGCAGTTAAATTTTGGCAGTTAAATTTTACTTACGAATCTTAGAATGTTGCTTCGCGCTTTTTTTTACTAGAGCGGAACAGTGAAAATTAGGTAAATATAATTTCCTCAGAGAGGACTGACGATCTGATCAAGGTCACCGGAGACTACTGGATGCGGAGAGTGCAGGTTTGATAGTTACATAAATCCTTGTGGGAGATCGAATCCACTCCTCACCACGTTTACAATCTAATGTTAACCCACTGTGCCAAGATGCTCTACTTGTGTAATAAATATGTTATATTAAAAAACCAAATTTACAACAAGGAAGACAATGTAACTTTAAATAGTTCGCAACGTTTTAAAAGCACTACTTACTAAGGGTTAACTACTTAAACTATTAACGTATATTATTCATGATAAGAGATTATCTTTTCCTTTAGAGTGAGCAAATGTACTTTAGTTTCAAGATTTAAAGGAATATATGAAATGTGTTTTTACATTTTTATTTTTTTAAGTGTAGTGACACAACACTCCGCTCTCTACCGTTCTATCAAAAATTGCGTTAAAATGTTTATACGTATATATTAACTTTTATATATTATATATGTAGAAAAGGTACAAGAAACAAAAAATCTTCTATTGTGAACTATTAAAAATTGAATAATAAAATAAATATAACTATACACTTATAAAGTGACATTAAAGTTGCTAAAGTAACGAACAGCGGAGAATTGAGTCAAAAAGGACTCGAGGACACTATTTCAAATAAAAATCACAAGAAATAAATCTATCCCCTACTCAAAGAAATATCTATATACATTTTTATTTTTTCCCGCCGCCGTTTAGGCCTGCCGTTATAATATATCGATAGAAATTAATTTTTAAATTAATTTCTATCGATATATTATAACGGCAGGCCTAGCTTCATCGTCTGTGGTTTACGGCGCTACGTGAGCTGACAACCGACAATACTCGTGTACACACGCCGGTGCCTTCATATCCTTACGGGTTAAACATTTATATATCAGCTATAAAATATCTTGATATTAGTATAATACTTGAAAAGTTTTACTTGATTTTTTTTTGAATAATCGACTTTATTGTGTTCCTATTTAAGAACATGATCTAGACGGAGGAGTACGAAATTTGACAGAGGTAACGTTTATATGAAGAAAGACTATAGAAAGCTAATATTTTTTGTACTATTATGTTGAAAAAAAATATTACAATCACTATTATGATTTTTGACATATATTTTTATTGTTCGTTTGCGTGCAATCAGTTGTGGGTTCAATCTCCATTTGAAGGAATGATCATATTATATTATTTTATGTATTATTATATTTTTTTCTCACTCTGGTAAAAGAAACAATGTGACTTTCGTCATTCATCACGCAATACTTCTCATAATTCTGCGAAAGCGGAGTATGGACTGTCAGACTGGACAGACTGGACTGTGTAACACCGGGCACTTTCCGTCTACCTTGCTATGGGATGGGATCAAAACACGAAGCTAAAAAAACATACGAATTTTGAAAACAAATTCCAAGTACGAAATTTTGTAAAACCTTAAAGGCTTATATAAACCGAGTGGGTGACGTCGGATCCTATCGAGCCTACAGTGATTTCGTCTAGAACGAATTCAATGTACGTTAGAAATAAAAAACGGGAGACTTTTTCAGAAAAAACTGGCCTCCGAAAATGAACATTCTCCCCGAGAACCGTACGAGATAACCAATTTCGACGAATCGTTGAAATATTTCAACTTTCTTTTTTTTATTGTCCGTCTGTCGTTTTGTCACCTTTCTATAATTTAAGTTGGAACACGGGAACAAAGATGGAAGAGATCTACGAATTAAACTTTAAAATATTTAAAATTTTATACATTTTAATATTATAATATTATTAGAAAGCTGGTCGTGGCGCAGTGAGACAGCGTCTGTCTGTAAACGCCATCGGTTGGGGCTTCGGTTCCCACTTCCTGCGGGATAAAACGTAAATCTGTACAAACACGATATTCTTTTGTTATAGGTCAGGCAAGGCAAACGAGCGTGCGGATCACGTGATAAGTGATCACCGCCACCCACGGCCCTATGTAATACCAGGGGAGCTATAGAAGTGTTGCTAACCTTTAAGGTCTGAATAAGCGCGCTTTTTGAAGGTGTTTATGTCGAAACGACCTGGAAACATTACCGCAGGTAGGCCGTTCCACAATTGTGTAACACAATCAAAGGAAACTCCTACAAAACCGCACAGTAATAGACCGCCATGTATCAACATAAAAGGGGTTATTAATTTACTCTGTTACGTACTGTACGATTGGAAAGTTCAGCGGTAGGGATCAGATAAAACAGTTCTTCAGCAATACCCGTGATATATGCAATAGAGAATGCACAACGATGAAACGTCTCTACGCAACGCCAAAGTATCAAGCCCGTCACAGATTAATGGGTCCCCAACGATCAAATGGTTTAAGCTGATACTCGGTTGCATCAGCCCATAGATGAGAACAGTACTTCATATGTGGTCGAACCTAGGCCTTATATAAAACCAAACGTTTGGGTGTAAAAGATGATAACACCAAGTTTTTTCGAGGCTAACTTGGCCTTGCTTTCCAGATGATCACGATACTGGCAGTCACTCGAAACGCTAAGGCCCAATATACGGGTATCGGGCGCGGGTATAAGAGAGGTGTTCTCGAAAACTGGGGATACGATAAATGGGTTTTCTTAGTGGAAAATTTTCGACGGAAAACACAAATTTTTTTCGGCACATGTCGACGTTTTGCCAAGAAAGACCTGCATGGCCCGTGTAGACGGCGTCCACCGTGCTGTCGTCTGCAGGATTCTCTATTATATCATTGATATGCAGAAGGAACAGTGTTGGGGGTAGCTCACCGTTCACAGGCATTTATTTAGAGTAAAAATCGTCGATAGTGACCTTTATGCTACGTCCACTGAGGAAGCTGGCAACCCACATGCATAATTTTTCGGGAAACCCATATTATATATGATAGAAGCCCTGTGCCACACTCGATTGAAGATCTTCGCCATGTCCAGACTAACTGCCAGGCCCTCTCCCTCGCTTTCAATAGCAGCAGCTCCACGGTGTACAGTAAAAATAACCGGTTGAAGGACTATGATGGCAGCCATATTGACGGTCGCTGAGCAACCGTTGACTTTAATGCTCTCAATTACTTTAGAGAGCAGGAAGGTGATACCGAATATCCTGTAGTCAGTCTGATTGGAACCTTCGCCTACTTTCGGATTTGGGTGAATTAGAGCGCTCTTCCGTGAATCAGGGACTACGCCGAGTGAATAAGAGTGAAAAAAAACACATTAGCACGGAGTGACAACTCAAGAGCACATACACAGAGCACTAATAGAAAAATGCCTCGACTTGTGTATATTCAACGTGTGGACCAGGGAGTCGTGGACCACGGTCCGCAACGGCAGAAGCGAAGACTGGCTAAGTTTGTCAAGTGTAGCCTTCGAAAGCATCCAGAACTAACGTATTCCAGACGGGCATCTCTCATGCTTCTCACTGATTATAGCAATATGCTCGGACTTTTTATTAGCAATTTGTTATACTTTCTCTTTAAGGCTTTCACCTTTTTATCCTTAATGACTAGTGCCTCAGCCCAGATTTGGTAGTATCAACTTTTTTGCAAAATATATCAAAACCAAGGCCGTGACTTGCTACCGATTGGTACTACAGAGCTAGGGACGTAAAGTGCCATACCCCGTAGAATCCCGTTAGCAACAACAGCAGCACAGTCACTTGAATCATCTGAAGAAAAGTAAACCGGCCCCCAGGGATAAGATGAGTAAAAGGTACGCATCCCATCGAAATCTGCTAACTTGTAGTGTCAAATGCAACGGTTTGTGGGTGTTATCCAACTACCACGTTTAAAAGGCACTACACTCCGTATCAGACAGTGGTCAGAAGATCCCAAAGCAACGACTACAACCTAATACTGTTCTCAATCTAAAGTCAGCAGAAGGGACAGTAAGGAGGCATTGTGGCTGTCTACATCTGGAAGTCACGTAGACGAATTAACCAAATGGAACAGTCCATTTGCCACAGCAAAGTCAAACACAGCCCTCTCTGCGGATTCGGTAGTGCGTGATGTAAGACAATCGGCATGCAGAGTGAGACCGACAGATACAGTGCGCATTGAAATCACCAAGTGGGTTATGACAGCATATTATCTTTTGCATGCATGTTTTCCATAACCACTATGGGACATCATCCGAATCGATACGAAGCCACATGCACGCACAAAATAATGCTCAATTTGTAGCCGTGGTATTGAAGATAGGCTATGTCGCTTGGTTGGGTAATTTGAGTCTACGTCAGAAATAACAAGGCCGGTCGTGCCGTTACTAGATGGTGGTGGACGACATTTAGGTTGGAATGTGGACCCCTAATGTAACAAAAATCCTCGTTAAATGTGGAATGAGCTGCCGCGTTTGCCTTGTCTCTTGCGTGGTGCTGTGCCACAGAATTCGGGAAGCAGCCTGAGGTTTAAGACTCAGGGAGAGATTCCCCAGCAGCAACGATGCTAGTACCCTGGTGGTCCTGGGGTACAATGTTTTCAAGTACCGTTTTCATTTTGAGGGGAGTTTGGGCGTTGGGGCCTGGCATTACCAGCATAAAGCCATTACTTAACGTTGGTTTTAAATGCCAAAGGTGGTGGTGGTGAAATGATCCGGTCGAGTGTGCCCGTTAGTGCCATCGCTGGCATATTTTAGTCTCCTCTTATGACATCACCAATACCCCTGGTATTGGTGATTCTATTCTGAGACGAAATCACACGGACAAGTGCAAAGAAATATGTAAGTCAGTCAATTTATGTTTGAATCTAAGCCAAGATCAATTTTTTTTTTAATTCCTGTGCAATAATAATATAGTTATCTTGAGTAAATATTTTTAAATATTTTAGTTATTAGATTTTAAAAGTATCTAAATGGCAGCCAGCGGTTTATTTTGACACAGCATTATCTCTAACCCTGCTATATAGTACAAAGCGTGAAGCTAAATATATTCACAGTGGTACAGGGTATTTGAATTATTTTATTTTCAGTGTTTCTTGACAAAAAAATGCGTTGGAGTTCAAAAAAAATATCAAAGAACGATCAACTTAATAATTCCAGCTATATATACTAGATATACCATTGGCGCGTTCACAACGCGTCGCCATAGCAACGTGTATGTCACTTTATATAAACGTATATGTCAAAAACATGGTAGTGTGCGTTACATTTACTTTATTAGTTTAATATATTTTTATGCATTATTTCTTAAAAAAATATAAGCATTCTTTTTTTTATATCAACTATAATTGTGCCAAATTTCGTACTACTCAGTTCGCATAATTTTTATAAAAAGGGGTACAAAGGTTTTATTTCACGTTTAATATATATATATATATATATATATATATATATATATATATATATATATATATATATATATATATATATATATATATATATATATATATATATTTAATTAACCGTGCTTGTGCCAAATATAATAAAGAATTTAAAAAATATTTTTTTTTACCTTAAATTTGTAATATTTATCTATAAATTATGGAAACTTTACTGGTTTATGTGTTATCTGTTGTTGTAATTATGTGTGTATTGTATACTGTTCGTTTCCCAAATACAAATAAAATAAAAAAAAACTAAATTTCTTTTTTATAATAAAGACCACCTAGCAAGTACATAGCGAGGCACTTAAAATTTTTGACATAATGGTTTTATTACAAAATGATCGAATCATTATTAACTTAGTAGTTTTGGAGATGTGAAATATCACGACGTTATCTGAGATTTAAGATTGTTACTTTGAACACCTCACCGGTTGTGGCCATTAGAAGGGCGTGTTTCTTTTATATATTATTAATAATGCAAAGAACAACTTTAGTGCTAAATTTGATAAAAACTCATACGTAGTAAATTAATAGGTTTTTTTTTTAATAAACAAATATTTATCTCGTTGAAAATTCCCATGTTTTTTGTGTAGCTTTACGTTTCTATCCCGCAAAGCAGGGTACACTGGAAGTATCTAGTGTTAAGGCACTCCGTACTCCGTTTTCTGCTGAATTTGAGACATCGTATGTTATTTGGTGGAGCTCAACGCAACACTTTATCTTACCAGAGCGTATATTATTTGGCCCACAATCAATCGCGTTTACAGGCAGACACTGTTCCAGTGCGCCATGACCGACGACGAATAATTGAAAAAAAAATGTTTGCTTGTTTTATTCCTCAAATCTTTACTGTCAAAATGACGTTTTTTGTGTTTGAATTCAATTCACACAGTAAAAAAAAATAATTTTGTTATTAGAAACTAATAATATAACAAAACACAGTGTTGAGTTCTGCCACTTGACACATAATATCCTGTATCCACACGGAAAACGGACAAAGTAATGTCTGTTCTTTATCAACTTGGCAATGTAAGAAAAGTAAATGTATTGCAATATTAAAATTTATATATAAAATCGCTCATTTCAAACCCTAAATCAACCACTACTTGATAGATGCGTCAAGTAATCTAACACAACCCGAGATAGCATCACGTCACAGTAAATTAGAAATGCAATTGTCGGGTACGAGAGTGACAGACAGATGTACGGATCGTTTGGTCAGCTGCCTCCTTTTTTTAACTATGAAAATTTTAATATATATTTTTATTTATTGTCGATTTTAACGGTGAATTCGTGAAAATGAAAATGTACCTTTTTTAGCTTTACGCCTTTGTCCCGCAAAGCAGGGTAGACAGGAAGTGCGTAGTGACGAGACACTCCGCACTCCACTCTCCGCTGAATCCGTGGCATTGCTTCAAGCTTTTCGCATGGACCAGAGACTACCTAGGTCGAGAGCTTGTAACACTTTAAATGTATTATATTATATAATAAAATAGATTTATATATTAAAACTACATTTTTAGTTTAAATGTTTTTTTTACTTATTATATTTTATTTAAAGATAAAAAAAATATATTTTTAATTCGAATTGATTCGAATTAATCGTAATTTCTTTACTAGGTTCAAAAAGTCTATGTGTGTGTTTTCTCGTATACGATAGAACATTGTAATATTGTATTTGAATTTCCCGAGAATATTTGTTTTCAATATTTTCTTGCTTTGCTAAGATGAAATATGCCGTTTAGCTTCGCTAATTAATATCTATATATGATTTCTGCACCTCTCTAATAAACCACAAAATGCAGGAAATGAGAGATATATCTAGTTAAAGTTAAGAGACGTATATCTAGTTAAAGTATACAGTAATATAGATTATATATATCTAGATATCAGCTTTATTGAGTGGAGAAACGAAAATATGTTTAAAACACAATCTGAATAACATATAGGGTACTATTAATAAATAATAAAAAAAAAACATATAAAATGTACAAATTATTATATAACTCTAAAAGCTTATAACTGGCAAATAAAATTTATTAAATACAGAAATATTTGACGAAGTCTGTGCACGAACCTAACATAATGTGAAAAGGTTGTTAGCAATAAATAGGAAAGGTATAATATTGGGATAATATTTACAACTGGTGTATACTCACGTGTGTTTATTATTACTTCTTGCCTTGAATAATGAAGTTACATGAATAAACATATATATATACATAATGTAATATGATATAATAGAGGTCGTGGCGCAGTGTGTAAACGTGATCGGTTGTGAGTTCGATCCACACTCGAGGGAGTGTTTATATTTAAATTATTGTCACTTCCCCACTCTGGTAAGATAAAGTGCTGCGTTGAGTTCCACCACTCAACACGCAATGTTTCGAATGTTCTGTCTACGTGTATGTGTAAAGCTAAAAAAATATTGTGTTTGAGGGTTCCGGGTTCGATATCGGGTAAAAATGTGCTCGTGTGGTTTGGCTTTAAAGGAAGTTTTTCGCAGCAAGTATTTTTTTAACATCAATAGAATCAATAAATAGTATCGGCTTCACACTTTATCCCGTATAGCGAGATAATCAGAGAAAACCTAGTCTCAGGACACTCACTGCTGTCCGCTCGGCATCAAGACATTCCGTGTTACCAGAGTGATGAAATGGAAATAAATTTAAAATATAATCATTCTCTCGTGTGGGAATCGAACTCACGACTAAACTCCTTTATAATCAGACCCTCCTATAATCAGAAATAATTAAGTTGATATTGTTACTTATTTTTGAAAAAACGTATAAAAATTTGTACGCAGCGGGATTCGAACCCGCGCCTCTTGGATACCGGACGGTATCCAAGAGGCGCGGGTTCGAATCCCGCTGCGTTCAAATTTTTATACGTTTTTTCAAAAATGTTTTCTAATCCTAAGTGTGGAATAACACTTTAAAAATAGTAAATATTGTTACTTATATCATTTTTAGAAGGCACAAATTTATTGAAAAATATCGTAAAATCAATTATATTTTAGATTAATTACCTGTGTTTATCTCTAATCAGCTGCTAACCATGTCATGATCATGACCTGCGAAGCAATAAGTCAAAATTTTATATTGGTTGATATTAGAATACTAGCTCTGCTCGTGACATCGACTGCGTGGAATTTAGTACCTCTGGATAGTTATGGTATAATTCTATCACTACATGGGCTATCTGCAAGTAAGAGTTCTGTCAAAAACATTCCAGCCATTCCAGAGATTTGCCAGAATAAACTGACAGAGAAATAAAAATTGGAAAAAAATATATATTTTAATATATGTACCGTGTATTTTAATATATGCAAATTTTAATAATTTTAAAAGTTTTAATATAATGTATATTTTAATATATGCAAATATTTATAGAAACTTATTTCGTTATACAAAATAGAGAACATTGAATCGTGCTGGAATCCACGCAATTTACAGTCAAAAACTTTCCAAGAGAGGCTCTAGAAGCCTTTAAGCAATAGGCGATCTAATGCAGATAAAGTTGAGGTAAACGGCAATAACTTCAAGCGAACCTATCGACAGCTTTAGTTTATAGTACGAATAAAGTAAAACAACAAAAATAAGGCAACCTGAAATTCCAAAATATACGTAGAGCTTCCAGCGTTACGTGGGGAATGTTATACATTTTCTATGTAGAGTTTAGTTTAGTAATAAGTTCAATTCTTGTTTGTTACAATTTTGGTGTCTGATAAATATTTGTTTTGCCTGATCACGTCTGACGAACCCTTCAAAAATTTTTATACGTTTTTTCAAAAATGTTTTCTAATCCTAAGTGTGGAATAACACTTTAAAAATAGTAAATATGAGACATTACGTGTTGAATGGTGGAATCAACGCCGCTCTTTGTCTTAGCAGAGAGCAGAGTTTTCCCGAGTGGGAATCGAATCAACAACCGATCGTGCTTACAATTGGACGCCTTACAAGAACTTAATGTGAAGACTCACGGGTCTCTGTTTTCCATACGAATTCGAGATATCAACGCCAAGTGCCTTGACACTAAGCTCTCTCTTGCTATCCTGCTATGCGGGATAAAGCTTAGAACTGATGCTTTGTCTTACTGGATGTAACGTTTATCTGTCTTTAATAAGTATATATAAATACTATAATTATAAAATCATGCCTTGGCTCATGATACGTTAAGTGGTTATTACCCATATATTCTGTGTTCGTATGTAACTCAAGATATTTTAGAGATTCAGAGGTAACAGTGTTAAGAAATTTCAATTGCAATATAATAAATTTATATAATTAGCCATCAGAAAGGAATCTCATTTATTATATATCTGCCATCAAAATGTATCGACTCGCATATGAAGTTATTTGTCCTCAGATAGGGTTTTTCATATTTCATATCATTCATTAACTTTCCATTGATATCACCAACGGCTCGTCCGAGGAAAAGCCGAAGGCGCGTCCTCTCTTTCTCCCACTTATAATGAACCATTGAAGGTAATCATAGTATGAGAAAAGATAGCTAAAGTGGTCACGCCCCGCCGCTAGTCGTTAATTCCGAACGACCGTGATTCTTAAGACCTTGGTATTGAACCCTCCGGGACGCAACGCAATGGAACAGTCAACGTATATGATACTTACAATGCCTTTGCATATATTCAATTATTAGTTATCTGTTCGATAGTTTATTTTAAGATAGATTTGTGATGATGATTGATCTGTGAGACCAATATAAGTCGCGGATTGGTTTGTGAGACCAATATAAGGATTGGTTTATGAGGCTAATACACGATGATGATACGTCGATTGGCCTGCCAGACCAATATTACTTTTCGGTTCGCATATCAATTTCGACGCACAAACGCTAGGCGGCCGTTTGTGTTATATTCACACACATCATATACGTAGTATTTTTTTGTCAAAACCAATAATTAAACTCGTTTATTTGCCACCGATATCAGATATTAGCCATAGATTCGCCGAACACATTACGCGTTCACATTATCAAACAAGGCGCTAAACAAATAGTCGAACACCATTACGTACTACAGAATTTCATGAAATAATAGTACAGCACTCCTCGCAAGGACGCCACTAAAACATACTTATAAACACATGAGACATAACCATACCGTCACATAACCATTAATCCCACACTAGGGGTGTAAAACGACATAGAAACAAATTATATCTAAACCTGACGCCGTACAAGTATCGCAGCTATCGCAGGCAACGTAAGACACTGTTAGAGAAGATACAAGTCGTGCCACCGCCATCAGTTATCAATAAGCTATAAGGCTCACTGAACCCCAACAGTCGTGTACCACAAGTTACATTAATGTCTGACATCGTACAAACATCGCTGCCACAACTCAAGACAGCAGCAGTCAAGATATAATCGTCTAACATCGCCATAGCCGTTCACCTAATCCAAGGATATAAGCCTCAGTGATGCCGAGCAATATTGGGTTGCGCCACCGATATCAGTTATTAGTAAGCTATAACGCTCACCGAACACCAAAGGTCGCGTGTCGCAAGTTATATCAACTTCCAATACTGTACAAGCATCGCGTATGCGAGACGAGAGCATCAGTCATGATATAACCGACTAACATCTCCGTAGCAGTTCACCTAAGCTAATTATATCAGCCTCAGTGACGCCCAGCAAAATTGGTTTATGCCACCGACAATGAATATCAGCAAAACATAAGCTCGCCGAACATCGAAAGTTGGGTGGCATGGTGTGTCTCTATCACACACACACACACACACACACACATATATATATATATATATATATATATACATATATTTTATTTAAATATAGAAAAATTTATATTCAATATGTACATAAGTACATACAGTTACATGGAGTAAGGATTGATAGTAATTCAATAATAGTTTTCCGGAATTCTTAATTAATCAAAGTAACAGAAATTTGTACGCTTAATAATCTTTTTTATTAACTTCACGCTGTATCACTGACGGGATAGTCAGAGACAACGGAGCGCCGAACGCTACGGTCCCTGCATACCTCTTTCGCATCAAGTAATCTAAAATGTAATAAGATCTTTGATTTTCGCAATTTTTACACATTTTAAATGAAACTATTTTAAGCGGATTAATCGCGTATATTTTGGTATTCGAAAATATATTTTTGGAAATCTGACGGTACAGTAGACCGTGGTTACAAGCAGACTGAAGTGGAAAATTGTCTGTCAGTTGATTGAAAAATTAATTATATCAATCTACCGCTCTCTATTCTTTCAGAATAAGCTGACTGTATCTTTGTCTCTGGTGTGGTGGATTTAAGACTTAAAATTTTTTATAGGTCGGTCCCAAATGGTAGAGAGTTTCCAAACATCTTCCCCCCTATTAAAATTAGAATGTTTTTGTATAGCCTCGCGGATCGGTAGAGATGGTGTACAGCTATAAGCCATCTCCTCAAAATCCTCCATGCATATATCTGGTATTACAGGAGATACAGGCGAACCCATAGCAATGGTTTCATAGACAGGATTGGCCACATCTTACGAAGAGCTTCTATCAAAACCATATTCAAGCGTCTAATAAAAAAGTGAGCCAATCCTTGTGACTCGTGAAATGTAATATTCCTTTGCTGGGTGTCGGTGTATATAAGCTAGATTGTGACTGTGACTTAACGTACATTGGTCAAATAAAGAGGAGCATCGGATTAGACTAAAGGGACATATATCTGATGTCAGGAATAGGCGTGTATTGGAATTAGATGTGTGTGAACATACAGTGAATGAATCCAACCGTTACATCAGGTTTAATAAGCCACATATCCTCGCTAGGGCAAGTAGATTCCTAGAATGATCCGCGAGGCTATTAATATTCAAAAGCATCCTAATTTTAATAGGGAAGATGATTGGAAACTCTCTATCACCCACTCATAAAAAATTTAACCTCAAATTCACCGCACCAGAGACAAAGATACAGTCAGCTCATTCTGCAAGAATCTAGTGCAATACGAGTGCTAATTAAGAAACACATGGCCGTAAATTGATATAATTAATTTTTGTATCAACGAACAGACGAATGCCACCTCAGTCTACCTGTGACCACGGACTACTGTAAATTGTTCAAAGCATCAGGTTTCCAAAAATGTATTTTCGAATACCAAAATATACGCGATTAATCCGTTTAAAATAGTTTTATTTAAAATTATCTAATATGTATTTATAGATATATTGAGTATATGGGAGTATGTAGGTGGAAGCTTAACGCTGCGTTTTATTATCTAGTTTATTTTACTTTGATATTGCCCCAAATGAAATTTCAACCGATTACCGACCATCCAATAACGTAAAGGAAATGAATACAAATTTTAATTCATTTGTACAATGTGTAAGCACGTAAAAGTAATTTTAAAATATAAATAAAACCTTGTAGAATTAAAATAATTTCCCAATCCCAAGCTCCTTACCTCAACGTTGTTCGTTCGTTCGTTATATTAAAAAATATGCAATTTAATAATCATTTATTACCACGCAGTAGACGAAAAAATCAAAATATTTTATACAAGTAGCAGCAGAAAGCTAATGTAATAATAAATAAAAGCAGCTTCACGTTTTATGCCGCATAGTTATAAAGAATATAGTGTCAAGACTCTCTGTTGACTGCTTTTCCCAAAATCGAGACACTGCGTATTGAGTGTCAACGCCGAAAACCAGATTCCAAATCCACAACCAATCGCGTTTACAGTCAAACGCTATAAATATAATATAACTGACAAAATATATCAATTTTATATATCAAGGATATTAATATAATATATAGATATGTCATCGTTAAATTTCCACTCCCGTTATAACGTAGAGTTAATATTGTAAAACTATTTCAACCTATTTCATAGGAATATGACTTCTAGATCTGAATCCAGAATGCAAGTGCAAAGGAAATGAATGTATCTGATACTGATCTGATGGAACCTCTCGACTTCCGGTCGGTTCGCGCCTTTATGGCTTCCAATTTTAAATCCGCGTCAGTCGAACGATCTTCCGACGACGCCATTTTTAAAATGGCGCTCGCTGTATGCAGTTATGAATTTAGTACTTCTTTCATGTTATTATAAAGGTTTTATATTAAATAAATTATAAATTTTGACGTAATGGTAATGCGTTTTTTGTATTTATGTTTGTATGTATTTATGTATCTATACAATAATTTCAATTTTAAAATCAAATAGTTTTTATTTACAAAACCCTCTGTAGTTCTTTTTCGTAATAAAACGTTAGTGTGAGTTGGGTCTCTAAACTAATATGCCTATATCACTTAGTAAGGTCCCAAAGCACTTTTAAAATACTATTTCTTAGTGACACCTGTGACAGTACCTTAATTTTATGTGGCCAGTTCAGTATGGAGAGTAAACAGAAGAATTCCAACACAGCTGGTAGAAGACCTCATGGCTTAGCGGTCAGAGCGCTTGGATGGTTTCTAAGAGTACGTGTAAAAATCACTTTAAATATGCCATTTTAAATAAAAAAAATAGCAATCTCCTCCTGTTAAACGATTATTTCTTAATAATCTTTAAGTAGTAGAAATTTGTAAAAATCTCTCTATAGAGATGCTAACAACATAAATTAGTTATACAAACGTATAATAATTTCGACGCAGCAGTAGAACGCATGGCTTATCGGTCAGAGTGCTTGGACTCTTGGGTACAAGAGGCGCGGGTTTGAATCCCGCTTCGTTCAAATTTTTATACATTCTTTTTTAAAATGTTTTCTAATGCTTAACGTGGAATAAGTACTTTAAAAATAGTAAATACTTTAAATATAGTAAAATATTATATAAATATTATTTTTTGTTTGGAAACCCTACCATGTGCGATGGTCTTTTTAATTTAATTAGAAATTGTTGTCAGATTATGTGACAATGAAATTTACAGGTACTGCAGGTACTGATAGTGCATTTCAAAGACTTCCTGAATAAATAACACATTATTGACTAGATTGACAGTAGGTTCAGGTTTGCACAAGTACATACATTTATGCTAATTTTTAGAAAAAAAAATATAATAACTATGCATGTATGTATGGCTCGTACCTCTTTCTCTTTCTTATTTCTATATGTTATATAAAACTTTTTTTTTATTCACAAAATTCCTCCCTTTTTTCTGGTTACGGTAAGAATTTAGTAGAGTTAGTTGCAAGTAAAAAAAAATTATTCCCTATTATGACTCCCATCTTAAATAAAAGTAAGGGCTATTGTATTTCTACAAGAAACGTTTTAGTACCGATATCTTTTTCTTTTATGAAAAAAGCCCCGTCCATACTACAATGGTACAGTCAAAGCGTAATATTGGAAATTATAATTGAATTTCTTAGTGCTTTCCCATTGTTAAAGAAAAAGATATAGCTTATATCGTATAATATTGTTAGACATTTAAGTTCATAAGTAAAGGGTTGTAAATAACCGTATTTAACGGCTAGCCACTATTTAAAATCTAGATTTTAAATTTTAAAAAATTGAGGTCGGTCGTAACGCTCTCACTAACAGCGTATGACTGTAAACGCAACCGGTTGTGGGAAATTATTTTCATTTTATCGTTTTGGTGGGCTAAAGTGCGGCGTTGAGTTTCGCTAGTCAATATGCAATGTCTCAAATTAAACGGAATGCGTAGTGTCTTGACGCTTGGTACTTCTTGTTTATAATGCTATATGGGATAAAAATGTGAAGGTATTAAAATTTTGTATATCTAATATTTTTTGAGCTTCACGCTTTATATCATGTAAAGTAATTATTCATTTTCCGTGAAAATTCGAGGTATCACATGTTTACGGGCGGTCTTTCCAAACGAGAAATGAAAATAACTGAGATACAAGCCGAGACGCAATCGAATCCACAACCAATCTTGCTAGCAATCAGACGGTGTCATCTCTCAAAGATAGCCTTTCTCAATTAAATAAATGTATTGTCTAAGTATTTCTTTTTCAGTTTCACGCTGTATCCCACATAGCAGTGTAGTGAGACTACGTAGTGTCATGACACTGTTGAATACATTACACTCGAATTCGGGACTTTGCGTAGCGAAACGCGTACTCAACGTCACATTTTTTCTTACCAGAGTGGAGATGTGAAAATAAATTTAAATTATCATTTCTCCTAGTGGGAATAGAAACTATAGCGTTTACATGTTTACGTTGTGCCACTGCGCCACCATGGGCTCATTAGATATAGATTATTAATAATCGAAAATATTTAAAAAAAAAGCGACAAAATTTTTACGCGTCGCTCAGTTCCGCCACTTAACACGCGTTGAGTAGTGGAATTCAACGCCGCACTTTGTCTTACCAGAGCGAGGATGTGAAAATAATTTAAATATAATCCCTTCCCCGAGTAGGGATCGAACTCACAACCGATCGCATTTACAGTCAGACGCTGTCCCACTCCGCCACGACCGGCTTCACCTACTATAAGCCCTACAAAAGCTATAGACGAGTTTATTATAAAGTCTACCCTACACTCGCAGAGGACTCGTTAAAGGAAGTATTGGAAACAGTAATGAAAATTTCATTCTTTGACTTATTGCCCGGTCTATTTCAGAAAGGACTTGAAAGAACGTGTATTTTAAAACTTATTTTTTATTGAAATTAGAAGTAGTCAATTTCTTGTTAAGAAACCGGTCATATATTTTTAGGTGTTCTGAATTATATTTCTTGCTATCTGTACGCTAAAAATTATGTGTGAACCCTCATGACACAGTGGAAATGCATCGGGCTGCCCATTGGTTGTGGGTTTTATTACCACAGAACACGGCGTTATGTTTCGAGTGAGTCAATCGACATCAACACATAGTGTCTCGATTTTTAGTAAAATTTGGAACTTAGTGACTCGACACTAGGTAATCCTCGATATAAAAAATGTATATCTATATAATATAGATAACTGGGAACACATTAATATAATAAACAAGTAAACCAATATCAGAGTTTGATTAAAATCGTTTTAAAAAAACAACCACTGTACTGGATTCTGTGCACAATATATTGAACGTGCGTGATTTACGCCGCTCGCTTGTTGAAATTCGCGTCGATAACGCTTTTGTTTCACCGTCTACCTTCTTATCGGCCCGTAGGGAAGCTCACACTCATATTAAAATATAGCATTTTGTTTAACACTGTATTGTAGATATTTAATTACTGAGACCATTGTGGCGTAATAGAACAGCCCTGATTATAAACGTGGAGGGTTCGATTCTCACTCGTGACGCGGGACCTTCGGTTAGATAAAACGCGGCGTTGAGTTCCACCACTTAACATGTAATGTTTCGATTGATCAGAAATTGTTTGTATTGATATTAGTTTCTCTTTGACTACCCTGCTATGCGAAACAGAGCGTGATGCTGAAAAAAGCTATGAAGACTTTTATTTTTAAAGAAATGAACTATTAAATTTGACGCTTATGTAACTATATATAACTATTATAAACGGATTAATCATGTATATTTTGGTATTCGAAATTACATTTTAGAAAACCTAAAGTTTAGTATGTGTTAAATTAAGAATTGATGGTGGTAGTTAACACTACCAATTAATATTAGTGTCTACCAACAAGGGAATATCCCTTCAGTCTAGCCACGTGGGTCCACAGAGTCCAGGGCAAAATATTCGAAATATGCAAAATCTGTGTTTGTTGAGAATTTCATGTTATTTTTCGTACTTATTAGAATTAGTAACAAGCTATTGTCAAAGATATATTAAAATTTTAGATCAATCAGATACCAGAATTTGAGCCAAACCTACAATGAAAGGATCCAAACTAAACAACATAACAAGTTAAAAAAATTAAAACCATTTCTATTCCTTTCAAAACTATCGATATAATAGAACGCACATCACTATACCGAAACAAAATGCCCATACTAGTTACACCATAGATTTGTTGTATAGGTACTGTTGAAACGCATTGTACACTCACGTAATTTATTAGTTATAAGTCTAATCTTAAATCTATAAAGCTCGTATAAGGGAAATTATATTTTGTTATGTTACATGAAATCACCGCCATAGTTCAGAGGAGCTGTACGTCTGTTAGCACGATTGTTGTGGATTCGAGTCAACTAAAGGAAATATTTAGTGATTTTTTTGGTTTTTAAAGTGCTATTCGCAAAAAAGCGTTTAGGAATTTGAACGCAGCGGGATTCGAACCTGTACCTCTTGTAATCTGTGAAATTATGAAAGGCCTTGAAAATAATAACCCATATTTTTCTAAACATTTTTTAGGTATTAGAGCATAGTTTATTTAATTTGAATATTAAAGTAACGTGTAAAGCTTTTGGTCCAACGACTAAGGATTTGAACGCAGCGGGATTTAAACCTGTATCTCTTGGAATTTATGAAAGGCCGTGACTACTAAGCCATGGGTTTTTCTAAATAAGTTTTATTACCGATTTTTAGTTTTATTACTATACTATAAGTATATTATATTATAAGTATATTATATTATAACACGCAATATTTTATTTTCGGGCGGAAGGAAGTATACGGAGGGTCTCGATAATAGGCTGTCTCTGAATATCAAGCTATGCGGAATAAAGCGTGACATAAAATATTCAGGTTATTAAAAACTCATGCATGGTGGTTAAGCCAGTATTTTTAGCCTTACTTATTATTACTTAAATATAATTACGGCGTTGTGTTCCGCGAGTATTTATAATAGGCGATATCTGTTTACTCTGCTGAATGCCAGAGGCAGATGGACAAAAAATGTTATTTTAATTGTTAGCAAGAACTGAAAGCAATGTTATACACCTCGAGGCACGAGCTTATAAGCCGTTGGTAAAGCGTCTGATCTGTTTCCGGTTTTTGTTTGTATTATGATTTTTATTAAAGAAATAATAAGAAAACATTTAATTTTAAAGTTGTTGATACTATAAAAGTCCAACAGGGAGAGATAGGGTGGAGGTAGAGATATAAGACAATTCAACAATCGGGTAACATCGTTTAGACGTAGTGCAAGAAATGGTAGTTAGTCAAGTCAAAGAAAACCAATTTCCGTCCGAATTCTATAGCACGTTTTGCGGCAGAACTCAACGCCGTGCTTTGTCTCAACAATTTTAATACTTTAAAGTGTTATTAAAATACTTAGGATTTGAACTTTTTATTAAAAATGTAGGTTTATGAATATTTATTTCTCAAAAAAAGGCATACTACAGTCATTTCCCGTTAGTCAGGATTAGTGAGTAGTATTAAACACTAGTTAGAATAAAGAACTTGTTAATTTTACGTAGGTAAGTATGTTATTTTTAAATATGAAATTGTAGTTACAATGAGAAATTATACAGTATTTTATAATATGAAGACATTCAAATTTCATTTCATTATATTTAATTATTATATATTAAATGTTAATTATCTAACTTTGGTTTGGTTTGGTGGGCTTTACATTGGTGGTTCATGTCTCATTACCACAATTACCGACTACTAATTGAAGGGTGGGTGACGACTCTAAAACCTTATTTTTTGGGAGAAAACATCAATTGTTTCACAATAACCATTATATCGTACGACTTCCGCCGTACACAACAAAGCTAACAGCTTTCATAACGTTTAAAAAGCTCCATTTAAAAAAATATAACAAAACAACAAAAGCACGTCTCATTCATATCTCTAACACTAATGCCACCATAAGATGCTGAGCAATCATCATTTAGCTAACTGGCTATTTGGGAATTCTTTCATTTATTATACAAATGTTTTTTTTATTCTTTCTCTTAGCTTTTACTAGAATTCATTTTTGTGCAAAATAATTATTAGGATTCATGTTTAAATTGAGGCCGGTCGTGGCGCAGTGGGACTGCGTCAGACTGTAAACGCGATCGGTTATGGGCTCGATCCCCACTCGGAAGAGTGATTATATTTAAATTATTTTCACTTACTCGCTCTTGTAAAGCGGCGTTGAGTTCCACCGTTCAACACGCAATGCCTCAAATTCGGTGGAAACCGAAGTACGGATATATATATATATATATATATATATATATATATATATATATATATATATACACACACACATATATATATACATATATATATATATATATATATATATATATATATAAGAGTCTGCTAGTTACTGGTTTTTAAAAATATATTATTGAATACCATAATATATGAGATAAATCCACCTAATATAGTTTCATAAAATGTATAAAAAACGTCAATATCAAAGATCTTATTAAACAAACGAACGTAAGTGACGAAATCAGTTCACTTTTATCTATCTATAGAAAGCAGATTTAAATATCATATTATTTACATTTAGCTAGCTTCATGAATTCACCTACGGGTATTCCCCGTATTGCACAGAGAAAAGCTCAGAGCAGTGCTTGGCATTTGAACACAAGAACACAAGCTTATAGGGCTTTAAAAGCGCATTAGCACTACCACTGTCCAATCGCCTCTCTTTGCCTAAGAAAATCAACCATATATACCATACTATTTACTGTATTTGAACCTACTACCGTATCAATAGAGCTATAGCGGTGTAACGACTGTACATACTTTATAATAATTAAAATATTATAACTAATTTACTTTCACGAAATCCGACAGCGGTTTGCTGATTAAATTAATGATGAGGCAACCAAAATTAATACACTAATTTAACACCCAATTTATCATATAAATATAGTATATTTTAAGTTTAAATAAATGTTGTAATAATTTATTGTTATTTTTATATATTATTATATATGCGCTGGCAGTGTGTACAGTACTTAAAAACGTTGCCCTAAATCTTGGTAGTGGGTTCAAATCTAAAGACATATATTTGAAATATTTATGTTTTCAAGGATTGACATTAATTATTCTTAGAACAGTTTTTAGTTGTGAATTTCAAGTGTTTTATTACTTAATTAGAGAAATATATTAAGGAGGAGAAAATTAAAAAAAAAACACTTATTAAAATTTAAATGCAGCGGGATTCGAACCAGCGTCTTATGAAAACAGTCCAAGTGCTCTGAGCGCTAAGACATGCGAATAAAGACTTGAAGAAAATTGGTTTCGCGTACAATCAAACGATATTTCCGTGGATCGAAAGTTCTAAAGAAATTTGTAACCATCTAAGCTATTAAGGTTAAAAGAAAAAGCGTTTTCAGAAATTGTAAAAAAAATTCAGCAAGGCGGAATCCGAATCCGCTCCTTTTGGAAACCATCCAAGACATCCGACCGCTATGCTAGGCGTTTGACATCCAGTTACGTTGAATTTCATATAAGCTTCTTTTATCTTTTGTCGCTGTTAGCGTTTACATTTTTTCTTTATTCAATGATTATGTTTTTCTAACAACAGTCATTTGTGAAGAGAACACTATTAATTGATAATTAGTGGCTTAAATGGGATTTCTTTTAAACGCGATTGATTGTGGGTTCAATTCCCATTCGAAGTAATTATGTTTAAATTATTTTAATTTCCTCGTTCTGGTGAGACAAAAGACGGTAATAAGTTGGGCAAGCAATGACTGTAACTGAGAAAGCAGTCAACTAAGTGCAAGCAACAACGGATTGTATGTGACTACCCCGCCATGCGACATAAAACGAAAAAATCAATAAGTCTTATAAACCTAATTTTAGGGCATGGAAAAGTAAATTATATTATATTTAAAAGAAATAAAAGTTATCTAAAAAAAGACTAGAGGTTTTTATCTGGACTGGACTTTTATCCGTGAACTGATCTAGAAAAAGTGCATTAACAATATTAAAAAACGTACACTGCAAAAGGAATGAGATATCTGAAGGAAAAATATAATTTTTTTAAAGCCTTTTTCCACACTCAGAAATAAAAAAATATTTTCAAAAAGTATAAAGAATATAGAACGCATAGCTTAGTCGTTTCAGCGCTTGAACGATTTTTAACAGGCGCAGGTTCAAATTCCCTTATCCATCTTTTTTAAAACAAACCTAAAGAATCGCATTTCTTTTTAATTTAAATAAAACCTCATTTTTCAGGTTAATCTTCATTCAAAATTCTATTACGCTCTCAACTAGTAAAGCTAAAAGCGACTTTAATTATAATAAGATTCTCTATTTTCATAACTGAAAATACTTAGGGATCAACATGTAATGGACGCTAAAAATTTATACTACAGTTTATTATTGTTTAGTGTTATTAGAAAATTCGCATAATATTATTATTATGGAAATTAGCGGTGCATTCTATAATATTTGCAGTTTAAAGTAAAAACTGTAGGATTTCTGCTTGGGTTTTCTAGAATTTCTTTTCATATATAGGTTATTGCGAATCTTATTATTAATATCTTATTTAAATCCTTCGAAAAGATCAAAAAATTTTAATAGTTTATAAAAAATCGTCTGGATCGTATTTGGGGGCACCAAGCATCTATTAGGTCAATAGCCCGTGCCCGTGTCCGGTTGCGGGAAATCAACCTGGGGGATTAAAAATTTTAGCTTCGACAGCGATGTCATCGCAACTACGACTACCGAGATGATGATGATTTAGGGGCAATTATATTGGCGGCCCAATTAGCTGAAGTCAGGGCACTCACGCTGATCGGGGACATTATCTAGCTACCACTCATCGACAGAATAAAACCTCTTCCGAATGAATTATATCAGTCTAAATCTTGTGATGCCCATCGGTCAAGAGCTCTTTAAAACATATAGGTGTCATCTGGACGTAACTTACGTTCTAAACGATGCTTATAATCCCTGGGAAGATGGAGACATTAGGATGCATCCATCGCTGCAGAATTCAAAGAAAACGGATCTCATTCACAGATGATACGAGAGGGAAGTCATGTCACGCACTCTGACTATCAATGAGTCCTAGGGATTGACATACGAGTCCGCAGTATTGGTTATTTAAACCATGGCTACCAAGAGTGCCAGAAACTGTGGTCATAATCACAGACTGCATATACTACACCGACGGTGAGGAAGATGTAATACACAATGGGGCAGCATCTGACTGTAAACTTATTTTCATTTTTAAAAATCTCATTAATATTTTTCGTTTAAATTAATTTCAAGAAAGTAACTCTTTATAATCAGTTAGTGGTCATCGAAATTCTTTTAAAAATTCTTAAAAAATATAAATAATTATCTTGACTACTTGAGTTGAGTGAGTAATGTCATTGGGCTTGATGATATCGTTCTGGAAGAATATTCTTACTTTGATATCGCCGCTTTGGTTGAACAATGTGCGAGGTTGAGTTCCGCATTTTTAACGTATTCGAGAGAAAAGAGATCATAGAATATCTTGACACTAAGTCCTCTTCTGCCTACCAGACAATGTAGTGAAAAGCGTAAAGCTGTATAAAATCGTAGTAGAAACTTTGAAAATAAGCCAATATATACCTTTTTAGCCCAACTAACAAATGGGCAATCCATCTTAGATGCTATGAGCAGTTCTACCTTTGACTGAGTAAAGAATACAACAGACGTCCCTACGTTTACTTTTTAATCGAGCTAAAAGCCTTCTGAACAGATTATTCCTAATAATTTAGAAAAAGTAGAAATTTGCTGAAAATGTTTCGAACCCCACTTGGAGGAATTTTTATATTTTATTCGTGATTGGACTAAAATTTAAATAATTAACGGTTATTATATAGCTTAAAATAATGTTAATATTGGAGAAATGATTCAGTTCCCCGCTCAGGTAAGACAAAGCGCGACGTTAAGTTCCGCTACTTGATACAAAATTTCTTAAATTGTCCTAACACTACTTTCTCTCCGACTATCCTGATATGTTAAAAAAAGCGTAAAGCTAAGAGAAATCGTATAAGTATGGCAGAGCGAGACGCGGCTATGTTAAAATACACGAGTGAAATATATTGACCAAATAATAAACACCTTAGGATGAGTAAAACAGGTTGCTACTAATACAATCGCTTACTTGAAGGGCAACAAAGTAGAAAGTGGTTAATAGCTTAAATTGTGTTTTATATAGGTTGCAGACCAAGGAAGGCTAATTAAAGTAAATAATTATGAAAGATGAGGGTAGGTGTTTTCTAATAAGATTACTATTCAAATGATTTTGTTTATTAAGTAACTATTAAGATAACATGACGTCTCCTCATATAATATCTAAAATCATCTATTTTGAAATAAATAATTCTAGCAACTGTCTCCATTATAGAATAAAATAAATTATGTTTATTAAAAGGTAATATCCCAATTATATTTTTTTTATTTACCTTCACGCTTCTTATCCCGCATAGCAGGGTAGACTGAGAGTTTATTTTCCACCAAATTCAAGAGATTCCGTGTTGAGTTGTGGAACTCAACGCCACGCTTTCTGGTAAGACTAGAGCGAGGAAGTGAAAATAATTTTAAATATAATCACTCCCCCAAGTGAGGATCGAATCCACAACCGGTCGTATTTACATTCAGACGCTGTAATACTGCTCCACGACCGAGTCAAATACATCTTATATTTTTGCTATTTTTACATATTATATTAATGAAAATATTTAAAATTACTAATTAGATATATATGAAAATAGTGTTTTTGAAAACCCGATATTTTTAACACATTATCTAGTATAATGAACTAGGTCCATGATTATAGGTAGAATGGTCAGGTCTAAGTACGTCTGTCTATCTTTATAATATGTTTCATTTAATATTAAAATCAAATAATTTAAGGTAAATAAACTTATTTTATTTATGATTTATTTTTAGATTATTCTTTCATTTTGTACTAACATCATTATCTTCGACTACCTACTAAGAACAAGGCGTGAAGCGTGAAAAAAACATATAATTTTTGTTAATGTTTCGACAATAATTTCTCCTTGTGCCTTGAGACATGACACCGAAGGGAGATCATGTAAAAACCTCGAGAAGTGAACGTATGAAAAGGTGTGGACGAGGCGAAAGAAGTATCCGCAGCGTTTAACACCGTTCTCGTTAACCCCGCGAGGGATAAACGAACACGAAAAAGAATATATGTATCAAATTATGTATTTGTTACCTTGACATACTAAATTAATAAGAACTCAATCAAAAATTATTATATGAATAGATAAAAATAATTACGTTGCTTATTATCTAATCTATGGTATTTTACAGTTGATATTAAACACAGTATTAAGCAAACTTAAGAAATTATTTATTTTAGCTCATTGAAAATTGGAAGTAGCCAAACCACAGCGTTTGGCTCTCCGTACTATCTGACTACCCCGCTAGGGATGAAGCGTGAAGCTAAAAAAAAACAAAAAAGAAAAAAAAATGCAAGTGCTTATCACGTCGTTTATAAAAACAATTTTGAAACGAAATGTGAAGTGGGAATTTATGTTTTATAGCTTTTAAGACGTGACGTAGGTACCAGTGGTACAGTGTTCGACTGTAAATGCGATTGATTGTTTCTTGGATTCCCACTCGGGGTATTGTAATAAAATATTTTAACTTCTCTTATTTCCTCGCTCTGGTAAGACAGAGCGCGGCAGTGAATTCCGCCAATTGACACATAATGTCTCTAATTTGGAGGAAAGCAGAGTACAGAGTTTCTTGATACTAGATACATATTTCCTGTCTACCCTGCTATGCGGGATAGAAACGTAAAGCTAAAAGATCGCTATAAATATTAGTTGTGTAATATAATTATTAAGATTTAGATTAAAGTATTAAGAAACTATGAATGAAAATTTTAGATAGCAGCTTCATAAATATCTAAGGTAGATATTTATCTATGAGATATTTTTGAAAATCGAGATCAGAGTGTCTTGACACTATGTTCTCTTTGTCTACCCTGCTATATGACAAAAAGCATGAAGTTACAAGAATATGAGTTTTCAAGTTCGTGAAGTTCTAAAATATTTTATTTCTAGACGGACAAAAGATATGTTTTTAATTATACTTCGGTTTGTTATATATTGGTTATATTAAGTATTTTAACAAAAAATATATTGTCTAAAGACTAATTGAATATAATAATTGTAAATTCTTAAAATGCTTAGTATATTGAAATTTAGGTGTTTTAAAACTGTACAAAGATATTGATGCTGGACTCGAACCCATGTCCTTTGTAGACCTCCCAAACGCTCTAACCACTATGCCATGCGTTTTATACTGGCTGTGTCGAAATCCTTATACAATTGTTACAAACTTTTATTATAATACTAAGCCTTGCATCAAATATAGTAACAAGTAAAGGCGATCTCTTTTAGTCAAGTGGACTTGTCAAATTAAAACATTATTCATATTAGCAACTTATTACGTATCTATGAGCTTATCGGTATTATACATTTACTACGGTAGATAATTATTGAATTGATATACGGTTGACATTTAGAGATGATATATATACAAATATATGTGTTTTTATCGTCATTTCTCATATATCCTTCATAGTTCAATATGAAATTAATAAATATGTTTCCTAAATGTGTTTTGAATTCGAGTTTAACAATATTGATAGTAATTTCTGTAGTAGAATGCTATGTAAGCTATGAAAATTATAAAGTATACAAACTTTTGCCACAAACAGAAGAACATGTGTTAATGTTGAGTGAACTACAAAAACAGTATGTCTTCTGGACTGATAAGATTGCTGTTCGAAAAGATGCTAGGGTTATGGTTTCTCCAAGCAAAGATGAGGAATTTAGGGAATATATTTCCAATATTGGTATAAAATCTGTTTTAAGTGTAGCTAATGTCCAAGAGTAAGTACAATTTAAATATACAGCTTTCCAATTTGTACCGCATAGTAGAATAAAGGGAACACTGTGTCGAGATACTTCGTTCTCTACATTTCGCTCAAATGCATATTGCCAAATGGCAAACTTCAATGGGAACGTGAAATGAAAATATTTTAATTATAATTTTTCTTTACCAGCATAGACCATATTGTTCACTTTTTTTGTTTTTTTTTTTCTTTACCATCACTCTTTTATCCTGCTTAGCAGGGTAGACAGAAAGTACCTAGTATCAAGACACTTCGCTTTCCACCGAATTCCAGACATTGCGTGTTGAGTAGTGGGACTCAACGCCGCATTTTGTTTTTACCAGAGCGAGGAAGTGAAAATAATTAAACATATTCACTCCCCCGAATGGGGATCGAACCAGCAACCGATCGCGTTTACAGTCAGACACTGTTTTTCCTAATTTTAATATTCTTTCAGTTTAATTCGTGCGCAAGTTGTACCTGCTAATATCACCAGAAATACTCAATTTGGATCTTTAAATTGGAATAAATATCATAATTTAGCACAAATACACGCGTGGCTTGATGAGCTCCAAGATTTATACCCTGGAGTTGTGACTACCATTACTATAGGGAGGTCAAACGAAGGAAGAGACATTAAAGGCGTTATAATAGACTTTAAAGCGGGGAACAGGGGACCTAATCCCCTGGTAGCCATGATAGAAGGCGGTATTCATAGTGCAGAATGGATAACTCCAGCTACAGTAACTTGGGTTATTAAAGAATTTCTTTCTAGTAATGATCCTGACGTCAGACATATGGCTGAAGTGTTTATTTGGCACATCTTTCCGATTATAAATCCTGATGGTTATGCATACACTTTTTCCACAGTAAGTTTGTGTATATATATGCATGTATATATAGATATATATATATATATATATATATATATATATATATATATATATGTATGTATATATATATATATATATATATATATATATATATATATATATATATATATATATATATATATATATATGTTTCATGACAAGCAATATATTTTATCATGTTGACGTAAAAACACATATTTATATCTTTATCATTTAGCTTCGATGAGCTCGAATTTATATTCAATTTTACTGTATTTAATCCTTTTGGATTTAAGAGCATTATAGAAAAATGATAAATACTTAAAGCTAATATTTTCCTGTTTCATTTTTAAATAGTATAATAAAATATAAACATTTTCTTTTTAATATAGAATCGTCTATGGAGAAAAAACCGAAACACTTTATATACTACTAATTGTACGGCAGGGAATGACTGGAGCAACGGAATTGACTTAAATAGAAATTTTAATTTCTTATGGATGAGTATGAATTATTTTGTAAAATACAATCGTGCTTGTAACGTTTATCTGCCTCCCTTAAATATACATAAATATTATATTTTGTAAATCATTCCATGGTTCCATGATGCCTATTATTGATTAGTACCCATTTATTGTTGTTTTTTAATGTAACTAAAGATCTTTTGGAGATACAGAGGTAATAGTGTTAAGAGACTTCGTTTGCAATTATTATAGACGGTAATCTCCTTCATTATATATTTGCCATTAAAAGCTATCGACTGGCATATGTCTATTTGGCGTTAGATAGGTTTTTCAATATTTATTATTACTTGTTAGCTTTACGAATACCATTCATAAAATGAGGTAGGCAGAAAGTGTCACTTCTTATATAAATTCTCCGCTCTCTTCATATCATGTTTCTTGTCCATTCCAGCTACAGGTGCTTCCTTGGATCCGTGTTCTCAGAACTTTGCTGGACCTCATGCTGAATCAGAACCTGAAACTCGAGCTATATCAAATTACGTTATCAATTTAAAGGACAGTGGCAATATGGTGTACTATTTCGCTATTCATTCTTATTCCCAATTGACGCTCATACCTCACAGTCATCTATCTGGGACGGATGTATTGCAAGTGTCCAACTTCGGAGATCTTGTAAGGCTTTTTTTTTAATATTTATTGTACAACAAACAAAATGTTTGCTTAAAAAAATTGAAATGCTTTAAATTTCAAGAGAAATATGAATTAGATTCTTTTTTGACTATTCCATCAAAAAAAAAGTTTCCACTCAACTTTTGTCCAGTTTAGGTATTTTGACATTCAATTGATACATATTTTTGACAATTACAAATTTCTCTGATTTTGTCGTATGCGCAGAAAACTTGTTTATATATGTTAGTCTTATAGAATTTCTGTAATTTATATATTAAGGTATATATTATTATATGGGTCTAATTGACGTCCAGAATTACGTCGCGATATTTTAAAGTAATATTGATAATAACAAGTGATAGTAGAAATCTGCTTGGAATTTTTTTTTCAAGCCGATTAATCACGTAATTTTGTTGTATTCGAAAATAAATTTTTGGAAAAGCCAACATTTCAAACATTCTACCGTAATCACAAATAGAACACATGTCAATTTAGAATAGTTTCATTTAAAATATATTTTCATGTATAAAAATGGTTAAGATAAATAAATACTTTAAATAAAATATTGAAATAAAAAATCAAAAAATCGAACGCAACAGGATTCGAACCCTGGCCTATTGCATGCCGGCCAAGAGGCGCAGACTTTTTTAAAATCCCGCTGTCAAATCCCGCCAATTCAAATTTTTATACGTTTTTTAAAATTCTAAATGTGGAATAACACTTTAAAAATATAAAAATAATAAATATATTTTTTTTTTATTTTTTTTCAGTATGAAATAGCAGTTAGAGGAGCGGAGAAACTAAATAAAGTACATGGCACGGTCTATCAAGTGGGAACTTCCCCCGACTTATTATGTTAGTATATATATTTATTTATACATATATATTCTTTGATGCTTGTGACCGGACGTTAAATTAAGACGTTGTATATATATATATATATATATATATATATATATATATATATTATTTTACGTAGATTGGCAGAATAAGGTCTATATATAATAGTAATATATACCAGTCTCGCTTTATGCCGGAAAGCAGAATAAACAGAGAGAACCCAGTTTTAACGAAGAGCCCGATCTCCGCTTTCCCCAAATTAGTGACATTGCGTGTTGAGTGGTATATTCATCGCTGCGCTTTGTGTCACCAGAGCGGAAAAATGAGAATACATTTTAATATAGTCCCCCCGACTGGAAATCAAACCCACAATCAATCGCGTTTACAAAATTTACATCGTAATCTAATACAACATCTAAAAAAATACACTAATATTTTAAGAATTATATTGCGTATTGAACGGTGAAACTGAACGCCGCACTTTGTCTTACCAGAGCGAGGAAGTGAAAATAATTTAATAATCACACCCCCGAGTGTAGATCGAATCCACAACCAATTGCGTTTACAGTCAGACGTTGTCCCACTGCGCCATGACCGGCAACTTATTTAATTGTTTCTATAGAAATTAAATACATTTCAGACGAGATGTCAGGTACAAGTTTCGATTGGGTAAAAGGAGTACATAATGTGCCGATTGTGTACTTATTTGAGCTTCGGGACGTTGGCGAGTACGGGTGCCTGTTGCCCGCTGAACAAATCATACCAAACGGTGAAGAATTTATGGCATGTCTAATTGAAACGGACCGGGCTACAAGAGAACTGGGATATTATTCCGGATCGACATCATTATGCATATCTATGATTACTCTTTTATGTACTGTATTATTATTTATTTTTTAAGTAGGAACGTTTTTAATTTTTAAAATTTCAAATCCTAGCTTTTCTTTCTGTAATATTACAATCGCAGGATACCTTCAATGTAATTGGAATTATGTACAAAAATGTTTTTTTTTAATAATTAATAATGCTCAGAAATACCTAAAAGCAGTTAAAGGAAATAATATATTTCTTCTTCACATACCAAGTGCATTATGTTTCCCTTTCAATATTTTATATCGTCATACATATCTCGTATATATTGTAATATTTTAAAATATTTTTATTAATCGCAAAGTCTTTTTATATGAAACTATTTTAAACGATCATAGTTAGCTTTTACGTGACTACTATAAAGTATGTACTGTAAGTATGTATATATGTATGGGGTTTCCCAATAAGAAAGATAAGTTTTAAAATTGAAATAAAACATATAATATATATTCGAATTTCGTGTTCAATGGCTTTATTGGCTTTATTTGATAGAAAATTTTATGCTATTTATGATTTAAACAAAATATTGTTCAAATGACCGCTACGACTTATTTTGCACTGGTGAATACGATCGGTCCAATTTTCGATGGCTCAATGCAGCATTCCGGATGGTATGGCCGCTATAGTCGCTCGAATGTTGCGTTCAAGGTCTTGAATCGTAGCTGGTTTATTGGCATACACTTGAAATGTAACATACCCCCACAAAAAATAGTCCAAGGGTGTTAAATCGCATGATCTTGGTGGCCAATTGTAAGGACCGTTGCGAGAAATAACCGACTCACCAAACTTATCACGCAATAAATCCATTTTGACGGTGTCAGTGTAGTATGTTGTACTATCTTGTTGAAAATAAATGTCGTCCGCATCGATTTCATACATTTCAGGAAAAAAAATCGTTCAACATGTCATGATAACGTTCGCCATTGACAGTAACAGTACGGCCTTTGTCGTTTTTGAAAAAGGACGGGCCAATGATTCCACCGTACCATAATCCGCACCAAACAGTCAATTTTTAAGGATGTAATGGTGTTTCATGAACCATTCTTGGATTTGACTCACTCCAATAATGACAATTCTGTTTGTTCACATAACCATAACATAATTGAGCCAAAAGTGAGCCTCATCTGAAAAGATGATTTTCCTATGAAATTCGGTGTCCGTTTCCATCATTTCAATCGCCCAATTAATAAATTTACGACGTAATCGATGGTCTGCTGGCTTGAGTTCTTGTGCCAACACAATCTTGTATGGATGTAGGCCAAGATCCATACGTGAAATTCGCCAGGTTGTCATTCTGGATAAGCCCGATTATTGTGCACGTCGTGGAACGGAAATATTTTGATTTTCTTCGACACTGGCTGATACGGCAGCAATATTTTCTTCACTACGGCCTGTCCGTTGTCGTGTTGGTGGTCTTCTATCGTGCAAAGAATATTCACTTTCCAATTTTTGGATTATGTGACGTATAGCGAGCTCAGACGGTGCACCATGACGACCATATTAGCACGAAATGCTCTTTGAGTAGAGACAATACTTCTCGAATTTTAATAGAAAATTTGGACAATTTCTAAACGTTAAGGTAACGTGAACTTATTCATGATTAAATGGTAAACATTACTGAACACAAAACAATACAAATGTCAAATGTTAAACAACCAAAATGGCGGCTGTGAGCTATCAAAATCCTATTGGGAAACACTGTATTTTGAATACCAAAATATACTCGATTAATCCGTTTAAAATAGTTTCATTTAATATAGTACTTATTTTTAAGCCACCAAATAAAAAGGCTTTGACTTTTCATTAATTAAAAATACATAGAGAATATATATTTATTTAAATCTATTGTTTTATTCATTGCTTTATTTGACGTTAAAATTGAAAAAGATATAAAATATGCTAGTGCTATTGTACTGCGCTCGAATAAAATTATTTTAAGAATATGCAACTTTTATTTTGAATCACACAAATAGATATTTAAAGCTACTATTTCACTATAGAGGCTGGTTGTGGCTCAGTGGCACAACGTTTGACTACACGACCGGTTGTGGATTTGATTCCTAGTCGGTTATATTTAAATTATTTTCATTTCCTCGCTCTGATTAGATAAACCGTGGCGTTTAGTGCCACCACTCAACACACAATGTCTCGTATTAGGCAGAAATCGGTGTACGGAGACTATTGACACTATTTGACTTTGACAAAAGCGTAAAGTAAAAAAAAAGTTAAAACTTAAACTTAAAGTCAATATATCGTGCAATTGCAAATTGTACTACACTATAAAGTACACCGATAGGGTCTTTCATTAAGTGTTCATTATATACTTGGCTATATACTTGGCTATATACTTGGCTATATACTTGGCTATATACTTGGCTATATACTTGGCTATATACTTGGCTATATACTTGGCTATATACTTGGTTAATTGCATAATTATGATTATCAGTCATTTGACATAGAATAATTACTACATTATTCAATATTCAGGTGAATAGAGGTATACGTTTTTCCTATAATTAAAAGCAGGCTATCCAACTGAAGGTGTCATTGTTACATTGCGTTTTGGGAACTCCACTAGCGGAAAGAAATGAAAATAATTTTATTTATATTAATTTACCCGAATGGAAATCGAACCCATAACTAGTCGCGTCTACTGTTAGATAGCTATCCATTGTGTCACGATGGCCTGAACTTTATAATTATACAGTAATATCAAATGTGTTATGTCACTGACCGCGTTATTTATTATCTAATCTAATATGTTCTTACATATTTTAATAAATTATCTCATACATTAAGTTATATTAATCATTTTTCGCAACGTCAGGTCTGTAAATTAAGTATAAACTGTAAAATAAAAACGTTTTTGTCTGTGGTTTTCTTTATATAAAAAATCATTTTGTTTATTTTGTTTGTTTGTCTGTTGTTGCAATTTGTAAACACTAATACATAGATAGTTTTTAATAAAACCTAATTCGTTTTATTCTTAACTATTATGCCTTGGTAAATTTAGTAATTAAATTATTTTTCCCTGTGAGAGGACGGGGTAGAATATAATTCCCCTCCGCTGTTGAGTAGTGCCCTGTAAGAGGCGGGTATCCCAGTGAATTTGGTGGTAGGAGGTTAATCCTTCTACTGGTTCGCGACCACTATCATGACAAAAACGATCCGTCAAATATCAGATGATGTGTCCTGGTTCCATATCACGTAAGCCAGCTTTCCTTATTCCCACCCATCTTTTCCCTCATTTCATTTCACTTTCATCCTAAGGCCGGCATCGCATCTCCAATATTGTAGATGTTCATCGGCGAAGGTGACCACTTACTGCTCGTTTGCCTTCTTTTTCTATAAAAAAAAACAAATAAATAAAAATAAATATTAATACGCCTTTAAAAAAATAAAGTTACTTAACATGACAATTTCTAATGACGTTAGAGAATTGAAAGTCTAGAACACCTAATACGAAGCCACAGCAGTGGCGAAATACTCGTATAGCACGATTATCATCGGCTTACCTTTAGTAAATAGCGAATGCAATTATTAAATATGCTACAAAATAACAAAATATAAATATATCATAAATTATATTTTTTAGAGGCCACCATTCAACACGTAATGTCTCGAATTCGGTGGAAAGTGAAGTACGAAGTGTCTTGACACTAGGTACTTTCTGTCTACCCTGCTACGCGGGATAAAAGCGTGAAGTTAAAAAATATAATTATATATTATGGTAAAACGTAACAATACTTCTAATACTTCTAATACATCTTACAAGATTCTATTATTTTTATTTTTTATTGAAATTGTCCATTTCGCTACTGAATCCTGGGACTTAAAATAAAACAAGAAAGGCTGGTTCACGAAGACAGTCAATACAAATATAGTGGTATATAAAAAATTATTATAAAATTTTTTATAATAGTACAAAAGAAAGAAAGTTTTTCAATTTATTTATAATATAAACAGAGTCATCGATGTTTTTTGGAACTATATACGCATTTACCTAATTTGACCTCTAAAAATTGCTTAGAGTTTATAATATACATAATGTAATAATATAAAATGCATTTTTATGTCTATTCATACAATATCAACAAAATAACTTAAAAAATTCTAAAAGCAAAATATTCGAACAAAGTAGCAGGCATAGCCAGTGTTATCAATATAATTTATAACAGTAGATAATGATATAAGTAATTACATTTAAAACAGATATATATAAAATTAACGAATTGTAATCATCATTTTTCTTTTATAATTCATATTTACACCTGGAAAGATAGTTCAGCTAATATGATTATTAAATTGAGTTTAATAATATTTATAATAAATACAATGGCAGAATGTAGAGTGAGTTATGAAAATTTTAAAGTCTACAAAATTACGCCAAAAACAGTAAAGCATATCCAAATGTTGAAAGACTTAAATAAAGAATATGACTTTTGGACAGATGGGATCAGTATTGGAAGAGATGCTAGGATTATGGTACCCCCAAATAAAGATGAAGAATTTAAAAAGTATGCTACTAGTATTGGTACAGAACCAATTTTGAGTATATCAAATGTTCAAGAGTAAGTAAAACTTAATTTTGAAATTATTAATTATTATTTCATTATTATTGTCATTGTTGTTATTAATTTTATTTATTTTTATATTAAGTAAGTTAAGTTTGTCGATAGTAAGAATGCAATGTGTTTAAGTATGAATTTACTTGTGAAAAAAAATGATCAATATTATTGATATATTTTCAGATTAATTGACAAACAAAATGTACCCGCGAATTCCACGAGAAATACTCAATTTGGATCTTTAAATTGGAATCAATATCATAATTTAGCACAAATACACGCGTGGCTTGATGAGCTCCAAGATTTATACCCTGGAGTTGTGACTACCATTACTATAGGAAGATCAAACGAAGGAAGAGACATTAAAGGTGTTATAATAGACTTTAAAGCGGGGAACAGGGGACCTAACCCCCTGGTAGCCATGATAGAAGGCGGTATTCATGGTGCAGAATGGATTTCACCAGCAACAGTAACTTGGATAATAAAGGAATTTCTTTCCAGTAACGACCCTGACGTTAGAAATATGGCGGAGGCATTTATTTGGCACATCTTTCCAATTGTAAATCCTGATGGCTATTCGTACAGTTTTTCAACAGTAAGTTGAATATATCGTTTTTTACATTCATATAATCAGTGTAAGCAGGATTTAAGATCTGATAAAATATTAGATGTTTCAATGTCTAAGAATTAGCAAACATTGTTTTCCTTAACTTCATGACAAGCAAAATATATTATCATTATGTTTTACATTTTTGTTTCTTATACTGTTATCATTTTTTTTATAAAACTATCAATAATTTATAATATACTAAGAAAGGCGAAATATGAATTATCGCTTTCCTCTACAATTCTTGTACACATTTTATGTTTAATTTTTTTTATTTACAGAACCGCCTTTGGAGAAAAAATCGTAACACTCTACACACTACTAACTGTACTGAAGGAAACGATTGGAGTAATGGAGTTGACTTAAATAGAAATTTCAATTTCATGTGGATGAGTAAGTATTTTGACTAGGCCCTTATATTATATTTTCAAGAATATATTCCTTTAAAAATAAAAAGTAAACTGGCTATAAACAAGAAAAAATAGAAAAAGAATAGAATATAAGAAAAAATATTTCAATAATGACATGTTTCTCTTTACATAAAACCGATATTACTTATACACTTGTATAGGGATATATCTTAAGATTGATGACAATAAAAATGTAGTTTTCATCGCCTAGTTCACAATGTTTTCATTCAAATTAACGGTCTCATTGACAAAAGGAAATACTTTTTACTAGGCTAAGATAGCCTTATCCCATGAAATTCACAAGATATATTAACATAAATATTTTTTTTATATCGTTCATTTCGTTCTTATATGTCATTCTTCCCTTTAGCGACTGGTGCTTCAATGGATCCATGTGAATTCAATTTTGGGGGTCCTCACGCTGCATCAGAACCCGAAACACGAGCTATATCAAATTATGTTCTTAACTTGAATAACAGTGGAAATATGATCTACTACTTTGCTTTCCACTCATATTCTCAAATGACTCTCATACCTTATAGTCATTTAACTGGAGCAGATGTATTGCAAGTTTCCAATTTCGGAGACCTTGTAAGTCTTTCTCTTTATTTAACTCTTTCTCTTTGTTTAACAATAATTAAAATATGTATATTAAAAAAGAATAGAATTTAATTATTTATTATTTGAAGTAATAATAATATTGTGATTAAAGTCAACAAATTTGATTTACCATGTTCCATCAATTTGAAAAAAAAAATACTATAGAAAATATCTCTTATACGAATATTCAATTATTCCAAATATTTTTACTATGAAATTTAACTGATTGATTTGGTATTTTCAGTATGAGATAGCGATACGAGGAGCAGAGAAACTAAACAAAGTACATGGTACGGTCTATCGAGTGGGAACATCTCCGGACTTATTGTGTAAGGATTTAAAAAATCATCTTTTGATAAATATTACTAAATTTTCGTCATGATTTTTTTAGAAAATATGAAGTTTCCAAAACTTTGATCAGTGTAATCTGTTAATTATCAACAATTTAAATGACTTTAGAAAACATTTTTGAAAAAACGTATGAAAATTTGAACGCACCGGGATTGAAACCCGCGCCTATTGGAAACCAAGTCCAATCAAGTCCGTCAAAATTTTATACGTTTTTTCATAAATATTTTTTTTTATCCTAGGTGTGGAATAAGATTTTAAAAATACTAAACTATTAAATAATTCTATTTTGTTTTAAGCAAAAAATAATTAATTACTTTTTCAATAGTTAATGAAGGAACGTTTTTGTCGCATAAAGCGAATGTATTTTATTTATCGCAAAGAGACCGCAAATTCAATCCATACGCCACGAATGCACGGATATAAATATTTGAACTAGCCTAATTGAAATGACGTACGTCATCAATACCAAAACAAAGTTGGATTTCCTACCAAAATTTTGTGCTTATTTTATAATTATAATTAAAATGTTAAATTCACTAGTAAATACTGTTTAATTAGTGTATAATTATGAGAAACATTACCCATTATTAATTCGTGGACAAAACAATTTGGCTGACTTTTTGCATAGTAAAATAACTAAGCTATTTATATATATAGTGTTAGGGGAATTGAAAACAAAATTGTTTAAAAATTTACCAGAATACTATATTATAAAGTATACACACAAATTTGTATATTTTATAATTTTTATTACTTTAATGTTACTTTCCTCGTAGAGCTTATTGTGAGTTACATTACGTTCACAGTAAATATGTATCCGAAAAATAAAAATTGATATAATAAAATATTTCAGATGAGGTAACAGGGTCAAGTATGGACTGGGTGAAAGGTGTAGTTGATGTACCAATAGTTTTCTTATTCGAGCTTCGGGACGAGGGTCAGTATGGATGCCTGCTGCCTGCTGATCAGATCATACCAAATAACGAAGAAACAATGGCCAACTTACTTGAAACAGACCGAGCAACAAGAGAATTGGGCTATTATTCCGGATCGACATCACTGTACACGTCCATGATTTCTCTTTTATGTACTTTATTATTATTTATTGTTTATTAAACCTCTGAAGAATCTGTATTATTAATTATAAATTTTCTAGCTTTTCTTTTCATAATATAAGGATAGTAGAAGAATACTGATAGCCCATTTAAAATGCCAAAGTAAGTTGGTATAAAAAAATAACAGATTCTTTTTTAGCTTCACGCTTTATCTCTTTGGGGCCGTCATAGAGGACAGAGCGCCAAGCGTTATGGTCCCTGCATAGCTCTCTCACCTCGTTCACAGTCATTAACCTCTTCATACATGCTCTTCAGGGGATCTTCATGCTTTTTACTTGACTTTTCCTCCAGTATCATTGATACTGTGTTTTCGTAAGTCCACCGATCCCCGACCTCTCGACTTACTGCTTATTTTAAAACAATATTTTTACTCTTCAGTGTGGCAGTTTAAAAAATGTGTTATCTACTCCGTATATAACACGGCGTTTTTTTTTGGAAATTTCAACAGATATAAAAGATGTTTGTGGAACTATATACCAGTGGGTAGAAATAACGGTATAAGAAAAACTAAAGGCAATTTTCTGACATTATAATTTCGAAACTGAAGAAATTGGGAAATCATTAACAAAACATAGACATACATACATTATAAAAAGGTGTTCATACATTATTATATATTTGAAATTTCGAGTATAATATCGAAAATTTATAATTCAAGTTAAGATTTATAGAGCAAAATAAACCCCTCATCGTCTGCCCAAACCATTTAAACAAGTACTTCATCATTTTTATTATGATATTCTCGTTTGCATTGGCCACTCTGTATGTCTCCTCGTTACGGATTCGATCAGTTAAGTAGCCTCCACATATCATAACAACATCTTTAGTTTTCGCTATTTTTATACATTTGAAAAATGGAACTCTTTTAAACTCAGTCTACCTGTGACCACTGACTACTGTAAAGTGTTCGATACGTCAGGCTTTCAAAAATGTATTTTCAAGTACTAAAATATACGCGATTAATCCGTTCAAAATCGTTTCATTTAAAGAGAGTCGATCGCAGAGATCATATCTTTACAGTAGTCTTTCATTCTCCTTTGGACACACAACGATGTGCAGCATTATATATCATGGAATTTCTATGTTCTACATTTTTCATGAAGAGAGATAGTATGTCAGCTTTTGGTCAAAGTGGATTATTCTATTCTTCTATTTGCTAGTGAATTTATTATTTAGTAAGCAAGAAGCAAGAATTAAAAACAATTACTTTTTTAATATTGAAAACGCCTAATTTTTATCTATCCAAGTTCTCAAAATTTCACAATTTTTAGGTTACGACTTTGTGTTAACATCTTTATGATAACTTTAATGATTGAGTTAATATCTTTTACATATTGATTAACGGATTAAGAGTATAAAATTATAGTCAAATAACGTCTTCGGTGAATTTATAATTTTTAGTATATTCACACATCTTTCATATTTTAAACAGTATTTACGGCTTGGAAAAAATAATACAGAGACAAGTCATTCAAGGCTAGATGGAAATTAAAAACTAAACTTTGAAAATAATACACATTTCAATTTGAATATAAATTTTTACGCTAAATTTCACAATCGCCCTCTTCAGGTAAACATATCAGAAACTAAATCATCGTCACGTTTACAATAGTCTAAAATTAACAAATAACGTGATATCTACTCGTACAAATAAAATTATATTTCAACGAGTATTTATTTGTAAAAGAATTATCACATTATAGACTTATAATAGATAAACCTATTATCACTTACCTAAATTTTATTTAGATTAGATTAAACATAATTATACAGACAGTACTTTTACATTGCATATGCAGTAGAAAACTGTACATGAAAATTAGTGGTTGAAAATGATTTTAAAAATAGCATTTCTAGCTTTAATAGCTGTTACAGTTTGTGAAGCTTATGTAAGTTATGAAGATTTTAAAGTATATAAGGTAGTGCCACAAAATGATGTACACGTACAGAAGATTGAACGGCTTCGTGAGCAGTATTATGATTTTTGGTCAGATGTCACTAAAATTGGGGAAGACGTAAGAATAATGGTATCACCTGCTCAGAATGACGAATTCGTGAAGTATATAGAAAGTGCAGGAATGAAACCCGTTTTGGGTATATCCAACGTGCAAGAGTAAGTTTTGTATGTATTCTATAACGTAAGAAACATTTGAAAGTATTCTTATATATTTTCAGTACTTTCGCATCACAAGTTATTATTTATTTTAATTTTAAAATATTTTAGATTAATACGCGCACAAATGCAACCAGCAAATATTGAAAGGAGCAACACCCTTGGATCGTTTAGTTGGAATCAGTATCATACTCTAGAAGAGATCCACGCGTGGCTTGATGAACTTCAAAATTTATACCCTGGAGTGGTTACGACTATAACAATCGGACAATCCTTAGAAAGAAGAGATATCAAGGGAGTTATCATCGACTTCAAAGCTGGAAATAGGGGATCGACTCCTTTGATCGGTATGATTGAAGGCGGTATTCATGCTAGAGAATGGATTTCCCCAGCTACTGTCACTTGGATAATTAAGGAATTTTTGACCAGTACTAACAGTGATACAAGGCATATGGCTGAGAATTTCATTTGGCATATCTTTCCCGTAATTAATCCTGATGGATACGTTTATACGTTCACCAACGTAAGTTAAAAATTTTGTACTGTTTATATATATATATATATATATATATATATATATATATATATATATATATATATATATATATATATTTATATATATATATATATATATATATATATATATATATATATATATATATATTAAATTAATTTATACATCTTTGCGTTAATTTTACCATTACAGAATCGTATGTGGAGGAAAAATCGTAACCCTGCATATAATAGAACTTGTACCGGTGTATCCAATGACTTAAGTAATGGAATCGATCTTAATAGAAATTTCAACTATCTCTGGATGAGTGAGTATATTTTTGTCAATAAATAGTTTAATAATCACACATTTTTAAGTACCATAATATTTTTGGTTGAAAAAGATAAATTGTATATTTTGAATTCAGATAATTTCGTAATTATTACCAATATTTATGATTGTCTTTTACACTATATGTTTATTTTCCATGAATTTGATTATTTAGACGTATTTTTGGTAGTCTTCGATTTTAGTGTAAAAATATAAAATTCTCAGATGATATGATAATTTTAATACACTGATTTAGGTTTCTGTGTTAAATTACAGTTAAGTTATAACATAAGTCAAAGTATTTAATTTATTCTCTTTTACTTCAGCTGTGGGTGCTTCCTTGGATTCTTGTACAGAAATATTTGCTGGGCCTTCCGGAGGATCAGAACTTGAAACAATAGCTATTTCCAATTATGTGCTTAGTTTGCAGCGTAGAGGAAAAATGATATATTACTTTGCCTTCCATTCATATTCCCAGATGACGCTCGTGCCTTTCAGCCATGTATACAATGAGACAGTTTTAGAAGTCCCAAATTATGGAGATCTTGTAAGTATGGTATATATATACATTAAGCGTTACTATGTGGAAATATGCGGAACAAATTACCTCTTTGTCTTTCCGGAACGGAGAAATGAAATTAATTTTCAATATTAATCATTTCCACTTGAGGAAATCAACAGTACAGTATAGTAACAAATGTATCAACAAATGTATAAAGTCAGTCGTGGCGCAGTGTGACAGCGTGTTACTGTAAGTACGATTGGTTATGGGTTTGATTTTCACTCTGGGAAATGATTATATTTAAAAATATTTTCATTCCTTCATTCTGATAAGATAAAGCAAAACGTTGAGTTCTATCACTTAAACCGCAATGACTTAAATTTGGCGGAAAGCAGAATACAGAGCTTCTTAACAGTTACGTAGATACTTTCTGTCTATCGTGCTATGCGGTATGAAAGCGTGAAGCTAAAAAAAATATATTATCTTATACCTGCTTAACATTTCATTCATATCCTAATAACTGTCTAGATCAATATATATATATATATATATATAATTAAAATATGTATTTAATTCTGTAACAAATAACAAATATAAATAGATATATTCTACCTTACACATTTGTTTTTTTTAAGTATATAATAATCATTTCTTTTTCAGTTTGAAATTGCAATTCGCGGGGCTGAAAAATTGACTGAGGTTCACGGCACTGAGTATAGAGTGGGAACATCCGCTGATATATTATGTACGAAGATTCATTTTAACTTAACTTTCAAGAAACTAATACAATAAAATTAGAAATTTAAGCAATATTTTTATAATTATAAATTAGTTTAAGATTTTTAATCAAAATAGATAATGCAGATACATGCTGATAGATCTGTATATTTCAAAAATATACATTATAAATTTCAGATGCTGTATCGGGCTCGAGTTTCGATTGGGTGAAAGGAGTTGCCGAAGTACCGGTAGTGTACTTGTTTGAACTACGTGACGTCGGCGAATACGGTTTCCTTTTGCCTCCAGAACAGATCGTACCAAACAATGAAGAAATCATGGCGTGCTTAGTAGAAATGGACAGAACTACGGAAAAGTTAGGATACTACTATTCTGGATCATCATCAGTTTATGCGTCCCTGATATCATTGTTTATTAGTGCGTTATTTATATTAGTTGTTAAATAAAATATTATATATATAATGGAAAACAAATGTATCAAAAATTAAACGATTATATATAACATTTTATTTTTACTTCCAGTTCTATCCATTTATAAAATATATACCTACTTTTATTTTTTTAATATTCACCATTCTTTATTATTACCAATTCCCAGTTTCCATCTACTGCTCGACCATAAATCTCCTTTGTCTCTGTGCTTATCCCATTCTCATTGCTGGCGACTTTGCGTGCATGGTCAAATGTCACGGCAATAAGGTGCTACTATCGGTTCAGCTAATTTTAACTTACCTTCCTTTTAGTTATATTGAGATTTCCTTCCTTTTAAATTATTGTCGTGACACCACTGTATTCGGTCTTTTACATGTATTTCATACACAGCTGTCTTCGTAGGTTACCAACCGACTATAAAGAGCTTGACTTGCCTTGTCTTGATGAGACTTGCAACTAGTTTCCTGCGTTATTAATAATAATAAAATTTACAATCTGGTAAAAATCATAGCTAATCATTATCCCGGCTATTTCCAAGTTTATTCGTAGATGTTAAGCCTGTGAATGTTGTGTGTGTATATTCGCCGTAAAACGTAATTTATCAATTCGCCAGCTCCTTAGATAAAACTATAATCACTTACCCAAATTATGTTTAGATTAGATAAAGTAGAAGTATATCGACAATAGGTACTTTTACAATACATTTGCGTAGCATAACTGCACGTGAATAAAAGTAGTCAAATATGATTTTAAAATTAGGTTTTATAGCCGTAGTAGCAATTGCAGTGTGTGAAGCTTATGTAAGTTATGAAAATTTTAAAGTATATAAATTAGTACCACAAAATGATGTACACGTGCAGAAGATCGAACAGCTTCGTGAGCAATATTATGAATTTTGGACAGATGTCACAAAAGTAGGAGAAGACGTAAGGGTAATGGTATCTCCAGTTCAAAATGATGAATTCGTTGAGTATGTAAAAAGCGCAGGAATGGAACCGATTTTGGGTATATCTAACGTGCAAGAGTAAGATTTTTTTTTTGATAATATAAGAATTTAAAAAATATATTTCTAACATTTCATCACCTTTGTATTATAATATTTAATAAAAAAATCTTTTTAGATTAATTCGTGCACAAATGCGACCAGCAAATGTTGCAAGAAGCAACAATCTTGGTTCTTTTACTTGGAATCGATATCATACTCTAGAAGAAATCCACGCATGGCTTGATGAACTTCAAAATTTATATCCTGGAGTTGTTACACCTATAACAATTGGACAATCCCTAGAAGGAAGAGATATCAAGGGAGTTATTATTGACTTCAAAGCTGGAAATAGGGGGTCGAATCCGTTGATCGGTATGATTGAAGGTGGTATTCATGCTAGAGAATGGATTTCACCAGCTACAGTCACTTGGATAATTAAGGAATTTTTGACCAGTACTAACAGAGATACAAGGGATATGGCTGAGAATTTCGTTTGGCACATTTTTCCCGTAGTTAATCCCGATGGATACGTCTATACATTTACCAACGTTAGTGTAATATTTCGAATCGTTCCTTTAATTAAATTCATTTCAATATTTTTTTATCGATTTAAATATATTTCCATTATAGAATCGTATGTGGAGAAAAAACCGTAATCCTGCACATTACACAGAATGTGTTAACAGTGTCTCAAATGATATGAGTAATGGCATCGATCTAAATAGAAATTTCAACTTCCTCTGGATGAGTAAGTTATTCTTTATAAAAAAAAACAATAAAATATATATACATATTATGTGAAAAAGCAACCTAAGCCCCTTTAGAGTCATTTACGATTTTTAGTCTGCAGAAAACGTTAAAGAAAGTAAAAAAATTTACGATAAATTTGAAACTGGTTTTAAACCTGTAATCAAAATACATTGCGCCGCTTGTCATCATCTACTGACGCGGTCGTACTATAGTAAAATATAATTTACGATCGTGGGTTTGATTCTTCAGTGGTAGAAATGAAAATAAATTTTAAATATCAATATTTATTTTCATTTCTATGCGCTGTTGGGATAAAACACGGGATTGATGTAACCACGAAATGTCTGTGAATGTCAACGAACTACTTGTCACAAGATTGTCTTTCACTATCCTGCTATGCAGCATAAAACGTGAAGCTGCTTTTTTAAATTCTTATATCTCGTTCACTTTTTTATAATTTTGCATTACTCGGCCTAAATAGATTCAGAAATAATAATGGCTAAAACCATTATTTTATCATTTTGCACACAATATGTACCTACGCTATGCACTATATGTCTGATTGAGATTTTTTTATATAATATAACGAGTAGATTATAATTTTATTAAATTTTGTTTAATTTCAAGAACACCAAAACTTATATAAATAGATAGATGTATATGACGGGATTTCTTCAATATATATATTTTTAATTTTAGCTGTGGGAGCTACGCTTGATCCTTGTCAAAATACATTCGCTGGGTCGCATGGAGGATCAGAACGTGAAACTATAGCTATTTCTGAACATGTCCTAAGCTTAAAACGTGCTGGAAGACTTATATATTATTTTGCTTTCCATTCGTATTCCCAGATGACACTGGTACCTTACAGCCATGTGTATAACGAGACTGTTCTAGAAGTTCCAAACTATGGAGATCTTGTAAGATTTTTTAATAGTTTTTAATTAAATATTTGATTTTATAATTTACACATATTAAATATTTATAATTTATACATATTTTCTTTTAAAGGAAATTAAAAATGTAAAAATTGCATCAAATTTGATGTATTTGATATTATAATAGTATTTCGTAAAATACACGTAAATTAGGAATTGAATACCTAATACTGATTACATGTTTTGTAGCAATTTAATGTATTTTGTGTATAAGTTAGCTTGTTCTTTTCTGATCGACATTACTTTGCATACATACACATATTACTTTATTAATTTTATAATTTTAAAAGTTTTAAAAATATTTATAAAATATATATAAAACAAAAAGTCCCTAAAGATTTAAAATTTAAAAATTTTCTCTTGCTTCGAAGTAATATTTAAATAGGAACTATACACTGTTTCATCAGTCAGACGGATGGGATACGCGATCCTCTTAAACAATTTTATCATGTGGTCAATATCGTATGGAAGGTTTGATTCTTTTTTTCACTTCGACCCGTTTTTCTTTGGGAAAATTGGTCTTAACTACTTTTTATGAATATAGACCCACTGTCGCTTATGTACCCAATGCTTTATATATTTAGTGCAATAAAGAATTTCACACATAATACACCCACACTATTTCGTCACAATTACAAGGTTATTTTTTGTTTTAAAAGGTTATTTTTTGGACTTCTAGATAAATTCTGTTTGCGATCATTAGTCCGCGTGTCAAAAAGATCAAGCTAACTTGTACATGGTATAGTAGCTGTAAATACACGCTTTTAAATATTGTAAAATGTTACATACATTTTACAAAAAATATTGAAGTTATTTTCAATTCAACAGTCCCGTAACAACCCCAAGTAATATTTTTAAAAACAACATAATAATTTATAATAAATGAATTATGTTCGAATTTATTTACCTATGAATATAATTTTAATGAAATTATGTTCGAATTTATGTACCTATGAATATAATTTTAATGAAATTATGTTCGAATTTATGTACCTATGAATATAATTTTAATGAAATTATGTTCGAATTTATGTACCTATGAATATAATTTTAATGAAATTATGTTCAAATTTATGTACCTATGAATATAATTTTTATTTATTTACAGTACGAGATTGCGATTCGTGGAGCCGAAAAACTGACGGAGGTTCACGGCACCCCATACCAAGTGGGAACGTCTGCTGACATATTATGTACGTAACAGTAATTTATTTATTATTTATCTTTAAAAGAAATAAATAAAAATAATATATTTCTAACTATATTTCAAAACTTTTAGATGTGCGGCATTTAAACAGATATAGTTCTTCGAAAATTTCAAGGCTACGCCTAAAAATCTTGTTTGTGTTTTCAGACGCTGTATCAGGTTCCAGCTTCGATTGGGCATTTGGGGTCGCTGAAGTACCAATAGTATACTTATTTGAACTTCGTGATGTAGGAGAATACGGATTCCTTCTGCCTCCAGAACAGATCATTCCAAACAATGAAGAGATGATGGCATGCTTAGTTGAAATGAACACAGCTACTAAAGAGCTAGGGTACTATTATTCTGGATCGTCATCAGTCTACGCTTCATTGATATCATTGTTTCTTAGTGCCTTATTTATATTAATTGTACAATAAAATTTATTATATTATTATTTTTTATAAATTACTTAAATCTTTCATTATTATCAGATTCGTATGTTATCTACATTATTACTGTTACGAATTATAAATTCACATATGTATATCTGTGGCCATATAAAACTGAATGATTAACTATCAAGTCAATAAATACATCAACTTTTATCTTACAAATTATTTAAGTGCATACAAACATCTTCTATGTTACATTGAATGATACTGGAACAGTCTAAATGTATACTATGGTTTTAGGTTTGATTCTTATAATAGAGGGAAAGATGTTTATGAAAGAAGCTTAAATATTACATTAAAAATTTAAAATATATTTCTCTTTTTTACCTTCAGCTAAGCAAAATCTAATCACGTGACATATTTATTTTTTATTATTAATAAATATATCACATTTTATAGATATCTTAGATAATCCAGTGATATTTACATATCTCATAATTCTATTGTGATAATATTGTAATATTATGATAATTAAAATTTCATTAAAAAATTGACAATAACATGATTTCATTTTAAGTCACGCTCCATGTAAAAAATTAATGAATTAAAATGATTTTGGAGTTGTTTTCTTTAATTTTAATTACATTTTCGATGTGTGATGCTTATAAAAGCTATGACAACTATAAAGTGTATAAAGTTAATCCAGAAACAGAAAGAGAACAAACAATTTTAAATGATCTGTATAAAGATCTGTATTATGATATTTGGGCAGACAAAATAAATATTGGGCAAGAAGTTAGAATAATGGTACCACCCACTAAGGACAGTGAATTTGTTGAGTATCTGAGGAATGTTTCAATAACACCAGTATTGAGCATAGATAATGTACAGGAGTGAGTATGGTTTTTTTTTATGTTCCATAGAAAAACTTTGGTTTACCTTTATTTTTTTTGTAAATATATTTCATATTTCATAAATAATTATCACTAACTATCACAAAATATATTTGATAAATGTATAAATATCTTGGAATCTATTGTTATGTTTGTTTAAGTGACGTCATCATTTCAAATGCTGTTTGAGGAACTATTCAAAATGCCAGTAATGTTTTTTTAAAATACATTTTTGAAAGGTTAAGGTCATTTTATTAAAATAATTATATAAACAAAAATATATTTCAAAATAAGTAAAACTTATTCATGACGCTTTACAGCAAGTATTTATGTAAACAAGCTTCCTTTTTTTATAGCTTTACGCTTCTATCCCGCATAGCAGCGTAAACAAAAAGTACCTAGTGTCAAGGCACCCTGTACTTCGCTTTCTTAATGTGGAACTCAACTCTGCACTTTGTCTTTACCAGAGCGAGGATGTGAAAATAATTTAAATATAATCACTCCCCCGAGTGGGAATCGATCACACAACCAATCGCTTTCTTTTATTTCGATTAATAACTATGTGGCTATTACAATTTATGCATTTATATCTTAAAATTAACATTTTTTTATCTTTAAGTATCTCCCACCTGGAGCAGGTTCTAGAAATAAAATTTAAAGACGTATTATACATGTTGTAGATATTAAATTAATTCGAAAAAACTCTATATTACTATAAATATTCTTCTTATCCGAATTTATTATACAAAAACTACAGACCATATGTTATTATAAATGTGAAAATTCTAGTCAAATTATATATATAACTTGGTAATTAGTTACCAATTTGTGTATATCATTTTGAAATTTATTTATTAGTAATAATAGTTAAATTATTGCTCAGGAAATCGCTTGACTAGTCTTCTAGTATATCTTTAAAAGACACACAGAAAAGGTACTAGATTATAATTAAAATAACAAGTTACGTGGCCATGTTCTATTATATTCTATTGTCATCAGAAATATACATTTTAAATATTATAATTTTAACCTTCAAGTGATTTTTAGCTTAATACATTCCCAATTACGAACTTCGAACAATGGAAGAAGTAGCAGTCATGGCTCATTTAGTTGGAATCAGTTTCACAATTTAAACGAAATTTACGCATGGCTTGATGAACTAGAAGAAATGTATCCCGGTATAGTTTCAACTATTTCCATAGGTAAATCCAATGAAGGACGAGATATTAAGGGAGTGGTTATAGATTTTAAAGCTGATAAAAGAGGATCTACTCCACTTTTTGGTATGCTAGAAGGTGGAATCCATGCGAGAGAATGGATTTCACCAGCCACCGTCACATGGGTTATTAAGGAATTTTTGACAAGCAATGACGAGGAAACGAGGCGTATGGCAGAAAATTTTGTTTGGCACATTTTTCCAGTCGTAAATCCTGATGGTTATGAGTTCACATTTTCTGAGGTAAGTATTTAGTTATTTGACAATTTTTTTTTGTCAAATTATTTAGAAAAGCTTAATAATTTTTTTATCGCATTTAACTTTAACTTGATTGCGTACTTTAATTTTTATTATACATAAAAAATTCGATAGATTATTACTTCTTACTGTTATTGATTTCTATCTTAGAATCGAATGTGGAGAAAAAATCGTAATTTCGCTTACAACTTTAGCTGTTACTTTGGAGAAGAAAGAAGCCATGGTGTGGATCTGAACAGAAACTTCAACTACATGTGGAGAAGTAAGAAATATTTAAAAACACTTTGTATTTAATTTCATATACTTCATACATTGCCTATCTTATATCTTAGATAATTAAAGTAGGATGTATAGATACATCCTCCAATACTGTAATCATGATCATAATTTTTTGAATAAAGTAAAAGCAAGGAACGTAAAAATTGGACATATTCATTAGATAGAATATTAAGATTGATTGATAGGAGTTATTTCCTATATTATTTTCTTATTTTTCTTCATTATATATAAAAAATTCTATCTATTTTTGTTCAGCGGTAGGTGCTGCGTCAAACCCATGCTTTGACACATTTGCTGGACCACATGCAGCATCAGAGCCTGAAACTCTAGCTATATCCAATCATGTTCTAAGCTTGAAACGCAGAGGAAATTTACTGTATTACTTCGCATTCCATTCTTACTCGCAAATGACTTTGATACCGTACAGTCACGTGTCCGGTGCAAATGTACTTAGTGTTCCAAATTATGGTGACTTGGTAAGTTTTCATTTAAGCTAACTTTTTGCTCATCTCCATATATTTGTAAGATTTTAATGTTCACAAAAGAGTTTCTTTTTCTCAATTTTTAAAAATTATCTCTGGTTGTCTGTTTTATTGTCCCAGTAAACGGGTGTCTTAATATTACATTTTCTTAATTTGATTTCAAATAAACAATTTCATAAATCTACATGAAGACCAAATATTTTATTGATACTTTTAAGAAGTAGAAACAACATTTGATGACAAATTACGGTATGACAAATTATGGTAATATGGGACATAAAGTTTCCAGAGGATGTCCTTTAGGTTTGGTTAACATATTGAATAATTGTATTTAATAATATATATTTCTATTCCTCATTCAGTTTGAGATAGCGATACGTGGTGCGGAAAAGCTAACTGAAAAGCACGGAATTGTATACCGAGTGGGAACATCGGCTGATATATTATGTAAGTTTATTTATAAGATACTTTAAATCTTTTATTGATAAACAGGTTTAACTAAGGATTTAGTAAGCAGAATATTACATAGAAGCATCAGTTCTTTATTCATGGTGTTTCGTAAGTGCCAGTAGAGTACAAATCACAGAAAACACATATAAGAGATTGTACGGTAAAAAAGAGAAATTTAACAATAATTAAAGGACCTTATGGGGAAGGGAAGGAAAACAAGGTAAAAAGGACGTGGGTGAAAGAATTTTCGTCTAGGCCACATGTCGCACGATAAGTGGTAAATATTTGCAATGAGGGAATCGAAAACAAGATAGACAATAGAATAGAATTCTTCTTCTTCTTCAATAGAAGTGGAAAGCAAGTGGGGAATCTAGGACAAGGAAAATCGAAGAATTGAACTCGTTAAAAATAAAATAATATACAATTCGCGAATATATCATATATACAATTAATGAAATATATCGTAGCATTTTAACTGCGTATAAATTAAATACCTTAAAGTCTAAAATTTTCTGTTTACTTATATTTAAAATTTATGTTTGGAAAAATTAATTGATACAATTTTAATTAATTTCTTATTTCAACAAAACATTATTACTTTGAACTACAGAACGTTAGGGTTTAAACTGTTAACAGTTTAAACCTTAAGGTTTTGTAGTTCAAAGTTACTGTCTCTGCTGTTAAGAGCAGCTCTTAGGCGCAGAGACAGACGCCCTTAAAATTTTCTAAAATTTAAAAATTAAAGTTTTCAATATTCAAATGTCATTTGAATGTACATCCATGTATGTTTTTTAATAACTTAGAGAAAGAATTCAAATTTATCTGATATAGTAAAGATTGTGTTAATTTATGCTTTAGACTTATCAATAATGGATTAAAATGATTCAAGTCAAAGTCAAGGTCAAATCATATTGTTTAAAATAAGATATTATATTATGCTTCATTTTTTAACCTTCTCAAAACCGAGAAAAACCAGTGCAAGAAATTCAGAGGGAATTTTTTTTAATATTTTACTTTTAATTATTTTATTATTTTAGCTGAAATTATATAATTTTGTATTTATATGTACAACTGAATTTAATGTTGCATTTATAGAACGTGTATTACAATAAATAGTATTTAATTACAATTATCGTCTTAAAAGAAAGATGATTACTAGGTAGACAGATCGTCATGGAATTCCTTGGGGGAGGCTTATATTAACCAGCGGGCGTAATAAGGCTGAAAACTTAACTTAAAATTACAAATATAACAAAGACATAGAGTTCTGTTTGTTTATTTTTTTGCTTCTTAAGTGTTGTACAGTAGAGTTGATAGAATATAGTGGCAATATACGTCATATTTATACAATTAATTATACTATTTTGTTTATTGACGGATTTTCCTATGCTATCTAACGGTTAAAGATTGTAAGATTTGAAGCAAGGGTCCCTTTGTTTTAGACTTTACGCTTTATCTCTAGCGGGGGAGTCAGAGAGCGCCAAACGCTACGGTCCCTGCAGACCTCTTTCGTCTCGCCCACAGTCATTATCCCCTTCATACATGCCCTTCAGGGGGTCCTCATGCTTTTTACGTGACCTTCCTCCAGTATCTTCGATACTGTGTTTTCGAAGGTCATCCGAGGTTTCCCCCGATCTCTCGTACTCACTCACTCACCCTGGCTTCATAAATCTTTCTTTCATCGCTCGCCTAAACACATTCTTCTTCATTCTTACTATGACAATCGCGCTTACACCTACCATTTTGCGTATCTCCTCCTCGCTGCATATACTGTCAGCTAAACTGACTCTGCATATTCGTATTAAATGATTTCTTAAAATCTTTTGACAAAATTTTAAAGGGTTAAAATTATAATATTTATTCGTTTTAGATGCTGTTTCGGGTTCTAGTTTTGATTGGGTAAAAGGAGTAGCCGAAGTACCAATAGTGTATTTATTTGAGCTTCGAGACGTCGGTGAATACGGTTTCCTTTTACCCCCAGAACAGATTGTACCGAATAATGAGGAAATAATGGCATGTTTGATTGAAATGGACAAAACTACCAGAAAGTTGGGATATTATTCCAGTGCATCGAATAAAGTTAATATGTCTTTTGTAATTTTAATTTTATATGTTTTATTATTGATGTTTATAGAATAAAACAATTAAGATAGAATTTTGTAACCAATATTGTGAGAAACGTTAATTATTCCTTTAGTTTAGAGATGTTGTTTTAATTTTTTTTATAGATAGTTAAAAAATATTACTTTGTATGATATTCTATTGACGTATAACAGAATGGGGAAAAAACCGATCTAGTACTACTTCATAAACTAAAAAGAATATTTTAGGAATGTACGAATAATTTGTATGGGTGTAAAATAAAATTTATTTTTTCTCACGTTTAAGTTATTTTTTCTCACCTTTAAAACATCTTTTGGATTTCCACTAAAAATCCCATTAGAGGCACAAACATATATATAAATATGTATAAAATAGTATGAGAGTAAAATAAATGATAACAGTCATCATTAACACGTTTAGAAAAGAACAAATTATTGTATAATATCTTTATATATTTTATATTTATTATACGCTTCGAGATTCGAAAGTTCCAAAAATTTTATATGAAATTATTTTAAATGGATTAAACCCGTATATTTTGGTATTGAAAATATATTTTTGAACATGTGACGTTTCAAGTACTATACAGTAGTCCGTGATTACAGGTAGACAAGAGGTATCAAAAATGTATTTTTGAATAATATGCATGATATTGAAATGGCAAAAATAGTTTAATTTAAAATCTGTTAAAAACGCGAAAATCAAGTATATATATATATATATATATATATATATATATATATATATATATATATATATTCATTGCTATAATTAATTATAATCTTAGTAACATTACTTTAACAAAATCAAAAGTTATAAATCACGTTGACTGATTTTTTTTTAAAAAACCAATATTTGTTTTCATTCCCTCTAGTAAGACAAAGCGCGGCGTTGAGTTTTGCCACTTAACACGCAATGCAATGAATTCAGTGGAAAGTAGAATACAGAGTGTCAAGACACTATGTACTTTCTATCTACCCTGCTATGCGGGATGTAAACGAGAGCCAAAAAGCCAAGCCTTAAATACTTTATAATAGTCGCGGTGGTCACAAGTATAGTCTACCTGGAATAACCCTATTATTTAACATCGCAAAAATTAAAAATTTAACATGGCAAAAAAAAAAAAAAAAAAAAAAAATATATATATATATATATATATATATATATATATATATTCATTGCTATAATTAATTATAATCTTAGTAACATTACTTTCAACACATTAACAAAATCAAAAGTTATAAATCACGTTGACGACAAGAATTTCCAAGGAAAGTATGTTTAAGCAATTAACTAAAGTGATTAAGAACGAAAATGTAGCAAACAACACCCACGGGATTTAAATCTGACGGAATTTCTAAATATCGTTAAGTATACCGAAATAGTAAATGAGCTATCTATTTATGAATGAAAGCAAAATGATGCCGGTAGCACAGTGGGATATCGGTTGTGGATTCCATTCCACTTGAGGGAATGATTATATTTAAAATGATTTTCGCTGTGGTAGGAAAACGCGCGGCGTTGAGTTTCGCCACTAAACACGTAATGTCACGAATTCCGTGGAAAGCGGAGTGCGGAGTGTCTTGTCTCTACGTAAGGTCTGTTTGCCTTGCCATACGGGATAAAAGTATAAAGCTAAAAAATATATGTGGCGTAGTAGGCCAGTGTTAAACTGTAAATATGATTGGTTGTGGATTCAATTCCCTATTCGTGAGAATTATATTTTAAAAGTAATTTCTTTTAGTTAACTTAGCCACTCGACACGCAATGTCGCAATTTCAGCGGAGTGTCTTAACACTAGGCTATCTACTATGCGGGATAAAACGTGAAAAATGGATATATATCTGAAACAAATGATAAATATGTTCCATTATATCTCAGCTTGAATGACTAAGTTCTTAACTTAACTATTCGTTTTTTTTATCAGTATAAAAAATATAAGATAAATCAATAACAAATAACATAAACGCTAAAAAATAGCTAAACAAATGCAGGAAAGGGCTAAAAAAACTAAAGAAATAATTTTAAAGTTCACGCTTACTTTAACATATTCCCAAAGTTAATATACCTCAAATATAACTGCCCCATAATGTCCCGGATGATATGAGCGTAATAAATTACCACGCCCCTGACAAGGTGACGCGTGAGTGAAATCAGACGTCATGGCGCGGTCACAAATCACAACGTGCACCTATTCTGACTCTTTGAAATATAGAGTAGAATGGAGCTAAGTAGTTATTGTTATTAAATTTATTTGTTTTTTTTTGGTAGAAAAAAGTAGACAGAAAATAGAAAAAAAATTTAGAAACATGTAGTGTTCAAACACTCCGTTGTCAAACAAACACGTCCGTTTATTTTGAAGCAACCTAAAGGCTTTATCTAACTTATTAAAAGAGATTTTTAATTTTTGCGATGTTAAGTAATGGGGTTATTCCAGGTAGACTATACTTGTGACCAAAGCGACTATTATAAAGTATTTAAGGCTTGGCTTTTTTGGCTCTCGTTTACATCCCGCATAGCAGGGTAGATAGAAAGTACATAGTGTCTTGACACTCTGTATTCTACTTTCCACTGAATTCATTGCATTGCGTGTTGAGTGGCAAAACTCAACGCCGCGCTTTGTCTTACCAAAGGGAATGAAAATAAATATTGGTTTTTTAAAAAAAATCATTAAACAATTGAGGCCGGTCGTGGCGCAGTGTGACAGCGTCTTGACTGTAAACGCAACCGGTTGTGGGTTCGATCCCCACTCGGGGGAGTTTATATTTAAATTATTTTCACTTCCTCGCTCTGGTGAAGACAAAGTGCGGCGTTGAGTTCCACCACTCAACACGCAATGTCTCAACTTCGGTGGTAAGCGAAGTACGGAGTGTCTTGACACTAGGTACTTTCTGTCTACCCTGCTAAGCGTCATATCAGCAATCAGCTTAAAAGAGTTTCATTTAAAATAAATAAAAAAGATGTTTTATATTACCTATATGTGTTACTTGCCTACAAGGGTATTAAGAGTGTCTGAAAATAAATTTATCAATAAAATTTCTAAAAATACTTTCATATTGCTTAAATGTACATATAGACAAATGTCCATACATATATACATAATTTAATTTAAATGAAAATAGAAAACTCCATAGTTTTCACTAGCCATAAGATTTTCAATTTATATGATAATATTCCGTAATGATTCTCTTTTCATTGTTTTCTTTTGTAATTTTGCGTAAAATTAACCAATTCAGGAATATCATTGGGTATGGATTGGCTTTATAGGTTCGCTATTGGAATGGAGAAGAAATGACGAAATATTTAATTTCTTTTTATTACACAATTTTTAATATTATTTCATACTTAGGATAAGAAAGCATTTTTAAAAAACATTGACAAATTTTACCACTGCTGGTTTTGAAACCGCGCTTGGGTTGCAAAAGATGTGGGTTCGAATTTTTATATTCAAAATTTTATACGTTGCTTAAAAATACCTGAGGCCGGTCGTGGCGCAGTGGGACAGCGTCTGACTGTAACGCGATTTGGGGTTGTGGGTTCAATCCCCACTCGAGGAAGTGATTACATTTAAATTATTTTCACTTCTTCGCTCTGGTAAGACAAAGTGCGGCCTTGAGTTCCACTACTCAACACGCTGCTCGAATTCGATGGAAAGCGAAGTACGGAGTGTCTTAACACTACGTACTTTCTGCCTACCCTGCTACGCGGGATATAAGCGTGAAGCTAAAAAAAATACTCGTATTATTTGAGTTTAATAGCCAATTGATTGTCTTTTAGAGCTTATTTTATTACTGTACGTATATTATATATTTATTGCTATTTTTTTTATAAACATATAATCTAAAAAGTATCTTATATCACGTATACATGATTATCTGTTATAGTTGATAGTAAGTTTTGTTAACATTTTCAGGCGCATTAATAGTGGATTCAACATTCGATACTACTGAGTGCCGGAACTCACCACCGCGCTTTGTCTTGAGGCGGGCAGATGCGTGTGACAGACATATTCACTTAAATTCCTTCTTATTACATCAGCTGGTAAAAGGCCCGTAAAAATCAGTCAAGCGGTTTCAGAGAATCAGCTAATCGGTGTCATAGATTAGCCGGAACATGTTGACAGGTAGATAATAATAGTAGGAAATGTTATTTTGGTATACGTATATATATATATATATATATATATATATATATATATATATATATATATATACGTATATATATATATATATATATATATATATATATATATATATATATATATATATATACTGTGCATATTTGGTAGTGAGTATTTTGTAAAAAACAGTTATTTTAACATACAAACAGACATATCAATTTTATTTATATTTATTTATATTATACATAAAATATAATATTATAAAATTTCACTTCTTCGTCCATATAATTTTCAAAATATATAAAAAACGTGTACAAATGCTTTTCCTATACATAGTAGTCAATACAAAAAGACAAACACAATAAATAAATATTATTAGATAGCAACTAAAGGTGCCTCCAAAAATACTTATATCGTCTTCATATATCTTCCTGTCCCGAAAGACCAGTTTAAATTGACCCTTCCGCGATTATATTTTGTTAGCAATGAAAGTTCTTTAAATTTGGTTATATCTGTTTATAAAATTCGTTTGGACCAATTACTAAAGTTATAAACAAGTGACAAAGTCGTTTATAATATCTTTAAAATATAATAATATCAGATATTTTTCTTTCAGAGGAAGCTTATTTGTATTAATTACAATCAAAGTGTTAAATTTGGCTCTCTAGAGTTCTGTTTTTTTTTCTTTGGCAAACGCATACGTTTTAAATTAAATATTTATTTACTAACAATGTATATTCATGGAATTCCCTTTAAAGAATATATCTTATATATGATAGTATTGCGTGTAAAATGGTGCAACTTAACGCCGCGTTTTCATGTTACCGTAGTTGTAACATAGAAAAAAATAAAAGTAACCAATCATTCCTGAAATTATCTGCGTTACAATTAATTCTGGGATATAACTTTTATGAGGCCGGTCGTAGCGCTGTGGGACAGCGTCTGACTGTAAACGTGATCGGTTGTAGATTCGATCCCCACTCTGGGATGTGATTATATTTAAATTATTTTCACTTCCTCGCTCTAGTAAAAGATAAAGTACGCCGTCGAGTTACATCACTCAACACGCAATCTCTCGAATTCGGTGGAAAGCGAGGTACGCAGTGTCTTGACACTAGGTACCCTGCTATTGGAGATAAAAGCGTGAAGCTAAAAAATTAATTTGTTTATTCTAAAAATATAAGTATTTAAAAAAAATTTCGAGCTATTTCTTTCTATACTTATTGTTCATCTTTCATTACTGCAACTGCCTTATAACGTTGCATTTATATTTTTAAAAAATAAATCTTAAATATTTTTTTAATGCCCAACGAAGGAAGGAACAATGAGCCCAAGATCGAGCTCATTTCGATGCTTTTGGAGAAAAGATGGTGATAATGGTGATGATGGGTCTCATTATAATAGTCAAGTAATCTCTATTAGACGTATTGTATGTTCACTTTTACTTACATTTTTTTTATTTACTAATCCAACGGATCATACAATTCGATATAATATTGATAATCATAATATTGATTTAGATTGAAATAGAAAAACATATTAAATTTTATATCACACTTACGGGCTAGCTTAACTATATATTAATAAAAAAAACAGTCGTAATTAACATGCACCCAAATTAAAAAAAAAATGACAATTAAGGCGAAAAGAACTCTAAAAAATAATACCATTTAAAACATCATCCATTGAATTATTTAAAATGAAACATTAAATTGACGATTAACAGTAAAAACAAATATCTATAAAGATTAAATAAAAAAGTGCAATGCAATTTATTAGATATATACTATTAAAAATTTTTATTTTTTAATAGAATAAAGAAAATTTAAGCTTGTCACTAATATACTTCAGATGTTTATTGTACCATAATTCATCATATACTGACAACTTGGTGAGTTTCCTTTTATTTTTGATTTGCCTATTGTCATGACACTCCGTGCTACGCTTTTGCGTGTTGAGTGACGGAACTCAACACCGCGCTTTGTCTTACCAGAGCGAAAAGTGAAAATAATTTAAATATATTCTCTCCTCCGAGTGGGAAACGAGCTCACATAGTGTTTACAGTCAGACGCTGTCCTTTGCGCCACGACCGGCTTCATTTTATTTCGATGTCTATATATATACGTCTGGCCCGCCCATTCATATTTTGTAATGTCAACGTGAATGGTGTGCGTGAAATGGAAGTATTTTTTTAAATTTTTATATTAAATTTATTATTATTTTTAATTGATTTATGTTTTTGTTCAAAACATTTGTCCTTATTTCAATAAAAAAACACGTCACTCTTTAACCCGTATAACAGGGTAGTTGAAGACAAGCTAGTGTCAAGACACTCCATTAACTACTTTCGGACTGAAATCGAGACATTTTGAAATTTTTAATGCATTCTCGAATTGAATGAGAGAACGTAAGAATTTGGACGTATGGCTTATTTATTAAAAACACTATCGAAGAAGCGTAGGTTGAAATCCCTCCAAATCATATTTTAATTGTTGGAACTAACAAATTTTATCAATATTTCTTACTTCTTCTTCTTCTTAACTTCTTTGTAAATTTAAATGCGGAACCTAACGCCGCAGTTAGTGTAAGATAGAGAAAACGAAAATAATATTGACGAAGCTTGTCTTGTTAATGAGCCACGTAGTCATTAGTGTACGTGTATATTTCTACGAAAATATTTAGTTTTGCAAGAGTGACGCCCATGAACAGTTTTTGTAACCTACCAACATCGTTTGGGGACCACTAAACGATTCTATAATTATATGAAATTTTATGGCTTCCTTTACTTTTTTGTTCTACAACTAAAACTGTGGATTATTTAAATTTTTGCTTTTTATGTTACTCTGTTTTTAGTCCCGCCAATTATTCAATGTCTAAAATTCAGGTAGAAAGCGGCGAACAGGAATGTCTTGACACTAGATACCCTGCTACGCAGGACAAAATGTGAGCTGCTTTTAAGCTAATCTAAGTGGACGTAATTTAGAGACAGTCTGTTGTACTATTTATGATGCAGGGAATAATGCGGACATTAACGCCGCGTAAGTAGATTAAATAAACATTTTTTAATAAATACATAACTTTTTATAAAAATATATAGGTATTAACCTAACATATATTTAAAGCTAAACTTCGAAAATTTTACAAACATTTTGCCAAGATTGTGGTTTTGCTTTATACTGTAAAATTTTGAGGCAATATAAAATTTTGCAAATTGGATTAATTCGCCTTCTAAGGTTAGTGCTCGCTTTGGAGGCTTAAGTGAATCTTGAATTAGACGTGAAATTATATTTGTAACTTAACAAGAGTAATAAAGGCTTACTTTAATATGAAATTTAAGTGTATTCATGAGTCCTTTTGGGATTTTGCATACCAACTTATATGATTAATTGGAAAATTAAATTTTATGTTATACTCGGGATACTTATTCTATTATTGTAAAATAAAAATAGTCTAAACTTGCTATTACATTCAGTCAAAGACTCGTCAAAATCGGTTCAACCGTTTTAGAGATTAACCGGAACAAAAAGACTGACAGGCAGACAAAAATTGTCAACTATCATATTTTGCTACAAGTACCGATTATACATACAATATTTGCATTTAGAAAAAAGAAATTATTTTAATATTTCATACGTCTGTCTGAACTCTTATTTCATTTATATATATAGATATTTATAAACAATCGGGATATTAATACTTACTAGCAATATTAGACCTATAGTGGTACGTGACAGTCGTCGATACGATTCTCACTCAAGGTAATAATTTAGTATTTATAATTATTTATGATGTATAATTATTCCACAAATGTAAAAATGTAATTAAATTACAGTGAAAACGTGTCTTTATTTTAGAGGAGAGAAAGAAAGACGTAAACAATTCTAATCCTTTTTTTAATTTATGAGAAAATCTTAAAGAGAAACTATTTCATATTATTTTTTTTTTTAGTTTCTCGTTTTTTATTCCGTATAGCAGGGTAGACAGGAAGTACCTAGTGTCAAGACACTCCGTACTCCGCTGATATTTAAATGTTTACTTAAATATATAATAACCAAAACTAAATTTGGATAAAAAATCCATTTTTATAAATTGGATATAACGCGTCAAGTAAAATTAGAGTAATACTAAATATACATTCAAAATATTTTAACTAACTCTGGATTCGACCCCACACTGTCCTACAAGTTACCACATAAATTCGCCAATGGGCAAACTTCTAAGCAAATAACTAATCGGGAACTATTCACTCTGTGGCGACAATTAGATTGAGAACTTGTAGTATCTTTGCTTGGTTTGCAAATAGTTGAAACCCAGTGGTTCTATTAATTTCAAACTATTTTGGGCATTTCCCGATTAGCCCGGCTATTTCATACGATATATAGTATTACACACACATACACACACAAATGATTTCAATACATTCATTCCCTCGAGTGAGAATTGAACCCATATCCGATCATGTTTACAGTCAGACACTGTCCCATTCATATGAATTGTCATGTCATGATACTCCGTTCTCCATTTTTCTGTTATTATTTTTAAAGATGTATAGAATCGAGAGCCCAAATATAATGTCGACTAAGTAATAACAGTCAGTGTCGATTGGCGGAACCCAACGCTGCATTTTATGTAATTTTATCAAATCGTAATATTGATTCATCTATATGCTATAAAATTTAAAATTGAAAAAAAAAACGTAAAACAACTAAAACAATATTGTACATTAAAATAGGAACTAAAGGGAAGTTATCACCTTCACCGCCGTATTCGAACCGGAAGCCCGTTTGTAACAGTAGTAACAAAACTAGCAAACATGTGATAATTGATGGGGATGCGACGTCCCATTTCGTCAGCTGTCACCCGATGATGACATTTGAGATGAAGTTATGGTCATATTTATATGATACGACACGATGACGTTACGATATTGAGTTAAAAAAAATAAAAACATTTTTTTTATACTACATTGATTTGATAATTTTTTGAGTTTAATATATGCATTAATATGGTATTTTTAGGGTGATAATGCCAAAATAAATGTATTTAAAAATATATATATATTAGATATTATATATATAACATTTTAAGAGCATTAATAAGTAAGAAAAAGCATAAAGAGACTTATTTTCTTTTAACTTCACGCTTTTATCCCGCATAGCAGGGTAGACAGTAAGTACCTAGTGTCAAGACACTCCGTACTTCGCTTTTCACCGAATTCGAGACATTACGTGTTGAGTGGTGGAACTTAATCAGAGCCAGAAAGTGAAAATAATTTAAATATAATCACTCCCTCGAATGGGGATCGAATCCACAACCGATCGCGTTTACATTCAGACGCTGTCCCATTGCGCCACGACCGACCTAATCAAAAATTGTATACACATTTATTGTTTACACTGCTAACAAAAACTTGTATTTTGGACAAACAGAAAAAGTAACTATAAATCATTCTATCTTTCATTTAGAACTGAACAACGGAATCGATATCGTATGCCAAATCTTTACTTATAAACAAGAAGTCGATGAAATATGACAGTTGGTTTGTTCGTCACCGGTGTTCAAAAAAGCTTTTAAGTCTAAATTAATATTGTATAAATAACCAACAGCCGTTCATTCATGACTATTTTGATTCGAAACGGAAGCAAAATATCCTTTTGACGATTATACTTAATATATTATGTTTTACAAATCGTTAATATTTATGAAAAGCTTGGCTTACTTCCAAAAGACGATCTATATACATACATGCCTTTTTTGTTATTTATAGAGAAAAAATATAAAATGGTTTAAATGATTATTTTCTTGCAGCTTTAAGCTTTATTCCATTTAGCAGAGTAGTCAAAGACAACATAATGTATTATAAATCAAGATATTGCATTTTGAATGGCACACTTTCAAATCATAAATATAATGAATTATTGCTTTGACTGGGAATCGAACCCACAACCAATCACGTTTACAGTTATACACTCGTCCCACTACGCCACGATAGCCTTATTTTGGCAGATTATATTGGCAGATTTTCTTAGTTATTTTCACTAACATAGTGTTAATAGCTAGGAAAACAACGTTTTGTGTTATTCGATCAATTTTGATATACTTTGTGACCAATATCATGAAACCAACGTCGTGATTTGACTAAATTATATTAAGCGGATAATGTAGAAATACTATTGCAGACGAAAATATGATAATAAAGTTTTTTTCTAGCTTCACACTTAGCTCGCATAGCACAGTAGACAGAAAGTACCTAGTATCAAGACACTCCGTACTCTGCTTTCCACTCAATTCGAAACAATGCGCGTGGAGTGGCGGAACTCAACACCGCGTTTTGTTTTGCCCCGAGCGAAGACAGCGAAAGTGAACAAATATTATTTTCTTACCCATATATAATATAATATATTGTTATATAGATAGTGATTATAACTTTGTCAAGTTGCATTCAGTGCGCACGTTTGTTGAGTGTGCAACACGGAATGAAATCTTTTGTCTGAATTATCTTTAGTGTTTCATATTTCTCAAAGAGGAAACTTTGCGGCGGTTATGACACCGCTGTCAAAGTTCCTATGCGAATACTTGTTTACTATCTAGATTCTGTTGTATTAGATATTTTTTAAGTCTAGATTTTTAACATTATTAAGAAAATAAAAGAATTACAAATTATATTTATATATTTGAGGCGAGTAATGGCGCAATGGGGCAGCGTTTTACTGTAAACGCAATCGGTTGTGAGTTCGATTCCCACTTGAGGTTTGATTATATTTAAGTAATTATAAAATGAAGTAATAACAATAAATGATAACCTGTCCCAATTTCAAAAAAAAGACTCTTTTTACCATACATTTAAGCATATCGTTAACTTGGTTAATAATTGTCCATAACAATGGCATTTCTATAGAGAAATACACACAAAGTTCAATGACAGGGGAAATCGTACAAAAACACAATTATGGGTTTCATATAAAGTCCTTTTCTTTCCATAACTTAATAACGAACACTCTGTATACAAAAGCTATGAAAATTGAATTTGAGCTTTAATATAGTTTAAATAGAATCGAAATTAAAATAGCAAATGTTGGCATATTTCTCTTTTCGCTACCAATGTATAGTAATGACAGTAATAAATCATACGGATCATTAGGCACGTTCCCCCGTCGGTGTTGGGTTTGATTCCCGGTAGAAATGGCATCATCTGTCAATAGCCTTGTGACTTGACATGACTCGCTAATGGAGTAGCATCCGATTGTTGAATAACATAGATACTTTACAAATATTGTTAGATGGTTTTGGCTATTTTCGTTTGTATGGCGCGTAATAGTACTATAATAATAATATATGTGATATATATATATATATATATATATATATATATAATATACTTTCAATTTGAAACTACTGTAATAATAAATTTCATACTATAAAATATATGTAATTCTAGAAACTTTAATGAAAGTTATAAATTATATATATTCAAAAAGATATTTTTATTTATCATATTTTGATTACTTTAGGTGTTAGATTATTTTCTTAATATTAAATATGACTATTCATTATTTTTGTAGCACGGTAATTAAGTTTCGAGACACTCTGTAAATCACTTATAGCCCGAATTTGAGGCATACCGTGTCACCATTTAGGTGAAAATGGACGTTGCGCTTTGTTTACACAGTGAAGATATAGAATAAATCACTCCCCCGAGTGGGAATCGTACCCACAACCAGTCTCATTAACAGCCAGACGTTGCCCCAAACAAAAAAACTTAATATCATATTATTTGGCATGTTGAGTGACATTTTAAGATTATATTTACCTTTTTCAAATTAAATTTTGATAGCTTTAGACAAAGAAACTGTTACAGAAACAGCGCGGCGTTGGATTACGCAAGCCAAAACGTATTATGTAAAAGGCTTCTGTTTGCCAAAAGAACGGAAACTTTTAAAAATAGCCAAGTATATACTTAAAAATATGTTAAAAGATAAAAAAAATAACGAATAAATTATATCAAATATTTACGTACCTTTTTAAAATCACACTAGATCTCTTCATATTCTAAAAAGAATATACATTTATATAGGATAAATGTAGTATTAATTATACGAACTTACATTGTTATTTACTTATCTATTATAGTTAGTTAACTACAGTTGCAGTAGTAAAAGTGTGTTAATAAAATGTTCCTAGTACTAAATTTTATGTAGCGGTTCTAATTTTATAATTTACTTTAATTATGTTTACATTGTGTTTGGTCTATAGTGGAGTGGGACACAATCAAGCCCATTTTTTTAGCTTCACGCTTTTATCCCGCATAGCAGAGTAGACAGAAACTATCTAGTGTCAAGACACTCCGTATTTCGCTTTCCATTGAATTTGAGATATTGCGTGTTGAGTGGTGGGACTCAAGGCCGCACTTTGTCTTACCAGAGCGAGGAAGTGAAGATAATTTAAATACAATCACTCCTAAGAGGGGTCCAAGCTACAATCGATAGCGTTTATAGTCAGACGCTGTCCCACTGCGCCACGACCGGTCTTATTCCGGCCCATCACCGGTCTGATTGTAAACATGTTCGGTGCTAACTTTGAAAAATAACAAGTTAAAATTTTATATTTTCAAGTTAAAATTTTACTGCTCTGTTAAGATTAAGTGCGGCGTTAATTACCGCCATCCAACACGCAATATCTTGAAATTGGCAATACGTAGAGAACGGAGAGTCTTGACATTAAGTTCTCTTTAAAAGAACTCTGTAAAGTATCAATTTTTTTATTACATGATATAATACGCCATTTTAGAGAAATTGTAACTGTAGAACTCTATGTATCTATATTCATTTAAGACTGGTAATTTAAAAATATTATCAAGTATGTAGTAATACTTGTACTAAGTAAGTTTTTAAATTATATTATATTTTGGTTTTCTAAAATATATATTTAAACACGACATTTCGAACACTTCCCATATTACATTGAATACTGTATATAACATGAATTGTAGTGCTGTCAAAGTAATTGTAAACTCCATAACTTTATGAGGCCGGTCGCGGCGCAGTGGGACAGCGTCTGACTGTAATCGCGATCGGTTTTGGGTTCAATCTCCACTCGGAGGAGTGATTATATTTTAATTATTTTCACTTCCTTGCTTTGGTAAAAGACAAAGCGTTGAGTTCCACCACTCAACACACAATGTCCGAATTCGATGGGAAGTGCGGAGTGTCTTGACACTAGGTACTTTCTGCCTACCCTGCTATGCGGGATAAAAGCGTGAGGCTAAAACAAAAAAAATCTTTATCTAGAAATAGTTACTTGAATAATATAGAGAATACAACATTATTTATATATTAGTACGTGAAGCAAAATCTTTGTATCCTTTTTATAAAAATAGCAAAGTCAGGAGTATGAAATTTAGCATAGTTGTAGAAGTAATGGGGAATATTAATATTTTTTAAAGAAAATGTAATATAAAAATATATTAAACAAAAAAAAAACAAAATAAATTTAACACATCACTATCATGTGTTTGACATACACGTTTATATAGAGTGACATACACGTTGCCAAGGCAACGCGTTGTCAACATATTAACGGGACGTCTATTAGAACTAAACCCTTATTAACTATACCCTTATTGACAGTACAAATAATCATCATTATTATGAAGACGAGGTCATCATGGTGAAGTGGGAAAGCGTCCTTCTGTAAACACGATTGTATGTAGATACAATTCGCCCTTGCAGAAATGACAACATGTGAAATTTATTTTTTATATTCTTCGATTTAGGAAGATAAAGAGCGGCGTTAAGTTCGCCAATTAGCACGCTAAGTCTCAATTTTGGGCGGAAAACAGTCAACGGAGAGTATTACCTGACACTATATTGTCTCTAACTATCCTGTTGCGGGATAGAGCGTAAAGCAAATTTACGATATTAAACTTTTTACCTAATCATATAAGAAATAGATAAAACATTTTCAAATCAACGCATTTTGCGTATCGCTGCGGTCCTTTAAATCGTATTATGCAACAAAGTAACTAATATATATATGTATATATATATATATATATATATATATATATATATATATATATATATATATATATATATATATATATATATATATATGCTTAACTGATATTGTTAAAAAATTATAGCATCGAAATCAATACCTATTTCTATTATATTAACTAGTAAATACTCTTGAAGCGTAATATGTCGTTTAGTTATTCACTAGAGGATCGCTCGTGACTTTCCGTGCGTGAATTCACGGTTATAACTATATCGTTTTCTCTCTTAAATTATAATTTTATTAAATTAATAAAAATACTATTGAGTAAAATAAAAAAAAATAGTTCCCCAAATAACTTAATTTACAATTAAAATCTATATTAATAACGACTTACAATTTATATCTAATTTGTTCTTATAAAAATAAAAGAATCACGCAAGTATCGTACCGTGAACGGTTCAAGCCAAATTCGACCTTCAACCATACAAATAAAGCGTTTAATTTTTTTTTCGTTTCAGTATCGATATTTTCAAAGTACAGAATTCACATTGCTATAGAAAAGCTAAAAAAAGCAAACTTTTTAGCTTCACACTTTCATCCCGCATAGCAGGGTAGACCAGGAAGTACCTAGCGTCAAGACACTCCGTACTTAGCTTTCCATCGAATTCGAGACATTGCGTGTTGAGAGGTGGCAGTCAACGCCGCACTTTGTCTTTACCAGAGCGAGATCATGAAAATAATTTAAATATAATCACTCCCCCGAGTGGGGATCGAACCCATAACCGTTCGCGTTTACGGTCAGATGCTGTCCTACTGCGCCACGACCAGCCTATAATTGTTGTAGATAGATATTATATGACAAAAAGATTAAAATTAAATTACAATTAAATGCATATTGAGAAATAATAATTAAAGGTTATCAACACAACTTTCCTTATCAATTATGTTAGATACAGTTAGTCTACAATACTTGGTTTACGACAATCATTAGACGCTTTATCATAATCACATTTTTTTTTATCTCCAGACATTAATTTAGATTTTTTGAGATAAGTAGATTATTATGAATATATTTTGTGTTTTATTCTTTACTTTCAGCTCGCTTTCTCTTCTCTCTTGACACTATCTATCTCTCTATCTTGACACTACGTTATCTCTAACTATCCAGTTAGAGATAACGTAGTGTCAAGATTCTCTAGTGTTAATAAATTCTGTTGACTGTTTTTCTATTGAACTCGGAACATTGTGTATTGAGTGATTCTTACTAGAGAAGGAAAATGAAAATATATTGTAAATATAATCGTTTCCTTGGATCCAAATCGAATCCACAACCAATCGTGTTTACTGTCAGACGCTGTCCTACTGTGTCAGGATGGCCTACTTCACGAAACTTTGACATGAAAATTTATAACGTAATTAAAATTAATTCATATTTTAAATTACATCGAGTACCTTGTTAACATACATTTTAATTATAAACACTTTAAATTAATAAACAAAATTTGATTAATCTACGGATTTCCTTCGACCTGTTGACTGAGCTAACGTAACTATGTTCTTTGATATTCTTAGATAGAGATCATCTTTACTATCTTGATTTAGTTAGACAAAGTGTGACCTTGCGTCACCTTAACGAAAGACACTTGCCTTCAAAATAGGCAAAAAATAGTCTTTTAAGGCTAGATTTAATTTTGTTCTCCAGATTTTTTAATATGATTTCTAAACATAAAATATTACTTGTTACGGATTTTTTTAATAATTTTAGATATTAAGTCAACATACGAGTACGTAGGACTAGATTGAAGAAAAAAAATAGTGAGAGATAAACCCACAAATAATTGTGATTACCGTCACATGCCTTATAGGCCTCATTGGCTTTAATTTTGAAAAAAGTGGTATCTCCAATAACTGTAACAATATAAGCAATACGGGAACGCACTAAGTTGCAATTTAGATATTGGAATTTAGTGTTTTATTGTAAGTCTTTATTCATAACTCTTTTATCATTCACGTGCCAGTAATTACGACTTTTATCAATCTGGAATTTATAAATAATCTGCAGTTTTATCATTTCTTAGGCCCAATATTAAGTTTTAGATGTTTATCTTTTAAATATATTTCATTTATTACTAACGCTGTTTATTTTATATAAACGTCACTCGTTTCTTTACAATATATATTTAAAGACAAAATAATTAGAAAAGAGGACGCAGTGTTTCAAATTTAGCTAAAAGCGGAGTAAAGAGTGTCTTGACACTTGTTAAATCACATCTACCCGCTATGCGAGATAAAATAAATAAATAAATAAGTACTTGAAATACATGAAGGAATCTGGCGACATACTGCATACAACCATCCAACGGAAAGCCCCGCCAAGACAAGACTAAGTTTGTTCAAAATAATAATAATATTAATAATCTCCAAGAGAATTAATTATGGGACAAAAAGATACTTGAGGTTTTATCTTCAATGTCTTTGTATAAATTGTTGACAGAGTTCCGAAACTTTCTAATAAGTGCCAATTAATTGTCCTACATAAAGGGCCGAAAACAAAAACCGATAAGGCGATGAAATATTAGGAGAATTTCCTAGAAAATCTGACAATGTTGTAATTGATTTTTTATTAATTTACAAATATTAAGATATTGTCAAGTGGTTTGAGGTGTGGGTTCGAATTCTGCTACGTTTTATCAATTTCAATACATTTGTATTAGTACAAATTTATTAAAACAACAATAATATTGTTTATTAAAAATTAAACCGATTTCATAATAACTATACATTTCCAACACATATATAGCCTATGTAGTATAGTCCGATATATATAAGGCCGGCAACGCTCCTGTAGCTCTTCTGGTGTTACACGGGGCCGTGGGCGGCGGTGATCACTTACGATCACGTGACCCGCACGCTCGTTTGCCTTGCCTGTCCCATAAAAAAATAGTATAGTATAACCTATATAGTATATTTACAACCTATATGTTCTTACCAGTAATTTAAGATTTTAATGAAACTTATACTACTTGTTCCCTAAGTTGAAGCGTATTGAACTTAAATTAAGAGAATCTTGGTACGAGTTTTAGTTTTTGAGAAATTTATTAACAAACATACAAAAACAAGCGCAATCAAGTACACTTACTTGAAAACCTAAATGGATAATCGAATTCAAATATTATTCAATTATCACAATGTTACATACATATCGAAGAGATAATTATATAGAAATACCCAATAAGATGTTAATATATTCTTTAATTTGGCCTATGAAAAAGGATCAACTATAATGTATAGGTATTGCCTATACAGGCACTGCTTATTAAGATTATCTATGAAATATTACAATCTATTTGGTTAGTATATATTAGTAAATTATATATTGAGTTAAACAGACAACAATTGCAATTAACTATCATTAGAAAACATTTAGAAAAAAACGTATAAAAATTTTGAACGCAGCGGGATTCGAACCCGCGCCTCTTGGACGGTCCAAGAGGCGCGGGTTCGAATTCCGCTGCGTTCAAAATTTTTATACGTTTTTTCTAAATGTTTTCTAATCCTAAGTGTGGAATAACACTTTAAAAATAGTAAATATTAACTATCATTGTTAACACTTCCCATAGTAATTGAATCTCAGTGCCACGTTCATATAACTGGTTATTTTTTATCATAACATATTTTGAACGATAGATTTAAATATTTTAATCTCGACGAACAAAAATAACCGATACAAAAAAAAACCCGCATAAAAATCCATTTGCCGACTTCATAAAAATAAATTTTGTACCGTTGAGGTAAATAACTCAAATGAACGAATCGCTTCGCAAGCTGTGGAACGCGTTTTTTTTTAATTACACCACTGTTTACTTTTTAATTGGCACGCGAATTGTGTTTTTGCTTAAAATTTTTTAATTCGCCCATTGTTTTCGTACAGATTTGGTGTATGGCGAACTGGTCCCATTATCACATTGCCATGAGATTTACGCGTTGCTATTAATGATTTTTCATATCAGATTCGGTTTCGAAAAGCCCACGTTGCATTATTTTAATAAAGTACAAATGTTACGGTGTTCGTTAAAAATAATTTGTTTACACCGTATGTATTTATTAGAAGAAAACTTTGTAAGTAGTTCTGTTGATAATTTTAAATTCTACATTGAAATAAATCCATTGCGTGTTTAATGGCGGAACTCAACGCCGCGCTTTGTCTTACTAGAGTTAAGAAATAAAAATAATTTATATAATACTAGTTTTTGTGTAATTGCCTAGTAATATTATTGCCTAGGTTGTATTTTCTCTTTTATATTGTCGCTGTTTCAGACAGAAAGTACCTAGTGTCAAGTCACTCCGTACTTCGCTTTCCACCGTCTTCCAGACATCTCGTGCTGTGTAGTGGAACTCAACGCCGCACTTTGTCTTAACAAAGCGAGGAAGTGAAAATAATTTAAATATAATCACTCCCCTGAGTGGAGATCGGCCTTTCCCTCTGTTCTATAAAAAAGTTAATTCTAAAAATATGCTTTCATACATAATTTTTCCATCCCAAAAAATATATTCACAATATAATATATTATAATAAATTAGATATATTAAGTAGGTATATACAATATATTTTCTTTGTAAGTAATAAATATAAAAGTTTAAAAGAAAAGATCCAAGCACTTCTGAAAAGTATTCTGTAAGTGAAAACGAGATGTTCCAAGTGTTTCTTCGTATCTCAGCATAGTATTGTCAACAGTGCATGTCACAAAAGTTTTAAAAACATCTAATTGAGCTTTAAACGATAACTAGAGAAACGTAAAATATACGTAGTCATGGCAACGTGTATTTACCTTGCATAGTAGTTTGTGTTGCTTATTTTATTAATTTAATAAATTCGGAGGAGACCTTGGTGACTCAGTGGCCTTCGACTGTACACGCGATTAGTTATGTGTTCGATTTCTACTCGAGGTATTCTTATTTCTTCGCTCTGGTAAGAAAGAATGCGGCATTGAGCGTCGTTTAGGTTATCTCTGACTAGTCGGCTATGCGGAATGTATTCAAAATACATATAAATTGTGATTCTGCAAAATTTAATAATCTGAAACATAAAAAGGTTTTTAATCTTGAATTCGGGCGGAAAGTGGAGAGCGGAGACCTGACACTAGGTTCTCTCTGCGTACCTGCCTTCGTGTTTTACCCCGCTACGCCAGGTAAGTTTATAATAACAATGATAACTTTAAAGTAGATATATACAACAAGTGTAAAACCGTGACGCTAAATATTAGTTTTATTTCAATTACTTTCTGTACTGGACTAGACCATGACGTGACATATTCGAGCAATCCGTCACATTTCATAGACCAGGGGACTGCCTTGTTTTAGTTGATTACACAACACGCCCATAAAGATAATTTATGAGACACGATTAATTTTTTATATTTACAAAAGCTTTTTTTTAATTATAAGATATTTTTATACAATGACTGCTTCCAGCCCTGATATTAGGCCTTAAATTTCATTTCGAATAGAAAAAAAAAACATATAAAGACAGAGTTTAACGCCGTTCTTTATGTAGCAAGCCGGTTAATTGCCAATAATTTTCTTAAAATAAATGCTCTAAATGTTAATCAAACTTATAACTATCAAGCCTCCGGGTGAATTATTTTCACACACACAAACACACACACACACTCATACGCATACACACACGAACACAAGTTTTATTTGATTTGTAATTACTACCATATATTGTATTGTACTTAATCCTAACTATATGTATTTATTTGTCTTTCAATTTGCTATCACCGTGAGAAGCATGGATGTATAACTAACTGTCTAGAAACCGCAAGTGAGTGCCTGGCGACTCGTAACACAAGCCCAGAGCTTAGTACAAGCGTTGGTCTCACAGAATATAAACTATTTTAAATGAAACCATTATAAATGGATTAATCGCGTATATTTTGGTATTTGTAAATACATTTTAGAAAACGAACAGTAGTCCGTGGTGACCACGGACACCAGTCACCTGTAACCGAAACGTCAGGTTTCCAATAGTGTATTTTCGAATACCAAAATATACGCGATTAATCCGTTTAAAATAGTTTCATTTGAAACCCGTATATTTTGGTCTTTGAAAATACATTTTTGGAAACGTAGCGTTTCGAACACTTTACTGTAGTCATAGTTAGTACTGTAAAGTGTTCGAAACGTCAGGTTACCAATTTTTTTGTAAAGACCAAAATATACGCAATTAATCCGTTTAAAATAATTTCATTTATAATGTGTAAAAATCGCAAAAATCAAAGATTTTATTGCAACTTTAGTACTTTATGTTGAGAAATAAAATAATTATTATTATCAACTAAACTAAAACGAAAAGACCAAACGGATGACGAGTCAAAGTTTTCCTATTAGAAAAAGTGAGATTTTTTATTCAGCGTAATCTCGAGTCTTTGTTAAGTGACAGCTGCTTAAATGGGATCACAAACTTTGGCTGTTTAACAGGCAATTTAAGGAAATTAAAACGCAATCGCTTCCTTCCAGTATCTGATAATGTCTCTCAGACTCTACAACGCAGATAGCTTTGTCACGAAAATGAATTCTGGAGATAAACTCTATTTTGATAGGATTTCGAACAAAGACAGTTTAAAATTAGACTGTCATAATATAAAATTTAATGGTTGAGAAAATATTTTCCAGCAAGACTGGACGACGAAGACTGGACTTGTATTTTTTTAGGTGATTTCTGATAAGAGGGTAGTTAGTAAGAGCTTAGTGTCAAAACTCTACGTTTCCTACTTTCAAACTAAAGTTTATATATTACTTTTCGATTCGTCGGAGTTTTGATCAATATTTTCCAATAGAAATAGTCTTATTTCTATTTTCTTTCTACGAAAAATATGTTGAATAATTTCATTAAATAAATGTAACTAACTTAATAAAGAGGCCGGTCGTGATGCAATGAGACAGCGACTGATTGTTATCGTGATCGGTTGTGGGTAAGGGAAATGAATATATTTAATTGTTTTGCAATTCTTTGCTTTGCTAGGACAAAACGTGGCGTTAAGTTCCGCCACCCATCACGCAATGAAAAAACTTAACTCAATAACCCTTACAATATAGCTATTTACAACTTCACTTAAGTTCACTTGAGTTCGATTAGTTTTTAATGTAGTTTCATAAACCAGTATGTTTTTAGTTTGAGCACATCCCGATATTAAACGTTACACGTAAAGTTTTGAGAGCTTTCAGGAACACTTATGAGTGCCGACGGTTATAGTAAGTATCTTGGAAAATCCAATATAGTTTAGTTATACTATATTTTTAATGAAATTTTAATAAATATCGAATATTTATTAAAATTTCTATAATATTTATTTAAAATCTATTCGTAAAACTAACGAGTTCAACATGGCACAGTGAGATTGGCTATAGGTTTGATTCTCACTCGAAGAAATTATTAGTTTTAAATTATTTTCATTTCTCCTCTGAGACTCGGGGAATGACGCAACTAAACGTCATACTTTGTCAGTGTGCGTAATTCAAATTTAGATGGAAAGTCGAGAACGTTATATTTTGTCACTAGGTTACCTCAGCACACGCTGCTATGCGTGATATAGCGAAAAGTTGAAAAATAAACAATTTAGGTGAGCAGACTGCCATAAATGCCGATAGTGTTGCAGTGGAATAGCGTCTGACTGAAAACGTGATCGTTTATACGTTTGAGGAAGTGATTAAATTTAAATTATTTTCACTTCCTCGCTCTGGTAAGACAAAGTGCGGCGTTGAGTTCCACCACTCAACACGCAATGTCTCGAATTTGGTGGAAAACGAAGTACGGAATGTCTTTACACTAGTTACTTTCTGTTTGCTCTGCTATACGGGAATAAAAGCATGAAGTTAAAAAAAAACTATTAAAATATGTTTAGAAAACCACTTTCAAGTTGATTTCGAACTTAAAACTATCACAAGTTCAGTAAAGTATGTCCTGACAGTTCACGAAAGCTTTAACTTAAAGACTTAAGAATATAATTTAAAACTAATTTAAATACAATAGAAGATGAAACATAAAACTGTGGACACACAGTTACAATTTCAGGCTCATTAAAAGTTTATTTCCATGAAAGTAAAGGAAGGAATTCCAGTGTCTAGAGTAATAAGTTTTTGTGAATAATGTGCTAAGTTGGAAGAAAATACTGGTTGCAATTTGTTCAAGTAATTTGCTCGATGTTTGTCATTTTTTTTTATTTATATACAAACAATATGAGTACAAAATATATAGTAACTAGTGACTTGGACGCAGCCTGCATTAACAATGTAAAACTATGACATTTTTGGAGCAAACTTAAAAAATGGAACCGTAACGTGGCCTATGTTCATGCCAAGACCCTATCTAAGTCAAGTATCTATATAGAATTTCATCATAATCTGTTTAGCTGTTGGGTTGTGATGACGTCACAGACTAACAAAAGCTTACTTATGAAATATGAATTGTTTAGCATATGGATGCTATCGTAGTGTAAATCGAAAATATGTATGTTTTGGCTCTCCGTAATAGTTAAAGATTTGATTTCTCTCCAAAGTTTTGTTTATAAAAAATTTAAAAAAAAGAAATAAAATTCAAGTATCACATATAACACTATTTTTATATGGAAAAGGTAAAGCAAGCGAGCGTGCGGGTCAGCTGATGATAGGTTATCACCGTCGTCCACTTTCCCGTGTAACACCAATGGAGCTACAGGTTACCGGCTCTTCAGATGGGATTAAGATTACTACATACCACTAGATTGTAAATTTTTAAATCCCATAATATATGAGAGATGTTTTTTTTTTTTTAAATAAGTATTATAACAACACATAAAAAGATCCTGCCCCATGTTTCAGTGACAGAAGACAATACTAATGCCATTTGTCAAATATTGTCAACTTTTGATCATCTTTATACATTTTACATAATGCATATATATATTTTGATAACAATTTTCATATGTTCCATTACATTCATCGATTGCCAAAGTAATTATTTAAATTACAAGCTGTACAATGTGGTCCCTCTTGAAAGATATCAGTTGACATTTCTACAGAGCTTGGAGAACCAGAAATACATAAACGTGATGTTTTGGTCGAGACCTTTTAGACTGTACAATGACGTCCAAATATTGGTTAGTCCGGAGGATGTCGAAATATTCAAAGAAAGGCTACGACATTTCAATATGAATGGAACTATTTTAGCTGAGAATATACAAGCGTAAGTAGGTTTAGTATATATATATATATATATATATATATATATATATATATATATATATATATATATATATATATATATATATATATAGCTTTCTAATCTAAATTTCATCTTTCTTATATGTTTTCATGTAAGATTGCAAGGTCACCTTTCCATGCTACAATTAACTAAGTTTATATCAGTTTTATTCTTTCTATATTTTAGACAATTTGAACACCAAAAGATACGAAAATACACACGAATGAAGTTAGATTCTTTTTCATGGGACGCATACCACGACTTAGAAGGAGTTTACCAGTGGATGACTGATATTACTAAATTATATTCTGATAAATCATCTTTAAAAGCAATAGGCAGATCTGCAGAAGGTAGAGAAATTTTAGCTATAGAAGTGAAGAACCAAAATGCTAAGACAGTGATAGTAGAAGGTGGTCTTTACGGAAATGAATGGATAACTACAGAGTTCGTAACGTATCTTACATACCAATTGCTCAACGCTGAAAAAACTATCAATAAAAAATTGAAGCAGGTTACTAAAAAGTACAGGTGGCTGTTAATACCTGTTGTTAATCCTGATGGCTATGACTATAGCATGAAAATCGTAAGTAGTATTAAACAAAAGATCTATAACAAATTTTAAATTGTTTTTATTCATATTTCCGATATATTTTGAGATAAAAGCATATAGAAGGCATCACCACTCTCTTGTCTTCGTTATCTCGATTACTTCGCCATTCATCTCTTGCTATATAAAATTAAAATATACTGTATGTTGGCTAAAAAAATTTATTTAAAATTTACTTTATATTCCTAATGAAACAATTCTCATAGGATCGTATGTGGCGTAAGAATAGAAGAAATCTGGGTAACGGTGTGTTCGGTGTTAACTTAGACAGAAATTTCGACTACAGTTTTTGCAGTTAGTATAATTGTATACATACCTGTTCTTATTTTGTAATTTGATGTATACTAGATATATATAGAGATAAGAAATTTATTTTAAAAAGCCTTATTACATTAAATGTATTTACGAGAATATAATTGCAAACCCGTTTTTAGATGGAATGCCTTTTCCCTGGTAAGATCTAGTTCTTACTAAATACCTTTATTAATTAACTGATCATTAATAAGATATTTGATTTTCGCGATTTTTATACATTTTAAATGAAACTATTTTAACCGGATTAATCGTGTATATTTTGGTATTCGAAAATACATTTTGGACACCTGACGTTTTGAACACTTTACAGTCGTCCGTGGTCACAGGTAGACTCTACGGTTAAAATATTTTCATTTAACTGATCCTTATAATTGAGTATTTAATAAAAGAATATAAAAATAAGCTTTCCTTTTAATTTTTAGAACATGATGGCAGCACAAATCCTAAACATGAGTTTTATTGTGGCACAGAAGCTTTTTCGGAACCGGAAACAAGAGCCTTGTCTGACTTTGTAAAGCGTAATAAGGACAGTCTCAAGTACTACTTTTCCATTCACGCGTATGGTCAAAACATTATCATACCATACTCTGATAGAGTGAAGCACATTGAAAATTTTCAAGAAATGGTATTTATTTAAATATATTTTATTATTGCATTCACTTGCTTAGTCTATTTAAATATATAATTTTGATTTAAAGGGTATAATATGTTTCAAACACTGTTCATAGTTTTCAAGCATACCACAGTGGAAAGAACCCGATTTTATATCAGTATTTTCTTTGCTTTCATGCCCAAAACAGATATAAGGTATTGATAGGTGGAATTTAACGTTGCGACTTAACTAAGCTGAGGAATAATTACTCACTCAAAATAGATTTTAACCTACTACCAACGCGTTTACAGTTATATGCTGATCCAATTTGCCCATATGGTTATAATATTGTATAGCGGCTGTACCCTAATAATAGGCTCAGTATCAATAAAATTACTAATCATAAACATTATTACTTACATTTTAAAGGAAAAACAAAGCCTCCTTTCGGAAACGCTAATTTCACACTTTTTATGTGTGTTGCAAGGTCATCTTAAGGTCAATCATTGTATGAAAAAATACAATGTTACCTTCATTTGAACTGACAAAAACTGTTCCATTGCTTGAAAATAGCTAATTATATTAAAAAAATATATAATATTACTCAACATAATCGCCTTATTAGATCATCATTAATATATACGTACACACATTGTTCAAGTATTAAACAGGCGGTAGATATAAATAGGCAGTTGTTTCATACTAAAGATTTACGAGTTGCTGTGATTGCCTCTAACGTTTACTACTGTAGCAAAGGAAGTTAGCGATTTTAATTTATGGACCTTGTTCCATATGATTCATTATGTTTATTTAGTCGCAATGAAGAGAATTCTTTTTATTGCTCTGGTAAGACAAAGCGCGGATTTAACTTGGCTATTCACTACGCAATGTCTCAATGTCGGCCGAATAGTCAAAGGAGTGTCTTGACACTACATGATCTCTGACGTATAGCTGTCATTCCAATACTAAGCCACTAAAATAGTATTATCGTTTTCTGTTCAACATTCAAAATTTATTGAATAGCTTTTGATAATTTTAACTGTGTCAATATACCTGTTATTTTTTAAACCATCTGATTACAAAGGTTTTAATCGAAAAATTATGTAGAAAATTCATGAATTCACATTTCATACACAAAAAATATGACCCATCAATATCCTAATCGGAATAAATTTAACAATGTTCTCGCTCTTAACTTACAACGAACTTGCAGTTGGATTCCACAGGCCATAACTTAACGATGTTATTTATGATATTTGACACAACCATGAATATCACAGTAATACATCTTTGCTATTCCGCTCCCCTTAAGCCTTTCATAACCATTAAGCAAATTGGAGGGCATATGAGACTTGTAGATACAATAATTCAATGCCCGTTGGGGTTTATTCATAAAACAATGTAATCGAGTATTCTTAATTCTATAGAATTATACATTTCTTGAGTAAGCAAGCTTTCGTAAGCAAACCCATTTAGTTTTTTTGTCAGTTGACATAAAAATGTCAGTACTGTAAGTCTAAGAGCTACTATAGGTATGTAGTATTAGAATGATTATTCTAGATAGATTAACTATAGGTAGATATAGTAATCCTACAAAACACTAGGAAAAGTTTTTATTAAGCAAAACTCATGGCAGACTACACAAATTATTTTTTTTTCTAATTTGATTAACAATACAATTGATTTCTGTAACAAAATGTCCAAATTTTGACAGAACAAATATGCTTCTATTAAAATAACAAAGTTGAAATCAATAATAAAGTCAGTCCACGATCAGATTTTCAATAGTAGAAAAGAATTATTAATTTCCGCAACGAACAAAAAGTACACGTTAAGGAAATAAATCGAATTGTATCAGAAATGAAGCGCCCGTGCAAACTGGAGCACCCGAACGGAATATTCATACGAGTTTTGAATTTCAAAACCTATTTACAGGAAAATTATGGGAAACAGGCCATATTGAAAATATACAGATTGCACGGTGTCAAGTATCGCGTCGGCACTGTTTATGATATAAATGGTATGTATGTGGTTTTTTTTGTTTTCAATAAATTGATTTTTAGAAATGTATTTCAATTTAGATGTAGTTAATACTAAAGTTGCCGGTTGTGGCGCAGTGTGACAGCGTCTGACTGTAAACGCGATCAGTTGTGTGTTATTTTCACTTTCTCGCTGTAGTAAAGACAAAGAGCGGCGTTGAGTTCCACCAGTCAACACGCAATGTCTCGAATTCGGTGGAAAGCGAAGTACGGAGTGTATTGACACTAGGTACTTTTTGTCTAGCCTGCTCTGCGGGATAAAAGCCTGAAGGTAAAAAAGAAAACTAAAGTCATCTATAGAAATATGACTAACTGTGTCTCTATAATAATAGTATGGGCTCAATATAGTCATTATTATTGTACGTATTATTAATAATAAGAAATTAAATTTTCTGAGTTAGAATGACTTGACTAACCTATTTGTAACATAGTTTGGAAAAAAGAGATAATAAAATCGCTTACCTAATATATAAGTGAGTCGTAATTGGCGGAATAGGAAAAACGTAATATATATGTAGAAGTTCTTTCTATTAAAATTTAGTTACAATTTTGTTTTTAGCTTCACTCTTTCATCCCGCATAGCAGGGTAGACAGAAAGTACCTAGTATCAAGACACTCCGTACTTCACTTTCCACCGAATTGAAAATATTGCTTGTCGAGTGGTGGAACTCAACGCCGTACTTTGTATTTTACCAGAGCGAGGAAGTGAAAATAATTTAAATATAATCACTCCCCCGAGTGGGGATCAAACCCACAACCGATCGCGTTTACATTCAGACGCTGTCCCACTGTACCACGACCGGACTTTTAGTTACAATTAATTTGTTAAAAATAGTTTTATTTAAAACATTTCTAGTTTAGTTTGACAAAGCGAGCCATAAAATGCCTTACCCAATATAAAAAAAATCTTTTTACTTAAGAACTACGGTATATATCGCTTATTGGTTTCATTCTCATATTTCTCATTGGATTTGCCTATTGCTAGTGTATGAGTATTGCGGCCGACATTGTCCTGTTCATGCTATCGACTAGACGCTTGTCAACGGTTATCGAGATGATCGATCGTCTTAATGACTTTTGATATTGTGAATCAGTTCGCATTCAGCTTACTAACATTTTGTCTTCTTGTTTTACGTAGACACATGAAATAGTTGTTATTTTAAATACAAACTTATTTCTAAAATCTGAAACCTTTTCTAAGTAAATTAAAATATATTTATTTTTGTTTTTTTTTATCATGTTTCACATAGAGTAGGGTAGGTAAAAGATATCTGTCTTAACACTCACGGTTCTCCGTTTTGCATCCGTCCTGTACCGGAACACACTTTATATTACCTAAGTCGAGCAATGGAAATAATTTCACTATAATGATTAATCCATTTAGAAATTGAACCCACTAATTATAGCATTGAAAGTCGGATACCGTCCCACTGTAGTGTCTTAAATTATTTCGTTGCTTCATACAATTAGTAAAATTGAAATGTATAAAAAATATATTATTTAGTTAAAAACAAGTCGGTAAAGTAAATATTAAATAAATCATATGATCGACAGTTCGTATATATATTTTAATTTCTCTATTCAATAGTATAATATAATATTAAAGCGAAGTACAGAGTGTCTTGACACTAGGTACTTTCTGTGTATCATGCTGTGCGGAATAAATGGGTAAAGCTATATCAATACGTTTAACTTATGTCACTTTCGTAATAAGACCTATGATTTTCTCTGTTTATACATATTTTAAATGAAACTATTTTAAATGAAAAAAAAAGTATAAAAATTTGAACGCAGCGGGATTCGAACCCGCGCCTCTTGGATGCCGTCCACGCGCTCTGACCGTTAAGCCATGCGCATGGCTTGGACGGTATCCAAGAGGCGCGAGAGTTTTTTTCAAAAATGTTTTCTAATCCCAAGTGTGGAATAACACTTTAAAAATAGTAAATATTTTAAACGAATATACTTTTTTAAAAACCTGACGTTTTGAACTTGACTTTACAGTAGTCCGTGGTCACAGGTAGACTGAGGTGGCGTTCGTCTGCCGGTTGATAGAAAAATTAATTATATCAATATATTGGCGATATATTTTTTTCTTAATTGCTTTAGTAAATTAAGTAAAGTGCCAATTTATCATAAAACCTTAAAAAAAGAAGGTCCTTTACTACATTATTATTATATTAATATTGATATATATTAACGCATTATAGGATACAGAGCTTCTGGTGACAGCATTTCTTGGGTGAAGAAAACATACCAAATAAAGTAAGATTCTAGACATAGTAATATTTTATTTTTATTTTAATTTTAAATATATTTTTAATTTTATCATCCCGGTCAGGGCGCAGTGGGACAGCATCTGACTGATAACGCGATCGGTTGTGGATTCGATTTCCACTCGGAGGAATGGATTATATTTAAATTATTTTCATTTTCTCGCTCTGATTAACCAAAGTGCGGCGTTAAGTTACACCACTCAACACGCAATGACTCGAACTCGTCGAAAAGCGGAATACGGAGTGTTCTGACACTCTGATAAAAAGATGACACTAAAAAAAATATTGTCTTTTGTACATATTATCATAATCATTTCATATTTGCAAATATTTTCGCTTATCTCAAAACGTATTAGTTCCACGCGTGAATTTGCACTCATAATCTGATATCTGCCCTACTAATATTGATCTAATAATAATTAAATCAAACATAGTCTATTAATTTTATCAATTCTATCTATTTTATTATTGTTATTAAAAAATCGCTTAATTGAAAATTTGGTATAGATATTTCGAATTATTTATTTTTTTTCTTCAGCTATATATGGCTTTATGTGTTTTTATGTTTATTAGAATTGACAGAGAAAACTTAGTGCCAAGACACTCTCTCTTCCGTGAGTGCCAAGACACTTCCCTACTGTAAAAATTGTAATTTAAATGGCGGAACTCAACGCCGTACCTTGTCTTATTAAATAGTAGAAATGGTCATAATATAAATATTACTATATCCCCTCAAGTGGGAAACGAGTCTATGAGGAGTTCTTTTTAAATCAAATGCTGTCCCACTGCTTCTAGACGGCTTACTTATTACTTAATATACAGTCAGTATGAATATTATATTTTGTCATTATTTTTTTAATTAATAATTTATTAACGTTTAGCTTAACGGTAAAACCGTTTCGACTGTCTCCGTGGTGTGGATTCGAATCTCGATTTTTTTAATTTTTTTTACCCCTAGTATTTAACACTTTAATAATAATAACATAATTGTATTAAAAACAATAATATATAGGTATATTATAAATTATATTTTTCATCAAAATATTATGCTTTAAACAGATACTGAACCCAGAACAAATTTAATAAGCAAATATGTTTGCACACCGTGTGTGTACCACTTACCTAAATGGATGTGGCGAACACGAAATCGACGTATTAATTACTGTAATGAATAATCAGAATGTATTAGGCATTATATACGAGTTAGAACGTACGTTCTAACACACATGTATATGTAAATATAACTAAATTTTTGCAAAATTACGTAGCGTTAAGTTACGTCAGGCAGTTTAACAGGCTGTGTCTGGAAGTTGGGCGAAAAACAAAAATTTGAATATCTAAGCACTAGGTTTTGTCTGTCAATTGTGTTTCGCGAGATATAGTCTCTAGCTCTTCTAAGTGTAAAATAATCAATATAAAACATATTATTTGTCACGCTTATTCGCATTACAGAGTAATCAGAGACAGCCTAGTTTCAAGACACTCTTTTGACTATTTTCCGCCCAAAAATCGATACTTTACGTGTTGCAAATTCAAGGCTGGGTTTTATTTTACCACAACAAAGAAATGAAAATAAATTTTAAACATAATCATTCTCCCCAGTGTGGGTTTCTTTTTTCGACTGTGTATATGCTACTGGCCTTGATAGCGTCACCGGGTTGTGGGGGAGGCCAAGCTAGAAGAGCTGTGACCTTGGTGTGGAGACCTCGAGAGGAGACCATCAACTTAGAACACAGTATTACAAGGGCCCGTGTCCAGTGAGGCACGAACCTCGGCTTGTGTACACCGTTTGTAGTGGGAGTGTGGGAATCGAATCCACAAGCATCAGTTTACAGTTAGACGCTGACCCAGTGGGTCACATCCATGAGTGGGTCAGCCAAGATAGTTTCAGGATCATAGTTTTAATGTAACAAGATTCGAATCCGATCGTTTTAATTATAATTATCCTAAATTTTCTTTTCTTAAATGAACAAATGTTACAACCAAAGACGTTCCTTATTATTCCAGACACGTGATGGCCTTCTTTCTGCGAGATAACGGGACATACGGCCATGCGCTGCCTGCTGACCAGATCTTGCCAGCGTGTCGGGAAGCCTTAATGGGTGTGGTAGAAGTGATGACAGTCCGGCATAGGAATGTTGGTAGGGAGCTGTTCAATAAAGCAACGATGACGAAAAGCTCTATCACTGTGCCTGTTATTATTTTATACATCTTTGGTATTATATAATAAATTTATCATGATATGTCAATTTTTTTGATTTATTTTTGATTATCTCGAGGCTGAGATAGAATTAAGATTGGGGGATTAGTTTTAATAATTTTGTCTACAAACTAATGGATTTTTAATTTTTTTCTTTATGCCGGTCATTTATTTTTTCTTTCTATCGTATTTTTTTAGCTTCACGCTTTTATCCCGCATTGCAGGGTTGACAGAAAGTATCTACTGTAATGACACTCCGTACTTTACTCTCCACCGAAATCAAGGTATTGCATGTTGAGAGGCGGAACTCAACGCCGCACTTTGTCTTTATCAGAGCCAGATAATTTAAATATAATTACTCCCCCAAACGGGATCGAATCCGCAACCTATGGCTTTTTCAGTAAGACCCGTTACCCCACGACCGGCCTCGTATTATACGTAGTATTTTAATTACTTGGGAAAAAGCATACAGACTGTGTATTTTGATATTTTTGGTGTTTCCGTTATTGTTCACTCTTTATCAGTAACTAGAGACAACGTGTTGAACGGTGAACTCAACTCTGCGTTTTGTCTTACCGGAGCGGAAAAATGTAAATGAATTTCAGTTATATAGAAATTCCACTGAGTGGGGATCGAAACCACAACCAATCGTATTTATAGTTAAATAGTAACCCACTGCACCATGACGGTCTCTTAAAAAATATTAGCTTTTTGCTTCTTCAAGTGCACGGTATGTCAATTTGCATACGTAAATACATTTTGTCATATAAATACATTTTGTTTCTTAAGCATATCTTTGCACATCTAATGCAGTTTTAGTATAATAAAAAAATATAACGACATATATTATTGAGTTCTTAATTTGTTAGAGGAGGGTGCTATACGCCGCTCTATGTTTCTTTAAATCAAGCAAATATTATAGAAGTGCATTTTAAATAGAACTATTTTAACCGGATTAATCGCGTATATTAGACTGGGTCTACCTGTGACCACGGACTACTGTAAAGTGTCCGAAATGTATTTTTGAATACCAAAATATACACCATTAATCCGATTAAAATAGTTTTATTTAAAATGTATAAAAATCGCGAAAATCAAGGATCTTTTTATTATAGAAGTGTCTTAACTCTAGGTTGTGACTGATTGTTCTTCTATGCGGAACGCCGTGAGTAGCTGTTTTTTAAATACAAAAATTATAATTTTAACACTTTCAAGAGTCAAACTCTCCACCAATCTACTACAAAAACACGTCTACATGGACGTTGTATTATATATAATGATTAAATGTGGCACAGTGGGACAGCGTGTGACTGTAAACGCGATTGTTTGTAGGTTCGATTCCTACTTGGGACAGCTATTATATTAAAATTTTTCATTTCTCCACTCCCTAGTTAGTTTAGTAAAAGCGCGGCATAGGCCTCGCTACTCAAAGCGCAAATTTTCGATTTCGGGGGCAAAACAGTCAATGAAATGTCACACAAGATTATCTCTGACTACCCTGCTCTGCGAGATAAAGCGTGAAACTGTTAAAAAAAACAATAATTAACCTTTTTGCGGTAACTGTCATGGCATTTGACGTTTTAGACTAAATGTATCGTAATCTATATGGCGTTAGTTTCCATAGTGTTTTCTATATAAAATGACATTCACATTTGTACTGTGTTCAAATAAAATTTGTAATCGGCAAAAGAGACATGAAGATAATTTATATTATAGTAATTATTTTTTACTCGAATGGATGTCTTTCAATGAAATATTATAATCACACTCTATATAGAGCCATACCGATTAAAAATGAAGACCTCAAATTTTTGTTTAACCTTAGTGAGGCGTTTAGCGCCAACTATTGGCGGTACCCAAGTTTTGTTCATAGACCCACGGAATTCGTCATTCCCCCTGATAAGAAGAAAGATTTTCTTAGACGTGCTGACTTCTATGATATATATTTAATTACTCTAATTGAAGATATACAAATGTGAGTACTGATTTATTTTTCTACATTCTTGTAGATAATGTTTATATTTGTTTTATATGTGTATAATGGTGAAACTAAACGCCGCGCTTTGACTTTATAGTACGAGAAAATAACCCAAATCAAAATCAATTTTTTTTTATTTAAACAGGCAGTTAAAAAGAAATTTCAATTAATACAAAATCACAGTAGTTTTAATCCTACAGGAAGTTACCATCTGTTCGGAGGGAATTTCTGCTGAGAAAAACCAGCGAGAAACTCAACAGTTGTCCTTTTTAAATATATGTATTTCCACAATGAGTTCCTAACAATAATTAGCCTGCTTCCTGATTTAGCAACAGAAACATCAATTATATATATATATATATATATATATATATATATATATATGTATATATATATATATATATATATATATATATATATATATATATATATATGTATATATATATATATATATATATATATATGTATATATATATATATATATATATATATATAAGAGATTTTTGAACCGTCTTGTTGTACTCATACGTGAATCATAAATTTGGTTTCCACTCTTGGAAATATTTTTATAGTTTCATGCTTTATCCCGCATAGCAGGGTACATAAACAGTACTCCATACTGCGATGAAATATAAATTATAAATTGAAATATATATTTTTAAATATAATCACTCCGAGTGGGGATCGAACCTACAACCAATCGTGTTTACGGTCAGACGCTGAAAATATTCAACTGTTAAATATTTTATCTCTGCCGGTTTATTTTGAACAAAGTATATACATATATGTTTCTGAAAAAGGTAAAATGTATAAAGCGGAGAGCTTTATCAATTAAGACTGGATAAATGTGGAAATAATTTTTTTTTTCAATTTCAGTGCATTTGACAAGCAAAAAATCAAAACCTATGTGCGTCGCAATATGGCATCATTTGATTGGAGCAACTTCTTCCGATTAGACGACATATATGAATGGTTAAACGATTTATGCAGTAGATATACGGACGTGATGGAATTACAAAGTATAGGGAAAACATATGAAAATCGTGATATTATAGCGGTTAAAATAAATACCGGAGTGGCGAAAAACAAGTAAATATTTTCATACATTTGATTTTTTTTTAGCTTTACACTGTTATCCCGCATACCAGGATAGATGGGAAATATCTAATGTCAAGATGCTCCGTACTTCGCCTTTCTGTGAGTTTCAGACATTGTGTGTTTGAGTCACGGATCTCAATGCTACGTTTTGTCTTACAAGAGCTACGAAATGATAATTATTGAAATATGAACATTCCTCCGAGTAAAAATTGGAACCCAAAGTGATCCCGTTTAAAACCAGCCTCTATCCCACTGACTGGTCTTAATTGAATTCGACCAGGAAAATTTCTATACTTCATATATGTGATATATTAAGACGATATTAAGACGGTAGATGAAAAAAATTCCAATTTTAAATAAATAATAAAAATATTTTTTTTTACATTTAAAATCATCTTTCGTTAAACAACTACTAAGAACACAAAACGAAATATATATCTAACTCAGAAATTATTCATCTCTATTATATTATTACCTAATTATCGTGTCGATTAGAACTTTCATATATAGATTCAGGCCAATGTAGCAAAGTAAGACGACAAGAATAGTCTGACAGTAAACATGATTGGTATTGGATTCGATTCCCACTCGGGGACGTAGAACGTCTAAAATTTATTTTTATTTCTAAGGCACTCAATGACTATACTGCGATATGGGATAAAGCTTTCATTTCTTATTTCTAGGCCAAAAGTGATCGTGGAAGGTGGAATTCACGCAAGAGAGTGGATATCGGTGGCTTTTGTTACATATTTCTTGCATCAACTGCTGACGGCAAAAGAAAATAATTCAGTGAAAAATATCGCGGAATCCTACGAATGGCTATTTGTACCTATACTTAACCCAGATGGCTACGAATATACACATGTTATGGTAAATCTGCCTATATATATATATATATATATATATATATATATATATATATATATGTTTATTATATCTATTGTTACAGTAGTACAATGGATTATTTAACTATAATTGCATGTGGATTTGATTCCCATGCGATAGGTTGATAATGTTTATATTATTTAATTTAAGATTTTATATGAAACTGTTTTTAACAAATTAATTGCATATATTTTTGGTATTCGAAAATATATTTTGGAAAACTCGACCTCTTGTACACTTTACAGCAATCCGTGGTCACAGACCTATCATAAATCCATTTAAAATAGTTTTTTTTTAAATATATAAGAATCGCAAAAATTAAAGATATTCTGAGAAGAAAAAATGCAACGTTGAGCTCCATTGCTCAACTAATTATGGATTTCGTGTGGAAAATAGGAAACGAAGTAACTCGGCAATAGTTTCTAATGGAGCAAACTTTACTAATAACACCGGGAAAGTATATATATATATATATATATATATATATATATATATATATATATATATATATATATATATATATATATATATATATATATATATTAAAGACTCTTTATCTCTATTATATAAAATCTACAAATTGAAATTCAAAATAATCACGCTCAATGAAACCAAAAATAGATATTTACACGTACAAGTATACATTATTTTATTATAGCTTAGCTTCACCCCTAAATATTTACCTGTTTTTAAGATAGATATACATATTTAACTGCCACATAGCCAGAGACGATCTAGTTTAAAGACTCTGCGTAACTCAACACCGCAATTTGTTTTACCAAAGAGAATAAATTTTAAATCATACCACCGAGTGCATATCGAACCTGCAATCGCTTTTGCCACCAGACTCTGTCCTACTGCGCTACAATGACCTCTATATATGTCTTATTGTAAGACAATAATGTAATGCTATTTTTGTTCCGTTTTCGTTGTCGGGTTCGCTTCAAAATTAGCGCACGTGTCCGGTTCCGGTGACAGTAAAATATAAATACAAATTCTGATTTCTTTGTCAAATTTACCAGAAGAATGATGAAATAATTATATATATATATATATAATTTTTTGTCTGATGAATAAATTATAAATTATATATTTCAGGATCGCATGTACAGAAAAAACTCGCGCGGTGTCGACCTTAATAGAAACTTTGGAATTGAATTTGGGAGTAAGTATGTTTGTATATAAATAATATTTTTACATATTGACATATTGATATCTATTTACATATATATTTACATGTTATCGGCGTTGATTTCGCCACTCAACACGCAATGTCATAGATATCGAGCAGAAAGCAGTCAACTGAGTGATTTGACACTAGGTTGTTTGCGGGAAAAAATGTAGAGTTGACGGTGAAAATTTGAAAATAAAACCATTTATAATAATAGCTTTTTCTTAGCTAAATATTTAATTATTATAGAAAACTTTACTTTGATAAAACGTATCAAAATTTGAATGAGCATTCGCACGGCTTAGCGGTCACAATGCGTGTACAGTTTCCAGACATAGGCGCAGGTTGGAATCCCTCTGTTTCCGTTTCAATTCTTAACTCTTTAAAAAAAAACATTTAATCAAAATTCAGTTTTTTAACTTACTTTATTTAAAATAAGTTATGCGGTTATAAGGGATAAATTCTATAATTAACGCCAAGATTATCGTTTTTTTTATTTCTCTTTTAGCGGTAGGTGTAAGTTATTCTAAAAACAGTGAAACATATTGTGGACCTGCTGCATTTTCTGAAGAAGAAAGCTCGGCAATGAGAAATTTGATTACGGCAAATAAGGATAATTTGAAATATTACTTGGCGTTTCATTCGTATGGACAATATATTATCATACCGTATGCTTTTTCAGTAAAGCATCTGGATAATTTTGATGAAGTTGTAAGTAATTTTTAATTTTATACGTAGAGTTGGTAGAGAGAATTGAGTGTTGACACACTCTGCTCTCTATTTAACACCTAGCTTTGAGATTTTTTTTAGTCAACGGAATGTCTCTAACTACGGGATAAGCCGTGAAGCTGTTTTTTTAGATTGTTTCAGTATTACTCACTATTGTTCATAGATTCACATATAATGGCTCATTGTTTTACCAGAGCCATGATATTATTACATTTATTATACTTTATGTATGAATGCTATGTTTATTATTTAAAGAGAACCGACAGTTCATTTTGTCATGTGACATGAATTTGTTAATGTAATACCTCATGATGTTATCTAAAATTGTAAAACTTTTTATCGTTTTAAACGTTAGTATTTAGTATAATAAATATTATCTGTAATGATTAAAATGAATGAATAAAGTGCTATCATAGTTCAAATTATTCCATTGATTTGGTAAGTCGAATTGCAATGAAAGGAATGAATCTCTCTTTTTTTGGCAAGTCTCTCCCTACAAGATGCAATAAATAAATAAATAAATGAATATATACAAAAATGACATCATTGTTGTGAGTTTAAATCGCACTTGGAAAAATAAAATTAATATTTTTTTTTGTTTTCCTTCGCTGTTAAGACAAAGGGCGGCGTTGAAGTCCGTCAACTCTCATTGTTTGAATTCGGATAAAAAGTGTGGAATTGAGTCATAAATATATATATATATATATATATATATATATATATATATATATATATATATATAAGCAAGAGTCAAGACACTCAATTCACTATAATGTAAAATAAGTAAATTTTATTGACAAGTATACGACTATACCTATATACAAAAATATTTTCACAGTACGATATAGGAAGAGAAATGGCCAGTCAAATTTCAAATAAATATGGAACTAAATACAGTGTTGGCACGGCGTATGATACAGTTGGTACGTATAATGTTTACATTTTGTCAAGTAATTAAATATTTCATGTTTCTTGACTCCAAAAAAAGTTTTAGATTCAATTCGCACTTGGTAGGTTATTGAATTATTTATATTTCTCAGCTCTAGTAATATAAACTTAAAGATATAAAATTATGGCTAGATAGAGAGAGAGAGAGAGAGAGAGAGAGAGAGGGGGGGGGGGATTCCTAACCTCGCACTATTAAGGAATCGTTTTTGACGAATATCTTTTTCTACCCCCAAATTTCATGATTTCATACATCCAGATATGACATTATGGTCTACACGTGACTTCACTTATCTACACAAGATATCATGATCCACATTCATTTCACTCATCTGCAGATGACATCGTGGTCCACATGTGATTTTATTCTTCGATTTTCTTCATTCACATATTACAATTCATGTAATTTTACTCGCCCACACATGACACCATGGTCCACATGTGATTTCACCCATCCATATAGGACATCATGATCCACCTGTGGTTTCATTCATCCATGAAATCATGGTTCACTTGTGACTTCATGTGCTCACATACGATTTCAAGACTTCACATATGACCTCCTTGTCAACACGTCATCGTAGCGCAGTAGAACCGAGCACAGAGCACCACACTGCAAACACTATTGGTTATTATTTTCATTACACTCGGGGAAATGATTGTTATATAGTTTCTTATTTTTTGGCATTTTTACTTAAATACCGAACATTTCAATTTATTTTAGTAAATAAAAAAAATATTCCACTACCAAACAATAGTATCACAACATAAATAAGTTGTAACAAAAACATATAAGAATTTCGACGCAGCTGGTAGTAGAACGCATGGCTTAGCGGTCCGAGCGCTTGGACGGTATCCAAGAGGCGCGAGTTCGAATCCCGCTGCGTTCAAATTTTTATATGTTCAAAAATGTTTTCTAATCCTAAGTGTGGAATAACACATTAAAAATTGTAAATAGTATCACTACTACTTCAAGAGGCTAAAAATCAAATAATCAATTAGCATCCAAATCATTAGCTTTTAATATTTACTATTTTTAAAGTGTTAATCTACACTTAGGATTAAAAAAACAGTTTTGGATAAACGTATAAAGATTAGAACCTTCACCAGTAGAGTAGTGTTTTACATTGCATATAAATTGTTCGCTTAGAAAAATATATTGAGATAACTTTGGATTCGAAGACGGATTACCTAAGGTTTTAGTGAGCTAACATTATTCTAATATATACAACCGCATCAATTTGGTGTATTAATATATGTATTACTATTCAATAGTACATTTTAATGTACGAAAGTATAGTTAGCCACGAAATAGTATAACTCCGTGATATGAGAAGTATAAAAATTTGAGTAAATCCAGCAATAATCGACTTTTATCGTTATCGTTGTGATCATTAAAACTACACAGATTACGTTAAAGCTAGATTGAAATTGAAAATAACCCCACTGAATGAGTGAATGAAACTAATAATAATAAACTATCAACCAATCCAAAAACTACCCCTTAGGAGTCAAATTTTGCAATTTTAGTGATAACCTACAATTAAAAAAATTCCCATAAAAGTTTTATATATAGATCTAATAGTAAACAAGTTTCATACACACTTTGAACTCCCAAAAACAATCCCTCATGGGTTGCATTTTACAATGTCCCATCCCATTGAAAAGAACTATTATGCAAAATTTTTAGTATCAAACAAACTTTCTACTTCCAAAACCAATTTCATAGTGGTTTAAGTTTGCAATCCTCTATCTTAGTTATCACCTACGTATTAAAAAGAATTCCCATTTAAAATTTTACACCCCTAGCACTGGTAATAAAGTAGTTTCATACAAATTTTCAACCCCAAAAACAGCGCGTTAGGGGTTAAATTTGGCAAAATTTTGTCTTAGCGAGCATCTACGTCTTAAAGACAATCTCCATGTAAAATTTAAAACATCTATCATTTATAGTTTCTCAGATTTCGTGATACGTGATTGAGTGACCTTTCGCATTTATATATGTACATATACATGCATACTCTTTAGGTAAAACTGTATAGATATTATTAATATAATATATTTACCTAATTATTATTATACCTATATAGACATATATTCATTTTTTTCAGGATACTTAACATCGGGTGTCAGTGGATGTTGGGTTAAGAAAAAATTTAAAGTACCGTAAGAATCAATCTTTATTTATTTTCAATTATTAATATAATTGTATATAGTAGTAATAGGAAGCCATTTTGGTGCGAGACTGTCATCTGCTTGTAATTGAGATTGGTTATGAGTTCAATTATCGCTCAGCGCAATAAGAACATTTTTTTTCTTTTTTCTCGTTCTGAGGCAAGACAAAGCCAAGGTCGGTCGAGCGCAATGAGACAGATTCTGACTGTAAACGCGATCGGTTGTAGGTTCAAACTCCACTCGGGAGAATGATTATAATAACATTATTTTAATTTTCTCGCTCTGGTAAGACAAAGCGCGGCGTTGAGTCTCGAATTCGGCAGAAAGGGAAGTACCGAGTGTCTTTACACTAGGTACTTTTTACCCTGCTATGCTGGATAAAATGTGAAAATAAAAAAAACAAAAAGAAGACATAGCGTTGCGTTGAGTTACACTACACAAAATGGAAAATTAACTGTTTTGCATGAAAAAACATAAAACTTTTTTTATTCCTCTATTCAGAACAAGTTAACTTAAACATTCGTAAAAAGTTATAGCAAGGCACAGGGAACTTAGAGTCAAGACACTCTGTATACCGCCATTCCCCAAATTCAAAATGTTGCGTAAAATGAGTGGCAGGGTACTATTTATGCAATATTATAATATATATTATAATGTTTTTAGATATGTACTAACATTTGAACTTCGAGACGATGGCAGACACGGTTTCGCTTTACCACCAAAGCAAATATTACCCACTTGTAAAGAGACTATGGACGGAGTCATAGAGCTTTTATCAAGCAATCTTACCGCCATTAAAGTCAGGAAACAAAAAAAACAACCTCAAAAAGGAAATACAGCGGCCATCATGAAAAGTTTCATAATTTTCTGGAATATTTGTTGGTTTATTATAGTGCGTTATTATTGATGGGTTGTTTTATTTTCAACCTTATGGAATTATCTAGAATAAGTTGAGTTTCCAGTTATTTACCTCATTGTCACTTACTGTCTACTTTACAGACATTTCGTGGCCAAGGCTGTTCTTTTCGTTATCGATAGACATAGACTTACATTTATATTTGTAGACTAAACAAACGTAAGTGTTGTCATATGATTTATATTTGAACTCAGATACATGCATGGTCTTTATTAAGGTATTCATATCTAAAATTAACATATAAAAACATTTTCACTTTAAAACTAGACTCTTAATACAATATAAATCAAAGCAGATTTAGTTTAAAAATTAAAAAATAAACAAAAAAAACGCGTAAATGCGCGTGTATATAAGTATTGTATATATTTAGTCACTATAGAATTTGTAAAGTATAAATTTAAAAGTTTGATTCTTTGCCCTTAAAGATATTTTTTCGCTTTCATCCCACATAAAAAGGGTAGACGGAAAGTGCCTAGTGTCAAGACACTCCGTACTTTGCTTTCCATCGAATTAAAGATATTTCAAAGAGCAATGAACAAACAGTTTTTTTACTTTAAATATATACATTGACGTGATTAAACCAAGAAGATAAGGATATATTTTACTTTTAAGTAATTCGACTGTAAAGGTAGAGAATGTTATTATTAACAAAGGCCATCTTGTCGCATTGGTCACAGCGTTTCAATTTAAACACGAATAGTTGTGGGTTCGATTCCCACTTGAAAGAATAATAATACTAATAATAATTTAACTCAACGCCTTGGTAAAGCAGTCAGCGGAGTCTTTTGACACTAGATTGTCTCTGACTATCCAGCTATGCGGGATACAATAAACGTCCAACTTCAACAAGGTATAATAATTTTTCATTACTCTTCTCCGCTGCTTTATAATACTCTATCTGACTTGACATCTCTTTCAAAAGAAGAAAGTAACGAGTGCCAATACTTGATTATCCGCTCGCATTTCAAGAAACATTGCGAGTTATATATATATATATATATATATATATATATATATATATATATATATATATATATATATATATATATATATATATATATATATGTAGTATTAAATGTTAATGAAGTTTTAAATTGAATGATAACTGTACGAGAAACTACTTTGACATATAAAATTACTTTGGTTACACCTTACAACGCTATGACGCGATTCTAAACACGAAAAAATCCAGAATAACTGCTTAACATTAATAAAATGCACTTAATCTAAAAGAAAATACCAGAGCCAGTTCCAAATACACTTTGAACTCATAAATAAAATACAAAAAACTACCTGCACACAATATGATATATACATACATTTTAATCCAAAAACACCGAACGCCATTAGGTTTAATTATTTCTCATATGAAAGCCTCGAAATGAGGCGTCATAAATTTTACAATGAATTAAGTAACGACGCTATCAAAGGTGGTAACATGACTAATGATAACGAATAATCGTTTAGGCGTTACGACAAATCGTCTAATCACGTGACCTGGTGCCATTTATTGTGGTTACAACCGACCTGTTTGAAAAGGACCCAAATCATCCATAATGTCTTGGAAAAATGTATAAAAAAACCAAAATGTAGAGCCCAAGGTGGATCCATTTAAATTGGACGGTTAATCGGAACGCGTTTAATATGAGACTAAATTAACTTGTTCCATCAATCCATTTTATGATTTGTTTTCATTACGTTAGGTTGATTTTATAATACTTCTTATTGAAGTAAAGGTGCTTTGTATATTACAAAGTTATTTTAGTGTAATTGGTTTTTAAAGATATGTTAATTTTAAAGCAAAGGAGATTCACTCTTTTTATATGTTCTTAATTTTCAAACTGGTGTCAATACACTCATTTCTAGACTATCTGTCCAAAATTAAGACACTTACTTTTATGTTTACTTTTATATTAAGACACTTACTTTTACTAGAAGAGAGCAATGAAAATGTTCAATAATGATCATCAATCGTTATGGAAGCTACAACTATTTTACATTAAAATTCAAAAGTTTTCCCACTGCGCCTCGATAAACTCTCCACAGAAAATTATAAATTCATAAGCAAAAAATTAGGTTAAACGACAAATTAAAGAACGTTGTCCTAGATTTGAGATCGGACAAAGAATAGAGTCGTGGACGAGGAGGCACTCTTGTGTTGGCAAGAATTTCGCTGTATCTTTAGATTTTCAGCTTAATCTCGAGTATTCTCGAGTGATTTTTAAACGTAATGTGCACTGCTTTTATGTATTTTTTTTTAAATATAACACTATAGACTGGGTCTGTACCTTTTTTTCCTTATTGTTATTTATATCTCATTTACATATAGTTATTATTTTCTCTTCCTCGCTCTGATAAAGACAAAGAGCGGCGTTGAGTTGCGCCACCCAACACGCAATGTCTCGAATTCGGTGGAAAGTGAAGTACGGAGTGTCTTGACACTAGGTACTTTCTGCCTACCCTGCTATGCAAGAAAGCGTGAAGCTAAAATATATATATATATATATATATATATATATATATATATATATAGATATATATATATATATATATATATATATATATATATATATATATATATATATATAATCAGCTACGTAGAACTAAATATCTATATTTAAATTTAAGCAAATTTTCGACAAAATTTAATTATCTTAATTGCACAAAGTATATTTATATAAATATTTTTTCATATTGAACTTAACTAAACATATTTTAAAATAATGAAGATTTATCTTAGTACTACTTTTATATTACCCTCATTTACATTAGTTTTAATATTTCTAAGACTGTGACGCAATGGGACAACGTCTGATTGCAAACGCGACTCGTTGTGTGTTCGACACTTAGGGGAATTATTATATTCAACATTTATTTTCCACTATAATAATATATCCACTCTGGTAAGAAAGAACGCGGCGTTGAGTTTCGCCACTCAATATGTTGTTTTTCTCACTCATTATGTTGTCCTTCTCACTCAATATGTTGTCTTTCTCACTCAATATGGCTAAGAATGATTTCAAATGATTTTGATGCTTAAGATACAGTAGAGTAATAACAATAGAGCTTATGTAGGAACAGTTCGAAATCACTAAACATTTTTTTAAGGTTTTAAGCAAGCGTAACTGATTGATAAAATTACAATTTAGATTTGATGCTTCTTTCTTGTTTCTATGGCTCGAATAAACACTTTGTAGATAACGAATTTTGCTAGCGGATAGAGTATATCCTGAAATAATGTTATAATAATAACCACAATATTTCCCATAAGTTTTTTTTGTAGCTTCATGATTTATAACGCAAAGGAGGTTAGTTAGAAATAACCTAGTATTAAGACAATACATTAATTAGCTTTACAATGGAAATCGAGATATGTCGCTTCTAGTGGCGTAACTCAACGCCTTCCTTTGTCTTACCAAAGCTAAGAAATAAAGATAAATTTAAATATAGTCATTCACTGAGTGGGAATCAAAATTAGGACCAGTAGTGTTCACAGTCAGAAGCTGTCACACTGCACCTAATACCATCATCATACAATCATGTATATGTATGTATGTATGTATGTATACATATAAATTATACTAATATTTTCCGATAATATTAATTATAATAAAACAATATTCAAATCTGATGGTAATATTCCTAAGCGAATTTGCTTTTTAAACTGAAATCGCATCTAAAATGGCATTACTCGTTCAAGTTGCGGTTAGAGTTGGCTTCACTCCAAACAGGGAATTATTAATTGGAACACCGAGACATTTCTCCACTAGCTCCTTAGTAGCCTTTTAGGATTTTATTTTTAAGTGCATTAGATGCTTACTGTACGCTCTATTGGTCCATGAATTTTAATATTTAAAAGCAGCTTCCCGTTTTATCCCGCATAGAAGATAGTCAGAGACAACCCAGTGCCGGACACTCCGTCGACTGTTATCCGCCCAAAAATCGAGGCATTGCGTGTTGAGACTAGAACGGAGAAATGAAGGTAAATTTTATACATAATCATTTTGCTGAGTGAGAATCGTACCGATAACCAATCGTGTTTACAGTCGAACGCTGTCACACTGCGCCTAGATTTTTAAATATTTATCAGAGCATTTTCTAGCGTATGCGTCACTAAGTGACTGACCGGTCATACGCAGGCAACGTACTGGACGTAGAAACCTAAAATTTGGCGTGTTGCTTGTAGATTGTAGGAAATCACTATTAGGTGCTTGTAATATACTTAGTGGCCTAGTGGTCTGAGCGTATTGACGGTTACCAAGAGGCGCGGGTCCGAATCCTGCTATTTCTAAAAAAGATATTTTCTTATTCTAAGTGTGGATTACTAACACTTTGAAATACATTGTACTGTGTTTAATATATGCATGCACGTAGCACGTTGCTAATGCAACGCGTTCACGTGTCAACAAGCAAATTTGAATCGCTGAGACAGTAACTTGAAGCAGTAAACAGTGCCTTTAGCTATCTACATACAGACTGTGAGATATTATTCTATTAAAGGTGTTTTCCTTTTTTTTTTTTAAAGTATTATTTTTTAATATGTACTTATAAGAACAAGTACTGAAACATTAGTAAACCAAGCAAAATCAAAAATATGATTAAAAATATATTTCCGAATACCAAATTACGTGACAATTATATTATAAAATTTCGATACGAGTAAATTAGTAAAAATACTTTTAAGATTCTTACAACTTTAAAATGTGTATGTTAATATATGTTATACTAAATAAATATAATTATATAGACATGAATTCAATTTCGAACCCGCAACCCTCGGAAGGCGTTCCCTTGGAAGTATTCAAATGATTGTATAGACTAGACGAAATCGAATAAGTTAACTAAAATAGCTATTACAGAGAAATTTTCGAAAAGGAAACTGTTGACTCATAAAAGGAGAGTCGTGCCAATTAAAAATTTATAACAAATAAAGACTTATTGAGTTGAAAAGTTTAATTCCCATTTTTTCCTCATTAACGATGTACGACGAATTTTAAATATTCGAACCTGAAAGTTTTGTTTGTGATACAAAGTAACTTTCTTTGATTACTTGTTGATTAAAATATTTTATTTATATATTTTTTTTAAAAGAAGACGGGATTTTTTAACGTTTATAGGTACGTTTTTTAATTTAATATTAAGTAGAATTTATTTTTTGTTATATAATAATATGTACATATGTATAAAGAAATATATGGAACAACGAATGTCTTGACACTTTTATCCTGCATTGTCTACTCTAAACAGGAAGTCTCAGGTGTCAAGACACTTGGTACTACGCTTTTCGCTGAGTAAATTAATTTTATTTTACCAGAGCGAGAAAATAAAAATAATTTAAATTTAATCGTTCCTCCGAGTGCGAATCGAACCCACAACCGATCGCGGTTACAGTCAGACTTTGGCCCATTGCGCCACGACGGATCGCCTATAATACGTATAGCGAAATAAGTGAATATAATATATATTCTTAGAAACGAGCCCTGAAGCCATCTTTAATCTATTTTTCAATAGTTTTCTGTATTCTTTTCTCAAAAATATTTCATTTGACATTCGTAGTCGATGTATTGTATATAAAACTGTAATCTGACATTTTGTTGCGGCGGCCATTTTGTGTAAACAATAATACTGATTATATATAGTTGCATTGTCATTGGAACTGGAGGTGTATTTCAAATTTTAGCTCAAAATGTACGCATTAAAAAGTCAAATTAAGCTCACAAGATCTTACATATGCTAACTAACTAACTAAATGATACGGCAACTTAATTAAAAGCTTTTAAAAATGTAATACAGATTAAAACAAAAGAATATATAGAAACTGTATACAAAGTACCTATAAAGCTATATATATACCTATAAAGAAATTATATATAAATATATTTTTCCAACCCGACTTCATAATACTTGAGACCAAGAAATCAGTCTTAGAAATCTACGAAGTTATCTAACTTGTTTGAAAGTGTAACCATTTTCAATTAAAGTTTCAGCCCTAGAGAGCAAGCTATGTTCTGTCTGGCGCTGAATGGCTAACACTATTTGTGTTATATTTGTCATACTGACACTAGAAAGATGTTTACTTAAGTCATTATACAGTATTAACTCAATAACTTAAATTATATTATTTACATAAAAAATATAGAATATAACTAGATTAATTATATAGAACATCCGGTCAAGGTGCAGTGGGACAGCGTCAGATTGTAAACGCGATCGTTTGTGGTTTTGTTTACCAATTAGAGGAACAATCATATTTAAAATATTTTCATTTCTTCGGTCTGGTAAGCGCGGTGCAGAGTTCCGTCAGTCAATACATCTAGAATTCATATATCGAATTAGGCGAAAAGTGTACTAAAAAATGCCTTTACATTAGGTACTTCCTGTCTATACCTTCTGCTATGCGGGAAAAAAGCGTGACGTTAAACTTAGAATACGATACAGAGTGTCTTGGCACAGTGACTATCCTGCTATGGAGAGAAAATGTGAGTATGCTTTTTAGTAACAAAGTTTTGAGCTATTTTGGTTTATGTAGTCAAATTCTGCATTTTATAAGGAAGATAAGGATTTTAATTTTACTTTTTTCATTGTGAATTATATTGTAAAGGATTTCCTTCCGGTAACCCGTTTAACAAAGCAAGGGACATGTGTATATTATAATTTCTATAAAAAACAATTGAAATTTATTATGAACATTTTAAACTGTCAACTTTCAAATAAATTCAAACAATAAATAAAAATATACTTTTAAAAATGTTTACTAGGATAAAATTGAGGCTAGCGCGAAGTAAAAACGTTTTCAACATAAGCGCTTTGAGTCAAGTATTTTAATTATTTTCATTTCTTTCGGCGTTAAGTTTCGCCCGTCGTTAAAAAGATGTGAACGGAGTTACTAATTTTGTACTAAATTCATTCGTACGCGGCGTTTAGCTTCGCCGCTCAATAAAGACTAAAATTGAATGAAACAGAAAATGAACGTTTCATAATAAGTTCTTTGCCTATTGATGAAAAACGTTAAATGTTAGAGAATAAATGATGTCACAACGCGCGTGGCAGGCGTCAACGAGAGTAACGGGCTTGGTCTTTCACCCTATGCGTGTACGTCAATGTCCACGTGACATTGATGCAGTGATTCGATTCCTGTTCATGACAAATATTTGCACTGCTTACACAGATGTTTTATTTGTACTGTAATCCAACTGATTTACGAACTATGTTGTAAAGTACTTTTTTCTGAAGTATGAAGGTTAACAATGGTAGCTGGTTCAAATAAAACTAAAAAATATTAATACTTCTATGCTATTTTATTATTTCTTTTACGAAATGGGAAATAATTTTCAGTATATATGATCCCAAGTATCCTAATTTTGCTAATCAAAGACTTTTAAAAATATAACTTCGAACTGTAGAAACTGTATTACTAAGAAATTTCCTCTATCTGAGAGAGAGATACATTTGCATATAGCTAGAGTTATTTTACAAAAATTACAATATTTGTGCTTTGATAAACAAAACAAGTAGTGAGGTATTTTTAACCATTACCTACATTAAATATATAATGAATGGGTTTTGAACGGAAAGTGGTCTACAGAGCCACTTGACACTATCTTGTCTCTGGTTACTCTACTATGCAGGATAAAGCGTGAAGCTGTAAAAAAAATTAACATAAATTTGTATGTATTTTGATCAGAAAACATTTATATTACATTCAAACACGCATCAAATGCTCAAAACAAGCATATAAAATCACATGAAACATCAAAATGTTGCTCTATCTTCAATACCAGAAAAATGTATCAAAACCAAGTAAATAAAAATATTTAATTAAAACTACCTATCGAGATGTACAAACTATTTATACCGATGGCCCAATAAATCAATTAACCCTGTAAACGAAGTATCGGACTTCGAATCAGCTTTGGCAATTCGCCAGTACGTGCCTAAAACAACGTCAGTTGGAGCTACAATTGTCTGAATTAATGCAGCCGTGTGATAGATTGCATTGTTGTTGAGATGTGACAGGATAAATGACTTTATTACTTGTTATTTTGAATTTTTACATTTCACTATATAAAAATATTTGCGCGTGTCTAGCATTAAGTGGAACAGGCAAAGACGAAAGAAAAGCTCAGTGTTCAGAAATTAAAATAATTTAAAAATAAATGTTTCCAAATTTTTTCTTTTGTATAATTTTTTCTCTATCATGATGTATCGTGTGGGGGGACGGGGGATTTTTTTTATTTATAGGACAGGCAAGCCAAACGAGCTTGTGGGTTACGTGATGGTAAGTGATCACCGCGGCCCACAGCCCCGTGTAACACCAGAGGAACTACAGAAGCGTTGCTGGCCTTTACAGCATTAAAAGGGGAATAAGCGCGCTTTTTGAAGGTTTATGTTGGTTTTGTAGGTTTATGTTGTAATGAACTGGAAACACTACCGCACGTAGGCCGTTCCACAGTTTTGTGGCATATGGAGGGATATTCCTACAAAACCGCACAGTAGTAAAACGCCACGTATCCAGAGGGTAGGGCTGGTATTTTAGTCTGTTACGTACAGTGTGGTTGGAAAATTCAGCGGCAGGAACCAGGTCAAACAGTTCTCCAGAATTCCCATTCCCCGTGATATATGCGATAGAGAACACACAACCATGAAACGTCTCTACGCAGCACCAAACCATCAAGCCCGCCACAGATTATTGGGTCCCCAACGATCCGAACGGCTCTCCGTTATATGCGATCAAATAGTTTAAGCTGATACTCGAGTGCTTGGTGCACTCCAGTATCAGATTTAACCCAGAGATGAGAACAATACCAGTAACAGTACCAGTTCAGCCTCGTATGGAAAGAGGCCGAAACTGGGTCCTATAAAGGACCAAACGGTGTTTGTGCGTGAAGTACCGTCTCCCTCTGCCGACGACAGCAAGTTTTCTCGTCCTTGCTTTCCAGATGATCGCGATACTGCTGCTTTCTGCTCGTTTGCCTTCTTTTTCTATTACAAAAAAAATATGTAATGAATTTTACAACAACAAAAGGTTTAAGTTGTTGTTCTTTTATCCCTTAAATGCTGTTTACTCAACTGACTCAAAACATTTATTTTATGATATATATAAATATATATATATATATATATATATATATATATATATATATATATACATACTTAGTTGTATATGTACTTTTCTCAGCCTGTCTTCGTCCACTGTTGACCTTGAAATAAATGTTGCTAATCATATAAAGTAACTTTTCTTTTAAATATAATTAATCAATTAAAACTAAAATATCCCACTCAGAGAACCCATAACCGTCATGTTTCGTTAGAATTATACCAAATGCACCAGAATGGTGTTAATATCAATATTTACTGCCTAATTACTTAATTACATTAATCTGTGTACCCTCTCTAATCAAACGTATAATTTTAATGATTGCAGTTCGTTTCAAACCGTTTTTGCAAATATTGGAACTGTTCTGACGTGTGGCACAGTGGTTATTTTTTCATCAATATGAATATCTATACAAATAAATAAAATTGGAGTGTCTGTTTGTAATATTAAAATGATCATCTTTTGCTAATCACATATGTGTTTTTAGACGGTACATATACCACAATAACAGTTGTTTTTCAGTTTTTGTCTTTCTATTCCGACTAGGATCTGGAATAGCTGGACCGATTTTGACAGGACTTTTATTGGCTGATAAGCTTTATATCTATTATGTAGAAAATATTACTTTTATTTAAGAATTAAATAATAAGGATCCAGAGAAGTTAAATTCGCCAGTGTATTATATATAACGTTAATTGAGAGAAATATAAAGACCTTGAGTTCCACCGCTCAATAAAAATTTTACTGACTACGTAGCTATGCATTAAACGCATGAAAATACAATAAAATGCTTGAAAATACAAGAAAATGCTTATAGTTTAGTAAAGAACAAACGCAAAACAAAACATAAAAGTATAAAACGAGATATTTAATATTAAACTTTTCTATATATATTTAATAACAAAATGTAAAAGTCATGTTAAAATTAATTAAATACATATATACATTTCACCTTAGAAACATTTTCGTTCTACCCTCCAATACTTTCGATTCCCCACGTAATATATTTTAAAACTATAAATATAATTAAAAATCTTATTATCTGTCTAAGTGATCCAAGTATTGCATGATCTCATTCATTATTATACACATTAGTGGGCGTGCGAGCGGCGGAGACGACGGCTCCTGATTTATCGGACCACCTCCTGCCCTTAACGACACGCGGTGATGTACGGCTGTAGAAGTTTGGCGCAAGTTCTAGATACTACTGAACTTCTGATATAAACTAATATGAGCATTGAATAGTGAAATATTGGAGGATAGAGTGTCTTGACACTAGGTTCTCTCTGACTACTTGCTTTGCGTAACCTTTCAACTTTCAAGGGTCAAAAATGTACCGATTGAGGTAACGAGCATTAATATTATTACCCTTAATTCTACATTTTTTGTACGTTTTAGGTCTAAAATTGCATATTTAATAGGAAAAACTCAACACAATGTCCCAACTAACACAAGGTAAACCAGGAAAAGAATATGGTTTATTTAAACTATCCCTAAAGGAAGAATCGAACCTAGAACCATAAACATTAACAGGAAGCCGATAAAACTCCTTATTTGTATATTTACTAGCTGTTCTCGAGAATCCGTTCGCCTAGAATTTATTATTATTCTTAATCATTATTTTATAATTCTAATATTATATTAGCTTAAGTTACTCCTTATTAACTGGGCTAGAGAAAGGCCCGTCAAAATAGATCGACAGACAGATAAAAATTATCAAAAAACATATTATTTTGCTATATATACATACATAAATGTACATATAATAAAGAGCGGGAATTTTAATATTACAAACAGACCCTCCAATTTTTTTTTATTTGTATAGATATACATTTTATAGATATACATAGATTCGATCAGAATAATAAGAAGTTATTACATAAATGAAAATATACTCTGCATATATCCCACCACTTGTACCATACAAAAAACAGCATCAGCCATCTGTAAAGAACAAAGAGAATTATTCGAAGATGAAGTCAACCGCGTTATTGTGGCACGGACGGACCCGTGTGATAAATGCTGTGCGTAATTTACACTCGCGCTTTTGTTTATAAAAGGTAGACAGTTTTATTGTTACTGAAATCGACTTTGGGATGTTTTGGATCAGTTAACAAAGAGAAATCTAAAGGCTGCGGTATAATTAGTATTAACAGTGTAATATGTTCTTTAATTACCTAAAGTCTCTTTGGATAGAAACGACTTTTAAAGCTATGAAATTGCGTACAAAGACTGCGTTTAACGCTTTGATCAGCTTTAGAAATACTCTCTTTTTTTTATATTCTTCTATGGTTCTTTGATTTTTTTTACATAGGTTCTAGTGTCGAATATCACTTGCGAATTATATATGAAGTAATTATTACATGTTCAGAGGAAAACGTATCGTAGTGATATATTTCTAAGCTTTTTGGCGTTATAGAAGCCATATGGGTGAAAATAAAGAATAATAAAAAATATGTATGTATCATCTACTTGTGTCTTTATGTTTTTACATTTGGCACTCACATTATCATTTGCTAATGATTCATTTTATTTTAACGTATTAGAAAACTAAATCGTTTTTTTAGCGTTACGCTTTTTATCCCGCATAGCAGGATAGACGAAAATTACCTAACAAAAAAATAATTTAAATATAACCAATTACCTAAGACCCTCCGTACTTCGCGTTCCACCGAATTCAAGACAGTGCATGTTGTCTGGTGGAAATCAACGCCGCACTTTGTCTTACCAGAGCGTAAAAGTGAAAATAATTTAAATATAATCACTCCCTCGAGTGAGGATCGAACTCACAACCGATCGCGTTACGGTCGGACGCTGTCCTACTGCGCCACGACTGGTCTCATAGAATAGATATAGTACTTGAACCACGTGACTAACAAAGTTTAGTTAATTGAAAAATTTCAACATTCCTTTAATATTCAGAACAGAATTACAAAAAAGGCGACTGACTGTTTTCAATACATTTTAAAGGAATTGCATTTTTCTAACAATTTTTTCTAACTTCCTCGTTTAAAAAGCAGTTTACCGAAGCACTCCAGCATAAGCCATTTCCTATAAAGTAATGGTCTGACGTTGCGAAATTTCTTAATAACCTTTCTATACCGGGGAAGGTCAACAAAGGATGGCGAGGTTTCCATTTAATTAATTCAAGTAATACTTTCGCAGTTCTCTTATAAATATTGAATATTATGGCTCGGTCGTTCCTTCAGAAAATAATCTGAATAGATTCGCTTTTGAAGCACACTTCTGCATTGTGTTGGTTCTCGGTTTGAGGGGTGGGAAAGTGATTTTAGTGAATGGATTTTTTTTAAATTGTTCCCTCTAGGGCATAGGGTATTTATAAGTGGACTAATGTTATGACACCTCTATAGTACAGTGGTTATATACTATTGGCATGGTTAGTGGAGGTTCAATCTCTACTTTGCCTTCTTTTGATTCAATAAGATAATATTTGATTTGTAATAATACGTTACATTTGACATATGACGATAAATTTAAACGAAAATGTTGATAAAATTACAACTTGAGTATGGGATAGATAATTTAAAACATTAACAAACTATTTTTATTATAATACATATATATTTACTCCTTACTTATAACGTAGTCGTAATAAAATAAATAATAGAAAAAGGTTCTTGATGAAGCCGGTCGTGGCGCGGTGTGACAGCGTGAGACTATAAACGCGACCGGTTGCGGGTTTGATCCCCACTCGGGGGAGTGATTATATTTAAATCATTTTCACTTCCTCGTTCTGGTAAAGCACAAAGTGCGGCGTTTAGTTCCACCATGTCTCGAATTCGGTGGAAAGCGTACGGAGTGTCTTGACACTAGGTACTTACTGTCTATAATATGCGGGATAAAAGCGTGAAGCTAATATATATATATATATATATGTATATATAAAGTTGTAAGTTGTGAGTACTCAATAGTTGGTCACTAGTACTTGATATTCAAGTACCTACATGTACACGATAATAATCAAAACTCACTGTACATACTCAGAATTCTGAGCCAACTAGCCAAATTAATTATTATTACCCGCTCGCTAAATTAATATCTTGATATACTAAGTACTTCTAAACCCTTAATTACTTCATATAAAATGCTAAGAAGCTCTCCAAACCGCAATGCACGATATCAGAATCTGGCTTGAAACGGGTCATTTCATTTGTTTCGTGTTTCATATCCATTAGTTTAATTTTAGCCTTTGAAATGTGCGGTGGACAATAATTTCGCGGTTTGTTCGGTGATTTAGTCATATTCAAGAGATTGTTGTTAGAAAAGAATTTAAATTTTGGTTAGAATGTTTCGTGACGTCTATTATTGTACTATAAATATTTCTCACGTGAACCAATTTTTTGTTGTTCATATTTAAATTAATATGGTGAAGCTTTATACTTTTATCCTGTATTACAGGGTAGACAGGAAGTACCTAGTGTCAAGACACTCCGTATTCAGCTTTCCGTCAAGTTTTAAATATTGCGTGTTGAATGGTGAATTTCATCGTGCTTTGTCTTACCAGCGAAAACAATTTAAATATAATCATTCCCTCGAGTGAAAGTTGAATCCACAACCAATCTCGTTTACAGTCAGACACTATCCCTCTACTTGTTGACTGGTCTTAATATTAAATTTATTCATCAGCTTCACGCTTTATCCATAACAGAGTAGTCTAAGAAAATCAAGTCAAGACACTCTATTGACTGCTTTCGTCTAACCAGAGCGGAAGAATGAATATAATAAAGGAAATCGTATCCACAATCAGTCTCGTCAACATTCAGATACCCATTGCACCATACAAAATCATAATTAGCACATTTATATAATGTCCATATACTCTCTGTGGAGTCCCCAATATGCGAAAATTTTATTTGGTGTTAAGATATCAAAGCAAATAGATTAATACAAAAAGGGTTTTTCAAAGCCATTTCACCGCACCGCCCTTCAATCTATGTTTCCTTTACATTTATGACCAGATATCAGATTTACCTCCTCTTAACACTTTCAATCAACCTAATTAGCTCTGCCAAGGCAGAACTTCGTGCGCATGTCTGGGAAACAGCCAACAGTTAAAAGTAACTGTCCGCATCGGGACCTAAGACAAACGATGACGCCGCACCAACTCCCATTAATCACAATTAGCGTAAAGCAATGAATTGTATCGAAAATCTGTGTTAAATTTAGAATTTTTAAGGACTAAAAATTGTAAAAAATTTACAGTAGTAGAATATAATGGGAGCTTAGTTGAGAATAGTTAATATTATCTTTAGTGTAGCTGAAGATAATATTAACTTTTCTGAAGTAAACTAATCTCAAGTAGGGTATGATATTTTATATGAAATTATTTTGAATGGATTAATCGCATATTTTGGTATTCGAAATGACATTTATTGACAGTAGTCCATGGTCACAGGTAGACTCTAGTGTCTCTAGGTGTCTATTTATAGCCACGGACTACTGTAAAGTATTCAAAACGTCAGTTTTTCGAAAATATTTTTTTAAATACCAAAATATATGGGATTAATCCATTTAACACGTGTAATAATTGCGAAAATCAAAGATTTTATTATTAGGCTTGATCCTTCCATGATGTTTTTTAGTTGTACCCGTAGCTTCTTTATGTACCTTCGAATTTTGCTGAAAGAAAGAAAGATCATAACAGTCACTACATTCAGCCGATGCTGGGTTTATTAGCAGGATGTAACTATGCTGGATGTAGGGTCTAATAGTACGAACTATGTGTTAACGAATAAAGTTAGATAGCACACAATCAATATCTTATACGGATTAACATGAATTAAATAGTTGTGGCATAGTAGGACAACGTGTGACTGTACACGCGATCGATTGTAGGTTCGATTCCCACTCAGAAAATTATTATATTTAAAATATTTCCCTTTCTCTGCCCTGGTAAGACAAAATATGGCGTTGAGTTCCGCCACTCAAAACGCAATGTCTCGAATTTCGGTAGAGAGCGGAGTACGGAGTGTCTTGGCACTAGGTACTTCTTATCTACCTTGGTATTCAGAATTAAAGTGTGAAGCTAAAAACAGAATATCCGGTTATTTTTGTATTCTTTACTTGTCATTATATATGTTTATATTAATATTTAAAGCAAATTTTTTATACTCATTTTTACGAAAACCAAAAAAAAAATATATTAAAATTATATATTTATAATATTTTTTAATACCATAAAAAATCATTAAATTGATAAAAAATGAATGTAACACACACTATCATGTATTTGACATACACGTCGATAAGCGTTTGCGCGTCAACGAGATACAACGTGGAACGGAAAACTATATGTAAAAAAGAAATATATATGTATGGCCTTTATTTCTACCTGTATTTTAGTTTAAAAATAAGTAATAAGAACTGTATTAAAGCAATAAAATAAAAAAAAAAATCTTTTTTAATCACTTACGTCACAAGTGACAGTTAAAAACCAACTGCAGACCTTTTACCATTGATACGTTACTAATTGCTCTTAGGCCATCAATCTTTAGAAGACGTTAAATACCCAGAACACTTTACACAACGTATTTTATATATTTAAAAAAATTTTTACAAAGTATAATTAATGACATAATAAAAATAATTATTTTAAATTTTGGCTGAATGTAAAGAACATAAGGTCAAGGTTATCTGTAACTAACTCTGCTGTGCTAAAAAAAACAATTTACTGTGAACTCTTATGACGAAAATACGACTCCTTTAATAATTATGAAGTTTGTGTGTACCAGAGCGAGGAAATAAACATTTAATTTTCAAAGCATGGCGTTGATTTCCGCCACTTAACACGCAATGTCGCCAATACGACGGAAAACGGAGTACGGAGTGTCTTGACACTAGATACTTCTTGTCTATCGTGTAATGCTGAATAAAAGCGTAAATCTAAAAAAATAATAAGCCTAATCATTAAGATATTTTGGAAGACGTCTACGTTTGTCTGAATGATCATTGATTCGACAATCATCATTTTCTTGTAAGTTTTCATTACTTGAAATATCAAGAAAGTCGGAGTTAAACGCCTATTGGATACTGTAGTATCTCACCCATTATATCTCATCTACACAAATATTGCCTGGAAGAGATTTCTATTATTTTATTATTTAATTTTCATTTTATGACTTCTATTGTGAGAAAATTTGATTAAATTATACCTTATTGACTAAATTTTTGTTCTGATCTTCCGCTGTTAATATAGAAGAAGAATTTATCACATGTTCTTAACAAACTAAAATAAAATAACTAAATAATAAATAAATCTAAAATAAAAAAAACTGAGAAAATTTCAGCTTCTATCTTTACAGCTAAATCATGTTTAGTGTACACAAAATTTTATTAACAAAGACAAAGCCAATGTCATGGTATTTTAAAACAAATACAAACACTGTACAAAGAACGAACTCAATTATTCAGAGTGGCTGGTCGAGTTTCGCTCGTTATTTCCGAAACTATAGAGCGGATAGAAAATTTTGAGTGTGCTGGCGAAGCGAGACCGTAAAACCGTAGTTTTGTTATAAAACTTAAGATTGTGATAGGTAATTGCATTTGTAATTAGCTAGATGTTACAGAAAAATGCAATAGTCATAACAAACAATTTGAGGCCGGTCGTGGCGCAGTGGGACAGCGTCTGACTGTAAACGCGATCGGTTGTGGGTTCGATCCCCAATCGTTGAAGTGATTATATTTAAATTATTTCCATCTCCTCGCTCTGGTAAAGACAAAGAGCGACGTTGAGTTCCACTACTCAACACGCAATGTCTCGAATTCGGTGGAAAGCGAGTGCGTTGACACTAGGTACTTTCTGTCTATCCTGCTATGCGGGATGAAAGCCTTAAGCTAAAAAAAAATAACAAACAATAATAGCTGTGTTTTTTATTTTAGATTGTTTTATGGCTTCACGCTTTATCCTGCATGGCAGGGAAGTCAGAATTATCTACGCTAGGGGCAAGATATTCGCTTTACCCCCTGAAATTGACACATTGTGAGTTGAGTACACTCAACGCCTTTATCTTACCAGAGCGGAAATTCCTTCAAGTTAGCAATGAATCGACAAACAATCACGTTTATAGTCACTGTCCTACTGCGTAACGATAACCTATTTCATCCATATCCGGCGATTTATCAGTGTCACCTTTCTCTTATTATTAATTAGGTAATCTATTTTTTTTTCTAATATTATTGGACATAGCTTAATTAAATTACTTGTTCATTTAACATTTTTTTTAAATATCTTTTCAGTTATGTTATTTCTAAGTACGTAGTTATTTTGTTTAACCGAATTCACTTAATTTCCATTTTTTACCTATGGAGTTACCATCTTATCCCATTTCTATAGGTTTTGATTATTTATCTATCCCATATCGTTTTGTTTATAACACATTTTTCTAGTCAACTTTTTAATTGGTTGGTAAAACCAATAGCGTAATTTTATAATCACTAGGTGCCCCGTTGACGCGTTAATAACGTGTTGTCATAGCAACGAATATGTAGTGTGTGCTACATGTAATTGTTTTTAATACATTATTTAAAACAATATTGGCATACTGCACTTTCAGTCTATATAAACTATAGCTTCACGGTTTCTTTCCGCAAAGCAGGGTAAACAGTACCTAGTGTCAAGACATTCCATACCTTGCGTTCCACCGAATTCGAGACATTCCGAGTTGAGTGGTAAAACTCCATGCCTCACTTTGTCTTTTACCAGAGCGAGGAAGAGAAAGTAATTTAACATAATCACTCCTCCGTGAGGGGATTGAACCCAGTACCGATCGCGTTTACGGTGACGGTACTCTGTGCCACTGCGCCACGACCCATCTCTTATAAACTAAAACTGTACCAAATTGCATACTCCATCTTCAAAAAGGGTTCAAAAACATTTTTTTACTCATTTTTGTTTTAGCTTCACGAATATATATATATATATATATATATATATATATATATATATATATTCAAACACTTAATATGTTGATATAGGTATTTCCAAATAATTAACTTAATACATTATTATGTGATATTATCGCGCTAGAATGGACAATAATTTTGAATTAGACCGAAATGGAAATTCGAAATCAGTGGGCCATTAGTAAGCATTATTGCCCGGCAAATGCTAAACGATACTCGATACTGCGTGTAGCTGTGCTGGCTCCCTCAGGCAATTCAAAATATAACATATTGACTAACATATGATATACTATTACATATTTAATATATTATGTAAGATGGTGCCATGGAGCAGTAGTAATTTGCTGGGGTTTTGGAGTTTGGTACTAACTTGGTGGGGATTTTTTATTATAGTTATCCATCCTTTTCATCTTATAAACGATCTAGACACGTGGTATCGTTTCTAGCCAATTCAAGAATATTATTAACAGAACTGGCTATTAGTAACTTTTGAAGTCGCTACTGACTACCTAATAATTGAATATCAAAGTCATCAAATTTGGGTTAATATATAACCCAAATTTGAAATTCAGATAATTTTAATATAAACGTCCAAAAATCATCATTTTTTATCACTGACTGACTTACGGATTAAAATTATTATCTAGTTACCGGTGGCGTAGAAAGTAACAAATACAACAAATAGATAAGTAATTCAATGAACACAAAGAAATAATTCAAATATAATTATAATATATTATAATATAGAAATTAGTACATCATTATATACATTACTTCATATTTTTGATTAAAAATTAAAAATTTAATTATAAAAATTTAAACTAAACCCAAATTAGAACTTGGTGTGTCCATAGAAATTTCTACATACCTAGACATATTTTTCCCAACATTGCTACAATGATGCTATATAATAATGTAGTTATTGAAAGTATGAAAGAATAATATTAATTGGGCTAATCAAAAAATATTTCAACATTTCAATAGATAATATATTTTACAACATTCATATGATATCTTTATAATCCTGATTTTAGTAAACTAATCAATGTGCTAGCGGCTTACATTAAATGTGTGTATTAAAGTAAACCTTATATACCAAGCAAATGATAAAAATTTAAAACAACGATAGTATATCTGATAATTATTTAAAGAAAGAGCATATTCAGTGCGTTTTGTGTAAAATAAGAAAAATGTTGCTAAGAGTTGTATTTTTTGTTGTTCTCAGTGTTGTAGGTGCACAAAAAGTGCGATATGATAATTTTGCACTGTACAGAATATATGCAAGGAATGATGGAGACTTGAAGTTTTTAAATGAGATTGAGGAAAGCACTGATATACATTTGTGGAAATCGGCCGTCAATGTTGGTGATTATGTGAGCATTGTTGCTTCACCCGAAAAAAGAAGGGAATTAGAAGATGATTTTAAGAAAAGAAATATTAACTTTGATGTTATGTTGCAAAATGTACAAAAGTGAGTAGAAATCTAGAGTATATCGGTTAATAAATTACAATGTATATACTTTTTTTAAATGCTAATTTTATTTTATTAACCAACTCACTCTAAAATGACAATATCACGATGTGTATAGTAATAAAAATGTAAGTAAGATTATATGCATTTTTTCCCTGTGGTCAGAAAAAGTACAGTGTTGATTTGCATGATTTAAAGCGCATAGTGCCTCTGTCTTTGATCAGATGAGGAAGAAGTCATTGATGATTCACTAAGTACTTTCTTTTCATCCCCCATAATGAGAGAAACGAACTATATTGTAAACAAAAATGTATTAGATATACTAAGTAATATAATACACAATTATAAGTGGGCACATATGCATCTTACTATTTTATTTCAATAGGAATATATTATAAGTTTTATCATCTAGGATGGAACCTATAGAGATATATAATCTATAGAGATAAATTTCGAAAATGAAGAAAAAAAATTCCTTTCCAGGGCGTTTGAAGATCAACTAATCATTAATAGGTCGAAACGTGACACAAGCAATCAGTTATTCTGGACAAATTACCAAACAATGGATGACATTTACGCGTGGTTTCGTCACTTAGCTGATACCCGTAGTGACATTGTTTCTATTATCCATGGCGGGAAGTCTTATGAAGGTATTAGCATAATTAGACATGTTGATATAATCGGCCTATACTCGTATAATCTAAAGCTATTATGAAATGAAACAGTCGAATTGTATAATATATCTATGACTTATATATATATATATATATATATATATATATATATATATATATATATATATATATATATATATATATATAAATTAAAAGAACAATTTTGGTTTATTTTATGTAAATGTAATATATTTTTGAGATAATCAGTGTATTTTATATGAAAAATTGAAACGATTAATTATATCTTTTGGTTATAATTTTGTATGTGCGTATACTTAGTATGATAAACTTATTGTAACATTCAGAAACACAGTTAAATTTTTATCTAATGGATAACATTTTATACAGAAATTTAAAAAAACGAACAATGTCCATTGTATAAATTTATACAAACCTCAACAATTGGTAATGTTTTTAAACTCTTACGTTACATTCTAGGGAGAAATATAACTGGAGTAAAAATTTCACGTCGGCCTAGTAAAAGGGCTGTATTCATTGAAGGTGGACAAGTAGGTGCAGATTGGCTGTCTCCCACTGTTGTTACGTATATTGTAGATCAGCTGGTAAAAGGTGATGACCCTATCATAAAAGAAGCCACTGAAGATTTTGAATGGCACATCTTTCCTATCCTCAATCCTGATGGTCATGAATTTACTCAGAATTCAGTGAGTGTATAAATATCAGGTTTTATTATCAAATATAATTTAAAATATTATTAAAATGATATGTTCTTACAGAATAGACTTTGGCTTAAGAATAGAAGACCTATTTCTGGTTCTGCTGTTGGTGTGGATTTAACAAAGAACTGGAACTCACAATGGGGAGGTAAGGCATTTTGAATGGCACTTACTTAGATGTTATAAACTTTATACAACAACTTATTTTAATTATTGAATTGTCATCAAAAATGTATTTTCGAATACTAAAATGAACACAATTGATCTCTTTTTTAATAAAACTATCATTTCAAATATAAAAAAATTGCCATGATGAAATTTAAATTTTATTGTAAGAATAATCGATGTTTTTATCTTACAGTACACAATAAGGAGTAATGTATATTTTTTAATATCATTTGTGTTATTATTTTTGTATTTTTTTTGTTCCAGTGAGAGGTGGTAGTTTCAGTTCTGCTGACAGTAACTATATTGGCTTAGGTCCATTTTCAGAAGTTGAGACTAGATCAATATCCAGATATATTGAAAATATGGGTGCCAGATTATCTGTTCTTTTATCATTCAGGGGATTTGGGCAACGATTAATAATACCATTTGCCCACACACTTTCTCATATGTATAATTATAATGAAACGGTATGCTTACTAATTTTAAAAATTTTGGATGAATGTATAGGGAGAATTAGTTGTTTCCGCTCGAATATAAATCATAGCATATTGCGTGATAAACTTAACGCAAGATTTTGTTCTACCAGAGCGAAGAAATAAAAATAAACTCGCAACTCGCAACTAATCTCGTTTATTATCACACAATCATATTGTGTCATGAAGGCCTTAGTATATATGTATACTAACTACTTAATACATAATCTAATTTGATATTATACTTTGATTTGTTTTATTCTGATTCATTTTTATTGCAATATTAATAAAAATATATTTTATTTTTAAGGTCTTAATAGGGAGAAGAGCTATGGGATCTCTAGCTGTGAAGTATAATACACAATATTTAGTTGGAACATCAATGGAAGTACATGGTAATCTTTTTATTTGTATACAGGCAATATCTTTATATTCAGCCTAACTGATGCATTCTTACTTTTTCGTATGTAAAAAAAAGTCTTTTAAATTATATTTGTTGGTGAATCATTAAATCTATCTATATACACTCGACTATGCGGGAGTCCTATGACTGTTATGATAAATATTGATTACTGACAAATTAGAAACTGAATATCCCCCATAGCATCAAATTAGATTATCTACGAAAATCTAGTCATAATAAAATTATTTGTATTATCAAATTATTCATAAAAGTACTTGACAGAGTATTGTAAAACTATTTACTATCAAATAAAAAAAATAATGTCTCGTCCCAGATGGCGCTACAGGTTCTTTAGCTGATTGGGTCAAACACAGATACAATCCGCCAGTAGTGGCGACATATCAGCTAAGAGATAACGGCACCCGGGGCTATATCCTCCCCGTTAATCAGGTTCTGCCATCTTGTGAAGAAACCTTTGATTCTGTGGTATCTATACTGCGGGAAGCGAAATTTATTAATATATTGTAATTTTTTTTAGACATGCAAAAAATATATTTAATATAAGTATTTCAAGTTTTTTTCTTTTATAAATATGTATAAAAATATACTTTTTAAAGAATTCACATTTTTTTAAAATGTTACTTCTCACTGAGAATTAGAATACATTTTTTACCTACAATATTATGACTTAGATCAGTTTAAGTTATTATGGAATATCTTCAATTCCATTCACGTTCGAGTTCCTGTATCATTAAAATGACATTTGTTACAAAAGTTGTAGTACTATTTATGTTACAATATTAATTTAACTAATTCTTTGACAATAAACGTTTATGATTGTGGGTTTTATTCTACTTGGAAGAATGTCATAAAATTTGAAAAACTGAGACTTGAGCCATTCTAATATCTGTCAATATGAATTCAAATAACGAAAATTCAGAACTAAAATATTTCAGACTTATACTTTTTCTATACCTTAAACATCTAGATTTAATACTCGTGTATTAATAAATGATACTAGTGCAGTAAGCAAATCATAGAAATGTAGTAGTGAATGTATAGATTGTAATTCAATATTTAACCCATTACTTGGCGAACACAGAAAATATTGGATTTCTTTTACCAAATCTTTAAATTTAGTTTTTAAAACGTTAAATAAAAACTATATGAAATAAAACTCCTTTGATGTTGGGTCAGCCTGTCCTATAAATGTGACAATGGGGATATCTGATAAGAAATGATGACAGTTAACAATTATAAGATTTTTTTGATAGCTTCACGCCTATTATCTCGCATAGCAGGGTAGACAGAATGTACCTAGTGTCAACATACTCCGTACTTCACTTTCCACCTTATTCGAGATATTGCGTGTTGAGTGGTAGAACTCATTGCCGTACTTTGTCTTTACCAGAGCGAGGAAGTGAAAATAATTTAAATATTACTGCCTTGAGTGGGGATCGAACCCACAACCGATCGCGTTTACAGTCAGACGCTGTCCCACTGCACCACAACCGGCCTCACGAAGAAAATTGTTTTATTTAAAAACTAAAAAGGCGAAGAATAGTATTCAAAAATAAAATTTTAAAAGCTTATTTTGTATAATAAGCTATACACTAAACACTAAAGTTTTTTTGCATATAGAGCGCAATATGTTTGAGGTTTTTTTATAACTTTGGCCTTAGCATCGCCTCTGTTTATCCGTATTCGTTATATAGTGACCAACATTGTGATATCTGAAACGTTGGAAGAGAACTTCCGAAAAACCTGGTGTAGGTTTACTTGCCTAGTCTTACGATTCCTTAATCCAAGAAAAACAAACCCTTCGTCTAAAATCTAGCAGAATAATGGATCTTTATTTACCAGGTTGTAAATAATTCATACATTCACCAGGGACATGTGTAAATTACAGATAACTAGAGACCAATACCATTTTTATCTCTAAAAGAAATTGAATGTTTATAAATTAACCAATCATGTTTATCATATTATGTTTATCAAATATTATAACAATATCGGCAGACTCCATACAGCGTCCAAAGCTTATACGTAAACCTCACTGGTTTACCTTAAATAAATTGTTTCGTCCCATTATAACCAAAGCATTTGACAATCATTCATCAACAGCTAAATTAGATTCAAATATAACAAACTATCGGGATCATTTATTAGTTTTCTCGATAAATGGAAGAATTTTAAAAGCTTTTTTTTGATATTCACTTGAATAAGATTTAATTTTATCAAAACCATTGCGAAACGTAGCTTGTTAAATAAATGGAATGTATACAGAATTATGTCTTCAACAATAAAGTTTATTTTATTAAAACAAGTGGTGATACGAGGAGAAAATGAAAATTCCTATAATCACTTTTGACGAGTAAGAATGAAGTTCATATCATTTTTATAATGTTTTTCATAGATTACTGTTTCGTGCATAGTATATTCCAAAAATTCATCACAGCCAATTTTCTAATATTTCTAACGCTGATTGTACTTTCAACTCCGTAAATCATATTTTCCATACATTCTTTAACAGTATTAAGATTTTGATGTATGTCAAAATATATTGGGTTACACTTATGTCAATTGGCCGTCTTGCTTGTTGCGATGTGATTTGAGTACGGTGATTTTCGACATTATTGTTCGTCCATGAAAATTCCACTTGACCAACCTACATCTGACACTGTCAAAACACCCATATTATCGTCAATACCTTCTTCTATGTTCAGTCATTTCATTCACTTCGTCCGCAGGCAATATGACAAATTCAATTTCATTCAATTCTTCAGCACTACAATCATCAATATCAGGCATCTTCTAAGCTTTATTTATCCTTTTTTTGTCCCTGGATTCATGATCGGTAAACAATAAAATATATATTTGATACACGTTTAATAGAGAACGAGTATATTACGGTTTACAACAAAGAACAAAATCAAAATTCTTTTACTCACCGATCTACGCTCAACCTATTGACTAATTCGCAATTTTAGTTCGACTATTAATAAAAATCATGTCGTAAGATGTATTGAGTTTGAAAACTTAGGGAATAATGTAATAAACACAAAATCCGCAAGAAACAAACAGCTTATTTTAAACGTATATCATAAATTCCCTAATTCCATTGTATTTTAGTTTGGTAAAGGAATCTAATCATCAGATCAGTTTTATATACTTTAAAATTGATATTTTTTGCTTTTGTGGTGTCTGTCTATAATCAGAATATAATTACTTTTTGACGTATAGTGATAAATTTAAAAAAATCAATAAAATTACATTTTAATAGAATATTAGTATTTAAATCCTATCTTATAAGAAACAACGAATAAAAGACAAAATATGACAGTAGGGAGTCAATATGACAGTGGTATTCACCACACTTTATCAGTTTTGATTGTAATCTGATAACAATGTAGTGGTATTTTTTAAGGATACACACTTAAAATTGGTCATCCTCTCGATATCTACTATCAATCAATATGATACCGAAATAAACAACATTTTAAATTTCCTCCTTATCTATTGGTTTAAGTGAAACGTTTCGCAATGACAACTACATATTATACAAGGTTTTACCTGAAAATCGAGAACAATTTAAATTTCTTCAAAATATGCAAGAATTAGAAACGAGATTTAATTTTTGGATTTTCTCTATTCCTCAAAATAAAGGTTTTGAAACTATTTTGCAGCAAAACAAATTAAAATATGAAATCATATTGAATAACATTCAAGAGTTAGTATTTTTTGTTAATAAGTCTACTTAGATATTTTTAGCTAATTTTGAAGTCCAATAAAAAATCGACAATCGACGAAGAAAGAGTACCACAGTTTAGACCAAATTAACAGCTGGATTGAAAGCTTAGTATCAGTTCATTAAAACGTAATAAGTATTGTCAAAGGTGGAGAATCTTACGAAAAACGAGATATTAGGGGTATTCGGATATCACATGGATCTGGTAGAAGAGCTATATTTATTGAAGCCGGTATACATTCTGAAAAATGGATTTCTCCAACATCAGCCTTATTAATAAAATTTTGAACAGTCAAAATTTTGAAATCTAAGCTACCGCCCGAGACTATGACTAATATTTTCCCTGTTGTCAATCCTGATAGTTATGGTCTCATCAACAACAATTATCTTCATATAAACATTATTGCCATTATTCTTAAAAGTGTGTAATTTGAAAATATTTATCAGATCCACTTGTGGCGTAAAAGTAGACGTTTGAAAATAACTTTGGGGTCGATTTAAACAGAAACTGGAGTAACGACTGGCTGGGTAAGCGTCAAATACAGTGATTTTCAGATATATTTTGCTGCAACACTTAACACTGCCTCAGATAATTACGCGGGTCCAGGACCCTTTTCTGAACCCGAAACCAGATCTTTATCAAGATACATTAGATAACTTGAAAATAGTTTGGATTTATACCTATCCATTCACTCTTTCGGCCAACTTTTGCTTGTATCTTTTGGAAATTTAACATCTGCCTACGTAAATTATAATGACACCGTGAATAGCTTCCATATCTCTATTTTAAGAACAATATGTCTGTGTAATATAGCCAAAAGTGCTTAATATATAATTATAAATAATTTTAGATAAAAATCGGTAGACAAATAAATAGTGAATTTAGGTAAATATACATAATAGGCAACATTGCTGAAAGTTTTAGAAGGTTTTGCTTATTAAATATCACAATTAGTATTAAATATTACATAATATTTCAGATCATGCAACTGTAGGTAGTGATGACTGGGTGATAGGACATTTAGATGTACCTCTTGTGTACTGCTATGAGTTTCGTGATCAAAGAGATAATGGCTTACTTCTTCCCGTTGACCAGATTTTACACAACAATCAGAAATTCATGGACTCTACAATTGATCTGCTTTATCATGCAAAGAGGTTTAAATATATACAGAACAGCGCTCACGGTGTGAGTGCATCTATTCTGACGATTATAGTAGCAGCTTTTGCTGCCTTATATAAGTTAATTTCAAATAGCAACTATATGTTAATAAATAAATAATATACATAAATATTGGATATTTAATTTTTTGTGATACATATATGTTGAAGATTTGAATTATATAATTATACCATCTGTGCCCGCAAATTCCTCTGCGTGAATTTAACAACTCTGTATCTTTTTTTTTATAATTGTAACATATAAGTAACCAAGTTATTCCTAATTACAATATTTGTCTGTGGATGAAAGTTCCCTTAAAATCGGTCCAGCTAATACAGATATTAGCCATAACCTATAATTTTTTTGGTATATTCATTTAGAAAAAATCGAATATTTTATTATTACAAACAGATTCCAGTTTTGTTTATATGTATAAATATATTAAAAAAATAATCTTCTTCGATAAAATATTATTATATAAAAAATAAATAAACATATTACATGTATTTAAGCAAAGCCAAAGTAGATACAATAGTAATGTATAGTGTTTTATACTCAGCGTATAGCAAGTAATGCAAGACTTAGCTTTCAACCATTACGGTTTGGCTAATGGACGAGATTACGGATAGGAGGTGTATTTATTAAGAGGTGCTTAGTTCTTATCTATAGCAGTATCCACGTTGTATTGTCGATTGCGCAAATAATTCAGAAATGTTGAATAAGTAAACTAGTTCAAAAATGTATATTGTTATAATAATATATTTATAATTGTGGAGCCATCGTGGCACAGTAGGACAGCGTCTGACTGTAAACGCGACACAAACAAGAACGTTATAAAAACGTTACACAGTTGGTATAATTTCTAATGTAACATTTTAGGGATGAATATAGCAGGAGTACAAATTTCGCGTTGTCCCTGTCATAAAAGAAGCAACCCAAGATTTTGAATGGCACATCTTCCCTATCCTTAATCCTGATAGTCATGAATTTACTCAGGATTCAGTGAATTTATAAATATCAGATTGTATTATTAAACAATTTAAAATAATATGAAAGTAATATATTTTTACAGAATAGACTTAGACTTATTCTATTTCTGGTTCAGTTGTTGGTGTTGATTTAACAAAAAACTGGAACTCACAATGCGGAGGTAAGACTGACACAAAGTCATATTACATATATGATACAATCAATTGTTTTCAAAAATATAATTTCAAATACTAAAATATACATGAATAAGCTGTTTTTATCTTCTAATGTGGAAAAGTCACGATAATCAAAGATGTCATTCAATAGTTACATAGAAATGTCTTAGTAAGAATAATTAAAGTGTATGTATTTCTAGAAAAATCATTTTTATTTATAACTAATTTCCCAAAAGGAAGAGGTTAACGATTCGGCCGGTATCTTTTTTTATGCATGTACGGCGATTACTCCGAAAGTTCTGGACTGATTTACGTGATTCATTTTTTATTGGATGCAGTAAAATAATTTTTGGAGAAGCAAATGACAGTTCATTTGGTTCTCCAAAAATTATTTTCAGTTGGGCCCAGTAGTTTTGAATTACAATTATATTTGTTAATTTGACGGTATTGATTTTACGACTCTTTTTAAGTTTTTACTGCGATTTCTCCATCACTTCTGAACCGATATGCATCTTTTTATTTATTTCAAAGAATATACCTCGGGGATAGTCCCACAAATTTTAAAAGATCTGATGAAGATGTTTGGAGATATTAATGGAAACCTTCAATGAACAACAGCAAATGATTTGCGATTGTTGGGTTCGTTTTTATATTTGTTTACCATCCCATAACCTTTTTTATACCTGTAAGCTACTGTATTTAACAACTATTACGGATCGAACCTTAGAAAGTAAAAAAATGAAAGTAAAGTACGTTTAAAAAAATCGACTTAAAAAACTGAAAAACCAATTTAATAAATATTTAAATAAAATAACAACTATTATTTGGTTTTGCTTAGGTTTGAAGTCGCAGCTTAGTAAGGGTCTGCCTTCCCACTTAATGTCCTCCACTTTGCACCGCCTTTGGCATCATCAGTGGTTAGTCTATTGGCTTTCATATGCTGTTTCATGACATTCAACCATCGCTTTCTTGGGTTTCCAGGGATTTATAAGGGGGGATATATCAAAGCATATTTGCCCGACATAGCTCCCCTGCCGGCTAGTAATGCAATCATATTATTTCAGTCGACGCTTATTTACTACGCCGCGAATTCCAAAACTATCTCTCAATGCTAAGGTTGACCGCGTACGTGATAATTGTTACTTACATGGTTTACCTTAGCATATTCATATCCGTGACGTGAAACTCCAGAGTGTGCCGAGATTTTACTGCCATATATTAGAACTGATCAGGTCACGCTTTTGTACACCAGCCCCTTGAGCTGGGGCGGTATTTTGCATTTGCAGACCACTCCTGTCACTTCACGCCATTGAGCCTCTACGGGTATTGACATCGTGATCGGTAGGCGTGTACGAAGAGAGTAATGATTGTGGACGAGACGTTTTCTCTGACTGCCCCGTAAGGGATACAGCGTGAAACTAAAAAAAGATTTTTCTTTCCTTTCAAGATTCCTTTGTATTTCTTTCCTTAGATTTTCTTTCCTTTTAAGATTCCTTTGTATTGTAAAAAAAAGATTCCTTTGTATATATAAAAGTGTACCTAATATGAACTATGAAATCAGTCATAGTTTTTAAGTCTTCAATATCTTCAATTCGATAAACGTTTGAATTTTACTGTGTATCAATTTTACTAAACAGAAGTTTGTAACTAAAGACCTAATGCGGCGTTGAGTTTCACCACTCAACTCACAATGTCTCGAATTCGGTGGACAGCAAAGTACGGAGTATCATGACACTAGGTACTTTCTATCTACTCTGCTATGCGGGTTAAACGTGTTAAGATAAAAAAAGTTTGTAACTTCTCAGAAAATGTTCAAAATAAAATAATGTTTAAAAAGGAACCAAATTTTATAATGAATTTTAACCTAACCCCAATGGCGATGCAGTATTTATTAAAATATAAGCGAACATAATATATGTATTAGTTAATGTATGTATAAATATGACAATGCAAGATACCGATTGTAATTCAATTCTTATATCACAATTTATCAGCTTTGACTTATAATGTTTTCTAATCTGATAACAGTGTAATAATTTTTTAAGGAATTCGAACCTAAAATCGGTCAGTCTCTCGTAAAGGTAACTACTATCAACCAATATGATATTAAAATATACATTAATATTTTTAGTTTCCTCCTTATCTATTGGTTTAAGTGACAAATTTCGCTATGACAATTATACGTTATACAAAGTGTTACCTGAAAATGAAGAACAGTATAAATTTCTTCAAAATGTGCAAGATTTAGATACACGATTTGATTTTTGGAACGAGCCAGGACCTTTGGTAAATTATGCATTGATTGTTTCAAGTCCTCAAAATAAAGGTGATTTAGAAAGTATTTTGCAAGAAAATAAACTGAAATATGAAATAAAAATGCAAAACATTCAGGAGTAAGTATTTTTTGTTAATAACTCTACGTAGATATATTTAGCAAATTTTGAAGTCCCATAAATAACAGATATAATTATGGAATTTTAGAGCTATTGACAAAGAAAAAGTACAAGAAGAATCGAGGAATGCTATCACAAACATGCAGTGGAATGTTTACTACACTTTAGACCAAATCAACAGCTGGCTTGATAGCTTAGTCTCAATTCATCGAAACGTCGCAAGTATTGTCAAAGGTGGAGAATCTTACGAGAAACGAGATATTAGGGGTATTCGGATATCACATGGATCTGGTAGAAGAGCTATATTTATTGAAGCCGGTATACATTCTCGAGAATGGATTTCTCCATCGTCAGCATGTTACGTTATTAATGAACTTTTAAACAGTCAAAATTCTGAAATCCAAGCTGCGGCACGAGACTATGATTGGTACATATTTCCTGTATTCAATCCTGATGGCTATATATGGTCTCACCAACAGGTATGAATTTTCGTATAAATATTATTTGAATGGTATTTAAGTTATGTCATTTTAAATAATTTATAATTTTAGTTCCGCTTGTGGCGTAAAAGTAGACGGCCTTTTGGCAATGACTTTGGAGTCGATTTAAACAGAAACTGGAATAACAACTGGCTGGGTAAGCATCAAATACAGTAATAATTATTTATACATTTTCCTGACTTGTCTTTTGGTGGCCTAATCAATAAACAATATTTGGCAAAATATTTCCAGTTGTCGGATCAACACTTAACACTGCCTCAGATAATTACGCGGGTCCAGGACCCTTTTCTGAACCAGAAACCAGGTCTCTATCAAGATACATCAGATCACTTGGGAGCAGCTTGGATTTATACATTACTATTCACTCTTTTGGCCAACTTCTGCTTCTACCATTTGGAAATACAACCACTCATTACGGCAATTACAATGACGCCGTGAGTACATTTCATGTGTCTATTCTAAAATTAATATATTAGTATAATGTATCCAAAAATATTTAATGTATAATTAATTTCAGATAAATATCGGTAGACGAGCACTAGGCGCGTTATCTGTAAGATATGGGACACAATATGTAGCGGGCAACGTAGCTGAAGCTATTAGTAAGTTATATGAGTATTGATAAAATAGGCATAGCGCCACCGTGATATCGGATTTAACCGTCTAACTGTACGTGATGGTTTTAGATTTGATTTACTTTTGAAATGTATATTTTTAAAGAGACTTTTTCTGCATCATCAGATTAGACTAAATGCAAGGTTGGGCTTAGTTATTTAATAAGGAAAACTCCAAGAAGAAAACATAAATAATTTCTCTGTCTGCCTACCTAGTGTAATTAATATAATAACCTTACTATAATGATGCAGGAGAAGTAAAGCTGAAGTACAAATCTTTTAGTATCTTTATATCCTGCAGAGCTTTTCGAGCTTGGTAAGGTTTTTTTTATTAAATAGTACAATTTGTTATATAAATTATAAAATGTTTCAGCTCATGCAACTGGTAGTAGTCTTGACTGGGTGAAAGAACATTTAAATGTGCCTCTTGCGTACGGCTATGAGCTTCGTGACCGAGGAAATTATGGCTACCTTCTTCCTGTCGACCAGATTTTGCCAAACAATCAGGAATTTATGGACTTTATAATTGATCTGCTTTATCAGGCAAAAAGGTTTGGGTATATGCAGAACAGTGCTCACGGTGTGAGTGCACCCATTCTGACGATTATAGTAGCAGCTTTTACTGTTTTATACAAATGTTAATTTTATATTATTTAGTTACTTAAATTTATACTGTATTTGTTAATAAAGAAATGGTAAACATAAATATTACATACATTATTTTTTCGTATATGAATATTTGAATTATATTATATACGAGCTGTGCAAGCAACTTCCTTCTGACTTGTGAAATTCTAAAACAAAAGTAACCTTAGTTACTCCATAGTAATGTAGAGTTACTAATTATCTATCTATCTGTCAATGCAAGTTAAAAACAGTCGAGCTTATCCGGGGATTAGCACTTGTAAAAATTTCTATCTTTGTACCATTTATACCAAATATATAAAGTTGTAAGCTCTATTTACTATTTTTAAAGTGTTATTCCACACTTAGGATTTGAACAAAAATTTTGAACCCGCGCCTCTTGGATACCGTCCAAGCGCTCTGACCGCTAAGCCATGTGTTCTAATACCAGCTGCGTTGAATTTGTTATACGTTAGGTAACAACTTATTTATGTTGTTGTTAACACTTTAAGAATAGTAAATATTAAAATGAAATAGCAATTTCACTTATTTAATGATAATAAAAATATTTAAATACTATTTAATAATACCATTATTTATATCCTATTATGGCACATAATACGTCTTGCGGTTAGAACCCACTATCGTCGTGTTCGCAAAAACTCAAGATCTTTTAGAGATTCAGAGGCAAAAGTGTCAAGAAGTGTTAAAATCTACCTATTATCTTTAAATTGACATAAAACTTACAGAAGAGATTATAGTAAGAGATTGCAGTATGTTAGATATTCCGTTGTAATCACCTCCAGCTTTTCCAAAGAAAGCCAAAGATGCGTCAAAATTAACCCTCTATAAGTATCCTTTGCTGGTAGTCATAACAGAAGGGAAAATAGCTTAATGACCGATGATGAATTCCGACCGTTCGGTAGACCCGACCGACCTCAAAATGAACCCTCCGAGACGCAACGGAACATTGAACGTATATGTTACTTACAATGCTTTTGCAAACGAACAATTATTAGTTATTTGTACCGTCCGTGTAAGGATCCCTTAATGAGGTTTGTACTTAATACGGTTTTAAATACATATCTCGAACTTCGAGGTAGCAACCTGGGCATCCTTATCCCCTCGGGTAAACCGCTTCGCCCGAACTCTGCCGGTGAGGTCCAAAATATCATTAAGAACCTGAAATACAGGAAGGCCCCGGGGCCCACTGTCTCAATAACAGGACATTAAAAGTGTTACCGGCCCAGTTCGTGCCCTTATTGGTGATCATTTGTAATTGCTTTCTCAAATCTTGTACCTTCCCAGACCAATGAAAGGAAGCAATAGTCATAGGTATTCCAAAGCCTAGCAAGCCGAGGAATCTTCTCAGCAGCTACAATTCAATCAGTCTACTAAGTTGCTTAGGTAAAATTTACGAGAGGATAATTCTAATTAGACTCTCAGAAGTGGGAGAGACAAAATCTCTGCTCTTCAATAAGCAATTCGGATTCCACAAGGGCCACTCAGCTGTCCACCAGGTGAATCAGTTAGAAGAGTATATAGCCAGATTTATCATTAGAAATGGTGCTCGCAGCTTTCGATAAAGTTTGGCATAGCGGCTTAATCCACAAGCCGCGCTATGCCGATCTCCCAGTGACATACCTAAAGTAGACAATGTTCACCTGGCTGCTTTCATTATTGCCGAGAGACTCCAGGCGGCCGAAGACGCTCTAAGCGCTTGGTGCCGCAAATGGAGGATCGAAGTCAATCCTGAAAAGAGTGCCACGGTAATATTTCCTCGACTCCGAAACGAAACTGTCTCTACGATATTCCTATTAGATAAGCCTATTTCATTGGCAAAACAAGTTAAATACCTCGGAGTCAATTTAGACTCTCAACTCTTCTTTAGGAAATACATTAGCCAAGTCTGTAATTCAGCCGGCTTCTATCTTATAAGATTACATCCATTAATATGCAACCGCAGTAAAATGAATCACTTAGAAATAAGCTAACATTATATTAAACCTGCATGAGGCCCGTCCTCACTTACGCCAGTATTCGCGCACACTGAGCTTAAACCATTTCAAGTGGTCCAAAATAGATTTCTACGAATCGCATCGGGTTGCCCCTGGTACGTTCGTAACGTCAATCTTTATATGGACTTCAACCTGGAATCAATCAAAGAGTTCTGCTCTGGCTTAATCAGGAGTTTCTAGGAGCACGCAGATACTTATGTAAATCCCCTCGTAGTATTGGCAAGTAATTACTCCCCCATTACGGTAGCCAATGACAAAATTGTAGATAGAAAACACTCCATCGACACAACATACACACCGCTGTTGGCAGAAACGACCGCGTAGCCCAGCTTATTTAAAGGCCGATCCACGCGTTGGCGTGGTCGGGTTCAATGGTTAGGAACTGTTAGGCTCTCTTAGAATAGTCTACATTTCCCACAGTCGCGACTTCACGCTGCAGCTGGTTTGTGTAGAGTAGGGAAAATCCCCAGCCCGCTCGCCGACTGCAAGCGGAGGTTCGAGCCCCGGAGGGGGCGGCCTTGCGGCCATCGATAAACTCTCAAGCAGCCAACTACTTTTCGCAGGTTAAGAGCACCCTCTGCCCTCCCCCTCCCGGTGTCGCTGTAAAGACCAACAGGGTCAACAGCATATACTCAAAGACAGAAAAAAAACATATCTCGATACTTAAAATTACGATATTTCTTTACGTACTTTTTACGCTTATTATATTTAGAATAAATTATATATTTTAATTAGTTTGTGAGACCATATATATCGTAGATTGTTTCTTTAGACCACTGAATGTCGTATATTGGCTTGTGAGACAAATATAAGGTATGAGATGAGATGACACGTCAATTGGCCCGCCAGGCCAATATTACTTGCCGGTTCGTATATCAGTTCAGACGCACAACCACTAGGCGGCCGATTCTTGTATCACTATAATGGGTATAAGTGAACTAAGACTTCGCGTTGCCTTAATTGGTGCTAGGATGTTGGAGTTACCTGGCGTCAATAACATTGAAAAGGATGAAAAGGATAATAATGGAGTACAGAAGGCAAAAGAAATGCATATATCAAGACCTGCTAAGTGTGCAAAGAGTATACGGTCTCAATGTATTTTCCTGTCTGAGGACATGGCGTCCTGATTCAGTCGCGTGGGCGGCTATCAGATCGGAGAAGTACAGGTTAGAGAGATTTGGCGTAACCTGGCCAATCTTGGGGCGGTGTAAGTTTGATATCGAAGAATGGGGCGAGGCTCCTTGTGGGTTTCGTCTCCGTAAGAGTGAAGTTGCTGCACACATGCAACGATGTTTCTGCATATTATTATACATGGCATCGAAATCCACCAGGGTTCAAGACTTATTGATCCAAAGCAAGCAAGCAAGATTAGTGCAGTAATCAATAGATGGCAGTTGTTGCGGAGCCCTACAGGATGCCTGTGAGATATAACTGGTAGAACTGTGTGAGGTAATACCGGGACCGTAGCTAATACCACCCAGGTAGTTGTGGGATCCCCGGCGTTCTATAGCCTGGAGAAGCGTTAGGGATGCATAGCGGGACTTGTTGGTGACTTAGCTGTCATTGGTGTGAACATTTTCCCCAATATCACTCTTGCGGAGCTTGAAGAGGAGGGAGATGTTAAGCATATTTTTTTGTATACAGGCATTTTCTATATTTAAGTCTCTTAAAAGATATTTTTTGATAATCATGAAATCTGGCTTTATTCTCTCAACTTCGCCAAAGTCTGTTGTCTGTTATAATAAATATACCAAAAATATTGACATCTGATAAATTAGAATTTGACACTGATAGCATCAATTTAGGTAATGTACAAAAATTTTTAATATCATCATAAAATTAATAATGTCACCATTATAATTATAAGAGTACTATTAGTAAGCTATTTACTAAGAAAATGACAAGTATAAAATTTAATATTATCCCAGGTGGCACCACGAGTTTTATAGCTTATTGTTTTTCTGACAATGAGTACATGCACTTAACCCTGCTGGTCTTCACAAGGACACCGGGAGAGGGAGGGAAGAGGGTACTCTAACTCTGTGAAAAACAGCAAACACTGACGTGGCTACTTGAGAGGAAGTCGGTGATCGCAAGGGCGCCCCCTGCGTGGCTCGAACCTCAGCTTGCAACCGGGGAGCGCACTGGGTAATAGCTGATTGGGTCAAACAATAATCCTCCTGTAGTGGTGACATATCAGATAAAATATAACGGCACCCAGGGCTATATCGGCATCCTCCCCGTTAATCAGGTTCTCGTATCTTAAGAACGAACCGTTGAATCTATAGTATATATTCGGCGAAAATTAAAATTTATTAATGTATTGTAAATTTTATATGCGTAACAAATATATTTATACTAAGAAAAAGTAAAAGAACAAAAAAAAAGAATTGCAAAGTGAATAATCCAGCCGCACACCTATATATTTTATATTTGGGATCTAATTTAGGACATTGACATGAAATATAAGCGTTACAGTTGCATTTATATTTTTGTAGACTAAAAGATTCAGGTGGGAGATCTTGAGTACGGGTACAGAACGTAATAATTTGGTTTTAGAATAGCTTAATGTAACCAAATTGTTTGAGCCAATTGGTAACAGTGTTCAAGACCATTTCAACTTGAGCAAAAGTTTAAGACCAATTACTACCAGTGACTATGTCTAGTGCTACATTATTTTTTTGCATATGTCTGTCAAATTGCAAAGTTTATTGACATATACTGAGAAAAGTCTGGGCCGAGAACGCTGCCTTGTGGCACACCATAGTTTATATCTTCGTTGTCACTTATATAAGCATTAATCTTAATTGCTTGGTGACAACTCATTAAATATTGTCTAAATAATTTATGTGCGTGTAGCATATTGCCTAACTTATATATATTGACCATATGTTGTTTAACTTACTAAGCAAAGTGGGTATAGAGGCAGTATCAAAAGCTTTTGTGAGGTCAAGAACGATGCTGATTGTCTTCAGTTTATCTACATTTTTAATGACGGACGTAGCAAGATCAAGTACAGTATCATCAGTTGATTTAAGACTCCTGAAACCATACTGTTGCCCTGATAAGAAATTTTGTAATCCTTTGATAAGATGTTTTTCGAAAATTTTAGATAATATTGAATGACGACAAATTCCTGCACTTTGAGATTTGCATAATAACTCATCAGAATTGTTAGATTTAATTCTGATGTTAGCTACTTGTTTTATGACCTTCCAAGTTGCATTTGGATCATGCCTGTCCTTTTGAATCTCATTTCGCTCGTACTCGGTTTTACTCTTTTTAATAGATTGCTACAACAAATCAGATATGTAACAAATCTAATTTTTAAAACTTACATACACTTCAATAGACCAATTGTGTTATTCATGGTTGAAGTGGCGTTTGCGGCTAAATACTTTAGAAAGGGTGGTGTGCTTTTTAACAATACTTCAAAGAGTTTTCACGTGAATATTTTAAAAATATCTTCTGTTATTGAAATGTAATCTATTTTCTTGTAAGTCCGTGCACATCTAGCAATATTGAATTCATTCAACGTGCAAAAAAATATAAGAGCATAATCAGTAATTGCGCAGGTGAGAACGAATGACTGGATACCAAGATTTTATTGTTCATTGATATAAGCAGTTCAATAGTCGTATGGGTAAAACCTGGCCAAGAATGTGAAACTAATAAACTTTGATAAATATGGGTTTGAATAGTCCAGGTAGTGTCTGTTGTTAAACTGCAGTTCTCTTTATTATTATACCTTAAAAGAACCACGTATTTTATCTTTTGTAGTTACTATATTGCAGTTGACTATTGCAGTTTTACAAGCAGAGTCTTTGCACGGTAAGAACAGTCCAAGTTCGTAAGTCCTATCTTCAATTCAATTTATATATGAGTTCTACTGTGTATCATTAAAATTGTATTAACATGTTTTCGCTCTCATTACACAAAGCGCGGCGATGAATTCACCACTTAATATGCAATTCCTTGATTTCGGACAATAATACTGCTTATTAACAAAATTTTTATTAAACCAAATTTTACTCCGATTCTTCACTTAATCATTTTATTTGAGATTGTTGATTGTGTTACTAACATTTACATATAACATTTAACATTTTTGTTTTCTTTTTATTTTATATATGTATATTTTTTACTATAAAATTCATTATTATATTCAAGATAAAGATTAATGATAATCTTTATAATTTATGTTTTTTCGCGATAAAATTGACACTACACTACACTATCATTTTTTAAGTTTATTATGATGATATTATTTTTTTTTCTAATAAAATATTTGACTTTCCTCGTATTTATATATAAAGAGAATAAGCTATAATAGTTGTTTATTATATATTTCAAAAAATCAAAACATAAACCGATATATTATTTGTGAAATTAAAATTTAAGTCAATCTTATATCCGTGAGTAAGAAATCAAATAACGAAAATTTAAGAACTAGACTACATTGAGGCCGGCCGCGGCGTAGTAGAACAGCGTCTGACTGTAACCGGAAAAAAACGTGAAGCCAAAAATATAAGAAAAAAACTAGAAACTTGTTTAACTTGTAACTTATCAGAGAATGTACAAAATAAAAATATATTTAAATAGAATCAAGTGCGTACGTATATGTTAATATACGTGTTAACCTATCCACTACAGCGATGCAGTATTCTTTTAAATAAAAGCGAACATAATAAATGTATTAGTTGAAATGATGACAATGCAAGATACCGATTGTAATTCAATTTTTAATAACACAAATTATCAGCTTTAACTAAAAATATTTTCCAATCTGATAAGAGTGTTATTATTTTTTTAAAGAATACAGACCTAAAATCGGTCAGTCTGTCGTAAAAGTCCTTACTATTCACCATTATGATATTGAAATATACATTATTATTTTTAGTTTCCTCCTTATCTATTGGTATAAGTGAAAAATTTCGCTATGACAACTACACGTTATACAAAGTGTTACCTGAAAATGAAGAACAGTATAAATTTCTTCAAAATGTGCAAGATTTAGATACACGATTTGATTTTTGGAACGAGCCAGGACCTTTGGTAAATTATGCATTGATTGTTTCAAGCCCACAAAACAAACTTAATTTAGAAAGTATTTTGCAAGAAAATAAATTGAAATATGAAATCAAAATGAATAACGTCCAAGAGTAAGTAGTTCTTGTTAATTTTAAATATTTAATAAAATATATAATATTTTTAAATTAGCTAAATAAAACTACTTATTCAGATATATTTAGCTAACTTTGAACTGTAATAAAAACTAGATACAATTATGGAATTTTAGAGCCATTGACAAAGAAAGAGTACAAGAAGAATCGAGGAATGCTGTCACAAATATGCAGTGGAATGTTTACTACACTTTAGACCAAATCAACAGCTGGCTTGATAGCTTAGTCTCAGTTCATCGAAACGTCACAAGTATTGTCAAAGGTGGAGAATCTTACGAGAAACGAGATATTAGGGGTATTCGGATATCACATGGATCTGGTAGAAGAGCTATATTTATTGAAGCCGGTATACATTCTCGAGAATGGATTTCTCCATCATCAGCGTGTTACGTTATTAATGAACTTTTAAACAGTCAAAATTCTGAAATCCAAGCTGCGGCACGAGACTATGATTGGTACATATTTCCTGTATTCAATCCTGATGGCTATATATGGTCTCACCAACAGGTACGATTGTTAGTATAAATATTATATGAACGATGCTTAAAGTTGTCATTTTAAATAATTTATAATTTTAGTTCCGCTTGTGGCGTAAAAGTAGACGGCCTTTTGGTAATAACTTTGGAGTTGACTTAAACAGAAACTGGAATAATAACTGGCTGGGTAAGTGTGAAATACTCACTGTATTATTATAATTTTTATTTTTGTATTATAATTTTTCCAAAAGATAAGTGATTTTCTGCTAGCCGTGTTAACTAACAATGTTGTGCAAAATATTTCCAGTTGCCGGATCAACACTTAATACGGCCTCGGATAATTACGCGGGTCCAGGACCCTTTTCTGAACCAGAAACCAGGTCCCTTTCAAGATACATTAGATCACTTGGGAACAGCTTGGATTTATACATTTCTATTCACTCTTTTGGCCAACTTCTGCTTCTACCATTTGGAAATTCAACTACTCACTACGGAAATTATAATGACGCCGTAAGTAGTTTTCATGTTTCTATTATAAAAGTAATATAATTTTTATAAAAGTAATATTAATTTGTATGGTGTACCCAAAAACATTTAGTGTATATTTAATTTCAGATAAATATTGGCAGACGAGCCATGGGCGCGTTGTCTGTTAGATATGGAACACAATATGTAGCAGGCAACGTAGCTGAAGCCATATGTAAGTTATATGAGTATTGATAAAATAGACATAGTGCCACCGTGATACGTGTTTGAAACGTCTAACTTTACATGATGATTGTTGATTTAATTTACTTTTCAAATGCATACTTTTGCAAAAGTTTTGACTGCAGCTTTGAATAAGACTAAATTCAAGATTACGTTTACTTAACTAACAATGAAAACTCCAAGAAGAAAACAAAAATTTTTTATGTCTCCCTACCTAGTGTGATGATATATAATAACCTTGCTATAATTATGTAGGAGAAGTAAAGCTGAATTATAGTTCGTAAATATTGATTGTAATTATTCAATTGAAGTATGACAAATATTTTACTAACACTTTTTACACTTTTTGTAATATAAATTATAAAATATTTCAGATCATGCAACTGGTAATAGTATAGACTGGGTGAAAGAACATTTAGATGTACCTCTTGTGTACTGCTATGAGCTTCGTGATCAAGGAAACTATGGCTTCCTTCTTCCTGTCGATCAGATTTTGCCAAACAATCAGGAATTTATGGACTCTATAATTGATCTACTTTATCAGGCAAAGAGGTTTGGATATATGCTAAACAGCGCTAACGGCGTGAGTGCATCCATTCTGACAATTACAGCAGCTTTTATTACTATTTTTTTTACAAATGTTAATTTTTAATTATTTAGTTACTTAAATTTATACTGTATTTGTTAATAAATAAATTATATACATAAATGTTGAATATGTTATTTTTGGTGCCGTGCACGTAACTCACTCCTCGTGAAATTTTCCATCCATGGATTATTATTTCATAATTCTTGTAAAAAATATTTATTTTAGTATTTTCATTAAGTAAATTGTGGTTAGGAGCGCCATATATAAAGAACTGAACTGAATTGAAATAGCGGTTAATTTAATATTACAAACAGACCAATTTTTATTTATGGATAAATTAAAAAACTAATTTTCTTCTATAGGATATTATGTTAAAAAATAAATATGAAAAAGGTATTTAAACAAAACTAATGTAAATACAATAGTATTGTGTAGTGCTTTATATTTTGCGTTGAGCAAGTAATGCAAGACTTAGGCTTGAATCATTTTGATTTGACTAATTCCTATTAGTCGACGACGAGCTTACGGATAGAAGGTGAGTTTATTAAGAGGTGATTAATTCTTACCCAAATCAGTATTCACGTTGTGTTGTCGATTGGGCAAAGAAAAAAGGAATTTTGAAATAGGAAACAGTTCAAAAATATATATAGAGTGGAAAAACATCTGACTATAATACGATTGTGGGTTCGATACCCACTCAGTGGAATGGTTATATTTGAAATTTGTTCTAATTTTTCTGTTCCGGTTAGACAAAAGCGTGGTGTTGAGCTCGTTGCTCAACATTTAATGCTTCGATTTTCGGTGGAAAACAGTCTACAACTGCCAAGTGTAAACTATTACACTTGGAGCCATAATTGTTGATTTTTTTTAATTCGATCTCCAAGGAGATGTAAAAGGGGTAAGAAGTTTGTTTGAAGCCTGAATTTTAATGTTACAATCATGATTGAAGTCCCTCATTTTTTATGAATAATAAGTATACATTTTTGGAATATTTAATATTTTTGGCTATAATTTTGTATGTACGTATTAAATTTAGTATTATAAACATATTGTAGCATTTTAAACACAATTAAATTTGTTTAGAATTAGAAAAAAACATAGAGAGGAATAAATCTGGAGTAAAAATTTCATGTTGGCCTAGTAAAAAGATCACCTAAAAAAGGATGTTGGAGTTGACTAGCGTCAATAAAAATGGAAAGGTGGGCGCCCTAGCATATACGTGGAGTACGGAAGGCAGAAAAAATGCATTTGTCAAAATTTGCTAAGTATGCATAGCTAAATGTATGCGGTCTCAATGTGTGAGAAAACCGGAGCAAACTATGCTTCCAGTGTGGCCAACCTGAGCACATCCAGAGTATCTGCTCGATGGAACCACGTTGATCATTTTTTGGAGGCAGCACTTACTTCTAACCACAGTGTGGGTAGTACCACCTGTGCCAAAATACCACCACCAGAAATAGTGGTGGGAAGAGGAATAACGAGGTCAACAAGACTGGCTAGCTCAAGAGCCCCAGTTAGGCAAGAGGAGGTGCAATAGATGGAGGTTAAATAATGGGTCTTCAAGTATTGCAGGTGAACATCAACCACTGTGCAAGGGCCTAGGACTTAACTGGTCGCAGACTACACTAGGATGGCAGCTGTTACCACCTAAGCAGTTGCGAGCTCCCCGGTCTTCTGAAGAGTGGAGAAGTATAAGATAGTGCATGCCTGGTTTCCTCAATACTTGGGATCAGTAGAAGACGATGCCACCTGGGTGCAGGGAGCAATGACACGTATCTGCAATGCATCAAAGCCCCGTTCTGAGCCTTGCCCTCAGAGACGACTAGTGTATAGATGGTCAGATGTAATCACCTGTATTCAGGCGAGATACCAGCACACTCACTATTGCAGGCGGGTACATAGCTGTACCAAGTCTACATTGTGGCGAGAACCGAGCTGCAGGACGAAATTGGTCGTGCGACAGGGACGTTGTACGATAAACTGATGGGGGAAATAGACTCTTAAAATTTAGTTTTGGAAGAATCATATAATCTAGCTTTATAATATCAACTTCGCAAGAGACTAATGTCTGTTATAACAAATATACAAAAAAATATAGATTTAATAGTGTCATCATTATGTTCATAAGAGTGATATTGTAAAACTATCTACTAAGAAAATAATAAATATAAATTTTAATGTTCCGTCCCAGGTGAAGAAGCTACAAGTAGTTCTATAGCTGATTGGGCCAAACATAGACACAATCCTCCAGTGGCGACATATCAGCTAAGACATTACGGCACCCGGGGCTATATCGTTCCAGTTAATCAGGTTCTACCATCGTGTGAAAAAACCTTCGATTCTCTAGTATCTATTCTCTGAGAAGCGAAATTTACTAATATATTAGAAATTTTTAGACGTGGGAATATATATATATATATATATATATATATATATATATATATATTGTAAGTCATATCTTAAATTCGATTTATTTACATTTAAGTTTTATTGTGCATCATTAAAATCGTATTTTCATTTCTCCGCTCTTTTAAGAAATAGCGTGTTGAATTCACTTCTCAACATGCAATCCCTTGATTTCGGGTGGTAAACAGTCAAGGGAATGAATTAAGACTACCCTCGAATACGGGATATGGCATGAAGCTACTAAGAAATAAGTTAATTTGTATAATTTTAAATAATGCTACTTATCAAATCATACAGCAACAGTTCTACTCTAATTTTTCACTTAATGTTATTTGAGTTGTAAATTGTATTACATTTGCGTATAACATTTAACATTCATTTATAACTATAGATTCATAATTGTGAAATTCATCGTTATATCCAAGATTAAGATTACCGATATCTTTATAATTTATGTATTTTTTCACGATAAAAGTACACTGTGTGTATATATATATATATATATATATATATATATATATAGATAATACATATACACAGTGTACTATCGTATTTGTCATCTTTACATGTAAAAAGAATTAACTTTAATGGTTGTTTAATATTTTTAAAATATATTTTAATAGAAGTTTAATAATGCATGTTGTTCTAACCACTATGGCGATGCAGTATTTATTAAAATATAAGCGAACATAATAAATGTATTAGGTGATGTATGTATAAATATGACAATGCAAGATACCGATTGTAATTTAATTTTTATATCACAATTTATCAGCGTTGACTTATAATGTTTTCTAATCTGATAACAGTGTAATTATTTTTTAAGGAAATCGAACCTAAAATCAGTCAGTCTCTCGTAAAGGTAACTACTATCAACCAATATGATATTAAAATATACATTAATATTTTTAGTTTCCTCCTTATCTATTGGTTTAAGTGACAAATTTCGCTATGACAATTATACGTTATACAAAGTGTTACCAGAAAACGAGGAACAGTATAAATTTCTTCAAAATGTGCAAGATTTAGATACACGATTTGATTTTTGGAACGAGCCAGGACCTTTGGTAAATTATGCATTGATTGTTTCAAGTCCTCAAAACAAAGATGATTTAGAAAGTATTTTGCAAGAAAATAAATTGAAATATGAAATCAAAATGAATAACGTCCAAGAGTAAGTAGTTTTTGTTAATTTTAAATATTTAATAAAATATAATATTTTTAAATTAGCTTAATAAAACTACGTTTTCAGATTTATTTAGCTAACTTTGAACTCTAATAAAAACTAGATACAATTTTGGAATTTTAGAGCTATTGACAAAGAAAGAGTACAAGAAGAATCGAGGAATGCTGTCACAAATATGCAGTGGAATGTTTACTACACTTTAGACCAAATCAACAGCTGGCTTGATAACTTAGTCTCAGTTCATCGAAACGTCGCTAGTATTGTCAAAGGTGGAGAATCTTACGAGAATCGAGATATACGGGGTATTCGGATATCACATGGATCTGGTAGAAGAACTATATTTATTGAAGCCGGTATACATTCTCGAGAATGGATTTCTCCATCATCAGCATGTTACCTTATTAATGAACTTTTAAACAGTCAAAATTCCGAAATCCAAGCAGCGGCACGAGACTATGATTGGTACATTTTTCCTGTTGTTAATCCTGATGGCTATGTATGGTCTCACCAACAGGTACGTATATTCTTTTTTTTATTTTCGCGCTTTTATCCCGCATAGCAGGCTAGACAGAAAATACTTAGTGTAAAGACAATCACTCAGTACTTTGCTCTCCACCGAACTCAACGCCGCGCTTTGTCTTTACCAGAGAGAGGAAGCGAAAATAATTTAAATATAATCACAAATAATCGTATAAATATTATTTTTATGGTACTTAAAATTATGTAATTTTAAATAAATTAATATTTTAGTTCCGCTTGTGGCGTAAAAGTAGACGGCCTTTTGGCAACAACTTTGGGGTAGATTTAAACAGAAACTGGAATAACAACTGGCTGGGTAAGTGTGAAATATAGTAATACTTAATTACGAAATTTCCAAAAGACAAGTGTCTTTTTGCTTGAAGTGTCAATTAACGACATAGTACAAAATATTTTCAGTTGCCGGATCAACACTTAATCCTGCCTCGGATACATTCGCGGGTCCAGGACCCTTTTCTGAACCAGAAACCAGATCTCTTTCAAGATACATTAGATCACTTGGGAGCTTGGACTTATACATTTCTATTCACTCTTTTGGCCAACTTCTGCTTCTACCCTTTGGAAATTCAACCAGTCCCTACGGCAATTATAATGACGCCGTAAGTAGCTTTTATGTCTCTATTCTAAGTGTAATATATTTGTACGATATACCCAAAAGTGTTTAATGTATAATTAATTTCAGATAAATATTGGCAGACGAGCAATGGGCGCGTTATCTGTAAGATATGGAACTCAATATGTAGCGGGCAATATAGCTGAAGCCATATGTAAGTTATATAAGTATTGATAAAATAGACAAACAGCGCTACCGTGATGGTTGTGGATTTGATTTATTTTAAAAATATATATTTTTAATAGGTTATTGTGTGCATCTTCGGATTGACCTTAATGTAAGATTGGGTTTAGTTAACTAATAATGAATATATTAAAAACAATATATCAAAATTTGTTCTCTCTATCTACCTAGTGGGATGATATAGTAACCCTATTATTATTATGTAGGAGATAAAAGCTTAAATATAGTTCGTAAATTTAATATATTCAATTAAAATATGTTAAATTATTTACTATCACTTTACCCTACAGAGCTAATCAAGCTGGATAAGATAAGATTTTGCTCATTAAATAGTACAATTTGCAATATAATGTATAAAATATTTCAGATCATGCAACTGGTGGTAGTATAGACTGGGTGAAAGGACATTTAGATGTACCTCTTGTATACTGCTATGAGCTTCGTGATCAAGGAAATTATGGTTTCCTTCTTCCTGTCGATCAGATTTTGCCAAACAATCAGGAATTTATGGACTCTATAATTGATCTGCTTTATCAGGCAAAGAGGTTTGGATATTTGCAAAACAGTGCTCACGGTGTTAATGCATCCATTTTGACGATTATAGTAGCAGCTTTTGCAGTTTTATACAAATGTTAATTTTAAATTTTAAAGTTATTTTAATTTATTCCTTATATATTACTAAATAAATAATATACATAAATATTGGTTATTTCATTTTTCGGTAGTATGTCTGGATCTCCAAAGCATGAGGTCAGATGTCAAAATCTAACTTAGTGCATTAATATGTCGGTGGAACAAGCTTTGCTTTCTAGTTTCTTGGGAATTGACAATCATATCTCTAGCTCTTTCCGTTTAAAAGACAGCAAGTTTGAAATGTCGCATCTCGGAACATATCAGTTTTGCCTACGAATCATAAATTATTACGTTGTGTTACATCTTAATGTAGGTATTTTGTTGATTTATATACAGGATGTATTTAGATATGAACCATTATGCTATCAACATACTATATATTTTGTATTCGGAACATTGGGATATATACACTTATTCTTCTAAAAGATTTGTGGTTTTAAGACGTATCAGTGCACACGCTATTGTACTTCAAAATTAATAATTAATATATAGTAATAAATTATTTGATTTGCACTTTAATAACGGACTTTCTGCCTCTAGCAATATGTTAATTCACTCTAAATTCTTGAGATCTTTTGAAGTCTTTATGCCATCAACATTATGAGCGTAATTTGATTTATCTGGTCGGAACTTGAGATATCTCGGATAGTTTCTTTGCCCATAGTAAGCCACAGACTTCACAGACGGTGTTGGCATGACAATAAGGAAAACATGAACCTAGGAACAAGACACCTGAAACTTTGATTAAGGCTATAATTGATCATATTAAATAATATCCAGCTTATGAGAGCTGACTTAATCATAGCAACTATGTACAAACATTATATACATATATAGCTAGCATATGGAATCAGTGAAAACTTCAGCTAATTTTAGCAAAAGAATGGGTCTATCGCAATATTAAAATTTTATATTACCTTCGTTGGATACTTGTTACGATTGTGATGCTTATAAAAAGAAAATGCAGGATGCCACAAATTATACAGAAAGAAAAAACATTATATAATTGAAAGAGTATGAAGAAAGAAAGTAAGAAAGAAAGAAAGGAAGATATAATACAATAGAAAAAGCATGAAGAAATTACACGATATAGCTACAAAAGAAAGATAAAATATGAAAGGAAGAGGCAAAAAATAGTTCAGATAAGAAAATAGTTTTTTTGTTCGATTTACAGAAATGTTTAGCAATAACAAAATTTAACTAATATAACTTGCGTAAGCTCTGGACTCTTAACTTACCCATTTATAATGCTACCATGGATTGTAGCCACTAATATCATATGGTCATGTATCACTAGATGGGCAATAGAGAACCAAAATAAAATTATATCTATTGAAGCACTACTGAAAAGTCTCCTGTCCCCTGATAAGTAAAATATAGGTTTTTAGATTCGACTTTATGTTTTAGAGGTCCAGATATATGTTGCATATTTGAATTATATAGTATACAAGCTATACAGGCAACTTCCTTCGAAATTTCTGAAATTCAACATCTTTGGTTAGTTACTTTAATTACAATATCTATCTGTTGATAAAAGTCCTATCCATATCAGTCCAGCTAATCCAGAGATTAGCATTTTGTAAAAAAAATCTTAATTTGGTATATATATATATATATATATATATATATATATATATACATTTAATATGTAGCGGTTATTTTTTTATTACAAATAGACATACCAATTTTCATTTATATATAAATAAAAAAAAATAATCTTCTTCAATAAAATATTATTGTACAAAAAATAAATAAACACATTACATGTATTTAAGCAAAGCCAAAGTAGATACAATAGTAATGTATAGTGTTTTATACTCAGCGTATAGCAAGTAATGCAAGACTTAGCCTTCAACCATTACGGTTTGGCTAATGGACGAGATTACGGATAGGAGGTGTATTTATTAAGAGGTGCTTAGTTCTTATCTATAGCAGTATTCACGTTGTATTGTCGATTGCGCAAATAATTCAGGAATTTTGATTAAGGAAACTAGTTCTAAAATATATATAATCACACAATTGTTATTTAGTTACACGCTTTTATCCCGCATAGCAGGGTAGAGAGAAAGTAGCTGATGTTAAGACATTAAGTACTTCGTATTCCACCAAATTCGGGTCATTGCATGTTGAGTGGAGGAGCTTAACGCCGCACTATGTCACAACAGAGCGAGGAAGTGAAAATTATTTTAATATAATTACTCCCCCGAGTGGGAGTTGTAGCCACAACCGATCGTGCTTACAGTCGGACGCTGTCCCACTACGCCACGACCGGCCTTTAAATAATTGTATTGATAATATATTTATAATCATGATGCCATTGTGGCACAGTAGGACAGCACTGACAGTAAACGCGATTTGTGTGTTCGATACCCACTCAGTGGGATGATTATATTTGAAGTTTGTATTTATTTCTCTGTTCTGATAAACGCCGCATTCAACTCGCCTAAAGCTGTCGCTGGCTATCCTCCTATAAGGAATAAAGCGTGAAGCTGCAAATGGAATATAAACTTTTATGATATATAATTCAACTGACTTATTGATCTAAATATTACAGGTCTTATAGGTGAAAACTATATGTATATTTATAAACAATTTACTTCTACAACTTTAACATTTTCAGAATTATTAAAAGTTTAAATTAATTGCGTTAAATTATTGCTCTCATTAAAATATTGATTATATACAGCAAAAAGTTTTTGGGTTTGATACTCAATGTTTATGTTTAAATTATTTTAGTTGAACGGCTCAGAGAAAAAGCAGTTATTTCTCTTCACCTACTCCCCGTTTCGGAAAAAGTGAAGCATGTTTAAATTTATATCAAATCTGTTAAGACAAAACGAGGTGTTGTACTCTACTTTCAACACGCAAAGTCTTTTACATAGATGGAAATCAGTCAAGGGAGTGTTTTAACACTAGGTTCTCTTGACTACCTAGCTTTTCAGAATAGAGCGTGAAGCGTGAATGTTTGTTAAGACACTCCGATGACTGATTTCCCTTCAAATTCATGACATTGCGTGTTAAAACCTCACTCTGTCTTGCCAGAGAGGAGAAGTTAAGATAGATTTTAAAAATAATAATTCCCAGTGTTAGAATTGAACCTATAACCAATATCGTTACCAGTCCCACTACACCACGGAAACCTCTGAAAACATAATTATTAATATTTATTTATTGCTATAGTACGTTATTACATAGAAGGCAGTCTCTAGTTCACCGCATAGCTATCACGATCCGCTTTGTTTGGCTCCAGGCGAAGTTTTCGCTTTAACAATGAAAACTCTTATCTAAGGTTTTAGATGTATCGATGTTTTAGATGTAGCTCAATACATTTGTTTTTAATTTTAAATAAAAAGATTTTTTAATAAATATATTTGTATTATATGTCAATTTTTGTACGAATATTGGGGTTTACTTGAATGTTTTATGTTCGGATCTTTTGGGAAATGAGGAGTATAGAGATTTATTTCTGGTACTGAAATGCGACAGTGTCTGATTATCCTCCGTGGAATGATTATATTTTAATTATTTTCAATTCACTGCTCTAGTAAGATAAAATGCGGCGTTGAGATACGAATCAGTAAATGTCAAAATTTACTTTCGAATATTTCAGATTATTCTGTGAAGTGTATGTTTAATTTCATACAAATATTATCTTGAACCAAAATAAACCTCTAATAAGAACCAAACAAAACTTCTCAGTAGTGTATTAACAGTATAGACGCTTAGATAAGAAAAGAAGTGGGATAAAACGCTTCTATTCGTTATATATTCAAACCCGCTCCTACCAAATCAGTTGAAAAGTGCGTGTTCATGCCAAAACAAAGATGTTTGAACGATAATTGTTATTAATGGCCAAAACAGTTATGTATACAGATAAAGTCTGCCAATCTGACTGTCTGTGCGTTGATTTATTTTTATTCCAGATTTAATGGTTTGTATGATTCAGGCAATATTATGGAGTGTTTGCTTGTGATAGTGAAATTAAATGATTTATTTTTATATTTTCTGAATTCTGATTGAATTCTGATTGTAGATGCGATGGTTGGGGATTCTTTTCCCACTCGGAGTAATGATAATACTAAATTTATTAACACTTCATTAAATGACTGTTTCACTACGGAAAGATAGAAAATTGCTTCTGACTTAATTGAAAGAATAAAAGGGAAAATGCATTAAATTCATGGTTTCTGTAGAATTTTTTCCATAGATATATTATTATGATTAATTTAAGTTTATTTACAAGTAAATTCAGACAACATTGCTTGTATATATTAATGTATTTAAAACAAAAAACGAAGGTGTAAACAAAAAAACAACATTAACACGCTAAACTTATCTCCGTATCGATCAATTACATTCGAAATAAGAGCATTTCTTATCAATAATGGATCAATCACTGTAGAGGGTACGATTGGTCTTGATCTACACCATTTATTTTGTTGTGTGTTGACTTTTATAATTTTTGTTTTTGTATCGTCTTTATAGAGTAATGGTGTTAATAATTACCTATATTTTATAGGTAATTGAAGAAAGAAAAATATTTATAGGTAATTGAAGAAAGAAATATTATATGCATATATAATATGCAAATATATTACTAGTAGTTATTTATTTAAAATATTTATTTATCTGGTCTAGTAAAACTAAGTGTGACGTGTGTGTGAAAATTATTTTTTTTAAAGTAGAAAGTATAAAATGGATAGATATACGAAACGAGTTTCTCAGAAAAATTAAATACTTTATAAAATTAAAATTACTTTAAAAATATTAAAATTTTATATATTTTAAAAATATAAAAAAAATATTAATATTTTTGAGTGGTGGAACTTAACGCCGTACTTTTTCTTGCCAGAGCGAGGAAGTGAAAATAATTTTAAATATAATCCTCTCCCCCGAGTGGTGGCCGAACCTACAACTGGTCGCGTTTACAGTCCCCAACGACAGGCCCCAAGCGAGATTTTTATATATCCTATATGACACTATTTTAAACAGATTTATCGACTATGTTTTGGCGTCCTAGTGATTTACCTGTGAACACGGGCTTCTACAAAGTTTTCGAAACGTCAGGTTTCCAAAAATGTATTTTCAAATACCAAAATATACGCAATTAATCCGTTTAAAATTGTTTTTTTTAATGTAAACCTAACCTATAAATATTTTTCAATAACATATTAATAAACTCGCTTGAATATTAGCCTTAATTCTAATTAATAAATTATATTAACATAGGTTTTACAAGATTTTATATATATATATATATATATATATATATATATATATATATATATATATTAACACAACTGTAAAAAAACAGGCTATAATGTATTTTTTATACTAAATAATAAAAAAAGTCAAGACATCTCAAACCCACTACACTCGCTTCAATAGCGAATAAACATAATCGTTCACACAGAGCAATCAATCGAGAGAGCGATACGATGCTATGATCTTATTGCTTTTGGTGGATCATTTAATGCATAACTATATTTATTTGAACTATTTTTAAAGGTAACTATTTTTATTTTAAATTTTTATTGGGCTCTTTAGTTCACATTTAGTTTCGATTATCTCGATTTTATATTATTATACTATTTATAGGATTGCCAACTGTAAATGTTAATAGGGCGTGGGTTTAATTCCCAACCATAATTATATTTAAATTATAAAGTGAGAAGGTAACGCGGTGTTGAGTTCCGCTTATCAACTACAAGGTCAGGATTTCGAATGGCAATTAGAGAACTCTGCCCTCTTTTCCTTAATTTTCTTGTTTGTACTATTTATTATATTAAATGGGGAAAAAATTTAAATCTGCAAAAATTATACGAATGAGGTAGACAAATATAAGCTAAGTGATCAAATTCTCTATTAAGAGAGACAAATTCTCTAAGAGACTATTTTATAAGGTCCAGTAATACACTGGACACCATAACTCATATGGGTAAATTTGACTATTTGTGAAGTTCCACACTCAGGATAACTAAGCGTTTAAAACCTTACATATCTTTTTAACAAAACGCGCCACGTTCAAATTGTTATACGTTTTTTTCAAAATACTGGTAAACTGTTAACGTTCAAATATAGAAGCATGTTATGAAAAGCAGCTTCATGCTTTATATCTCATTAAAGGGTAGCCAGAGTCAACCTAGTGTCAAAATACTCCGTTGAACTCCACTCTCATCTTACCAGAGCCAATAAATAAGAAAAAAAATGAAATACAATCATTTCCCCGAACGGGAATCGAATTCACGACCAATCGCGCTTACATCAGACACTGTCACTTTGAACTACTGACCTCAAACGACGCTAGTTATCAACAATTAAAATCATATACATTAAATGATACTTTGATTAAATATCCATCAGACGTATGCATGTATGTAGCAACCCCGTAAACCGGAAACGAACCTGCTTACCCATAAAACGATCACTTCATATCTCAAGCAGTCATACAATACACACCATAATTTCAAACCCATTTCGCCTAATGTCGATATTTTGATAAATTAAGTGAAAGCATAACCATGGGAACGTTTTTGATTCATCATAAGTGAATATAAAAACAATTGTATTGTTCTAGTATTTTTTTATTAACTCAAAAGGTTACTTTCACACTAGGAAATATTGCTACCAAGATATATATATGTACTGTAGTATACTACAGTGAAATTTTATTTTGTTGAATAAAACAGAGTGCTTAGCCAATAAGACTTCACAGCGTTAGGTTACGCTATTTAATATGCAATGCCTTGAATTGAATGGAGTGGTTTTAACACTCATACGCAGGCTACTGATGTACTTAATATGGAGGAAAGTCTACAAATATATCTATTATAGTATATTTTTATATCATAAAGAGACCTTCGTGGAGTAATGAAAAAGTATTTTGCCAGAAATTTGATTCGTTGTTGGTTCGATTCTAAGTTACAAAAAAATATTTAATTTATTTTCATTCATTTAATCACTATGCCATGATATAGTGCAGCGTTGAGTTCCACCAGTTTTGACAATACGCTCACATATATACACTTTTATATAAAATTTTCATATCAAAAACTAAACTAAAAGTAATTTTAGAAATAACAATAGAAAATTAACGTGTGCTTATTTGAAAATCGACGTAATACACGTCGTTAAGGCGACTAAGTAAATAATAATGGATGCGTCAATTATATTCACATTGCCATATTATAGTGGTCACGACTAAGGAACTGTAATACTAGAGCACTTTGTTGAGGAAGGGGGACTTTTGACATAAAGAAAATTTGATACGTTAAGTATTGAGATCGATTTTTAACCGACTTCAAAAAAGGAGGGTATCAGTTTTTATAAATTTGATACATTAAAATCGATTTTTAACCGACTTCAGAAAAGGAGGGTATCAGTTTTGATATGTATGTATGTAATATTATTGGAGTTGAATATTTCAGTTTGATGCATTTAGGCTTCCAAGCACTTGTGCTTAATTTGGTAACTTTATGTTTGTATGTTTTTTATTTGTCTATGAATATCGAGGATTCTTTTTAATTTTTTTTAGCTTCATACTTTTTATCCCGCATAGCAGGGTAGACAGAAAGCACCTAATGTCAAGACACTCCGTACTTCGCTTTCCAACGAATTCGAGACATTGCGTGTTGAATGGTGGAACTCAACGCCGCACTTTGTCTTTACCAGAGCGAGCAAGTGAAAATAATTTAAATATAATCACTCTCTCGAGTGGGGATCGAACCCACAACTGATCATGTTTACAATCAGACGCTGTCCCACTGAGCCACGACCGGCCTCTTTTTAAATTAAGTTCGATATATTTCAAATTAGAGAACAGTACAAGTTTCAATTTAATCGGTATAGTTGTTTAAGAGACAAGGCTAACATATTTGAAAAAAAAAATGAGTAGTGGCTGTAGTGGTGCAGTATATGCATAAGAAAATGTAAGCGAGAATGAGCGTAATTTCAATTCTTACTCAGGAGCATGATTATATTTAAATAAAATATTTTCATTTTTTAACTCTAATGATACTGAGTGCGGCGTTAAGTTCATTGAAAACAGGCAAAGTCGCGATGTCTATAACTATATAGATTTCCTTACCCAAAGTTAAGAAATGTTGTCCCAAGTGAACGCTAGATGGTGAACAATAGATTTTTATTCGAGAGCAGCCACTCGTCTTTCTATTTGTGTAACTGACGTCCGTTTTACCGGTTTTTCATTTTAATACTGACCTTATCTTACATAGATCAGAAAATGTGTTTGGAAATGATATGGAGCTAAATAAGAGAATCTAGGAATTCATGTCCATAGTCTTAACTAAAAAACTAAATTAAAAGTAAAACAAACATAAATATTTGTAAAATATTTTATTCTACTTTAGGTGGTGCCCGCAACTTTTTCCGTTGCCTTTAGACATTGTTCAAGACTTCAAGATATTTTGTTCTATGTTACGCTTAGGTATTGAATAATGGAATTAAAAAGCGACTTCACCAACTAAATATACCTAGCTTTATAGACATTTCAAATAACCATCATTATTACTATAATTATAAATGGTCCCCACTGCATCATGGTGACCATGGTGACCATGGCGCAGTGGGACAATCCTATTGTAATATGATATATCGTTACAATTCTTGCGGGTTCAATTCGCACTCGGATCAATGACTATATTTAAAATCTATTTTCATTTCTCCGCTCTAGCAAGACAAAGTGCCCCGTTGAGTTCAACACTTAGCACACTGTATTGTCACCCTACTTTGCATCTTGCAAAGTCTGTTAATAAAATATTAATCACTATAACTTTGTACTGATTATTTATATAAATTAAATCATATTCATTTACTATGGAACTACGCTATTTTAGCTTTAATAATCATATATTTATTTCAAATAATAACTAATGTCATTTCCAACACACTTTCAACTCTATTACCTGCTAAGGCGTAAGCAGCCATGAAATTAGGTGGATTGGCAAACCGCTTAATGAATTGAAGTATCTTGAATATAAGCGCTTTTTATACGCCTGAGATCCGCTCTATTTTGGATTTTCTTTATTTTTGTCAGAGTTGACAGTTAGGTTGAGAATAATACTGTGAGTGCTTTTTTCTCATTATATATTTTTTGTTCATCGATTTTCTAAGGTTGTTCCTTGGGGTTTTGTATAAGATATTATGATGTAGTTTGAATAAAATTAGACTTAGTCGGCGAATACAAGTTCAAAACTGATGATATAATGATTAAAAAAATTAAAAGAAAAAAATGTTATAATACTTGTATAAGCTAGAGGATATTGGTGTCGCAAAGGAAACCTTTTGATACCAGTATATATGATTGTTACCAATTTTGAGGTTGAAGTGTCAAGTATTTACTTTAGTAAATTTATATATAAGTATTTTAATATTTATTTTGTATTTATTAGTTAGGAATGTGTTAATGAATGTGTAGGAATGTGTTCCGCTAAATATCATACAAAGTTTGTAACTAGATGAATAGACAGAACAAGAACAATTTTAGAGCTAAAATACTTATAAGGCACTTTATCATGGCTATATGTATTAAAAAATATGTTCTCGATAAAAGCGGGTAGCATTGTAGAACAGTGGATCAACATCAGGCTTTAGGAGAAATTATTACATTTAAAATTAATTTAATTCAATTTCTTGCGGAAAGTACTCCACAACACGAAGAGTAGAATCTCTGTATATTTATTTATTTATTTTTAATGCAATTATATTTTTTGTAAGTTTTGTTCACTTATATAAATTGTTTATTGGATTTAATTTAAAATAACTTTGCACTTAAGACGGGCTTAGTGATAAAGAGCATTGTCTACAAACATCAAGCGATTATTATTTTAAATATATGATATTTATATTAAAAATGTTGAACGAGATAAGTTGATAACAAAAATTAGCTTCATACTTTATCCACCATATAAAGGTAGTCAGATTAGTGTCAAGACACCGTGTGTCTTTTCGCTGTTCGCTATTACTTACTAAGTATGCAATAACCTCCATATAATTCGTACCAATTCTCTAATCACTTCACAAACACCATCGAATTCGATACCAAATACACATTTATCTTTCCAAACGATCCTACAGATGGGATGCGTTTGCTCAAACAACTAAGATTAGGAGGGTCAAGGAATAATAGGGACTACGGGACCCTAATTACGATCTACAAATCAACTAACTTACGATATATGGGTCAAACTATGTTCCCAATATTCAATTATACAGGCAGACCAATATTTCGCCCCTGGCGTTCTACCATCTCAAAATTGCCTATCCATCTGAAGATATTGACTATACAATTATAGTTTCTATTGCAAAGTTATTAAAGACTATTTTCAAGTGTGAATAATGTCTTTGAGTTCAGAAGCCTTTGATTGGGTATCCTAACACGTTGCTTACCAATTACTTAGCCTAAGTAATTGTCTTACACACAGATATATCAGTTTTCCTTTAGATTATTCTAATATCCACATAAAATGCATTCAAGCTTTTGAATTACTACTTGAAGATTACGAATTTATTGTGTTTAAAGTAATATTAAGAGAATTCACTTATTATTTGCACATTTCCTCTAAAAATACTTACATACAAAACTGGTTACGTACTACATTATATCTATATAGCTTCTATAGCTTCACTTTTATTATGCAAAGCAGGGTAGTCAGATAAACTAGTGTCAAGATACTTCGTTGACGTGTGGAGAACGCTTAAACATACTTATTCCCCCAAATAAAAACGAACCAACAACAACTGCATTTGCATTCGGACGTTATGCCCACTGTGCCACGTTTCATTTATAGATTTTAATACTATAAAAAAATATATTATTGTCAATAAAATATTTTTTCTTATAAAATGCTGGCTTTTTAGTTATAAATATGTATAGCTTGTAAATTCAAATCTATATCTCTAACCAGGTCCAAAAAAAATTGTAATTCTACCACAAAATTTATAATAACACATTTAAAACTATGAAAAATTCCATAAATCTCAAACAGCTAGCTATCCTTTTGAAATTCTTCCGAACTATTAAATTCTGTAACAGAATTCTATGAAAGAAGATGGTGAATTCGAACAGCATTAGCATATGAATGGTGCTAAACGCCACAGGAAGTCTGATCGACCGGAAATAGGCCTTTTGAGGAATAGGTACTGTGTAAGACATATATAAGCCGATATTATAATACACATCTATGATTCGGCATACAGTTAGATAATTTATATTAAGATTTTAGATTTTTAAGATTTTCACACATTTTAAATGAAACTACATATTTTAAAAGGATTAATCGCGTATATTTTGGTATTCGAAAATACATTTTTGAAAACGGACGTTTTGAACACTTAGTGTTCCAAAAATATACTTTTGAATACCAAAACACAAACAATTAATCCGTTTTAAATAGCATAATTTAAAAAAGTTTGTTCTTTTGTCACTTGGAACAGTTATATTAAATAAGTTAATTTATAATTTATAATAAATAATTTTACAATAATGCAATCATTTCTAAGTTATGAATTAAATAACAATTCTTATCGCCACTAACGTGAGAACCGGTATTATTTCTCTTTACTAAAGGGACAGTTTACAGATCTAATACGGAGATCCAAAAGAACAGTTTCAGAACCAACAGATATAGTTTACTTGAATGTTTGTTAGTCAGTTTAAAAAATTGAAATATGAAATCCTCGATGTATTACACTTCAAGTATTAAGTTTTAATTAATATTATTGTTATTTATTCGCAAATTCTATACATTTTAAATGAAACTATTTTAAACATGCTCAGTCGTGGTCTACCTGTCTACCCGTAACCACGGGCTATTGTAGAGTTCGATACGTGGGAGACCACTGACAGTGATAAGGTCCTTGCGTGCTGCAATTAAGTATATTAGTGTCGCCGTTGATGCGTCAATAATGCGTCACCTTAGCAATGAGTATGCTTGAATAAACTGTATACTTCATAAAAACATGAATTTCACATTTTATACTTGAAATACCTGACACAAGACACTCCGTACTCTGCGTTCCACCTAATTCGAGACACTCTGTGTGGAGCGGCGGAACTTAACGCCGGCCTTCGTTTTACCAAAGGGAAGGTTAGAAAGTACGTTATATATAATCATTTTCTCGAATGGAAATCAAAATGTATTCTTTTTGTAAATACACTATAATGGTGCCCAATTTCATATTCCCCTTTCCGCAATATTGTAAAAATTATAGCATATTTTAAATGAAACTATTTTAACCGGATTAATTGCGTATATTTTAGTATTCGAAAATACATTTTTGGACACCTGACGTTTCGAACACTCAGCTATCAGCTGTGTGTGAACATATAATGAATAAGTCCATCATATTTGATAAGCCACATATCCTCGCTAGGGAAAGAAGACATATTTCTAGAATGATCCGTGAGGCTATTGAAATTCAAAAACATCAACATTTCAATAAAGAAGATGATTGGAAACTTTCTACCACCTGGGACCCATTTATAAGAAGTTTAAAGTTTCAAATCCACCACACCAGAGACAAAGATACAGTCAGCTCAATCTGCAAGAACCCAGGACAGTACGCGAGGCAATTAAGAAACAGATGGCGGTAGATTGTTATAATTAATTTTTGTAATAACTGACCACGTACTACTGTAAAGTTTTCGAAACGTCAAGTGTCCAAAATGTATTTTCGAATACCTAAATATACGCGATTAATCCAGTTAAAATAGTTTCATATAAAATGTGTAAAAATCGCGAATATCAAAGATCGTATTAGAACATATTTATTTGAAAATATTTTTATCGAATTTTTCATTTGAAATTTCATTTTATAGGTAAAAAATAAAAGGGCATCTTATAACGCTAGAGAATCTTATGAGGTCAAGAGCTTGCAGTCTGCGGTAATATTGCGAATATATAGTGCTACTTTATATTAAATGTTTATATGTGTGTATGTATTTATGTATGTACATATTTTTATTTTGGTATAAAAAGACATTCATACATGTGTACAAATATGTGTAATTCGCAATATATGATCAAAACATATCAATACACTCAAATTTCTTACCAGAGCATAGAATTTTGTATTGTTTAAATAAATTTATAAATTTAATCATAGAGCCTACCGTAGCGCAGTGGGACAACGTCTGAATGAAAACGCGTCGTGGATTTGATTCCCACTCGTGGAATTAGTTATATTTACATTGTTATCATTTCTTAACCGTGTTCGCTATTTAACGCAATATTTTGATTTCAGGTGGAAAATAGTCAACGGACTGACTTGACACTGGGTTGTCTCTGACTTCACTGCTGTGCGGGATAAAGTGTGAATGTAATCACTCCCCTGAACCTATAACCACCATGTCAAAAAATTACATTAAACAAATAAAAAGCTTCATACAAACTTGAGGCCGGTTGTGGCGCAGTGGTACAGCGTCTGACTGTAAGCGCGATAGGTTGTGGGTTCGATCCCAACTCGGGGGAGTGATTATATTTAAATTATTTTCACTGCTCTTCCTTACTCGCTATGGTAAAAGAAAGACTGCGGCGTTGAGTTCCATCACTCAACACGCAATGTCCCGATTTCGGTGGAAGGGAAGTACGGAGTGTCTTGACACTAGATACTTTCTGTCTACCTCGCTATGGGAGATAAAAGCGTAAACCTAAAAAAAAACTAACTCCCCTTTTCACTCCCATAGGGGAGTTTCCATATATTTTTTCTTCTTGTCCCTTACACTCCCCGAGGAATATATATGTCAAATTCAGCTTTTTACTCGTAGTAGTGCGTTGTCTGTCAGTTAGTTTAACATATTTTGATTATTCTGAAAGAAAAAGTACGTAGAGATAAATTATAATAAGTTATTTTATCAAGTGACTATTAAAAAAATGCTTTTCCATAATGCATTATATTCTGTGTACCAAGACTGAAGTCGTAATCTAAATTTCAGCTCAATCGGACACTTGGAAGTAGTTCATATGGAGATTGCAAGAATTCACACACTAATTAACTGAACTAATAACACGGCAAGTTAAATAAAAGCTTTTGAAATAAATTCTAAATGAATATAATAATATTAAATTAACCTACGTCCTGCGACTTTGTTTCTACAATAAGCTAAAAATTTGCGTTATTTTGTAGAAGGTGTACAGAATATGCGAGGCACGTCCTCTACAGAACGGTTCGCTGATTTTAGACGCTCTTTAATACAGTTAGGTACTTCCTACGAGGAGTTTTTTTCAGCAAGAAATATAATTCGGAAAATTATTTTTCATATTAATTGCGCAGTGGAAAGTTATTTTAAAGTTTATATAACTAAATATTATATATTTTATATAACTAAATATTATACATATAAATTTGTGAAGGTAACACTTTTGGACGTAAGAGTATGATATTTGATACTGTTAAAGGTTATATAGAGAAAAGCTTTCGCTTTTAGTAAATACGTTTATATATATCTATATATCTCTATATATATCTCTGGCCTTATAAATCCGAAGTAAAAGTAAACTATGTAATTCTTATGCCAGTGAAAATCGGTATAACTGTAGAAGAAAATACCTGGAACAAACAGAAAGACAGACAAACATTATAAAACATGTTATTTTAGTATATATACATATTAATTTAGTAAAAAGCGGCTATTTCGCTCGACTGTCAAAAGGAGGGTTATGTTTCTACCACGTATGTAAGTGTGTATGTAAGTCCATTTCTTTGTTCGACTTATAACTTTTAAAGCTGTCAACCGATTATTACAAATAATGCCATTAGATTCATCTTAAGCACGCAAGTGCCACTAAATGTATAAAATTGCTTCAAATCCTAAAAAGTTTTTAATATTTTTATAATTACTTGCTTTTTATACAAACAGACACTCTAATTTTATTTATTTGTAAAGATATATAGTACCTTGCTAAGACAGATTTTAATATGCAATAATACCAACTCGAGTGAATGACTATATTTTAACTATTTTAGTTTTACCATCTATTAAATTTAATGTGACGTTTGATTCCGCTAAAAAATGTTTAGAAAAAAGGAAACAGTGTCTTATCATTACATTCTCTCCCCGATTTTTTTTTTGAATTAAAAACTAAGTCACTAAGGGATTGTCTACAAGTACTTTATGTTACCACCCACCCGTTTTCATAAATAGTCACTAATAATAAGTTAGAAGATCAAAAAGCGACGAATTGCGGCGCATCTATCGATTCGAGTAATAATGTAAGAAATCCATTACGAACAGATTACTTTATAACAGAGAAATATATTTAATGATTTTTCTGTTTTTTTTTTAGTTTAGTATACAATTGTTATATCAATCGTGGCGTAGTGAAACAGCGTCTGACTGTAAACGCGGTTGTGGGTTCGAGCCCCACTCGGGCAAGAGATTATATTTAAAATATTTTCACTTCCTCCCTCTGTTAAGAAAAAGGACGGCGTTGAGTTTCGCCCCTCAACATGCTTTGTCTCGAATTCGGTGGAAAGCAAAGTACAGAGTATCTTGATACTATGTACTTTCTGTCTACCCTGCTATGCGGGGTTGGAAAAAGCTAAACAAAATGTTCATGTGGTTATTATAATTTCGGTTTTTATAATTATTTGTTAGTTAGCTTAAATATTTACTTGAGAATCATTTTACTTTTGCTAAAACTAAACAAGGTGAGTTTTACATTTTAAATAAAATGTGAGGCTTGTGTGTTCTATTCCTACTCGGTGGAAATTATAAATTAATTTCATTTCTTTACTCTGGTAAGACAAAATGCGACGTTAAGTTCTAATTACCGTGCAATGCCTCACGTAAGAACCGGATAGTAGAGTACGCAGGATCTTGACACTAAGTACAGTGTTTACCAATAGGGATGATAGGATTTTGATAGCTTACAACCGCCATCTTGGTTGTTTAACATTTGTGTTGTTTTGTGTTCGGTAATGTTTGCCATTTAATCATGAATAAGTTTACGTTACCTTAATGTTTGCAAATTGTCCAAATTTTCTATCAAAATTCGAGAAGTATTGTCTCTACTCAAAGAGCATTTCGTGCTAAATATGGTCGTCATGGTGCACCGTCTGAGCTTGCTATACGTCGCATAATCCAAAAACTGGAAAGTGAATATTTTTTGCACGATAGTAGACCACCAACACGACAGCGGATAGGCCGTAGTGAAGAAAATATTGCCAACGTATCAACCGGTGTCGAAGAAAATCAAAATGTTTCCGTTTCACGACGTGCACAAGAGGTAGGTTTAGGTATTGATCTTGGCCTACATCCATACAAGATTGTGTTGGCCCAAGAACTCAAGCCAGCAGACCATCGATTACGTCGTGAATTTGCTGATTGGGCGCTTGAAATGATCGAAACGGACACCGAATTTCATAGGAAAATCATCTTTTCAGATGGGGCTCACTTTTGGCTCAATGGTTATGTGAACAAACAGAATTATTGTTACTGGAGTGAGTCAAATCCAAGAGTGGTTCATGAAACACCATTATATCCGGAAAAATTGACTGTTTGGTGCGGATTATGGTACGGTGGAATCATTGGCCCGTACTTTTTCAAAAACTACAGCCATACCAGCCGAAATGCTGCACCGAGTCATCGAAAATTGGACCGATCGTATTCATCAGTGCAAAAGAAGTCGTGGCGGTCATTTGAACGATATTTTATTTAAATCATAAATAGCATAAAATTTCCTTCCTTTTCCCAAATAAAGCCATTGAGCACGAAATTTGAACATATATTACATGTTTTATTTCAATTTCAAAACATATCGTTCTTATTGGGGTAACTCCATACTTCCTAACTACCCTACTAAACGGGATAAAAGCATGAGGCTAAAAAAATGTACTCAATAAAATTTAATTCTTACAGTCTAATTAGTATTAAGATAGGTCTAGACTAAACTTGCCCTATATCATCTAGATTATCTCAAAATACCCCACTTAATGCGTATTGTGTATTTATTGCACATAAAAAAATTACATACATTCATTCATACAACTAATTAAATAACTGTCAATCTCTATCACCACTTACTCTATCCACCATACGTCACTTAAGCAAGTTGAAACTCGAATAAAGCAGTTAATGTGTTTACTTATTTAGTTTAAAAATATTGCGTGCGGTGTTTTAAATAAATAAATATGTTACAGTAATTACTGCGTGTGGGGCTTAACCCACGCGGACATTTCTTCTGTTTATTAAGCTTTATCTCCTATAGAAGGGTAGTCAGGGGGAATCTTGTGTCGAGACACTCCGTTTTCCACTATATTTCAGATTCGATACATTATGTGTTACTTAAGACCATCATGGTATAGTGGGATAACGTCTGATGGTAAGCTATTGGTTTCGAGTATGATTCTCACTTGAGGAATGATTATGTTTAAATATTTTGAATTTTCTGCTTGGGTGTTGAGAGTAATAATTTAATTTATTATTTCAACAGCATCGTGGTATAGTGAGACTATGTTAGAATGTACACAATGGTTATGAGTTCAATTCTTGAAACTTACAAAAATAAGCGGCAAGTTTTTTCTCTCACGAAAGTAGAGTAGTCAAAGAGAACCTAGTGTCTAGATTATACGTTCTCTCCATTCGTCCGATATCGAAATATTGCTTGAAACTAGAAGCAATAAATTTCTTACTTATTTTGTTGTTTTTAAGAATTCACTAGATGTTTTAGAATTAGGCGAAAAGTGAGGAATGGAATGTTTTAGCACTCAGTTCAGCGGAGTAAATTTAAAAAATATATTAAAACAGTTAAACGTTAACGAATACTTTACAGTAGCCATAGGATTGCCATATGATGAGTAATTTCGTTTAATTTTGGAAAATTCCGAAAATGAAAGATCATGTTAATAGTAATATTGACAATTTAGAATTTTCTATCTCTATTTTGTCGATTTTGCTTACCATTCCGTGCCATTATATATGCGTATACCATTGCATGCATATACCATTCTCAAAATAGTTGAGATAAATTTGATAACTATCAATATGTACAGTAATACATATCGATACTATATACAGTAATCAATCTAATGAAATTATCTAAGCATCTAAAATAAAATCTACAATATGAAAAAAAATAGAAATAAAATATACATAAATATAGAGATAGAGCCATTAACGTATTCTGCTTTAGTTTCAAAATACGATGCATTAAGTGAACAAATATTTCAATGTATAAAAACGAGGAGCGAACCATCTCTCACATTCGGCCTGCACTCATTAATCCATTTTGATCCGTTGGATTATGTAAAAACTAGTTTTATTTTCATACCAAAATGTATATTATTTAAAGTAAATAATTAATATATTTGGAAAGTGTTTAAGTATTTGTGCCTTGCGGGATTCGAACCTGCGTCTTTTGGAAATCATCCGAGACCCAAGAATCTAAAAATTTTTATATGCCTGTTGCAATTTTTATTGTAGTTAACAATTTATAGAGATGCTATTCTCCTATTCTTAGGAAGGGAATTACGGAATATGGCTAAAACTAAAAAGAAGTTTAAATAGGATCTGTTTAAGACCATCACGGTGCCGTGGAACAGAGTCTGATTGTAAACTTGATTGGTTTGACTTAATTCCCAATCAGCCCCGCTCTCGTGCAGCAAAGCTCGGTGTTGAGTTCCACCACTCAATACGCACTATCATGCATTAGTACCAGATTCTTTCTGACTCCACAACTATATGAAACATTCGTAAAGCGAGATGTTGCTAAAATATTACTAAACCTAAACAACATTAATTATTTATGTACTATTAAAAGCAAAATAATAAATTCAATCAACAAGACGCCAATCAATCCTAATTACATATTTAAAAGCTTTCTAGACAAAGTGGTAATAAAATATATATTTTCACCTATAAATCCGCCTACAGCGTACAGCGTAGGGTGTTGCTAACATTCGTTTAAAGTACTGTAAAATAAATCAGAGTTCATTTCCGTTAACTTTTTGTCACGCTATGTAGCATAGAACAATTGGATTTTATAGAAGTGTTGTTAATTACAAGTATATACCATGTGACAGGACAGGATAGAGTACAATCCCTCTGTTATGAAGCGTCCCGTAAGAGGCAGGTATTCCACTAATTTGGTGATAGAGGGCTAATCCTCCGACTGGCTCGCGACCACTATCATGATAAAAAATCCACCAAATATCTGATGATGTAATCCGGTTCGATGTCTTGTAAGCCAGATAGCTTTCTCTATTCCCACCAATCCTTTCCCTCAAATTGTTATAGTTCTGGTTGCCAGGGCCACTACACTATCACCTTTAACATCCATCCCATCCACCATCATGTGGCTCTTCTGTGTGACTGGGTATGGGTTCGATTCGATTGTTTACATCATTTTACATCATTAAATTCGCCACTCGCCATGTGTGGATTGTGTGCGGACGGAAAAAATATATTAGTAGTAACATACATTATATTGAGGCTGGTCGAGGCGTAATGTAACGGTGTCTGACTGTAAACATGATCGGTTGTGGGTGAGATCCCCACTTGGGGGAGAGATTATATTTAAATTATTTTCTCTGGTAAGACAAAGTGGGGCGTTGAGTTCCACAACTCAACACGCAATGTCTAGAATTCAGTGGAAAGCGAAGTACGTAGTGTCTTGACACTAGCTGCTTTTTGTCTACCCTGCTATGCGGGATAAAAAGCGTGAAGCTAAAAAAATGTACATTAATAAACCAACATTAATAAATTAAACGTATATTAATAAATTGATGTCATTGTATATATTTTGGGAGAACATTGTTAGCTTAGTGAAAACTTAAGTGTTCCGCCTTCCAATCAAAGAGTCGGAATCCCAGTCGTTAGATTTGGATAGCTTGTCGTAAAATGTCAACCAAAGTGGTATAGGAGTAATAGTAGGTGACCTGATGGTTAATTAGATTAATCAGTGCGTATTACTTCACCAGAATGTGACGTATTCCAAGTCGTATTCCAACAAAAAGGTCATTTGCAGTCACGCGTTCTGACTTGCTCAGTTCTACAGGAGAATTCATATGTAAACTCTTGAAATCGCATGTGAACACATAAAGTCATATGTGGACCAGGATTTTATGTATGGATGTGTGAAACCACATTTGGGCCACGACGTCACATGTGGACAGAAAAATCACATGTGTGGATGAGTGAAATCACATTTAGACCATTATGACTTGTGTGGATTGGTGAAATCCTATGTGGACCATAATATCATGTGTGGCTGAGTGATATCACATATGGACTATGGCGTCATGTGTGGAGTATTGATGAGTAAAATCACATGTAGACCATGATGTTACATGTGGATGGGTGAAATCACATATTAACCATGATGTCATATGAGAATGTAAAAAATAGTTTTGTAACAGAGTCCGAATATTAAGATTAAATCTTCATAATCTTGCCCTCAGGACTCTTTCGCAACTTTATATAAAGTCAATGGCTTTATGTAGGCCCATAGTAGGAACAGATTTTAAGATAGAGTCAATAATATAGTGACAGCTATCTAATCTGTATGTCTTAGAAACGATTACCTCTCTCACGGTCAGTTGTATTTGTTCGAATGTAGATATTTGAGTTGAATTAACTGGCGCCAGAATATAAAAGGTGCAATTTGGTATATATGGAAATTTTACAAAAATAACGATTTTATTAAGTATATCTATAATTTCAAATTTTGTATTTATAAAGATTTGCCATCTTAGAATTCTATAATGTTTTAAGTCTTCACTATTGCGCAGTTGAAGTCGCATTCGATAACTAGTACCCCATATATACAAACATATACATTAAATAAAAAAAGGTTATTGTAATATTAACATTTTTTCCAATTTTATTTAATTGTATAATTTTATTTAATTGTTTTAATTTTTTGAAACTGATTCATTCCTTTACTGATTCATAAAAAGAATAAATTTATTCACGTTTCTTAATTATAATCACGCTTCACGCTCTTTCCTATTAAGAATCGTATAAATATATAAAACTAGTGTCAAGACAATCCGTTTTATAACGCGCAATATATCGATTTTGCGAAAAGAATCGAATAGGGAGTAAGATTTTTTTCTGACTGTTTTTTATAAAGCACAAAAATCTACTTTCAACAATCCAATCTCAAACTCATTGCAAGTCAGAACAAAATTGTAAGCTATAAACAATTACAGTACTAAAGTAGCGGAAATGGTCATAAATCTAGAATATAGCGTGAGACGCCTTGAGCCTTAACATCTTATTTAAACTAAATAGATCCACATTAATAACCACCTACTAGTTCAAATTATTTTAAAATGTACCTTATTTAACTTAGCATTAAGTGTATTTTTTAAAAAATCATTTCCAGTACGTAGGTGGCTTTGATAGAGAAGAAAATATTGGTTTTGCTGACACAAGAAATTTGACTAGAAGTCAAATTTAAATAATTACTGGTTTTCTTGTACAGATTAACTAAATGTTAAAGTCATAATAATAATTATATTTAAAATTTATATTTATTTCTCCGCTCTCGTAAGTCAAAGCGCGGCGTTGAATTCCGCCACTGAACACGCAGTATCTAAATTTCGGACAAAAAGTTGTCAACTTTCTTGCCACTAGGTTGTCTCTGAGTAATCTGTTATGCGTGAAGATATTTTTTTTTAAATTAAAATTCTCATCTACCACAAATGTCTTTGACTTTAGGTATTTTTTTAAACATGAATCTGATGTTTAAATACTGTTTGTTGAAACTGTCTGTCTCTGATCCTGCGCAAACGTGAACACTACGCGGCTTCTTGATAGAGGTCGTTGGTCGAGGTCATCCATCGTAGGACTAGAACCTCAGCTTGTAACCAACGAAGGTAAATAGTTCAAATGATAAAAATCGGTTTATTAATTAATTATATTAAATATCATAATTCGTCAATTTCTTCAGTTTTTATGTATAATAAAGTATGAAATTGTCTTTAATATAAAAATTTAATTGGTAAACAAATAATTGCGCAGGCGCACGCTCATTATGTATAAAATTCACTAAAATAAAACAACAAAATAGGTAATAAAAAATACATTCACGAAAATAAATATTTACAATAATTTATAACATATCAAGTCAAATTTTTTTTATATATTAAATAGAATACCAGTTGTGGCGCTGTGGAACAGCGTTTCACTTTAAACGCGATCGATTGTGGGTTTGATTCCCAGTCGGAGATTAATACCTTAATTATTTTTATTTTCTCGCTCTGGTAAAACAAAGCGCGGAGTTGAATTCCGTATCTCAAAATACGTTATTTTGAACTCAGCAGAAAACGGAGTACGGAGTTACTTAACACTAGTCATTTTCTGTATACTCTGCTATGCGGAAATAAGAGTGAAGCTAAAAAAAATTAAAGAAATTCGACTCAATCCAATAATTTCTATGCTTAATTCTAAATTAGGAAAAATAACGATTCGATTTCGTTTAAGTATTAATTAGTGAAAGGAAGTTTGGGAAAGACAATTTATTACGCCATTACTAGTATGTCTGTTACCATAAGATTTATATGGAACCAGTGCGTCGTAACTGTGCCGATGTAATTATATTTTTTTTTATATAAATAAATCGCATAATTAAAAAGGCTATTATTTAAATGACTAGCTAATTAAAGAGGTTTTAATGCGCATCAATCATTTTGTCCGCAGTGACAATGTCTAACAGTTGATGAAATACCTAACTAACACCTAGCTAGCACATTTATATAGATATAATTGTTCTTGCTGGCTATACTCCTTAAAAAGTTTTCTATATAAGAATACAATACTCAGTTCTAAAGCCTAAATAATTCTAAATATCGTTGACGATGAGGCCGGTCGTGCCCCAGTAGGACAGCGTCTGACCGTAAAAGCGGTCTGTTGTGGGTTCGATCCCTACACGGGGGAGTGATTATATCTAAAATTATCTTCACTTCCTCCCTATAGTAAGACAAAATGCGACGTTGAGTTCCACTATTGAACACGCAATGTTTCGAATTCGGTGGAAAGCTAATTACGGAGTGTCTTGACACTAGGTACTTTCTGTCTAACCTGTTATGCGGGATAAAAAGCGTAAAGCTAAAATTATATATTTTTATTTTTTTTTATTTCGCGAAAAACGTTATATATCTACAGAATCACGATATCACTTCTAGAATCACATACACTGGTCTTTTACATGTTATTTATATAAAAGGATTTATGATTTAAGAATTAAATGATAAATTTATTTGTTTCTTAGTTCTATACATTATAGAGACTGTGATATACTATTTTATTTAAGCTCTAATTTTTTTAGCTTCACGCTTTTATCCTACATAGCAGAGTAGACTTTCCACAGAATTCGAGATATTGCGTGTCGAGTGGCGGAACTCAACGCCGCGTATTGTCTTGCCAGTGCGAAAAAAAAAATTAAATATAATCATTTTTCAAAATGGGAATCGAACCCACAACCAATCGGTTTTACAGTCAGACGCTGTACCACTGCGCCACGACCAGCCTACTAATCAATTTTTTTCACTATATATTTAATTAACATTTATAGTAGAAATATAACATCAGCCTACCCACTATTTAACGACTCTTACTTGAATAATTTTAATCCTTTTTGTATGAAATAGAAGACCAGAAATCTCATACTTATATCACGTACATGCTCTATGAAGACCAAGAACAGATATAAAATTAAAATTAAATATATATATATATATATATATATATATATATATATATATATATATATATATATATATGTATATATATATATATATATATAAAATTAAAAAAAGTAAAGCGTTTCAAAGTTAATTAATTTTCTATATTGACAACTTTTTATGATTTCATGAACATAAAATTGGTTATAATTTCCATACAATTTCATATTTTAATATATATAAATAACGTTTCATTTTGACCTTTATCCAAAATTCTGAACACCCCTCTCATTATAGGCAACGGCCAGACGGTCAACATTAACTTAAGTAAATAAGCTTATAAATAAAGTGTCTATTCACAGCATCCCGACGTGATCAAACACTTATCTAAAGTGACTGAGCGATCAATATACATTTGAATCACTGTATAAATTTGCAAAAATATCCTTGTGTAAGCTCTGGGAGGCCTCGATAGTACGGGTATGGGAGAGATGAACATTTTGAAATGGATATGGCATTTAAATTATATATGAGGCCAGTGTCTGACTGTATACGCGATCGGTCGTGGGTTCGATCTCCACTCGAAGGAGTGATTATATTTAAATTATTATCACTTTCTCGTTCTGGTAAAGACAAATTACGGTGCTGTGTTCTGCACTCGACACGCAATATCTCCAATTTGGTGGAAAGCGAAGAACGGAGTGTCTTAATACTAGGTACTTTCTGTCTACCCTGCTATATGCGGGTTAAAAGCGTGAAGCGTCAGGTTTTCAAAAATGAATTTTTCGAGTACCAAAATATGCGCGATTAATTCGTTTAAAATAATTTAATTTCAAATGTGTAAAAATCGCTTATTAGTACTTAGATTTAGTGGGAATGTAAACGGAACAGTTGTGGATTCGATTTCTAGTTCAGAGAGACACGCTTGTTGTGAAACTTTAAAGAGTTTGCTCTGTTAATGTTCTATTTAAATATACTCAATGCTTCGTTGAAGCGTGACCAACGCGTTGGCTTGGATTGGCAATGTATATGAGAAATATATCATAGTATTTTAAACTTGTTTCATAAATTTACTTTAATATGGATAATTTTATGCATTATTTAAAAAATATATATTTTTATATTTTACACCCTTTATATATAAACTATAACTGTCCCCAGTATCATTTGTAATTTCCGTAAAAAGTAAAAAACAATATTTTTGCTTCACGTATTATTCTTTATATATAATGCCACATACACAATTTAGCACTGAGTGTTGTAAAATACCAAGATCAACAGCAGAGCGACAAACTTTTCGTCGAGGGTTGCTATTTGCATAAGATCTTAAAACAGCAATTGACTGATCTCGACACCTTACTTAAAGAAAATATTGAAATTCTGTGGCAGTCACTAAATGAAATACTCGTAGATAATAATATTACGTACTTGTGGTACATTGGTTACGTTATATTTAAGTACGTTGGTTCACTAATTGGTTGGCGTTCAATATATATTAATATATGGACATTGTAACGATTTAAAATTAAATTATTGTCTTCAATCACCAAACCATTCAACGAGTGTAAATCGAACCCACACTATTCGCGTTAACAGTGAGATGTTGACATGACATAAAAGACAACATATAAGAGGCAGGTCTAGAGGCCAGTATTGATGCAGTGGTACAGCGTCTGACTATAAACACGATCGGTTGTGGGTTTGATTCACACTCGAGGATATGATTGTAGTTAAAATTATTTTTATTTCTTCGCTCTGGTAGGGTAAAGTATGGTGTTGAGTTTCGCCACTCACCACGTTTTTGCCACTAGATACTTCTTGTCTACTCTGCTATACGAGATAAAAGCGTGAAGCTAAAAAATATATAGTTTTAAGCAATTAAATTCAATATAAAAAATGTATTATCATATTAGATGAAACAATTTTAAACGGATTAATCGCGTATATTTTGGTTTTCGAAAATACATTTTTGGGAACCTGAGAGTTCGAACACTTTACAGTAGACCGTTTACACTTTATAGTAGACAGTCTTCCTGTGACCACGTTCTACAACGACTGAGACTTGTGTTATGAAAGTTTCATTTAATTTTTTTCAAAATGGCGAAAGCGGAAAGGCGAGGCCAGTCGTGGCGCAGTGTAACAGCGTCTGACTGTAAACGCGACCGGTTGTGGGTTCGATCCCCACTTGGGGGAGTGATTATATTTAAATTATTTTCACTTTCTCGCTCTGGTAAAGACAAAGGGCGGCGTTGAATTCCACCACCCAACGCGCAATGTCTTGAATTCGGTGGAAAGCGAAGTACGGAGTGTCTTGACACTAGGTGCTTTCTGTCTACCCTGCTATGCGGGATAAAAGCGTGAAGCTAAAAAAAATGGCAAAAAAAATTATATATTATCATTATACAGATAAGACATGACTTAGAAAAAAAAGATTAATTAAGGGTTAAAGTGAAAACTTTAGTTAACTTATTTAACTTATGATCTAATCTAACTTAGTCAATTAATTATCCATACTGCTAAGTTACAATCAGATGAGAGCTGATAATAAATCGCTTAAATATGAATCGCAAACTTACATCAGTCTTCAACTAGATCTTGAAGACTCGCCATCATTACTTACGCACTGTTTTTGCTTTTGCCGATAACAATCTTGATAAATGATATGTCAATAATTTAAAAGTAAATATAAGATATTGAAATTTGTTTTATTTTGTTAATCTTCAAGTTAAACTTTTTATAAGGAAATAATTTACGTATAAATTGATTTAAGTGAGTTTAAGTTGAGAAATTAGAACTACCTAACCTAGTCGGACGTTGCGCCAATGTAAAAAAAATATCATCAGATACAGTTTAACTGTAAATGTGATCAGTTGTGGGTTCGATTCCCAATCAAGAAATGATTATACTTAAATTATTTTGCTCCGGTAAGACAAATGCGGAGCTGAGTTACGCAACTCAATATGCAATGTTATTATTTTGGCGGAAGTACGGAGTATCTTGACACTAAAGCTTCTTGCACTACTATACAAGACAAAATCTTGAAGCTAAAAAAATTAAATTTAATATGACGTTTTTTCTTGATGAATACAATTTGAAGTGGCTAATAATTCTAAAATATACATAAATTATTCGCTATTATTGGTTCCGAAGATACATTATAGATAGATTTTAAACCAGATCTAATGATATTCTAAAATGTATATTGCCAAAAGAAGGAACTATTACGTGAGGCACACCCTAATAGGAGAGACACGCCTCACCCAAATGCATTTAGATAAAACATTTCCCTGACTATAAATAATGAAACTCCAGATATCCCAGAAACACTGATATTGGAAATTTATTAATTTCCACTTTAATATATATATTTTGTTTAAATTAGCAGAAATTTAAAAAACTATTCTACATTATGCGTTACTTATATGTACTTTAAGTTTTTAAAGAAACAAATAATTTTAATTAAAATAAGAAAATCCTCGCTATATTCGTTGCACTTGTGGTAGCACCAGAAATTGCCAGCTGCACTAAGCTGACGTCTTCCAAGTTATTAAACCAAGAATAATTATAACTTTGCAGAAACTCATACGTCATCCTCATAATACTACTATTGAGTTGAAGTCATTGATTTCAAGTTGCTGATTGCGTGTGATTGATGAGAGCGCTTCTATTCCAGATCCATTTACTCCAATAATTACACTATATCGTATTAAGATTTAGTCCCCTATAATGGAGTATGGAGAATTTTTTACAGCTTTATACTAGAGTAGTAGACACTCCGTTTTCTGCTTTCTGAGTTGAGTAGCGGAACTCAACTCCACTCCACTTTTTTATACCACGGACGGAGAAATTAAAATGATTTAAATATATCAATTTCGAGTGAGAATCGAATCCAAACCCAATAGAGGTCGCCCAGTAGACATAGTCCCACTGCGCCACGTAGGACTCTAATACATTATAATGCATATTAAAATTTAGTCCCCTATAATGGAGTAATTGAACCGTGTCTGAATGGAAACGCAATATATGATCAATTTTTTTGACTTTCCGCCTGATTTCAAGATATTAAGTGTTTGATAGCGTAACCGCACTTTGCTTTACCAATGTGGAAAAATTAAAATAATTTAAATATAATATTTTCGAATGAAAGTCGAATCCACAACCAATTGAGTTTGAGACAGTGTCCCACTGGATGTATTTTAGTAACATATTTTTCTTTTATCCCGCATAGCAGGGTAGACAGAAAGTACCTAGTGTCAAGACACTCCGTACTTCGCATTTCACCGAATTCGAGACATTGCGTGTTGAGTGATGGAACTCAACGCCACATTTTGTCTTACCAAAGCGAAGAAGTGAAAATATTTTATTTTGAGAGGGGATCGAACCTACAACCGATCGTGCTTACAGTCAGACGCTGTCCCACAGCGCTACGACCGGCCTCTGCCTTTAGGAATATAATTATACTGTATTAAGATTTGACCTACAATGGCAAAATTGAACAGACTCTGTACGTAAAAACATTAACTGTGGGAACGATGCTGTCGGACAACTATTTTGAGTTTTGTCATTGAATCCAACGTTACTTCACGGGCTTGAGATAGGAGTATGGAGTTTCGCACTGTTTAACTAAAAAAAGTCGAAAATCTAATAATTTCTTAAAATAATGTACGAAAATACATTAAACTAATAAAAATCCCACGCTGCCGTGTGTTTGACATACACGTTTATTGAAAATGACGTACTTTTTTAAAATTGAAACTATTTTAAACGGTATAATCGCGTAAATTTTGACACTACATTTTTGGAATCCTGACTCTTCGAACACTTTACAGTAGTCCGTGTTCACAGCTAGACTGAGGCAGCAGTCGTCTCTCAGTTGATACAAAAAATAATTATATCAATCTACCACCGATAGCGTGTAAGTGCTCGAAGTGTTAGATTTCCAAAAATGTATTTTCAAATACCAAAATATACACAATTAATCCGTTTTTATTTTAAAATGTGTAAAAATCGCAAATATCAAAGATCTTTTAATGACATACTCGTTTCTATGACAATGCCTTATTATATTATATTATATTTTTTTATATATCAATGGGATATATAAAAAAAGATATAAATAAATATATATAAAAATAACTATACTTGTGTATTCATTTTTTTATATATAGTAAATCTAGCCAAAATTCAAAATGATTGAAGTCAAAAGCCGTTTTCCGTATAAAATATTTCACACATCGCGTCGCGTCGCCTTGCCATGCCAAACCGTTCGGTCCCACGCGAATATATACTGGTAAAAAGCGTTTATCGGGCCGCGGCGGTCGGCTATGCGTTTTTTCTTTCTTTCACCGACAAGTGCCATCGATACATGGGCACCATTGTTCCGATATCTTTGTCGTGACTTCGAACGCTCTACAATGATTTTGGGTTGTGGAATTTGATAATTAAATGGCACAAAATACCCTTTAGCTTTGATAAACATTAAAATGAATTATTATTATATTCGTATACAATTTTTTTCGGCTTCTCGATTACCAAAAGGTATCTTTTCTTTACTTTTTGCTTAAAATCGATATTGTGTACCCTCGTTTTGTCTTACTAAAGCTGGGAAATAAAATAATTGCGATATAATCGTTACCTTAAGTTGAGATTGAACCCATAACCAGTCGAATTTACAGTCAGATGGTGTCCCACTGCGCCAGGATGGTCTTTATCTACTTTAATATAACGATGTATGTACTTTACGCAAACGTTCATTATGAGTAACTAAATATATTTTTTTATTTTTTTTAATTATGGCTTTACGCTTTTATCCCGCATAGCAGGATAGACAGAAAATACCTAGTGTCGAGACACTCCGTACTTCGCTTTCCACCGAATTCGAGACATTGCGTGTTGAGTGGTGGAACTCAACGCCGCTCTTTGTCTTTACCAGAGCGAGGAAGTGAAAATAATTTAAATATAATCACTGCCCCGAGTGGGGATCGAACCCACAACCGATCGCGTTTACAGTCAGACGCTGACACACTACGCCACGGCAGGCCCTAATTATATACTATTATAATTTTCTAATAATTAATATAGCCTGTTGTAATTATATTGATCTTAAACTAAATATAACGGACGTCCATAATGGTAAGGTTTTACTAATCTATTTATAGTGACTTGTCTGTTACCTGTTATGAAGCTTCTCCAAATGGGAATTAAAACTGAATATTAATCTTTAAAATCACTAGACTGATTTTGATGGGACTCTCGATGGCAGATAGGCGATTAACAAGGAGTAACTTATATTGAATTAGGGTACAGAGATGTCAAATTCTACGCAGAGAAGACGCGGGTACATCTCTTCTTATATATAAAAATACCTTGCTATACACGAATTATTTCAAACCACACAAATGTACAAAGCCAGCTACATCACTAGAATGTAAATAAATTTAAACCTTTGCATTTTTAAAAATAAAATTGAAACTAAACAACATTGACATGATTTTGGTTGCATTATTCAACTGAATATCCGAGTTGCTCCATTTGCGATCACGACGCGACGAATACGTTTTGACATTTTCGATCCAATTTCTATGTCCTCTTTTGTAGAGATCCTTATGTAATACACAGAATATTAGCTTATATATATATATATATATATATATATATATATATATATATATATATATATATATATATATATATATATATATATATATATATATATATATATATATAAGCACTGTAATAGACTTGCATATATGTTCTCCACATTTTTATAACAATTATATTAGAACTCTTGCTGAACTAAATAAAACGGACATATATGTATAGGGTTTAATGTGAAAAGAATTGCTATAGATTTATAGGCTTCATCATGTAATAAGAGGCCGTCGAGGCGCCGTGGGACAGCGTCTGACTGTAAACGTGATCAGTTGTGGGTTCGATTCCCACTCGAAGGAGTATATTTACATTATTTTCACTTCCTCGCTCTGGTAAGACAAAGTGTGGCGTTGAGTTCCACCACTCAAAAAAGCAATGTTTCGAATTTGGCGGAAAGCGAAGTACGGTGTATCTTGATATTAGGTATTTTCTGTCGACCCTGCTTGCAGCTAAAAATAGTAACAACATTTAATTTAATAAAAAAAAATAAACCAAAAGGCGTGGTGCAGTGTCAACAGTGTGATTGTAAACGCAATAATTATGGCTTCGGTTCTGATTATCTGATCTAACAATAAAAGACTGAAAGATCGACTTAACTTCTGATATAATATCGATATGCAATATATCGAGTTCAGGCTAGAAGTGAAGTAGAGAAAGAAGTAGTATAAAGAAGTGTATTGACACTTGGTACTTTATATCAATTAGGCTGGAAAAAAATCTTAATAGCTTTTTTTTCTTTTACAGACATAAATCTGCAAAACAAAAAGCTATTAAGGTTTTGTTTATCACAAATTTTATCTCAATATTTTACAAAATAACCTAACGACGTACAGAACTACTGTATTTCATATAGAAATGGTTTTTTTTTTATTTTATTACTCTCCGCCCGTGTATGAAGCGCGGACAATGAAGTCTGGTCGTAACGAATATGTTGATTTACAAAATCTCATGTATGCCGCCGGTCAGATTTATATTAAAAGGAGACCCGTTTACATTGTATCGATACGATGTTATATCTTAATTTTTTTAATAATTCAATATTATTAGCATTGTATTGTATAAGAATGCAGTAACTTATAAACTAATAAGGTTTTGTTTTGTAATATATCAATCTAAAAGCAACTTGACAATTTCTTATCAAATAATTAAGTATAATTAAGACTTAATTAAAATTATTTATTATATTTAATTTGTTATTTTATCATACGTACATTAATTCTCTGGTAATTAAACACTCAACAATCAATTAACAAATTTAAATAATATTTTAATTTTCTTAGAATACACTCACCAGTATTCAATGAAGTCTTTCACAGTGATATTGTAAGTACGTTCTATTTAAATTAAGCATACGAATTTGTATGAATTTTTCTATATACTTTATAAAAAGAAGAATTGCAAAAAGACAAATTAATAATCTATAAGAAATATATTACTATGAGTTTGACATACACGTTGCTAAGGCAACCTATATTTTACGTTTCAACGAGACTCATTAAATTCCGCAATAATAATTAATTCATAAAATCGTATCGTAAACATAAAAACAGAAATAATACCATGATTTGTTTAACTCGGTAATGATGATATGAGACTTTATGCGCATTTTGTAGGCGCGAATGTTCCTTGGATCGTATTTATGGTTTCTATAACCTTTTGTTTTGTGAATGCCGAGTTATGTGCGCCATATAGCTGGTACACTGGCGCGATCTAAATTGGCCAAACAATAATATTACTGGTTATGTCGATACGACGTGAGAATAAAGAGTGGATATTAAATACGCTTTGTTTTAGAAATGTTTTAGTGATTTTTTTCTCCCATAGCAAGATAGTCAGCGAGAACTTAATGACGCTCAATTTAAAGACATTATTGACATTATTGGCAGAACTCAATCGCGATTTGTCTTACCAGAGCGGAGTGAGGGTAACAATTAAAATTTTCCTCCAGTATATCAACTTTTCGGATTTAGGCCATTTAATTTACAGGAAATGCCTATTATAAATATAGTGTTTTGATACCTGTTACTCTCAGACTAGTCTTCTGCGAGAAGTAATTTTTTTTTACTCCAGTCGATATTGGAATCTACAATCATAATACAAATACCAACAACGCAATTCACTTTGCACATATAAATATTTATCCACATGTATTATTACCAGCCATATAAGTGAGTAGCTATACAAAATTTATTATGTCCAGAAAATAACATGAATTATTCCAATTTTTATAACGATGCAAGATAAACATTCAATGTAAATAGAACAATGTGGGCACAACGCAGTTTATGAGACATTATAAACCTGTTCTTTCTTATACAGTGGCTTCAAGAGATTGTTAACCATTTGGTGTTGAATACAAAAGATATTGGTATATATTTAATGGTACGATCGTTTGCTCGTTAAAATATTGGATTTAATGTATTGGATTTTGGTATAATATAATATTGTATTCGTATATTTATTAGATTAATTTAGAAGTTGTGTGTGTGGTTGTACAATTTTTTGGGTCTTTTTAACTAAGTTATATAAAGGTATACCTCATATAAATTGATTCTATTTTTTTATAATATTATATTTATAAAGAGCAACTATTGAGCTTCTCGTCATCTGTTCTTGACAAAATTGCCTTTCGAGCACTTAGTGGCTTCCAGTAGGACTGATAATACTGTCATTTTTCTGTCAATTACAATTTGGAAGTGTTTGCAATGACGTATTTGAATAAAAGATATTTTTATTTTAATTTATTATTTATATTAATTAATACACTTAAGAATTATCTAAATAACTTGACACTTATTTAGATGCTAAATCTTTTTTTATAAGCAAAATCAACAAACATGCATATTCTTGACGTTGAACTTGGCTCTCATTTTTATATTTCTGTTTTTAATAGAATAGTTTTTCTATCCCGTTAAAATGCTATGAAAATAACAGAACAAAAAATCTACCTAATACGTTTTTGTCTAACCGTACATCCTTGCGGTGGGTATAATGCAAACTGGTTAGCTGATGCGTTTTCAATGCCGCCGCGAACTTAATAACATATGTATGTATGTTATAAAAAGGCGAATTTACTACCCACGCCGTTCCTTTGCTTTAAATGGATATATGAAAAGATATTTTGAATCTTTAGTACTATGAAATAGAGTTACAATTCCTTTGAAAGTTAAGTGTAAAACTGCACAAAGTCAACGTTGCACTTATCGATGATTTTTTCGTGAAACTTTTGGTATTAATATAATTTAAGCAAAATTTTGTCTGTCTGTAGACTTCTTTTTACTTTTGTGAATATTAGATTAAATTATTTTATATATTATGTATGAGAGAAACATAGTTTAGTATAGATTCGATTCCTATTCGGGTTAATTTTGGAGTTTTTTTAATTTGATAGTGTGTTTTTGTCCTAAATAGGTAGTTTGTTACTAGGTATAAGCATAATAACACTTACAAGTGGTTAGAGTGTTTAGAAAAAATGTATATTTATATTTTTATAAACACATATCTCATACCGTTCCCTTTTTCATGTTTATTCATTTCATATATGTAGGTACTAATTGAATATGCTTTATGAGGATTATTTAAAAATTATAGCAACAGAACGTAGGTAAAATATTTGACTGTACACATCAGGATGATTGTGGGTTCGAATCTTTTTCATTTCCTCATCCTCGTAAGACAAAATATGACGTTGAGTTCCGTCAGTCATCTCAATTTCTCGCAATGTCTTGAATTCAGATATTCGAGTGTCTCAACACTAAATTCTACATGCCTATGTGAACAAACTTAAAAAATAATATAATAAATATAAATAAATAAAATATTTTTAAAAGAGGCTTGCTCATAATATATTTTATTTTACATATCTAGCCCATTTGAAACCCAAATTAGATGACGGCCATTTTAAGTAAACTGCTATATTGATTATAGGTAAATTGCATTTTTATCGGACACTGGAAATACTCAAATTAATCATGCAAGAATTCAACCACACTAACTGACATTGCAAGTTAAAAAAAAACTTATATTATATTTATTATTTTAAAATACAGATAAACCAACAACCAGAAGTTATAGTCTTATAAATATTAAAATATAGCTTGCGAAATGAAATTCAGAAGCTCCTCCGTGCCTTAAATATCGAATAATAAACTAATTAATGAAGTAGATGTTATCATTTTGAATGTTTGAGATATTGTTTACAGTAATAAAAATTGAATTTTGTTTTTTTATGATTTGATAATACACTGATAAGGCACTATTGCTGGTGTATTTAAAGGCAAGTATATTTACTATTTTTAAAGTGTTATTCCACACTTAGGATTAGAAAACACTTTTGAAAAAACGTATAAAAATTTTGAACGCAGCGGGATTCGAACCCGCGCCTCTTGGATACCGTCCAAGCGCTCTGACCGCTAAGCCATGCGTTCTACTACCAGCTGCGTCGAATAACGTATAAGAATTTCTATCTTTCTTTTCTTTATTGCTATATATTTTTCATGTAAAAAACAAGAAGTTTAGTGTTATTAATATTAACTCGTGTCTGTATTGACGCGTAAATTACGCGTTACCTTGGCAACGGTTATCACTTTATACAGAAGTGTATATTTGTGAAACATAAGGTACTGTATATAATATTTATTTAGTTAATATTTGTAATAGAATATAATGAGACCATTGTGGCACAGTGGGACAGTCCGATTGTAAACGGGATAGACTATTTGTTCGACTTCCATATAGGGGATTATTAATTTATAATTTTGTTTTCATTACTTCGCTCAGGTAAGATAAAAAGGCGACGTTAAGATCGCCACTCAGCCCAAAATGTCTAGAATTTAGACGGAATGCAGTAAACAGAGTGAGAGAGAGTCCTGACACTAGATTGTCTCTGCCTACACTACTAAGTGAGATAAAGCATGAAGCTGCTTTTTTAAATATGTTTTGTGCTTCCCAAAATACAAAGAGATTTACAAAAGCGATTCCTCGTTACCTATAAACTTACTCAAAATGGTTTAAACGTAAATATTTTTTTAATAATTATTCTAAATAAATACATTGAAGCTATAATAAGCGAAGAAAATTCATCTGGTTTGTTATAGTTGGGTAAAAAATGCAATCGATACGCTTCTCGCTAAACAATATAATTTAAATTTTTACGTACTTAGTTAATGAGGAATGTTTTAAATTAATTCAATTTTGTCCAATTAATTACAATTCAATGATCAAGGTTTTAATTTGAAAGTTATATGAAGCAAAGGTTATTTAATGCCATTTAAAGTTAATATTTTGTAAATTATGAGGAGAATTTAACATATACATAGGGCGGCGTTGAGTTGCGCCACTCGACATGCAATGTGTTGATTTCGGAAGGAAAGCCGTTGATGGATAGGTTTTATACTAGGTTATTATGATATTCACAGTATCGATGATACTGATGTTCACGAAGAAAGCATGAAGATCACGAAGAAAGCACGAAGATCCCTTCTCCAAAGGGCATGTATAGTTTTATTAATGCGGACGATTCAGAGATGGAGATGTTTGGCACTTTGAAAAAAAAATAGAATTAAATTGGAATTTTAAACTTCACATATTTTTTTATTAGAAAATACATGTTAGAAATCTAGATAGAACATTATATAGCAGTCCGTGGTTTAAGTAGTGGGATATCAAAATAGGCATTATTAATATAGTTTTAATAATAATCAGGAATTAAAAATCTTTAAAATTAATAAGTTACTATTTCTGTACCCAATTTCTGTTTGTGTCGTAGAATGAGACAGCGTCTGCCTGTACAATTGATTGTGGTTTCGATCCTTACTTGAAGTTTTAATGATTTTTATTTAAATAACGTATAAAAAATTAAATGCAACGAGATTGGAACCAGCGCCCCTTGGAACCCGTCCAAGAGATGCGGGTTTGATATACGTTAGTTGGAGTTTAAATAAAAAAAATATTTATATAAAAAACGTACAAAAATTTAAACGTAGAAGGATTTGAACCGGCGCCTCCTGGAAACCGCCAAAGAGGCGCAGGTTAGAATCCTGCTGCTAATTTTTAATTTTTAATCCTAAGTGTAGAGTAACACTTTAAAAATATTAAAAACATTATTATTATTATTTTCCAACTCTAATAAGGGTAAGTGCTGCGTTGAGTTGCGCTTAAATACCCTTGCGTGATTAAGACTGAAACTGCAAATAAAACATTTAGTATTTCTCAAAGTAAAATTCATAATAATTAAATAAACGTTTCAAAGAAACATCGATTGAAACATTGTAGTGTGAAATGTATACTGTTTACTTATTAGAGGGAGCACGCTAAATGATTGTTTGGACGGTGTAAAATATAGTGTTTTTTATATTTATTTTGTACTCGGCCATTCAGAAACAAGATATAATTAGAGCATTAATGTGATTTTTCAATGTTTCTCTCAGATTACGACCAGAAATGCCTTAAGCTTTATTGCTCTGGCATGTTTTTCATTAAGGACTTAATGATAGCAAGGACGACAAAGTGCGGCGTTGAGTTCCGCTTCGTTTTCTGGCGATAAGCAGTGTACAGAGTATCGTGACACTAGGTTATCATGAGTATGTAAGTATCTCTTGCGGGGTCATTATGGCGCAGTAGCGTTATACCGTTTGACTGCAAACACATAGGCTGTAGATACGATTCCCAATTAGGAAATGATTATATTTAAATTATTTACTTTCTATACACTAGTAAAATAAAGTGCAGCGTTAAATTCCGCCGCTTAACACGAAATATCATAAACTCAGAGTATCTGACACTAGATAAAATCTCTCTCTGTACTCTATCTAGTCTCTTCTATCATTATATTTTATAAAGTAAAATATAAATTTCTTGATTTCTGCCGTACAAATAAAGAAAATATGTACCTTTTTATCTTCATATATTTAAATTTATATTTAAACTATAATTAACTTAAATTATTGCTCTCTGAGACAATACTTAGTAAATACAATATATATATATATATATATATATATATATATATATATATATATATATATATATATATATATATATATATATTATACCAATAGAAACCTATGACATATAGAAAAACTTCAACACTCCGTCATGACGGTTTCCAACAATTTATATCAAACAGTACATAGAAATCCATGAAGTTATTCATGAAGTGCTAACATGATTTATTTGACATCGGCCACAAATTCGAATCCTACTGTTGAGTAATTCCACTACACACATGTGGCTTGGCGTACAGACGTTCTAAATTTCGGAATAATATCACAAAAAACCGGAAATAACCTTTATTATTCATGACAATAAGGTATAAAATTGACTGTTTTCTTTTTACAATATGCACACCGTACCAAAGATTCTTGGTCAATCCGCAGTAGTGATATATAGATTTACTGGAGTGTTTTCGTACGTCAAATCTACTGGTTCATGTTTCAATAGATTTCGGAAGTTCCATGTAAATGTGTTGACAGGCTTTTAAGTAATTGATACGTTTAGCCGCAAATAGATGTTTTAGCAAATGAAATTTCTTGTAGGGTTGAAATTGTAAGTTTTGGTATCTTTTGTATGTTGAGAAATTTTGGCTGCTAAGTAAAGTAAAATAAAATACTCTTTATTGTACTTAAAATTAAAAATATACATAATCTATCTTTGTATTTAAATAGTACAATAGGCGACCTTATCGCTAAACGAGCGATCTCTTCCAGGTAACCTTTGGGTAGAGGAGAGAATGAATGAAAAGGGGAGGGCGTACAGAGTAAATAGATATAAATATATAAATACATATGTAAACACACAAACACATACATATATATACATATACATAAACATATACAATATATACACACATACATATACATATACACACATAACCATATACATAGACATATATCTATATATACATACATTCTGGCAAATAGAAAAAAAATGCAATAGATTTATATCTATGTTAAATAAAAATCTTTTAGCTTTTATATATATATGTGTTTATGTTGAGAAGGCGGCATGTGAACAGTGTCCATATAGACGAAATGGTTGAGATTTCAACCCTTATTCCAAGGGGTTCGTGTTCACATTATTTATTTTCTTATCTATATGAATTTCTGTTAATTAATATGGGATGTCTTGTATTAGGATAGGAAGTGAAAAATCCAGTACTAGCAGATTTTAGAATACATTTTTTAAGGCCAAAAGAAGCGTGAAGCTTCTTTTAATCATTTTCTTACTTCAAAAAATAGTATATAAAAATATTAGAATTTATTTCGAAAATATATATTTTTCAGTTTCAATACAAATTTCTCTATAAATAAAGGATTTTAGTAGTATTTTAATTTAAGTAATTAGTTTAATTTAAATATTTAATTTAGAAAATAGAATAAGTCTCATCAAAATCGTTCCAGTAGCTCCAGAGATATAAATTACAGAGATATAATTACAGTAAATAACTCATAAGAAAATATATTTAGAAAGTTATATAATAATTATTTCGAAGTTAGTTTAATTTTTAACAAAATAATTTTATTTAAATAATTATGTATGAATTTTAAAGTTAGTAATATATAAAACCCTAAAAGATTATATGGCAGGCTTCTTGCCTGCCATATATATGTTACTATTGTATTTCATCGCAAGCAAAACTTATTATACCAATAAAGATCAATTAGCACTTAATTGTAATGAAGCTTACCAAGGCATGTCACAGTATATTTATTTGGCTATTAAATAGCATCTTTTATTAGTAATTCTATTTTAAACCAGTACAATATTTTCAGCATAGAGCAATCGTTAGTAAGACAAAACGCGGCGTTGAGTTACTTGACAGTTTTCCTCCCGAAATCGATACAATGTATTTGAGCAGCGGAACTCGACGCCGCCTTTCATTTTGCAGCAATAAAGCTCACATTCCTGTTATAATTTTAATACTAAAGTATTCACTATTTTTAAAGTGTTATTCCACAATTAGGATTAGAAAACATTTTTAAGAAAACGTATAAACATTTTGAACGCAGCGGAATTCGAACCCGCGCCTCTTGGATATCGTCCCAGCGACCAGATGCATCGAATTTTTTATACGTTTTTTACAGCTTATTGAGCATCTCTGTAGGGGGATTTTACCAATTTCTACTATTTAAAAATTATTAAGAAATAATCGTTTAACAAAAGATATTGCTATTTTATTTTAATATTTAGTACTAACCAAGAGACGCGGGTTCGAATCCCACTGCGTTTAATTTTTTATACGTTTTTAAAAAAATGTAATAGTAAACTAAATTGAGAGACAACACTCAACGGAGTGTCTCGACACTAGGCTGTCTCTGACTTCCATGGTATACCGGATATAGTGTGAAGTAATAAAGCTAAATAAAACTACCACCTCTCATTTAATTACTGCAATGTAATTCACCCAGTCATGCATATTTCGGTCACATGTAGCAAAGGGCGACTTTTAATCTTTAATATGGCTGGATATTAATCATGTTAATTTATAGCTTTCGCATCGAACGCTTTGTCATTTTAAAATTATAAAATGTAATACATAATGTTATAGCGTTCTGGGTTTGATTCCCACTCGGTTTAATATTTAATTATTTTCATTTTCTCGCTCTGGTAAGACAAAACGCAGCTTTGAGTTCCGCAACTCATCATGCAATGACGCTTTGCGCCTCTTGTCTCGTGGTTGAAATCTCGCTTTTTTGAAAATTTATCACTTATTTGTAGCGCAGAGGTACTTCCGACGTTAAATATGGCTTGGTTATCGATTCGATTCCACTTGGGGGAATGATGATAATTTTATTTATTTATACTTTTATTTATACTATATTTATACTATATACTTCAATTTTTTCACTTTTATAGCTTTATATGTTATTTTGCTTACCAAGTAGTCAGAGAGAATAAAATGTTAAGACATCTGATTCACCGCTTTCCGCTTGAATTGGAAAGGTTGCTCGTTAAGTGTCGAAACTCAATACCGTACTCTATCTACACAGAGCGAGAAAATCGATTCACATTTCAATTCAATTTCAATTCACTTTCAATTCAATTTCAATTGTATCAAAAGACATTAATCACGAAATATAAGGTTATAAATATAATTGGGTAGAAAATTAAATTGTCCAGTATCTTACTTCAAATTATGAATTCTGAGTAGAAAAGTACTAAAGAATAATCTAAAAAAGAATTAATTTTTAGGCAATTGTGGTGCAGTAGAATAAAATTCGGCTGAGTGCTATATTTTGAGGATTGAATTCCGACTCAGGAAAATTTAAAAAGTATTTTCATTCCTTCACTCTAGTGAGACAAAGTGCGGCGTTGAGTTCGCCACTCAACACACAATGTCTTGATCTTGGGCGGCATTCTGTCTGCCATATTGTAAGGGATAAAGCATCTCTGAATATCTATTTTACAGACATTTGTCACAAGTTAAATATACTAATATCCTAAGCCCAATAAATCGCCAACAATCTTTAGGAGCCACGAGCCGACATCGAATAAATTCAGCTCGATTTCGATTACCGTTATCCTTGCATCGCTCGTTCAAATAGAATAGATAATCTAAGCAAGGTTACAAGAAGCTTCGCAGTTTAAAATTGGTAATAATTGCATGAACTTTACGTAGCTTAACGCTTTATGTTCAACAGGGTAGTCAGAGGCAAACTAGTATCAAGATATTTAGTTGACTGCTTTCCACCTAAAATTTAGACTTTAGAAAAACAAAAAAAATCAATATGAGGCCGACCGTGGCGCAATGGAACAGCATCTCACTATAAACGCGATCGGTTATGGGTTCGATTTTCACTAGGATTATATTTTAAATTATATTCATTCCTCCTCTGATGAACACAATGTGCGGCGTTGAGTTCCACCACTCAACACGCAATGTCTCAAATTCGGCAGAAAGTGGAGTACGGTGTGTCTTGATACTTATTGTGACCTCGTTAAAGTACACTTATCACCTCAATCGTGTAAGGTAACTAAAAATATTTTGGACTCTTCTCAGAACTAACTACGGAATAGTCTTGCCTTAGTTCTTAACATGTTAATATAAATAAATATAATATATATTATTAATAATCAATTAATCAACATAAAAAAATAGAATAAATATTATTAAAATTTAATAAATAATTAATTAATATAATAATATCTTTGATTTTTTCAATATTATCAAATTTTAAATGGCATTTTAAATAAATTAATCGCATATATTTTTTATTATATTCCTATTTTTTTCATTTTCAAACCAAAAACGTCAAAAAAATTATATAAAATAAGTTTATTTTGTAAGAATTTTATATAGTGCGGCAGGTTATTTAGAAACAGAAGAGGGTAGATTAATATAATTATTTTTGTATCAAGTTACTAGAAATGCCATCTCAGTTTATCTGTGACCACGGACCAAACTGTAAACTGTTCTAAACGTCGTGTTCTCAAAAATATACCTATTATCGAAAATCTAATTATTTTCATATAAAATTATAATTTAAATTTTAAATAGTTTCATTTAAAATGTAATATTAAATAATTAAAATGATTTATTTTAGTTATCTACCTTTGTAGATCCAAAACGAATGTAACCACTGGATTTCTCTTCAATGTATACAAGAGAACTAATGCATTCCAGTTCCAGTTGGAACTACTGTACGCTCAGATACACAGCTAATGCTATGTAGATACTAGCTTTGCTAATCATTTACTTATCTGATATATTAGAGAAACCACAGTGGTGTAGTGGGAGAACATGCCTGTAACACCGCTTGGTTGCGTGTTCGATTCATAATCGAAAAAAATTACTATATTAAATATCTCTGGTAAGGTATAAACGCGGCGTTGAGTTACGGGAGAAAGTGATAAGCTGATTTTGTTAGTTTTTTATTTAGCGAAAGTAAAGAATCGCTGTAATTTAGTTTATTTTTTCATCGAATAACATATAAAATATAACGAAAAAAAATTATGACATGAATTAAAAAATAATATGGAATTTAGTGTTTTTTTTATTATATCAAAAGAATATCGATGATTTTTTTTCAGTACTTTTCAGTTAAACTTTGACATGTACTGAAGTATTAAATTCGTCATTGATCATTAGCTTATTATTATACAATCTAAATAAAGAACAATATAAACTTTTTTTTATTTTTAAATACTACATATATATATAACTTTTTACTTGCATAATAATAAATTCGAACAGAATTTAGCCGATAAGAGTATCGTTTCAATTTCTCCCGACCGATACCTCATTTCAGATTCCCGATAGGATTCTACTCGAATCTACTTTAAGTGACAGAAAATTAACGAATATTTGCTCAAAGTTTCGAATTTACGGTCTAAGCTGTTGCCTTTTAAATAGAGCACTTTACGTGTAATTTTATTTCAAATTGTTATAAACTTAATTATAATAGACATCTTAATTTTTTTTAGCTTCACGCTTATATCCCGCATAGCAGGATAGACAGGAACCAACTAGTGTCAAGACAGTCCGTACTCCGCTTTCCGCTGAATTTTCCGGACATTGCGTGTTAAGCGGCGGAATTGAACGTCGCGTTATATCCGCCAAAGTGCAGAAAAAAAAAATCATACATAAATCTAGAAATAATATACATATATATTTATGTACATTGAAAATGCATAAATATAAATTAAGAAAATAAAACACGATGTACGCTATCGTGCTATCAGTCGCAGACGCCCGCATGTCGCGCCTCTGATCTTGTAACTGATACCGACATGTCGATATAATGTAATGTATACATTATATTTAGCAAACATTTCAAAGTGTTGTTAAAACAAATAATTTATTAATTGAGCTATGTTTTAATGTTAAGTTTATTTTTAAGCTACACACTTTATCCTTACGGGGTAGTCAGAGAAAATGGAGCGCCAAACGTTAGCCATACTTCATTCGCCTCATCCACAGTCATTAACCTCTTTTCTATGGAACGTCTCCTACCTTCCTTCGATATAATTTATATTGTTGATTTTTGAAATATTTTTTTTAATTATTTTTATTTTAAAATCCTAATTCTAGAATCTTCTTTTTGCATCGTGAACAAATGGTATACTAGCTTTTGTAAATTATAAAATCTTTATAGGTATTATCTTAAGTTGTAATAAAATCAACAAGCATAACGTTAGCAAACTGTTTTCATGAAACTGCCATATATATATATATATATATATATATATATATATATATATATATATATATATATATATATATATATATATTTTGTACAGCAGGGTAAAGACAACTAAGTGTCAAGACACTCCGCCGACTATTTTCGCTGTGACCGACTCTGTGGTGATCTCAACACCGCACTTTGTATTACCGAGCGGAGATATAAAAATATTTGTTTAAATAAAATATCATTCCCTTGAGTGAGAATCAAACCCCCACGTAACTATTTACAGTCAGACATCTGTCAATTCTTCAATTGATCCATTTAAACTGGTTTCCTTAAAGAATGTGTAAAAATTGTGAAAATCAAAGATCTTTTTAAACGCTTTAGCATTGTGCAACAAGTAGTTACCAAACAATTATATCTTCACGCTAAGAACGACCGTCCTTGTTGGTAACTTTTACCTGATTTATACAATAAACGTATAAATCAGGTATTGAGAGCTGAATCAAATCGCTTATATCTAATCGTTTGATCACCACTTTAGTGTTGTAATGATACACGGTGTTCTAAAAAACAAATTTTCAAAGAAATTCAAATTATTTAAATATTTTAAGTTTAAGTGCCAGCTAATCATGGAAAAGTTACTGTTAATTTATATCATCTTTTATTAAGAAAAAAATTGTGCAGGGTGCGTAATTCAACGCCGCGCTAATTCCTAACATACTAGACAAAAGATAATTTTACAAACCGAATAAAAATCTCAATCCGAAGATAAGCGCGTGACGAGCATTTATGATTTTACTATTTCTTATCAGCCTGTATAATATCTTTAAGTAGCATCTGCTGGAGCATGGCGTTATTTCTTACACACACAATACACCTTTTACGAAAGAGGCGTAGATATTAATACCAAATTATTTACACCTTCCTGTATTGGTTATCAAAGATTTTACTCTAAACTAGTAACCTGATAGTTACAGGTTCATATTCTCGTTGGCCAATTATGTTTATATGCAAACCTTAAAAAAATATATAAAAATATCTGGTTTTTAAAACCATTTTTAATAATTTAATTCAAGCTAAAATAAACAAATATGTCAAATATATGGTAGTGACTGTTATATTTATTTTATTAATTTCAAATATTTCTTAAGGATTATTATAATTTAAAATAGATGCCGGTCGTCGAGCAATGTGACTGTAAATATGATTGGTTGCAAGTAAGATTCCCGCTCAGGGGAGTATTTAAATGATTTCTACTTGCTCGTTCTGGTAAGACAACTGCGGCGTTGAGTTCCACCATACAATACGCAATGTCCTGATTTCAAAAATGAAGTACGAAGTGTCTTGACTCTAAGTACTTTCTATACCCTGCAATGTGGGATAAAAGCGTGAAGCTAAAAAAAAACAAGATATTGGGCGTCCTTTGCTCCATCTCCATAAAATTTAAAGTACGCCTAATTTTATATTCGATTGATCCCTTAATTTTTGAATGAATGAATTTTGCATTTCATTCAATTAAACTCTTTTAAATTACATAAATAGACTTAAATATTTTATTTCTAAATTGATATTGTTTTTGCAAGCAAATGCGTAATTAGGAAGACCATTGCATGTCAAAATTAAATAGTTACCCATTTAGCACGCAATGTCTTGACTTCGGGCGGAAAGCAGACAGTGGATTGTCTTGACACTAGGTTGTCTCTGACTACCCTACAATGCGGGATAGAGCGTCAAGCTGCAATAAAAATATTCATATATAAAACTCACAAGTGAGAAAGATTTTCATTACATTACAAGTATTGTTACTATCAAAATGAAATATCGAAAAGCGCGACCTAAATCTGAATACTTTTAAAAATAAACCCGCATCGATGCGACCCACATACGCCCATTGAAATAAGCCGGATGTTTAATCTATTCAACAGAGAAAGTTATATTAAAATCTACACAGACAGACAGTTTGTAAGCAAACATTTTTATGAACAGTTTGTAAAACGTGTGAAGTTATTGTAAATATCTATAGTTTTTTTTTTTTTTTGGTAATTCGACGAAGAAGTATAATTTTGTATGTGGTATTTTTTTTTATTCTTAAACGTTGAAAAACATTGTAAAGAAATAAATATTTTAAGAAATAGTTATTTTATTCTCTTTCTCTCTCTCTCTCTCCCTTTTTTTTATTCTAGCAATTTTTTTTTATATTTCAAATATTTCTAATTCCATTCATCTTATTGTTTAATTTTGTAAAAGTGAATAAAAATATGTTTGTCTATTAAAAGTTAACTATCTTTAAAGTGTTATTTCTCATGAACACATGAACGCATGGTTTAGCGGTCAGAACACTTAGATGGTTTCCATGAGGCGGGTTCGAATCCCGCTGCGTTCAAATTTGTGTACGTTCTAAAATGTTTGTCTATTAATGTACACAGATAAGAAGAAATCTTCTGAGAAATTAGTTAAATAAATTTAAATTAGATAAAGTAGACAGGTAAGATAAATGTGACGCGCAGTGGAAAAAATTTACTTAGATACAAAGATGACTCGCGCCAGAAAAACGTTATAATTTTTTTATATTACTATGATGTTTCTCACATGTTTCAGAACAGACAAACTATTCACATGTTAAATTACATGTAAGCTTAAAGTACATGTTAGTTTTATGACAGGTACAAAAATAATAGAAGTATTGATTGATATAATCATGGTTTTGGGTTCAACGCCTATTTCTAAGAATGATTATTATTAACATACTCGGAAAAATGTTTAAAAATTTCACAAAAAAAAAATTAAATATTCTTTCTATTTCTCCGCTCTGGTAAGACAAAACGAGACGTTGTGTTAGTCACTCAGCGCGCAATGTCTCGATTGCGGGCGGAAAGCAGTTACAAGAAATTCTAGACACTAGGTTGTCTTTGACTACCTTACAATGCCAGACATAGCACAATTAATACATTTAAATTTCCATACACTTTATAAATTAAATCGTGATGTTTAGTTCCATACTTCGTCATGATATCGAACTCGGTAAATTGGAAAACGGAGTGTCTCTACATTTAATTCACTCTGCCCACCCTATTATACAATTTTTAGCTTCTTTCTAAGTAAAATAGATAATCCTAACTGACTTACCAATTATTCTTCAAGTTAAACGAGAAGTTTTAAAACTCCATCTACCCTCTTTGTGGTCTCATTTGGTAGTTATTAATTCAACTTAACCCTCCTAATATCCTTGGAAATAAAGGAAACGGGCGAAATCCCTTGTCTTTCAAATTATTGGATTGTGGACTTGATTGCTTACAGTCAACAAGTGTTACTTTATTTAAGTAAGGGTTTTAATTACGAATATTAAGTTCTTACGGTATTTGAGAGGCCTTTATGGCGCAGACAACCTCTTACCGTAAATACGATTGGTTGTACGTTCGATTTCTATACGAGGAAAGGGTTATATTTAAAATTTATTTTTTTTAATCCGCTCTGGTAAGATAAAACGGCGTTGAATCGTCATTTAACACGCAATATCTTGACAATAGATGATCTCTTCTATCTCTGGCTATCCCGTTGTAATGTGGAGTAATCCGTGAAACTGAATATTTGGCTTGAAAGTTGCATTTTTTTAAATGGAAATATTCTTAAATGAACAGTTAAGGTCTTCTCTGTAAAAGACTATGATTTCAGGTTTTTGTGCAGCATTTGATGGCAAAAGTATTTTTATTTAGTTCAGTTTATAACATGTCATTACTTGATTTCTTTAAGTATTTTAAATAATCTAGAACTATGAATTTAATGCATTAAAACTATATTCGAGGTTATACGTTTGTAAGTATACCTTCTAAGATACGGTCCCTCTTATCTATTTGTCACACAACATAAAAAAATAACGAAATACAATTAAAAAAATAAAACAATTAATTTCAGTAAATCCCCGTCTCATAAATCAAAGTAGTGTCTTGACACTACGTTATCTCTGTCTACCCTACTATGCGGGTTAAAGCGTGAAACTACTCTTTAATTTTTTTTCCATATCAGTTGCAAGATCAAGTATACATTCGTGTTCTCAATATATTGCGAACGCCATCATTCACGCGTTAACAAGTCTGAAGCAAAGTCGATATCATTCTTAAGATAAGTCTCAAGTTTCGTCATTGACACGGATCGTGAATTTGTACGTCTTTTACAATATATACAGGGATATTTTTTTCATCTTGGAATGATATGGGGCTTAGTGGTTTTCTTATTGTCTTTATCGGATTTGTAGAGAAAAAATAGGCAAGTTTCTACCAATATTTTACTATTTTTAACGTGTTATTCCACACTTAGGATTAGAAGACATTTAAAAAAAACATTTAAAATTTTGAACGCAGCGGGATTCAAACCCGCGCCTCTTGGAAACCGTTTAAGCTCTATGACCACTAAGCCATGCGTTCTACTAATATTCATTGAAGATTTCCATTGATATCTCCAAAGAACTGCATCAGATCATCAATATTTTTTTGTGGGACCATCTTCGAAGTATACTCTTTTAAATAAAAAAAACGTATCGGTTTATAAATGACGGAGAAATCGGAGAAATCGGAAAAAGAGTCGTGAAAATGCTATTGTTGAATTAACAACTATGATTATACAATCAATACTGCTAGGCCCAATTGAATTTTTATGGGACTAAAAGTACTTACTGCATGTAACATAAAAAAACACTTAAATCGGCCTAAAACTTTCAGCGTAATCGCTGTACATACATACAAAAAAAAGATAACTGCCAAATCGGTAACCTCCTTTAAATATTATTCACTCCTAAAATATTTTTGAAATAATATGAAAGATTTTAAACTTAAAATAGTTTTAAATGAGTTAATCATGTATATTTTGGTATTTGAAAATACGTTTTCGAAAACGCAACATATTCTTCTTCATCTTCGGACACTTTGTAGTAGTCTGTGGTCACAAGTAAGCTGTGACCACGACAGCCTACCACTTCGCCATATCATTTAAAATTTATAAAAATTGCTAAAATTAAGTACCTTATAATACCTAAAGTATATATTAATAATATAATATAATTTTAATTGGCAACAGTACGTTACATTTAAACACATATATTTCCAACAATACTTCGTACATTTCCATTCTGTATGTTCAAAAGATTATCTTTAATTGCGTTATGGTTCCAAAAATCCCAATGTGAATCGTGACGGACGGACTTATCGAGCCTGTCTTTATCTATCGCAGTCAATTACGCGGAAAGGTTTAAGCCCTTTCGCATAAGTGATATTAAATTGATATTTTTTTTACCCGTTTAACTTTGAAAGTATCAACTACGTCATTTCACGAGTATTATAAATTTATCTGTAATATAGATATTAATATACGCTATTAATAAGCTATTTAAAGCTATCATGGCATAGATATTAATTTACCATCTCTTTATGTGAAATAGACATTTTGCGCGTTAATAAGTGTAACTTAACTCCGTGAGCTGTATTGTCAAATCGCGACAATTCACGATACCTCCGAGTACATATCGATACCAAAATCATGGTGTTGACAGATACTGTCACATGAAAGAAGAAAAATTCCATGTCAGTTTAATAGAAAAGTGATTACAGCTTTAACAACTGTGTCCCAAAATTTTCTGAATTCGTGAGCAATTTATTGAAACCGTCTTACATCGCTTCCAACAACTTTATTGAGTTTGATTGAAAAATTGTTGGACGAATTGTTCAGAACCCCTTTGAACTTGTATGAGGTTCTGAGTTCTATGTATTTAAACTGAGGCTTAATAAACTTGTTAAAGCCGTTCCTGTTTCATGACCGGTATGACTATTCTAGTCCACGTTATTTTATAGAGCTTCATATACTATAATAATTATTTAAAAAAAAAAGAATTATATAAGAAAAATTAATATCGTGGCCATTTATTTATGTAGCATAAGCCAATACAATGTTTTTTTTTTAATTTTTTTAACTGTTTGTTGCCACTTGTTTTGCAGCCTAGCCTTAAGATTGAATATTTCTATCTTATCAATCGGTTCGTAAATAAAATTATTATATCAATTCAAAATATTTTGTTCAACAAAATTACAGCAATAGCAGAGTAAATTGCAGGCTTTCATTAGTATTATATAAAATATTAAAAATGTTCTTAATAAAACAGATATATTACTTGTATTTTTATTATATTATATTTGAGACTCAGGTGATCGGCTGTGGGTTCGATTTCCACTCGGGAGGGTGATTATATTTGAATTCCGCCACTCAACACGCAATATCTCGAATTCGGCGGGAAGCGAAATTCGGAGTGTATTGAGACTAGGTGCTTTCTGTCTACTCTGCTATGTGGGATGAGAGCGTGAAGCTAAAACATAAATAAATTATATTTCATAAAATATATCGCCTCAATTCACAATATCTTGAAAGTCCGGAAAGTTGAGAATGGAGTATCTCGATATTTAAGAACATTTCGCCCACCTTGCTAAGAATAATCGAGAAGCTGCTCTCTTTAATTTTGAAACAATGGCTTAAACTAGTACTTTATTATTATTTATTCTTTCTTCCTCACAAGAAATAGATATATTTTTTTGTAAAGGTATGTACACAAAGATGGACTTATCTCTTGAAGAGATCTCTCCCAGTCAATCCGTGGAAGTGGATGAGTGCCAATTTTTTTATATTAAAAATAAAACATTATCTGTATTAAATTACCATATAATTATGGAATTAAATTTGTCAACATAATTCTAAGTATCTTTTAGTTCAACTACAAGAGACTTCTGCACTGGTATTACTAAGGCCATCTATTACTTCAGTACATATTCATCTAGGCGTGGGACGATGACACGACCAGATGGGTTCGTTCCTTTTGTAACATTGTGTGGAAATTGAAATACATTTTTATTAAATAATGTGACATATTTAAATGGGAGTTATTAAAATTATAACGTTGAGATAATGTAGAAATTATAATATAATCCAAACCAAAAGTATGTGAATAACTACGCAGAGCATACAAAGACCGAATGAAAGAAATGACTTTCGAGTGGTTAAACTGAAGATTTAAATTATATAACCAGGACAGACAAATTTTTTTTTTATTAGAACTTTGCCAATGCCAAAGGCACCACGATCACAACCAGAGAAGAAAACAAAGTAAAATATATATGAGATACCATAGTATGGTGCCAAGTGAAACACAACCATACTCTGTCCTTAGTATCAGATCGATCTCAGTCTGATTAATAGCTGCTCGGGCTATCACGATTGCGTTTCACTAATTAATTGGACGGTGTTTAGTTTAGACTGCTTCAATATCTTCATTTTAAAATACGATGGATATACGATACGGATTTATAAGAAGTATACATATATAATATGAAATTTTAATAGAATTGTTAAGTTTTTTTTTATTTGGGAGTTAGTAATATTCGTATGAAAACGTATAAGAATTTAAAAGACGCAGCTAGTTATAAAACGCATGGCTTAGCGGTCAGAGCAGTTGGACGGTTTTCAAAATGCGCGGATTTGATTCCCGCTGTGTTCATATTTTTTTCCGTTTTTTAAAAATGTTTTCTAATCCTAAGTGTGGAATAACACTTTAAAAATAGTAAAATGTATTCATATATATGTGTTTATATAAATCTCATGCAAGCGTGAAAGCTGTACGAGTACATACAGCTAAATCATATAACTTCATGCTTTATCCCACAAAGTAGATTAGAATTCAATCGAGACAATGCGAGTAGAGTGAAAATCAGCAGAGAACAGAAAAAAAAACACTTTATCCTACATAATAGCAGTCAGAGACACTCTGTTGACTACTTTCACGAGTAGAGTGACGAAACTCAACGCCACGCTTTATTTTACCAGAGCGGTAAAATTAATATAAAATAATAGATTCAAGCTTTATCCCATAGCAGGGTAGACAGGGAGAGTGTTAAGACACTCTATTTACAGCTTTTTGTCCAAAATCGAGACATTGTGTGTGGAGTGGCGAACTCAACGCCGCGCTTTGAATGAGTGAATTGCGTTTACAATCAGACGCTATACCACTGCGCCACGATGGAAATAGATTTTAAAACAAAATTCTAAGTGTCTAACAAGGTTTTATATTCCTAATTTAGTATTGGATCCTTCGAATGTGTGGTCCGAAAAGAATGCTTCTTTGTTATGTGGCCATAGTGACCTCACTGGTGCGGTATTAAGATTCAACACTTTATTTATTTATATTTTTAGCTTCGTGATTTTTATCCCGCATAGCAGGGTAGACAGAAAATACATAGTGTCAAGACACTCTGTATTTAGCTTTCCACCGAATTCGAAACATTTTGAGTAGTGGAACTTAACGCTGCACTTTGTCTTACCAGAGTGAAGAAGTGAAAGTAATTTAAATATTGATTATATTACCGCCTTATTTATATTATTATAAAAATAAGGAAGGAGTATATACAATATTATATACATTATTTAAATATTAATTATACTCCTCCGAATAGGGATCGAACCAATAACCGATCATGTTACAGTCAGACGTTGTCCCACTTCGCACAGACTGGCCTCAACACTTTATACGAAATATCTTAATTTCAGATATATGTATATTTTGCTTATTTTTTTATACAGAATCTGGTGACTTGATATTAGATCTGCGCCAGCGCCGATACTAACTGACATCTTAGTAAGTGATCGTATTGCTGTATACTACGAAATGCCTTATTAAATATAAGTAAGTATCCATTCTGCACTTGTTGTGTCTTCACTCCGTGATTTACCGTATTAATACTATGCAGAAGATAAGAAAATAGGCAGCCATTGTTGTGAAGTGGCATAAAGTCTAACTGCTAACGCGACTGTTTATGAGTTCGATCACACTTACAAAAATAAAATATTATATTTAAACTTGATTTTCATTTATCCGCTCTATTAAGAAAAAAACTGCAATTGGTCGATTTCGGGCCATGGTAATAAACGGAGTGTCTTAACACTAGGTTGTCTCTGACTACCCAGCTATGCGGGATAAAGAGTGAAGCAAAAAAAACTAACTACTTCCGCCAACGTACGGTTTGTCACTTGCCTGGCTTACATAAAAAAAAACAGTTAAAAATAACCATATATGTGTTACAGACTTTTAATTAAGCCGTCTTGTTGTCCTGATTAAGTATTTGTTTGTTTTGTTACAAAGTGGGGTTTTATCGATATGATGTTTTAATCTAAATTGTACCTTATTTAGCTTGTTATGTAGTATATATTCCTTTACCACGAATTTTTAATGCAATTATCAATAAGTAAATGGAATCAAATAAGAACTTTTTACAAATACCTGCTTTTAATGCCCCATTTAAAGTAATGTGGGTATCATTCGTTATTTTATAATTTAAGAGTTTAATGGAGAAACCGGTGTGCGAAATATTGTGTTTAATTTTGTTCTGTTTTTTTTTAAATTTTGAATAAAACAGAAGTTTTTCATAATGTATCGCCTATCTATACAGAAAAGTTTAAAAAATTAAAGTATTTTTTTAAGCTGTACACGGGTGTACACATACATAGCACCTAGTGTCAAGGCTCTCTGTATTCCATCTTCTGCCAAATTTGAGACATTAAGCGGTGGTACTTAACGTTGCTTTGTTTTACCAGAGCAGAGAAAAGAAAATAATTTAAATATCCTATCCTCCCGTGATCGAACCCACAACCGATCGCGTTTATTCAGATACTAATCCACTGCACCATGGCCTTCGTTTGTATAGCTAAAACAGACAAAAGAATAATATTGTATATAATATGTATGCTAAATGATTTCTGTCTTTTTATATTAAAAAATATACTAAAAGCCGCGCAGTGTCTTTAAATAATTACTATAATTTTACGTTTTGTACAGGTAAACCAGTAGAAGAGAATATAATAAGGCTCTACAAGTATGTAGGTAATAATTATGTTGAGATTTGATATTTTAATTCCCAATATCTCCTAAACGAGGGCAAAATAAAGAAAAAAGTGCCCTAACTCTCACTTATTAAAAAGATATAACAAAAAATGCACAGTGTTTCAGACACTGTCACATTGCGCCACGACCGGCCTATTCTAAATAATATGATAACTATACATTCTAAACAATATGGTAACCAAAAATTAGTGCATTATTGTTATAATTTGCTTAGCGTCACGCTTTATCCCTGAAGTAATCAAAAAGAACGGAGCGCCTTTAACAGTAACGTCTTACAATTACCAATCCATTTAACAAATTTAGATCTAGTGTCATGACACTCCGTATTTTCGTATCAAGTCTCCAGGTGAATTCTGTCTACCCTGCTATATAGGATAAAAACAAAATGTTTTCTAATCCTAAGTGTGGAATAACACTTTAAAAATAGTAAATATTAAAATAAAATAGCGATCTCTCTTGTTAAACGATTATTTCTTAATAATCTTTAAGTAGTAGAAATTTGTAAAAATCTCTCTACAGAGATGCTAACAACATAAATAAGTTGTAACAAAACGTATAAGAATTTCGACGCAGCTGGTAGTAGAACGCATGGCTTAGCGGTCAGAGCGCTTGGACGGTATCCAAGAGGCGCGGGTTCGAATCCCGCTGCGTTCAAATTTTTATATGTTTTTTCAAAAATGTTTTCAAAAATGATAAAAACGTGTAGCCACACGCTAAAAAATAAAAAATACATCTATATGGGTTGGCATATGCCTTATAATTTTTCAGAAACATCACCCACAGTATTGTGTATACATTTCGTGTGACTCGGCGAATTTCCCATCATTAATACCAACAAAGGCTAGGATAAACACAAATAAATCTGAGAGGGGATTAGGAAAATGATAAATGATTTTAAAATGATTCTACGATGCTTTGTGATACAGAATGGTAATAGCAAATAAATATGTATAGATCTGTGGATAGAGACCTTCGTGGCGCAGTGAAGTAGTTTCTGGTAGTAACTGTGGTTAATTGTAGGTTCGATTACTAGTGAATCACTAGAGGAAATGTTTAAATTGTATTAATTTCGCCGCCTCTTGAAAGATCAAGTGCGGCGTTGAGTACTGGAATTCAACACTTTATTTCACAATAGTTTGCACTGACTTTAAAGAATCTTAATACAAGAGTTATGGGAATTAAATATAATTATTATAATAGATTAAGTTTAATTTTCTTTTGAATAATTGCTAATATTAATAAAAATATTTTAAAATTTAAATACTGTCATTTCCTCACTGTGGTGAGTCAAAGGGCGGCGTTGATTTCCGCCAGTTTCCTGTCTACCCTACTATGCAAGAAAAAAGGGTGAAAGTATTAAAAAAATCTATGTTAAAGGGGTAAATCTCAGGCTACTGTTACGTTCCACTTGCATCAACACTAAAAATCGCGTTTAATTAAAGTATAAAAAACTATGTTTTAATTCAGCTTATTTAAACTATTAGAGTTCTATACAAATATAGTTAAATTAAGATGAAATCACAAACATTTCATTAAATTATTTCAGTAGTTCGCAGCATCCGGACAGGTCATTCAAAGGCGATCTCCGGACCACCGTTTAACACTCTCATTGTGGGCTCACAAAGCTCTCTTCGACAAAAGACGTGAACGTAAATTGCTGGAAGTGATATATTTTAAACAATTTTTGAAATAAATAAGAGCAAATATATATATCTATACAAATAAATAAAATAAGATTTTTAATATTAAAATAACTGCTTTTTAGTTAATGTATATTATTTTAAGTCTATCTAACTGTTTGTTCTGGCTAACCTCTGAAACAGTTTGATTGATTTTGATACAACTTTCACTCGCTGATGGCTGATGTATAAAGAGTAATTTAAGTTTAAGTCATTTTAAGATTATAAAATAATTTTCCAGATATATTAAATTCCACTCGAACTTAACACATACATAACACAATTCTTTTTTTTTAGATTCACGCTTTTATCCCGCATAGCAGGGTAGACAGAAAGTACCCAGTGTCAAGACACTGCGTACATTGCTTTCCACCGAATTCAAGACATTGCGTGTTGGGTGGTGGAACTAAACGCCGTTTTTTGTCGATTCAGACGCTGTCACACTGCGCCACGACAGGCTTCTATTTTTTTATCAATTATTTTTATAATATATTTGAAATATTAAGAATTGCCTGCAATTTTCAGTTCAGTCAGTTCAGTTCAGTTCAGCTCAGTTGTTCTTTCTCCAAATGCATTGGTCATCGATTCGAATCATATAAAATATAAAATAATTATAATATTAATTTATATTTTTACCACAATAAACGAGAAAAGAACAAGAACTTGTTATATTGTATGAAAGTAAGTAATACTTTTGTTATCTGCAAATTAAATTTAATTTTCCATACCATTTGCGATTCCTACTTTGAGAACTATTGTAATATTTTATTTATCTTTTTATAAATAAAATTTTCTTTTTAGGGATCACACTTTTACCCACATAGTAGGGTATACAAATAGAACCTAGTGTCAAGACACTCCGTTCTTTATTTTTCCGGCCCACAACCAATAGCATTTACAGTCAAATACTATCCCACTGGTAATATTATACACGAATTTTAACCTACTCATTATATTTCTCCACTCTGGTAAGACTAACTGTGGTGTTAAGTATCGTCACTCAACACGCAATATATAAATTAGAGTAAATCTGAAGGAAATTAGTTGCAAAGCAATAAAACTGAGTGTCTAAACACTAAATTCTTTCTGCGTATACTTACTGTATGTTAAAAATGTATCAAAATAAAAGAAATCTAAGCATTTCCATTAAATTTCTACGGTTCTTTACGTTTGCCCTTAACAAAAGGTTTCCACATTATACAGTGGAGACTGTAAGAGCCTTATCCGGAAGACGCCACTTGTAAGGTAAATACGCTTTTGACTGAGAACAGAGGCGTTATATAAAATCACTTCAGATTATTTAAGGGTGGTCATTTTGTTTAGTTTCTTACAAAATAATAAGGTTAAAGGAATTGTTTTGGTTGGTGTGTGTGCCAAGGTTGTAGGTTCGATTACTAACTTGGGCAAATATTTCTATATGATTTCTCTATGAAAGGAAAAGAAGGCCCAATTTTTTTTACTTAAAAAGTAAATAAACGAGATTTGCTTGAAACGTATAAAAAAGCAGCTCAACGATTTTTCCTGCATTTGAGCCTGGAGTTGGAAGGAAATGTCAACACAGGGGGTGTATCCAATTTGCCATTTTGCTCTCAGAGACGGTGTGTCTCATGTTGAGAGGTGGAACTCAACGCCGCGTTTTACCTTACCCAAGCGGAGTAATGGAAATAATTTAATATCACCGAGTACGAATGGAACCGACAACTGATCGCGTTTACAGTCAGATGCTGTTCCACTTTTATACGATGGACTCTTATCATGAAATTGAAATGAATTGACTGTTAAAATAAAATTTAAAATTTTCACATACTATTTACGCTTTACTTTGCATAGCAGGGTAGTCCGTGACAACTTAGTGTCAATATACATGACATTTCGCGTTGAGTGGTGTATTCAACGCTTCAACCAGAGCGAGATATGAAATAAAATTAAAACATAATCAATCTATCCCAATCCATACAATCATTATTCATTACAATAAATTCATTATTAAAAATAAATATATTTCAATATATTTCAATAAATAATTTAATATCCATACTTTAGTTAATATGTTATTAATAAGTTAGGTTTTCTTCCTTAAGTAAATAGGACTTTATTAATAATATATATATATATATATATATATATATATATATATATATATATATATATATATATATATATATATATATATATATATATATATATATATATATATATATATATATATATATATATATATATATATATATATATATATATATATATATAAGTATCGGTTTCTACTTTTCGGTCATTTTACAAATACATTATACATTTCGTGGCTAAACCGAACATTGAATGTCTATAACTAATGTCTTAATAAACCCGCCTAATATATATCTACACTTTCAATAATATTATTCCCCAATAATCATTTGCTTCTGCAACCATAGCAGATTAATCTCAACTTGGTCATAATTTCACTGAAAATTTTATTACTTTTAATATTACGAGCGAATGAAGCTTCTCAAAAAGTTCTGAGAAATATATATGTACGTGGCAACATTGTTATTCGTTGACTCTTGCAACATTGTGGAAGCTCTAAACTGAAATATTAAGTTTATCGCTAAAATTGACATAATTTCATTTCCCGTCCATCTTCCACTTTATATAAGTTATATAGAAAATTTTAAAACACATCAATAATACTTTTTTTTTTGGGTTGTCACTTTTATCCCGCATAGCAGTATAGTCAGAAAGTGCTAGTGTCAAGACACTCTGTACTCCGCTTTCCACAGATAACTGTAAACGTTATAATATATATGTTTTTAATAATGACCTTTATATACATTATAATATATATAGTGTTTCCCAATAGGGATGATAGGATTTTGATAGCTCACAGTCGCCATCGTGGTTGTTTACATTTGACATTTGTGTTGTTTTATGTTCAATAATGTTTGCCATTTAATCATGAACAAGTTCAGGTTACCTCAACGTTTGGAAATTGTCTGACTAAACATCATTATTATATTTTTTTTATTTCTTTTTCATTACTCCATTAGGCTTACATAAAGAGCGGCGTTGACATCATCACTCAGCAGGTGATGTCTCGATTATCGGCGAGAAGTATTATACAGAGTATCTTAACACTAGGTTTCTCTCTACTATGCGGGATAAACTGTTTTTTTTACTTAGTGTCAATATACTCTGTTCTCCATATACATTATATATGGTGTAACACAGTCTAGTTCAAAATTGATTGTAGCTAAAAATATTTTTCATTTTCCATCTTTCTTCTAATAATTCTAGGAAAATTCTCATAATTCTAGGAAAAAGTTATTATAAAAATTAATTAAGTCCAATTTTTAAGAAAAACTTTGGCCGCTAATAAAAACAGTTATAAAGAAAGTCCATTCATAACTGCATTTACATTGCAAAGTGGATAAACGAAACGTATTCCTTATTAACGACAGATTTTACGACTAAGATATTTCCGCTCGTAACTTTGTATATTATGTAAGTCATTGTATATTATGCATTTGTGATTCAGAACATTTTTGGATCTTTTTGAGAACAGGTACAATGTTCACGTGATAGTTAAATACTATTTCATCTATAATTTCTAACAGAGTCGAAAATTGAGTTTCATTGCAAAATCATATAATGCTAAAAAAAAGGTTGTGGGTTCGATTCCCACTCGGGGGCATGATTATATTTAAATTATTCTCATTTCCTCGCTCTGTTAAGACAAAGCGCAGTGTTGAGTTCTTACACTCAACACATAATGTGTCGTATTCAGCGGAAATTGGAGTACGGAGACTTGACACTAGGGTACTTCCGGTCTACCCCGCTATAAAAAACAACATAGAACTAGAAACCACCTACTCGAAATTTTCACTGCTTATTGCAAGCGAAGAAAGATGATAATTTTAAAGGTCTGTCACAAGGTGCGATTCTGAGTCCAGTATTTTAATGCTAATGCGACACGGATACCAGTTTTGCCAACCGGTAGCCATTACGCGTACACAATGCACGATAATACCTGATAGAATATTCATGGGATATATCATTCAACGCCGTTGTACAGAATACGTATTAAATTTACGCTAGTTTAGGTTTAATAAGATTTTTGAGTGATTTCATTCTATTTTTGGGATTTATGCTGAAAAAAAACATAATATACAGAAATATATTGTTTGTTTTTTTTATACTTTCATGCTTTTATCAATGTAGATAGAAACTAGCTAGTGTCAAGACACTCCGTTCTTAGCAGAGCGAGGAAATGATAATAATTTAATTGTATTCATTCTCCCGAGTGGGTATCGAACCCACAACCGATCGCATTTACAGTCAAAAACTATCCTGCCACGACCGGCCTCAAGTTGTTTATTTGTTTGTTTTTTTAAGATAGGCGAAATTATTTTTTTTTAATAAAAGTAACATATTTATTTAATTAAATAAACTACATAATGAAGTAATAAACGTTCATAGTAATCTATACTTAACTCTAATCGTGTATCGTCTCTGATAGTTAGGTAAATAATTTTTAATATTACAGTCAAAAGAATGACTTGAAATTTTAAACTGATATTAAATCATTTTTGCTTGATTTTTTTTTATAAAAAAAAGTTTTTTTTTAATAATAATTAAAATATTTATTAATAGAAAAGCTACTAGCAAAAGTTATAGTCAATTTTTTAAAGGCAGTACAATGTTAATCTTTATTCATACACACATTTCACTGTTTCATACACTCCACTCATTGTTTACGGCGCGACTGTTACGAGTTACGGCATACCGGTAGCCATTTTGGAATTCAGATGAAATGACTTGCTGTATAAATCATTTAGTATTATGCTAGTGCAAGATTTTTTTTTTAGCTTCACGCTTTTATCCCGCATAGAAGGGTAGACAGAAAGTGCCTAGTGTCAAGACACTTCGTACTCCCCGCCGAATTCGTGACATTGTCTTTACCAGAACAAGGATGTAAAAATAATTTAAATATAGTCACTCCCTCGAGTGGGGATCAAACCCACAACCGGTCGCGTTTACAGTCAGACGTTGTCACACTGCGCCACTACCGGCCTCAAGATCTTTACGTACGTTTTATTATTTATACTTATTGTGCATGCGATTTTATCTGTGAAATTAAAAATCGCTAGGTCTTTATTTTAAAATTCTAAAACAAATTAGTCTTATTTACTCTTCAATATATAAACTATCTGCCATTCACAGTTCCGTCAAAATCGGTTTAGCCGTTGCAAACTTAGCCAGAACAAACAGATAAACTGACAAAAATTGTAAGAAATTTTATTTGGGTATATGTACCGTGTACACACGTATGCCTCTAGTAAGAAGTAGTTATTTTAACATTACAAATAGACATTATAATTTGTTTCATATAAACACAAATACTTTAGACGTACTTTAATAAATATAATAAAAATCAATATGTTACAAATATTTCTAATTATAATATTCTACAGATATAAAACTTATATCTTATTTGAGAAAATATTTTGTGGCATTAAAATAAGTGCAAATTCGATTCCTGTCCTTTATCACGTAAAAACTGTAAAATATCAAAAACTTGTTCAATTTGTCTATTTTTGGTAATTTAGGTAGTAAAAAAATTATCCTAGATTTTTTTAAAATAAACATCGATACTGAAAATTAGGACTATTAGTATACTATTGGGAAGGCTTGATTCCAGCAAATGGCAGCAATAGGCTGATAACAAAATGGCTTCACGTTTGTACCCGCATAAGAGGATAATCAGAGGTAACCTACAGTCGAAACACCCCATTCACCAAATTCGGCGGAGCTCAACGCCGCCATTTTTCCAAAGCGGAGAAATAATAACATTTTTAATAAAATTATTATATTTAAAAAAAGCTTCCTTTCTCCGCCCTGGTTACACAAAGTGCAGCTTTGATTTCATCACTCACTCACTCAATGCCTCGATTTTGAGCAAAAGGGAAGTGTCTTGACACTAAATTGTGTCTGACTATATTTGAAATGGATAAAGCGTAAAGCTGAAGATTTTTACATAATAAAAAAGCAACCATTTCTTCAAGTGGTCATGGAACAAACAATCAATCCCGTTTACAGTCACTGTACTACGACGGCTACCATACACTATCTTTTGGCAGGCTGATAATGATTCGCGTATACCAATTTAATTTCTTAATCCATATAACTCAGCTAGATATTTCTATTTTCTATACTACCCCCATTTAAAATATTTCATGATATAAGCTCTAAATCAATAAATTGCGGATTGCGCCCACGATACATGTGAACACGCTCCCTACATGTGCTAGTTGCGTGGGACGTGATAATGCGTGCAAATACAATCTCATTATATTACTTTTGTCACTGAGAAACGCACTAATGTTACGTATTATGTGTTATGGGTTTGTGGTAGAAGGTGAAAAATAAAATAGAAGCTTATAAAAATAAACTAAAAAGAATATTTAACTTAATATACATAGTAGCGCAGTTATATTGGTTGTGGGTTCGATTCCCACTCGAGGGAATGATTATAAGAAATAGTTTCACGCTTTATCACGCGTAGCCGCGTAGTCAGAGACAATTTTGTGTTAAGACGGTATTAATACTGCTGCATTGACTGCTTTCCACTCGAAACCTAGACATTTCGTGTTTTATCTAAGCAAAGTGTTACGTCTAAGAACAATATTTCTAACAATAATAAATTAGAAATATTTTAAATGAATCTATTTTAACCGGAATAATCGCGTATATTTTGGTAGACTCAAATCCTACCTGTGACCACGGACTACTGTAAAGTCTTCAAAACGTCAAGTGTCCAATATGTATTTTCGGATACCAAAATATACGCGATTAATCCGGTTAAAATAGTTTCATTTAAAATGTATAAAAATCGCGAAAATCATAGATCTTATTAAATTACAAATACATTAAATTTAAAAAATAAAAAACAACAAACATCCTAAAATTTATTTAATATAAACAATACAAAATAAAAGAAAAATGCTCATGTAAGTCAACTGCAGAGTGCAACACTCTATCCCGCAGATTAGAGCAATCGGAGACCCTAGTGTCAAGACATTCCGTTTACTGATATTGAGTGGTGAACTCAACGCCGCGCTTTGTGAAACCAAGGCAGAGAAATGAAATTATTTTTTAGTATAATCATTCCCCTGAGCAGAAATCTAACCTAATACCAACCGAAAACACTCACATTTTGGTCACTTTTTGTGACCTGCATTGTTATGAAAAGCCGTAAAATAAATTTGTAATATTATATTAATATGTTCGTTCGCTACATATTGGACATTTTATTATAGACATAAAGTATTTAAAATATTTTACTGCGATTTTATTGTTACAAGATTTGTCTTTCTATAACTGACTGTATGACGTCGTAAAGGAAATATAGTGGTACATTTTTAATACTTTGCATTTATTTTAATATTAAAATGCCTTTGGATACTTTGAAAAAGAATATAGAAGTCCTAGAAAGTTTGTTATCAAGTCTCATCGTTCCTCATTTTCGTCTTGGAATTTAATCCCAAAATTTATATAAATTTAAAAATATTTATTACGACCTCCTATTAAAAATGTAGGTATTTAAATTATCACAGGAAGTACTTTGTGTCAAGACACCCCGTATTCTGCTTTCCACCGGATTCGAGACAGTTCGTGTTGAGTGGCGGAACTCAACACCGCACGTTGTTTTACCAGAGCGAGGAAATAAAAATAATTTAAATATCCGAGTGGGAATAGAACTAACAAGCGAACGGGTTTGCAGTCAGACAATGTCAAACTGCGCTACAACCGGTCTCAATCTTGATACAAAATATTAATTAAATAAAAAACCTATAATTTCAACGTTAAATGTTAATCATTTATAAGACTTTTCTAGGTATTGTTTTTTTTATTATTAAGACAAAATAATAAAATTATATATATATATATATATATATATATATATATATATATATATATATATATATATATATATTGTTATTATTATATTCGAAGTTACTGTATCGTTGAATTTGACGTGGGTCCGGTAAGGTAGGAAGTTAACACTGTAACTAATTCAGCCTTTGGCGGATATATGATGCTTTCGATCCTGCGCCTGATCTCTCAACTCATATATAAATATACTAGCGGACTGCTCGTGGCTTCACCTGCAAAAATTACACTTTATTTGTATATATAAATATTTCGGTTTGTTTAAATTACTTAAAGCATTGAGATCACTATGTCATTATTGATACACATACGGACACTTTTGAGATATAATGTATGAAATAATAATTGTCACGGTATTGAGCCGATTTGATTTAACTATAGTATATATCGGGGTTTAATGAACTCAAGATGGCAGTGACGTTTTGGTAACGAAGATCTGGCTTATATAAATATTGATATGGATATATAAATAATCAACAATTCGTTTTTACTCATACAATTGTGATGTGTTCCATGTTTTTTCTTAATAAATATAATTAATTAACTAACAATAATTTATAAACATTCAATAGATTCGGTCGTAGTGCAGTTCGATAACGTCTGACTGTAAACGTGATCGGTTTGATTGTGGATTCGATTCCCACTCGAGGTAGTGATTATATTTAAATTATTTTCTCGCTCTGGTAAAGACAAATTGCGGCGTTGAGTTCCACCACTCTACACGCAATGTCTCGAATTCGGTGGAAAGTGAAGTACGTAGTGTCTTGACACTAGGTGCTTTCTGTCTACCCTGCTATGCGGGATAAAAAGTGTGAAGCTAAAAAAAAAACAATGCCACCGCAAAAAGGTTATCGTTTATAAAATCCTTATATTTATGGGCTATTAGTATTCATTTCTAGTTGCGGTTTATTTTTGTGTATAAAAAAAACACATTTCAACAGTGTATCGTAGTTAAGAAGTATGATTTTACACATAATTATTGTGTATCCGATTTGTCCTCAGAGAAATATTTACATATATAAATATTTTTATTTTTTCTATCTGAGAAGATAAATTGTATTGTTAAATTTTTCATGTATTCAATATTCTTTAATATGTACAAAGGTGTCAACAAAGAGAGGGAAATAAATTACGTTTAGTTTTTTTTTAATTAATTATTAATTTATCAAAAATATATATTTCTTTTTTTTTGTTGATTGGCAGAATATCATATCTTATAATTTCCTCGACTTGGAATCGAACTCACAACCGTTGCATAACATCAAGACACATCAACTTGGCTGCAATAGTGTTCACAATTCACTATGAAATCTATGTAAATTTAGTTCAAAACAATAAATTAGTACATAACGAAACTGACTATGCTCGTAAATTTTGTTAAAGACAGACTTGCTAATTGCCAATGTAGGTGATATTTTAAAACGCATAAAGAGGATTGTACACAAAATTTAAATTTTTCTATTGTTAGCGTGATTTATTTATGAATAGGTAAGATATTTGTCCTAAATATAAATAATTAAGGGGACTGCATTTCATCTTAATAGACATATTTTAAAGGAAGTTATTTGAATTATAATATTATTAGAAAACATTTACCTTAGTTTTCAACTATGATTTGCCTTCCTATTTGCCTACATAAGTCAGCAATTAAAACCACAGGGAGCTCTTCTCCTTGCTTTTGGAATAGCAGGTTGTGCTCATTGTAACCTATTTTTCCTCAATCCTGACGTTGTTACTATTATTTCAATACATTTCACTTGTTTATTCTAACACCATAGTGTTATAGAAATGTTATAAAAATCTAGATTTTAGGATATGGATCTCTAGATTTAGATCAAATAATGTAGCCTGTTTAGTTTCCTGATAGGCGAATATTGGGGTCTTTAGATGTACTCATATTTCGCTAAATATAGATTCCACGTCAGGAATAATATAATATCTAAATTGGTCCGGATTAATATCATTTATTAGTAGTTAGTATACGTGGCGGAACACAACCCCGTGATTCCTTATAAGCTCGAAGTAATGAAAGACAGAAATTGTTTCACTGTACCCCAAAGATATCATGTAGTAAGTAATTTGTCTAAAACTAGCAAGAAGTAGGTAATAAAGTGTTTTTCCACTAAACTTATCTACAAGGAAAACGATGTTATAAAGGAAACACGAATTTTGTTAGAAAATTTTACATTGTGAAAATGCCTTAGCTATATCCAATATATTTGAGCCAACACAAATCACTGGAATAAACTACTGAATATTATTATTTAACACCTGTAACCGTACTTCAAAATATGCGAGAGAGATCTGTGTACTCTATGACGGTATACCAGAGTTCAAATTTGGTTGTAACATTTTAACAAGGCACCCCATTTTAAATGTAAATCTTCTTTGAAAGGATTCTTTTGTAAGGTACAACTACGAAGTTTAAATCGACGATTACTGCATTTTAAAACAGTATTCTGAACTAGTGACATTAAAATGTCGATATTCATTTTTCATTCATGTCGAATTACTTCAGTTTTGTAGGTATAAGTTGTATAATTTTATATTTTACGGATAAAATGTCTTTTTTTGCTAACTAGGTCATAGTACTGAGTATAGATTGTGAGAGAAAATCAAATGTCAAGACACTACGTCGACTGTTTTCCGACCGAAAACGATACATTCAACGTAGAAAATATGAAAATAACATTTAAATATAACTCATACCCTTAATTGGGAATTGAACCCACAACCAATCTTTTTTTTTATTTACAGTAAGACTTTCCCACTGCGTTACGACATCCTCATTCGTATTATTGAAAGAATAAAAACAATTAAACACTAATTAACATTTCTGAGAGTCGCTAAAATAGTCTATTTTAGTTTCTATTATTGTTCCGCTCTACAATCAACTGACACTTATCAAAGTCATTTATCGGGAAATATCGGTCGTTATATAATTCCACGGGCAATTTGATAGACAATTGACAAATGTGTCGATCACAACTAACATTCTATTACGGGGTTAAAAATTAAGTTACTTATTGTTTTACTCTACATTGTTACTGCTATTTTTTTATATGGATTTCATTGCGGTACAGTTGGAAGGTGTTAATATGTAAATTGTATTTGGTGGTTCAATTCTCAGTTGAAGTAATATTTATATTTTGAAATATTTTCGTCTTTCTGTGACAGTCAGTGTCAGTTTAATTAGAGCAGCCTCAGGTATATTCCATTAAGTGTCCATTGTGCCAAAAATGATGAAAACTCGAGAGCTTAGTACTTTAGCATAATAAGAATAGAAAAAGTATACATTTTCCCCAGCTACGTGATTTAAGGTTAGAACAGTCGAAACGAATTTAGCTTAAAGACTCCAGCACTTACCGCCATAATTTAGTTAGTGTTAAGTGGCGGAACTCTACACCGTGCTTTGTCTTGACGGAGCGGGAGAATAAAAATAATTTTAATATAATATTACCTCGATACGAAATTGAACCTACAACTAACATCGTATACAGTACAAAAAACAAGTAAACATATAAAACTATTTTACAATTTCTATATACATAAGCATAGCACAAATAGTTTCTGATTGACTGGCTAACTAATTAGTGACATTGAAATTTAATATTGTGTTCAATAACGAAACTTAACACCACTTTAACAAGCACTTAACGGTGGAAAATACAAATGTTTTGATAAATAAATATATTTATTTATTTATTTTTGTCTTTCTATATATCAAACATTTTATAGGAAAGATATATATTTTTACATTCTATACTTTTGCTTACCTAAAGAACAGACTCTAGAAACAGATCATTTAATCTAGATAGATATAAATAGTTATATCTATGTATACAGATGGCTGTATCATATTTCACTTAGTTAATGAATTCTTATTTTTTATCAAATACTTTGTATTGTTATTTTAAATTTAAACACATAGCAAATGATTTTAATTTTATAAAGTATTTAAATGGTTATTTTCATTTTCATAATAAGGAAACACAAAGCACAGCGTTGAGTTCCACCATTCAACACGCAATGTCTCGAATTTAGAAAATAAAAAATGTAGAGTCCTTTCTTTAGAAAGCTTTACGCTTAAAAACGTAAACTAAAGTAGCAAAAAAAAACATTTGTAACATTACTAAATTTGACTTTACGCATGTGTTAAAGACGTCTATCCATCGTTCACGTTCCCAACACAGTATTAGGTAGCAGAGAAAATTTATGTGAATATAAATCCTTTCCTTACAGCTTCAGTTATGCACTTATAAGTGGGAATTATATGTGAATTCTTTATATCAACGATTATATAAAATATGATGTTAACTTTTGCAATTTAGTGTGAAAATATGCAAATAATCAGAGCATAATCTATCTATCAATCTACGTACCGTGGAAAAAATAAACAGATATATTAAAATAAAAGTATAACAAAAATAGAAAAATAGACTTTAGACATTCATAGCTGCTAATATACTGTCAACAAGAAATAAAGGCACTTAATCTCCAACTTGTGCATTAACAAGCATAGAATCTATGCAGTCTCCCACCTTACCTGCGCAACTCTCTCTTTCCCATAAACGAAGTACATTCGGGAATTTTCGCCGATTCTCGGATGCAATGGCAACTAATAATTTTGAGTCAGTCCCTTCCCGACCGTTAGAGGAGAACGTTGCTGCCGGTCGGGCCACCCGCGTATAACATCGTAATCGGTGTTTATATATCATGTTTGTAGATTTATGTCTCGGATTGCTATCAGTGTTGTGAACTGAGTGCTAAAAGTTTGCTGGTACTTAAAGCTTTAAGAAAAAAAACAGTTAAATCTAGAGTTAATAACTTGAACTAAGTGTTTTTTAAACTGAAAATTGCGACTCTACATTGGATTTTTTTATGTGGGAGGATCAAAACTAATGAATGAATTGTATTTTATGGGTTTTTATTACAATAGCCCATTGTTTGTAATTAGCGTGCCTTTGAAAAACATACAAAGGTCACAAAAATTAATTAACACCGCACAATAACAATATCAATTGAACTTTGGTAACGGTTATCGGTTACGCGTTTACTTAACGAATGATTTTGACCCAAGATACGATCGAAATGTGTTTAGTTTAATTGAATAAGAAAATAAGTAATCGGTTTTACTAAAGGTAATTCTTTATTTCACATATTAATGAAAATATAATTAATTTTTTTCTATATATATATATATATATATATATATATATGTATATATATATATATATATATATATATATATATATATATATATATATATATATATAACAGCCCTATACTTAGCTCTGATCAAAAATTTTATGTAGAGTTTATATATATTATAGTAATTTATTAACAAAATGCATTAGCATTTTTGTCAATATCTTAATATTTGTTTTAAATCCAGCAAAATATAATATTAAAAGTTAAAAATATGTTTCAGAATTAAACTCTCTTAGTCGTGAAATAGTGATAAGTGAAATTTTGTTCTGAAGGTGTCTCCATAGATTGTATGAAGAAATATGATGTAAGTAGTTATACGCACTTGAGATATTGAATTGAATTGTTAATAAATAATATATGAAGCTATTCCGTTACTAAATAACCAAATGAAAAATAACGCATAGCTGACACAACTAAATTCAAGAAATATGATATTTATCATGTACATTCCTAAGGAAGTGCAAATTTCATATCATAAGAGAAATCGTGAAATTAGATATAAAGCAAACAAAAATATTAAATCAATACGAAAATACTATAAAAAATACGCCTAATTTATATATATCATCGAAATAATTAATAATAATTTTAGCCATCATGGCGCACTAAGACAAACAGTCAGCAGTCAATATAGCATCTTGACATTTGGTAGTGTCTGACTCCCGCTATATGAAAGAAGGCGTTAGTATATGCTTATGAATTATATTTATGTTAAGAAAGCTCAATAAACATCTTCTTATATGCTATTATAATACTATCAATATCTATGTACAAAATGCGGCGTTGAGTTTAATCTACTTAACACGCAATATCTCGCAATGTGTCTTGACACTGAAAAAACAGAAGAAAAACATATATATTAATGATATATATTAATGATTTTTATATTCTACATAAATAATATTATCGTTTATTCATGTTGGCTAAACAGGTAGAATGAATTGCAGTGAGGTTCTCTACTATTGGAATGATATAAAACAAATTTCAGGAAATTCATAAAACTGATAAAGTATTAGAGTTTACTACATTAAATAAGAAATTAGATTAAAATACTTATCTTACGTTACTCCATACGGCAAAAAGAATTTTTTTAAAACAATATATATGTTTTTAATTTAAAAAATTAAATATTATATAAAAGAATATTCAAATATTCAATGTTTTTAAAGGAATATGTATACATTACCAAGTAAATTAAAATTGTTTTCTACTATAATAGGTTAACTTGCCAGCTTCAATTTCACATGGTTTTCCGCATAGCAGGGTCAAGACACTCTTCTCGTGTTCTCGTGTGAAGTGACGGAGCTCAACCACACGAATTGTCTTATCAGACTGGAAAAGCCAGTCAATTAAATATCATCAATCATCAAAATATCTTAAGCTTACTAAAGTAACGTATATTAAGTGACAAAAACAAACTTAGGCGAAGTCCACACATTTTTTTTAAATAAAAAGCCATTACCGTCTCACCGAAGCCTACAATGTGCTTTTATTTTTCATTTTTCATCCTCCAAACTCTAATGTTCTTAAATGAAAGAAGCCGATGCCACATTTTTTCTTACTGAATTCGTCTTTGTAATGTTTCATTTGAAGATGCCCTTATTATCTATAGCTCAATGGGTTTGAAATAATTTATTGAAGAATTTCCTTAAGAAGTGTTTTATAAAATATAAAAATCTCATCAATATTAGTACAGTAAAGCTTAAAATTCATTCTAATTTAAAAAAAAATATGCAATTCCATTTTATTCATTGCATATTACATAGTGATATTTTTCTTCACAATCAGAGCGAGCAAGATTCGAGGGCGATGTTTGAATCATAAGCATTTAGTGAAATTTGGGACAGGAACTGCTTAAGTAGTTTTTATTTACTGTTGTAAGTGCGGCGTTAGGTTCCACCATTCAGCAGTAGGTTAGTCAGTAACAATCTAGTGTCAAGAAACTGTTTTCAACGTTTCCCACTCGAATTCGAGATATTATGCATTAGGAGCAGAGCTCTACCCCGCAAGTAGTCTTAGTCGAGTGGAGAGATGAAATTAATTTAAATATTATCATTCCTCCGAGTGGGAATCGAACCCACAATAGTTTATAGTTAGACTAAAACAAAACAGAAATTCATTTTAAAAATATATTAAACAGATTTTTACTAACTCTCATCTCGTCTGAGTGGTTAACGCGCAAATGAAATTACTATGACATTTAATCCAGCTAATTATGTTAGTATAAACTTCTAGTTTTTACGTATTTTTTTTTCAATATTTATTCGATGAATCAGGTATTTCTACTTTATACTATAGCAGGTTCGATGCTGATTTACCTACATTTATGATAATACCAATCTATATGTAAATGTAGACGAAAAATACATCTAAGAGTTTATTTTTACGAAAATTATGCAAACGTTCCTCCTAGAAATTTGACACAGGAGATATACATCAGACAATTAACATGGAATTTAGATTACACTGTCATTTATTATGTACAATTTTGACTTTAAAGCTTTAAAAATACCTAAAAAGATAGCGTTATGCATAAAATAAATATTAACAAACATACATAGGTAACCAGTTTAAAAAAAAGCCCTTAAAAAATTGATCACAGCGAGATTCGAAACCTTGGTCTAAATGTACCATTCCTTATTGGACTAGTGGAAACGAATACATTTTTTTAAATAGAGTCTAGATCTTGATCTAGACCTATACTCTACACAATCCTATCAATTACGTAAACATTTCAAGCTAAAAATAAATCTCATTTGTAAGTATGTACATATATCAACGATATCTTGACCTCCGTCTTATATGGAAACATGGACATGGACTAGTGGTCAGTAAGGCTTATTGCAGATAATAAAGTTATTAATTAAATTATATTTTTAATATATTTCATTAAATGATAATATATATGCAGCTTCATTTTCTATGTCGCTAAGTTGGATGATCAGAGTGAATCTAGTGTCAAGACACTCTGTTTACCACTACTCTATTTTTTTTTAAGAAAATCCTGTAAGACTTCAATCGCAGCTGTATTTGAACCTGTACCTCGCAGGAACCAAGTACTTTGGCTAATTAAACTATACGCTCTAATACAGCCACTGAAACTATACTTGAAACTCTATTACGTTACGTATAAGGTACACTTGTTGGTAGCTGTCGTTAAGTAGAAAAATTCTTATAAATTTCCGCTATCAGAATATTTTTCTAAGAGAAAAGTAGGCAAAAGAGTGCTATTTATTGTATACATTAATATTTGAGTGAGTCAATATACTAATAAATGCCCGCAACTTTGTGTGCGTGTACTTGTACTACCCTTTACTGTAAATATAACTTCTATTTACAACCCATTGATATTAAAAAAAATCTACATTGAAAACTATACTTCCAGCATATGCGAAGAAAATATTTTAAATATATTGATATAGCTTTTTATAAGGATTAATCGATTGAAATAAAAAGAAAATTTGATATGAAAAAGGGATACAAATAAATAAGTGAAACTATATCAAGATCCAGGTCCAGCCATTATCGAGGTTCAAAAGTACAGACAAACAGATAAAAATTTTGAAAATCATCAAAATTACAGTTTTCTAATACATATATCTTCCATCGGCGGCGATCTGTTCGTATTAATATATAATATAATTCAATTCAAATTCAATATTCGTATATATACGAAAATATATGCTCCTTAGCAGTTAGGCAATTCGTTCACATTAGTCTAACTGTGACCACGGACTAGTGTACACTCAATTATCTGCAAATTTCAAATGTCGGGTTTTCTATAACGTATTTTTGAATACCACAATATAATCGATTAATATGATTCATAAATTGATTAAATTTAGATTAAAATTTGAGACCGGTTTGGCGCAGTGGGACAGTGTCCGACTGTAAACGCCGTCGATTACGTTTCCCATTCGGGGGAGTGATTAATTATATTTAAATTATTTTCATTTCCTCACTTTGGCAAGACAAAATTCGGCATTGAGTTCCACCTCTCAACACGCAATATCACGAATTAGGTGGAATGGGAGCTACGGAGTGTTTAGACACTCTGCTTACACTGATACACGGGACAAAAGCGTGAAGCTAAAAAAACTACACAATTAATTAATTAAATTTATTTTTAATAAAAAATATTTTTTGTGTAAAAAATATGTAGAGAACACTTTAAAAATATTAGAATATACAAAATATATCTTTGCATTTATCCTAAGTGAATCCAGCACGACTTTACAAACTAACCCCATATAAATCTAGGAAAGTATTTTAACTTAGTAATAGCTTAAGCGAATCTCATTGGGACTTGTTGATAACTTTTCAACTATAATACGTATTTGAGCTATGAGAATATGATTGTGTGTTATATATAAGATTTATTACTTTACACATTTATTAATGGAAAAAAACAATATATTTTCCATTCTCTATTTTCCGCCCTAATTTTAGATATTGTTAAGTGGTGGAGCTCAACGCCACGCAATGCCTGTCTATAAAAAAGAAATGTTTTTTTTTACACAATGATTTTCACATGCAGCAATAGTAGAGATCCAGTTAATAATCGTTAAGCGCTCTATTTTTTAAACTGAAATAATAATGATTTACTTTACTTATTTATTTATTTCATATATCGAGGAACTGTAAAAAGCTTTCTATAGTAGCCAACAAATCAAAATTGTAGCAAAATGCTAAGAATTTCGACAAAACTTGATAAGATCGTATAGCTCAATTGTGCAGTGCATGGACTGTTTCTTAGCAGGGTCGGTTCAAATCCTACTTCGTTCAATTATATATGTGATATTTGATATATCAATACTTGAAACAAAATCTTTTAACCCTATTTTATTATCGATATACATACACATATAATTAATAGACGTTACTAAGGTACATCTACATTGATACAAATATTTTTAAATTAAATATTTTTCGAATCCTAATCTATTTATTTTTAAATACAAATGACTTTGCACTACAGACTGATTCTATACCTTTTTTCTCGATTCCTATTTATTTCTCATTTTCATATAATTATAATCGGCTAATTAGAACTAAGATCTATATTTATTCGATTTTTTGACAAAAAATAAAATATTTTAATACTAAGTGAGTCAACATTTAGAAATGAAAGAAATATTCAAAAAATTTCTCCCTTTAAAAAAATCAATTTCAATGTAATTTTGTCAAAAATAAACGAACATACAACATTATGAACACACTCTATACTCTAACTATACTTCGTACCACACGTAGAAAATTTAGTTACAATCAAAAATAAACTTTAATATTACTCAGTTAAGATATACATTCGTTTGTTAGTGAAATAAACTATTTACTAGATAAAAGCGACATTTGCCATCGCCTGGTTGAATAGATAATGCCTTGTTCGTATATAATGACGGAGACTGGACCAGCTATACTCGTTAGGAAGATCAGGCCGACTTGACGAGAGGGTTGATATACTAATTATATTATTGTACTCTGATTATGTTTGATTTTTTATCAGCTTTTTATATTTTAGCATTTTAAAGTGTTATTAAACATTTAGGGTTAGAATATATTTAAAAAAATACGTATAAAAATTTTAATTTCTTCAATTATTTATTGGAAATACATCTTAGGATAGCAGAAATTTACAAAATCTCTTTAATAAGTTGCTAACAACATAAGTAAGTTGTAACAAAACGTATAAGAATTTCGACGCAGCCAGATGTAGAACGCATGGTTTAGCGGTCAGAGCGCTCGGACCGTTTTCAAGAGGCGCGGGTTCAAATCCCGTAGCGTTCAAATTTTTATACGTTTTTTCAAAGATGTTATCAGTTTTTTATTGCAATATATGTAAGTATATTTGTTTTTTCAAGGGGCATCTCGCAACTAAATTTTGAAGCTTATATCCCCAACTAAAAAAAGTTTAATTTTTGTGTAAACGTTAAGTTTAATGTCTATATTTATATATGGTCAAAACTGGTTTTGACCAAAATGGCTGCCGTTAAAAAAATAGCGGATTACAAATTTATATTAATCGTATTCGGTTATCAAGTAAAAGGTTTTATCTTGTAGAATTAAAATACACGAAAATTTGTTTTAAGGAAGAAAGATTTATAAAGATTTATGAAACAAAGGTGAGCGGTACGAGAGGTCGGGGGAGACCTCGATTCACCTTCGAAAACATAGTATCGAAGGTACTGGAGGAAAGTCACGTAAAAAGCATGAGGACCCCCTGAAGGGCATGTATGAAGAGGCTAATGACTGTGAAATATATAGATAGATAAAGCGTGAAGCTAAAAAACTACAAAAATAAAGATGACTATCTCTAGGTAATAGATATGTTATAACTTGGGAAAGAGAATCTAGAGACTCCATTCTCCACTTTCCAAATCACAACTCTTGATATACAATGCTTACGTTAAGTCAAAATCTATTCAATATTCACCATTGTTTAAACTTACTGTAGACTTCTATCAAATAAGTACTAATTCATGATTGTGTTAGTAGTTTATATGTCATACCAAAATAAACGGGGAGAAGCAGTTAGAAGAATCCTTGGGAATATCTAGACTGTAAAACGAAAGGTTTAGTAATAATTTGAAATTCAATTTTCTGAGTATCAATATTAACTGAAAACGAGATTAATTGTGGGTTCGATTCCCACGCTAAGTAATGATTTTAATTCAAATATGTATATTTTTATTTATTTATTCGTTCTAATAAAACAAAAAGCAACGTTTAAGCCACTTAACACGCAAATTCTTGATTTTCGGTCGGGAAGCAGTCAACGGAATGTCTTGACACTAGGTTGTCTCTGACTACCCTACTACGCGGGATAAAAGTGAAGCTTCTTATAAGTTTAAAGTATCTTTAATTGAGATATACTGTGTTAAATGGTGAACTCAACACCGCAGTTTGTCACTGGTGGACTAAAATCAACATGTTTTACTTTATATATGAATATAATTTAAATAATATCTAAAACTACTTTGGAGGTCGTGATATTGATATTAAAAAGTTTCAATAACCCTCCCATACATTACGTAGATCACAATCCCATGCTTAAGGTAAACTATTCTATTTTTATTTCTTTGATCTTCCCTAAGACGGTGAGATAAAGCGTTATAAGGCACGAACTGTTTTCATATAGATTTTATAGACTACATACAGTCATTTTGTTCTAAGGAATATACAACAGTGTCAATAACCACTTAGGTGAGAGCGGCTTCAAATCGTATTCTAGGGATAATTTTTTTAAATAAATTGCAAGATAAATTTTAGTGGCAAATTATTTTCAATATATATATATTAGATATTTTTAGCACTGGCTATACCAGACGTTTTTACATAAAGATGTAGATAATTTAGGCTTTCATATTACACTACACTTGTACAGATAGAACTTAGAATTTAGTTTTCAGATTTACTAAAAAAAACCAACCGTGGCGCAGTGAGAGCGTCTGACTATAAATGTGGTCGTTTGTAGGTTCATTTATAGGAATTACATTTATATTATTGTCGTTATGGTAAGACAAAGCGTGGCGTTGAGTTCCGCCGCTCAACACGCAATGTCTCGAATACTGCATAAATTTTAATACGGAGTATGTTGAAACTAGGTACGTTCAATCTACTCTGCTATGCGGGATAAAAACATGAAGCTAAAAAAAATTAAATTATCATAAACTTATTGTAAATTTAAAATGCCAAAGTAAAATCAAAATGTGTTAAGCAATTTTCATATCCAAAATTTTAGTAAGAACTAAACCTTTTCCCAAACAAACAAATAATTTATATAAATTCTTACAGTAAACACAAATAATTAATTAAGCGGAAACATCCTTTGTGAAGAAAAACCGACAAGTTCCGCAAATAAAACTGTTAATAGTAGTATCTGTAATGAAAAACCTTTCATTGATATCGTGTTGAGGTAAAATGTAAATACTAGGTATTTTTTTTAAAGAAAACATCTGCAAGAGATGACACGGTGGCTCTGTTACACACTGACTGGTTGTGGGTTCGATATGTTTAATTATACCTAAGAATATTTTTTTAAATATTTTGATTGCCCTTGTCTAAGACATAGTGCGGCGTTGACTTCTGTTATTTTATGCGTAATATGCATATCTATGAAAAAATGAAGAAAGTCTATATATATATATATACATATATATGTATATATATAAATATATACGTATAGGTTAAATTTTAACTTTGTCTAGTTGGAAATAATTTATAGTTAATTAAGTACTATTTTTCAAGAAACTTTTAATTGTAAAAATTTCTATGTATATATGTTAATCATGGCACAGTAGAATAGCATCCAACTTTAAGCCCGTTGGGTTGTGGATTCGATTCCCATTTTAAGCCTAGAGCAGAGAAATTAAAATTATTTTTAAATAAAATTTGTCCCGTGATGTATTTTTATTTTTGTTGTAAGACAAAACGCAACTTTGAATTTGCCACTCAACACGTAATGTCTCTATTTCGGACAGAAAGCAGTCAATTTAGTGTCTTGACTCTAAGTGTTTTTCTACTTAGCCTGCTACGCGGGATAAAGCTAAAATATCAGTATATATATATATATATATATATATTAACAAACAGACAAACGTACATTAAGAGGTATATTATACCTAAAATTAGAGTTCCACGCACGTTGTACAAGGCATTCTAAGCATAAACTAATATTTACTCAAAGTGCATATAACTGAATCGGGTTGAGGAACTACGTGAATAATTTCATAGGCCATCAGATCTGCGTGTGGTGGCAACGCTACATGAATATTGATCTAACTTGATATGACAGGAATCTACATTCATTTAGTTTAAGTATAATGAATAGGTAGACAATAAGCCTTTGGTTTTGTATTTAAAATTGAGATTATTGAAAAATAAAGTAATATTAGATTGGTATTCAAAATTTAACCGTGACCACGGACTACTGTAAAGTGTAATTTTCATAAGTCTATATTTGTATACTAAAACTCGCTTAAAATAGTTTCATTTATTATACATTATATTTATATTATTTATTAAAAGTATTAAATTCTAACTAAATCTCATCAAGATATCCATAAGCTGTGAACGTCCTAAGGAAGCAGATTAATGACCTGCTTTATTACTTTCTGAAGTCCGGTATAGAACCATAAATATAAGGAATTTACCAAAAAAGAACATAATCGATATATACTCGTACATACTCTTGATTTTCTCGTTTATACTTGTTCTATTCCCTTAGTTCTTTTTACAAGCTTTTATTTGTCTTGCCATATTAGTCAATTAGTTAGTATGTAAATCTTGCAAGCTCAATTTTATCCACTTCCTTTAGTTCCAATATCAATATAATTGCATATATCAATATCATATCAATTTTATGAATATAATATATTATGAAAAAAGGTTATTTTTAGTTTTTTTTTTATATTTCATTACATTTCAATACGTAATATCCAATACTTCATTTTGTTTAAATTAAATTGTTAAATTTAAAAATAATTCAGATAAAAGCTACCCCTAAGTGGGGTTCGAATCGACAACCAACGTGTATATAACTATACCATAGCGTTACAATAGAATAATGAATTGATTTATTACTTTATGAAGTTTGGTAAGCTATAAACGATTTACTACAATCTACTATTTCCAGTGATACTTTCTAAGTTAGTAAGTTCTTGTATAATTTCAATTTGTATGCATTATATTGAGAATATGTATGTGTATAAGTTAGATAACTTAAAGAAACTTGAAAGATAAAAAAAAACATTAATATAGAACAACAAAATATATAAATTTGTAAAAATATTGTCACTGAAGCAGCTTCACCCTTTATCTCGCACATCAAAATAGACCGAAATAGCCTAGTGATAAGACACTCCATTGACAGCTCTCCGCCTTAAATCGAGACATTGCATATTACATGGTGAACTCAACGCCGCGCTTTGTCTAACCAGAGCGGAGAAACGAAAATAAATTTCGTATATCATGTCTCTAAGTTGGAATCCAACTCCCAACCAATTCTCGTTAGCATTATATATATTTCATGTTTTATAAATCATCGTTTCTTGTTATTTTCCGTTTGATATTTATTGGTTTTAGGCTAAATTTAAATAAAGTATAATTCATGAATTAATAATAAATTACTAAATATATGTCAAGAATAACAGGGTAATGAGTTAATTATTACCGTTTAAAAAAAACATTTTTTTTTTCATCTTCTCACATATCTTGTATCAGTATCTCAATGCAGTTCAGTCCAATTCAGTCCAATCTAATTCAGTCTTATATATAACAAAATCCAAGTTTAAAATCCAAAATCATCTTTTACCAAACCGTATATGGAATAAGTATCTTTGAAAGTTATATTTCAAGTCCATACTATATGTTAGAATATATAAAAAAATTTAAACTAGGCTCTTAGGCCTTATTTTGAACTAGGCTCACAAGACTCGTGTGTCTCTCTATGAGTCTAGATCTAATTCAAACGGATATGGATATCGGTGCCTGATATACTGGAGTATATCAGGAAAGCAGTTCAGTAACTAAACATAATTATCTCAATCACTTAAACTTTTTATAATTACGACGTCCAATACGTACGAAGAATACATGGTGTTTGTACTCTTTATATAAATGCATTTCCAATCAACCTTACATAATTGTGAACAAGAATTTCGCACAATTTTAGAAGTAAAAAAATGTATCCAGGTTAATTACTTTGTGAAGAGCAATAAAAACCAAATTACTTTGATCTCTGACAGTTCGATGACCTTCAAAAATGGACCCCGTCTATGTATTCATAGAATACAAGTAATATTTCATTATAAACTGGTTAGAAATAATCACAGATCTGGTGAGATTAATCGGAACATGATAGTTTTCTACAAATTTGTTGTGTTTATTTACAGTTATTGTTTTATTTAATTGCTTCATATTTACATAAATATGTAATATATCTATTCAGGCCGCTCGTGGCGTAGTGTCTGACTTTAAAATCGGTTGAGGACTCGTTTCTATCTATGGGGAATGATTATATTTAAAATCACTTTAATTTCCTCGCTTTAGAAAAATGCGGCGTTAAGTTTCACCACTCAACACGCTATATCTTAAATTCAACTAAACTGAGTAGGGAGTGTCTAGGTATTTTTTGTTTATTCTGCTATGCGGGATAAAAGCGTGAAGCTAAAAATAAATATGTCTATCGGTCTTTAGGTTTAGTGGTTAGTGGTTTTGATGCTAAGACGTAGTTAATGGAATTAGACTAACCAAAACAAGTATCAGAAAGTTGATGCCTGAATGCTAATATATATATTTACATATCATGTTGGATATTAAGTTATTTATAGAAATTTCATTATATATTATTATATATATACATTGTAAATTAAACACACTATTTTTATCTACAAAAATTACTATTACAATGTTGAACTAGCCCTAGTAAAATTTTAATTATCAAACTGCGTTATTATATGTGAGAGTAGAATTGTAGAGAAAAATTACTAAAATGGAAAAATGAAAGGAATTGACTTAAATATCAATGTTTCGATTCCGGGTGGAAATCAGTCAACGAAGCGCCTTAACACTAGATTATTTCTGACAATTATTATACAATATGCTATAAAGCTTTCCCATAAAATAAATAAAACATAAACAATAATCTATTTCGAAAAAATATTTTTTTAAAAAAGCTTTAATCATTTGAACACAGCGGGATTCGAACCAGCGGATCTTGGATACCAAGCGCTCTAACCGCTAAGCGATGCGTTCTACATCCGACTACGTCAAAATTCTTATAGTTACGTTCGTTACAATTTGTTTATGTTGGAAGCATCTCTGTAGAGAGATTTTTTATAAATTTCTGCTACCCAAAGATTATTAAGAAATAATCGTTTTGGCAAAAAAGAATGCTATTTATTTTAATATTTTGCTACTTAAAAAAGTTTCACACTTAGGACAAGAAAACAATTTTGAAAAAAAAAACGTATAGAAGCTTATTTTAATATTTTTACTTTTGATGCCTTGAACTTTGAAAAAGCTTTGAGCTTAATACTTATATGAAAATACTTCTTAACATAGAAACGTCTCAAAACGTCTTACGAGATGAGGCAAAACATGTTTATGCAATGTAAAAGAGGCTGGAATAGAAATAGTATTTTTTATCATCTTTCTTTGAATACAGTTCTACTGTATTTAAGATTGCTGGTTAAATATTTAAATAGCTGTTAGCATTTTTAAATATTTTAGCGTTTAATTATTAAAGTATTATTTCTGTTTTATATGATAATGGGGATGATGTTCAGTCCATTGAGGTATTAACGTCTACCAATAAATATGATGGGGTTTAGATTCGATGTCCATCCGGAGTTATTGTTATTTTACCATCTGGTAAGATAAAACACGGCGTTGAGTTCCACAAATTAATATAGTTATGATAAAAAATAAATATAAATCCTAACAGGGACTCGAATCTGCACCAACGACATAACTTAACCGAGAATTTTATTTGTATTTGAAAATAACTGTAAGGATCCCTCAAGACTACAATATCGATAAAAACGTAACGTTTTCGATAAACCTTTGTAAGACGTTTCTGTTTCCTTAGCTCTTGGTATTTCCTTTATAGCAGATATAAAGTAAATTGCACGCACTCTTATCTCTAAATGTATTCCCCCAACAGTTTATTAGCAACTTATGAATTTTCAATGTGATGGCTAATGTAGGGGCTTTATGAACTTTGCATTATTAATGTCTTAGATATGTTTAATTTTTATTTAATTTTGTCAAAAGAATACAAAATTTCATACTCGATCGTTTTGATTTCGAGTGGAATGCAGTCAACGGAGTGTCTTGACACTAGGTTGTCTCTAAGTAGACTAGAATGGACTGAACATAGCTGGATGAACCTGAAACATAATAGGGTAACTATGTGAGTTTTCTCTCTATTTCTGATGTTAATCTAAAAGAACAGTAAAATATGATTAATTTACCCGAAAGAATCTAGTGTCAAGACACTACATTCTCCGCATTCTAATCGAATTCCAGACATTGATATATGAGACATTAATAACAATTTTTTTCACAAAGTCCGTCCGTCCGTCGTAAGATTTTCCTACTAATATTTTTCTTTGACAAACAATTTAACTCTCTAATTAGAAAAATGTTTATAATTTTTAAACTCCACTCTTTATTATCTGCTCTATATAATTGCAAGCTTTTTATCATTATAATATAAAAAAACAAACTTAGTTATTTTCCCGTTTCTAAATAATATACGTATTTTGTTCGAACTTATAATAACTAAGCGAAGCTTTCACAGAAAAGCTTTATTTTATTTAAAAAAAAAACACGACTAAAGAAGCTTTTAAGCTTATTTCAATAAGAATATATGAAAATAATATACCAATTTATGAATTTTCCATAAGAACATCATACTCGTATACAATTACGTTATCTAATACGAACTGAGCGTCTAATAAATTGTAGGCGAATTTGCTGAGTAAATAATCTTGTAAGAGCGCAAGATTTTCTTTAGCCCACGCATGATGGTAAAGATGTGGATGAAACCTTCTTTTTAAACACAATATATATATATATATATATATATATATATATATATATATATATATATATATATATATATATATATCAATAACTATTGGACTCACAACGTAACTAAACTACGTGGAAAGTAAGATCCTCGCATCTTTGCCAGATGATGTCTTCATCATGATTTATATTGGTAAGGTTAGTCTCTTCGGGTCTTTAAGCCAATAGGGATTTCAGGAATGTGACGTACATTACATAGCGCCAAAACATTTTCTTACATCGATTTAATTTAAATAGATAGATGAAGTTATTGGAAGCGAAAATATAATTATATAGGTAACTTGGTTAGGTATCTTACTTAGGATAGGGTCCTGGTCAATTTTTTTAACTTTAAAATTACTTAAAAATATTTCGTTCCATACAAAAATATCATTATTATTCATGGATCAAGCATCCACCGATTTTAAATTTAAATTGGTACATTCTATGTCACATAAGTTCATACCGAATAATTATATTTAAATTATTTTAATTTTCTCGCTTTGGTAAAGACAGAGCGCGGCGTTGTGTTCCACTACGCGATCGTGGAGTACAGACTATTAATCTAACACATTCCAACAGAAAGTTAAAATTTTACATAAATAATAAGTTCAAAAATATCTGATCTCACAATATTCATACAAATAATTTGAACCAACATGAAGTAACTATTAATGAATAAACCTTGAGACATATCGCAAACATTAGTTTGTATTAGATAGAATCTCGAGATATAACCGTATGTATCACTTGAAACCTAATTTCAATACTTGCTATACTAGATATTGCTACTGCAATTGATTTACCAGTATAAATTATACAAAATTATTTCTCTTGCAATAGAGTAATAATATTAAAGAAACTTTTCAGTTTAAAACTTAATTTCATAATAACATAAAATTTGAACGCAGCGAGATTAGAACCCGCGCCTGTTGAACACCGTCCAAGCGCTGTAACCCACTAAACCATGCGATCAATTCATAAACGCTTGACATCTAAAAATATTTTCTTTACTTAAATCTAACTTCACTTCTGTAAGAATTAAGTGTCTTGAATTCTCTTAACCTATTAAGATCTTAATACAAGATGAACTCGAAAGCCAAGAGTAACACTGAATTCTCTCTAACTACCTTTATATTCTCGAATATATGCGGATAATTCGTTTTAACGGCGAAAACAGAGAAACGTAAAATATACTTAATTATATATTTTTGTATGTACCTATATCCACAATACGCTATTGCTCGCAGCGTTAAGTTACGCTAGAACACACAATGTGTATATTTTGCGTGGCAAGTGTTGACTTGACCACCTTTCTATCCGTTAATAGCGATAACAATGCATAACGAACCCGTAATATATTCACAATAACAAAAACCACTTAACACAATTAAAAAAAACAATTAAAAAAGCTTTGTTATTTAAAACCATTACATTTTATTGGTAGCATTCATCCTAATAGTAAAGTGTTAATAGGCACTTCCGCCAAACTTTTACGTACGTACATACATACTTTGTACGATTTGTTTAACATAGTCTTTAGAAACATTATTCTAATGAGATTGGGGTTGCTATGAATAAAAAGGAAGTTAAAGTGAAAGATACTTGTAGAATTATTTTTGTAAACTCCCTGTAAAAGCACTAATTATATATATATATATATATATATATATATATATATATATATATATATATATATATATATATATATATATATATATATATATATTTGTACTCGGATAAGATAAAACGCGGCGTTGAGTACGCCACTTATTTCATGGAGAAAGCAATCCATTGAGTCTTGATACTAGGTTGTGAAACTGTTATTCACACGTTAAGGATACCACTTAAAAAATATAACAAATAAAAAAACGTATTAAAATCTGATGAGGAGAGACCTCGGTTGACCTTTAAAAACATAATATCAATGATACTGGAGGAAGGTACAAAGCACGAGGACTCTATTAATGACCTGCACGGTGAGAAGGAAATATACAGGGACCGCACAGCTCAACGTTCTCTCCCGTGAAACACAAAAAAATTGATGTCAGTAGAATTCGAATCACACCTCTTGTAAGCATTTTAAAATTTTTTACGTATTAAAGACGCCATTATAATGCAATGGGAGTAAAAAATTCAATTAGAAGGGGAATAAAGGGAAGATACTCCCGCATAAGACGTTTATGAAATCTAATAGTAATTTTTAATTACGTCGTGGCTGTCACGTATAGTATAATCGGTAAGAGCGCTTGGATGTTTACCGGGAAGTACGGGTTCGATGTTTACATTCAATTTATACGTTTCTAAAACACAACTCCCTATATAACACTATGTAGTATTTGATAAAGATATTTTTTCCTCCGTTTATTTATACAGTGTGTACGGAAATGAAGAAAAAACGAAAGTCAACAAACTCGAGTTCAGTAAAAAGTAATAAAAATGAAAAAACTTTAAATCAGTTGCATACCCTCTGTTGATAGAAACTAATCATAAAGTATTGTTATTTAAACTTCAAAAGCTTATTTGAAATTTGTATGAACCATTTATAATTATTATTTTTTCTCTGGTTAGATACAATGCGGCGTTGAGTTCCGCTAACAGGCGAATCGAGTCAAAAGGAAAAGTGGAGCCCTATATCTGTGGGATATAGTGCTCCAATTTTCCTTTTAGCAAGGTGGCCAGGGACACTAGCCTCAGCAAATTCCACTAACCGCTTTACGTGCGAAATCGAGACATAGCGTGCTGAACTCAACGCCGCACTTAACACAACAACGCACACTATTTTACCACGGTGGAGAAGCAAAAATTTATTTCTAATTATAACCATACCTACCCATAAGCAATTGCGTTTACAGTCAAAATAATATTATAGGAAATCGAACTTACTGTTGAAAATAAACAAACACAAACCATTATACCGTATGCGTGTTGTACATTTACATTAACACATGTATATGCGACATACTTTGTCGACGTAAAGTTTGGCATCATTTAATTATGAAGGCAAGTAATTTCCTAACTCAACGAAGTTTCAAAGTATGAAAATTGTGTTTCTATTGTAATAAATAATCTATACGTTCATTTAGTGTAGAATGAAGTGAATATGTTATACGTCGTATGGTGTAGTGGGTAATAATGTAGTTGATATGTTGATGTAAGACAATGCGTGTTCAAATCCAGCGAGTTATGTATAAATATATGGTTTGTTATAGTCGTGGCGCAGTAGAACAGTGTGTGACTGTAAACGCGACAGGTTGTGGATTCGATTCCCACTTGAACAAATGATGATATTGAAAAAAAAAACATTTACATTTCTCCGGTCTGGCGTTGGCGTTTAGTCCGCACTCAACACGCAATGTCTAAAATTCGGGCGGGAAGCAGCCAATGGAGTGTCTTGACATTAGCATGGTGCTAAAGCGTGATGATAAGGTAACCAAAATTTTTATATATTCAAATCTACAGTAGTTTTTTGTTAGAAAACACGGCACAGAATTCCGAAAGTCACACGGTCTCTCTCTAACTCTTAATTTATAATATAAAATATAAAACGTAGTGACTCATCACTATGAATTTTATGATCACTTTATATAATGAAATTTGAACATTCAAAATATTAAAATATATATTAATATATACTATATTATAAAATCTAGCTTGAAAACTTTAATTTTTAGTACAGATTTTAAAATATAATGGAAATTAAGTGAAATAACCTAAATATTTCATAAAACCGGTATCAATATGAAAAATTCAGATTGTGGTGACGAAAAAAAGCTGAAACTTTTTTAATAAAACATATACTTACCAACAGTAGATAAGGTACAAGGAATGTAAAATTTAATAAAAATGCCAGGTTCTAAAACAATTTCGTCCTAATGAAGTTTAAAAGATTACGAAGAAAATTATTTAATTTACATTCGTATATTATATGAAAATTAATTTATTTTTAAATTATTTTCACTTCCAAGCTCTGGTAAGACAAAGTGCGGCGTTGATTTCCGCCGCACAACACGCAATGTCTCGAATTCGGTGGAAAGCGAAGTACGGTGTGTCATGACACTAGATACTTTCTGTTTTTATTTCTATGGCTGCGATAAAAACAACGTAAAGCAAAAAAATAATACCAATGTTTAGTGGTTCAGCTTTCAAGTGTACATGGCAGTAGTGGGTTCGAATTTTATAATATTGCTTATTTGCGTTGTTATGCTATTTAATACATATTTTTTGAATGCTTGTAGATTTCTTTTACTGGATTCTCTTTATGTTACTGGAATTGAGAAAGATCACCATTCATATCATAAAAGATAACTAATTTCAATTTAAATTGAATTTATTCATTTATTAGTATATTATAATTATTATTAATATTATATAGATCTTATTTTGGGCACGTTTCTATCAAATATTAGTGTCATTTTTTTTTAAATAAATCGCAAAACGCGTTAGAGAAATCAAAATCTAATCAAAATCAGGCTTAGGAGGACCTTGGTCATACAAATCTGTCATTGGCTCTCGTACTATAAACATTGTCGCGACTGAAAATTCAACTGGCAACCATCAGATAATGTCAGAAATACCTACCACTGAACTGAACTGTGCCATACATCTCTTAAATCTTCTTACATAATACAAATATATTTTATTATATCAATATAGATTTTTAATACTGCCTTAAAACCCATCAGTCATTTACGACAGTAATTACAAATGGTCTTCGGAATTACTCTAGAACGTTGTTTATGGCCGTCATAATTTAATTTGGATTGGAATATAATTCCAAGGCAAATTTGAATAGACATACCAAACTATAAAATATTGTTTACATGTATTATGTTATTGAGGCCTGGCGTGGCGCAGTAGGACAGCGTCTGATTGCAAGCGCGATCGGTTGTGGGTTCGATGCCCACTCGGGGAAATGATTATATTTAAAATTAACTTAGGGAAATGATTATATTTAAATTAAGATTATATTTAAAGTTAAGATAAAACTAACGGCTAAAAGCCGATTTCAGAGTGCCTAGACTCTTAATACTTTCTGTCTATGTCTATGCGGGATAAACAGCGTGAAGGTAAAGCAAAGGCTAAAAATAGTTATGATATTTGTTTCGTAAATTGTTATTTATTTGTTTTAAAGGTAGACAGAGAAATTAGTGTCAAGATACTCTCTTCTCCTCTTTCTACCAGAATTTGACATACTATGCATTGAGTGGTGAATCCCGACGCTGTGTTTTACCAAAACGCAGTAATAATTGTTTTTTAACTTTTCATCCCGCATAGCAGGGTAGACAGAAAGTACCTAGTGTCAAGACACTCTGTACTTCGCTTTCCACCGAATTCCAAACATTGCGTGTTAAGTGGTTTCCACCACTCAATGCCTCATTTTGTCTTTCCGTCTTTCATATAATCACTAATCACTCCCCCGAGTGGCAATCGCATCTACAACTGATCGCGTTTACAGTCAGACGCTGCCACTGCGCCACGACCGGCCTCAAATTATCACTTTACAAAATAAGTATAAACTCACAACCATCGTATTTATGGTGTTCCACTATGCCTCTTCAATTTTCATACTAACGCATTACTTTCATTTATCGATTCAATTCACTAAGTGAATCTATTGCGAAGATATTCTATTCAGGAATTTTCGACTAAGACAATTTATTAGCAGCACTTAACACTACGTTTTACTGAGTCGTTAATATTAAATATAACCCGTTAAAAAATTAAATATATATATATATATATATATATATATATATATATATATATATATATATATATATATATATAAAACCCTATATTTTTAAAATTTTTCATGTTTCATTCTGCAGATTAAATATGGCGATCCTCTGCTGGCTTTTACCATTACAATACCATTTCATTTTAAATATGCATATGACATCCAGCTTACACATTACACTTTTTCTCGCGTAGCTGGGTGGTTAGAGACTACCTATTGTCAAAACACTCTGTTGTATGCTTTCCCACCTAAATCTAGACATTACGAGTCGAGTGGCGAACTCAACATTACCAGCGATTTTGTCTTACCACAGTGAAGAAATGAAAATATTTTTATATACAATAATTCTTCTCAGGGATCGAACCCACAATCAGCAGCGTTTACAAACATAAGTTGAGCTACTGCGCCACGAGGGCCTCATTGAGAATCGAAGCCACTTCATAATGCCGTTATAAACACCATAATTATATTAAAATAGTATTTCATACTAGAATATTCTTTACGACCAACATTTTAATATTCAAGTTATAAATCAAAGTGATCTGATTTTATATCGCCTCGGTATATTTAATTTGGAAGTTTGACATCGATTCTATGAAGAATGACTTTATTAATATTTAAATGATATTAGAATGGTAGACACCGTTGTAGCTTATTTTGAGAACGATATACTAAGCTTTTAATAAAAAAAAAACAAATGTATAAACGTTCAAATTATGTTCATTTTAGAAACCGCGGTGTTCAGTTTCGCCAATAAACACGCAATGTCTCTAATTTCGTTTGAGTGTCTTGATATTTAGTTCCTACTATTTTTAATAGAGATTATTTACTATAATTAGGATTCGATCCCCTCACAGGGATTTCTCCTAATTAATAAATTAATTATTTAATTACATTTATATCACTTTAATTTTGACGCCGGTAGGACAAAGTGCGGTGTACCGCCATTTGGAAAGCCATAAGTGGAGTGTCTTAACTTTGAGCTGTGTTTAGTTCTAAGTATTTAAAAATTAATCTTATTTTATCTACAGGCTAGAGAAATGGAAGCATAATTGTAGGTAGAGGTATCTTCAAAGAGAGCGTCGAAGTGACTTATTGGGCTAACATTAGGCTAAGTTCGATTTTATATCGATTTTAACTAAAATTAAAATTATACAAATTCTGTGTGTTAGATCCAATTGTGTTAAACGTGTATTGTTATTATTGTGTATTTATTTATTTATTATTTTGTGTATAAGATCACCACAAAACCTATTACAACTAAATCAATCACTTTTTACTAAATGCATATGTAGTTATAATACCTACGTAATCAAGATACAGAAATCAAAATATATTTTTAAACATTATTTCTGTCAGTTTGTCTATTTGTTCTTGCTAATCTCTGGAACAGCTGAATTGATTGCAGAAAGCTAATTTAATGAAAAGTACCTAATACCTTGGGCTAAGTTTCTTTTAGGCGAAGTCGCAGCTTGTGTAATATATTTTTTTTTATTATTGTCACTTTAGTAACCTAACGTTCAATAACCTAATATTAAATTTAGTGTTAAGACACTCTTTATTTTTGCCCCGAGTTTTAAACATAGTGTATTGAATAGCAGAACTCGACGCTGTGCTTAATCTTATCACAGGGTGGTAATGACTATTATCAAAAAAAATCTACTGGTTGAACCCACGATCACCGCATTTCCAGACATACGCTATTCCACCACGCTATATGGCATCTACTTTGGTGGTACTCACTTATTTTCATTTCTTTTACACCTAGTACAGTAGTCACAGCTTTAATATCACATTCAATTTAAACCCCTTCACGTTCTAACGTCGCCGTTTACACCTCGATTATCATATGAATAATCTTAACTCAAAGAACTTAAAAAACACACACATCTTTTTGAAATACCGCTTTAATTTTCTCACTTAGCATTCACGTGGTATACATTCATAATTCCCGTACTTAGTAACGAAATAGATATATTGAGCTCTGCAACGTCAATGTGTATACAAAAGCCGTAAGAGAATGGGAGGTCCATACAAATCCTGGGGTCAAGATATACTGGCTTCTTATCTTATAGTTGGCCGCTTTGTTTCACGAAAGCGTGATATAAAAGATTAACTTATTAGTATTCGAATAACGTGTTCAGTTGCGGCGCGTGAGAAATGCAAGACGTCTTTAGAGATCAATTGTTATTGTTTTTATTATATTATGGGATATAATTAAAATGGTATACCGTTTTCATGTGGATAGGTTATGCACCTGTCTCCAATACGAGTTTTGTATACAAAAATAAGGACGGCTTCGGCGAAACGTACGTCTTTAGGTTATTTTGTTTGAACGGAAATCGAAGTTAACGCTTTATCCCGTATATAAGGACACAAGCTAGTGTCAAGATACGCCATTGACTGTTATTTAAAAATATATTATACATCTACAGATATTTCGGAGACATTGATGAAGGAATATTAAAAAAAGATTTGTGAAGCAAAGGTGAGTGATACAAGAGGTCGGAGAAGACCTCGGAGAAGGTCACGTAAAAAGCACGATGACTCTCCGAAGGCCGTGTAAAACGAGGTTAATAATTATGGACGAAGCGAAAGAGCTATGCAGGCACCGTAGTGTTGACGCTCCGCTGTTCCGGTGTAGTCTGAGAGACTACACCATCAGGGATACAGCGTGAAGCTAAAAAAAAACATAAATTTCTACGACTAATTAATTACAATTATCAATTAAAAAACACTTTAATATTAACCATTTCATAATTATATTATTTTAAAAATACAATATTTAAAGTTAGTTTAAACCAATGAAAGGGTTGCCTGTACAAGATCACTCCTAGTAAAAAGTCCGCCATTGCCTGTTATCATAACCAAAATTGTTAATATATTTATTTATATGTTATTTGGAATAATTTTTTTCTTAAATACAACATCACTTTAATTACTTAATTTAAACCCCGTTATTTAATATCGCATTTGACACTTTCCATTAATTCTCTCCACATATATGTACCTAATATTACAATAGTCATTCCATTAAAAAGCAATATCCGCTGAATCATTTCGTACAATCAAAACTAATGATTTGCCTAATACGCTCTGACAGTACGTTAATAGCTGTTGTTTCGCCAATTTCAGTTACTTAACACATATTTGGTGATGTACCACGATGACCTTTGACCAATTCATTTCATGGGAAGGTCTATGGAAAAATCACTCCATATAATGGAATTTGAGTCAAAAAATTGAACGTAGAGGACGATGGCGAGGACTTGAAAATAATTATATGTTAGCTTCAAATTTTATCCGGCTTAGCAGTTTAGTTAGAGATAAGTTAGTGTCAAGACCCTACGTTGACTGCTTTCCGCCCGAAATTAAAACATCCCGTGTTAAGATAAGAACTGAATACCGCTTTTTGTCATTCCAGTGTAAAGAAACGAAAATAACTGGTTAGCTTCTGACGTTACCCTTTATTTTTTAGATTTATATATTAAATTAAAATACAGAAATGGTAAATAGTATTCCAGATGGTTTTGTTATTAGCCAAAAGGCAAACATAAACTCTGCAATATTTTTTCTATGCCTTTTTTAGCAACAATTTGATATTATAATTCAAAATAAATGTTTCTTAAATCAACTTAATAATTGAATTCACGTTATTGCGCCTCAGTAGATAAAAGTCTGGTGCTCATTATAATCGTGGGTTTGATTCTTGCTTAATATTATTCAATGTCTACTTTTTTTATAAAAGTATAAAGTTAAATTATAATTAAAATATTATCAAAAAAATGTTTTTTTCTTTTATTAAAATACTGTTTAATTCTCCGTTTTTTGGTAATAAAAAATACTATTAAATATTTTTATCTGTTTTCTACATCCTGGTGACTAATTCCTTCATGTAGTCAATTAGATTCCAACTAGACAAAACCTTATTTATTTCCATATATTTTTTTGCTACCAGTACACAAAAGTATGACTAACGCACGTCTTCGTAAACCGATTATACTCGGTCGGACATAATGACTTTATTACCATTACAGTCAATTGATTCAGAATAACTACGGGAAAAGATGTAACCTTGGAGCAAAGTTGTGACATAAATATTATTGGAATAACGAAGTACTTGGTATACTTTGCAATAGAAGTGTGAAATAAATTTACATTTTGCAAACTAATTGTGCCCGCGATTTCATCCTCGCTGAATTTAGCATCTCTAGATGTTTATTTAAAAAATTAATAATAATAGTATCTCAAGTTTTAAATGAAAATATTTTAAACTGATTTTTTTAGCTTCAAGCTTTAGCAGGGTAGACAGCTAGGAGTTAGATACTACCTCTCTATCAAGACACTCTGTACTCCGCTTTCCGTTGAATTGGAGACATTGTATGTTAGTTTGCATATATCTATGTATGTATTTAATATGTTTTATTTATTTGTACATATAAATTGGCAGTCTCTCGTTTTTTCACATAAATTATAATTATAATTACAAAATAGTTTAATAAACCAATATCCTGGTCTTTCTGGAAAGGCCAATTCTGTTTAATCAGATTAGACGCACGAACATTTGAGAATTGAGTGTCTAGACACTAAGTTCTCTCCGGCTACTCCTGCTAAGATGAAAAAAGCGTAAATATCTTAAATTTATATTATGAAAGACAAAAATATATTGGTTGTATTTAAAATTTTTAAAAAATATATATTTGTTGTGAAAATAATGATTATATGTTTAATTTTATTACAGTAGGCCACCCAAGTCTACTTTTATACTAGGTATGATATGAGTAAATTGTACCAAGAAGTGTGTATCAACACACTGCTTGGTACAATTTACTCATACTTAAATACACACATTATAAACCAACCTCAGGTAGGTTGGTATTCAAATAACTTATTTCCAACTAGAATGAAGACATTAACCTTTTCAAGGCGATAATATGCTTGTAATAATATACTATCTTCTTTTTTAATTTCTTGAATAGTTGTAGCCCATAATTGTACTTGCGTGTGTTCTGTTAAATAATACGTGTATAAAGTTTTCCTAGATTACTCTTTCTTCAATACTCCGTGGTTTTCTATCACGCATAGCAGTATAGACAGGAAATCCCTAGTGTTAAGACTCTCCGAAATCCGCTTTGAGCCGAATCTGAGACATTGCGTGTTGAATGGCGAAACTCAACGCCGCAATTTGTATTACTATAGCGAGAAAATCATTTAATTATAATTTCCTTCCTCCTTCCATTCCTCCTTGTAGGAATCAAACCCACAATCGATCATAGGTACAGACAGAATCTGTCTTATTGCACAACGACCAGCCTCAATACTGTATAGTAAGAATTCAATTGATTTGATTTATATAGATTAGTTTCGTGTTCGAATACGAATTCATAAGTAAAATGAATGTTGTCTGTTTTACAAATAATTAAATTGAAATATGTTTAATGAAGACATTTTTGAAAAAAACGTATAAAAATTTGAGCGCAGCGGGATTCAAACCCGCGCCTCTAGGAAACCATCCAAGCGCTCTACTGCTAAGCCATGGATTCTACTACAAGTTCCGTCGAAATTCTTATACTTTTGCTACAACTTATTTATGTTGTTAGCATCAGATAACAGATCTTTATAAATTTCTGCTATTCAAAGAGTATTAAGAAACAATCACTTAACAATAGAGATTGCTATTTTATTTCAATAGTTTACTATGTTTAATGTGTAAATGTGTTATGTTCTAATCCTAGTGTTCTATTCCATACTTAGGATTAGAAAACATTTTGAAAAAACGTATAAAAATTTAAACGCAGCGGGATTCGAACCCGCTTCGAACAACATAAATATGTTGTAACAAACGTATAAGAATTTGACCGAACAACATAAATAAGTTGTAACAAACGTATAAGAATTTTGACGCAGCCGGTAGTAGAACGCATGGTTTAGCGCTTAGACGGTTTCGTACACGCAGGTTCGAATCCCGCATTCAAATTTTTGTACGTTTTCTCAAAATTGTTTAAAAGAAGATATCCACGGAAATATAATATTAAAATTATTTTACCTGTCCGCTCTGCTTAGACAAAGGTGGCGGTAAGTTCCGCCACTCGACACACAATGTCGTAAATTTGTACTACAAGTGAGCAAAAAGTGTCTTAACACTACATCCGTCTGCGTACCATGCTAGCAGAACACAGTATAATGTTAAAAAAAGAAATAATTCTAAGTGTAGAATAACACTTTGTATATTCATGTAAGCAGTAACTCAACTATTAAAAAATAGAATCTTGTTAGAAACTTATTTAAAGTTAAGAAAAAATACTATCACTTTATAAATTGCTTATATGTACAACAAAATCATATTATAATCAATTTCTTAATACCTTCCTACTTATAAGAAGAAATAAGAATACTGCGTTCAGATGGTATATTGGACAACATAACTCTAATATCATATCAATATATTTGATGTAACAAATATATATCAAAAGAAATATTTAATTTCTGTTATATAGAAATGAATAAAAATCTAACTTTTTTTTTAATTCACGCTTTTTAATCGACATGGCATTACAGGAACTCCGAAACGCTCCGTACTTCTACGTACACTTTCCGCCTCTTTCGAGACTCTATATATTTAGTGGTGAAACTCAACGCCGCGCTTTGTCTTATCAGAGCGATAAAATAGAAATTATTTAAATATAATCATTCCTCAAAGCGAGAATCGAACTCACAATCTATCGCGTATACAGCTGGACGACGATCCGTCACAAATAGAGGTACAAATTTTATCATCTATCCCTGCCGAACTTTGCTTATTAGAATTCTATGCAAACTTTCAGGCTTGGTTTTGATATGTATCTACGATTATCTGATACTTATACGTGTTATGAAACTTTGCTCCTCAACGAAGGTTTGGTTTGCGGTTATCTTGCTCGAGTATAGTTTTACGATAACCTTTGTTGTTTCTGAGTGTGACGCGCGTAAACTATGGACACGTTCGTCTATTTGGTTGAAAATTGATATATCAATGTTTTGATTTTATATTGAAGTCGTGAATGGAAACGCGATTGGTTATGAGTTCAATTCTCACTTGGGCGAAGGATTAAATTATTTTTATTTTACCGCTCATTAAAAACGTCTCAAATTCAAGCGGAAAGCGGTGGATAGAGTGTCTTGAGACTAAGATTTCTCTCAGACCTTAGCCTTGCTGGGATAAGGCATAAAGCTTTTTAATAATCTAAATTTTTACTTTTATGTGTTAAAAAAACATAAAAGTCACTTTATGGCTATAATCCAGCCATTATCGAAATATCATTATTGTGTATATTATTAGTGAAACATAAAACCGCACACTGGTCTATGTCTACATAAATCAGAAATTAAAAACAATAATTATTACTAAATTTCTTTTTAAAATATATAATTTTATTGAAATTGCCTATAAGCAATTGTCTATATTTATAACCAGTATTTACAAGTAACATTAAAAATTTTCCAAGAATATTTAAACATCTCAAGTATTTCAATTTTGTCTTGATATTAGGACCGAGATGGGTAATTTAATAAAGTATTTTGGCAAACTTCATTAAATTATGCTTAACTTACTTGGCTCCAATATATTTCATCTAACCAGATTATTCGAAATTTGCCTAATGTTATTACTTAGATTACAGTTAACTAATTTTATCTAATACAACTTATAATTTTATATAATAAAAATTTATAATATATTTTTTTTGTAAAAACGTATAAAAATTTAAACGCAGCGGAACTCGAACGCGCGCCTCTTGGATACCGTCCAAGCGCTCTGACCGCTAAGCCATACGTTCTACTACCAGCTGCGTCAAAATTCTTATACGTTTTGTTACAGCTTATTTATGTTGTTAGCATCTCTGTAGAGATTTTTACAAATTTCTACTACTTAAAGATTATTAAGAAATAATCGTCTAATAAGAGAGATTGCTATTTTATTGTTATATTTAATATTTTCAATGTGTTATTCCACACTTAGGATTAGAAAACATTTATGAAAAAACGTATAAAAATTTAAACGCAGCGGGATTCAAACCCGCGCCTCTTGGATACTGTCCAAGCGCTCTGAACGCTAAACCATGCGTTCTACTACCAGTTGCGTCGAAATTCTTATACGTTTTTTTACAACCTATTTATATGTTGTTAGTAGTCCATTTAAAATGTGTCAAGTCGAACACTAAAATACGCAATTAATGCCTTAAAACTAATTTCATTTGACATATTTAAAATACTACAATACAAAAATATTAATTTACAATTTGTTGCTTTTGAATATGCCGTCGTTTTACGAAATGAAAATCAATTATTATGTAAAAGAGTTCTATGAGAGAACGCTCTATTTATTTCAAAAAAATATATATCTGTATAAGTAAGTTTTTTTATTATACATAATTTAAGTCTTGAAGTACAGGTAGTAATATTCTAGACAGGCAAAGACCAGAATTCAATTTAAAAATATTCTTAATGCAAAGAAAGTTTTAAAAGCATTTTTAAACTGAAATTGACGCAACATAAAGCTACCGACGATTCAGATGACAGGTACATATATATATATATATATATATATATATATATATATATATATATATATATATATATATATATATATATATATATATATAGAAATAGAAATCTATACTTGCAGTCAATAGACCCAACGAAAGACTAAAACAACTTTCACTAAACACCACATGGATCGTACAAACAAGTATTGTAAAAACTATGGCATATAAGACAAAGGAATAATCAAAGCTTGACTGACAAGTCTTGTGTAGGCTCTCAAAAACTGTACATAGAAAAAATACTATCGGTAAATGTAAATGACTATTGTTTAAATATTTTCAAGCCTAACTAACCTCTAAATTTTAAGAATTAAGACTTAAAATTGATTGGATATTTATAAACAATGTCGAATTGCATGCGGCCACTGTACTCAGGAAATTAACAGACAACGATGACAAGTTACAAGTGTTCTTCACTAAATTGCTTTTTGCAGGTATTTTATTTTTATTTTTGTATTTTCTTTTATGATCCTTTTGTTTTGTAATAAGGTGTAGTTTTGAGGCCTTTTATTGTTACTATGAATGATTTATATATTTATCTATACATACACAGATATATATATATATATATATATATATATATATATATATATATAAATATCTGGTTGTAGCGTGACCTGTTATACCTTTTGAACCTGCCTTTCATTATAAGAATTTTTGAAATCTATTTAATACTTTTGGAATTTTGCGTGATTGAACAAACAAATAAACAAACAAACTTTCCGCTTAATAATATTTGTATAGATTAAAACGACAACCAAACATTTAAAACATCACAAATACATATTCTGTTAAAATTTTTACAATATATTCTGGTCATCTTCTTGTTCCTAGCGGAAGCTTCTATAATATTTTACATTTATTTATTATTATACTCAAGATAAAGGCGCCTCTCGTTTCATGATATTCTAAGCAAACTTATAGTAATTTGAACGCAGCGGAATCGAACTCGCACCTCCTGAAAACCGTTCAAACTCTCTGAACACCAAGCCATGCTTTTTAAAGTTTAGCTAACGAAAGATTTTAAAATTTATTTTTAAGGAACAATCATTTGGGAGGAGAGAATATTATTTACTTAATATTTTAGTATTACATTTTTTTGCGATTTCTGAACATATTTCTTTCTTAGTGTAGAAATAGTAACTGTAAAATAATATAAATTTTTGTATTCCTTCACGTATCTCCAAAAACTATATAAAATAGAGCCTTCTACACGCTTAACAGTAACTTACCTAACAAATGACATAGTCCAAGCGCTGATTGAGATAAATGCCACTACATTTGCGCCATTAATAAATATTAACACGAACTAAACTGATTTATATGGGATTCTTTTAATAAATCTCTACTTGCCTGCACTTGGACTAAGTTCGTGAATATATTCTACTTTGTATAGTTAAAACGAAGTTGCTATATTTTTATAGAAATTTATTACTTAAGACAACATTGAGGCGCAGAGGAAAAATTTGATTGTAGAGGCAATTGGTTTTGGGTTTGATTCCCACTCGTTAATTTCACTATTATTTAGCTTCACGCTTTTATCCTACATAGTAGAGTAGACAGGAAGTACATAGTGTCAAGACACTCCGTAATTTCCGCCAAATTAGACACATTGCAAGTTGATTGACAAAACTCTCACAGAGGAAGGAAATGAAAATAATTTAAATAAATTCCATCGAGTTGGAATCGAACTCACGACCGATCGCGTTAATAGTCAGACGTGCCACTGCGTCACATCTGGCCTCAACTCAAATTTATTTAAATTCGCTTATTTTTCCGTTCTTCAAAGACATAGCACGAGGGTAAGCTCCGCCAATTAAGACCTTATGTCTCGAAATTGAACAGCAAGCTGATAGTGGAGTGTCTTGACACTAGACTGTATCTGCATAACCTGCTATGATTAAAGATGTTATTATGGCCATAAATCTATTCGTGACTACGCTAAGACTAGGTTCGTGATTAAAATTCGCTTCATACACGACGGCCCATGTTATACCGAACATTTCTCTTTAATTCGATATGATTTAAAAAGGGAGAGCCGATGTTTTATGGATCCTTTTACTGATTTCATATCAATTGTTACAGTTTCTGTATATCTTGTTTTACTTAGTTAAATATTTTTTAATAGTGTTGTATTTAATTACCCTTATTATTTCAATAACTGGTTAAAACTAGAGAGTAGGGGAACAGTACTAGTGTACCTGTAAACTCAATCAGCTTTGAGGTCGATATTTAATTTATTTTCACTTTCTCCCACTGGTAAGACAAAGCGCGGCGTTGGGTTTCGCCACTCAACACGCAGTATCTCGGATTTTTCGTAAAGCGGAGTACAAAGTGTCTTGACACTTGGTACTTCCTGTTTATCCAGCTATGCAGGATAAAAGCTTGTTATAAGAACCTAATGTCAACTCTTAAGGCATTTTATTATTCACTGTTAAATTAATTTGAGACTTTATTTGTTGAGTTGCGGAGCTCACCGCCGCGTATTATCTTACCTTAATAGAAAATTGAAATTAATTTAAATAACGTTTCATCAAGTGAGAATCGAACCCAGAACCGATCTCTTATAAGGATAATAGTATAAACATTTATTACTATATGATGTTAAATTTATTAAGTAAGAGTTTTCTAAACCATTTTTTATTTAATTAAAATTAATTAATTTAAATTAATTAATTGAATTAAAAAAAAAACTATACAGATTTTGATATTAACATACCTTGTAACTAGTGCCATATATACTTACCTATACTTTAAGGAATGTAATTTACGTGTCCTCTAGATCTCTAGTATATTTAAAAAGCTATAAGAAGCTTTATTTAATCCACACTCATATAATTCTAAGAAAGAAAAAAATCTTTTTAATCTGTGAAACCAATAAAAAATGTATTGCAATAAAATTAATAGTATTAACATCTCAACGGATGGGAAACGATAAAAAATTGTTGATCAATTTAGCGTAAAAGTGCATCACTATGAAAAGGGTAAGCCGAGTGAAAACACCTCCTGGCGGGTATTATGCAATGATTGAAAGAAATAAGTGCGAATATATATTTTACTGTGAGAGGTTCTGTATTTAATTATTTATTTATTGTGAATATTGATTACAATTATATAAAAAAATGTTTGTATATTTTTTTTATATTATTTCCTATTTCTGTCAATGTTCATAGCCTGAGAAGTAAAAGAGACTTAAGAGATTTCTTGGGATTCCTATGAAACTAGGAATCTAACTAAGTAACTGGGAAATTGCGATACGAACTACTAAATTTTTATATTACAGAAAAGGCATTTCTTCCACGAAATTAAATAAAACAGTCCATTTAATACTAAGAGAATTTGATTTAGTGAGAATTTGAAATTTCCTATACAGCTTTATACATTTGCGAATTTAATCTAAAAATGGTAATTTATCATACATTTACTTTATTTATTTTAAACTAAATATCAAATGAAATTATTTTATTAAACATATTATATCATTATTTAATATCCTACAGGCGATTCGTGGTGCAATAGGCCAGTGTGTTACTATATACGCGGACGGTTGTGGGTTCGATTCCCACTTAAATTATTTTCATTTTTTCGCTCTAGTAACACAAAGCGTAGCTTTGAGTTCCGCCACTGAACATGTAACGTCTCCAATTCGCTGAAAAACAGATTACGGAGTGGCCTAACACTCGGTACTGGCTGTCTACCCTGTTATAAAAGCGCAAAGATAAAAAAAATACTTCCAAACCTATTCATATATAAACCTGAAGCAATTTTGTATTCCCTATCACGAAAAATATTCAAATAAAAGAGTATGAAATTTTTCACGATTATAGTTATTATCGAGAATGCCAATAATAACGGCAATTTCTTTAAATAGCACTTGCAAATTACATTAACCTAATAAGACAAATATACAAATAAAACAGAGACAACAGTGTTTATTTATACGATGATACAAATCGACGTTGCTAAGGCAACGCATAGTTTACGCAAGAAAATCTAAATACACATACTACTTAATAAAATATACAGTTCTATTTAATAAAAAAAATACAATTTCAATACAAAAACAGTATTATAGCATTTATAACGTGAACGGTACCCAAATATTTACGCGTAAAAAGCTACCTGAACGTGTCTATTCTAGTAACACGATGCGTTCGACTTCAATGAATTGTATTGAATCGTTATATCGGATTGTATGAGATTAAGTTTTTATTACAACAAGTAACGTATATTTTCTATGAACCATAAAGGAATTATGCTTCAGGGTTAGTACATATTCAATTTTCAAAGAATATTCATATAATGAGCTATAGTAGAGTGGAAGAAGTTTTATATTTTTTTATATATTCACTGTTCATTCTCCATAAAACACTGTAAATGCGATCGGCTGTAGGTTCAATTCCCACTCAGGGGAGTGTATATATTTTAGAAATATTTTCACTTCCTTCCTCAAGTAAGACCAAGAACGGCGCTGAGTCCATCGCCCTTAACACGTAATGTCTGGAATTCGGTAGAAAGTGAAGTACGGAAGTACTTAGCGTCTGCTATGCGGGATGAAGGCGTGAGGCCAAAAAAAAACACTTCTTCAAGTGGGAATCGAACTCAAGGCTAATCAAGTTTACAGTCAATCTGTCTTACTGCGCCAAAATAGCCTCGTACAAACATAAGATCTTATACAAAAAAATATCTTCAGTTACACCTCTTTAACATAACATTATATCACAATCCTCCATCTAATGCAAAGGCCGAGGACAATTTCTAAGCTTTTCCGAGCTTTTTCACCTTCACCGAAAATATATTATAAAAGCTCTTACTTTACGTTTGTGAATATTTAAACCTATGAGATTACCATGTTAGGATGCGCATGAGTGAAAAAAACACTGTAGCATTATATTATGCTGACGTTTTTTTTTGTTGTTCTAGATAATATACGAATATTGTTTGAAAGGATATATGAAATGTACATACATAGAAGAAATAAATTATTTTATCTTCATTTTACGCATTTTTAAGCAGATTTAACAATCGCAAGCATTTCGTACATACTTAACAATATCTTAATAATAATAATAATAATTGTTTTTTATTATTTTTCTCATCTATAAAAGTCTCTCAAAAACAACACACTCTCTTGTCCAATTTGATATATTTTCGAGACATAGCTTAGCCTCTTAACGAAACTCAACGCCGCATTTGTGTGACACGCACGACTTAAGACTGGAAATGTACGCCACGTACTGTAATGTAACCAGATACTGTTGCACTGTGATGAGATAGAGTCACAAATCTTGCCTAAAAACGTTGAAAACATCTAAAGATGGACTAAAACGTACCATTAATAATTCAAAATAACACAAACAAAGCAGTGTAGCCGAAAAGCTCGTACACGAAACGGGAATGCAAATATTTTGCAATATAATAGACTACATAAAGAACCATTCATGCGGCTCTCAAAAGGATTCCTATGTCATATCCTTAATATTTTTTTAGTCTCACGCCGGTACATTGTTAGTTGGAAGGGGTATAGTGTGCTTAAGAACAGAGGTAAGCTGATCGCTTGTTTAGGGGACAACATTTCCTTTTGTCCTTGTTTGAATCGATTTTGATAAAGTTTGATATATAATTTACTCTATATTTGTATGTATATTTTGGTTTGTTAATATACAAGAATGGATTGGAAGAAGGTATATATATATATATATATATATATATATATATATATATATATATAAATTACGATACATACAGCCCAGTTTTACTTACAAATTGAGTAAGCTGAGTGGCAAGCTCAACGCCACGCTTTATCTTACCAGAGCGTAAATATGAAAATATTCCGCCTGTCGTGGCGCAGTGTGACAGCGTCTGACTGTAAACGCGATCGGTTGTGGGTTCGATCCCCACTCGGTGAGTGATTATATTTAAATTATTTTCACTTCCTCGCTCTGGTAAAGACAAAGAGCGACGTTGAGTTCCACCACCCAACACGTAATGTCTCCAATTCGGTGGAAAGCGAAGTACGGAGTGTCTTTGCACTAGGTACTTTCTGCCTACCCTGCTATGCGGGATATAAGAGTGAAGCTAAAAAAAAATTATCGTTTCGAACCCATAACCAATCGCGTTTACAGTCAGACGTTTGTAAACCATACAACTTAAATTGTTGAAATACTATCGCAAAATTTGTTGCCTTTTTATAATAGGTGATATTGGTTCGATTATTTACTTAGTAATACGAAACATGCTTTTGCCGCCCCTTTCCAGACGTGACATCTTCTCATTTTGTTTTGACTAGCCGTTGAGATCCTATTACAGTAAAATGTTTTATGATATCCTTATTGTTAATTGTTCAAATACAAAAATATAAATATATATATATATATAAAAATATATATAGACACGCCATACAGGTGGTGGATTGGTGGTGTTATTCCACGAATAAGACATCAGATAAAAAAATACGTATAAACTTATCTAAACAATCTGACAATATATACAACATTATGTGGCGTTTAGCTCCGCTACTCCACATGCAATGTCTGGAATTCAGGCGAAAATTGCCAGATAGAGTGTTTTGACTGTTAATTTCTCTCTCACTAATTTGCTAAGTGATATTTCCTGAAGCTGCACTTTTTTTTATTATAACTATTTTTTTTAATATCATTAAAAGAGACTAAAATCACTGATGTAATGTACCACATTGTCAGTTACATCAAATTTATAGGCATCGCCGTGTTTGTGGCTTAGGACACAAAGCTTTTATGTTAACAGAAAGCTCCGGAAGTCCGAGACTCTTTAAGAATCCGCATAAACGTATAAATGACAAATAATCATTGTATTTACAACAATTGTATAGAAACTGTAACGAATGTCGCTTTTGAAGCTATTATGCCCCACTTCCGTTATACTATTGCATTTTTTTTTCAACAGATTATGTCAATTTTTTTCGTTGGTTTTCGTTATTCTATCTTCTGGCATCTTCCTTTTCTATCAAATAATATTATTGTGAATAGAATGGGCGTTGAACCGAAATTACGTATTGATTTTTTTTTTCTAGTTTGACGTTCAACGTTCCTTCTGTATTTAGTATAGGATTCCTATAACGTCTATAACATACTCTGTTATGAACTCTCCGTCGTAAGAAGAATAATGAACACGTGATTACTTATTCTTCTTCGTCTTCTTCATGTCAATGAAATGCTATCTTATAAAGCCCTTATAAAGTCATAATGTGGGTATGTGAAATGGCAGCTAGGAAGGAAACAGAGTATACCAGGCATTGTAAGTTGGCACCATATTGCATATGCATCTCTTCCCATGCATTGCATATGTGGGATACATACATTTGCGTGTGTTTTACAGCGTCTAGCGACTTTTGAATGCAAATAATTGAACGACTTCTAGATTTGCCATAGCGGCTCTTAGCTAGGAGATTCGCACTTTAAGGAAGACAAACAAACGGACGAACGGATGGACAGGCAAACAGGCAGACAAATAAAAAAAAACAAACAAATCACGTCAATAATAAAAATATGTATAAATAACAGAATTACCTTAAGTAGGAATCGAACCCACCAACATTATGTGACAGCCAAATCCACTTTCACCATAAGTGTCTCAATAATAGATAATTGTAAGTATTTAAACTAAATATACTTCGTCTTACTTCCCATGTCCCAGAATATGTTTGAGAGGCCATTACGCATTGAAACATGTACTTGAGGACCAATATAGTAATATAAACATCTAAATCATAGTTAAAAAGATACTGCGAGCTTCAAGTGTTACTGTCGAAATTACATTTTTTATTTATTACTCGTCCAGCTGCTTTAGCTGTAATGGATTGCTGGTTTTTAAAATTATGCTTAGTATATGTTCTTTGCGTTTTTAACCGTATCAAAGAGAATTTGGTGTTAAGAATCTCTTCTTCTCCGTTTCATGTCTAAGTTCGACATATTATGTATTAAAAAGCGGAACCCAACGCCGCGATTTGTTTAATCAATGCAGAATGAAAATCAATTATGAACAACAACGAGTTATGCTCATATATGCATGTATATGAACAACAACGAGTTAGTTATGAGGCTATGGAACCCACAATGACCTTAGTAACGCGACTTTTGGCTCTATAGCCTCCAATACTTATAATATCTATTATATCATAATTATATTGTATTTTGACTATTCGTATTAATGTTTATTTTTACTATTTCATTAAGACAAACTGCGGCGTTGTTCTTTAACGTAACTTAAAGTTAACTGACAGAGAAATGAAAATATCAAAGATTATAGTTATTTAATCTAATCTCACTATCGTAAAAAGAAAAGAATTTAATTTCAGAACCATACAAATATTTTTGATATTAAAAATTACTCAACGCCTGCTTTTATCTAACTATTTTAAATTAATTTTTAGTTGATAAACTACTACGTCTGCATCCTGTCACCCAGTTTGTAAAAAAAGTGACATAAATGGCGAATAAAATGATATGACAATAAAATAAACCTTCATCTACAAAAATGTCAAACTGAAATCTAAAGAATTCGACATTGACAAAAATGATGGATCATGCACAATGAATGTGTCACGTCGTATTAAACTCGTATACATATCGGTATAGACAGAACTGTGTGCGTAAACTAACGCCGCATTATGTATTATTCAAATATGGATATAAAAATTATTTAATTAATTTCCTGGGTTTAAGTAAGGAACGAACTAACAACTATGGCGTATATTCTGATACCTCAAAACAGCACGAAGGAATAACATCTAATATTATATACACTTTTTGTATTAACAGAGCGTTAAAAACCTTACCCCCATAAAAATTCAAAAAGATTATTGAATTGTTATTAATAATTTTTCACAATTTAAATCGATTATTCGACTATAGACTAACAAAATCGATTATTCGATTATCGACTAAGAAAATCAGATTCACCATTAAAAATTACAAATAATACCCCAATACTATTTAATAGCCATCTTATATATTTAACATAAATTACCGCTAAATGAAGACATAAAATATAAACTTAAAATATAATGTTTGATTATTTCTTTCCTTCAGAATTGATATTTATATAAACAGGCTATACAGCCTGTTTATATAAATATCCAATACCTCGTTCGCGTGGAATTTAGGATCTCTATACTCCTTATTACATAAGCTATCTATCAGTGAATGTCCCATCAAAATCGATACAACCGTTTCAGAGATTAACCGATACAAACAGACATGCAAACAAAAATCGTAAGCAATATTATTTTGGTCTATATATCATATTTACATACATTTAAATTTAAAAATTAATTATTTTAATATTACAAACAGACACTTCTATTAATTTGTATATATTATTTTTCAAAGCATTCAAGGCTATAAATATAGTATTAAAAAGTATACAATATATTGATAGAAAAGCTAAGATTTCAATATTCGATTCCTTATTTACTTCTCTTCTGGCGTACTCGCACACCCTCCTCTCCTCCTCCTAACTCAATAAAGGTTAAATAAAGTCAATCTATGAGAATATGATAGCGAAATTAAATTGTCCGTTGTATGAAGATATTGAAACAAAATGTCGTCTCGATGAAACAAGGGTCCGGGCTTTTAAGAGCTACGTGAGCAATTTTCAAGTAATTTTCAATACTAAAAGCTTAGCTTCTATGGGTTTTTTTTATACCGTTATTGTCACGTTCAATGCATTTATGTTATTATTTCATTGTTAATGTATAAAGTATGTTACAAAAATAAAATTGCAATCTGTATGTATGTTTTACTTTTTTGTATTATATATATATATATATATATAATATTTATTAGGATCAGAGAGAACATAGTGTTAAAAAACACTAAATTTGCCACTATGTTCAAATTTAAGACTTTGCGTGTCAAGTGACGTGATATATGATAGTAAATTAATGATGACCATTGTAACGGTGGCTTTTGACGTGATTGATTGTGGGTTCGATTCCCAATGGGGGGGAATCATATTTTAAATTAATTTTTATTTCGCCACTCAACACGCAATGTCTTGTCTCAATTTTGATAATTTTAAGTGGAAAGCAGAGTGAACATTGGGTTGTGTATAACTACCCTGTCATTCAGGATAAAGCATGAAATATATATATATTTATATATGTATATTATATTCCGTTACCCATAATGATCGTGAATGTAAAAGACAAATTGAATTTGTGAATAATACCTATTTCATTGTTTGAATTCTATTATTGTTCTGTTCAATACATACCTAAAAGGAATCCCGTTGATTTCCTTGAGAAAGTATGCGTTTTACTATAAAATTTATCTAAATATTTTTATAGAGATATCTAAATATATATTGTGGGTTCGACCCCCACTCGGGGGAGTGATTATATTTAAGTTATTTTCACTTTCTCGTTCTGGTAAAGACAAAGTGCGGCGTTGAGTTCCACCTCTCCACACAATGTCTCGAAGTCGGCGGAAAGCGAAGTATGGAGTGTTGAGACTAGGTAGCTTCACGCTTAGGTGGGCAGGGTAGACAGAAAGAAACTAGTGTGAAGACACTACGTAATTCGCTTTCCATTGAATTTGAGACAAAGCATGTTAGATGGCGGTACTCAACGCCGCACTTTGTCTTACCAAAGCTTGGAAATGTAAAATAAATTAAATATAATCACTCCCCTGAGTGGGAATCGAACCCACATCCGACTGCATTCAAAGTCACTCGCTATCTTAATGAAATCGCCACGCCATAATCGCCACGAAAAATATCTTATAGACATTTTTTTATAAGAGTAAATTAGGACAACTATCTTAACATAGTCATCGCAAACTATCCCATTAATTAGCTGTGGCAATTCAAGCAAATAAATCTGAGAACAAATAAAGCAATTATAATAAATTGTTATTCGGTTTATTTAAAAGCCATCCTATTGCAATTTAAATTATAGTTTAGCAAAACTTATAAAGAGGAGTGTTTATTTTAGAATGTCATTATATACACTAAATAGTAAACAGTCCTTTTATATAGATTTGATTGACATTTTACGTAACCAGAGGGAATCCAGTGTCAAGATACTCCGGTCTCCGGTTTTGTTTTCAATTGGACATAGTACACGTTCAGTGGTGGAACTTAACACCGTGCTTTGTTACTCTATATAAGCCAAGTAGACTACTGTATATTAATAATCCAAGGATTATAATACTTTTCCTGTGTCAATTTAAACTCACAACCAATACCGCTTAAGACAAAACGCGGTGATGAGTCACTCTCGGACAGTAGGAAAAGGCGGTAAACGGAGTGTATTGACACTAGATTGTCTCTTACTACGTTGCTATGCCGAGATATAGCTGTAAGCAGTGTATTACTCGTACGTTTCCATTATTTCTTAACTTAACGCCAAACTTTATCTTAGAAAAAATAATTATTTAAAATATAAGCATCAATCTAGCAAAATCGAACCTATGACTATAGTCTATAGTATAACAACTGCGTCATAATGTTGTCAATAAAGTACATTTTATTATAGCCTAGAGCCCAATAATAGGTAGAAAGTAAGCTGTAAAATTATTCACGCAAACCAAAATGATGTATGGGAAAGTTTAAATCCAGTTAATACTGGTATGAAATTCGTAATTATAGTTGAAATATAACAGTTATATTTTATTATTTTAATGTGTTATTCCACATTTAGAATTAGAACACATTTTTCATAAGAATTTCAACGCAGACGGTAATAGAACGCATGACTTAGTGTTCAAAGCGCTTGGACGGTTTCCAAAAGACGCGGGTTCAAATTCCGCTGTGTTCAAAAAATTGTTTACGTTTTTCAAACGTGTTAACAGTTATAGTTTTCTGTTTACAGTCAGACCTCAAAAATGAACGATTTCTGAATACAGTATATCAATACGAATAAATAGAGATAAAGTACTCTTGATATAAACAAGATAACGTACCTATGCTAGGCAAATTCATTTTAGATTTTATTTTCGTCCTTTTTTCAACACGCCAAGTAAAAATCAAATAAAGCCAAATCAGGCCAAGTCAAGTAGTCAAAAAGTGACACTTGACACTTTATTTTGCGGAAGTGAGTCAGATAGGTGAAAATTAACTCAAATATTCTATTATTATGTCGCAATGTCTGATTTAGGCGGAAAGCGAAATACGGACTGTAACACTAGGTACTTCCGGTCTACCCTGCTATGCAGGATAAAAGCGTGAAGTTAAAAAAGAATTACCAGAATATCAAAATAAAGGCGATTAATCCGTTGAAAATAGTTTTATTTAAAATGATTTTTTTATTTGCAAAACTAAGTAAAACTGAATAGGCGTTAAACAATAGAATATATTTCGTAACAAGAGTGCGATTAAGCTCTAGACAATGTATTGCTTGAACCGAGCCAGTGACAACTTAATTTGTTATTAAGGATTTATAAGACAGGTATTGAATAGTAATGTAATGATATCGATAATTATTAACGGTGAATGTGATTTTGTTAGTCGATATTCGAATAATCGATTTTGATTGTGAAAATTTTGATTGTAATAATAATTTAATAATCCTTTTATCTTATTATAAGGGTTAAGTAATATAATAGGTTCATCACTACATACAATGATAAATTATAAATTATCTTCTTCGTTTTTAATCTTTCATAAATACAAAATAAAACATAAATCGTACCAACGTATAGCTTAGTCAATGAAACGTTGGACCGTTTCCAAGTCGTACACGTTCGAATCCCGCTAAGTAAATCCAATTTTTATGTTTTTCTTTAATATAAACTTTACTTCGAGTTAAACAGAACCTACAACCGTCACACAAACAGACAGATATTTCGCAAAACCATTGGTATAGAAAATAGCAAATACAAGATAATAGTTATTATCGATAAATCTCTTCATACGATTCTCAGTATCGAATGCCTATTAAAGTAGCTTAAACTGAACAAGTATTTCTGAATTGCATGCGCAACCAAAGATTAGGTCTTTAGCACTTAATTGTAGGCACAAAATATATATCTTAATAATAAACTGTTAAAAACAAATTTATTTTCAACTTTACACCTTTAAAATAAAGTTGAGATTTGAAATGATTGTTTTGAAATTCATCTCGTATTTAGTTCGTTACTAATTATTACGGTAGGTTTAAATTTTCTTATTGCGCGTTTAGATAAGTGTCATTAAAATATATCAATATGCTTTATTCCGTACAGCAGGGTAGTCAGTGGCAATTTAGTGTCACGACACTCCGTTAAATTAACGGAAAAAAAAGAGTGAAGAAATTATCTTTTCTACTTTCGAAATCAAAATATTCTTTATATAAATAGGCCATCACAAGTGCTTTAGAATCAATTCATATAAAAATGTCAGTATTGTCAGTTATGCTGGAACCTACCACCCGTATGGTACGCGGTTCTGCTGAGAAGAGCTAACGAAAAACTCAAAAATCACCCATTTTTACTATTTCCATATACTTTCTAGGACTAAAATAAACATATAAAAAATATAATATTTGTTTTTAAACAAAACTCTATCTTATTTAATGGGAATTATAATTTTTACTCCCACTAAGATATACGTACTTAAGGAACCTGATTTATATTGACGTAGTAATATATAATTGCCAATTCACAGCTCATTATTTAATAGAGTTGTGGATCATAAATTAGCTTTCAATACAACAAGTAACTAAGTAAATTGCTGAGAAACTGGTTAGGTTACGTTTTATCAGCTATAAAGTATATCAAATGAGAATTATATAATATTACATTATTAGATACAAGAGTAATGTTTTTTAGAGGTAATAATAAATTTTAATGACAATAAATCTTTTTTTCTAATTTATAAACTTCACTATTTAAAAAAAAAATTGATATTTTCTACACATTTCTAATACTTTAGTTTAAACACGCAATGTCTCGATTTCGGCGGAAAGCGAAGTACGGAGTGTCTTGACACTAGGTATTTCCTATCTACCCTGCTGTCCGGGATAATAACGAGAAGCTAAAAAAATTAGCACAATATCAAAATGTACGTCACATAAAATATACGTTATATAAGTCAAATGAATTTATTAGTATTATTTTAGTTCAAAGATGTTCTAAAAATCTTTTATTGGTAATATAAGAGTAGAAAAATATAATTTTTCATCAATTCGATAGATTTAGTCGTATTTTGAACGTTTAAAATATTTTAATATTCATATAAAACTCTTATCAACAACGTCACAATGGAACTTAAAATCAAACACCATAAATAAAATATTTTTGACGTATAAAAATTTTGAATGCAGCGAGATTTGAACTCGCGCCTCTTGGATACCGTCCAAGCGCTCTGACCGCTAAGCCATGCGTTATACTATTAGCTGCGTCAAAATTCTTATACGTTTTTGTTACAACTTATTTATGAGAGATTTTTACAAATTTATACTACTTAAAGATTATTAAGAAATAATCGTTTAACAAGGAGATTGCTATTTACATTTTTATAACATTTTCAAAAATATATAATATTATTTATACGTTTTTTCAAAAATGTTTTCTAATCCTAAGTGTGGAATAACACTTTAAAAATAGTAAATATCATAAATAAAACCAATCTATTTCCGTAGCTATAAAAATACAGCCATCTGACAACAGGAAGACGAACACCAAAAAAAAAGTTTCTCATAACTTCCAACAACCAAATTATCAACGAATTGACATCAGGATAAACTTTATATGTATATACTTATTATACTTATACTTTTCTTGCTCTATCTCACTAGCTACTGTAAAGAGAGAAAAGGACATAAAACATATTTTATCAGGCGACGTCAGTAGCACTGGCTAGCTTTATCAATTACTTATCATTTTGTAAATAACATTCGACGTGTAGATTTTATTAACTGGAAAGTTGTAATGGATTAGAACACACTGACACGTGTCTCTGATAACATTTGATCGATGGATATATGGGGTTTTAAATTTTTGTATAGTTCGTGTTTTGACGCCCGTGGTAGAGTTGGAGAATGGTGCGGGTTAAAGTGATTGTTTTTAGATTTGTTTGGGTTAGCTTCGTATCTAGAGTGAAATAATAGTTGTCTATAAAAGTGAATTTAAAGTCTACAACTCGAAAAAATTATGCTAGTACAATATTAATACGGGTTTCTAAAATTACTTTCCTTTACACAATATAACTAAAAAAAAATAATAAAATTGAATTCATAGTCCAAATTTTAGAACTCGCGAAACTCTAATTTTTTTTTAGCTTCACGCTTTTATCCCGCATAGGCAGGGTAGGTACCTATAATCAAGACACTCTGTACTTCACTTTCAACCGAATTCGAGACATTGCGTGTTGGGTGGTAGAACTCAACGCCGCTCTTTGTCTTTATCAGAGCGAGGAAGTGAAAATAATTTAAATATAATCACTCCCCAGAGTGGGGATCGAACCCACAACAGATCGCGTTTACAGTCAGACGCTATCCACGCCAAGACCGACTCTAGTTATTTTTAAAAATTAAAAAAAAAATTAGAAAATGGACTTGCCCCAAATTTTTAGAGCAATAAGTAAAATACTGGAAAACGCATAAACTACGATATGATAGCATTACAATATCGAACAGATATGATATGTGATAAGAATACAAAGGCTATATATTTGCCATATCGTACGCTCTCAAGGGAAAGTAAGGCTTCTGTATGGCTTTTCTATGTATGTGGGTCATAGTATGAAAAAAAATATATTTCGGTTAGCTAATTCCATTTAGGCTCAGTGGATAATTGTTATTATTCAAGAGCATTAAATAAATAACTTAAATAATTTTAATTATTAATATATTAGATAAAAAATTGTTTTCCATTGTGATAGTCTCAAAATCAATTATCAATTATTATTTTTATTGATTAGTTAGACAAAGATGGTAGTAAAATATATGCTACTGTATGAACGGCGTTGAGTTCCGTCACTCAGCATTGTCTTAAATTCATTGAAATCGAAATACGGGTTGTCTTGACAGTAGGTACTTCCATTCTACCAGGCCAAGCGGGATAAAAGCGTGAAGCTAAAACAAAAAGTTGTCTCATATTTGATTTTTTTTTTAATTAAAATAGTATTTAAAATTTTTATTATATAAATAATAATTTACTGAAACGTTAGTTATGTAGTTATTCTGTATTCACGATAAAGCATTTAGAAATTCAGTTACTTTTACTAGATTTATAATAAAAATATCATCAACTGGACTTAAAATTAGCTATACGAAACGAACCTAATTTAAATAGATCAAAATAATGTTTCCAAAACATATTTTCTAATATTAACATAATAACTTAATATACGTAAAAGAAAACGTTAATATTAATCTAAAAAGTTCTATATTTTGGCAAAGCACAGGTTATTTTATATTAGCTTGATCGTATCTCTTCAAAAAGCTCAAACCTTGAAAGCCTTAAATCACGGGCAATCTATCTGAGCACCGGGTACTATAAAAATAATAATTCGTCTCAGTCAGTGACACGGTCTATGGTTTAAGCGTTAGCGATAAGCTCCAATCAAAAAAAAAACCAAGTGCATTTATGTTATATTAAATTGAATATGTATGTGTATGTTATTTTTTTTAATTTTGACTATTTTTTTATATTTTATACTTATATGATCATATAGATTAAAAATTTGTATATAACCTTAAAGACTGTTAGATTTATAACGGTAACACTATTCAAACATAATGTAGCCAGGCTTGAGCTCTTACAACTTGATTAATAATTTTAATAAGTATATTTTCTATTTAAACTACAATGTAATACATTTAATATTTATATTTTAATTTCTAAATAAAGCTTTAAATGGAAATAGATATAAGAAAAACTTTAATGTTAACACAAAAACAATATCTGAATGTATTTACACTGTAAGTTTCAATATGAACTTATTTTTTTTAATATTAATATTAAATAAACGGATAATAGAAAATAAACAATATTAAATTTTAATGAAATATTAATATATATTTTACCGCCTATAACTTACTCCATATTACAAAAACGCGTTCGTGATCCCTGGACCAACCGCGTGGCGTCCTAATATCCCTTAGAGAGCAACCGCTTGGTTTTCATAAAACAGAATCTTATTCTAAATTATACGTAAAGGTAAAGTGTTTGAAGATTGCATTTTAAGTGAACGGATTTAATGCAAGTTTAGCCAGATTTGAGAATTTCTTGTCTAGTTTAAGGAAGTATACTACAGAGGTTTTAAATGAAACTATTTTAAACGGATTAATAGCGTATATTTTGGTAAACGAAAACACTTATATTTTTGGAAACCCGATGTGTCGAACTCTTTACAGTAGTCCATGGGCATAGGTAGACCTTATATTTAAGTTTTATTCTATAAAGAATCATACTAAAATACATGCGATTAATCCATTTAAAATAGTTTCATTTAAAATATACAAAAATTTCAAAAATTAAAGATCTTAACATTCTTAATAATTTTTATATGTACTGTATTGTTATATCGTAAATGTAGTTTATACCAATATATTATATTTACATGATAGACAAGGTGAACTTATCTGAAACTAAAGATAACATTTTTTTCAACTAACTTAAGATACAATTGGGGGTTTTGCTCCGATTTTACGGAAACAATCCATTTATAGTCATCAAACACCGTTATATCTTAATTTAATGTCTTCAAGTGCGAATGAAATTTAATTAAATAATTTTAATATACTGAGGCTGGTCGTGCCAGGACAGCGTGTGACTGTAAACGCGTTTGGTTGTGGGTTCGATTCCCACTGGAGGAAGTGAGTATAATTAAATTATTTCCACTTCCTCACTCTGATAAGACAAAGTGCGGCGTTGAGTTTGACCACTCAAAATGCAATGTTTTGAATTCGGTGGAAAGCGAAGAACGGAGAGTCTTGACACCAAGTACTTTCTGTCTACCCTGCTATGTGGGATAAAATGTGTGAAGTTAAACAAAATTTTACTGGGAATAATTATCATCATTGTTAACCTATTATTTATGTAAGCTTGATACACTAGAGTCTTTAATTTAACATACTGTATGGCTTAATCTTCGTATTTACCACAAAACTGAACAAGTGTATGAGTATAAAGTTAGCAGTTTTCAAAAAAAAAACAATCAAAAACAATCCTAGTAATTACAAGATCTGACCTCGAAAAAATACCGGTTCGGACGAGCCAACGATTATGTGATCTCCCGTTGTTACACCGATTTCGTGTTAATTTCTTCATTTTGTAGGGCCTTCAAGTTGGGAATTCTTCCTTTTGCCCATCCCAATCTTAACATTCTGTTCAAAAGTTGAACAATTTTTCTAATGGACTTTCAGAGAGCTTGCTGCAATCAAAATGCTTTCTTTTGTAACGATCTGGTCGTCTCTAATGCCAGTTTGTTTTGTTCACGACAAATATCTGTGGAGCTCTTGGAAACTCACATTGTCGGAAGTTCAAAAATGTTGTTTTTGTATTGTTATATATGAAAAACGTTTTGGTATAAAATTATATAATTGTTTTTTTGGAATCAGTTAGATAATACAACATTGTAGATAACAAATTATTCAAATCTCAAGTCAAATTTAACATGTCTCATTTAATATTTTTATATCTGCAAGATTTTTAAGTAAATATCATAAAATGTTTTCATATATAATAATAATAATAATATAGATTTTCATTTGTTTTAGGTTTGTTCCAGATCAACACTTGTTAATATTCCATATATTCATAACACTGTTCCAAATTTGCTTACTTCTTCATGTTTTCCCTACTATACTATATCACTGGCAGATTATTTTGCACTTGTTATCGCAAAATTAAGCCATTAAATTAAAATAAAAACAATAGCATAAAAAGAACAATGTAAAACTTACATTTTTGCTTTATAACATGAAAAATCCAAATATGATACCGTACCAAAGTCGATATACTTTTCAAAACTGAATTCAACTGTAGTCAATTTTCGCTTTGTCAGAAAACATTTACAAAATATATATAAGAAGAGTAAATAAAATCTAATATCAGAAAAGTGTGATGTGCAAGACAATGGAGTTTCGAAAGCTATTTCGTCACTGTTTGACGTATATTATTTTCGTCGTCTAAGAAAAATAGTTTTGTATTGGAGAGGAAAATCGCTTAGAGAAATAAATATATATTGACATAATTAAGTATGCTAGAGATATTGTTAAAATGCTCTCGTATACTGTGAAGGAAATACACCTCCGATTGTTAATGCGATTGGTCATGGATTCGATTCACACTCAGGAGAATGGTAAGGCAAAGCACAGCGTTGAGCTCCGTTGAGTACGCGGGATAGTAAAAGAACAGAATGATAATTGTTCTTGCTAATAACACTAAAGAAATATATTTATTACGATACATATTTCCATGGATATGTAAATTTAAGTATTCCAAGGAACGTTGCTTGCCAAATTTTCCTTACCCTTGAATCATTTTTATTAATTCATGGGTAGGTAAATAATTAAATTTAAAAATGTTTAAAAATCACATATACCAAATAATTCACTATAGGGTACTTAAAAAATCTAAAAAAAAGAGAAAAACAAAAATATATCTTTGACTTTTCCTCAATTTAATCGAACGTGCGACCCCTTAACTGTCACAAATAGGAAACATTAATCTCAGAGCTACGACCTTGTCACTCCAAAGGTACGTCTCCATGACATGACGGATTCCGAGCATCGACGCGACGCGACGTCGTGATCGAGATGTCAATGTGACGTTTTTATCTACACTCGTGTACAGTTTTTTTAACGTTTCCCAATGTCTTATTCATTTCTATTTTACGAATTTGTTGTTTTAGTCGATTTTTAAGTTAAATGGAATTAATCTCAGCTATCTGGAGGTATTTTTTTAGATTTCTTGGTTTACTGGTATAGTCTGTTACTATTAAGCATTAAAGTATTATTTGAATATGATATACCTTAAAAGTTTATGTTTTAACATTTATTATTCAAACAATAATTTATTTAAATAAATTTCTACATATTTCTAGACAAGTAAATAAAATCGATTAGAACCTCACAGTAACTATAAATACGTGGTCTAATTTATACTGAATGTTAGCATCTAAATAGTATCATCCAAAGAAACAGGAAGAAAACATATAACTCGTGAGAGCTTAAGCATAAAAGCATAAAGCATAACTACAGTATTTAGAGTTTAATTCTGGAAATACAATAAAGTATCTTACAATGCAGGAGAAGACAGATGTAGTAAACAATAAGCGAACACAGAATGCAATAACGAAAATATTAAGCAAAACACACAAACAGCGGTAAGGCACGGACTCAGATTTCACATTATGATGATTCTTGACATTTGAAAGCTGAATATTTAAAATTACCAGATTCAGACATTATGGATCGTAGGCACAAAGGTTTTAAGTTCAAAATGGAGCAAATTTGATATTTCTTAGTTCAAGTATTAACCAAACGTCACAAGGTAAGGTCAAGAGTTTCAACGAATACATGTTGGGTATTCATTTAAACACATTTAACAAGCATGAAATGAAAGATCTTTAGTTTTCTTATAATTCACTCGTTAGAATATAATGTTATAATTAGTTGCTTCGTATTATAACTTTGATTTGTTTATTTCTTTACGAGGCGAGCGTTTTCTATTTAAAGTTGTTTTTTTTTAATTTTTTATTTAATTGGAATTCGGTTGAGTTCTGATGTTATTTTTATTTTACAGAACTGAAATAATTATGTTGAAATAGTTGAAAGAGCAACTTTTGCAAAAAGATAAAGAAAAAATGATCAATTATCATCAATGGTGTCCAATATACAGAGTGCGTTGTTAAACTCCGCCTTTATGAAAGCAACGTTTCTAGAACGATTAGAATCGTTTTACTGATGTATTTATTTGGCTATTCAAATTATATCATTTAATTTAATTTGCATAATAAATTTATAATACTTTATACATTTATTTTATCCTCAGTAGATTTAAATCTGAATATCGATTTACGAATACAAGTATTATAGAAGCGCCTTTGGGAAATATCTTATTATACATCGGAACAATCTAAATCTATTCATATTCAGTACTTCAATAAGCTTGAACTTCGCTTTTGTCTCTAGAGGCATTTTGTTAGATTTAAAATTTTAAACGTGGCTTATTTTCTACATGGTATTTATATTTTGGTTTTGTAGGTAGTGTGTGTTTTATTCTACTAATTTTTCGTCTTGGCGCAGTGGGCCTGGATTTGACTGTTATCGCGATTGGTTGAGGGTTCGAATTCCACATGGACATATGATTATATATAAATTATTTTTTTATATTACCGCTCTGGTAAGACAAAGTCTGAATTTAAAACGTGTCTTGATTTTAGATAGTAAATAGAAAAAGAAGTGTCTTAAGACTATTTTTTTTCGCTTACTCTACGACGACGAGTGTCAAACTGGCTTTTTTAATTTTACAATATCACGCTTTTTTTTAGCTTCACGCTTTTATCCCGCATAGCAGGGTAGACAGAAAGTACCTAGTATCAAAACACTCCGAACTTCGTTTACCATCGAAGTCTTTTAACGAAGAATTTTAACATATTAATTAAATGACCAAGCAAATTACTCTTGTTAATTCAAAATAAAAAATCTGTGTGTGTAATAAATTATTCCATAAGATAATAAAGTCATTAGATTTTGTGAAACCTTTCTATGTTAAAGAAAGAACTTTAAAATGTTTATTTATTCGGAAATCAGTCGTACTTGATACAAAAGTCACTGAAATGACTTTAGTTACCACTCAAGAAATAATTTAGTGACTATACATAATATTCCGTAATCAGAATAAATATTTAGCACTATTTTTATATAAGTAAGTGATAAAATATATTTTTTAAAACGTATATAAATTTCGCAGCGGAATTCGAACCCACGCTTCTTGAAAACCGGCCAATTGTCTAACCACTAAACCAATTTTTATTAAATTATACCCAAATAAATAAAATTATAAGCTATTCGAACTGGTTACCTTAGTGGTATGTTCCCATTTCCTAAAGGTTATTTGTGAATTGCTGCGTTATTGTATAGATGAATCAATTCTATTGAGTTAGGTGGGATTTGTAAACCATTCTTTAGCTTTGTTTCGATGTTATAAAGAAGGTGGCAGGTCGTAAACGTCAGCTTTATCGGCATTACTGTGTTTGTTTGTACCTTACTGGATTACAGTGATTGATTCGAGTTGATACGAATAAAAATACTTGTCTTAATACCCCTTTGTGAGGGAGGGTAAGGGTTTATTGTTTTTTTTATTAGATGTCCCTTACCACTGTATGTTTAGGTTTACACTAATAAACCTTATCGAAATATGAATTAGGACACTTCCAACGACACTAAAAATTGCTAAAATCATTGAATTAAGAATTTAGATATTAAAAAATTTAAAAATATACTTTATTGTATGATCTTTATACTCCTTTTTAGGAGAATTATATATATATATATATATATATATATATATATATATATATATATATATATATATATATATATATATATATATATATATATATATATATATATATATATATATATATATATATATACATATATAGTAATATGAATGAAGTATAATATATATTTTTTCAAACATTTTGTACTATTTTAGTCAATTTTAAATCTATAGTATTGAGTTGTATATTCGTTTTTTTTTGCTTCACGCTTTTATCCCGCATAGCCGGGTACACAAAAAGTACCAAGACACTCCGTACTTCACTTTTTACTCAACTTGACACATTGCGTACTAGGTGATGGAGCTTGTCTCCACACTGCGTTACTAGACCGAGGAAATGAAAATAATTTTTAAATATAACCAATCCCCCGATTGGGAATCGAACCCACAACCAAACGCATTACAGTCAAACGCGTCACGACCGGCCTCGTTAGTGTTTTTTTTCTTTCTTATTAAATCTGTATTTGCTGTCTTTGTCCGCTAAGATTTTTAAAACAAATGATAAAGCGTACCTAAGTTAATAATGGTACAATATAAATACATCTTTTTATCCTTTATATTCGTAAACTCTGCGTAATATTACATTCTGAACGTCATACTCTCGTGAGAAAATTGTTTAGTTTTAATTTTTTAATTATAATAATTATATTGTTTTAATTCTAGAATATTCAACGGAAAAGACATATTATTAAATTAAAATCAAGCCCTTCACCGGCCCATTGAGGCTTGTCGTGGCTTAATTGCGACGAAATGAGATCGGTCGTGGATTCTATTCCCACTCGGGAGAATGATTATATTTTGATAAGACAAAACGTGGCGTTGTGTTCCGTCACTCAACACGCAATGCCTCAAGGAGTGTCTCGACACTACCCTCTCTTCTCTACCCTGCTTTGCGAGATAAAATCGTGAAGCTAAGAAAATAATATCACTAATCTACTCTCTTTTAGGAATATTTAATACCAAACAAGAACACTTACACTATAATAATTATTCATATTTTAATATCAAAAAGCATTTCAAAAGAATATTACCTACATTTGGAATCAAAACAGTTAATAGCCAAGCGTTTAACTTCATCTATCATATTTTTAACAAAACACAAATATAAGCTCTATCCATCAAGAAATAAAGTGAAAAATCGTATAAAAATAACAATTAAACAGTCGGCTTTTATACTAAAAAGTTCCCTTCGCTTGGTTAATTAAGACATGGATTATCAAACGTTTTTTTGGGCAGTAAATAAAGTCGTTATCTATATACAAGTTACAGTATAGGCGTCTCTACAACACTGTGTTTATCTTTTAACATAGAGAACCGCATTACTTTTGATCCATCCAAACCCATTTACGTAATGTCCCTATAATACTAATGCACTGTCAATTTTTAGGATTCCTCACGCATTATACCTACAAATAGTATGCTTTTAAGCAATATTCAAGTTACATTAGCTTGATATACTTTAAAGTTTTATTTCTTATACTGGAAATAATAAAAACTGTTTTGTAAAGAGTTAAAGACAATAACAAAGTAGGATTTAATATTTTAAGGCTTTTAAAAAATATATTTATTGATTGATTTCTTGATCTGTTATCTTAAGAACTGCGTAGAGAGATGTATGAAATCGTATGCCAATTAACATAACTGCTAAGTTTAGTATTTATGATACGGGTTGAATATTTAATGAAAAAATTCTAACTTTTTAACTTGGGGGAATTTGAGAATTCGAGACATTGCATGTTGGCGGAAGTCAACGCTGCACTCTGTCTCACTAGAAGGAGGAAATCAAGACAATTTAAATTTAAACATTCACCTGACTGTGGATGTAACCAACAACCGATCGTGCTTACAGTCATATACTTTCCCATTGAGCTACAATGGCTTCAAATCATTAATTTAATATTAAAAATCCTACAGAACCCATTATACGTTTACCCAAAACAAACTTAACCCCTGTTTCCATGTTCTAACGATAAGCGACATAGAAGAGTAAATTTAACACTAAGTGATCTAATATTTAATGTGTATTTGAATTTTGACACTGATACTTTTGTTCTTTGCAGGTAAGTGTCCATATTGATCAGATGACTACTGAGTGGGAGTTATAATGAAGCATTAAGGTAATGTATGTAATATAGAGACATCGTGGCGCAGTGGGACAGCGTCTGACTGTGAAGAACGAGACTGTTGTGGATTCGATTACCACTCGAAGGAATTATTGTTTTTTTATTATTTATTTACAGACACTTCGTTCACTGCTTTCCGCCCAAAATCAAGACTTTCCATATAAATTGATGGATGTCAACGCTACGCTTTGTCTTGCCAAACTAATATAATTTTAAATATAATCATACCGAGTGGAAAACGAACCCATAACCAATCGCCTTTATAAACAAACGCAATCTGTTTATAACGATATAACACACTAATTTGTTTCTTTAGTGGCCCATACCTAATTTAAGTCCACCAAAATATAATTCACGTCAGAACTTTTTGTGAATGGGACAGATTCGGTTTTAAACTTTTATAGAAACAAGGATCAAGATTTATTGTTTAACTTTAAATAAGCTAAGCGTAAAGTAAGTGTAATTAGTTGGTTATTTATAACTTTATTAGATACCATCATATATATATATATATATATATATATATATATATATATATATATATATATATATATATATATATATATATATATATATATATATTGCGTAGAAATATTAGGTAAAGATAAAAGATAAAGATGCATTAGTTATTATAAAGTTTATTTCTATTTATGCCAGCGGTTAACTTCGCTTCTTACTACATATCAAATTACAGTGGAAAGCGAAGATAGGAGTGTCTTGACATTAAATTATATTTTATTATGTTTTGCTAGGCGAGGTAAAACGTTAAAATTTTTTATTTTACTTCTATCTCGGTATTTTTTTTATAAATAAAAATAAACTTTTAATATTTCAAAGTGTGTTATTCCACAATTAGTATGAAAAACCATATACAAAACGTATAAAAGTTTTGAACCCACACCTCTTGGAAACCGTTCAAACTCTCTGCCCTAAGTCGTTCAAAATATTCAAATTTTCTAAAAGTATTGATAATACATTTTTTTCCAACAGAATATATTAAAAAAATGGAGAGCATAGTGTTCCATCACTTAGGTCGTACATATGTAAGTGTATTACTATAAAAACATACATATATACATTAATATGTAGTATTAAGAGCTGAATATTATTTAGAATAACACTTAAAATGGCTTCCGAGGAGATAAAAACATCGGTTTTACGTAAAGACGACTAACGATACAGTCAATATTGACCGTTTGGAGCATTATCTGAGGACGCGGCGTTTCTTTGATGAATGTACGAGAATGTCGCCACCTTGCTTGTTGGTTTTAGTAAAGCTTTGACTCTAGTGAAAATTTGGTTTGGTTTTTTTGTTATTAAAGTTAAAATAAAGTGAAATTAGCATACTTTGGGTAAAATCTAATATTAAATTTATTTAAAAACAAAAATTTTCACTTTCACACAAGACGAAGTGCGGTGTTGAGCTCCGCCACTTAACACGCAATGTCTCGAATTCAGCGAAAAGCGAAGTACGGATTGTTTTGACACTAGGTACTTTCTGTCTGCGGGTCTTTCTGCTATGCGTGACAAAAAGCGTGAAGCTAAAAAATAAGATATTTTAATTGCAATATGTGGAGTATGAATGATTATATACAGTTAAAAAAATATGATAAATATGATCACCAATAAATCACATTCTAAAATGAAAATCAATAAATCACATTCTAAAAAAATTTAAATGTTTGTTTAGAATGTGATTTATTTATGAGTTAATAAATATAGCAAAATAACAACGTCTATTTTCTTAAAATATAGAATTTATTAAAAATCAATATATATATATATATATATATATATATATATATATATATATATATATATATATATGTATATATGTATATATATATATATGTATATATATATATATATATATATATATATATATATATATATATATATATATATATATATATATGAACGAATTTTCTAAAAGTGACATATTTTAAATCTCACAATCAAGAATAACTTTAGAAATTATTTAAAATATTTAAATTTAATAATAAAAATAAAAAAAAAACAGCTTCACGTTTTATTACGTATAACAGATATAAACTATTGTAAAAACTATTTTAAGCGGAAGTATCGCGTATATTTTGGTATTCGAAAATATATTCTTGGAAACCTGACATTTTTAACACTATACTGTACTCGGTAGTAACAGGTAGACAAAAATCTATTTTCAAATACCAAAATATCCGCAATTAATCCAAATAGTTTTATTTAAAATGTGTAAAAGTCGCGAAATTTAAAGATCCTATTATAGAACCTTATGTAGAGGTATTCGTCCGACTACAATATATTGCATGTAAAAAGGCGGGACGGAACGCAACACTGTGCTTTGCTCTAAACCAAAGCGAAGAAATTAAAATAAATTTAATATAAAAATTATTATATAGGGTGATAGTGAGTTCGATCACCACCTCGAGTGGGAATCGAGCTCACAACCAGCGTTTTCCGTCAGAACTTGTATTGCACCGTGGAGACCTCTTGACGGTTACTAATTAACAGTACGATAATGTAAAATCGAATCATAGTGTCCCATTTCAAAAGCCATGACAACCGTTAACCTTTTTTCTCTATTATAATATTAACTTGTATTAGAAAAACTAGATCTCATAAGGTTTTTAGCTTCACGCTTTTATCCCGCATAGCAGGGTAGACAGAAATTACCTAGTGTCAAGACACTCCGAACTTCGCCTTCCACCGAATTCGAGATTGCGTGTTGAGTGGTCACTCCCTCGAGTGGAGCGTTCGAACCCACAATCGTTGGTGTTTATAGTAAAACGCAGTTTCATTCCCATGCCGCCAAGATAGGCCTCTATAATGATTTTTAAGCTATAAATACACTTTTCTACAGTAGCTCTTAAAATAATTACTAAATATATTACAATATAGCTACATAACCATGGACGGTCACCCTAACCGTCTGTTTGTTTGTTCGTATTAATGTTGGCGGTGTTTCGAGGCGCGGTCCTCTTTGTAATTAAGAGCGGGGGTCATATTTCTGGTCAATTCCGACTTTTAAGACGAGTCAATATTTGCAAATGACCAAACAGTAGGGGCGTGTTGGTCAATTTATAAAATGGCTGCCTACTTTACTGTGTGTATATCTAAGTACTTTTCTTCATTTAAATATAGATTTGTTTGTTTTTAATTTTAGGATGTTTTAGTACAGTGGTTAGTGAATTTGATTTTGAAATGGTTTTAAGTTCAGGTTTTGTGTATTAAATATTTCTTTTTGAGAATTCTTTGTTTGTGGATATTATTCTATGAGATACTGTATTTGGCGTCATAAAAACGTAAAATAATAAGTCATTAATAGACATTTAAAGATATCAACGCAAAGCCGCATATAAAAATTAATATTACAAGAAAAAAATCACACAGATAACAAATATATCACGCACAATCGATATTTTGTTACTTAAAGTTACATAATAAGTTTTATTTCCAAAATTATATAATTATATAGTTAATACATCGCCGTCGAATATCGTGGACCAATGCGACAATAAGTGGGGAACAATTATGTAATGTAATTCTTACGATCTGGTTAAGAAAACAGCGTTTAGTTACGCTACTTAACACGCATGATTTTGAAAATTGCTGGCATATGGCGTACAGTGTATTTTGATACTAGGTGTATTTTAACTTCCCTGTTATGCGGTATAAAGCATTCGGCTCTAACTGAAAAGCAAATAGTAAAAAATCATATTTATATATGTCAAAACAAAAATCAATAGTGGCGTTTGTTCATAAAAATCGGGTCTATCATCACATTTGTTACCAATTAAGACGTTGAAATACACACTGAGAATCGTTTGAGTCGGATGTCTCTCGGTCTGTAATTAATAACTGTAGAACGCCCTCACTCAACACATGTGCGTGTAGGGTTACTGATTTATTATATTATTATACAATTTAAAATTTTGTATGAAATTTTATATATAGGCAGGATTTAATCAAAAAACGCGGCGCTGAGTTCCGCAACTCAACACGCAATGTCTCTAGACATACAGATTAACTGGCCGAAATGAAGAGAATTTAAAAGACATGACCACGAGCAACGTGTATGATACTTTTTACAAAAGTTTACGTCAAACGCATAGCAAAGCCTGTAGTATTTTTTTATTAATAATTTAGCTTTATGCTTTGTCCCGCATATCAGAGTAGTCAGAGACCGCCAGTGACAAGACCCTCTGTTGTCTGTTTTCCATCCGAAACCAATATTTGAGTAGAAAACATTTATGAAAAACCGTATAAAAATTTGAACGCAGCGGAAAAAAAAAATTAAAATTTTTTTATACGTTTTTCATAATTTTTTTCTAATCCTAAGTGTGGAATAGCACTTTATAAATAGTAAATATTACAATATTTGAGTATTGAGTGGCGATCCAGAAAGTAATTCTAATACGTTATTATACATTTTATATAAATTGTATGTATTTATGGATTTATAGATAAGGATATGATATACACCAACGTGTACAAATCTCCTAACCTTAAGGTTGTCTGGAAGAAATCGCTATTTAGAAATAGGATCGCCTTTTGTGCTTTACATATTTGTGATTATGTTGCTGTTTAATATCAAATTGTTTTTAGCTTCACGCTTTTATCCCGCTCAGCAGAGTAGACGGAAAGTACCTAGTATCAAGACATTCCGTACTCAATAGCGTGTTAAGTGGTGGAACTCAACGCCGCAATTTGTCTTTTAATATTAATTTATTTAATTGTGGTACAAATAAAGTGTAAATAAATAAATATATAGATGTACATATGTAAGTGTGTGAACAGATCCACTATCACCGCAATAATGATACACGCGTGGTTTACAACTACTTTTTGTAACCTGTCTTGAATTGATTGCAACTGCAACTATGAGAACCCTTGTAGTAAATTCTAGATTTTAATGAAATACTGCTGTTTTTTACCTATTATTTATAAGTTATTGTTTTTTTTTTATTTATACCGTTAAGTTAGAAATGAATCAGATAACAAACTTCGATAATTATTACATAGAGACCAGTCGTGGTGCAGTGGGACAGCGTTCGATTGTAGACACGTTCGGTTGTGGGTTCGATTCCCACTCTGAGAAATGATTATATTTGAGACAAAACACGCAGAGCAACGCATATTTTACGCATCAAAGAATCCAGAAGTGCAATTAAATATTACAAAGGAAACGATTATTCCCACTGGATTGTAAAGATATGCAAAGAGTTTTGCAACAATTACTCAGGGTTCAAAAATTTAAATTACTTAGACCTTCTTATATTATCTGCTTTCGAAACAGGCATAAAATTATAGTTTTGTTTGTAGAGTTACTAGCATTATATTGTTTTTAAAACTTCACCTTTTATCCCGTATAGCAGAACGTCACGATACTAGCCAGTTTTCATTCGAATTCATCCAAAGCATTCTGTGATAAGTGGCGGAACTCAACGCCGCATTGCTTAAATTACATTATTTTTAATACAAAATTTTATAAAATACTCAGACAGTATTTATAATAAAAGATTTAATTGTTATTTCATATTAACTTTACAAAATATGGTTTTTCAGAATATTTCTGGGCTAATGAGTGTTTAAGTACACAATGGTGCAAGAAATATTGAATTTGTGTGGCGACGCGAAGACAATCTGCGAGCGCTGTATATTTTGTTCGCAGTCTGGCCAGACTGGTATGTCCATGACTTGAATAATAAATATTATAATAAATTCTTTGATTTTCGCGATTTTTACACATATTAAACGAAACTATTTTAAAGGGATTGATCGTGTATATTTTGGTATTCGATAAGAATGAGTAGACTAGTCTACCTGTGACCACGGACTACTGTAAAGGGTTCGAAACATTAAGTTTCCAAAAAACTGTATTTTCGAATACTGAAATATACGCGATTAATCCGTTAATAATGGTTTCATTTAAAATAAATATTTTCATGTTAAACTCGTAACCAGGCAAATATTTTATTGAAAATATTATACTTTCTGACTGTGGGCGAGATTAGAGTTAGAAGGATAATTAGATAAATCCAAGTGTTAAGACTTTCTATTGACTGCTTTCAGTCTAAAACTGAGACATTACGTGTATGCTAGTGGGAAACTCAATGCCACGCTTTGTCGTACCATTTCCCCAAGTGGGATTCGAAGCTACAACCAATTGCGTTTACAATCAGACACTGCGCCACTAGGATCTCTATATGTAATCATTTTTAATATTAAATATTTTATGGTCAACCTACACTTTTCACGTTGACTGCAAATATAACACGCGCTTATTAATATCACAAATTAGTTTTAATTTCTTTGATAAGAAACAAATAATTAGCAGGTTTTCTCGTGCAAATAACTAAGTGACATTCCACTTAATGGCAATACATTATATAACAGATAAAAGAAATAATCACTTCGAAAATTAGTTCAAAGAAAAATCTTAACAAATGTCGGTGTGCTTAAGTTTTATTAAGTGAATGTACGAGTTGGCTTGGCGACACAAGGAAATAATTACATTTTAAGTATTTTTTCTTTTCGCCTAAGTAAGACAAAACGCGGAGTTGAGTTACGCAAAACAAAGTCTTTATTCCGGTTGGAATATAATGAACTTGAAGTAAAATATATAAGGTCCTTTTCAGCTATCCTGCTCTACAAAATAACAAAATGTATTATATATATATTTCAGTAATTACTTATTCTCATAGACGCAATTAAACGTCATTGTTTGTGGGCTCGATTTCCACTTGAGACAATGATAATATATAAAAAAAAACTTTAATTCGCTCTGGTGAGACAAAGCGCGGCGTTGTGTTCCCCACTCAACGTTTCTCAATGTCAACAATCAATACAATATCTTGACACTAGGTTGTCTCTGACTACCCTGCTGCAGAATAAACCGTGAAGCTATGAAAAAAATATTATTAATATGTAACATAAATACTGTATCACAGATCCATAAGCCACAGATTCACATTTGAAAACACCATATATCAATATAAAACAAAGAAAGATTTCCCATCAACACGTTGGTCGACAGCATTCTTTAGTATAGAGCGGGTCTCAACGAGTTCTAAGCAAAAAGTTCGCGCTGGTATTTTAAAGTCTTCAACCAGTGTCAATAAATGAACGAATGAACTAGTTGTGCCCGTGACTTTGTTGGTATGAAATTAATTGCTTTAAGATGTCTAATTTGGAAATTAAATTATTAATATATTCTAGAAAACAGTAATTTTGTAGTATTATTGTAAAACGGAATAATTTTATTTCTCAATTTTTAATATGAAATTACCAAAGACATTAATGATGACTGCATTTATATTAACGTGTACAACACACAGACAAACAGATAAAAAATTTAATAATTGTTATTTTGAATTCTTTTATCTATATATTAATACGTGAAGCAAAATTTTTGTAACCGTGAAAATACACCATTGACTTACAGGTATATATAAAATGACATTTACGTTTCTATGGCAACGCCTTGTCATCGCTTCAACGGGACACCTAGTATTAATAATTGCCCTCTGTTAATAATTTTTCTCATACATCTTACATGTACGGACAGCGATCAGTTACATCTTTATTATATCAGTACGTATAGATTCATTTATCGTGATGCTGCTAATCATATATATATATATATATATATATATATATATATATATATATATATATATATATATATATATATATATATATATATATATATATATATATATATATATATATATATATATATATATATATATATATATATGATTAGCAGCGCCTAGCAGGGTAGACAGAAGGTACCTAGTGTCAAGTGTCAAGACACTCCTTACTTCGCTTTCCACTGAATTCGAGAAATTGCGTGTTGAGTGATGGAACTCAACGCCGCATGATATAAATGATATAAATTTTAGTGCTATAATAAGTTATATAAGGTTTTATATTGAATTTCTTGTACAATATGGATATGTCAAAACACTTCGTTTTTCATATATTTTTATACAAAAATAAAACATATTCCATTCTCCATTATTAATAAAACGTCTTTTTAGATACCTATGTTTATAAGTATTTTCATATCACTCAACACGCAATGTCTAAATTAGGAAAGAAGTCGAGGTGTCTCGAAGTGTCTTGACACTATCTTTTTTATTTACACTGCGTAAATCTCGAAGCTGTTTTTTTAATAAAACCACTTTAAATAGTATTTGATCGATTGTCTATTGTGTGGTGTTAAGCGCTAACACTTAAGATGACATTAAATGTTGAAATAAAGCAAAATATTCTGTTTTGTATATACATTATTTGATATAAAATTATTTTGATACAAATATAAATAAATCATCTACTTTTGCGCCAACGACTTATGCCATCTTTATTTTTCTCGACGAGTTCAAGATGTTTCAAGTGTTTTTCAATAGTTGTGTGCAATACATTAAGCCTCCTTCAACATCTCAAATAGTAAGACGAGGATGCTCTTTTATAATGACTTCATAACGAAAGTCTAGAAAGATCTTTTATAACGCGCTTTTTTCGTAACAATTATTACCCAAAAAATTGATGGATCGGAGTATGCCTTAATAGAAGGAAAGGTACCTAGTTGCTTCCTTTCTACTTTGCTATGCGGCGTAAATGTGTGTTTACCTAGTTACTAAATCACTCTTTATGTAACTATGGATTACGCAAAAGAGTAACAATAACAGTATTGCAATATGACATTTTGTTATATTTGTGGCAAAGTGGTACAGTATCTAACTGGAGCGAACGATTGTGGGTTCGATTCCGCTCTCGTAAGAAATGATGTAATGTGTTGAATATGGGCAGAACCTAGTGAAATATTTGACACTGCGGAATAAAACGTTAAGTTCATTTTAAGATATCCATTTTCATTCTAAGAGTGTACGATACGTACAAACATATAACAGCTTCACGCTTTGTTCAGCATAGCTGGACCTGGGTAGTCGGAGAAAGCTTAGTGTTGACACCCTCCATCCAACGAAAAAATCGGAACATGTGGTAGTGGCAAACTTAGCACTGAGCCTTATGTTACCAGAGTGGAGAAATGAAAATAATCATTCCCCCTATTAGGAATCGAACTCACAACCAATAGCATTCAAAGTAAAACACTGTTCCATTGCGCACCGATGATCTCTGTGCATATATACACAATTATATTAATGAAAATACTTATAAAATGGACTTTCCATACAAAAGTCAGTATTGGCACGAGATGTTGCATCATGTACCGTTGTTACCAGTCCAGTGTCAAGTCCTACTGCACTCTCCTGATTTTGATACCACGGTCTACGAACGGCCCAAAGCTTTTTTTCCAACATCAATAAGATAGAATCTCATTCATATAATTGAAATGCCATTAGATACACAGTTATTATGTTTTTCTCAGTGTTCCCAAGAAACGTATGAGAATTTTTTAATTGGCTGCTATTGTCGCTTTAATAGTGGGCATTTGTTAGGTGATATGTGAAAAATGTTATTTACCTCTTACAGTTCAAATCTGACGGTTTATAAATATCGGGATTTTAAATAAAATGAATTCATCAGTATGTTATTTTAAAGTAGTTATACGTAATTGTATATTTAGATTCAGTTTTTAGTAAATGGCCAATCATTTCATACAGAATGATAATTTTAAAATGTTTTTTTTAAGTAAATTAAAAATATATATGTTTAAAATAGTTGTTGAATAATATTATGAAACTTATTGAAATACTTATATTAAATATATTGTCAACATCAGAATACACAGATAGATTGGCAACATTCTTGGAATTTGACAGTGAGCAGAGACATATTGTAAACGTCTTTGATTGTGAGTTCGATTTCCAGTCGGGGGAATAATTTATGTAAAATTTATTTTCATATATCCGCTCTGGCGTTGAACTTGCTACTCAACACACAATATCTTGATTTCAGGAGGAAAGCAGTCTACAGTGTCTCAACACTTGTTCTCTCTGACTGTTAGAACGTTAATAAATATATAGATTATAGGTAAACTTTTTTAATTTAGAATTTTTGGACTATTTTAAATTAAATTGTAAAGTGTTTTAACACGTAAGTCTCTTAAAAAAAATTTTTTTTACACTTAACTACGCCACAATAAAACAATAAAAACAATAATTTTAAACTAACTAACTAACTACCCCAATACATTAATATTAATAACCAATTTAAACATTCACACTGAACCTGTAACCGATGTTCTAAAAACGTCAAGACTTTTTCTAATTATTATTCCTAACATCATAATCGTGAGCAATCATCGTGTACCGACCACTTTAACATGGCACCTTAGAGACCCGACACGGGTTAGTGGTGCTTACATAACCTTAGAACGCTAAGTGTCTTGTTATATGGTCATTGATTATAATGTAACTCTGAGTCCGGTAAAATCACCCGCTGAGCTCAATGTGAGGTGTACAGTCTGTCCATTATGTTGTTTTGTTCTAAATGTATGTATATTATATTTATATATGTATTTTACTGTGAGTTTTTTTAAATGAGCCGTAGTTAATGAAGTGAAATTTGGATGAAGAAATATTTAGGGAATTACAACTTTTTTAATGTTTTCCTTAATATAAGGTTTATTATTTTTTGAACTAGTAAAAATAATCAAATAAAGAGTTAACTAGAAATAGTCTAATTATTGTGAATAGATATACTTAAAGTTATTTCAAACCAATATTTACATTACCTAATTGAAAATTTTACAGAGTATTCTATTATAAAAAAATATATACAAAAAGCGCGGGATTAGGTTCCGCCACAATGGAGAAGAGAGTGTCTTGACACCAGCAAAGTAGAAGCGTAAACTGTAACGGAAACAACATGGCTAGTCACTCATTAAAATCAAACCGACGACCTCTCAATCGTTAACTACTACACTAACAGGTATATTATTTCTAATTCACCTGTCGATGTTAATAACTTATCGTACATCGATAAATCGACGATTGGATATAATTTTAGTTGTAAATTGTTCACCACAAGCGGTTTCTTTACATCGTTTATCATTTACGTTACAATAATTTATTCATATTTTTATTTTCCAAAGAGATTGTATTACTGTTAATGTATTTGAGGACGTGACGCAATTCGTATAACGAAAAAATAAATGTGAAAAATATAGTCAAGTTCGATGCATTGTTATATTTAGTTGCGATAATTTTTGGCGTCAATTAAAAAATCATTAAAAATAAAATTATATTTTAAAGATATTTAGTAAACGGGATGAATTTATGTACTCTATTAAATGGAATTTGGCACAATAAGTATTTATAAGCGTATGTTTTAAGTAACGGAAATACAAAAAATCTATCAGTATAAATCAATAATTTTAAACAGAAAATACAAGGGAAAAATATTGATGGCAGTGACAGATTATATAGATAAATATAATATGTAGAATTAAATTATATATGGATATTTTTTTAACTTATCTTTTGTTTTTTTTATAAATAAGATATTTTTCATAATAAACTTGGCGGTCACACTGCTGTGCATAAGTTCTCATAAAATTATTTATATGCATTTACTTTTATTATAAATAACTATATTTTACTTGAAACTTCATACATAAATGTAATCTGAGGACTATTTATGTTTCTACAACACACGATCTTATCGGATGTAATTTTTTTTAAAAAACAACCTCTTGTTTATTTATGGTAAGTTTAACCAGTGAAGCATGAGTGACAGTGATAAGACACTACTTTGATACACTTCTGGTGATAAAGTCGTCTTTACACGAAAATTATATTATCTTTTTTTTTGTTTACTATTATATATTTTTTAGCTTCATGAAGAAAGAAAGAAAGTATCTAGTGTCAAGACACTCCGCACTTCGCTTTCCACAGAAATCAAGACATTGCATGTTAAGTGGTGGCACTCAACCTCGCACTTTGTCTTACCAAAGCGAGAACGTGAAAATATAACAAATAATTTAAATATAATCACTCCCCGAGTGGGAATCGAACCCACAATAAATAGCGCTTATAGTCCGACACAGTCCCACTGCGCCAAAACGGCGTCAATATATATTTATTCATATGTTAAATCCATTTCAATTCAATTCCAAATCTCGGCAGCAAAATCTCGGGTAAAAACTATTAGTGTAATATTTCTTACCTCAAATGGAATTGGAACCCATGACCCATTAAATTCACCAAAATAAGCTAATTCACATAATAATAAACTACAAGATGTTAGAGATGCAATCTTAGTATACTTGAATGAAGGATGAGTTGTTATTAACGCATTCAGACCATAATTTTGATTGGACACTAACGTCTACATATTAGGATTTATGAGAGCTTGTTATTATGTGCTTTAGACTAACATAGTGAGATTATATATCTTATATGTATCTATACTATTAACTTGGAGAGTAAATTTTGAACGAATTATACTGGAAATCTATTAAGATTTTAAATGAAACTATTTTAAACGGACGAATCGCGTGTATTTTGGTATTCGAAAATACATTTTTAGTTTGGAGATTGTCTGGAGGAGAGATTATATTTAAAATATTTTCTCTTCCTCGCTATGGTGAGAAATGGTGTGTCGTTGAGTTCCATCACACAACACGCAATGTCTCGAATTCAGTGGAAAGCGAAGTACGGAGTGTTTAGACACTGGGTACTTTCTGTTTCGTGAAATCAAAAACCTAAATTAATTAATGAATTCATGAAAGGGATTCGAGCCTGCCACCATTAACTCAATAACGCAACAACGCAACAACTTTAGTATGTACATACATATTCTTCATACTTTCATATTTCATGTCATTTAATACTGGACTGGGTGTTTCATAGCTGGGATAGTATGGAAATGAGACTGGATGAGATCCAAATTTCGGTTATGAGAGTTAAAGCTAGTGACGAAGAAAATTGTGTTTGCTATTTGATCTTGCCAAAACGCCTTGATATTGTTAATATTAATGTATTATATACTGATATAATAATTAATGACTAACGCGGCGTTGAGTTCCGCCACTCAACGTATGTAGTGCGCTTATAGTGAGATACTTGATACTTTCTATCTACCCTGCTAAGCGGGACTAAAGCGTGAAGCTAAGAAAAAAAACGTAAAAGTATATGTATGTACACGGTACATTTACCAAAATAACATGTTTTACAATTTTTGTCAGTCTATCCGTTTGTTTCAACTTATCTCTGTAACTGGCTAGATTGATTTTGTCTTTCGCTGGCAGCTTATTTAATAATATATATAGCTAGCATAGCTTATTTAATTAGAATTTACTTAGAGACTATAAATAATTCAGAACGTGTGCAAAATATGAACTTTAGTAGCAATATAAATTAAACATTTCAAATAACTGTTAGAAATATAGCGAAAGGTTAATATACGAGCAAGTTATAAGGTAATATTTATATATACTTATAGATATTCTGTTTGTTTTTTTAGCTTCATGCTTTTTATCCTGCATAGTAGGATAGATATACAGTATCTAGTGTCAAGACGAACTCGTTAATTTAATCCTCTTACCAGAGCGACGAAGGGAAAATAATTTAAATATAATCCCTCCCTCGAGTGGGAATCGAACCTACAACCGACCGCGTTTATAGTCAGACACTGTCCCACTGCGCCACGACCGGCCTTTTAATAGCAATTTTATGAAAATACGTTTTAAGTGTAGAAGATTTATAATTTGAATAATGTTACATTTTGCGCGTTAATAGAAACGTGGGCATATCTTACTCTATTAAAATAATTATAAAAAAATATTTTCTTTTCCCATCATTATGGTGTAGTTATAGGTTTGCTTACCAATAGGTTGTGGGTTTGAATCCTATTCCAAAAAATATATGTAAATAATTAACAGTTCACCTGTGACCATGGACTACTGTAAAGTGTTCGAAACGTCAGGTATCCAAAAATGCATTTCCGAATACCAATAAATACACGATTAATCCGTTTAAAATATTTTCACTTAAAATGTGTAAAATCGCGTAAATCGAAGATCTTAATAAATTCATTATTTTATGATTATGGTGAGAGGATACACACTGCAAAGGAATGAATGAATGTATTAATGAATTAATGAATGAAATAAAGAAATACTTTTCGCTGGTCTCAAGCATTGGCTCACTTTTTTATTGATCATACATATAGTCTTGATGGAAGCTCTTCCTAAGATGTCACCAATCCTATCCGTAACTCCCAACTCCTTTCACATATGGTAGAAGTGCCGAATATCTCTCCACTGTGGGTGGCTTTTTGGTCTTCATACAACGCTGACCAGCGATGAACTGGCTGATGAAGGGAACCCTTCACCATCACTCTTTTTTTACCACCCAGGTGGTAGCATGGGACCCACTTATAAAAAATATAAAAAAATTAAGTCTCAAATTCACAACACCAGAGACAAACATACAGCCAGCTCAGTTAGCAAAAATCTATGGCAGTACGCGAGGCAATTAAGAAACAGATGGCTATGGGTTGATATAATTGATTTTTGTATCAACCGACGGACGAATGCCACCTCAGTCTATCTGTGACCACGGACTACTGTAAAGTGATCGAAACGTCAGGTGTCCAAAATGTATTTTCGAATACTAAAATATACACGATTAATCCGTTTAAAATAGTTTCATTTATAATATTGAATTTATTTTACAAATTTCAATATAACAAATTTCATATATAATTTGAATCAGTTAACCTTTGTTCAAACGACATTGAGAACCTGTTTCTATAATATCGCAAGAAAAACAAAATAGAAAGGTTGTGATTAATAAATTTTGTGTGTGGGCTTTTCTGCATTTATTTATGGCTTTATTAACATTTATAACGGTTTGTAACGTTTTAATGTCTTGTTATGATTAAATTTACATGAAATAAATATATATATTTTTAAATATAATAATTTATGTATAATTTAATAGTTTATATTAAAAAAGGTATATAAATACTTGTGAATGTTTATCACTCGTTTCAATTCTCAGTATAAAAGTTAACTTATAGGATATCTTTTTAAACTTATTTTAAATTGATATTATTTTCTACAATCAATACTTGTATTATAAGAATAATATGCGTAAAATAAGTCTTTGATTGTTTTTGCGAAGATTCTGGGTTCGATTTCCACTTGACTTACCGGTACATATTTTCCAAATATATTTAAATCCAATTTTAATTAAAAAAAAATCTAGTTTATTTAAAAACACGATTTAATCAAGTAGGAACAGCACTGTGTTTCACCAAAAGTAATTCCTCACCGTACAGCGAACAGTCGAACTATTCAACGAAAAACCAACCGACCGGCCAACTCGGACCATGTCCGGTATAAATGAACACTAAAAATATTCTAACAAAGCAACCGACCGATGTCTTAATTCCACGAACGAAACGGATGCCTCACAATTTGTCGGCCCCGTCCCCTTGATATCTAAATTAGTATGTAGACGTCTATGTTTTTTTTTCCAACCATCCTTTGCAAACTTGACGTCTCAATTAATGGCGTGTAATTTGAAAGATCTAAATCGTTAACGCCTCATATACCAGTGAAATGACGTTACGCTGACGGTTTTGGCTTTGCTATATTAATATTGGTAGCTACAGTACCTTTTTGTACAATTTGCGCAAATTACAAGCCATCCATCTCGACTATATCAAGATTTGTGGCGTTTAATTAAAATTTTGTTGTTTTCCCGGATTTGTGATGTGTCTGGATGTTTGAGATAGTTGTAAGTTCTATTCTTGTTATGGGGTTAATATATAATTACTAGAGGTCTTGGTGACGTATTAAATTCTAGTTGCCTTAGCAACGTATGTTAAGATTTGTATACCTATATTTTCTTAACTTTTTGCACTCCTCTATATTATTTTTGACTGTGTCCAATTTCATATTCCTAGTATATAATATTTCGCATGGTACTTAAATATATATACAGAATATATATATGTTTATTAATGTGGAATTTTCTCAAAAGCAGTTAAACAAAACGTTAAAACCTATAAAATTCAAAGTTTTTTTTCATATGAAGGTTATATTTTTTTCATGATTCTCTCATGCGATTATTTTAAATTGAAAAAAAATATATGAATTAAAATAAAACAATAAACAAAAATTTTACAATAATCTATATTATAGGAGTTATTTAATATATTCAAGTAGCACTTCCCTATTAAATACATTAAAATCCAAAGGATTAAGTCAGAAATTAATGCAAAATAATACAATTTCATCAAAATCCCGAGACCCGGCCAATGTTTTTGCCCATCGAATGGCGGTACATTTCTGTACTTATTTTACATTATAATTTAAACAGAAAAAAATATACCAAGCATTGTATTCAAAAACAAATTAGCTTTTATATTCAAAACTTTACATTTCCAAACAGCTTCCTCGTTAGGTAAAAATGTTCAAAGTAGTAAAAAGTGTATAGAAATTATTATGGTCCTAATGATGTAACCAAGGCAAAAGATTCTTTTACTAAGATTTTTTAAGACGCTCCTTTAATCACAATTTGTGGGCTCACGAAGTCTGACAATACATCATGAAGTGCCAAGCAATTAATGTTGGAAGCGTTAATGCTTCATTATTAAACTAAATAACTTGTTTTGACCATACAAGATATAATGTTTTCGATAATAATCTCGTTTTAATAATTACCCTACCATTTCTCTTCCCACAATCATGATTGCCTCTATTTGTACGTAGTTAGTTCAAACTTGACTTAATTTGGTTGCTTGACGTGTCCATATAAACCTTATTTGTAGGTTTTTTTTTTATCTCAATCAATTACAAATTTTTTGGAATTTTATCTTGTACACTATAAAACTAAGCGTAGTTACGTTTTGATAATAGATTATTCTTAGTTCTGTAATTTAGGAGATAAATTTAAGGTGTTCAAGATATGTCTTATTAATATGTTCTGATTTAATTCAAATATAAAATTTCCTTAGTTAACCTTTGAAAACACAGTACCAATTATACTGAAGAAAAGTCACGTAAAAAGCATATAGACCTCACGAAGGGCATGTAACAAAAGGTTGATGACTGTGGACGAGGCGAAAGAGGTATGTAGAGAAAGTAGCATTTGGCACTCCGTCCTCTCTGACTACCCTGCAAGGGATCTGTAACCCGTAGTTTCGACTGATCAAGTACTTCATTAGCTTCCCATTTTTTATATGGGCTATGGCTCAAAGGGAGTTTACCAAATGTGACAATAGAATTTATTCCAAATATAAAATTCTACAAATGTGTATTGGAAAAGAGAAATGTACGTAGTGTTCATTTACATGGTATCTTTAAGTATAGTTTTGACTGACCAAGTGTTCCTTTAGCTTCCCTATCTATCCCTAAGTATTCCTAAAGGAAGCTATTTACCATATTTCACACCTTTTGGTCATCTTACTAGTAAATAAATAATTATTTCACTCAAAATTCTTTGTCTCTCAGCAAGCCGTTCTTTAATATCTTAAAGTAACATAAAAAAATTCCCATCAGCTACCGTTCTTAAATAATAAATATTAATTACTTACTAAGTCATATTTAAATGCCTGCAGCTACTGTTAGAAAATTACTAATACCCAAACGAATTTTATTCATACGCCCTCATTAACATATAGCGGGGCTGGGCTTGTGGGTCAACGAGTTCCCCTTATTTTCTAAAGCATTGTCACAAACATTGTTAAAAATATATTTAATTCTGTACCAGTTTCACTAACTGACTTTGCTGCTTTATTATGTTTATTAATATTGAACGGTTTAGTTGAGTTGTATGGAAACACGTTGATGATAGCTAAGGGGTAAGATAGGGATTTAAAATAAAGCTTTAGATTACTGAATTGAATATAAATCTATTAAATATATATAGAGAGAAGAAATCATTTATGTTATCTGCTTAGGTTAAAAGTGGAAAATGAGTGAGAAAAAGTGACAAAAAATAAAACATATTCAAGTACAACAGGGTAGTCCAGTGTCAAAACACTCCCGTCTCAAGTTAGTGGCTGAAATTAGATCGCAATTTAAGATAAAAATAAAAATTTTAATTTCCTTAACTGTAAACGCAATCGGTTGTGGGTTCGATTGTAAACGCAATCGGTTGTGGGTTCGATTCCCACTCGAAGTTATAATTATATTTAAATTAATTACAATTCCTCGCTGTGGTAAGACAGAGCGTTCCAATATCACAAATTCGGCGGATAGGGGAATACGGAGTGACTTGACACTAGATATTTCCGGTTTACACGGAATTCGGGATACGGGTGACAAATAAAAATATGTTACTAGAACAATTCTCAATAAAATAAACAAATTTATACATACTTTATATATGTATATTTACGATATACATAAACCAACAAAACGAGTCCCTAACACTGATCAGATCTTCATTCCCCATGATTATGCTAACCATGTCTTTTGTTACGTAAAAACTTAAAAAAAACACTGCGTTTTAATTAACTGTACGTCATTATTGTATCAGATAGTCACGTATCCATGACCCCGTCAACGAGATGGACTTGAAATATTATAATTCTAAATGTAATGTATTAAACATGCCCCTAAGTATAAATAAAATTACTGGCCATTTTGTTTAAGCCCGTCTCAACTCGACGCGCGTCAGTGGCTCTCGTAATTATGATGTTAACTTGTTCTGTGTTGCCAGATGCATCCAAATATACTGAGTTTTATATTAAATTTCGTTATTATATTATACGTATATATTATAATTAATAAATTTTTTTTAGGTAGATAATATTGTTTTGTTATATAAAATGGGTATATATTGAATTATTTTAGATATTGTTGGTAAATAACTAGAATTAGGCTTTAATTAGTATGGGAAATATAACTGTTTAATATTTACTATTTTTAAAGTGTTATTCCACACTTAGGATTAGAAAACATTTTAGAAAAAACGTATAATTTCTAAAATGTTTTCTAATCCTAAGTGTGGAATAACACTTTAAAAATAGTAAATATTATAGCAATCTCTCTTGTTAAACGATTATTTCCTAATAATCTTTAAGTAGTAGAAATTTGTAAAAATCTCTCTACAGAGATGCTAACAACATAAGTTGTAACAAAAACGTATAAGAATTTCGACGCAGCTGGTAGTAGAACGCATGGCTTAGCGGTCAGAGCGCTTGGACGGTATCCAAGAGGCGCGGGTTCGAATCCCGCTGCGTTCAAAAAATTTTTATACGTTTTTCTTAAATGATAACTGTTTAAATTTAAATGATGTATTGTATAAGTTATATTTTCTCTGACTATAATTAAAATTTATTTTTTGCTCTGGTAAAGCAAAGCGCGGCTTTGAGCTCGCCAAAAAACATATAATGTCTCGCTTCAGGCACAAAGCAGGCAACGGAGTGTCTTGGCACTAGATTGTGAAAAGATTTAAACACTTTAAAGTAACCCATCATCACAGGTAGACTGACTGTGACCGCGGAGTACTGTCAAGTGTTCGAAACTTAGGTTTCCAAAAATGTATTTTCAAATACTAAAATATACGCGATTAGTCCGTTTATAATACTTTCATTTAAACATTACGTCTTTATATGGCAACCCCACAATTTATATCGTACATAGTGGGCTCACGCACGTCGGCGTTTTTGATATCGGGCGTTAGCGTTTCTCTAATAATAATTACTATATATAATACCTTGCACCCGCAGGCGTTCCCTCCCAACTGGTACGTAAGTTTTTATTGGCTCATATCTTTATTATAATGGGAGTTAAAATTGAGTTTTAAATAATATTTGACGCCATCAACGCAAAGTTGGTGCCTATAAGTGTATACGGAATGTTTGGGGTTCGATTTTCATTTGAGGGAGGTTTTGTTTGATAAAGTGTTACCCTACAAGAAATTGCTTTGAAAGGCGTACGAAAAGTAAGTATATAACAAAATAACTTTCGATAATATTTTATTTTTTACCAATATTGAATACATTTCAAGATATTTACATGAATCTAATGACAAGCACAAATCTGTCCGACTGTCCAGTAGTACGAAGACATCACTTTCATTTTTATACTTTGTGTTTTGTTTTGCATGGCAAGGTATGTGGTTTCCCAATAAGAACAATATATTTTGAAATTGAAACAAAATATGTAATATATGTTCGAATTTCGTGCTCAATGGCTTTATTTGCTAGGAAATTTTATGCTATTTATGATTTAAATAAAATATCGTTCAAATGACCGCCACAAATTTTTTTGCACTGGTGAATACGATCGGTCCAATTGTCGATGACTCGGTGCAGCATTTTGGCTGGTTAGGCCGCTATAGCCGCTCGAATGTTGCGTTCAAGGGACAGCATGGTGTCAAGACAAAATCGAGACATTGCGTGTTACATAGCGAACTCAACGCCACGCTTTGTCTTACCAGATTAGAGAAATGATGATAAATTTTTAACTTAATCAGTCCTCCGAGTGGGAATCGAACTCACAACCCGTTTTCCCACTGCTTAAAAGAAGTACTACACACTGCTTAAATGCATTGCTGAGCTCAGCAACAGGCAGACTAATAACAGGCTTATGCTACTTCTATTTGATTAAAATAAACTGACCAATTCGTATCAATATTTTATTCATACATAAATGTGATGAAAGCGCAATAAAATATTAATAAATAAGGAAATAAATTCATGAATATAAATGGAATATTCTATTGGCATAATAAATCGATATAAACGGACAATTATATATATATATATACACAGACAAAGTACCTAATGTTAAGACACTCTTTACTCCGCATTCCGCAGAATTCGAGACATTGCGTGTTAAGTGGCGGAACCCAACGCCGCCCTTTGTCTTGCCAGAGCGAGGAAATAATTAACAGTGATATAAGATAAGCATAATGATCATTACAATAAAGTAATTAAAGCGAAATCAAAAAAAAGGCTGTATAGAGCAGGAACAAAAAAAGTAACAATAAGAAAACGAGGCACCCGCATCTCGGAGCCAAACAAAACAACTAATGATCGCTGCTGACGACTTAATCCACGTTCCTTTGTGAATCTTGAACTCTAGAATTGAGATTTTTATAAACAAGCAGTGAATGCCCGCTACTTTGCTTGCGTGGTTTTCACCTGTATTATAATTTTGCCGAAAATAATACTTTAAATTGATAAAATTTATGGAATATCCTTTTCCAAATTGAAATAAAATAAACAGTTCGTGTTATAGAAAAATTAACAAAATACAAAAATGAAAATTTTATTTATTATAATAATTATGCCGATTCTGAGATTAGCGTGCACAAACGCACAGACAAAGATCAACATACAAATAACCTATAATATGTTTTATTCATATGTATTATATGTATAGACAGTGATCATTTACATTGTTATAATGTCTAGATAATTGGAATGAATATTCTACGTTATTAAAGGAGATATAAACGATTTTTTAAATAACATGCAGTTAAATAAGCTTAAAAATAAATTAATAACTTTACAATAATAATAATAACTTTATAATAATAGCTCAATAACTTTTGATTTTTGACTTTTGACTTTTGATTTTCAACCCAAACTAACGTTTCGTAGTTTTAAGTAATGAATTTATTTACTTTGTCTTATCGAAACCGAAAAATAAAAATACGTGATTGTCAAAACAGTCATTGTATTCCACTTGTCGTCGATTTTGTTACATTGTATCCCGAGAGGAGGAGCTTAACGCCGCGCCTTACCGCGCCTCTTACCGGAGAGGAAGAAAATAAAAATAAATGAAATAATTATCTCGGGTGGGAATCGTACCCACGACCGACTTCGTTTACAGTCACCACTGCGCCACGACCAGCCTTTATATAAATAAAAAAAATATATAACAAACTTAAAATCGATCTAAAATTTATATATTTTACTTGAGCGCTTATTTATTTACAACCCAACTACACAAACAAAGCGTGAGCATTCCAAGCCAAAATATTACATAATTAAAGAATTTCTCAAGATTTCGCTCTTTAAATGAAACAAACAACGTTAATGGCACTTCAGATTATAAGAAACTTGACGTCTTCATAACAATCTATACGCTTTACAAGAAAATGCAGAGTAACGAAAACAAACAAAGAAATTGTTAAGCAACAAAAGGCGAGCACAAAGGGCATTTAGGTTGGACGATCCTGACAGTGCTACCCACGACGTCACGACTCCTTGCTATTTAGCTCTACTAAATTTATAATATTGTATGATTTGTTTAAGTTATTTTTAAGTTAATATTTAATAGTAATTTATTTTATTTTAAAATTTAATTGGCGCAGTGTGACAGCGTCTGACTGTAAACGCGATCGGTTGTGGGTTCGATCCTCACTCGGGGGAGGGGATTATATTTAAATTATTTTCACTGCTTCGACAAAGAGCGGCGTACAGTTCTACCACCCATCACGCAATGTCTCGAATTCGGTGAAAAGCGAAGTACGGAGTGTCTTGACACTAGGTACTTTCTGTCTACCCTGCTATGCGGTATAAAAGCGTGAAGTCAAAAAAAAATTTAAAAGGTCTGCTATTCTTTGCTTTTCACGTTTACTTCTATCAAGTAGAAGTTATACTTAAGTTTGACTCTTAGACAGTTCCTGGTTTAAGTTTGAAGTAGGCACTTCTTTAATTTCAAATAATTATTTAAATAATATTTGTTTCTCATGGAATTACGAAACCTCGATATTGACCTCTACCATTACTGTTTATGATATAAAAAATAGAATATATCTCTTAATCTTTTTAGTAGCCTAACTTACTCCTTATTACAAATTATACAGCTATATGCTTGTAAAAATCCCATCGAATTCGGTCCAGCCGTTCCAGTAATTAGCCAGAAGAAACAGACAGACATTGTTATGTATACCATGTAGATACATATGCGTTTAGTAAAATCTATATGATGCTATGGAACAGCCTCTGATTGTGAATATGATCGGTCGTGAATTCGATTCCCATTCGGGATATGATTATATATAAAAAGAAATGTTTATTCCTCGCCTGGAAAGCCAGATCGATGGTTCACCATTTAACACGCAATGTCTCTATTTCAGACAGAAAGCAGCGGAGTGTCTTGACATTAGGCTGTCTCTAACTACTTTGGTCAGCGTGTTAAAACGTGAAGATGGTTTTTTTTTATCAAAACACTAATAATACTGGGATTATTCATTATTACAAAGCAAAGCGACACGATTGTCGAGTCCTACACCCTATTTCATTTAAACCACTTCTTATTGTATTTTTTGTACCCTACTTGTTGGTTTTATGGGGAATGTAAAGGAATTGACGTCTTCATACCGATTTGTCACGCTTTGCCTATTCGATGACTTTGCGATTTAATTCTAAGTAATATTTAGTTATTTTTTGTTATAATACAAAAGTGTATTTTATAATAAATGTCGGTAGCTAGTTTGAAATAGGTTTTATATTTCTAGTGTTGTCTTACCGGTGTTTGAGATATTCAAAATTCGCGTTGCCACAGTAACGTGAATGTCACTTTGTACGTAAGTGTATGTTAAACATGTGCTTAACATATGTTTAATATATGTATATATGTATGTATATATATATATATGTATGTATATATATATATGTATATATATATATATATATATATATATATATATATATATATATGTATATATGATATATGTATATATGAAATAATACATTAATGATTATTCGAATAATTTATTTTCCGTATTCGAATAATTGTTTTTAGTTTTACGCTTTTACCCAACAAAGCAGAGTGGAAAGTAAGTACCTTGTGTCAAGACACTCTGTACTCCGCCTAATTCGCGCAACTGCGTGTTGAAATCAAAATCAAATTGTACCCTTATCAGATATGGAATATCTTCGACCTTAATAAGAAATCAACTTATTTTATTACTAAATATTCAAGTTATAAATTCGTTCTCAACAAACAATATCGTACATTGTTAATTTATTACAGTCTTATTGAAGTATAAAATATATTTTACACGAGCTACAGTACTGTACGTACATTTTACTACAACTAGAAACTACTTTAGAGGCTGTACCTTATCTTATACAAGCTTACAAGGCCTGCTTTATCTTGCTTATTCTTGTTGATCATTTCATTTTTTAATTTATTTAAACTTTCACGTATTATCCCGCACAGCATGTTAGTTAGACAGAACCCTAGTGTCAAGATATTCCGTTCACTGCCGCCCGAATTCAACTCATTACGTATAAAATGACGGAGCTAAACGCCGCGGCGTATCTTGCTGTCCTAGTGGATAGGGGCTGATTGCAAGCCAGATTAATTATAAGATTTTAGAATACATACACTATTTAAACAATTTGTCTATCTGTTTTAAACCTTAATTCTTGTATTATACCTGAAGCTATAAATGGATAAACATAGTCAACTAGGACTACTTTATATAAAAATATTAATAGTAACAAATACATAAATATAAGTAAAATCATACATAAATATGCGTAAAATCAATCATTTCTCAATGTCTGTGGCCAGTTCCTCATGACTAAGGACCTTGGTCGGCATGTAGGATTATCCAGAGCGGATGATCTGCCTCCAGCGGCCTCTCGTCTTCATCAGGATCACTCCAGGATTCTTCTTCTCTTTCAAAATAATTCACTGTTGCGTATATATGTATGCGATTGGATGTGAGTTCGATTCCCACTCGAGGAAAAAAATATATTTAAAAACTGGTAAGACAAATTTAATTTTATTTATTTCAGACATTATAATTAATAAATTATATATTTAACAAAGTGCTACGTTGAGTTCGCCACTCAGCACGCAATGTCTCGATTTTGGGCAGAAAGCAATCTACGAAGTCTCTTGACACTAGGCTGTCTCTGACTACCCTGTTACGCGGAATAAAGCGTGAATCTACAAATATATAATATAATAAATAAATAATTTAAATAAAAATATAATAATTTTGAACACATTGTGCCTAATAAACCATGCAAATTGTATCGGCAAGTGATTTTGTAATTACACCAGAAATACTTGTTTTTAGCGCGAACTATATGCAAATTAATAGCGAAGCGGGATAATATTTGCTTAACCGCAATCCAAATGTATAGAACTTAATTATTTCTATATACTGCACATAGATTTAGTGTTATGTTATTATTGTACATATTGTGTTTGTAAATACATTACATAAAATAAAATTTGTAGTTTAATATTGAAAATGATTGGTAAGAAGCTTCACGTTTTATCCCTCATAGCAGAATAGTCAGGAAAAATCTAGTATAGTAATACACTAAGGCACTCTGTTGACCGCTGATCGAGACATTGTCTGTTGAGTGTCTCATTTCATAGCCGCGATTTGTCTTGCCAGAGCTGGAAGCCGAAAATATTTTTTTTTATGTAATATATATATATATATATATATATATATATATATATATATATATATAAAGTTCCTGAAAAATCTCTATAAAACCAATTCGAAAGTAAAGACTCACTCATTATTTTATTACACACAAACAAACATAAAAGCAAACTGGTCGAAATAATTGGCCCAACAATAGTTCGCAGCAAAACATGTGCACGTCACTGGTCATTTACATTTTGTAATCACGCGTGTAGTTGCTCGGGTAGAGCAATTGGCTGGCGTAATAATAAGAAATATATCTCAAAAGCTAAATTCTGCTAGGTTTTTCAATGAAAAGGCTTATTAAAATTTTTGTTATTTTTGTTTTAGTATTTTTTTAGCTTCACGTTTTTATCTCGCATAGGGTATACAGAAAGTACCTAGAACCTACTAGAAACGGAGTGTCTTGACACTCCGTTTCTAGTAGGTTTCGTCTTTCTGCCGAATTCGAGACATTGCGTGTTGAATGAACTCAACGCCGCAATTTGCCTTACCAGAGCGAGGACATGAACATAATTTTGATATAATCATTCCTCCGTGTGGGCATCAAACCCACAACCAATCGCTTAAAGTCAGATACTGTCCCACTGCGCCACGACCGGCCCCAATCTATTTTGTAGTTATATTTAAATGAATTTGGTGTGAAATATTTTTTATATTAGATTAATAAATAGATATATCTAGACAGGCTGTAAATAGTAAGTTCAAGAGTCAGGTACTTGATATTTTAGACTACGAACTACGTAGTTAGAATTATGTATTTCGTCTGTGTTTATTAAAGTAGCCTTAGTCACTCCATATTATACCAGCTATCTGTTAGTGCGAGTCTTATCAAAATCAGTTCAGCCGTTAAAGGCATTACCCAAAACAAACAGACAGATATACCGACAAAAATTGTAAATTTTTTTTTATTCCGTGTACCGTATTTACATACATTTACATACATTTAGTAAAAATCGTTTTTTTTTTAATATTATAAACAGATATTCAATTTTTATTTACTTGTATAGATGTATAACGCCTAACTGACAAATGATTTATAGCTATACATCATAGATTTTTTAATTTAAAAAATAATCAAATTATTCGAGATATTATCTGTAGCTAAATGAAATATAACGCCTTTGTGGCCATTGGTTCTAGGTTCGATTTTCACTTGGGAAAAGGATTATATTATTTGTTCTATTTATCTGTTCTAGTAAGAAATAGCGTGGTTTTAATTTCACCACTCATCTCATATTTGTCTCTATTTGAGGTGGAAAGCAATCCACAGAATATCTTAACATTAGATTGTTCTGCTATAAAACATAAAGCTGACTAAAATAATCTTTATTTCACTTTAATTTAATGAAAGCCATAAAGTTATTTACATCAGAAATGACTGACTTTATGACTTTTAACGTATAATATATACTGCGTGTTATAAATCACAATTAACTGTATAAAATGACTTAATTAATTTACCATTAGGGTATGGCATTAGCATACTCACAACAATTAAATGTCGTTAGACGCCCACGCCTACTATATTACTTGTTTCATAAAATTTGTTCTATTTTTTGATTTCTTTTTATATAGGCACATTATATTAACTAGGGAGCTTATTGTTTGAGCGTTTTATTATTAATTTTTGATTTAAAAGATATTGCGTTTTGGATGTTAATATATAGCGTCAAAAACTATAACATTTCTATATATTAGCTATCTATCAGTGAAGATACTGTCAAAATCAAAATCTAACGTGTCCAAAGGTTTGCAGGAACAAACAGATAGACAGACTAACAAAAATTGTTAAAAAAAGTATTTTAATATGTATAAATAAATGTGTATATATACTTATGCAATTATTAGGAAACAGTTATTTTAACATTACAAACAGACACTTCAATTTTATTTATTTGTATTTATGTGTATATTTTCTCGAACTGGATTTGAACCCATTGTTTACGACATTGGCGACGTGTTCAATTTCACTAATTCTTTTTTGTAACCTCAGAATTCACATTTGCAAATAATTCATTATTCACGACTAACAATTATTAAAAGGCTTACAAATTTAAATAAGAACATCACTTTAAATTCCTTAAGAATTATTATAATTTCGATTCATACTCGGGGGAATGATTATATTAAAAATTTATTTTCATTTATCTACTCTGGTAAGATAACGCGGGGCGCTGAGTTCGTCATTCGGAATGCAATGTCTTAAGTTCAGGCTGAAAGCAGTCAACGGAGTGTTTTGACACTAGCTTGTCTCTGACTACCCTGATATATACGAAATACAGTGTAGAGATATATATAAAACTATGCTATTTTTGGCAAATATTTGGACTGAATCAATATCTATACAGGTTTTGTTACATTATTTAGTATATTAAAATGGTAATACAAAATAAAAACACTTGTGACTTCAGATTTTACAATCAGAAATTGAAAAACGAGCAATACATTTAGTATAAACAAGGCTCTACATAGACATTTATGTTATTATACTACAACGTAAAGTTTATTTAAAATAAACTACTATAAAAACCTTTCTCAGAACCTTGTCAGACCCAGAATATATTATATACATTTATATATATATATATATATATATATATATATATATATATATATATATATACATACTGTTAATAATAAGTTAATACCACAACTTACCGTCCCTGGCTAATGTAGCAGAACCAATAAAGCAGCAACTAATATCTCGTTCAGAATTTGCATCTCAAACGGTTTCCCGTAGGAACTGATAGCTAATACTGCAAGACAGAAATTTGCCTACATTAACGCCGTAATGGTGTGCTTTAAATTTTCGTATACATTATTTATGGCCCTTTGTATAATGTGTATCAAATTTTCTTTCTACAAAGAGAGTGATAATGTCTGTTTATGAAAATGTTCTCTTTTCTCTGCGTTTTGCTTTTTTTTCCATACACAAGAGATAGGAGTAGAACATGGATTGTATATTGTCCCAGTATATATTTATATTGTACCAACAAACTGCGTACATTGGAGACGTGTTAAATTTCAATAATTCTTCATTTGTAATCTCAGAATTTATATTTGAAAATTATTCATATAATATAACAATATTTAAACTAACTAAACTATAAGTCCGTTAAGAAATTTTGTCCTTATAATTTCGATTCACACTCGGGGGAATGATTATATTTAAAAATTACTTACATTTATACCGACACTACCTTCACCACAATCACCATTTGTGTATTCTACCTCTAAACTCAAAAATGCTTATATTTTCAAAGCGTAATCCAAAAACGAAAGACCGTATTTATATTATATGTAATTATATACATATAAAAAAGATTTTAACTTGTCTGTACATAGTATTGAAGCTTATTACATCATTAGGTTTCTAGGTTATAGTAATTCGTTACATAATCTCGTTATGGACCTCAGTTAACTAGAGAAATAGAACGTAATATTAAACATATCCTTGTATACATTACTTGCTGTAACAACATGACAGTTATTTTTAAAGTATTATTCCATGGTTAAGACTGTTATATAATATTTTTAATTATTATAGAATCTTCAGTGTAGTTTGGACGTGATCTTGTACTTTTACTGGTGAGAAATGCAACAGTTGCTCTTTTAGATACTAAATTATTTATTATTTATACGTTTGTTTTAAATGAAACCATTTAACCGGATTAATCGCGTATATTTTGGTATTCGAAAATACATTTTTTGGACACCTGTCGTGTCGAACACTTTTCAGTATGCCGTAGTTTGATATAATTAATTTTTTGTATCAACTGACAGACGAATGCCACCTCAGTCTACCTGTGACCACGGACTACTGTAAAGTGTTCGAAACGTCAGGTGTCCAAAAAATGTATTTTCGAATACCAAAATATACGAGATTAATCCAGTTAAATAGTTTCATTTAAAATGTATGAAAATCGCGAAAATCAAAGATCTTATTATATGTTTGTTATTTTAACAATTTTTTCAAAATTGTTAACATGAAAATTGAAAGAAAATAAACATAGAAAAAATGTTTTAAGAGATTGGTTAGACTTATTTCAAGATTTTGTTTATATGTTTCTTTATTGAGGCAATCGTGGCACAGTGACACATATGACTGTAAACGCGATAGGTTTAGAGTTATATTTAAAATTAGCTTTCGTTTTTCCGCTCTGGTAAGACGAGGCGCGGCGTTGAGTTCACCATTCAGAAGATTCACAATGTAGTAAACGGAGTATCTTGATTCTAGGTTGTCTCTGACTACTCCGATATCCGGAAAAGCGTGAAGCTTACTCATACATTTGTTCATTTTTTTTAGTTTCACGCTTTTATCCCGCACAGCAGGGTAGACAGAAAGTACCTAGTGTCAACATACTCCGTACTTCGCTTTCCACCAAATTCGAGACATTGCGTGGTGAATGGTGGAACTCAACGCCGCTTTTTGTCTTTTACCAGAGTGAGGAAGTGAAAAAAAATTGAGGATCAAACCCACAACCGATCGTGCTAACAGTCGGACGCTGCACCATAGCGTTGCATAGCAACTCTCTTTCTCCCCAGTAAAAATATAAGAACACGTCCAAATGACTTCACTGAATATCCAAAAATAATTACAATTATTATATAATAGTCAAATTTAACTAATTTCACAATATATTTATTGCCTAGACATTATTTAAAACCGCATTATGCTAAACACCTATCGTATCCCATTACTTTGACTGCGAATACATAATAAGCTTGTATTATATTACCTCCAGCTAACATTACTTAGCAAAGTCATTAGTAGACAAATACGTATTACCTTCAGATAAATGAACTTGAGACATATGGATAATTTCTATTACTTGGTGGCGCAGTTGGGTATCGTCTGACTGTAAATTGTGATCGGTTGTGGGATCGATTTCCACTCGAAAACTGATTATATTTAGATTATTATCATTTCTTCCCTCTGGTAAGAGAAATTGCGGAATTGAGTTCCGCCACTCAACACGCAATGTCTCGAATTCACCGGTAAGCGGAGTACAGAGTGTCTTTACACTAGGTACTTCCTGTCTATCCTGCTATGCGAAAAAAAAGCTTGAAGCTAAAAACAATTTTGAAAATATTGCTAAAAAAAATATTCATCGTAACACCATGTGATAACATTTCCACTGGTAAGTCTAACCGCGGCGTTGAACCCCGTAACTAGTTGTGTAACGTCTCGATAAAGTACTGAAAGTGTGACACTTATATCTTCACTTTAGGTTTACTCTGAATATTTTGCTATCGGAAAAAAGCGTAAAGTTTGTTCTGCTAAAATAATTACCTACAATATTTCAATTCGACAAACTTAACGGTGCATAGACTTTAACTGGAACGTTCGTGATATTTCCCATCTCTTTTATACCTGCTGCCTAGCTTTACTCTATGAATATACATAAGTTCAAACCAATTATAATATAATATATTTAATTCCAGCCAATTATATTCATTACTGTCGTCAGCTAACCGTTAACATTGGGACGTGGAAAAACAATGTTTTCATCTATTAACAATTACGCCGGAAACTTCAAGCCGGGTGATAGTCATCTACTCTTTTTAATTATTCATTATGCCCCGCCCGGCGTTGTAATTTGTAAGGAAACGGCCAATCGTATTAACTTCGGCTGACAGGAAGAAACTAGTGGCAAGTCACTTTTGACTTCAAGTGTCACTTTGATTTATTAATCACTTTGACTTTTTGTATGTTGTTTATCATTTTAAGTTATTATAACTTATTTATATAATATATGTAGTTTAAGTTGAAGATAACGTAGTAGTGTAATAAGCCTTGTTTTAGATACATTATTAAGTTCTGTTTTTTTTTGGATTTTCTGTCACATTCGTCTTATAGTTAGGTTAAAAGGTTTTTTTATTATACCTATAATTGATGCATCTGGCATATCTATGAATTTATTAATTATTTTGGACATATAAAGACAGCCCCTCTTTGTAAACGCGTTCAGTTGTTCACAACATAAAACCAGAGCGTTGAGTTCGCCACTCAAAACACAATGACTCAATTCAAACACTCAACTGAGTGTCTCAACACTAAGTGTCTCTGTTAACTCTGCTACGTAAAACTATTTTTATTGTTCCTATTATATTACATTAAGAGCACTGACAAAATTTACAAACAGTTAAATAAGCAACTCCAGTATATTTTTATCGCAGCCTGATGCTAGACACCACGATCTAACCCTAATAGCCCACTTATACTTATATATTATAATGCAATATAATTTACAGCTGCTCAAGCGGATGCCTTCTCACAAATTATGTTACAAAATAACACATTCTTACCGACACGACTGGCCATGGGGAGATTTGAAATTAACTATAATTGCTTAATTCTGAACTCGTGTTTGTTCGTGTAAGGCTCTATGGGTGAGTGAGACGGTGGTATACGTGATATTGAAAATGTTGAAAACAAAGCCAAGTTTATTGTTAGTAATGTGATGATTAAAGGAAATATATTGTACTTGTTATACAAGATATTATTTAATATAATATTTATTTTTTCCACTTTGAGAAAATATTTTAGTGCTTTCTAACAATCTAAGATCTTTGGTCTTTGTCAGATTAAATCTAGTAATTAATTTTTATTTTTTAATTAAAAGCTTTTTAATTATTTTGACCTAAAACATGACGTTTTATATTGGTAAAAAAACCTAGTGTTGGAAATCGAAATATTTTGTAATGAGTGGCGATTTCCTATCCGCGCTATGTCTTTACGTTATACTGTTGTAATAAATAACATTAAAATTTTATAGTTCGGCGACTCAACTTAGGGTCAATTGTTACTATATTTAAAAATAACTTCCATAAACTTGACCCCTACACAGCCGTGCCTAATAATAGAGGAGCATTGCCTACACAATTTGGATGAGATATATAAAAAAATAACGTGCGAACGTAATTCATTTTTATATGATTAATGTAAAAAAAACATGCCGATTTTTTTATTTGAAAATAATGATTATCTATACTAGGTTACATTATTTTTATCGTATCGTAAGTGGTAAAATAAGCATTTTAGCATTCGTTTTTTTCTGGGAGATCGTTAAAATTAAAAAAATATATATTTTCTGGACTATACATGCATCGCAGGGTAGTCAGATACAACTCAGATAGTACGGAGTACCATTAACTGATTTCCTCTCCATATCCAGACATAGCGTGTTGAGTGAATAACTCAACGCCGCCTTTTGTCTTAATAGAATTAAGAAATAGAAATAAATATTAAATATAATCATTTCCTCAAGTGAGAATCGAACCCACAACCAATTGCGCGAACATGAAGCGGTTTCAAACTATTGTTTTAATTATAATATTTACAATATTATATTTTATTTATATATAAACGTATATGGAATATAATGAAATATGAATTTACATAATATTTAATTGCTTCCTCTCATTACTTTCAGATGTCTTCGTGATCTGAATAATGATATTAAAAAGGTTGGTACATTAATATTCATTGTGCTTAGTGTATTAAATACATTTTAATTGATATATGGATGATTTTAAGTAATAAATCACTATTTTTTTACTTCTCTCCTATTTTTCTTAAGTTGAATCCGGTCGTGATTCGGTGGGACAGCGTCTGATTGTAAACGCGAACAGTTGTGGGTTCGATTCCCACGTGGAATGAACATATTTTAAACATTTTAATTTTCTCGCTTTGGTAAGATAAAGCGCCAAATGAGTGCCGCCACTCAACACGCAATATATCGAATTTTGCAGAAAGTGGAGTACGGAGTTTCTTGACTCTATGTACAGATACACACTATGTGAAGATATAAAATATGTTATGTTAAATATGTTTAGGTAAATCTGAAAATTTATAAGCAGAAATATCAAAAGCAAATATTTTTTTATTTTTTTAATTTATAATCAAATCTAGGTTAGTATTAGAGTATGATGCACGCGTCATTGGAGCAATGTTAACTATTTATCTGTGGTCAAGCGTTTTGGCGGGAAATGGATACTATTGCGTCATACTAAGTAATAAAAATAAAGCGTGGAACTTTAGTTAAAATAAATATATAAAAACAATATTAATAATTTAAATTTATTAAACAAAGTCAATTAAATTTATATGACACTGAGTACAGTGGCAAGAATTGTACATAGTTTCCTTTATTTGTCCGCTTTTGTTATACAAAGAGCAGCGTTGAATTCTGCCAGAGAACAAGTGCCATGAAGAGAATGCCATGAAGAATTAAAACATATATTTACCGCGATGGTCTAATAAGTAGTTATTAAAAAAACATCTTCGAAAAAACGTATAAGAATTTGAACGCAGCAGGATTCGAACCCGCGCCTCGTGGATACCGTCCAAGCGCTCTGACCGCTAAGCCAAGCGTTCTACTACCAGCTGCGTCGAAATTCTTATACGTTTTGTGACAACTTATTTATGTTGTTAGCACCTCTGTAGAAAGATTTTTACAAATTTCTACTAATTAAAGATTATTAAGAAATAATCGTTTAACAAGAAAGATAGGTATTTTATTTATTATTTAAAAAAAAATAAAAAAAAAACGTTTTTTCAAAGTTGTTTTCTAATCCTAAGTGTGGAATAACACTTTAAAAATAGTAAATATTAAAGTAATTATTTAATAATATTTTTAGATGAAACATTAAAACATAATATAAAGTATTATGATTTCAATCTGGTAATAACTGAAAAACAAAGCGATACATTTTACGATAGAGTAATAAATATGTTTAATACCGTTTTAACTTTAGCTCGCAAATAATAAATTTAAAAATTTTAGTGTTTCCATATCAACAGTATTTATGGTCAAATTATTGATAGTAAAAGAATACGACCAGGTAGAGTGTGTAAACAGAAAGATAATTTAGGTCTTTTATTTTTTTTTTAATTTATTTTAAAACAAATTTTCAGGTTTATTTATACATAAATAAAATTGGACTGTCTGTCAGTTCGTTCTGACAAATCTCTGAAACTGCAAGATCGATTTTGACAAGACTTTTAGCAGACGTAGCAAATAGTAACATAGGCTTTTATCTTTTTAGAGTAATAAAAGAAAAGATCCAGAGATGTTCAATCCCACCCGGACGAAGCCGCGGGCAGTTATTGTTTTTATATAATAATATATGTTTAGAGATTTTTACTTTAACAATGTATTTACGTATAGACCATTTTAAAACATTATTTGATTTGGTCTATCGTTAGAAAGATTTCTTATATTTAAAGTTATTACGGAGAAGAAGGGCAAAGTCACTATGTTTTTTTATTATGGACAAAGTAACTCACGTTTTGCTGAAGTCAATAAAGCCAACATATGTTACGCGTCACAGAAAAACAAAAACAATAATAAATTGTAACAAACGTTTAAAAATGTCGACGTATTTCAACGTATAGTTCAAAAAGCGCACCTTTGGTTTGAATACTATTTCATTAAAAAAATATGTACAATTTCTAAATATATCTTTTTTGTCATTGAAAAGTTAAAATAAATCATCGTCAATATTTCAAAGAACAGTACTTACAATAAAAATTACAATTTACTAGCTTTTTGCCCGCGACTTTGTCCGCGTGAAACCCAATTCATATTACCGGACAAACATACTTTCATCCCCTATTTTAATCATTTAGGGGCTGATTATTGAAAAAAATAGCCCCGGATCAGACCCCGGGTCCTTAAATATTTTTATCTCAAATTTCATCCAAACAGGTCCAGTGGTTTGCATGTATAATATTAGTATGGATTACGTTGATAAATTGCGTAAACCTTGTGAACGATTAATTTACATTGTCATCTGTATTAGAGATGACAATTGAATTAATATTTTACAACTCAATCAAGATATTTCCGGTTCATTTTAATTTATTACTGTTTGTTTGTAAGAAGTTGTCAAGCTTAACCTACCTTAAACCTTTGAATATTATTATTTTTTTAGCTTCACGCTTTTATCCCGTATAGCAACTTAGACCGGAAGTAGTCTGGTGTCCCCACTCCACTTTCTGCTAACTTTAAGACGTGTTAAGTGGCGGAACTCAACGCCGTTTTTTGTCTTGCCAGTGCGAGCAAATTGGAGTAATTATTATATAATCTTCCCACCCAGTGGGAATTGAACCAAATGCGATCGTTTACAATCAGATACCGTCCCCCTGCGTCAGGACTTTGTATATGAGTTGTATAGAATTTAATTTTTATATTTCCCAATAATATAATAATATGGAGCTTGGACATGAATTTCATTTCATATTTATTTAATATAAATTTTCATGTATTGTAAAGCTTTATTTAAGCTGAGCTTTCATATAAGTATAACATAAATAATAATTATGAACTCCATCTCAAAAGCTCTTTCACGCCATCATTAATTTCCCAACATCCATATTTTGGATAAATTCCAACCAACTATATAAAACTCGTTATCGCACTAACTCCCAAGTTAGGTATTGTTTCTAATAAATATAAAAATGCAGTATTATCGCGAAACACGCTAATGACTGTTGCGAAAAGCGGAGAATGATGAACGGTTGGTGTATAATTTGTTTTATTACAAATTTCGCCTTTACTCCTTTAAAAATAAGGATCCTTGGCCAAATCACAGGATGATCGAGGCATACAAAAGTTTCTGCTTCTGTGATGTATAATCAAAGTTGTTTCGCATATTTCTTTCAGTGTTTCAGTAGCTAAAAGGAAATTGCTAGCCTCCGGCACCAACCATTACATTCTTCTATAGTAACGGTAATCTTACTCAGATTTTTAAAATAAGACCAGTCTTTTGTTCTGTTATCGCCGTAACAATGCAATATTGAAAACGACAGTTCTGTTGCGATCCTTTGAAGAGATGGGGTTGTTTATTTCCATTGTTATATTAGAACGTGTAAGCTTTAAAATATTTGTTATTATTGTTATTTAACCATTTTCTCGCACTGGTAATATAAAAACCCGGCGTTGAGTTCCGCCACTCAATACGCATGGTCTCGAATACGGCGGAAAGCAGAGTACGGAAAATCTTGACACTAAGTAATCTGCTATGCGGGATAAAAGCGAGAGGCTGATTAAAAATATTAATCATAATATTAATTAAGAAAATATATATAAATCATCAAATTTAGTTGTAAAATTTAAATTATGCTCCAATCAAAAATATACTCACCATATATTTCTAGTACAATATCTCTTTCCTGTATGCAATTAAATTATACACAATAAAATAAAACACACGACATACCTAATAAATGTTGAACAAAACAACACATAAACATAAATCAGATCAATTAAGCGGCAACTTTTTGCCATATAATCCACAGATGCTTTAAATCCCTCGTATATTAAAGTGACGCTTGTCAACACGAAATCTCTTTCTTCGAAAACAGTTTTAACTTCGTGTATGTATTTACTGACGTTTGACATGTTAAAACAGATGTCTCCTGTCTGAAGGATGGGTCAGCGAGGTCGCTCTCCCCTTCTCTACCCCCGGGGTGCCTGACAGCCGACGAGGCAATAATTACCACGATCGTAACTCCATAATATTGTTCTTATGTTACCTAATCTAAGTTACATTCACATTCACGCTTTAGAAATATATTTGTTTATTTGAATATAATTAGTGTTGTAACTGTTGAACATCAAAGACTATTTGATTAATGTCATACGTATATTTCTTATCTAAATAGATTATTTAAGTATGAGAAGGATAAGCGTTAAAAAAATTAATTTATGCAATAATTATAATACAACAAAACCCTTACGGTACATTTTTTGAAAAAAACATATAAAAATTTGAATGCAGCGGGATATGAAACCGCGCCTCTTGGATACCGTCCAAGCGCTCTGATCGCTAAGCCATGCGTTCTACTACCAGCTGCGTTGAAATTCTTATACGTTTTGTTACAACTTATTTATGTTGTTAGCATCTCTGTAGAGCGATTTTTACAAATTTCTACTACTTAAAGATTATATATCGTTTAACAAGAGAGATTGCTATTTTTATTTTAATATTTACTATTTTTAAAGTGTTATTCCACACTAAGGATTAGAAAACATTTTTATACGTTTTTTCAAAAATGTTTTCTAATCATTAGTGTGGAAAACAACTTTAAAAATTGTAAATACCCTTGCTGTAGTCCATGATCACAGATAAATTTTCTAGCCGTTGTACATGTTACAACAATTGTCAAGCTTTCCATAATTTTTAAAATTATAAAACCAAAGTATACTCAATTTTCACATTTTAAGAAATTTAATTTAAAATGCATGCAAAAATCGCAAAAACCAAACTAATCAAGTAATGAGAAGGCGGTTATCTCAATAACGTCTATATCTTAATAAGGTATAAATTTAACTATCAGTTATAGTCCGCAACATACAATCAGAATGCACCTGTGCGGTTGTAATAATGAAGTCGTTTGAGTTCCCTCGCAGGTGTCCATCGTTCCCGATCCCAAATCTTCTTATTAAGTTGTTTAATTCATTATGCGCTTTGTTCCCTTCATTCGTTTTTTGTCGATGCCGCGAATAACTCAATTGTCACCACGGAAATTTATTATGGCAGAAGGGCCCATTATAAAGTGTGTCAGACCTCTAACATATGTACGCAATTAAGTTGTAAAGTGTTTTTTTTAAACGCTCACAACAATTTGGGAAACTACACGAAATATTTGAACTTAGAAAGTATGAGAGAACGTATTTAATTCTAAACAATGGATGTAAATGAGGCGGATCTGCGGTTTTATTTTTAAATAAAACCAACCGTCGGGCACGTAACAGAGTCGCATGGCGTTCAATTTTTATTTTTTTTCGTTCGGCAACTTTTTGAGCTGCTATGGCGTCGGCAACGTACACCGTTTTGCGTTTCGAATCTCGATTACGAACACTCATTGACGTTTCCAACATACCTTTAGGAAATAAGAATGTCATGTGGATGTTGTGCCTTACAGAAATGAGCTCAAAGGGGCCGTGATTAGAGCGCTATTGGCACATTCGTTTTGTTTTACACATGGCGTGCTAGAAATAGACGATGTAAAATTCTTTAAGATAAAACAAGAGGTTCGCTCCAGCCGTTAACAGGTCCAAGGCAATTTAACCTTTCTTCACGCTCCAGTAGAGCTTTTTATTACACGAACGAACATTCTCTCGGAGGCCTCGAATAAAAGTTATTGAATGATCTCTGATTAGATGATTATCGATGGAGTTGGGCTGGATCGGCTTGGTACATTTTATATGGTAATTGAAATGTAATATAAGCATTCGCTTCGAGACGTTCATTATCGGGGTTTATGACGATCGCTATTGGTAACGTGAGTTTAGAGGCTTCGCTTAAACATTGTATATCAGAGTTAGGCATTCGAATAATTATCGACAACTCGGTATCAGTTACATGAATTTTAATGAGCGAATTGGATACTGAAGGTCATTTTGTTATATTATTTGTGTAGATGGTTCACAGCGATCTATTTTTGTATGATAAAAAATGGAACAAAGGCGGCAGATGCAAGCTAGCGATGGCACAATTAATTTCATATAAAACGTTACTATCCAAAGGAAACCATTTCTCCACAGATTTGACGTGTTATAAATTTTCGTGAATGTCTTTTTTTTTCGTTTCGTTCCATGCCATATGCCGGTGTTTTATTCAGGTTTGGTTTGTTAGCTCACTAGCTTTTATGGACGTATGTTATTAGTGTTAGGTCCAGCGTGGTCCGGACCTCCATTACGAGTGCTCCGAAAATATTTTGTTTGTACAAATAAAAATATGTTTCTATTGTTATGATATAAAAATATATTGTGTTCGTTTCATGTTAACTTTTATATCCAATATTCAAAAATATAATAGGTTATTGCTTTTAAGTATTTGTTTTGTGTTAGTTGTGTTGTGTTATGTTAGTTGACTAACTAATTTCCAAGTTATAACCATTCAATTGATTATTCTTATGTATAAGATAAAAAGAAAAGAGTTTTAAGTAATAGAAAATATACAAGTAAAAAAAATACTCTTCTCCCACTTTTAATATATTCTATTTAACTATTCAATATTATTATAAGAGCATGAGGATATCGTTGTACAGTGGGACAATGTTTTACAGTAAATACGAATACGTGATAGACTGTGAATTCGATTACCACTCGGACCATGCATTATATTTAAATTGTTCAAAGCACAGCGTTCTGTTCCACTATTCGATAGGAAATGTGTCGATTTTGAGCTTAAGTCAGGAACGGAGTATCCTTACATAATGTATTCTGGGACTATACTAATATGCGGGAGAAGAGTTGATCTGATGAATTAATTTTTAAAACACATTATAAATATACAAATGTGGCAAAAAATAATTTTATCGGCTACCTGCTAACTTTACATGCAAAAATGTATTTAACCGTAACATGAAAACGCCATCAATATCCAAATGGATTCCAACCCCCAGGCGACAGATGGTCAAATCCACCCCACGTTCATATTTTGATTATTTCTATAGCGTACTATTATATATACCATTCAAAACAGTAATACAACAAAGACTGGTACAAAGGGAAGTTTCGTTGCAATAAACGATTTATTCATACATTTATTAGAGGTCCAAATGACCCATGAGAACTAATTTTTGGTACAATTGTTTGATAATTTGTGTATATACAAACGGGTATGGACATTCTGATAATCAAGTTTTCTTATGAAAAATACTGAGAAATATGTAACATATATATTGTACTATATAAAAGTGAGATCATTATAGCTTATTTGGTCTATTTGACTGTAAATCTGATGTTTGTGGGTTTGATATAATATCTTTTTGTTATACTGGTAAAACAAACAGATCTTGAGTTCCATCACTCCTTGGAAAACGAGTCTAGATACTATTTTTTTTAATAAATATTTCTAAGATCTGATCGAATACTAATTTAAAAACATTTATCAGGTTCACATATTTAATACTATTACGCATCTCATATACGCACTATCACTAACATAAAATAAATAAATTCTGACCTTTGTTATTGTGAATGATCCAGTACCAAAACTTTGTTTTACCAGTTCCATATTATACCAAGTTCTGCTTAAGAAAACGCGTGGCGTTGAGATCCACCACTCAACACATAATATATCGAATTTCGGCGGAAAGTGAAGTACGGAGCGTCTTGACAACGTGAAGCTAAAAAAATACCTACAGTATAAATAAAATAAATATTCCTGTTTTGAACCCGCACTTCGGATACCAACCGACATATTTCCACAGTACAAGTGTATACAGCAACATGACACATATGGACTTACAAACGACAAGATGTTCACCGGCGCCAAGCAGTTAAAATCTAACAATAAAACATTTTATGATTTAAAAACCCTTATTTTTCTAAGACACTAAACCTTGTTTGCTTCGAGATGACTGTGAACATGCCGCTACTGGCTCTTTGTGTTGTGAACAAGTATTTTGTAGCTCAAGAACTTTGTAAGAAAGAAATGTGTAGGAAAAAAAACAATCGTCACGCAACGGTTTTTTTTGTTATCTTTTTAAGTGTTAGGTGATCGTGACTGTGATTTTTGTATGAATAGGGAATGTTTATTTAAAAAAAAAACATTTTATTGTTTTTTAGTTAATAGGACTTATAATATATCGAAATGTTAGAAATATTCATTTTGGTCTTAAAAAGCAATATGAAATCATTATAACATCAATCACCTCGATGTAACGCTGCGTTCTGTGAAATGATAAATAAAAGCTGTATATTTAAATATTCTAAGAAGTGAATATTTGAACTCACGATTACTATTTGCAATCAAATATTTATATCAGATCATAGAACAACATTAACATGAATAGAAATTCGTAATAAAATGTAACATTTTATAGTGTTACTGAGCAAATGAAGTTAATTCAATTTAATATTGTGACAAGCCTTCTAGGGCTCTAAACAAAGCGTACTTTCAACAAAAGGTGTCGCAAGTTACCGTTGTTACTATCGTTAAAGTTAACTATTGCAGTAAAGTTATTTGAGTTTTACTGTTACAATAGAAACGCAAATTGATGCTTACGTACATATCTTATGTGTATCTTAAGAAGTATTTATTCTGAATAATTTATTAAATTATTGGTGAAATATAAAAATTTAAGAAAATATATATATTTTTATAATAAGTACACTTTTTTGGTAGTTAATTTATATGAAAATGGAGTGCAAATATATGTTTTGTAATATTAACACATTAAAATTATTTTTTAACACATAGCTTAGCCATCACTACAACACTCTTGGACGGTTTCCAAGTCGTGTGGGTTCGAATCTTGCTACATTTATAAATTATACGCTTCTTAAAAAATATTTTCGTATCTTAACTGTGAAATTAAACTTAAAAGTATTAAAATGTTTAGAAACATTTTTACTTTACAGTTTTTGGATAATTTTCAACCAAAAAAAAAAACGTGCGCATCCATCGTGCTTGATTTGTATAACACGTCGCCAGCAAGAAACACAACATTTAGCATTTAGACGCGAACAAATAGATTTAGCTCGGATTTCGAAACTGGGGAACTAACGCCTAACTACTGTACTGCATTAAGCTGCTTGTCAAATAGTACGGCGGCGTCATTTATCAAAGCTTGCATTGTTGAATTACGATAATTTAGCTTTCCGCTCTTGTTCTTATTTGAATTGAAATTTTCAGTTGGGATAAGATGTTAAAAATGAGCTAAGCTAATTTAATGATGTAACTATACTATACTAGAGGCAGATCTTGGCGTAGTGGAACAGCATCTGACTATAAAAAAGATCGATTGTAGGTTCTTTGATTCCCACTCGACGGAATGATTCTATTTAATTTTTTTTCATTCCCTCACTCTGGTAAGAAACCGTGCGGTGTTGAATTCCGCCACTCAACAAGCAAAGTCTTAAATTAGGCGAAAAGCGGAGTACGGAGTGTGTTGACACTAGGTACTTCCTGTCTAGCCTGTGTAGGATAAAAGAGTGAAGTTAAAAAAAATCTATATTAATTTGATAATTACCAATCGATCGGCCATGGATGCCATTAGAATCATATGATCCGAAAGATTCTTATAATTTCATATTATACGGCGTATACACGAAAACACGAAAGAGCGAAATAACATTTTTAATATATTTTTTTTTATTTCTGTCTGTCTGTCTTTTTGTTCAGGCTAATCTCTGGAACAGCTCGACTGATTTTGATGGAACTTTCACTGGCAAAACATTTATGTAATAAAGGATATCTTAGGCTACTCTTATTTTAGGCTAGTCTGAATTATAAAATAAAATCCAGAGATAGTCAAAGACGCGAACACAGCTAAATTAAAATAAATTGAAATCCGTGTAACTTTATAAGTATTATCAGTTAAAATAATATTTTTTATAAAAATTCAACAATAATTAAAAAGACATACTAAGATATTAGATTTTTACGTTTTTTACACATTTTAAGTGAAACTATTTTAAACGGATTAATCGCGTATATTTTGGTATTCGAAAATACATTTTTTAGTAGAGCTAATGTAGAGACAAGTTGTGGCGCAGTGTGACAGCGTGTGACAGTCAACGCGATCGATTGTTAGTTCGTTTCTCGCCACTCAACACACATAAAAATATATTTTTGTAAATTCAACATTTCGAACACTTTATAGTAGTTCGTGGCCACAGGTAGTGTAGTAGGTAGGTAGTCCTGTGACCAAGGTGATTAATCCGCTTAAAATAGTTTCTATTAAAACTACAATAACACCTCTTTCTCTCTTTCGATGTAGTCGATTCCTCATGACTGAGGATCGTGGTATTAGAGTTATATCTGGAGCAGATGATCTGACTCCACAGGTTTCCGTCTAACGCGTCTCTTGATAGTGTAAAATATACTAAATACTTATATAAACAACTACCAACAAATTTCACTAACTACAATGAAAATAATAATAATACAATACATCAAAAGAGGCCGGTCGTGGCGCAGTGTGACGGCGTCTGTCTGTAAACTCGACCCGTTGTGGGTTCGATTCCCACTCAGGGGAGTGAATATATTCAAATTATTTTGACTTTCTCGCTCTGGTAAATACAAAGTGCGGCGTTGAGTTCCAGCACTCAACACGCAATGTCTTGGCACTAGGTACTTTCTGTATACCCTGCTATGCGGGATAAAAGCGTGAAGTTAAAAAAAAACACATCGAACGTATATATAACAATATAAAGAGATATTATGTAAAATACCATCAACACCTTTAAAATGAGCATTGAACAAGTCCATCGAAGCGTTTATCATTCAATAATTTAATACTTCATCAATCATCGCTTCATGGAAAGAAATTTATAAGACCGTATGCCGTCCGAATCTTTACCTGCTTGGATGTAAAAAAAGGCGACATTAACGATACATGGTAAACTGACCAGATATCTCAATTTATGAAGTCAACCTCAGTCTCCTTAAAGTTTTTGGGGCAATTTGTTCGTGGAATAGCTCACAAATTCTAATGTTGAGACGATTATCTATTATATTTATGTCTTTATACTATTTCGCTTTTGATTGTAGTTCTTGGATAGTAAGGGTTTGCTTTGATGTTAAGCGCTTTGTGTTATTATTAGAAGTTAATCTAGTTTCATTATATTTTGATTTTATTAGGTATATTCTGTATATATATATATATATATATATATATATATATATATATATATATATATATATATATATATAAATCGCTTAGTAACTGTAAAGCTGAAACTAGTGGACGTAGAAAGATGAAATTTTCCATGTTTCTTTGAAGATTACAGGGAATTCTAAAAGAGAATTTCTCAAAATTTTCATGGCAACAAAAATACTGGAGTCAATTACAAGTCGTAATTGATGCAAGCAAAGTTACGAGTTACAACTACTATTCTAATAAATAAATTAAATATTATCTTGTGTTTGGGTAAAGTATTTCTAAAATTTAACCTAATTGGTCACACCTCATTTACGTTGGGAACCCTTCAACTTGAACAGCAATATAAAATTTAAATTATTTAAACTTATGATATACATTCATTGAGGTCGGTCGTGGCGCAGTGTGACAGCGTCTGACTGTAAACGCGATCGGTTGTGGGTCCGATCCCCACTCGGGGGAGTGATTATATTTAAATTATTTTCAATTCCTTGCTCTGGCAAAGACAAAGAGCGGCGTTGAGTTCCACCACTCAACACGCAATCTCTCGAATTCGGTGAAAAGTGAAGTACGAAGTGTGTTGACACTAGGTACTTTCTGTCTACCCTGCTATGCGGGATAAAAGCGTGAAGCTAAAAAAAAACATTCACAGGCTTCATGATCAGCTCCGTGTACATCGCCACCTACATCAAAAGCAGCTTCCGAACGTGACAACTCATTCCTAGAACCCACAAAGTGTGAACTTAATAAACTTATCATACCACCAAGTTTAAATGTCCTGCAGGCCCTCAAGGTTGGTGCTTCTTAGAAATTATTCGGAGATTGTTATCAACGATTCACTTTGGACCGACAAACTAACGAAGTTCCTCTACCTGTTATTTTTTTCGACGTCACTGGTCGCCGTTGTCGCGATGTGTAAAGGAGATAGCTATAATAGATGGCTACCGATTGACAGTTTAGGATTCGGTACGCTGACAACTTACAATTTACGATATGGCATTGAATGATCCGTGCGTACTGTTATGCAAGTGCAATGAAATAGGGTTTGTTTTTTTTATGGGGAATACAACGAACTATTTATATAAATAGAGATTAGGATAACTATATTGATAGTTGTTAATACTGCAAAATTAACAAAGATGTTGGACTTTTTTTTATTAAAGCAAATATACAAATGGATTTAATCCGCGTGGAGTCTTCCGTATGTAATACAAAATTAAATCAAAAATTTGTCAATGAAAGTCCTATCAAAATCGGTCAAGCCCTTATAGAGCCAGAACAAACAGAAAAATATATATTTAGTAAAATTTATAAGTAAGCTGATATCTTAATATAACAACAAGACATTTCAATTTTATTTATTTGTGTAGTTTATTATGGTATAAGAGGTTAACTGAGTAACTTAGGTTATAGGTTATCTTTCTTTCATGTTTAAAAACAAAACGAGATTTGAACCCGTGCTTCTTGAGGTAGTCAAATATTGCAACATTTAAGTTATAATTCGTTATAATTTGAGCTACGTCAAATTTTTCATATATTCGTACCAATATATTTTTTATTAACCCTAAAAACTTGAGTAGGACCTAAATCTATACATTTGATCAATAAAAATTAGACAGAATATATTTTAATATGACATCAACTTTTTAAATCCATAACAACGTATAAAGAAAGCTTCTGTTCAACATTTTCCTAACAAATTCAAATAGAATTAAAGGAGAAACTCAAATACAGGTGTGTTTATTGAAATTTTAATAGAGTACAAGATAAACCAACTTGCAACTGTCGCTACCCCGGCATATGTCGCAACGCTCTTTTGTTAACCGTATCAGTATTAAGATAATGTGTCCAAATTCCTGCTTCATTATTGGCTTTGGTGCCAGCTGCTGTCATTTTTTTATTGACTGGGCAGTCCGTTATTTGAAATAGTTAATAACTTATTTCAAAAATTGTTGGTAAATTAGCAAGAATGGCCATATGCTTGGGTGATTTCAATTGTTGCATTAAAAATTGGAATGGATTGTCGATTTTTTTTAATTTTGATCATTCTGTTTAGTTTAAATCTATTATTATGTATGTTTCATTAAATTCTTATAGGTCGATCGTGGCGTAGTGGAATAGCGTATGATTGTAAACGCGATCGGTTGTGTGTTCGATTCCCAATAGGGGTTATGAATTCCGAGCGGCGGAATTCATTCAATTCATTCACTCATTCAGGAACACGCAATGTCTTGAATTCGGAGGGAAGCGCAGTATGAAGTGTTTTGGCTAGGTGTTTTTTGTCTACTTTTCTATGCGGGATAAAAGCGTGAAGCTAAAAAAAATGTTCATAGGATATTTACAGATAAAGTTTTATATATTTTTTATAATATTTTTTTAAATTATTTCATAAACACTAAAAGCACGTTTACATGAAAAATTTTAATCAAAATCTCTCATATTGGCTGTCGCTATACCAATTTCCGTGACTCCAATCAGTTCAGCAACAAAACAAACTGTTACATGGGCATTGTTATCTCATCGGCGACAGATGTCAGAGCGTTCGTTATCGTATGTTTATTTACTATATTTTTTATGTTTACATTCCCTTAAAATTATTGGAGTATGTACAAAGAACTTCATGCTAAATTACTCTGATTTGATATTGCCGTTCGTTCATCGACACATTTTATCGGGTTAGTTTAAGTCATATAAGCAGATTGGTTAGATTATTTATGTTTATTTCCTGTTTCCTTATGATCTTCATCGTTTAATTTACGTGGTATAGTATAAATTTAAAAAAAAATAAAATAAGTAAGCTTTAAAATATACATTTAAAATTTGTGGCAACTTTACCTGCGTTTACTTAGAAAAATTACATTTAAAATGAATTAACTTTTTTCAATTATATTATATAAAAAAAATTAAAAAAAAGTTTTTTCAATCAATCAAGTTCCTTATTAATTTAACGGCAACAACACGCGTAACACACAGCAGTTTAATTTTTTTACCTGTATCCATCAATTTATTTCTTCCTACAAATCGTTTTCCTACAAACAAATTGGCACTTGTACCACCATGATTTCATTTGTTTAATAGAACATGCAAATATTTGATCTGATTCTGATTCAGTTAGAACTGTCAATACCACGTCTAATAAAGGACAACATCACAAACTATTGACAGATGTGTGCTATATTGAGACGTATCCCATGAGTTTAAGGTTCATTTTAGATTTTGATAAACTAACGCCGTCTTTAAGCAGTTGGGTCCCTGACTAAGCGCGTAAGTTATGAGCCCAAATCCTTAATTAGGTAAATGTTTCTATTAAAAATAAGTGTACCCAGGGCTCAGCCGCAAAATACGTAATTTTAAAGCGATAAAAAAAGTGGGAACAGGGTATAATCAAATTTGTTAGCTAATATTAAAAAATATGTATACGGTATTTTAAGTTAAATAAGTAAGAATTTTTTTAATATATTTTCTGTGTTGATAGTACGGGTACGAATTCCATTCGGGTTGCAAAGGTCTCCAATAAAATGACTCCCTTATTTTCTCAATGGTCAATGTACGAACTTCTCTGACCAACTATAAAAAATACGGTATAGTAAACAATATTAATGCAAATTACGTATTGATTAGTATTACGTACTTGAGCAATTTTTTTAATAATATTAATATGTTTAAATATAATAATTCATTTTTTGATTTTAAACACAATAAAACTAACAATTTATATCTCATAATTCACTAACTTCATAGTTGGCCACAAACAGAAATTCCTTATAACTCCCAAAGTATGTAATATCTTACCATGTTTGATTTTATACGAATCGTAAAAATTTTACAATCCCTTTTATGATCTGAAGCATTAAGGGAAGGTAGGGTTGTAACATTTTCACGCGGCAAATCTTATTTGTTCTGTAAACAACAAATACTTATATTTAAGAAGTTGATAGTATCATATATATATATATATATATATATATATATATATATATATATATATATATGCAAAGCGAAGTACGGAGTGTCTTGACACTAGGTACTTTCTGTCTACCCTGCTATGCGGGATAAAAGCATGAAGCTATATATATATATATATATATATATATATATATATATATATATATATATATATATATATATATATATATATATATATATATATATATATTGCAATTTTTACTCCGTGTTTATGAATTTTTTGATTTTTTGATATATTTTCCAACAAGCGTACCATATAAAACCTCAACTCATAACGCTTAACACTCATAAGCGACACAATTGAGGATGTCGTCATCAAAATATTTTGTAAACAGGCAATTTTCACATTATATCTTCCGGTGGAAAGTAATAATTCTTCAAGAGTTATTACTATAAATTAAATAAACATATCAAGTCGGACGTTTATAACGAAACGCGCAGTCTCTGTGGAAAATATAAATAGAAAACGTCATGTTTTAGAACTGAAATGTATTTAATTGGGTGCGAGTGACTTCGCTTAAAATAAATTTAAATTACTAGTTAAAAAAAATATATACAAATTTGTTAACATCATTTTTTCAACTAGATTTACGATTTTGACAAACAAGTCAGCTGTTATATTGATATAAAGGTTGTTAGTCGGAATTTCACAAAATAAGATGCGGTGTTATGTTACGTAATTCAACAGAATTTGTTGCATTGGGACCAAAAGTGGTAAATCGTACCAGGTATATCTCTAGGTAGTCAGAGAGGGTTTTATACCGGAAAAAGTGCAGCGTTTTTTAATGAATTTTAAATTACTTGTAAGTAAGGAAAATAGTACATTACGTATAGAATATTCTCTTGAATATGGTATTCACCTTAAAAGTTAATGCATTTAATAAACAAATAAATAAACGGATTTGAACCCATAATCATAGTGTATGCCATCGATTATAAATGAAAGCTGTTTACTTTATAAGCAATAAGTAAACTAATTTATTAGCTATTTTTCTCTCTGAAAATAAAACTTAACTTAATCTTATATCGAAACCACCCTTAAAGTCTTACTTCAAGAATATAAAAACGATTGGCTGTAAAGCTTAATTGACTGTGGGTTCGATCCCAACCGGGGAATATTTATTTTTGTATTAATTTCTCCACTTTGGTAAGACTCAACACATATTTTTATGTTTATAATAACATCTATTCTAACCAATAGCCCACGATTAAATCTAAACAACCTTATATATAAATATTAGCCATATAAAAATTTGTTCACACAGAACCTTAGATTACAAAAAAATACTATAATCTCATTTTATAAACCTTAAGACGATGACTGTAATGCTTTAAAGTTATACGTATAATGATACAATGAAATGTAAATTTAAGATGAATGAATTGAAATTAACAATTTTTTATTTATTTAAAATACCAGATTTGCCAATTTAAAGGCAGTGTTAACAAATATTATCACCGATATTACTTATCATTGTATTATTGTATTGGCTTAATCCAAAATTCGTAATTTTTGGTAAACGTCATAAGAATAATTAAGAACTGGTAAGACAAAGCGTGGCGTTGAGTTCGCCACTTAAACACGAAATATCTCAATTTCCTCTGAAAAGCTGTCAACAAAGTGTCTAGACACTAGGCGGTACCTGACCACCCTGCTATGCAGAATAAAGAGTGTAGAATCATACAATTTTTAGCTCTTAATGAGAAAGGTACGGAAATAGTACTTTTGGCCGTTTCTTGCCTATAGATATATGTAATACATGTTTATTAGCTTTTGATATAATGATATAATTTTAAAATATATTTAATATAATAATTATATATTTTAAATGAAACTATTTTAACTGGATTAATCGCGTATATTTTGGTATTCGAAAATACATTTTGGACACCTGATGTTTCGAACACTTTACACTAGTCCGTGGTCACAGGTAGACTTTTTCAAATACCAAAATATACGCGATTAATCCGGTTAAAATAGTTTCATTTAAAATGATATAATTTTCTTAATGTTTTTAATTGTAAAGCTGAGATATTATTTTGTTTAAGAATTCTACATTGATGTCAATTAAATTCAGTTGGTCACTTAGATCTAATGACAGTGGGAATTTTATATATAATAATATTTGAAAAGACCTGTGAGTGTCTCGCCAACTGTCTAAACAGAACTGCCTTTACTAGCTTAGCTTGTGACAGCTTCCGATAGGAATGGCAATACTGACGTTTTGTTTGCTTAATAGCCTTCGTAGATAAGGAATAATTTGATTATATTTTTATATATCAATATATCTTCTATAATTAAGGATAATGTACTAGTAAGGCACTCCATTTTTTTAATGTTCACTGAATTGCAAACATAGGTTAGTCTGTAGATAAAAACACTTTAGCTTGAGGCTTTATTCTGCAAAACGTGATAGGCAGAGAAAACCTAATGTCCAGACACTCTGTTTTCCACTTTTTGCTCGAGTTCAAAACACTGTACGTTGAATGGCAGAATTGCCGCGTTTTGCCTTACCAGAGTTACCAACTTAGTACCTCCTTTTCATCATCTCCTTTCACTTTCATCCCAAGGCCCCAAAGCCGACAACGTATCTGCAACTCTAATATTGTAGATGTCCATGGACTAAGGTGACCACTTACCACCAAGTAGGCCTTCTGTTAATTTGCCTCCTTTTTCAATAAAAAAAATATATAAGTAGTACATATTTATATATATCTATTATTTTATATATTTTTTTAGCGTCACGCTTTGATCTCGCATAACAGGGTAGACAAGAAGTACCTAGTGTCAACACACTCCGTACTGCGCTTTACGCCGAATTTCAAACATTGAGTATTGAGTGGTGGAACTCAACGCCGCGCTTTGTCTAACCAGATCGAGTAAATGAAAATATATAATAATATTTATATAGTTAATAATATATGGAATGCAATAATTTACAAATATAAAGCATGTTAGATTATCGCAGTAATAAAACTATACGGTGTGTTCTTGAGTGGGTGTTAAATCTTTGTCCAATACTTGTTCGTTTGAATGGGCTCGGACGTGATAAAAACCGTGATTTTATGATACGTGGATCTGAAAACATTGTTCATCTTGGGTGGCCGAGTAACAGCTTGTTGATTTACGCTAACACTCTACTTGGCGACTTCACGCTTTATGCCGTATAGCAGGGTAGTCAGAGACAACCTAGAGTCAAGACACTCCGTTGATTGCTTATATATTAAAGAAGTGTATAAAATTAATAAAAGAGTTGTCTCAGTTACCTATTAAACTAGAGGACCTACCTCTCTATAATCTTCATATACCCTATATAATGATCTTTATCCTTCAACTTTATTCATAGCAGGATAGTCAGAGACAACTATGGTCAAGGCACTCCATTGAGTACACAATTTTTGGTGTACTACTAAATTGTTGAAAATTTAGATATATTTAGTTAATTAAAGTTAATTTGTTGCCAAAGTCCCTTTCGAGCGAAAATCAGAGAACTGATATCTTGATACTATGTTATCTTTGTCGGATACAGAGCGGTGCAGATTTATAGCCTTCTACGATTTACAACTATAAATATATATATATATATATATATATATATATATATATATATATATATATATATATATATATATGTAAGTAAGAAAGGAATTTTAGTTAAAAAAAGAAGAAAATATTTTTTTTAAGTAAATAAAGTAGGTACGGAGTCGGAAAGGTATCGGAGATTAAGTGAAAGGTATAATGTTATAGTAAAAAACAAGCAAAGAAACGTATATATGAATATATGAATGAAACATTTATCTTTTTGATCATATAAAAAATATATGAGCACTAAAAATACATGTAGAATTGTCAAAATACAATACGTAAAGGTAGGTTGTAATCTTCCAATCTTAAAAATATGATTTCGTTGAAACCAAGACAATGTTGGCGAATGACTTTTTACTGGACCTCTGCCGCATTCTGATAAAGCGGATACTGAGAGGACGATCGCTTTTACGTTTTTTTATTATTTACACTTATCTCTCATTAAGCGAAAAAAGCAGAAATTATTATTAGAGTGTTCAAATAGCCAGTTAGAAAACATTTTTGAAAAAACTTATAAAAATTTGAACGCAGCGGGATTCGAACCCGCGTCTCTTGGATACCGTCCAGAAATTTATAAAAATCTCTCTACAGAGATGCTAAACAACATAAATAAGTTGTAACATAACGTATAAGAATTTTGACGCAGCTGGTAGTAGAACGCATGGCTTAGCGGTCAGAGCGCTTGGGCCGTATATAAAAGGCGCGGGTTCGAATTCTGCTGCGTTCAAATTTTTATACGTTTATTCAAAAATGTTTTCTAATCCTAAGTGTGGAATAACACTTTAAAAATAATAAATAACCAGTTAGAAATTAGAAGATAGTAAAGTAGTAGGGATCAGGTAGTTAGTTATATATAAATTTAAATAATAAATTTTATTTTAGCTGCTAATTACAATTATAATAATAAATAAATAATATATATAATTTTTGTATTCATATAACATTCAACATCATCATGGTGTAGTGGGATCGCGTCTGACTGTAAACGAAATGGAATGTAGCTTCGATTCCCAGTAGAGAGAATGCAAATTACTTTCTATACCTCACTCGAATCAGATAAAGCGTTGAGTTTCAACACTTAAGATGCAATATCCATTTCAAATATGAAGAACGGAGTGTCTTGACACTAAGTTCTTTACGACTATTATACTATATGGGAAAAAGCGAAGACAAAATACAGGTTTTACAATTTTCAAATTGTAATTTAACAGTTTAATTTAATAATTAAAGTTAAAAATCTTTTTTTATGAATATATTGTGTATAATTTATAAAATTTCTTTTCATGCCTACACTGGGCGTACCGTATCTTGAAGCGGGAATATTTCATCTCGGTGACATCTGTCAGCTTGTACGCCGTACACGATCGGCTTTGTCGCCGACGTTTGTATTAATTTATTTTGCTCTCGCTTATTGGTTCTGATTGGTTTATTTTAAGATGATCTTATATTTTGCATTTAAAATACATACATACATATATTTACTTTGTGGTATGAATAATGATATTAAATATCGGAGTATTGTTTTTTACGTTCTTTTGGGATGACAAGATAATCGATGAGCAATAAATTAACGATTTAAATAAGATTGGATATTTTTGTATTGTTTTATATGGTAACTCTTGTTGGTTATTTGTTTTTTTTTTAATAATACGTGGCGTTGAGTTCCGCAACTCATTAGGTAGTTGAAATTACTCGTTGATATCTCCCATGTTAGGGTAGTCAGAACACACCCCGTTGACTGCTGTCCACCGGAAATCAAGACATTTCATGTCGAATACTGAACTTAAGGCTTTCATATGACTTACCAAAGCGGAAACATGAAAATAAATGTAAAATGTAATCCATTCCCTAGAGAGAAAATCGAACCTACAACCATTCCCGTTTACCGTCATACTCTGTCCCATTGGTTTAAATAAAATGTTTAATTTATTAATATGTTTTGGGTTCATAATTCTACCAAAATATTAAAAAAAATCATTTTACGCTGCCTATTTTATTCTATAAGTATATAGCGCTTTACAGATATTCAGTACAATATGTTTAATCAGCGAGATTTGAATTCGCTATCACTTTAAAACACGAAACACAAAACTATTCGAAAACATGTTTCGATCATATTATACTAAATAACAAGACAGACCGGTCGTGGCGCAGTGGGACAGCGTCCGACTGTAAACGCGATCGGTTATGGATTCGATTCTCACTCGAGGGAGTGATTATATTATTATTATTTTCACTTCCCCGATCTAGTATGTCATAGTGCGGCGTTGAATTCCACCATTTAACACGCAATGTCTCGAATTCGGTGGAAAGCGAAGTACGGAGTGTCTTGACAATAGGTAATTTCTGTCTACCCTGCTATGCGGGATAAAAGCGTGAAGCTAAAAAAAAACTAGTCAGTATCCAAATATGCTTAGCTAAAACCCAGTTCGAATGTATTTGAGTTTGTCGCCAACATTCACGTCATTTCCCTTAGCTCGTTTTACGGCTGTCCATTGAATTATTTCCGAGTCAAGTCGACTCTTCTATCTAAAATAAGCATCGTTTGTATAGATGTTAGTTTTAATATCTTTCAACGTTACAATTTTTCTTTGCTGATTGGCAATAAATGTTAGTGGCGTTTTCACGAAATGAGGTTTTGTAGCTTGTTTTTTATATTAACTGAGTGGATTCCGTTGGTTAGGTTTGTGTTATTACAAGTGAATATTTCTATAGAGAGACATTATGGATGTATGAAGTCGGACAGTCTTTGGGTGTAAACAAGATCGGTTGTGGGTTTGGTTCCCATTTGAAGCAATTATTATATTTAAATTATTTTTAGCTATATACTATAGTCAACCTATAAAATAATATTATCTTATGTTGTGGGCATGTTGGTTAATTTGGTGGCATATTAATTGTGGGTTCAAATTCCATTCAGGGACAAATAGTATTTGTTATATAATATTCAGTCTAATTACGCAAAGTTTAATGATGGACATTACGTTTTTATTGGCTGCTATATAACGATGAAGTGATTTATCATTAGAATCGAATTATATATATATATTTTAGCTTCACGCTTCATCCCTGGCGGGGTAGTCAGAGAGTACGGAGAGCCAAACGCTACGGTCCCTACATACCTCTTTCGCCTCGTCTACAGTCATAATCCTCTTCATGCATGCCCATCGGGTCCTTATATACGGTCAGCTAAGCTGACTCCGCATATCCAACGAAGAGATCTCATCTGTACTGCATTCATCTTTCTTTTATTCTTCTTTTGACACACCCACGTTTCACTGCCGTATAACAACGTCGGTATCATTACTGTATTGTGAACAGCAACACGTGCAGGCACGCTGACGTTTTGCGGTCGCATTAATGCAGCAAGAGCACCGTTAACCCTATTACCGGCAGCAATACGCCTTTCCATATCCATTTCGTATCTTCCAGCTCTACTAAACATACTTCTCAGATATATCACCTCATTCACTTGTTCTTATATCTTTCTATCTACCATAATTTTGCATTCCATTCTTTCTTCGTCTCTTTCTAATATAAAAATCTTAGTTTTACTCGCATTCAGATGTAGACCATTACTTTCACACCCTTCTTTCAGAGTGTTGACCAATGCCTGTAACTCGCATTCCGATGATTCAATAAGCACTGCATCATCTGCGGACAACAGACAGCTTACTGTCAAATCACCAACATTCACTCCTATGCCACTATTTTTCAATCCTTGGAGACAACTATCCAAATACAAATTGAACAGCCAAGCTGACATGGCGCAGCCCTGTTTGACACCCGATTGAATATCAAACTGAGGCGACATGCCAGCTCCTACTCGTACACAGGCTGAGTGATCTCGATAAAGAGATTTTACAGCCTGCAACAAGGGTCCGCTCACATTGTATCGGGGCAGCATCTCCCATAACTTATATATATATATATATATATATATATATATATATATAACTTATATATATATATATATATATATATATATATATATATACACACATACAAAAGGTTTTGGAATATAATTTATAAAATATTCCTTTAAATAATTAGCATACCTACAAAATAACAAAAGAAAGAATATTAACAAAATTTGTGGTGTCTCACAACTTAAACTTGAATAAAAAAACAAGCAATTAAGTTCTTAGCGCCAAGTTCTCAAAGTACTAACTAAATACGATAAAATACATTAAGATACATTTGACAGAAGTTTTTGCTAAGTTGGGTGACACTTTTACTATATTTTATTTTTACTACCGGGTAGACAAAAAGTATCTAGTGTCAAGACACTCCGTAATTAGCTTTCCACCGAATTCGAGACATTACGTATTGAGTGGTGGAATTCAACGCCTTACTTTTTCTCACCAGAGCGAGGAAATGAAAATAATTTTAAGTATAACTTGGAGGCGAGAGGGGATCAAACCCACAACCGGTCACGTTTTCAGTTAGACGCTCTTCCACTGCATCACGAACGGCTTTATAAATCTATATAGAAGCTAAAGCGAATTACGGAGTGTTTTGACTCTTGCTATGCCGAATAAAAGCGTGAAGCTAAAAATAGAAGATAAATATTTAGCCCAAATTAGTGACTGTACGTATTAATTGGAGAAACTCTGCGCCGCGCTTCGTCTTATGAGAGAGGAGAAAATAATTAAAATATAAAATTCACCTTGAACTCACTTCTAATCGTGTGTATTTAAACGCAGATCAACAGCGCCATAATATCACAATTCCACGAATAATATTATTTTACTTTTACCCGATTTTTTGTGATAATTATTCGCACATGTCAATTTCAACACAATGTCTTGTTCTGTGAAAACACAATACGATGTCAGCGTTTTTGTAGGCTTTGATTTCTTGCAACAAAAACTGTTGCTCGAACGTCTACTGTTTTTGCTCACCGACAAGTTACTTTAACCCATCGTGCATCGCGTTGAAAGTAATTATCATATTATTCATTTCGTAAATCTTTTTTTGCAAACCAATTTATATAGGCGCTTCTGTGGAATAATTAAAAATTATGTTTTTGGGTTATTTTAATTATTTTTTTATATCTCTAGAAAAACAATAATAACTATCCTAAAAAAAATAATTGAAAATTTTAAATATTATAATATATCCATCTAGATTGTTTTTACAGTTACTAGTTATGGTTGGATAGAGAATGAAATGTCAGATGCCATTGATTGTAATAAGTTTCAATATATTTTATTATAATTATAAATAATAGATTTGTGGTCCGTTATTCGTCTACCTATCAATCTATAAAAATCGATTTTGACAAATTTTAAATTAAACTCTTCTAAACATATATTTTGATATTCAAAAATATATATTTGAAAATCCTATTGGATTTGACTGGACGGGGAGGTAGTCTAAAGTCTTGAATCTACCACATGAATTCAAATACCAAAATATACGTGATTAATCTATATATGTCCGTTTCGTCTGATACGTTGGAAAATTTGCATATGTCCGGAATAGAGGATAATTCAATATTCTAAGAAAAAGTGCGGCGTTGAGCTCCGTTCATTAACATGCAAGGTCTGGAATTTAGACAGAGGTTGCTAGCATGTACATAGCACTAACAAGAGTAAGACAATGATGACGTAAACATATTTGAAAGCGGTATTTTAGTTATTTCTTAAACTAGCTTAGTTTAACAGTAACTTAAACATTTTAATTTCAGAACATTAATATAAAAATCCGTCCTAACCGGAAATTGAACCCATGACTTGTGAATGTGTCACCATGTAACGTAACAAGTTTTAATTAAAACACTTCACAATAACAAAATTACCATGTAAATATTTTTAGAAAATGTATTTACATCACATCGAGATTCGAATCCGCGTCTTTTGAAAATACACTGACTGCTAAGCCATGCGTTGTATACCCGGCTAGATCGATATTACAATGCTTCATATATATTATTATTGTTGATTTTTACAAATTTTTGCTATCCAAAGATTAATTCTAATATGCAATCATTTAACTACAGAAAATGTTAATTTATAAAATATTTTACATGGAAAATAAAACTTTAATACACTAAAATTACTACATGAATATTTCTCATCACAATTTCATTTCAAAGTAATATTTTGATTCACGAAGCTCACTTAGTAGAAGCATTTGTCTTGGATGTCCTCTATAAAATCAACTGCGAAAATTACGTTGCAGCTTTGTAGGATGAGACAAAAAAAGACATTTATATAATTGGATCCAATCCAAATTAGTTGGGGACGTCTCACGGAGTAATAAGATTTTGTATTTTTCAAATGTATTATGGGTAATAATTGTAATTAGTTGGTAATTTTCGAATTGTACTTCATTAAGTGCAGTTGTTTTTTTTATTTATTTTAGAAGTAGATAGAGGCCTGTCGTGGAGCAGTGGAACAGTGTTTGACTGTAAACGCGATCGGTTCTGGGTTCAATCCCCACTCGGGGTAATGATTATATTAAAATTATTTTCATTTCTCGCTCTGATAAGACAAAGCACGGCGTTAAGTTCCACCACTCAAAATGCAATGTCTCGTATTCGGCGGTAAGCGGAGTACACGGAGTCTTGACACTAGGTACCTGTCTTCTGTCTATCCTGCTATACAGGATAAAAGCGTAAAGCTAAAAAAAAGATAGAGATTACTTGGTGGTAGAGAGCAGTTCTCTTGCCATCCGTTTTGTATAGGAAGAAGGAAAACAAATAGAAGAACTGCTACACTTTTTTGACATTTCGCTGAGATTTCACCTCATTCTATCAATCTTCGAATTTGGCAAAGATTTTACGTATTTTTTTTTGGCTTCACGCTTTATCTATAGCGAAGTAGTCAGAGATAACGGAGCGCTAAACGCTACGCTCCCTGCATGCTTTCACCTGGTCCACAGCCATTAACTTCATCTTACATATTCTTTAGGGAGTCGTCATGTTTTTCATGTGACCTTCCTCCATTGTACCTTATTTAATAATAATAATAAATTTGATAATTTATTAGGTTCAAGTAGAATAGAGATAATAGCAGTTTTAACTTACATTTATCTCTAATTATTTTTATTTTCAACTCATTATGTATATATTTTTACTAAGATTATTCCTTAAACTTTTCGGTGATACAAATTTGTAGCTATTTTTCTTTATAAATACTTATTAAAATGTTGTAACAATTATATATTTTTTTCATCTACTTAATTGGCTAGAATGCTTCAACGGTTTCCAAGAAACTTTGGTTCAAATCATGTAAAGTTAGATTTCTTGTATACTTTTATTTACAAAACAAAACAAGTGAATGGCCCTTAAATTAATGGAGAGAAAAAATTACTCCATATTATACCAGAGAAGGTAGAGAATGTAGTATCATTCTCTACCTTCTCTGGTATTTACAGGACACACGTGGAGCCAAAAAAAATTAACTAATTATATCTACTAAATAAAAAGAAGCATCCTGGCGCAGTGAAATATCTTGAGACTGTAAACGCGATTTGTTGTGGGTTTGATTTCCGTTCGGGGAAATGATTATATTTAGAAATCCATTTCTCCGTTCAGGTATGACAAAGTGCGGCGTTGACTTTGCCACTCAACACACAATATTTCAATTTCGGTTGGAAAGTAGTCAACGGTGTATCTCGACACTCGCAGGATTAAGCGTGAAACCGTAAAAATGGAGAAAGTCAATAACTCACATGTCGTTAAACCAGAATACTAATATAAGGAAAAGATTTAGCCCAATCAATCAACCTAAAGCTCTACTGATTGACGAAATCAAGCTCAGAAACGTTGAATGGTGACAAATGGTCGAGTAATTGTCTTGAAAGGAAAGAACAAATATATTTTTTAAGGAGAAACCCTGATCTCGAATAAGTTGTACGATTGATGAGCTGTTGAGGGATTCGTAAACGAATGTCAGTATTAACTGAGATTACTATACAATGGTTTTATATATATATATTAGGCTTCTATTTTCCGCCAGTATTTCTTAGTAATTATTTTAGTTTTAAATAGAACTATTTTAAACGGATTAATCGCGTATATTTTAACAGTCTGCAGATGACCGTGGACTACTGTAACGTCGTTCGAAACGTCGGCGTTTCAATACTATATTTTGACAGTAAATTAATCGCGATAGATCCGTTTAAAATGATTTTTATACAAACGTCTAAAAATTACAAAAATTAAAGATATTGTTATTCTATTGCTATCTCATCTAAACATGTTTTATATGATTTTGATAAGAGGTTATATTTTGAAAATATACATATATATAAGCATATATTACAATAGTAATTAAACCTAACTGTGGTAAATCCTAATGTGTACTAACTTTGATAATAAAAGTCTAATAGAATATGAACATGCACAGTAGGACAGCAATTGATTTGATTGATTGAAAATGTGATAATTAAGAGTACTATTTCCACTCGGAGAAATTATTATTTTTAAACAAAAATATTCCCCTTTCTCCGCTCTGGTAAGACAAAGTGCGGCGTTCAGTTAACGAGCACTTAATTTTAGACAGTTGGTAGTCGAACGAGTGTCTAGACACTAGGTTGTCACTGACTACCCTAATGTGCGAGATAAAGCGTGAAGCTAAGAAACTTCTTCTCTTATAACCATGCCACATTTCATACAGTTATCGTCTTTCTTAACATGAAGCCGAAAGATATATCATTAGTACTCTAACCTATGTCCACGTGTCCTTAGAATAGATCACCTGTGGTAATAAGGCCACCCTTACTTACTCTACTTGATCTTTCTTCTTTATATATTTATATGATGTACAAAGTATTAAATAAATAGATAAATAAAATATAGTCAAGTCTTTTAGTCAGCGATGTCAGCTCAATTTGACGTCTTTTAAAGTTCCATTAACAAAAGATTTAATAAAATCTAGACGGCCTTGTATCTTTAAAAACCTTTACGTTGGAGAACAAAGGAAATCATTTTTGAAGATCAGCTCCATTCTTTAGATAATTTAATAATAAATTATGATTTACACCATCACGGCGCAGTAATGAGCTTATTTGAGAACAATGGTTATTAGTTCATTTCCTAATCGACGTATTAGTCACATGAAAAATAATTGTTTATTTTAAAACATTTTTGAAAAAACGTATAAAAATTTGAACGCAGCGGGATTCGAACCCGCGCCTCTTGGATACCGTCCAAGCGCTCTGACCGCTAAGCCATGCGTTCTACTACCAGCTGCGTCGAAATTCTTATACGTTTTGTTACAACTTATTTATGTTGTTAAAAATTTTTTATACGTTTTTTCAAAAATGTTTTCTAATCCTAAGTGTGGAATAACACTTTAAAATAGTAAATAATTGTTTATTTTTTTTCGTTTCGCCACCTACCAGTGTTGTAGTTGATGCGTAAACCATGCATTGTCATGGCAACTTCTTATGAATTTGAGGTAAAAAATAAATATACTAGATGTCCCGTTGACACGTTGCAGCACTGTGTATGTCACTTTATATAGACGCGTATGTAAGAAACATGGTAGTAATAAATATAAGATATTACATTTATTCTATTAATTTAACATATTATTTTGTATTTTTTTTTAAATATTGACATTCCGCTGTCCCTCTCCATATAATCTATAACTGTGCCAAATTTCATACTGCTCTGCTCTCGTTATTTCCCTAAAAAGCGGTTTATACTTTTGCCCTCAAGTATTATTACAGGAATTTAGGTACAGATAAAGATAACCAAAAATAGAACCATTTTGGCGAAATGTTACTCTCTATAGAAACTTATTTATTAACACGAAAAAGCCATACAAGAACGTGTATTTTTAATTATATAATAAATTTTAGCGAAACTTCAATTGTCAGGTGACCTGCACCTGCATTTATTAATTACTTGTGCTTTTAAATTCAGCGACATCGAAAATTTTATGATTTCCTGTATGAAATAAATAAAATTGTTTAACTGGTCATTTTACGCTATATCCTGCGCAGCAGGGTAGTCAGAGACAACCTAGTGTCAAGACACTCCGTTGTCTGCTTCTGGCGTTTTATCCCGCATAACAGGTTTGTCAAGACACTCCATTGTCAGCTTTTTGCACTTTATCCCGCATAACAAGTTTCTCTAGACAACCTAGTGTCAAGACACTTCGTTGACTATGTTGACATTTAGTCATGTTTAAATTTACTGTGTTTGAGGGAAGATCAGAACCCTGTCCAGGCAGTGCTGAATGACATCCTCTCCTTTCTTCAAGCAGCGGGAGATCGGAAAGCTAAACACCCGCATGGGGGTGTAACACTATGTGTAATATGGGAAGACGTTTACGCAAAGATGCAGAGATCTACAAATATACGGTAATGGGTCCTGATGAGCAGACTTATTACTCGCACAACATCGAATATACACCTATTACCATCGACTTGTTAGTACAGAGGGATTGGGACTGGATTCCTTGAGCCTGGAAGTGATTCCTGCCTTTTTAATATTCCTTTGGCTCGGACCACGTCTCCGTGCTGGCCATAGCCACAGGTGCCCTCGCTAGAGCTCACGGACTCACAACAAGGAGTTACATCGACTGGACCCACTTCGAGGCTCTCGTCGACGAAAAGACGCTTAGGACTATCAAGCCTCTGGAGAGCCCAGATTCAGTCAGAAAGAGAAATTGCACAAAGAAGAATTTACAAAAAGAAGTCTCCAACTTTCTAGAGATCCACCATCCTCTATGCCTCCATTGTCATTCTTCAATCCAAACGAAATAAAGAAAACTTTACTAAAACTGAAGATCAAGAAGGCCCTAGGTAATGATGGCGGCACTAATGGGACCCTCCGACAACTACCTAGAAGAACTGTAGCATTACTCACAAGGCTCTTCAACGCCATTCTGCGCTATTCGGCGTGAAAGGAGGGTTAGGTAGTTATGCTACCCAAACCGGGGAAAAACAGCTACAGTATTTTTTGACGCCTCCAAGGCCTTCAACTGGGTAAGGCATAGTGGTCTCCTGTGGAAAATCATCAGAGCTAGCACCCCAAACCACCTCGCGCGTCTCCTGTCCGCCTTCCTCTCAGGCAGGTCGCTTCGCGTGAGGGTGGAGAGAGCCATCTCCAACAGCCACCAGATCACTGCGGAAGTGCCCCAGGGGAGTTCCCTTTACCCGTGCCTCTACACCACATACTCGGACGGCGTTCTCCGACATCGACGACATCGTGCTGGTCACTACATCGACGAATCCGTCCCACCGATGTTAGAAGAGCAATCCCCCGATGTTAGAAGAGCAATCACACTAGAGTTAACCTCTACAAAGCGTTCGTCAGACCCCATCTGACGCAATGTATTAGTAGATGACACATGTAATGTGGTAGATGACCACTTATTATAAGGTGGCCCTTCTGTTTGTTTGCCTCATTTTCTATATAAAAAAAGACATGTTATGAATTTCAGCACTCAACACGTTATTTCTCAATTTTGGGCGGAAAGCAGTCAAAAGAGTGTCTTGACGCTAGGCTATCCAGAAGCAGGAAAAAGCGTGATGCTTTTTTTTATATAATATATTTTTATATAGTTTTTATATACATTCTTACAAACTGCGATGCTGGCTACTGAGTTACTGACAAAAATCGCACCCAAATTTATAAATATGAAATAATCCACAAAACAAGCAACATCAGCAAGTATATTTGATGACTAAACAATGTTCCATCAGATTCAGGAAATACTTATAAAAATATGAAAAAGAAATGAATAAAAAACGGAAAACGCTTTCAAAACATTTTTTTCATTTTAATTAATACTGAAACAAATACCGACGCAACGAATATTTTAAAATACAATAACAATATAGTTCAAACAGTGCTTTTCAGAAAGCTTGGGAGAGATATAATCAAAAAGTAACCAACCTCAGAATTTCATCCGCCCCATAAATTCGGTTTTGACTCGAACGAAAAAACTGAAACCTTTCAGAATTTACGATCCATTTTGACGCAGCCTGTTTTTGTGGTAACGAAATCGTTTAAATTCTTCTATACAATATCCATGTTCTACTTTATATGACATAGCCAGTGTTAGGATAGAATAAAGTCAAATAAATTTAGAACTTTTAAACGTTATTTTTTATGTCGATTGGAATTTTGTGAACGTGGTTGTAGGTTCATATCTTAATAAATTGTTGGTGATAAATTCTTTTCCATGGACCTTGTAGACCTTGCTATTACTATTACTTGCTATATTATTTCTCTATATATATTTTTGTTTTTACGTCTCTTTAAGAATATCAGGAAATCATTTCCTAGTATTTAATTTCCAAAAATTTCTATTTGTATCATACGTTTCCTTTCCTCTCTGTTTATTTCCTTTCCTCTAGGAATTTTGGGAAATATTTTATTAATATTTCCTTATAGTTATCAAAAGCCCATATACCAAATTTCAGTAATTTCACTTGCATATTGTTTGTCAGTCACTCTATGGGAATAGGAATGAAAAGAGTATTATATAGAGCTGTATAATATTATAGATATTTAATATGGTAAAAAGCAAAGGTGAGAAGGGATACCTCGGTTGGCCTTTGAAAACACAGTATCGAAGAAACTGAAGGAAGGTCACGTAAAAAGCACGAGGATCCCCCGAAGCGCATATATGAAGAGGATAATGACTGTGGAAGAGGCGAAGGAGGTATACAGGGACCGTAGCGTTTGGCGCTGCATGCACTCTAACTACTCCACAAGGGATAAAGCGTGAAGAAAAATTATTTAACCTAAAAAACAGTATTTACAACTAAACTTTTTATAACAAAAAAAAAGTATTAAAGCAAACAGTGCGGAAGTGATAAGTTTTTTAGCTTTGTTAGATTAAGACGTCAACCACATCGCCCCTTTAAATCATTCTCAACGCACGTACAAACGTTTACTGAAGTTTTGGTAGAGTCGTGATCAGGCAAATGTAAAAAGTAGGGTGACGAATGTAACTCAGTACTTACAAACTTGAATAGTAAATAAGCAATATTTTGAAACAAAAATAAAATGGTTTTCTATAGATTATATTTTTGGTGCTACTTTTTACTTTTGTGAATTCAATTATTGAAATTCAAGATTAATAATGCGTTCGAGTAAATGTATTTTGGAAATGACAAAAGTGAGTGAATTTAAAATTGAAAAATAATAATTTAACACAAAAAATATTAAAATGATAGTAAAAACTTTCGACTCAACTAAAATTAGGCAGACTGAGGAATTTGAAATCAGTATATTTTTTGGTAATAATATTAAGACTATACTCTGTACAAGTAAGCTTGATCTTTTTAACAGACGGGCTAGTTATATTAAAATTTTCGTATATCGCTTGAATTTTAAGGGACTTTTGTGTTATATGTATTTTTTTACAATTTTTTAAATAAATTAACATTGTTATAATTTTTAAAATAATATGTTTGTCATTGCAAAGTAATGACGATCAGAAAATTGTACATCTGTTCAATAGACCAAGCTAACTTGTACAGGGTATAAATTAAAAAAGTAAATACTACACACATCTATGTATTTGATATACACATCGCTAACAAGACCTTTAATATGTACACTAGATAGAAGCTTTTCACCAATAAAGCCAGATATATATATACATATATATATATATATGTATATATATATATATATACGAACATATATGTATGACATACAAAAACCTACAGCAAAACCGTGACATAATGGCTAAAAACTTTCATGTCTCGTTAATAACTGAATTTAATCCGAAGCACAATGTACTGTGCGTTTGTAACACTCGCGTATTAATTAAAATACGCTATACATTAAATTAACTTGATTTCCTTTTGATTAAATGGCGCTGAGGCTGAATATTTGTAGGATTATCCACGAGGCTCTCGGCGTGGTATTGCTCAAAAGTATTTTTATGTTTTGTTATTTTTTTAATATCTACTTAGTTTTTATTATAACAATGGATTGTACTATTTCATTTAAATAAAACGTTGAGAAATACTAGAAAAAAATAAATTAATGTCAGATTATTTTTAAATAGATCGAGTAGATTGGATATAGTAAATTTATTTTTCTAAAACAGAACAGAATCAATTTTTACTCTATATATATATATATATATATATATATATATATATATATATATGTATATATATATATATATATATATATATATATATATATATATATATATATATATATATATATATGTGTACAACAATATACAAGCTATTATTATAATTTAGTTTTAAGTCGCTATTTGAAAGGTTGAATATTTATAGAATTTTAGCTCTCACCGTAATAATGCCTAAATGCGCTTACCTTTCTATTTTTAGAGTTATTTTTGTAAAAAATAATTCTAAAAATAGAAGTATATATAGAAATATAAAACATGTTTAAATTAAATCCAGATTAAATGACAGCACAGAATTTACGTCGCGCGGAGCCGTGGGCGGTGGAGGTCACATATCTTCAAGAGACCCGTACGTACCCCTTGTCCCATAAAAAACAGTATCTTACCTACGATGTTTATACCAGTAATATTGAAAAAAATCAATCTATTTTTTTAATATAGATGTTTTTTATTAAATATGTTGATATTAATACTAATTAATTACGTAATAACCTTCTACGAGTTGTAAACACAAACTATATTATTATTGTTGAACATCATGTTATCAATATATCTCATGTAGTATACAAACGATATAAAGAGAATTTCTTCGCCTTACGAATGAAAATAAGTAAGAGACTGGAAAAAAACAATAAACAAAGGGACAAACAGAAATAAGAAAAATCCTAAAATATAGAAGGGCTTTAGCTTGTATAGTGTGTAAATGGCCTAATAATTGCCTTGTGTCTAGACGAGGTTTTACGACAGTTATCAAAGTGCTTTAGGTAGGTACGCAGAGGGAAATATATTACTCTATTAGATGAATTTATTTAAACTATTTTTTTACAGCTTTACGCTTTATCCCGCATAGTCTCACTTTATCCCCGATAGTTAGAGATAACCAAGTGTCAAGATATTTTTCATTGATTGGTATTCGAGTGGCGAATTTAACACTGTGCATTGTCTCACCAGAGCGCAGAAATGATGTTAAATTTAATCATTTCCCACAGTGGGAATCGAGCCTACAGCCAATTGCGTTTACAGTCAGACGCTGTCCATCTGCGCCACAACGGCCTCAATTAAAAAAAAAAATATTATATAAATGTAAAAATTTGAACGAAGCTGGACTTAAATCCGCTCTGTTGCCTGTGCATGTTGTCTGTGTTTTAAACCCTTATGAAAATTTCCAAGCAAATTCTATGACGAATTCTTACACTGATAGATCGTGTTAGTAAAAAATTTTTAAAAGATATATTTGATAGAACTTTAAACGCAACAGGATTGGAACTCGCGACTTTTAGAAGCCGTCCAAGCGCTCTAGCCACCAAGCCAAGCCAAATATTTCTACAAACAGTTATTTTAATCTTAAGTGTGGTATAACACTTTCTTACCTAGTGTCTACTTACCTAGTGTCAAGACACCCCGTACTTTGCTTTCCACCGAATTCGAGACATTGTGCGTTGAGTGGTGGAACTCAACGCCGCACATTGTCTTTACCAGAGCGAGGAAGTGAAAATAATTGAAATATAATCACTGCCCCGAGTGGGGATCGAACCCACAACCGATCGCGTTTACAGTCAGACGCTGTCCCACTGCGCCACGACCGGCCTCAATTTAATTTGACAAAAGCTAAAAAGGTTTTAACCCACCAATGCATCTTGATTTATTCTTTTACTAATTATAATTTTTGTTCATTTTCGCTTTTGTCTTCTATAGAGTGATCAAAGGCATGTTACTGTTCCATTATAAATGAAAGTGATGACACGTTGAAAATACAGTACATTGTGGTTATATTTTTAGCTACATTTAACTCGTACGCCAGCTAGCTATTTTACTGGGTCTTTACTTTAATATAGGTTTCAATTAATAATTTAATTTGTATCGAGGCTATCGTTGCGTGTGGGATTTTAATTTCCTCGTTATGACAAGAAGCGCGGCGTTGAGTACCGCCGCTCAATCGCAATGTCTCGAATTTGACAGTAAGCGGAGTACGATGTGTCTCAACAATGAGTTCTTCCTGTCGATGCTATGCGGGATAAAAGCGTGAAGTTAATAAAAGCAACATGGTTTAATGGGATAGAGTTTAAGTGTAAACAGGTTTGGTTATGGGTTCAATTTCAACTGAATTTCACCTTGCGGCGTTGAGTGCCGCGGCGCGTTTCGATATTTAACACGCATATGAATAGCGTCAAACTAAAGTCGCTCTGCCTAATTATGCTACATTCTCCCATGTAACTTATTAACATAAAACATAATTTCCATATACATTCACTCAGAAACATTTCAAATAACAATTAGTACTAAACATGTATCTGTTGGCAATTACATGAATTCAATGTAGCAACCAATTTGCTTGTACTGAGCGAGTAATAAATTAAGGCTAAAGCAAAGCACAGCTTCAGGCAGCAATTCTCATACCATCCTTTATAAATATAGGCGTTCAATCTCCTTTTATTTCAGCTTGTTAACCTGCGTCTTGGACGGAAGGATATTATAAACAAGAGGAACGATAAAATTAATTTCGCTTTGAAAGTTTAAAATCAATATTATCTTTATTGAGCTTTAAAGTGATATTAGTTTCTGTAAGTGGTTTTGTTATAAGGTTTTATTAAATAATTCATTATTATATAATAGGGATTTTCATATATATTTTATAAAAAATTGGTGATTACTTTGCTCTTGTTAAATTACACATAATCTAAAAATTTTTGAGGCTATCGTGGCGTATTGGCGCAGTATGTGATTGTACTGTTCGATTCGAATTTTAGTTGGGTTTACATGTGTGTAATATATATATATATATATATATATATATATATATATATATATATATATATATATATATATCCTTTAATTTCTTACTAATTATAAAAAAAACAGTATAGTTGGCAAAAGGAATCTAGTATCGAAATATTCCGTTTTATTTAAAATAAAATGAAATTATATATTTTTTTTTATTTCCCTATAAACGCAAGATGTTTTTTAGTACAAAATGACAAACTATTAGAATAATTATAGGCCTGTTTTTAATTTCACGTTTTTATCCCGCAGAGCCGATAAGTACCAATTGTCAAGACTCTCCGTACTCCACATTGACACTTCAGTTATTTGAAATAATATAAATATACATACAAAATATACACAAACCAATCAAAGTAACAAAATGCATTATACATACAACGTATCTCTAACATGTTCGTTAGCGAAATGCATGTTAACTAGAGAAACTGGATAAAGTCATCAAGCAAAAAATACCACCGACTATTTCCCATTCATTCCCACATAAAACTAAGACTTGCGACGCTCAGTTTATAGACAGTGTAAATATTGCCACAAACGTGAGGGGCTTTGGAATTTTTAAGCTTGAAAATCCTTCGTTTATTGTTATCTCGTTCAAATTGTTCGATATCTGCTCATTGGAAAGCTAAATTGGGTTAAATGTTTTTCAAAGTTTTTTAGTTATTCTTATTTCTCTTTTAACTTCACGTTTTTATTCCGTATAGCAGGATAGACAGGAAGTACCTAGTGTCATGACACTCCGTACTCCGCTTTCCGCCGAATTCGAGACATTGCGTGTTAAGTGGCGGAATTCGCCACGTTCGTTCGAATTGAAAATAACTTAATTATAGTCATTCCCCGAGTGAGGATCGAACCCACACTACTACTGCGCCACGACCAGTCTCTTTTTTATATTTAGTTATTTAGTATAAAAAATTAAATTGGTACAAAATGTTTATGTTGAATTCGTACCTGAGCTCCTTGAAATCTTTCCAGGTAACAATTAGGTCTTATCAATCTACATCGACGTTCTTAGATGTTCTGTCTGGGTTAAACGTTTCGTTTACATCAAGTTCTACTTTACTTAAGTTAACCAGTTTAAAAGATACAATATTTGGCGCCAGAGTATTTTTCAGTTGGAGTATTTACTTTTAGCTCGTGAGCTTTTCAATGAATTGAAGAAGTTGAAGATAAATGTGCTCACTTCCGCTTTGGACTTTTGCAAGTGCCAGTGAGAAACTAGACTAAATAGGTCACTTTTACGTGTTAAAGTATGACATATAAGATATTTGTTTGAAACAATCACATAATTTATTGGGAAAGTCAAATTGTAAGTTATCGTTATAGCCAGATTGAATCCTGTTTTAAATTCCATGGTTATGAATTTAAAGTATTATAATATCCATATAGATATATAAAAAATGAATGTAATGATATTCGAAATCAATTCTAGTCCGTGGGAAAATTTGAATAGTTTAATGGAGAGTAGTGTTATATTTGAGTAGATTTTCTCCCTAACAAAATAAAGGCCAAAAAATAATTTTACTCGAACTTGCACTTCTTTGAAACCATCCAAGCGTGTTAACCACTAAACTATACGTTAAATGTAGCTATGTATAATTCTTATACATACGTTAAAATGATTTTGTTACTTTTAGCTTCTCAGCAGTTTTTTTTACAAATTTCATCTTTTCCAATATTATTTTTAACAAGCGCAGTTACATGTACTAGAGCGTTAAAATATTTATACGTTTACAAAAAAATATTATTTATCCCAAGTAAGTAAATAATTCTTTAAATATATTAAAACAGCATTGTTTTTCGATTGAAAAATTAAATTAAGCTAAATTATTAACTAAACCTAAACATAAAATAAAATTTCTTAATACATTTTAATTTTTGCCTGTGTGTTTGTTCCGGCTTATCTCTGTACCGATGAACGGGTAAACCGATTTTGACGGGACTTTCTTTAGCAGATAGCTGATATAATAAAGAGAAACTTAGGCTACCTTTATTTTAGAATGATAAAATAAAGATCCAGCGATATTAAATTCACGATAAACTAAGCCCTAAACTTAAAACAAACCATATGACATACAAAGCAAATTAATTCCTACAACAAACCTATCAACATTAAAGTTACGTTAAGAAACTCAAACAGCTCTAACCCCCGAGAACTTGATTATGCAAAGTGCCGAACACGACTTTCCAAAACTCATGCTATAAGGACGTGTTTCAATTTTAATTACATTGATATGCATTCACGTAGAGGAATTAGATTTGGAATTCTGATCGAACCACGTAATTGTAATGGGAGAGTGGAGAAATTCACATTTGGGATCCAACCAATGTGTATACGATATGGGAAAGATAAGAATGTTTATTTCAACTAGTGTACGCGTAAGCTATGCGTTGTTATGGCAACGTTTGTATTTGTTTACATAAAATTATATGTAAACCTATTACAGCAGTCTGCTGTTGAATTTGCTTCTGAAGAACTTCCTTCCACTATTCTTCCTGTACTTCCAGTATGACTGACAATACTAACATTTTAAGTTTTTTTATTTATTTTGTTTTTTTTTAAATTGCTATATACAAACAGCATCAACATTTTTTTGCATTTATCACATAAAAAATTACATTGCACATGGTATTACTAAAAAAGAAGTAATCTACGATTTCAAACTTTCTTAACTTCCACGCGGACGAAATATCTGGCACAGCAATAGGAAATATGATTTATTTATATCCCCTTTAAATATATGAAAAAAATGATTAATTTGTGATTTAGGGATGATAGGAAGTAAATCTGATCGATGAATTTTGGTATTCACTTTAATTCATATATCGTATAATGATGCCTTTCACTTTGGGGAATGAAGAGAAAAAATATACGGAGGGTGACTTCAGCCTGTAGATTAGAAAACTATATTTTACTTTTTTTTAACTTCACCCTTTAATCCCGCACAGCAGGATAGACAGAAAGTACCTATTATCAAGACACTCTGTACTCCGATATATTTTACTGTTAATTTTATTATGACTAACATTGGATTTTTTCAAAGTAATCTAAACAAATATTATTCAAACACATGCCAATTCTAAAACTACATTTAAAACAAAAACGGTATATAACTTTATTAAGCACAATTGTACACTATGCTCCTATAAATGGTTACTATACCTGATATATGTAAATTATACGGATAACAATCAAGAATTCTAATAGCATCTTAACTCTGTAGACACGTACGGATTCCTTGTAAATTGGCGTCGTTAGGTATCTTAATTAAGTTCCCAGTTTGGTTCGGTTTTTAGTCGTGGCCCGCGAACAGTCGTGAAGACCTTCTTTATATATCAAATTGATATATTTATTGGTACGTTCCATTTTAATTGTGTTTTTATGTATATCGATTGGTTGGTTTGTTATTTTCTTGAAATAAACAAACGTTATATAGTTTATATTCGAATAGTTATATATAAGTTTGGACTACCGTGCAGTACTACGGTACTTAGCTGTAAACGCGAATGGTTGTGGATACGATTTTCAGTTGAAAAAATTATTAATTTAATTTTCTCCCCATGGTAAGACAAAACGCGGCGTTAACTTCCACAACTTAACTGGATTTCAGACGAATATTAGTTCATTCACACAAACCACATTATAGTGAACGAAAGAACCGTTCAAGATAAATCAAAGCCACTCTACATATACTTTAGAAATTTATTTCTCGATAATAAAATATCCTAAAATACCCTAGTCAGTGGTAATATCAATAAAGTTGCCTAAAAAATTGTCGAAATGTTTATTTAACGCTTCGGATTAACTCGGCTCAAGCTTTTACAAATTCCACGCCAGATTTGTATTGAGGCCAATCATTTATTAAAACTTGTTTTATTTTAAAATAGGAAAGAGCTAAGTTAAAAAAAATGAATCATTTACCTAAAGGAATGATTTAAATCTTTTAACTGATTTTAAATATTGGAGGTTTATTTCATTATTGGGACTATTTCGATTTTGATGTTGTTTATTGTGTTTGATAGATCATATGTTTATTCTAATAAGTACCTATATAAGTAGTGAGATGTAAATTTTAATATAAAATTAAATTTTAATAGTGTATTAATATTGTCTAGACACTTTGCTGTCTCTGACAACCCTGTTCTGCGGGAAAAAAATATAACTGTTTTTTTTTAATTAATTCAAATTAATAAAAAAAAATTTACATATAACCACAATATTCAACGGAGTGTCTTCTCAAAGTGGGATGCCCCGTTATTTGAAGTCGTGAAACTCTATTTATTTGTTGGATGCGAGTAATACATATGTCTAATTTTTATATGTTTTTTTTTCAATATTTATTCTGGATTTTTGAAAATGCAAGCAGTACTAAGAATTAAGAAATATTATAATACTAAAACGATACAAATAAATATATATAAATAAACATAAAATAACTAAAGAAATCCATTCAGTTTCTGAAAATAACTCAAAAATAATTAAACTAAAAATAACGCAACAACTGTGATAATACAAATATGTCAGATACACAAAGGCTTTCCAATAAAATATACGTATATTTTATTTAAAATTTTCCTACTAAATATTTGGCGATCATCGTCATATAAATCAAATTGAAATCTATCGATAGTTTAAACTAAATTTTAGTAAGAAACGTTGAGAAATCGCCCTCTCGAGCAGACTCAATATGCTTCCGGTGTAGTTGCCAAGTTCTAACATCCTCCCTAAGTTCTATTACGATCCTCTACACTATGGTTAGTTTACTATACTATAGTAGCTAACGTTTGGATTATAATTGATTTGGTAAATCACCTTAGAATTTTTTTAGACAGAAAGTACCTTGTGTCAAGACACTCCGTACTTAAAAAATATATTTGTAAAAGTATATATGTAATAAAATATATAGAGAAACAAGATATCAGGGATCTTTTTATTTATATTTTTGTTGACTTTATAAGGTTTTTATGTAATAAAAAATAGGTAAACAATGACTTTTTTTATATTTACGTAAATGTAATTTATAGTTGTTATCATTTCACCATTCATAGTTATTATTATTATTTATTACTAACAGGTTTTTGAATTATATACATTTTACTACTTTAACTTAAACCAATCGAAAATACTATACCTTGCACAGTGTCGGTCTTCTACCAAGTGGACCGATAATCTGATCAAGGTCACGGGCAGTCGCTGGAAGCAGAAAGCGCAGGATCGCCCGTATAATTCTGAGAGGTCGTTGACGATGACGACTTGAAAATTTGCCTTCCGACTACCTAATCTGCCCAACCTTTATAAATGCTGAACTGATTTCAGCAGGAATTTCACTGGCAGATAGTTGTTACTCCTTGTGGTATATAAGCAGTAAATTAGGCTATTTTTTATTTATAATTTATATAAAATCAAGATCTGGAGATGTTAAAATCCATGTGGACGGAGTTGACTTAGTTTGTTATTAAGTACTAGCCGTAGAGTGATGTTATATAGAATATAGCCTTCCTCAAGAAATTTATTATTAAAAACAGAGGAGAATTTTTCAATTCCAATCAGTAGTTCCTGAGATTAACACGTTCAAACCAACAAATAAACAAACAAACCCGTAAGCTTGATATTATTAGTATAGTTAATTTAATATAAGCCTCTATTCTATAAGATATTTACAGTAGTAGAGGCACAGTAGATACTCCAGCGATACTTGGCTGTCTTTTCACTTGGCACGCATGTACATCAGCCTGTATAACCTAGATTTGTTTCTAGATTTTCAGCGTTGTTACAAAAAAATTGGGTTACGTTCTTGTTTTTCCAAAGTCGTGAAAATTGGTTACATTATTACTTTTTATAGCTGACATTATTGCTTTATTCATATGTGGAAATATATTTTTGCGCCAACAGTATGTGTGTATGATGATATTTTTGTTGTTTTCATGTCACAAAATATTCGAATTGAATATGTTATTTTGCAGCTTTAACGCTTTCGTTTTGTTTCTTAAAGCCGCGTTTTTAGTTACTGAAGTAGAGGAAATAGAAATATTTTTAAATATTTGCCTTAATAGGAATATTTTTTGTTAAATAATGTAGAAACGTGCCACTTAAATTGATAATGTTATTTTTTCTCCTTGGATCACTACTTCGTTTCCAGTTTCAATTTAAATTTAAAAATATAGAAGCATATATTAAGGTGAAAAGTATATTAAATCACTATTAAATTCCAATATCTATTTTTAGAATCAATTAAACTCATTTTTTTATATATTCGTATGAATGTTTTTTTTTATATTTATAAATCATTACTGCATCGGCATTTACGACTACATTGAGGCCGGTTTCAAATTCTCATGAGGCCGGTTGTGGCGCAGTGGGACAGAGTCTAACTGTAAACGCGATCGGTTTTTGGGTTCGATGCCCACTCGGGGGAGTGATTATATTTAAATTATTTTCACTTTCTCGCTCGGGTAAAGACTCAACGCAGTGCGGCGTTGAGTTCCACCACTCAACTCGAAATGTCTCGAACTCGGTGGAAAACGAAGTACGGAGTGATTTAACGCTAGGTACTTTCTGTGTAACCTGCTGCTAAAAAAATTATTATTATTTATATGAATTATAAATCATTTTTATGTGGAAAAAAAATTAGAAAAAAATGTCTTACATATTTTTCACTCAAAACATAAAAATGCACTCATTATAAAATAACACTAATAGCGTATGTTTCTAACTCAACTTTCTGAGAAGCTTTTATCATTAGTGCATCTTACATCTTTAATATACGTTTTATGATCTTATTATAAATTTAACATCATTTTAATTTAAGTTAAACATTAATAAAGTAGAAAAGATCATAAAATATGATAAATATTCTTAAATTTTATGTAAAATAATATTTTTATACTAAAATATTTTAAACAGATTAATCGCATATATTTTAGTATTCACGCTATAGAAGGACAGTCAGAGACAGTTTAATGTCAAGACACTTCGTTGACCGTTTTCCGCTTGAAATTGAGACATTGCGTGTTGAACCAATTCAATGCTGCGTTTTTTCTTACTAGATACAAATAAATTTTATATATAATTATTCTCCTAAGTTGTCGGTAGTCGGAGTAATCAGAGATAACGGAGCGCCAAACGTCAAATTAAATAATATATTTCAGAAAAGAAAGTTTTACAAATATATACGCTTAACAGTAGCTAGTTGTTTGTCGAAAGAAAGTTCCATTTAAAATGTAGAAGTATTAAAATAGTGATCAAAGCTTTTATTGTATAGTGGTTTATTTTAACATAAAAAAAACGTAAAAAACTGATTCTGAGCCTAGCTGTGAAAAAATCAATAAATAATTTCGATTTTCCTGCATAGTTTCAACCTACGTGTGTCTGGCCCATATCATAACAAAGACAGAGACCAGGAGCAGTGTCTGTTACTTATAATCCAAGTGTAGTCTTAAATTTTTAAGGGCCCCTTTAAAATGCCTATGGGGCCCCTTTAAAATGCACGTTGCCTCCATTGTTCGAGCGTATCCTATTTTAAAGGTTGATGTTACAAACTAATTTTTATTACATTACTACATACATATCTAAAAGCCAATTCCTTAAAAGATTTTAAAATAATTTTAAGAAAATTTTTCAATTGGAAATAACTATCAGTACGCTATTCATACAAAAACATAGTTCCCAAGTTTTAGAAGGTTGAAATGAAAATAAATCGTTTGGCGTAACCCGCTCGAGTGTTATTGCGTTTAGCACAAACAATAAACCTGGGTGAGGTAGTTTACTCACTACTGGACTGAAAATTTAAAGTTATATACATTTTTTTTTAAATTAGTAGAGAAAATATAATTCTTTTCTCTTTCTCTTTTCAATTTCTTCTGCTCTGCCCGTTTTGCGTTCTCTTTATTTCTTGGTAACACTGTACCGAATAAATTTGCTATAACAAAAACAGTATATGCAAAAATAACGTAGTATTAAGACGCTTCGTTCTTTATTTTTAACAACCATTAGCGTTGCAATGCAATCCTTTCTTTAGTAAATTTTTATACGTTTTTTTTTATTTTCCTGCCCAAAAAATAAAACAGTATACGACTTTGAGTGCCGCTTCTCAACACACAATATCACCAACACGGACGGAAAGCGGAGAATGGAAGCACTGTGTACTAAATTCTCAATACTACCCTATTATGAGGGAGAAACAAAAATACAACGTTTACAATTATTTTATTACAATATAATTAAATATATCATGAAAAATATCTATCAATAATTAAAAAAATGCGTTCCAACAGTGTGCTACTGCCCCAGCTTAACTACTTTACAGGCGTGTAAAGAACAAGACGCCGGCCATTAGAGGGACGGAGGCTAACACCAGAACAAACATGGAACACGCCACCCTCAGCTAAAACGTTTGACCAGTATACATAAAACGGATGGGTATTATACCGACTTATACCGTTATAAGTTTTGATGTCATAAATATCCGTATACTTTTATTGGGGGAAAAAGATGAAAATGCTGTTAATAAATGGCGTTTTTATTATTAGAAACCGTTGTAGCCTGGTGGAACGAAATGTAATTATATAATATAAAATTATTTTTGTTTCTCCACTGTTGTGAAACTTAGCACAGCGTTGAGTTACGCCAAGTAACATGCTGTCTTGTTCTTTTCGGTTATTCTGTTAATGCAAACCGTGAAGCAGGTGATATAATTTTTTTAGTAACTTCTGATTTTGCTTAAAATACTTATAAGATATTATATAAAGACGACAGACTCATGGACAAAAAATATATCTTATAATATATCTTTAACATAGCTATTAATATTTAAAGGCCTTACTTAACGTACTATATACTAATAGCCAAATAATATGAAAAATATAGAAATATTCAAATAATATCAAGAAATAAGAACAAAAAGCAAAGAAAAGCACTCACAAGCTAATTAACAAGTGAACGAGTATTAACGAGATTACAAGATTAGGTCATAGAAATTTTAGTTGAATGTCGTAGTTGTCGGCCGCAGAAGTACACGTATTGTTATTTACTTACAAAATATTACTTTTATTCTTTGCAAATGCTTATACTATGCTCGCGACTTCGTCCACTTGAACTTTAACATCTATTGTTCTATATTTTTTTAGGCAGAAAGTACCTAGTGTCAAGACACTCTGTACTTCACTTTCCGCTGAGTTCGAAACATTGCGTGTTGAGTGGCGGAACTCAACTACGCACTTTGTCTTACCAGAGCGAATAAGTTAAATATATCGACTCTTCACTTTACAATCAGACGCTGTCATGCTGCGCAACGGTTGCCTTTATTTTATTTAAAAACCTCACTTTGGTATATATTCCGTGTGTATACATGGAATATGGTATATATTCCGTGTAAGTAAGATTTTTACATTTTTTATCAGTCAGTCTGACATATATGAATAGTAAAAAACGGTTATTTAGAAAGAAACAGATATTAATTTTATTTATTTTCATATATATTATCGTTTAATAAATGTGTATAGAGATAATTTTGATAATATATTTTAAATTAAGAGTTATGCGGATAGATTAGAATTAAATTAAGCAAGCTGTTCTAAACTTTGAACTTTTGAACACTACATTAGAAGGTGTTCATTTGAAATGTCAATGTCTGTCGAATGTCTAAATAAATATTCAGTCTCATTATAATTTCATATAATTCAGCAAACCGCGACGTAGAGTTCCGTTACCCAAACCAAATCTCTACAAAACTTACTATCTCTGTAAAAGCGCTCTCTTTTTATACTCTGAATATTTTGGCACACAAAAAAGTTATAAGATATACATTTTTTAAACAAGACGAACAGTTTCTTTAAAGGCGTAATGAGGAAAGGTGGAAAACTAGAAGATTTTTACCTTGCACTTTCATAATTAGAATGTTTACTTGGTTTTATATTTGTAATTTACTTGCTTTCAACCTTTGACTTTACTTAACTTTCAAATATAAACAATTTTATAGCAAACTAGCGATTTTGTAGGAAACTGACGGTCTTATAAAGAAGTAGCTTTTAATTTAGCATCATATTTCAAAAGAAAATAAAAATATTTCTCATTATAAATGTCTTTTGCAATTTCGGTGAAATCAGATGTGTTTTACTGAGTAAGATGGGTTTCAATTCAATTACTAGGGGGAGTGTTTTTATTTAAAATAATATATTAAATGGAAAATAAAGTGAATTGTCACGAAGTTGTCTCTGTTTGTTCCAAGGAATGGTCATGACAAAAAAAAATGTAAAAATATGTTTATTTATTATTTAATTGTGACTAAATAAACAAATAAAAGCAATATTTTTTTTTAAATAAAAAATATTTAGTTTCATTATTTTGTTAATAATTAAATGTTCAACATGCTTGTTTAATCTGGAAAAAATACAAAAACAATATTTTAAACACACACAAACAAACAGTAAAACAAAGTCACATATGCGTTCAAATTTTGATACGTTTTTTCAAAATCCTAAGTGTGGAATAACACTTTAAAAATAGTAAATATTAAAAGTCACATAGTTTTCACAATAAACACAGAAAATATTTTTATAATAAATGTTTATAACAAAAATATACAAGCTCCAATACTAACTAACAAAATATGACAAAAAAAGGCTACCTGGTCGCAACCAATCATGGTAGGGCTCTACTGTCGAAAACCGAGGATTTATAAAGGGCTGCACCGTAGGAAATTTCATTTAGTACTAAACGCTGGAACGAATCGGACGTGCTTGTAATGTGCGTGTTGTGCAGTGTTTGTTTGAAAGTTTTGTGCCAATATGAGGATTTGGATTACTTTTACTGAAGGTTGGATTATATTTAGAATTTATTTTTTAAATATTAATATATGAAAATATGTATTTCTTATATATATATATATATATATATATATATATATATATATATATATATATATATATATATATATATATATATATATATATATATATATATATTTTAAGTGAAAATTTGTTTATAGTTCTTAATATGAATCTAGTCTATTAATATTAGAAAAAATTCTAATTTAAAGTTATTATGGCTAAGGTCGTTTATTTATCTAATAAATAATATTAATAACAATAAAAAATATATAAATGGAATACTATGAACGTTAATAAATATAATTATATAAAATTATAAACTTGAAAATAAACATATTAAGTATATTGTTAAAGAAATAATAAGTTTTAAACAAAACACTTTAAAGTAGAGTTTCAAAATCAATCATAGTAACTGTTACTCGCAAGGAGGCATGTTAATCTACTAACATGAAAATATAAAATAATCTGAATTGTTATGAGAGTTACAAATATATAAAATTTAAGAAAACAGTAAAGAAACTGTATTGTAAAGACGTCTCTACATTATAATATTGCTTTAGATATCACAAAATAGAGCACATTTAGTGTTCTGACAAGTGCATTGGCGTGTGATTTCTGTTTGAGCAAAATGTACTTCTGTTATTTATTTAATAGATAGTAATACAAATGTGAGATATGTAGAGACGTATGTTTCTCATATTGGTCTTATACAATAAAAGACCGGAGAATAATATGGAAATTCTCTTTGCTTTACTAGCAAAGTAATTGCGAGAAAAATGTAAAAGTTGCTTATTATGAAATGAAAAACTAAATTCTAAAAAGCTAATGGAAAATAAAACAAATACAATTTTATGTATTCTATGAATATCTTTTTATCCCGCATAGCAGGGTAAACAGAAAGTATCTAGTGTCAAAACACTCCGCACTTCGCTTTCCACCGAATTCGAGTCAACTGAGTGGTGGAACTCAACGCCGCACTTTGTCTTACCAGAGTGAGAAAGTGACAACAATATAATAAATAATAATATTTATCGTACAAAGTGAAAATATATCATTATAAAAACATTATATACATGTGACTTTGATAATGATCATATTAACTTTTCTTACTCATTTTAATTATATTTATCTTTCTGTCTGTTTAAATAAATTAATATATAAAAGCATTTCGATTTTTCTAAACCTACGGTTTTTTCGGCATAATAAGACTCATAAATCATTAAATATATCAACATAAAAATTAATTTTCCTTCCTGTCATCATATTATACCACAAAGAACGAAATCACGTGTGTCAGCTGTTAATAAAAACCTAACTTTATATTTTAACCCAATAAAAACAGTTAACCATATAGTTCAATACAAAAACAAACTGAAGTTGGCACTCTTAGGTAATATTTAATAAATCGCGTTACAGCATTATTGCTCAAAGCTGGTAGGATTGGTTCACAACAACTTATTCTCTATACAAGTTTTGTAGTTTTACAAATGAAATTATGAACTTTCTTTACTTTTGATTAGTTTTAACGATGTTATTTATTTCGTTTTTATTGTTTTGTTCTTACAATGTAAGATATATGGAGGCGTATATGGATATTGTATATTCATTTTATTTAACAGCTTCACGCATTATCCCGCATGCTAGTGTAGTTACCTGGTGAAATCTAGGGTGTTTTCTACACACTGCTTTTCGCCCAAAGTAGTACATGTTTATTAGTTTTACATCAATGTATAACAGTAAAATAATAAATAGAATTGGTTATTACAATTAGGTTTTCTTTAACGATACGTTCACACAACATGTAGAGTACACAGAAAGAAATTAATTTTCTTCTTATTTTAATATAACAGCATTATCATGGCGTAACTCAACACTGCCCTTTACGTAACTAACGAAATATTTTTCAAACAGTAAGCCAATACCAAAAACATCATATACTAAATAAAATATTAACATGTTTGTAATAGTCGAAAATCGATACATTTCACATAAAATAGGGCACAAGTCGAACTGTACCATATGAATTGAAAACTTTATTCATACGTACTGTTTTTCAATATTCATACAGCAAGAAATATTTTACTTTTATATTGGCGTAGCAAATACGTTATCTATATTTTTATGAACTAGATCTTAAATAATTGGAAATATTAAAATGTATATATTCTGTATCTGTAATATATTATATAATTATATATTTTATAAGGAATTATTATTATGATTTCTAAACCATAGTTGTTTTCAATTTTAATAATATTACTAATGATATAAAAAAATAAATGACACTCTTGTAAGATAGGGAAATAATTTATTTTAATACTATTAATTCTAATTAGAAAATAGAAATGAACATTTTGATTTTACATAACACTGAATTATACGCTTATATACCTAGTATCAAGATACTCCATTTATTGGTTTTCGTCCGATATCGAGACCAACTCAACGCCGCGCTTTGTCTTACCAGAAAAGATAATTTTGGATTACAAAAATTTCTTCGAATAGGAATCGAAACTACATACAATCGCGTTAACAGTCTACTTTCCCACTGCCTGTCAATATGCAATGTCCTTTTTTTAAACTTTTAAAAAATAGCACTCAATATGAAATAATATTTTTTTTATGAATAATACACAAATCTTACCAGAGAAAATTTTATCAAAATTTCTTAACAATCAACTTTACATTATAAATTCTGAATAACTCTCCCATTAGAATCGAGACCATCCCAAACTCTACCACTAAGGAACCGGTAAACCTAATAATTCACACGAGAAAATCAACAGAATAGCTTCGTTAAGAGGCTCGATGGCCCTACACTTCGTATTGTGCCGATGTCAGGCCCTTGGAGTTCGCCAAAATGTTAATGAGACCCCATATCGAGTGCCATTGGTGGGATTCGTCAATAACAATTAAGATGTTAGTTTGTATTATTTGATGAGTTATTGAACACGGGAGATGTATATTCAAGTTCATCTTAGGAAATAATATTTTTTTCTCAATAACTTACATGTCTTTTGTCAAGCGAGTAAACAAAAATCTAGATAAGTTTTATAAGAAAACACAGGTCAATGAAAAAAATTAATTAATATTATTTAATTTATATGTACATATTTTACATTGACTCTTAAACTTCTAATTTAAAAAATATTTTATATAGTGAGTGATGTGTCACTCTTAGTTCAGAATTCATTAAATTTGAAAAAAAATCTATAATTATTAAGATAAATAAAACTATATTAAAGAAACAGGCTTCAGGCTTTATTTTGTCTAGCGGGATATTTAGTGAGAACTTAGAGTCAAGACATTCCCTTATATCTGTCCCTGTCTTATAAGAAGAAATAAAAATAAATTCTTAATGCAAATCTTTCCCCCAAACAGGAATCGAACCCACAAACAATATAGTTTATGTTCTGATGGTGTCCCACTGCGCCACCGTGACCTAATATCTATCATAATATATAATCCATCATAAACTTCATTAAATCTAGTATTATTTAAAAGCCTAATTAGTAATATGTGGATTCACGTGTCTATTGACGATTTCGTCTGCTACATTCACACAGGCTTATTAATGTCAATCTAGCTGGCAGCGTATTAAATCTAATTAACGTTAGTCAGTCCGTATTACGGTATCCTACTTGCGTGTTATACGCCTTTGTTGGAGGAATTTTGATCAATGAACTTATTTGTTTTGTCTGTAGGATTTTGGCTATAACTTCAATATAACCATATATATGAATTATATTGTTTATATTTAGACAGATTTTTAAATTGATTTTTGTAGGTAGTTAGAAATATTATTAATTTCTCCCATATTGTGTATTTACACGATATTTTCAAAACGGTCATCTATTAAATCATGCTCATTAAAAACTTAACAAACCCATCAAAAAATTTTTTTTTTAACAACACTGTACGCTTAATTATTGAGCATTATATTCCATAGCATCTCTCAATCAATCATATAGACTCAACCACAATATTTTATAGTGTTCGCAATTGAAGTATGCGGTACGTATGGCACTTATTGACTTGTCTTGACCTCCTGAACTTGTAATCTCACGCCGGATTCACCGGACCTTTTACGCCCAACCATTATGTCTGACTACAATGTCAATGAAACATTTGTAAATATTCATTGGAATATCACGATAATTTTAGTTTCTTGACGTGCATTTAACATGTGATTGATGATTTTTAAGGTTAATCTTGTATGCTTCATTTTTCTATTCAAAACTAATTAAGTGGTTTTTTTGTTGTTTTTGTAACAATAATTTATTTATTTATATAAAGATAATGTTAGTAAAGTATATTACCTTCAATACAATATAAACACAATAATAAAGCAATTATAGATTACTATTTAAATTACTCGTCAGGTATATCAGATCAGTCGATGCTGGCAAACGTTTAATATAAATAAAAAAACACTGAACTTTAATCTTCCAAAGCCAGTTCCGACATCACGATACGAAGACTGCATAGCTAAAGAACCATCCGTTTAAATGGACGCGATAAAAAATAAATTAAAATAACCAGGTATGATGATATCGATACTAACGTAGCTATTGTGCCTCGAGATGTGGTAGTCTCTAATTGCGGTGTCTTTGTTATACAAAATGAAGTGTTAGTTCTTCTATTAAATAATAAGTAGTTTGATCGTAGTCAAGAGTTGATTCGCCCCATGTCAGTTACGAAATTACTAGCGGTTATTTAGTGGTGAAGTTTTAATGTGATAAAATTTACATTTAAATACTTTGTTTTGTTACAGATAAAATAGAAGAAAATCGCGCATGGACGCAAGGTACGACGAAAGTCCAAGTAAAGCGTCAGCGTACGCTTTTTGGACACTACACAATGCCTGGCGAAGAAATCTTAGTGACAATCTGCCAAACATAAAAACTTTATCAGAATCTGTCAATGAAAATGTTGATCAAACTGGAACCACAGAGTACAGTGACACCGAAACGGCACATCAAAGTATTATAGCGTCTGAAGAAGATACTATAAGTGATCCGAGTGACTTTGATTATAATGATAGGAAAAATGTGTGGAGTGATATCGATGATGAACTGTACATAGCAAATTTAATAAAACTTAGGACTTCAAATGAAGTTAACCGCGTTAAACGTGATACTAGCCTTTCTAGTGTTAGTGATTTCAAGGAGGTTGTGAATAGTGTTAAGTTAGACAAGTACGAGATGTGGGAGTTGGAGCCCACGGATCTAACAGATTGTGACTGTCTCGGACCACCGCCTGAGTTCCTATTGCCGCCACCACCACGACCACCGTTCCTCCAAGCGGAATACTACTGTGCTGACGATCCTATACCAGATTTGGAAACTTGCAATACGGAACCAGTAAGTAGTTCATATCTAATTAAAATTCTTTTCTACTTTCCATTCCATTACCATTCCAATAACTAAAATCGATACTACTATATATGTTTAAAATGCCAAATGTAAAATAAATAAGGAAAAATATCCAAATAGCAAATGAAGTTATTTGTAATAATACGTCGTGCTGGAAGAAAATATATGTAAAAATAACTGGGTAACTTAATATAACGAAACCTTATATGGTGAAAGAAAAATAAAACGTAGTTCGTTTTAAAGTTGGAATAACTTAAATATGTAGGAAATTTTAATGCAAATTCTAATTAGAATGCCACTTCTGCAACATTTCTGCAACAGTCCACTTGGAAAAGGTTACTTTAATCTAAAACAAAGTGCTTTAGTATTCACGTAGTCAAATTTAGTCGGGCTTAAATTTATTTTACCGTTTGGTTGTGATAATTTGGTATATATTTTTTTCTAAAGGAAATTTACAATTGAAATGTTGTTAACTTTGATATAATGAGTTAAATATTTTGACACAGAAGGGTTAGTAAATATTAACCCTACAATAAAAACATTCAGTATGGTAGTCTTGAATTCAAATCTCGTTCATGATCGAGGCACGACTCGTATTTATTCAAAATATTGCTATTTTTAGATAAGATCGGATGAGATAACTGGAATTGCTTTAACTGTTCATCCAATACGTTTTCTTATATTACATACATCTAGAATGAGGAAGGATTGGCCTATCCTTAGTTTTTTTCTACACCCAAAAACATTTCGTTTTTATTATCATAAACATAAACATAAAAATTTAGTGCTTAAAAAATCATAATGCTGAAAATATTTTTATTGTATGTGGCTTGGTGCCAGTTAGTTAAAATGAATAGATCTCCCACGATGCAAATTTTATGCTCTAGTTCAAGACGTACATAATTTGTGTCGATGTACTGAATGTAACGTAATAATAATAAATGAATATATATGTACTTAATATTAAATAAAACCCCTCCAACATTTTTGCAAAGAAGTAAATCCTTTAATTGAAAACATTGATTAAAATCGTATTAGATCATTAAGATAAACCACATAACTTTAAAGTCGTATTCAAATTCCAAATTGAAACTGAAAATTATTTTAACATTCATTCTATTATATATTAAAGCGTTATTCATACACAAAGGATTTTAATAAACCTGTTGAAAATCCTTATAAAAATTTCAAACGTGGCGTAATTTCATATACGAGTATATATAATAACATTGCTATAGACCGTTATGCAAATCGTGCAGTTTCACGCTTTATTCCGCCAATGGTTAGAGAGAGCAAAGTGATAAGATACTCCGTTCGCCGTTTTCTGTCTGAATTTTGATCATCGCACGTTAAGTAGCGTAACTCAACGCCGAGTTTCATACTACATTTTATTTTTCAACTATAGAAACTAATGCATTACTAAATAAGTAATAATATAAGGTCATGACTCTGTTGACTTGGCTTCCGAAATCGAGACATTGCATGCAATGCACAGAGTACATGGTTGAATGGCGAACTTAGCTCCGTGCTTTGTCATACCAGAGTGGAGAAATGATAATTAAATTTAAATATAAACTTCAAGTGAGAATCAAACCCACAGCCACTTTGGCACTTGTAGGCAAGATTGATAACAATTCCTGTACATATTTCCAATGAGTCACTGAAGGTTAACGTCAAATAAAAGCTTAAAATATTAAAATTTTGAACGTGAGATAACCATTTTCTGTTATCTAAAAGGCTAATGACTAACTCCATCTTATCATATATACTTAGTAAATATTTGACATATGCGGGCTTTAATGACAATGGCTTTTATCTTTACATCTTACTACCTGTACTAACGTAAGTCGATTGTCGCGATCGAGAATATTTATGAAACTTCAATAAGTCACTTGTACTAAACTGCTCATATGTAATTTATTTCATCTTCGTATTTTTTATAAAAAACAAGAAATTTATTAATATAGATATAAAAAAAAAATATCTTGTTTTTTAAATTAAATCGCCCATCTATAATATACATAGGCTCGAAGTAACTAAGGCAAATGTTCTACCATGATATATTTTAGTACCTATGTACTTTGTGAATATATTTAATTCTTTTAAACAATTACTACCAGCAAAAACCAAAACGAGAGCCACTCACGTAATCTATAAACACAATAGTAACACTCAGATACATTTTACAACCAAAACTCTGCTTGCTTTTCCACTTTACTGTTAGAAACTGAGTAACGGTTTATTGCCTGGATTTCGTAAACACTCGTAATGCTAACATTGATACTTCCTTTCTATTTGCTTCCCTCATTTCTTCATTATTACTAAAGAATCTTGAGTTGTGATGCAAGTGGTTTGAGATAAGCTGTTGTATTTGTGCATTGTTGATTCAAATATTTAAGCGATATATGCCTTTAATAGTTATGCCTTTTATTTTGGAGTAATGTTAAAGGGATCGGTTGTGGGTTCGATTCCTACTCGGAGCAATCAATATAAGCAAGTCATTGATAACATGTCTCCATTTAGGAAAGACCAGTCAGCGGAGTGTCTTGACAAAGGCTGCCTCTGACCACCCTGTTATGCAGAATAAAACGTGAAGCTGTAATATTACATTTTTTATATAATTACGTTTGACAACAGATTTGGCTAATAGAAGAAATTTTGATATTTTATAAATTCACATTTCGGGTACTGGACTCAGTTGCAGAGTGAAATTCAGAGTAGTGCCTGAGACTACCACCTAAATATAAGAAGTCGCTATAAAGTGCTCATTAACGCTCGCCAACACTGTATAAATTCTTTTCTAATTTTTGTTTATACATTCACGCTTTATCCCCTGCGGGCAGGAAAGGACGGGGTGCCAAACACTATGTTCTGTGCATACCTTTTTCGCTTCGTCCACTGTCATCAACCTCTTCATACATGTTCTTCGGGGGGTCCTCATGCTTTTTACGTGACCCTCCTCCAGTATCATTGATAATATGTTTTCGAAGGTCAACTGAAATCTCTCCCGACCTTTTCTACCACTCTCCTTTGTTTCATTGTTAACAAACCAAATATATAAATTAATTTGTTATTTAACTTACATCCGGTTAATAATGAATGATAGAATATTTGAAAACACTGTAGATATTGTTATGATGTAGAAAGAGCGTAAAGCTATAAATAGATTATCTCTGTGATATTTATGCTGTTAAGAAATGAACATCAAATAGGAGATTGTAAATGTAATAGTTATTTAATGCAATCACACTCATAGCCCCCACTTTAACTACATCTTTTGCTGATACTGTTATAACAGCCTAAACAGAACCTACAGTTTAGACACTCAATTTTTCAATATCATTATGTATAATTTCTTGTTAAGTGGCGAGACTTAACGCCGCGTTTTATTTTACCAGAGCCAACTGCGCCCATCCCATTGGCGTCAATCTCACTTTTATCTTCAATTGGTTCAAATCGTACATCAGTTTTGTTTCAAGTTTTGGTATTTCAAATAATTCCGTTTCCTCGTTCGCTTATTTAATCAGGATTTTCATTTCTCACGAATTATATTAGCTTTATTACTTTAGCCAACATGAAACTAGATAATTCTTCATTTATTATATGTGAATGATTGAAGAATATTTTCAATATTAATAATATATTTTTTCTTGTCTCAGAACTATAAAAATTGAGGGTGTACAGTGCGTAAATTGGCCAATTATGGTATCCAAATTTTATATATGTTTCCATTAAAACTGATATCTCAGTGTAATCTGTTCGGTAAATTAAGTGCGTAACGAATCACTAATTTTTAACGTGTTTTTATATCATTTTTATGGCCTGCATAAAATTCCATTGCTTTTCATATCACATTCTCGTTTGATTAAGACATCAAGGCGGCACTTTGTGAGCCCAATAAAGTTTTACTAGGTAAATGCGCGGTAGGTAGCGACACTAGTCTTTTTCTTTGGGTCCACTTATATACTTTTATTATTTTCAATATTTTTTTATAAATTATTAATTCATTTCTTTGCCGGTCGTGGCGCAGTGTGAACGTCTTACTGTGAACGCGATCGGTTGAGGATTCGATTCCCACTCGTATTGATTATATTTATATAATTTTTACTTCCTCGCTCTGGTAAAACAAAATGTGGCTTGAGTACGGAGTGCTTTAACACTAGGTATTTTCGGTCTATCCTAGTATGCTGGATAAAAGCGTAAATATAAAAAAAAATATAATTTAAAGTTTAATCTTTATAAGAAATCTACGTAGTGTTGTGAAAAAAAATTAAAAGCTTATAAAGCTTGAACGTTCTTAAGAAGTTCATTTTTAAAACCGTAGTATTAAACCATACTTTCTATATCCGCCTCTTAGAAACTGTTGAAACGCTAAATACGACTCATGGTTATCAACATGGCTACATGACCCGTCTTGTTCAAATACGTATCTCTTCTTAATATTTCAAAGAACAATAAAAAAACCCTCACTATGTTATATTAGCAATTAGGCGAAAAATAGCGAATGGAGTGCCTATATTCTGTTCTTCGGAGTGCAAAATTCATGAGAATTTATTAACGTAAAGTAAACACTTATCTCAGGAGTAATCATTTTCCCTGTAGAACTACTAACACACCACGGAGGTCTTCATTTAAAAAAATATCATATATTTTAACAAGCTCTCCAAACCGACAGCGCATCTTATTTTTATATACACGTTTGCGGTTTCCACGCCAACTGTGTTAACATGTTTGCTACGTTGAGTCATAGTAAGCGGAATCACGAGGTGGTCTCTATCAGGACGTAATTCGAACTGGAGGCAATAAATTGTACATCATTATATATATATATATATATATATATATATATATATATATATATATATATATATATATATATTATAAAGGAAATCGGATACAACCCAGTGTTAAACACTACGTTGATTGTTTTCTCATGGAAATCGAGACATTGCGTATATTTGTTTAAATATAATCCTTTGACTGGGAATCGAATTCCCAGCCGAAGAACTCTACAATCAACTCATATTAAACTTACTTATAAACGTCTGCTTCATTTATGTTTTCAACGGAATTTTAATGTCTTTATTAACTTGTTATTTTTCTATGCATTTTTTACGCTTCTGTCGTCGGATGTCATTCTTTTATGAATCATCCAACTCTACTTCGTATTATACAAACAACTATTAGAAATCCAAGTTAAAAGGCATACCGAACATATTACTTTCTATATATATGTATATATATTACGTTCATCGTAAATATATTTATTTCAATATTATTTATATAGAGGCTGGTCGTGGCGCAGTGTGATAGCGTCTGACGCGATCGGTTGTGGGTTTGATTCCCATTCGAGGGACTGATTATATTTAAATTATTTTCATTTCCTCGCTCTGGTAAGATAAAGTGCAGCGTTGAGTTTTGGCCAATCAACACTCATTGTCTCGGATTCCGTGGAAAGCGAAGTACGGAGTGTCTTGACACTATCTACTTTCTACCCTGTAATGCGGTACAAAAGCGTGAAGTTAATAAAATATTATATTATTTTAAAGATTCATCTATGACTAATTCTAGTGATTTTTATTTAGTACGTTTGCATTTGAGAGTGAAATTGTTTTAAAATGATTTTATTACTTTATTTACCGTTTATTTTTATGAAAATTTAAATTCAATATTTTATATATTTATTGGGACAGCAATGATGAAGATATTTTTAAGGTTATTTTAGTTTATCTGCTCTGGTAAGACAAAGTCGTTGCTCAGGAAACAGTCGACAAAGTGTTTTGACACTGGCTATCTTTGACTACCCTGCTTTGGGTTAAAAAAAAACTTTTATTTCATAGATATATAATATTTATTAGCAAGTAGATAGATCTGTATGAGAAGAATAATAAATGAAATACTACGAGTAGAATATACAATCTCATATATCGTTTTCATTTAAATATGACGTACATATTAATTGCATCAGCGTTGTCTAATTAATATATTAAGCAAACGGAAGACTTGTTTAGTAAAGTAAATATACTTTAACTAATATTGGAAACCAAACTCGACTATTGCTACAGTCAACATTCATATATATTTTCGTATTCATAGAGATATTTTCAACTAAAACAAACAAAATTATTAAATTAACAAGAAGCTTGAATATCTAATTTTATTTAAAAAAGCCATAATAATTCTATGTATATAAAACAAAAATGTAAATGATCGTAGTCGGTTTATAGAAGATACAAGAAAAAATATTTATTTATAAATGTAACAAGAACTAAATAAATGACTTTTTTATCTGTTTGTCAGTGCGTCCGCGCATGCTAATCTCAGAAACTGGTTAAACCGATTTAAATCAAGTTTTTGCTATTGAATTTTTCGTTTAACATTTTTGTTTATTTTATTACAATTGATTCATGAAGTAGAAAGTTGTTACAACTTAAACTATTTATGTTTGACAAAAGTACTATAAGATCATTTTTACCTGAATTTGCTGTAAGATTAGTAATAAATGTAAACACATCATAATTTTACTAAATATATAAAGAAATTTTCTTACGCTCTCGAAGTCGCGGTTACCGCTATTATTTAAAGCCTTTGCTTTTTTTATTTTGTTTGCTTTTTTATTATTGTTTAAAAAAATGAGTTATATGTTGTATATGACTTTTAATTTTCAAGAGAAACATACACTAACGACATTACGAATTGATAATCTCTATTTTTTATTTGTTTAGAAATAATAGATTTTTTTACTAGATTTAAGCGGCGTAATTTGAACCCTGGAGTCTTGGCAACCGCCCTATCGTTTTGACCACTAAACCATGCGTTCTACATCCGGCTTCTTCGAAACTTTTATACGTTCGTTAGGACCTGTTTTTATTAATATCTATGTTCTTTTAAAAATTTCTGAATGACGTCCTGTAATTCATATTTATAAATTTTATGGGGACAGAATTCGAACTTACTATTAACACGTTTATATAACGATACTTTACTCTCAGTGTCTTTAGACATTTTCTCTTAGCTTATAACATATTAAAAGATACTTTACGACGTATGACCGTAATAAAAGTGCTAAAATGACGGCCACAATTTTAAAATTGTATTTTTATATATATCTAAGTTAATATTAATTTTTAATATTTATGAGTTAAGCTCGTACTAATTTAGTTAGTGACTTATTTATTTGTATATTCGTAGTATATTGTAATGTTTGTATATAGTCTGACTCTTAACGCGATTGGTTGTGTGTTCGATTCCCACTTGGAGCAATGATTGTATTTAAAATTGATTTTTATTTCTCTGCTCTGGCAACACTAAGTACTGCGTTTAGTTCCGCTTTTAGAACACAATGTCTCGATTTTGTTCGAGCAGTTAACGTAGTGTCTTGACACTAGCTTATCTCTGACTACTCTGAGCTATGTGGGATAAAACGTCCATGTCCACGATGGGTAAGAATGGAGTAAAATTATAATTATTATTGGATAAAAATATTTTATAAAATGCGTGTATTACAGTATAAAAGTAATTTAAGTTTCTACTAAGTAAACATTTTCAAAGAAAACAATGATATTTAAACAACGCTAGGTGTTTGTAAGACTCATTTTACCTGTATCAGTTCTTTCAACTTTAGATCCTAATTATTGTTTATTTTGACTATGATTGTCTGTGATGACATTGCAAGATTATAAATGCACATAATATTATACATTACATTCAAATATATCTTCTTTTTTTGTTTCTGGCTCGTTTTTGTCTAAAATATTTGAATAATTAACATTACATATTCATATTTTGTATAACGAGACCCGCCCTCGTGTTGTTTCAATAAGTTGCTTTTTTAAGGCTTCAAGCTTTTGTCCCGCATAGTTGGATAGACAGGAAGTCCTAGTGTCGAGACACTCCGTACTCCGTTTTACGTCGAATTTGAAACATTGCGTGTGTGTGTGTGTGAGTGGCGGAACTCAACGCTGCGCTTTGGCTTACCCAAGCGAGGAAATGGAAGTTTTTATATATAATCAACCATTTTCTGACTGCGCCACAAGCAGCCTCAAGTTACTTATTTATTTCAATTTTCAAAACTAATTTTTCAGTGTTATATGATATAGCGTTTTATGTATTATGTAAGGAGCTGTGTTTTATTAAGGGGGTTTAAAATGTCACAATTTTTTCACTTGAAGGTCATTTAAAATTTTACTAACATTGTAATCCAGTATTAATCGCTGCTCTAATATATACTTGTTAATGTGTATTAATGTAAGTATTCTTAACTTTGAAATTTATTGAAGCCGGTCATTGCGCAGTGGGACAGCGTCTGACTGTCACGATCGGTTGTAAGTTCGATTCCCACTCGGAGGAACGATTATATCTAAATTATATTCGTTTCCTTGCTCTGGTAAGACGAAGCGTACTGAGGGTTTTGGCACTGGTGTCAAAACCTAAATAATTTCTGTCTACCCTGGCTATGCGTGATAAAAGCGTAAAGCTAAAAAACAAAACATTTTCATACATCCTAATCAGAAACAAATCTCGCTATAAAATAGTTATGTTTAAAAATAATATATATATATATATATATATATATATATATATTAAGAAATATTAATTAAATACCCTGTATATAGCCAAGGTTGTTTAATGTCAGGTGCAATACATCGATCAGGTTTAACTTAACTAGAAACTTTCTAAGTGAACTTGTTAGCCGACGTCGGAAATTAGCTGTCTTGATTTTCTGATACTGCCGTTATGTAAGTTAAGTTTGTAAAAACCCCATTAAACTTGGTACAGCCAATGGATTTTCTTAAGTGTTTTTGTTTAAACATCAAATAATTCTATTGTTATTATTCAAATACGTATTAAAAATATTTATAAAAATATATACACTTTATATATTAAAAACAGCTTCACGCTTTATCCCGCATAGCAGGTAATCAGAGACTTTCCCACTGAAATTGAAACATTGCGTGATGAGTGGCGATCTCAATGCCGTGCTTTATCTTGCCAGAGTGAAGAAATAAAAAAAATCTAATATAATTATTCCTCCGAATGGGAATTTCATCCACAACCAATCGCATTTACGTTCAAATATTGTTGCACTTGGCCACGATGGCCTCTAATATATTAATATTAAATATTCTTTAAAATAAAACAATCAAGGTAATTAAGCTATATTCTCAATGCCTATGAATGTAATGACTGATATATAAGTATAATTATGCCTTCATACTTTCTTAGGTCAAAACAAAACCTGATCTTACAACGACCACCCTGAGCACAGTAACTTAGAAGAAATTCCATGAAAAAAGAGTCACCAATTAATTATACATTTTGTGCAGAAAAAAAAATTATAAAATGGCGTAGCATTCAATAACGAGTTCTTATTCCACCCTTTGCCTTTGCTTAATTGTCTTATTTTGGGATTCTCTAAAAAATTAAGGATAGGGATGATCATAATTTATAAAAAAAGTTCCAGTAGCAGGACCAAATTAATTAAAGCCCTTTCAATTCTTTTCCTGCTTTTTAATAATTAAACGGGGAGCATTGACAAATAGCTGCCGTCTTCAGATCGATTGGCTGGAGGGTGACGTTCAAATTTAATTTAACAGGATAAATTACAAATATATTTTATTTGTAAATTTTTTTAACAATTCATATATATATATATATATATATATATATATATATATATATATATATATAGAAAAAAAGAAGGAAGAAGAAAAAATCAAGTAAAGAAACAAATGTCATATTTCTGTCTATGCATATGTGTATGTGTGCATTCACACACTTAGTTTTGTGTTTCGTATTGAATTGCCCTTAATATAGGTTATATATAGTATACAGTTTCTTACAGTCCTGAGATATCTATATTTTTTATATCTATCTATTAACATTTTAGTCTCACGCTCTTTTCCCGCATAGCAGGATATAGTATATAGTCAAGTCAAGTTATACAGTATATATTGTCAAGGCACTTCGTACTTCCGCTTAATTCGAGACATTGCGTGTTGAGTGACGGGACTTAACGCCGCGCTTAGTCTTATGAAAGCGAGGAAATGAACGTAATTTGAACATAAATTGACAGAATTTTTCTTTTTCTTTGAATTCTTCGTTTTTTAACATTTTCAGTTTTAATGGCCATCTGAATCATATTATTCGAAGAATTCAGTATATTGTTCTAAAGATATCCCGGTAACGTTTATTTAGATACACACGATATACCTTCGATAAAACGTAGCGCCCCGATGACGGATTCCTATACAGATAGCCGGACGTTTTGACAAATCGACGTCCCTTTTTTCAAGTTTAATTCTCTCGGGCCTGGTCCGATATTTATCTGTTTTATGGAATATCGATACAATGACCAACTTGGGAATGTCTTTCGGTTGAGATAATTTATGACGTCCGTCATACTGTCTTGTATATACGATAGATGGTATGATATTGGAGAGTAGTTCTTACTTATCTGATAGTAACAGGTTTGATTTTGAAATAGAATGTCAAATAAGTGTTTAAAATAATATATTCATTTATCAATATTATACAGAATGAATCACAAATAATAATTTCTTCGAGTACACACCTCGAACCCACAACCAATCGCTTCTACAGTCAGACGCTATGCGCCACAATGACTTCTCTAGCTTTATCGATTGATTATTTATATCCGAAGCTATACTTATACACTATTGTATTAAATAAATACAAAAGAGTACCATGTATGTAGTTTGCGATACACATTTTAAATGAAACTATTTTAAACGGAAATCGAAATTGAGTTTATTTTGGTATTCGAAAATACATTTTTGGAAACCTGACGTTTTGAACACTTTACAGTAGTCCATGGTACACAGATAGACTACCTGACCAAAATATTTTATATTAATTTTGAAATCTATAAATGTAATGTATGTAGTACATATCAACACTTGCATGTCTATAAACGAGTACTAACGTGACCTCTTAACGAGTGAACGGTACGCTGTAAAGTTATTTACACCATTGATCCGATATATTGTTTAAAATGTACTTAAGTATACGGATAGCAAATATTCCTCGCTTGTATGTTTTGGTCTATATATGTATATTTAGGTATTTTTTATATTCCGCATAGCAGAGTAGACAGAAAGTATCTAGTAAAATATATAGTATCCAGTGTCAAGACACTCCGTTCTTCGCTTTCCACCGAATTCAGATATTGCTTGTTGAGTGGTGGAACTTAACGCAGCATTTTGCCTTACCAGAGCGCGGAAGCGAAAATTATTTAAATACTTTCCCGAATGGGATAGAATCCATAACCAATCGCGTTTACAGTCAGACGCTGTTCCATTGCGCCACTATCGGCAAATGTATTGAAATATTTGTAGAAGTTCAAAAAAGATTTCAAAGAAATGATGACGATGATCATGGGAAACAATACCATTGTGAGAAATATAGTGAAAATATTTTTCCATACAAAGTGTTAGTAGCAGTCAAACTAAAAATATTTGACAACAAATGAAAATATCGTTTCATTCCAGAAACCTATCTGTTACGATCGAGATTGTTAGTTTGAGTATTGTTTTTTATTTTCTCATACGTAATTATTAGATAATATGTTATTGTAACAGTAAAAAAACGGTACTTTAAAATATGTCTATTATACTATGTATTTTTAACTTTGCTTTAAGTAGAATTCAGAGGGGACCTAGTGTTCGGAAATTACGTTCTTCACCAAGAGTCAATACCGTACCTCAACGCCGTGTTTTATCATACGAGAGCGTGGATATGAACATAAACTTTTTACTTATTCCTCTGATTGAACGTCGAACTTACAATCATTGTAGAATAATAATTACGTAATTATATTACTTATATACCCAAAATAATGCCTTCTTAAATTCTAATAAAGTATAAAGCAATAATATTTCATTACGCAAATATAAAATGGACAGGCAGACGCCCTAATTCGATAAAATCTATCGAATCGCCGTACGTAGGTAATATTATTTGCGCCGCACCCTAATTGCTTCGGACCGAAAAACATTAGCACTCCCCTCATATTCGCAAACAGATGTATGCTTATACAATGATCGGAGTCTAAAATATGATGTTGAGTTTAGTCAAAGTAACAACCAGCTCCACGCCATATCCAGCACACTAGGGGTAATCAGAAAGAGAAATCTCAAGATGTTCCATTCTCCACTCATAAATTTGAAATATTGAATGTTGACTGGCGGAACTAAACACTGCGGTTTATCTTAATATAATTATGCTAGTATTTTAACTGGACTATCTCTGCAAATAATACGTTTTTGTTGCTGGACTTCATAAATGAACATCGTATAAAAATTTGAATACAGCGGGTTTCGAACCCATGCACCTTGGAAGCCTCCAAATGCTCTCACCGCTAAGCAAAGTTTCTTACATCCGACTACTTGGAAATTCTTATTCGCTTGAAATTACTTATTTTTGTTGTTAGCATCTCTGTAGAGAGATTTGCAATCTTTTGGTACTCAAAAATTATTTCTAATCTTCTATTTAGTTGTTTGGTATGAGGGAATGCTATTTTCTTCTTTCTATTTAGCTGTTTGGTATGAGGGAATGCTATTTTCTTCTTTCTATTTAGTTGTTTGGTATGAGGGAATGCTATTTTCTTCTTTCTATTTAGTTGTTTGGTATGAGGGAATGCTATTTTCTTCTTTCTATTTAGTTGTTTGGTATGAGGGAATGTTATTTTCTTCTTTCTATTTAGTTGTTTGGTATGAGGGAATGCTATTTTTTAAATATCTTACTATCTCTACAAAGATAACAATGAATAATCTGCAACTAACAATCTCTATGTAACAAGTATGTGTATGTCTTTCATTACTTGCTTACAAACAGGCAGGGTAAAATCACTGTTTTTTATCATTTCCATAATCAAAAAAGTTAGATTAATCTATTTAAAATAGTTCATTTTCAAATACTGTTTTTAAACAGATTAGCTGCGTATATTTTAGTATTCAAAAATACAATTTGCAAATCATAAATTTCCAATACTTTATAGTAGTTCGTTGTATATATAAATACAAAAATGTATATTCAAATACCAAAATATACGCGATTAGTCCGTCTAACATATTTTTACTTTTTTTTGAAGTTTTTTGTTACAAACCACGAACTTATCCAGTCCATCAATTTTTACGATCCTATTTATAATTTAAGGTGTTTTTTTATTATAACGGGTGGAGAGCACCCTACACACTGCACTGCAAGGAACTCGGAAATATATACAATTTAAAGAAATATATAAAAATATGTATAAATTAATCGAGGAGTCTCTCCAAAAGGCCAAAAGTCCAGTGATTGTCATATTTTTATTATATATAATTTTTAACATTTTTTAACCATGCAGAAATAATATATTGAAGATAGCGACAGATGGCTACTGTACATGTCAGCTGTAAAACCCTTTATAGATCGTACGCATCTTTTATTGTAATAATTAATATTATGAAATGCAATACAAGTGGTTTTTTAATACCTATTTTTATAGGGAGTCCCCATAAATTAAATTTTATAGGTATGTATACATTTTATCACCCTCGATTCATTTGGATAACCTTTCTATACTATCTCCCATTGTCCCGTTTCATATTATTCCCGTAGGAATTTCGGGAAATGCTCTCTTTGTAATACCCTACACTCCCCAAGAAATCTACTTGTCATGTTATACCAGGACATTCGTCGGGCTTTGTTACTTAGTTACTAGGTAACGGCACGGTTTATGTATGTTTATTTTAGGATTAAAGAACTTAGTGACAAATCACTACTTTTTCTCCTTCTTACTTGATACGTTTAAAAGTCAATAATATATGTTGTGGTATTACCAATCTTTTTTTTCTATAATGTTTCTTTATCTCTTACTATAAGCAGATTTTATTAAGTATTATAAATTATAATTCTACGTAATAATATTAAAATTTGTTTTGCGCTTTTTACACATTTTAAATCGACTATTCTAAACGGATTAATGGCGTATATTTTGGTATAGAAGTAGGTAGGTCTAAACTAAATTATTCGAAACGTTTGATTTATAAAAATGTATTTTCGAATAGAAGAAGAAGCATCTGACTGTAAGCGCGATCGATTGTGGGTTCGATTCCCACTTCGGGGGAGTGATTATATTTCAATCCGTTAATAAATTTCAACTATTTTCACTTCCTCCCCCTGGTAAAACACAATGTGCGGCGAATATATATATATATATATATATATATATATATATATATATATATATATATATATATATATATATATATATATATATATATATATATATATATATATATATATATATATATATATTTATACGCGATTATTTTGCTTAAAATAGTTTCATTTAAAATAAAACTAGTATTATATTTTAATGCAATGTTGTTAAATTGGCGTGTGAAGTACATCAATTAAAAAACCATTTAGCTGCTACATCTAACCCTAATACATATGAAGTTAACAATTTATAACTAAATTTAATATTCAGTATTTTCATAACCTTTCAACATCATTAGTTCTGTCAATTGCGTGGAATTCCTCGCCTTTGTCATTTCTAGTGGGGTACAAAAACAAAGGCTTTTTTTCGACCCTTTTTTTTGTATTAACAACAATTCTCCAGAGGGAAAGTATTACATGGGGCTATAATGAGCTTCTTCAATACCGTACTCAAAAGTTGTTATAGCGTCTCACACTTAGTGGGAATTGGTATTATCTTGGTATTATTATTGGAGACTTTTTGGCTTTTTATAATTATTTTTATATTAGATATTCTAGTTGTTACTTCCTTAACTTAGCTCTGATGAAATATTAAATAGAATCTCCGTTCTTTGTCGTGTACTGGAATTCAAAATATTGCGTGTTGAGAGGCAGAACTCAACGCCGTACTTGCTTCAGCAACAACCTGGTTCTAAACTACAGTAGCTTCCCATTGGTTCACGATGGTCTCGGTTAGAGAAAAAAACCTAATTTCACTACTAATTTTAGTTTTGTATGAAAACCTCCCTAAAACTACACATTCCACAAGAGAAATAAGACCCACTATATCACAAACAATCCAACAAAACTATTGAATAATACCCATTAGCCACAATTCTGGCAGAAACGAGCATTGACTGAAGAAATTTTCAAATGATCCAAATTTGGCGAGGCAAGTAGACTCCTTGGAAGACGTATAGCTGTGCACTGTCCAAAAGTCATTATGCCACTTAACATATTGCATTATAGCCTTTCACCAAACGCATGAATGCCTATTTTGCTGTGATATTTATGACAAATGGCGGACGCGATTGTTCTGCCGGTATCTGGAGCTGTTCCAAATATCTAGTATTGAATTATTCCACACACAGATACTTTGATTTGATTAATTTGCGTTTTTGTTTGGTATTGATTGTTTTTTTTTATTGGGTGTTGAGTTTAACTGAAAAAAGAAGAGAAGGTAGGTAGGTAGGTAAATTGAGTAAAGCAAATAAATCTCTTTCTCACACACTCTCTCAGTTTACATTTCGTTCTTCTTGAGTTGCGGCGTTGAGTCACACCACACAACACACAATGTCTCGAATTCGGTGGGAAGCGAAGCACGGAGTGTCTTGACACTAGGTACTTTCTGTCTACCCTGCTATGCGGGATAAAAGCGTGCAGCTAAAAAAAAAAATTAACAAACAACAAAAAAATTAAAGGTTTTATATGACATGAGCCAAATTTCTCTTACCTGAAAAGGAATTGAACCTGTAACCGACCGACCGATCTGTCCTATTGCGTTCGGTGGCCGTTAAAAAATAATGTTTGCTTTATATCTGAATACTGTATAAAAAAATCTCCTCTCACGTTATATTTTCATATTATAATTTATTGAACGAAGTGTAATTTACGCTCCAAATAAAGTGATGACTAAAGAATTTTCATACAAAAGCTACCTATTAGGTGCGTGCTAAACGTGACATGTCTCAATTTTCTTAATGTTCCGAGTTTTTCACAATTTGAATATTTGTAAGGAGGAAAATATGAAATATGGAATGTTTCGTTTATTTTCTTCACAATGGAAAGTACTTCCTTTTCGAAATATTTAAACATTTTTTTATATTGAGTGATTAATATTATATAATAAAAATAATTATAATTAAAAAAAAATATATAAAGCAGTTTCACGGTTTTCATCGCATCACAGGGAACGTACTGTGAAAATTTTTTCTAGGAATATTTGATTCGCGGAACTCAACGCCGTGTTGTTGTCAATGATTAAATATATATATATATATAATTAAACCGCGTAAGCATCTAGCCGACAATATCACATGTATAAATACTAAAATGGATATTTTACATCTAAATAAAATTGGAATGAATATAATTTACTAAGAATATACATAACATGTATCTAAATAATATTTTTTTTATAATTTTTGTCCGTCTGTTTGGGTGAACCGATTTTGATGGGGCTTTCACAGACAAATAGCTTATATAGTAGAGTAACTTAGTGTAATTTTATATTTAATATTATAAAATAAAGACCCAGAAATGATAAATTCCATGCGAAGGAAGTTGCAAGCAGTGCTAGTATAAAAAAAAATCATTAATTATTTTTCTTTACAGAAAATAGACGCGTACAACCACAGCGGGCCATCGTTCCAAACGTCAGCTGTCATCGCGCTGTGTTCCATAGTCCTGGTCATAGGAGTGCTTATAGGAGCCATACTAGTTTGGAAGTAAGTAGTTATATTTTTACTTAAACATTTAGCTATTTAAAACATTTCTAAGACGTTACATCTTACAAAGCAAACAAAAACTGCCTCGCGCGCCAGTGTTGCAGAAATACGAATAGTTTTCTATGCCATATTTATATAAGTTTCTCTTTTTAAATGAAACTATTTAAAATACAAAAACAAAATCTTTTTGTATGTAACTATTTCAAATCAAAGATCTCTAGGAAAGAAGAGAAAAACAGAGAGTTTCTCTCTTACTAGACTTATTTTTAATTGACTGCAAAAAGATAATCAGTTTGATATGTATTTATGTTATAATGTTAGAATAGAAAATTAATTTGATTATGATGACTCATTTAATATATTAATTTTATTATTATATTATATATTTTTATTTTTGACCACGAATTAGGTATACTTGAACTGAACAGCAGTGTAAATATCATTAAAATTGAACCAGTAGTTTGAGATATATATGTAAATAATTAAAAAAAATATATAAGTATATACTTGAAGTCGGTTCCATTTCTTTATATATTTTTCCTCACATAAATGTGTGTACAGCAACAATAACATCCACCAAAAAAAGGGTTACTCTCAGACACTTTTAGAAACAGACTGATTTATTTGTCCAAATTACCCATTTTCTTTCCACAAAATCCTTTCAACGTCTTAAAGTGTCTGTAAATCTTCAGAATAAGGGAACAAAACAATATTTTCACGAATTAGCGCCACCAATATGGAGACAGGAGTGAATGTGACAGTTTGATCGTCGTTAAAACCGTCGTCACATACGTCTCGGTAAAGTTGATTAGAACTGTCACCTATGCGAGATTTAGTCTCGCTATTACTGCAATGCAAGTGAGGAGCTTAAGCGATTTTTAGATTTGTTATTAAAAATATATGTATTATAAAATTTATGGGTTTCTTATTTTATTAAAAAAAAGTAGATAAAGGGTTTTGCTTTTCGCGATTTTTACACATTTTAAATGAAACTATTTTTTTGTCAGCCAACACTCAAATGCCACCTCAGGTTACCTGTGATCACGGACTACTGTAAAGAGTTTTGAAATGTCGATTTGTCAAAAATGTATTTCATTTCACATTTCAAAAGATACGCGATGAATCTGTTTAAAATAGGTATTTTTTTTATGAAAAATAAAAAATATTAATATAAGTCAAGAAACTAAATATTTCTTTCTATAATAGATCTTTTTTAAAAAGGAATCCTGTTATGAGATATTATTTATTGTTAGATAATGAATTAATTGGCATTAAATATAATTTATTTGTTAAATTAAGTTTAACCTTTTTCTATTCCGACAGGTTTCTTCATATCTTTTTACTTTTTCGGTAATTAATTTGTTATTTGTTAAAATTAATTTAAAAAACCCTTTAAATAGTATTTGAATATATATTTGAAATAAGGCTTAAATATTTTGAAGCCGTACTTGTAACGGAAAGCTATAAAACTGTATATATTTCTTTAACAACTTAAAAAAGTGCGGGGTCTTTTTAAGCCTACTTTGTTAAAATTAAATAATAAAATATGTTTCTAAATATTGTATGTACCTGAAGCTTTACTATTTAAAAATACCAAAAAAGATAAAAACGCTACCTCTTTTCACTTAAACTGAGTAGATTATTTAATATATGTCACAATACTTGCTACGGACAACTCGACGTCATCGGATTTAAGCTTAACAAGACCAAAATTGTAATGTTATTTATACGTTTAATAAGCTGACAGAAATGTTAATTTGATAATAAAGCAAATGAAAGTGTATATTTTATTACATTTACTTGTTTACTTAAATAATGCAACATACCTATATGTTAATATTTTTTTAATTTCATTGTAATGGCATTATTTGGCTTATTTACTTTATTTGAGTGTTTGTGTGTTGGATTGGCAGAGCTTAACGCCGCATAATCAATTACCTAATTGAATTTGTAGTTATTTTCACTGTAAACTATTAAATACGTCCTAGCTCACTTTAAGAACTGTTGTCTTATGTAGCTTCATATCTAGTCATACAGATTATTTGTTTATTAGTTCTATTCAGATTTCGAAAAATTCTTGTATCAGCTTCCTTCGTTCTGTAGTTATCACCGTGAGATGTCTGACAGTTTTAGTCTAAATAAGAAACAGAAACATTATATATATATATATATATATATATATATATATATATATATATATATATTCCTATAACTTATTATATATTTATTAATCATTAATATGTATTTTGATAACAAAATGTCTAAATTTCAGACATTTAACATAAAAATTATAGTAGTACCCCAAAATCATTCATATCAAAAACTCGATTCGCATATGTGAATTTATTTTTCTTATTTTTATGAGGATTTTTTGAAAGTGAACGACGGGACGTCGGTCAAACCAAACATTCGTGTGTTACATCACTCACAATCGCCGGGAGTTGACGCCCACGCTATACGTATGGTAGTACAAAGTGAAATTTTCATACGTTTTATATTTAGTTTTATTGTTGTGTAATAAAATATATGAGGTTTGGCTTTATAAAATATACTTGCTCGTGTCTGTGGTTCTGTCTGTGTAAATAGATATTCTATATAATACTTTATATGCATATTAAACTAGTGTCAAAGCTCTGTTGTCCATAAATATTCTGCTATTCATATAATATTATTATAAATAATATGTATGCAATCATTTTTTTACAGTATTGAGTTCCACTCAACATACAATGTCTAGATTTCAGACAGAATATACCAAACGGAGTGTCTTGACACAAGGTTGTCTCTGACTAGGTTAGTCTATGAAGTCGCCATTACTTTCTGTGTGATAGATTAACAGACATACTAGGTTTCACATTTATTCTCGCAATATGAATAATATTATTAGTAAAACGTTTAAGATTGTTTTAACCTTTGCTTTGTAAATCGTTTTGTGTATATATAATCTACTTCATATTTAAAATATAAAAAATGTAAGAAAATTCACTTATAATAAATAGAAAACTCATTTAAATAACTTCACGCTTTATACATCCTATGATGAATAAAGCGCCAAGCTATTCTGAGCCCTTCTATCAGGGTACTCAGAGGAGACCTGGTATTAAGACACTAACTGACTTTTGTCATTTGCTTTTGTTGACCTTTTTTCACCGGAAACCGCGGATGGCTGCTTAGTAGCAAACTTAACACCACGTTTACTTTTACCAGAGCGGAGAAATTAGATTTTTTTTTGTATAAAAAAATCACTTGAGTGGGAACCGAATCCACTACCAATTGTGTTTACAGCTCTCAACTCCTTTATCGTTATATCCCATTTCACAAAGCAGTGTTAAGTCCAAAGTTAATCTAATAAAATCACTTACCGTATAACGAGCCGTTAAAGTCAGTAACTGCGGTGAACAATGTAAGTCGTAAATTTCAATGTTTACCTATTGCCAGTGTACGTTCTAACCGTAACTAAATCTATCTGAAGATATTGTAAGCATAGTGTAAGGGTTCCTTCATAGTTGTGAAGATAAGTCTTAAGATATAAGATTAAAATAATCTTAGAGCACAAAAATAGTTTAGCCGTCTTAAATAATATTGCTCCTTACATTTAAAATAAAATATATTTTTGAAAAAAGTGTGGAATAACACTTTAAAAACAGTAAAACATTAAAATATATTTGTAAAATATATTTTACTACTAGAGATAGCATTTTTTTAAATTGACAGAAAAAAAATAAACGATATTCTATTTCTATTTTTTTTTTATTTAAATCTTCAAATTTAGGCATACATTTGTGTGAAAGAAAGTATAGAGCTGAATTTGTACCTACTTATATTATAATGCGTCTGAGTGCTCTCAATCTAATCTCAAGCAATTAACTTATAAATATAATCTTATCGCAGATCGACATTCTTATACGTTAGTTACCATTTTGTGGTGAAACAAAACACGGCGTTAAGTTATAAATTAACAAGCAATGTCTCGATTTCGGACAGAACGCAGTGAACGGAGTATCTTGACACTAGGTTATATAAAACTGAAAAAAAAGATCAAGGTGTGAACCTTTCGTTTTTTCTGAGGAGTTCGTAATTAAGAATTTTTTAGTATTTTTAAAATACTTATTTGAACGGTTGTAATTTAAATTTTACCATAGAATGATAATTATCATAAAGATCTACAACAAAATGTACGTAGCTAACAAAATTGAATTTCAAAAAACCATCGTAAGTTCAATAATTTTCCTAAAAGAATGTTATAATTTATGGAATATGTTCTCCTGATTTTTTTAGCTTCACGATGCAGGGTAGATAAGAAGTACCTAGTGTCATGACACTCCGTACTTCAGTTATCGTACAAAAAAAATATTAAAATAAATATTCCCCCAAGTGGAAATCGAATCCATAACCTATCGCGTTTACAGTGAAGCGCTGACCCACTGCGTAACGACTGACCTCTACACAATTTTCTAAGTATGGAACCTCTTCATACAACTTTCACGTTTTAACTCTTAAAAGAACAGAAAAGAAATAAACCTATTTAATAAGAACAAAAATAATGAAAAAAAGCAAACAATATTTGAAAATGTTATTACAGTATTAAATCCTAACTTAAACCTCTCTGAATATCGAATACTCTATTAGAAAATACTTTTTAATTTTTTCACAGTTCACATATGCATACGCCCTTAGAATAATAAACTATTTTAGAACAATATGGCAACATGCCGCATGCGTTTATTATTCATAAATCATTTGAATGTCAATATATAAACAGAAATATTGTACGCTTCCTTTCGGAATCATCTATAATGGAAGAATAATAATCTTAACAGGACATTAGGTTTGATGAACTTTGTACAATGATTAGCCCTGCCGGTTTCGTCCACTTGGAAAATGATATCTCTGGATGTTTATTTTAGAATTCTAAAATAAAAGGCTTAAGGCTTAAACTTAGCCTAAGTAACTCTACTACATCAGCTATCTCTTATTGAAAATCGCATCGAAATTGGTTCAACCGTTCCTGAGATTCGGCGGAACAAATAGACCGACAATATTTGTAAAAAAATGTTATTTTAGTATATATACCATGTATACATATTTTTATTTTAATATTTTTATATTACAAACAGACACTCACTAATTTTTATAGAATATTCTACGTTACAATGATTTATCATGACATTCTCTCTATTTTCGTTGCTAGCTCAAATGTCGCTAATAATACTTACTTTGTGCATATATTAGTATATGTGTATTTGCCGGATCTCAACGCCGTGCTTAATCTTACCAGAACTGGAAATTTATATTATTTTAAATATCATATATACAATACAATATCCACATTTTGCATTCAAAACTAACCGCTATGCCTTTATAAACAAATCTTAATTTATTATCAAATAGCATAATAAAATTATTTACTCAATTTTTATACAAAGGAAGTAAGTACAGTAATTCTACATGTACACTAAGATTTCAAAAAAGAAACGTCGTTTCTGAATAGTACTCAGAATAACGGTTCGCCAACGTCGGCGGTTATTATTTTCATTGCAATACGTTTTCATCTCGCACACTAGATATTTACCTTACGTAGTAGAAAAACTAAAGTTTTGCAAAAAATATGTGGGTAGGTAGGTACGTTTTATTTTGTGTTTCAATTCCAGCTAATGTACCTTCTATTTGTTAAAAGTTGATTTTTTTTAGCTTCACACTTTTATCCCGCATAGCAGGGTAGACGGAAACTACCTAGTGTCAAGACACTTCGTACTTTGCTTTCCACCGAATTCGAGACATTGCGTCGCACTTTGTCTTTTACCAGAGTGAGAAAGTGAAGATAATTTAAATATAATCACTCCCCCCAGTGGTGATCGAACCCACAACCGATCGCGTCTACAGTCAGACGCTGTCCCACTGCGCCACGACCGGCCTCAATGTTGAAATGTAAGATTTTTTTTTGAGTTGGACGCTTAATATAAATGTTATAGATACCTTGTGACGCAGTGGATTGTATCCGCTTAACTTTCGCGCAAGTGCGGGATCGATATTAATATACTTTTATTTGCTTAGCTTTCTGTCTTATTTAGATAATAAAGTGTTTACCTGCGACCACGGACTATTATAAAATGTTCGGAACGTCAGGTTTTTAAAAATATATATTTCTAATATCAAAGCGATTAATCGGTCTAAAATAATTTCATCAAAAATACTTTACCTTTTATAATTGTTTCATTTATAAAATGTATATTTTATAGACTTAGATTAGTTACACGGGAGTGTAGAAACTTACTGAGCAATTAACAAAGCCCAGCCAAATCTACTGACTGACATTTGAATTTAATATATTGATTTCTTGTAGACTGTTTAGGACTAAACTCTTGTAGACTGTTTGACTAAAGGATTTCCGGAAATTACTAAAACTAGAAACAATACAATTTCTACTTTACGTTATGTTATAAAGTCCACAAAAATAAAGTAAGTAAAGCTGGCAAAAACTAATTATGGGTAAAAGCCTTGACATTTTTTAGATTCGAGCCCGAATTTTAGATAGTTAGTATGTAACAACTATTTAATAACATCGGTCACGGCGTTTGTTTTAAACCCGATTGGTTGTAGGTTTGATTCACACTCGGGTTCAAATGATTATTTAAATAAGAGTAGTCTTATTTCCTCGTTCTGATAAGACAAAGCGCGGCGTTAAGTTCCGCCATTCAACGTGCAATGTCACGAATTTGGCAGAAAACGGAATATGGAGTGTCTTGACACTAGGTGCTTACTCTGCTATGCGAAAAGAAAGCGTAAAGCTAAAAAGAAAATAACATACTTTTTATATATTTTATAGTATTCTCGCTTATACTAGCTAAATTGTAAATAAAATTTCATACATTATTTAAATCAAAAACACATGTTCAAAATAATTTCATACAAAATTTTTCTCAACATATATCAACATATTTTTTGTATCATTTCAGTGCGTGACTAATTATGCCAAATTTATACAGCGTATGGCTCGTTTGCGATTGGCCACGGACGTGACGGTCGACCAATAAAATAGTGGGGCGGTCCACTCTTGCGCAGTTCTTGGCGATATTTGAATATGATATTATTACTATAGTCCAATGTGGCGTAGTGGGGCCGCATCTGACTGTAAACGTGATTGGTTATGGGTTCGATTTTCATTATAAGAAAATAATTATGTTTACAAAAGTTATTTTAATTTCTTGGCTCTAGTAAGACAAAGCGCTGCGATGATTTCTGCAATGACCGTGTATTGTCTAAGTCTCGTATTTAAAACACTTAATAGAGAAGAGAGCTTATAAGAATTTAATATGGGCAAAGATACATGTGTAAGTAATAATTTTAATATTATTATCGCTTTGGCATATTTTTTGCACGTGTCTGTAACAAAATCAATATCGACAACCGGATGTGTTGCTCGATGGTTCTTACTGATAGGCTTGTACGTGAATAAACCGGAAGTACCGAATTAGTCGACTAAAATTATATTATAACCTGTGAATAAAAAACGGTATTATTATTTAAAAAGCAAGATAAAATTTTTGATTGTACACGCTTTGACTTTAACCTGAGTGACATGACACTAAATTCTCTTTAACTAACTCATATTCCAATGTCATCAATCGTGCATCAGCTTACAAGAATCAACACTGTGCGTCTCTTTTCTAGTTAAAATCAATTATTAATTATTTGTTTTCTTAAAAATAGTACCCACACACGTCAATTAAGCACGCTATCGACATTAATTTACGTTATTTAGAAACAAAACCTAATCCCTTCCTAACGTACAAAGCTTATTTTCAATTTAACCGCGATCGTTATCAACTATTCCCAACTTTCATCAAAGATTGAACAGAGGCGCACACCTCAACAGAGCATTCTCAACAACACTCAGTCTGCACTCGAATCCCCTTTGCTGGGGGTCCAAACAATAGACTATTTACAGGCGGCTTTTGTCTTAACTTTGAGTGGTCCAACCTAAGAACTAAGAAAGACTGCAGTAAATCCGTTTTGCGTTCGTTTTTTCAAAGTCTGTACCAGATTTTCAATGCATTCAACCCCGATTGAAGTTTCCAAATTTTGTTTGTTTTCTTAATTTTTGGTAATTGAGCAAGAAAGCCGACTGGTGGATTAGCTAATTAATAGACTCGTGTCTTTTGGACTTATTAGGTTTATTAAGTTGGTAATACTGCACTTGGTCTTGCTGAAAAAAATATTTTGTTCTATACTAATTAGTAAATCAAGGTCTATGGTATATGATTTATTGATATTATCTTGATTTCAATGTACAACCTGGATTTTACAGGTATAAGGAATTCATAATGCGTGCATATATATATATATATATATATTTATATATATATATATATATATATATATATATATATATATATATATATTTACTCTATCAGATTATTGAATTTGGTAGTAATAAATCCTTTACAAAACAATTTCTTCAGAAAATGCGTATATCTATACAAAATGCATGTGTATAAACGTGCTTGTAACAATGTTTGTTTGTCTGACTGTTTGTTCTGGCTATCTCTGGATCGGACTGGATGGATCTTGATGGGACTTTCACTAGAAGATCTGATGGATCTTTAATTTTTAATTTTTAGATAAAATTATCATAAGGAATAAAGTAGGACAACTTTATGAATAAAAAAATAACACCCTATTACTAAATATGTTTAATATAAAAGAAAAGAACATAAAAATATCGATACAAATCCATAATAAACACTCGATGCGTGAAATTGTATACCGGGACGTATAATCAAATTGGACCCCTCAAGCTTAAAACGTATATCATGCATATATCGGATAACGTCTTTATTAACCTCCATTGTTTCTCTCATTATGGTATACCAATTGTGCAAGATGGGACGAACAAAGCGAAATTAATTTTTATTCCTCATACTTAAAGTCTAAAATGTGTTAGGATCTTAAAACCCGATAGTCATACTTCGACGTCTTCCATACAACATGTTTACATTGGAAAATATACCATATTTTTATATATTTAAGGTTGTGTTTTAATTGCATATATTATTTTATTGATAGCTATACATTTATTTCGACTATCAGCACTCTACATACAATAACAGATTTGCATTATATCTCAATTCGTTCTTTGGTCAATTTGAATAGCATTTTACGCATGAGCACTACGTAACGTGTGCTTAGCTATTGTTTTGTGTTTTAGAATCTGCTCTAACCAGTTATTATTAAGGAATCGGTTTACAATTAATATATTATAATAGATATTAATATTTATATGTACATATAAATAAAATTGAATTTTCATATACGCATTGTATTGGTTATTTGTAATCGATTTGAAAAAATGGAGGTTATCATTTCGATATGTTTATATGTAATTGTTAGAATTGAATAATATTTGAGTATGGTGATCAATTTTGATTTCCAAGCACGTGTGCTTAAGTTAGTAACTGTATATTCTTAAGTTTGTATGTTTGTCTACAAATTTCTCGAAAAGTAAAAATCGTAGCGAGATGATTCTTTTTTAATTTATGTTAGGTACTCTTCAAGACATGGTACGGTGTAAGTTTAATTAAAATCGGCATAGCAATTTCAGAGTCGCAGGTAAATTACTTGTTAAAAATATAATTAGATAATTGAATAGAAGTAGTTACTCAAAATAACAAAAAATATGAACAATAAATACACGAAAGCACACAAACACACAACCTTATAATATCGACGTTACGTTCAAAACTCTATTGTGGCACAGTGGGGCAATTCGGAATGTAAACGCGATAGATTGTGAGTTTGATTTTCATTTGGTAGAAATACTTGGTATAATTAGATTACATTTACTTCTCCGGTCCAATAAGACAAATCGGTGAGTTCACTCAAAACGCAATGTCTTGATTTTGGGGGAAAAGCATAGACATCTTGACATTAGGTTGTCTCTGACTACCATACTGAGTGAGATAAGAATGAAGCTGTTTATTTTTAATATAAATCAATCTACAAATAATATTTTAAATTAAACTATTATAAACGGATTAATCGCGTATATTTTGATATTCGAAAATACATTTTTGAAAACCTGACGTTTCGAACACTTTACAGTAGTCCGTGGTCGCATTTAGACTCAATAATACACTTCTAACCTATAACAGCACATTAAGCCTCTAAAATAAATGAAACATGTAACATTATTGTTTATCAATTTTAAATAAACATTAAACATTCAATGAATTTCAATTAGCCGTATACAAATAACAGTAAAAATGGAACGCTATTAAGCACAATACTGTATTATTTATTTATTATAATTACTGGTATGTAAAATCAAGTTTCATAAACTACTCAAATAGCCTACAATGTTGCTTGAACAACATGTTTATACTGATCTACTGTTAATTAATGCATTTTTTTTTATTGAATTTTGCTGTTAATTATTGTTTATTATTGAGTGTCGTTGTTTTAGTGGTTTTTATTTTAATTCACTAGGTTTAATTTTGTACAGCATATTTGGTAGAGAAGTACTTTAAGTTAAAGAGGAGTTAAAAGAGGAGTTTGTAAAAAAAAACATGACTTTCTTGTTTTCATAAGATACTTAGTTAGAAATTGTTGTTATTTATATAACCGAGCTGTGCTAGCAATTTCCTCCAGCTTCGATATTAATTTTATAATTCTAAAATTATTGTACACTAAGTTCCCATCAACATCCAGCCGTTTCAGAGATTAGCCGGAATAAATTAAAATTTTAAAAAATATTATTTTGGTATACGTACCGTGTATATATGTATATATGTATAAATATATAAAAAAAACGGTTTTTTTTTATATTGCAAACAGACAGTCCAATTTCATTTATTACAACATAGGAACAATATTTCAGTGTTAAAATAAACAAAAATATTCCAACTTCCAAACAAACACTGAGTAACAAATATAAATTAATGTCCAATAACACAAAAGCTCCAGATTTACTTGTAATTATTGTCTCAAAGCTTTCAGTTAAAAGCTTCCCGCTAACTTTATGATTAAGTGTGACATTGTCGATCCATAAATTATAAGATATAACCCATTTATCTCAACTCTATTCGTATTATGTAATTACACACAAGTAGGCGCTATATATCTGGTATCAGTTCAAATGACGGGTTTCAAGCTTAATTTAAGTTGTGGTGTGATTTTGACAGCTTTAATTAAGTTGAATTCAGCTAGGATTCTGATATAAGTTGCGTGAATGCGGTTTCTAGGAAGTATCTCGTGGAAAATGTTAGAATGTATCGAGTACAGATATATCTGTAGAGTATTGTTTTATTAAAGCTCAAGACACTGGTCTAAATAATTTGGAGCATAAAACATAAGGCAAATTGGTCAAGACATTTTAAGATTGGAAAAGATGAATTTGAAAGAAAAATCTAAAAGACTCAGGTAACTTAAAATAGCACAAACAGAACAAAAAACATTAACAACAAAACACTAACACTGACATTTAGAGTAATGATTATAATTAAATTGTTTCAATTACTAACTCTAGTAAGATAAAGCACGGTGTTGGGTTCCGCAACTCAACGCACAATCACAATATATAGAAAGTGGAAAACTGAGTGTCTTCACTAAATTATCAAAGGAAAAAAACATGAATTTAATAAAATATTGAATGAAAGAAATCTCACAAAAAAAACTTATTTTATTAACAATTTTTACGAACACAAGATACGTTACATTCAGAATTCTCGTCCCAGAAGTAGGAACCAGGAAACTTATAACTTCTGCATGCCAATTCGGAAACTTTACAGACACTAACTTTAGCATAATGGACTTCTCGATGTTCACACTATACTGCCAGTATAACTATACCATACATCGAATTCCCAACTTATAAATATGCATCTGAAAAGTTGTCCGAAATATTATCTAACTTTAACGCGATTAAAGTTGAGTTGAAAGGCTAGATAGAATTTTGTATGGTTTTTTTCTTTTATAATCTATTGAATGTACTACAGGTGGTAGAGGTTTCAAATTTGATTTGGGGAATATAAATATATAGGTAATTAATTTCCAAATAAATTAACACATTTATTACAATCTATCCTCAACCTAGACTAGTTGGAGTATAATTGGAAATGCCAACACACCTTTCAGAAGACTGTTACTCTAGATTTTTTTCAAAATCATAATAAATAAATCTTGTTTTCGACATTAAATTATATTTTTTACGACAGTTATCGTTTAAAATGCGGCACTGAGTTCCGCCAATTGACACATGTTTTCAAACAACATCTCTGATACGAAAAATGTTAAACGCTGCTAGTTTTGGCGTAAATACAAAACCAACTATAGCCTTCAGTTCTATGAATTTAATAATTCTATGAATTTCCGTATAATTAATATAAATTACTCTCTACTCACATGGGAAAACGTTTGTATTTTGATTATAATTGCTTCTTGAGTTGGCTTTGGTAATGACGTTGTAATGTGATCAGCAACGAGCTGTGCCTTATCTAGTTAGCCCTATGTTTTATGCAAAAGGGAATTTAATTAGTCTTTCTATTTAGTTCTATCAAAAAACTATTTTATAGGCATTAGGTTAGACTAATTAGTTTTTGTATTTTAATTTTATTTTGTTACACATCAAATTTATTTTAATGAATTTCAAATTTATTATCATTTTTTAGCTTCACGCTTTTTATCACGCAGTGTAGATAGGAAGTGCCTAGTGTCGAGACACTCTGTGCTCAGCTTTTAACCGAATCCAAAGTAACCAAAGCAGGTCGTGGCCCAGTGGGACGTGTCACAACGTCAACGGCTGTGGGTTCTATCCCTACTCGGGGTAGTGATAATATTTAAATTATTGTCATTTCCTCGCTCTAGTAAAGATAAAGTGCGGCGTTGAGTTTCTGGTGGAAAGCGAAGTACGGAGTATCTTGACACTAAGACTTCGAAGACTGGCCTCGATTCTTGCTTTTATTCATTAAATTCATCTTTCTTAACTTCAAATTATTATTCTTCCTTCATTTAAAATTATCTTATACAATACTTTAAAAATCTATACATATATGATTTATTATTTGTAAGTCTATGTCAAAATGTCCCGAATTTTATCGTCAAACACAAAACTAGGTTATTTTGATAGAGGCCAATATAAAAAACACATTTTTCTCAGTTCAAATGAGAGTCAGACGTCATCAATCCTCGATTACGCTCACGCCATTTGCGAGTGCCAGGCGTAACGCTAACTTGAACTTATATAGTTTTCGCCCTAGAATTTAGATGTTGATAATTTATTAAAAAATATATAGAACTTAAATATTTTTAGATTTCTATATGAGGGAAACAATGCCCTGGTTAGACAAATCATGGCGTTGAGTACCGTCACTCATACGTAAGGTTTGATGTAGGTAGAAAACGAGGAACAGAGTGTCTTGACAGTAGATTATCTCTGACTACCCTACTATGCAGAACAGTGTCATGAAAATTGAAAATATATTATCTGAAAAATCCAAAACAAAAATTATCATTATTAAATATTAATTAAATATAATATAAATCAGAACATTCTTATATCGCAAAAAAAGTTAGCTCGTGTACTTGACACGTGTATCAAATACAAAGTTCAGAGTAATTTATTTTTTAGCAGAAAAGTTGTGTTGAAATTGTTGATCTGAAAGAGATATATATATATATATATATATATATATATATATATATATATATATATATATATATATTTAACTATAGTCTCTATAAACAATTCAATGTATTTTTAAGAGCCAAGTAAATATTAAATTAGAATAAAAAAGGTAATTTTAGCCTTTTTTTATCTTTCAAACTTTTGTATTACTGAGTCAAAACGTACAACCAAAACCACTGGGCGCGGAATGCTGAAACTTAACATATATGTATATCTTTTAACATGAAACTATTAAACGGATAGACAGAGAGATGCTACCTGTAACCACGGACTACTATAAACGGCAGGTTTCCAAAAGTGTATTTTCGTATACCAAAATATACGCGATTAATACGTTTAAAATAGTTTCATTTGAAATGTGTAAAAATCGCAAAAAATAAAGATCTTATAATATATGTATATCCTTTAAGAGTGTAGAAATATAAGAAGATTTATAGAAATTCCAATGGGAACGGTAATATCGGGATATATTAGAATTTTTGTATCTGTTATAATCGACTAATTTATTACAATATTTTTTAAGGATTAGTTTACTATTTTAAAGTGTTATTCTACACTTAGGATTAGAAAATATTTTTGAAAAAAACATATAATTTTTTTTAAGTAATTGGAAAAAAATTGACGTAAACTATCTATATAACTATATTATATTAAAAAAACTATAACATCTGTAGAAACTTATATTTGCAATTGAATGAACTTATTATTATGAAAGTATATACATATATATATATATATATATATATATATATATATATATATATATATATATATATAATAAACAAAAAAATGAACGGAAAGGACGATAAAAGACCAGCCATGTCCGAGACTTTTGAAAGAGAAAAAAACTATATTATTATTTGGCATGTGAGTTTAACTGTTCTTTAATTTTTGTAGTGAAGTACGGAGTGTCTTGACACTGGGTACTTTCTGTTTACCCTGCTATGCGGGATAAAAGCGTGAAGCTATAAAGAGGTAGGTGTTAGAATGACGCTACATTACTAACAGAGCAATACTATAGGTGTTCAAATATGAAAAAACGTAGTGATTTGTCACTACGATCTCTCCGTCAATATCAAGACAAACACTGTTAAGATTCCAAACAATCTTAAGCATACATAGTATTATGGGACAGTAGTTAGTGACGTGAAATTTAATTTTACTTAAATAATTCAATCAGCCTTTGATGCTTCCGAACCTCTATCCTAACAATTACACTACCCGGATATAAATTTTAATTGAAACATGATATAATAATTAAACGTAGCGGGAAGGTCTAGAATATTTATTATTAGTTGGTTTATTATAAAATACACCTTCACGTGTTCCCAGAGACGTCAATTAAGTTTTAAATGTGTTTAGAAAGTTTTTGACGACGTATGTTACTGTAAACGCGATTGGTTGTGGGTTCGATACCGACTTGAAGTAAAAATTCTGTTTAAAATATATTTTAATTCGCTCTGGTAATATAAAGTTCGGCGTTGAGTCTGCCAATCAGCACGCAATGTCTCGGTTTGGTATGTAAAGCAGTCTGCGTAGTGTCTTGACACTAAGTTATATCTTATTCCCCTTTACAGCGTTGAGCTGTATCACTCAACATACAATATCTCCATTTTAGGTGATAGAGAGATGAACGAATTGTTATGATACTAGGTTCTGTCTGCGTACTTCATAAAGCGTCAATCTATACAAGCATTTACGTGTTATTAATTTAATAATTCTGAGTACGAATATGGCTGAGATGGTGATTTGAGTTTTCTTGTATTTTTTTTTAAGTTGAATGAAACTTTCCTTTTAAATATACTCAAAAGTTGATTTTAAAAACTTGCTAGAGTTTTTTTCTCGTAGAAAAACTATACATCACTAATGTACTTGGTATTTACAAATGTACTGTAGTGTCATGTCACTACGCTCTCTTCGTCTATCACTAGACAGAAAAGGTCTTATTGGAGCAAAGAATTTTTCAACAATTCTCACTTAAACATTTTAACAAAATATACAAATAATATAAAGCGAAGTATAAACGAGTTTTTTATTTAGTTAAAATATTTGTAGTTACAACTAAAGGATTTAAATAACTTTGAACAAGGACGGGGTATCCACATAAATACTGTTAGACAATACCAGCGTCACGATACTGTAATGTAATCTGGTCGAACCCGTCTGTACGATGCCTTTTCTTGTTACTTAAATATATTGGCTTTTGGTAAGATTTAATATATAATTAGTTATTCAAGAATCTGTGTCTAGATAGAATTTTATTGTTTAATTTTTCATTATAAATATATATTTTAATTTTCTATATAATTTAAATATATGATATTTCGCGGAATTTAACGTCGTACTTTGTCAATTCATTTTTTCTTGCAATACAGGATAGCTAGAGATAACCTAGTGACAAGACACTGCGTTTTTCACTTTCAGTGATAATTTGAGACATTTCGGGATAAGTGGAATTAAACACAGCGTTTAGTGTAGTTTAGTAGCGATTCCTACAACCACTCAAGTTTATAGTCATACAACAGAACTATGATTTCTCGGATATACATCAAATAATGTCTGCTAACATCAGGCTTTATCTAAATACAGAGCATGAATAAATTATAAAATTAATAATTTCTTTATATTATAAACACATTAGCTAGCGATTCGATACTTAACAACTCTGACATGACTTCGAAACTTGTACAAAAATCCTGTTAAACTTCAATAAAAAAAAACTCACACAAGAAAAACGCAAAATAATTGACCCAAAACATAATTCCGTTACCAAATCAACCAAATGTAAAATAAATAACAAGCAAACAAGACGCCAAATCGACGTCGACACTCCATTTTGTCGATACCACCACGATATCAGGTATCTCGATATTTAGTGACTCGATAATAATTAGTGACGCATCACTAATCGCTCGGACAAGTTATGAGATTGATTGGCGTATTTCTTTACAGCTAGTGATGTGTTAAGGGATAATGAGCGGTGACGTATGACGTGTCGATGATAAATCACGTAGTGTTTTTAACACTTTTTTTATCATTGGAGAACCAATTAAAATATAAAATTACTTAGTAGGTGGCATGTGTGTGAAAATTAACGCGTCAGCGCGGATTTTCGTTATATAAATGACTTTCACGCGCCATTTCGTTGTTTATTTTATTTTAAATGGTTTTATTCACGTTGTATCCCGCTGAATAAGATAATCTGACACAATCTAATGTCAAGACACTCCGTTGACTTGTTTCCACTCGAAATCTAGACAATTAGTATTAAGTGGCGAGCTAAACGCCGCTCTTTATCTTAACAGCGCATAGAAATTAAACTACATTTTATATATAATTCATTTCTTTTGGTGAGAATCGAACATATAACCAATCACGTTCACAGTCTGACTGATCCACTGCGCCACGATGGTTCATGGAAGATTTTATTTATGATCTGAAACGTTTTGTCTTAAGCCTAGTATATAAAATTAATATAATCAATCGGCGAATATTTAAAAAAATAGATTTAAAATTATATTATCTTTTTATAAGAAGAAAAGAGATAAATAGAGGCCGGCCGGTAGCACAGTGTGGCAGCGTATGACTGTATACGCGATCGGTTGTGGGTTCGATCCCCACTCGGGGGAGTGATTATATTTAAATTATTTTCACTTCCTCGCTCTGGTAAAAGACAAAGAGCGGCGTTGAGTTCCACCACTCAACACGTAATGTCTCGAATTCGGTGGAAAGCGAAGTACGGAGTGTGTCGACACTAGGTACTTTTTGTCTACCCTGCTATGCGGGATGAAAGCGTGAAGCTAAAAAAGAAAGAGATAAATTCTGTTTCAATTCAGCGAAAAATAAGAAAAAAATACAAAATGATGATATTTATATGAACTTATTATAAAATTCATACAATTATATGACATGAATTGTACAGTTATAATTACTAACGACGACTTTCACCAGCAATTAATTTAATTCCATACAAGTTACAGCATCTTTATTTCCCCTTAAGGGATCATTTGGAAAGGAAATAAAACAAATAATATATTAATAGCATCAGTTGAATATTTATTATTAAACTAGTCTAAGCTAACAGCTTTGCGCTTTATCCCGCATAGCAGGGTAGTCAGGGACAACCTAGTGTCAAGACACTGCCTAGTGTCAATAACCGTTGACTGCTGTCCTCTCGAAATTCAAACTAACATTGTCTGACTCCTATTAGTTGTTGATTCGATTTCAACTCGAGGAAATTAATTTAAATAATTTATTATCATTTCTCCGCTCTAGTAAGACAAAACGTGGCGTTCAGTTCGCCACTCAACATGTAATGTCTCTAATTTTGACAGAAAGCAATCAACGAAGTGTCTTGACACTAGGTTGTCTCTGACTACCCTGCTATGCATAAAGCATGTAGCTGCTTTTTGCTTTCTTTATTAAAGTATCACATAACCCATTTACCTATCAACACTGAATTCACTTAAAATATAACGTTTGATGGAAGATAAACATAATTATACAAATTATAACAATATTTAAAGTAAAAAAAACAGATATCGAAAGAAAACATATATAAAAATATAATTTATGTGTATTTAAATTAGAAACAAGTTATTTGATTTATATTATTGATTTTGTCGACAGCCTACGTACTATCTCGGAAGGGACTTTTATCGAAGAAAATCAATAGGAAACCGACTTTAATTTAAAGAAATAAAGTTTATTTTGCATTAACCTTTTAAGGTTATAAAATAAGAAGTTATCTTGAAAAATTAGATAATAGATACGTATCTCCTGTATATGGTCAAAGTGAGATTAATAAGGAATGACTAAATGTTTGAATGGGCATTCCTTTATAACGATGCAGTTGAATATCGCATTTCATACAAAAATCTGATTAGATTCACTTTAAAGTACCTATTATTATAATTTTTATTTTCATACATCTTGCTGTGTTGGCATAATGTTTTGGTTATTCAAACATCATGCTGTGAGTAACAGAGTATAACGCCGCTATTTAACTTATTCTTATTTAACGTAATTCTTAACTTTTATACATTTAACAACTACCTTATAATGGCAGGTTTGTTGTCTTTTTGACTAAATCTTAGATTAATGTCTAGTTTTAATAGTTAAATTTTATTTAATATATCATTTCTATGTGATTTCTTATAATATGTTACAAAATAAATAATATATTATTATTCTAAAGGCCCTAATTCTGCAACAAAAAAAATATTCCAACCGAAAAAACATTCTTATCTCTCACATCTCGATATTAAGACAAAAAGTACATTAGAACACATACAAACATTTTATATGCCACGTTGTTTAAGGGAAAGCGTTGTATCATACAATCGACAACGAGCTGTTAACTGCCTTTTTATAGCAGTGGCCATTTCACGATGTCAATACTATAGCCGTGGGTGGTCGGTGTTGTAATCGGAAGTTGGTTTTTTCTTTCTGACCTTTGAATTTTTATATTTATTATAGAAAATACTTTAAATTGTCGTTTGATGTATAGATTTTTTTATATATATATATATAATGCAAGACACTCTGTTGAGTGTTTTTTTATCCGAAATCGAGACATTGCAGGTGGAGTGGCGAACTCAACGACGCGGTTTGTCTTACCAGTGCAAAGAAATGTAATTTTTTAAACATTTTTGAAAAAACGTATAAAAATTTGAACGCAGCGGGATTCGAACCCGCGCCTCTAGGATACCATCCAAGGCTCTGACCGCTAAGCCATGCGTTCTTGGACGGTATCCAAGAGGCGCGGGTTCGAATCCCGCTGCGTTCAAATTTTTATACGTTTTTTCAAAAATGTTTTCTAATCCTAAGTGTGGAATAACACTTTAAAAATAGTAAATATTTTTAAACATTATAGTTGGTTGTTTTTATAATATTAAACTAGATACTTAGACATTAAAAGCCATTTTTTTATAAATTTAGGCCTCAAAGTTGGTCAGATATATGAGGTATATTACTTTTAAGTTTTTGTGTATTAGTAAAAAAGAGGTATTCTCATAAATATACGAGTAAGCAAAAAACTCACAAGTTACTTTTTTTAAATAATAAAATCGACTAGTTATATTAATATATGGAGGTGAAACTCCCTTAGAATCATTTATATATATATATATATATATATATATATATATACATATATATATCGGTATTTTTCTTTTTTTTACCTTCACGCTTTATCCCTTGTGGTGTAGTCAAAAAAGATGGAGCGCGAAACGCTACGGTCCCTGTATACCTCTTTCACCTCGTCCACAGTCATTATCCTCTTTATACATGCCCTTCGGGGGTCCTTGTACATTTTACATGACCTTCCTAGAATATCTTCGATATTGTGTTTTCGAAGGTCTACCGAGGTCTCCCCCGACTTCTCGTGCCACTCACCTATGCTTCATAAATCTTTCTTACTATTCTTATATCACTCGTGCTTTCAACGTGTCCAAGCCACCTGAACACGTTATTAATTTTTACTGGTTGGTTCCATCTTAGGAAATTAGTTATTTTATCTCCTTTCAATTAATAATCATTCACCTTTTTTATATTTAACTTGTAGTAAATTTCGTTATGTTCGTGTTTCGTAATGTAAAAAAGATTTATAATGCAAAGGTGAGCAGTAACAGAGGTCGGTGGAGACCTCCGTTGGCCTTCGAAAACACAGTATCGATGATACTGGAGGAAGGTAAAAATAAACACAGCATCGATGATATTGGATTACGAAAAATGCATGAGGGACCCCCGATGAGTCGAAGGGAAATGTATGAAAAGGTTGATGTCAATCGACGTGGTGAAAGAGGTATGCATAGACTACGGTCTATGCAGACTACGGTCTTTGGCACTCCCCCGCAAGGGATTAAGCGTGAAGCTAAAAAAAATCATACCACGTAATAATAAGGTCATATTGGGGAAATGTTCAAGTACCGTGACTAATATGATTATAATAAACGCATAGTAATTATCCCAAATTCAAACTTCAAACTGCACAGTAGAGTGAACTAGTATAATAAACATATAGAAATTATGAAGCCAAATAAAATATGAAGATATGGCAATTCTTTTTATTACTGTTCTTTGCTTGCATGGATTTTTAATATTATTGATTGATTTGTTGATATTGAAAATATGTATATATATATATATATATATATATATATATATATATATATATATATATATATATATATTATACATACAAAAGTACGGATAATAAGTAATAAATTAATAAAATAATAATAGAATTCTTTAAGATTCAAAATATATTAATTTGAAGGAATAACTTTATTTTTTGTTTATTTTCATTAAAAAGAATCAATTTAATAGTTTTTTTATTAAACCTAAAGTAAATTAATAAATTTTATTTATAATTATAAAACATGGCATTCGAGATGCGTCTAACTGTAAAAACGAAGATTATAGGTTCGATGCCCACAAATAATATTATACTTTAATTTATATTCTATTTACTTTACGTAAAATTATTTTTTAAAATATAACGTATTGTAAAATCCATTCTTCCGAAAAAATAAATAACATTACAGCTTGAAACGTCTTCATACTTACATACTTATGTAGCTTAAAAACTAAAAAAAAAAAACAGCTGCACGCCTTTTCCAGTTTAGTAGGGTAGATAGGGTCAAATCGTCGATTGCTTTCCGCCCTAAATTGCTTATTGAGTGGCGAATTCATCGCCGAGCTTTATCTAACAAGAGCAGAGAAACAAGAATTCCCCTATTGGGAGTCGAACCTACAACCAATTGCGTGCACATTCATACGTTATCCCACTATCCGCTTTTCAAAACACACTAAATTATAATTCATTACCTCGAATTCAGTTAAGAGCAATCGCTAGATGCAAGATACAATACGTCCCCGACAAATATTAATTGAGATGTAGTGATAAACCGCATACCCTACCGCGGCTGAGATAAGGGCTTTTGTTAAAAAAATTATAATGACTTATATAAAGTGCGTACGTTTAATTTTTCGTACGAAAGTCTATTATTATGTTCAAAATAGATAGTTTCTGTGATAGCAACTTCCGCTTGCATATAGAAGATGTCGGTAGTTATATATTGTTTTATTTACATATATTCTCAACTCTTTTGAGCGTCAGTAAAAAAATATTTTTATTTCTCCGCACTAGTACCTAAGACAAATTGCGGCGTTAGTTTCCCACTCAGCACGTGGATATCTCGATTTCGGGAGGAAAGCATTCAACGGACTTGACAATAGGTTGTCTCTGACTACTGTGCTATGCGGGATAAAGCGAGAAGCAAACTTGTCTTAAGTGTTTAATAAAGCTTTGGAAATAGTAAAATTTTTAATAAATAGTGTTTATTTATACAAAACGAATATCGAATATTTGTTTCGTCAATTTTTAGATAATAATTTTTAGATAAGAATTATTTACTATTTCTTTTAAAGTGTTATTCCACACTTAGGATTAGAAAACATTTTTGAAAAAACGTATAAAAATTTGAACGCAGCAGGATTCGAACCAATATCGTCCAAGCGCTCTGACCGCTAAGCCATGCGTTCTACTACTAGAATTAGTTTGTTAAAATATTTCTACAGAGATGCTAAGATGCGGTCAGGAAGCTTGGACGGTTTCGATGTCGCGCGGGGTCGAATCCTATAACAAAATATTTTGTAAAATAAATTTAAAATGCATAACAGCAATCTAGCCTCCATCGTGCAGTTGAGTGGCGGGACTCGACGCCGTGCTTTGTCTACCAGAGCGAAGAAAAATAAATAATTCGAATATAGTCATTTCCCCAAGTAGGGGTTGAACCCGCTACCGATCACGTTAAAACCTGAAGTAGTGCGTCTTATTTTTATCTAATTTACTTGTCTTTAGAGAAAAGACAAGAAAAGAAAAGATTACGTTTTAATGCTATAAATTAATAAAATTTGTATGGTTAAGATTATATATGGGGCGTTGTCTCAATTGCGTGTTCTTGTTGGGAAACCCCGATAATTTACCTCACCGTGGAACGCGAGATGAATCTTGAGTACCACATTTGTTGAAATATCAAGTTCGCGTACAACGAAACCCGAAGACATGATCTTTTAATCTCAAAAGTTAATCGCTGATCCATTAATAAGCATAATACAATGACTTAAAGTCATCATCGCATAAAAAAACCTTTCTAGTATTTTTATGTGTGGAAAGATATAATACATATGTACGAAAAAAATTAAAAGAAATATTCCTGAAAACTTATACGAAATTCTGAAAGCTAAATAAATAATAATAAATTTTGTAATAAACGCTATTAGCACATTTCAAGGCATTGTGTAATATATATTTATATCATACATATGTAAATGTATATACGAATATAGATATATACATTATTTCGATTTACAATTGTTTGCTTCCAATAAAAAGCTATACAAAATTGTTTCTTCATTCTTAACTTAAAAACTATTTTCCTTTACAGACATAAACGAAAAGTGACAAATCTTCTTCCATCAAAGTCATCAGCCCCCAGTCAAGGAGGATCTCAGAGACGAGCCCCTCCCCCAGCACCACTCTACGAAGACCTGCAAGACTTGCCAAGAAGACCACCTTTACCACATAGACCGGAAATGGAACCACAGCTTGAGGTACATTCTATATTTCTATTTGTTTTCATTAAAATTGAAATACTTTCAACAAATAATATTGAATATGAAAAGGGAGAAACGTTTTTTATTACATATTTATGGACTTTTCTGTTACTCCTGCAACCAAACTTAATAGCTTAAAATATTAAAATAATCAAAACAAATAGACGTATAAATGTAATTGATAATTTTTGATTAGAAAGTAAAACATTAAAAGATTTTTAATACAAATAAAATATAACATTGACAAAGCAAAAAACCATACGTTGTCATCTATTTACTCAAACCACAAAGTTGAATAAACAAACTCGAAAAACGTGAAATTGTCGTCAACACGCTTTACTTAATACGTGTATTTTGTTACACGCACGAACCTTCCTTAAACGTCTTAAAAACGAAAAGCAATTTATGTTAATTATATATGCTCGTCACGTCAGCCCCTATTCGTTATACTCGTGTTTCGATGATTTTTGATAATATAATTTTAAAACATATGTAAATCATAGAAATTACTGTATTAAATAAAAATATTTTACTTTTTTACAGATGGTTGAAACGAAGAGACCGAATTGCCAGGAGCGTGTTTTCGTTTGTGGAACTGGTGGCTCATGGCGAGGAAATCCTTGTAGTGATCCATGTGGTACACCGTTATATGAAGAGCTGCCTCATCGGTCTGATGATTCCGTACATAGTGACGATCACTTTGCCGAAGACGAATTGAGTCTAGTTGGTGAAGCTGTGCCCTGTCGGACATGTTCACGACCGCCTGCACCGCATTCCTTACCACACAGACCGAGACCGCAACGATTAGATCGCCGGCCCAAGTCTCTCGAACGACGACGAGGTCAACATAGAATGCCTAGACATATACATCCACCAGATCCTTCAGAATTTCATGAAGGAGTTCTTCTGGATGCACTTTTAAGACTGTATCCACAAGTTGGAACAGTTGGAGCGCGACCACCTGGTCCCATGCCAATTGGTCCCGGTGGAGCATGGCCTGGTGGAGAATTACCAGGAATTAATTGCTGGAGAGGTCCAAGAGCGTCTCCAAAACCCCCCAGTGGAGACTCATCATTTGGTTCCGATTCAGGATACAGCAATAACACTTGCGGCACCTGCGGTACGAGAGCTTCCTCCCGACATCGCTTGTCAGCAGAAATACCGTTGTCGTGAATGAATAGTTGGGACATAGTGGGCGTGCCATAACGGTTCCATAACGAGTGATATCATAATTTTAATCGATTGTAATTCCATGCATTTATTAGTTTAAACACGGCCTACTCTAACTGATATTCAGTATGGCCTCTTGCCTTCTTGGATAATAGCATTTATGGATTAATCAGGATTATACATAGTAGTGTTATTTCTACGAATCTGTACAAAAGAGTTTCTAATGAGCCGAAAGGTTTTTCGATTAGAATATTGATTTTTTATCATAGCTTTTAGTATTCATTTAAATAGAAAAGCAATTTCAATAGGTTTGTATAAAATTATTTGAAAGTAGCTGGTAGCGGTTTCGTCCTAGTAATTTATATCGAGCTAGTCCTAAAATTATCGCAATTATGTATGTATGTATGTATGAAATTATAACACATTTTTCATTTAATGTAAAAAAGATTGTAAATCGTGGACTTTACTGAATTGTAGATATTGTAAAAATAGACTAAGTATAGAATAGTGACTTGAATTTTATAATCATATCACAATAAATCTATCTGCATTAATTTATAACAATTTTAAAGTGTTTTTTCTCACACTTAGTAAATATGTATGGGCTTAAAATCTATATAATACTAAGGGTAAACTGATTTAAATCTTGAAGATACCGTTTAGTTTTATACGGATTTAAAACTCAAACTCCATCACATTTTATAATATAAATCACACTTTTGATTTTTTTTTTGTAGATTATTTATGTTCTGGTGCTAACTACTTTGGTATTGTCAAATATTATTTCTATTTTACTGAAAGCTATATATGAAGTATAATAATGAACTTCGTCAAGTTACTTATATTTCAAAATATGATGATGACCTTTTCTTTTAAGGAAATGTATCATACATTCATCTCTCAAGTGAATTAACTGGAGTACACGTTTGCTGCTCGAGTATAATGTTCGAAACGCTTCAAAGTATCGAACAGAAATTAAGTTCGTAGGAACTGAGGGCAATTACTACAGGCAGTATAGAAAACTATACGAAAATACGAAAAAAAAAACATTTATTTTGTTTCTGTTTTCCCATAGATTTTAAGTTATATTTATTTTTGTACTTATTTCCAATTGTATAGTTTGAAAGCATTGCTGTTATTATCAAATTTTCGGACGGATACGTCCATTTATAAATATGAAAAGCACAATAAAATGAAAAATAAATAAATTTCTAAATAAATCTACTGTATTTTTTATTTCCACAAAACAATTTTCACATACCCTCGTTCATGTTTATGGGCACATTTTATCACTGAATTTTCATAAGTGTAAAAATGGACTCCAGAGAACTTAGGTTCGAATCCAGTTACGTGTTAATGTTCATATGAATTTTGAAATTTTTATTTACTTTCTTACTTAACGATAAGCAATACAATATTCGTCATGTTTTTCCTTTAATTGACAATAAAACACAGTTATTTTATTGTTAATTGTAAGGAAAGGAAAGAAAAAACATGATACTATACATATGTACATGATAAGTACATGGTTAATTTACTATTTTTTAAAGTTTTATTCCACACTTAGGATTAGTAAATTTTTTTGAAAAAAATGTATAAAAATTTAAACGCAGCGGGATCTGAACCCAGGCCTCTTGGAAACCGTCCAAGCACTCTGACCGCTAAGCCATGCGTTCTACTACCGGCTGCGTCGAAATTCTTATACGCTTATTACAACTTATTTATGTTGTTAGCACATCTGTAGAGGTTTTTAAAAATTTCTGCTACTTAAAGATAATTAAGAAATAATCGTTTACCAAGAGAAATTGCTATTTAATTTTAATAGTTTACTATTTTTTAAAGTTTTATTCCACACTTAGGATTAGAAAACATTTTTGAAAAAATGTGTAATAATCTTAAATCTAAATAAGAGGAGCGGTATTGAATTCCGCTGCGTTCAAATTTATATACGGTTTTTCAAAAATTTTCTGACTACATGTAGGGATGAATTCTCTCGAGAGCAAATCGAACCCATAACCAATCACTTTTACAGTCTGAGGCTGTCACCGCTCCATGATAGTCTCAGTATATAATATAATTGATTATGAATTTAGAATCTTTTTTGCAATCATATCTAAAATTAATATAAATTAATATAAATTAATTAATTAATCTCAGCGCTTTAATCAAGAATTAAATTTGAAATCGTATTTTAAATTCCTTTGTATTGTCGTCCATAACCTAGATGCTAGGCTAAAGTAATTTTCTAGGGAACATCTTAAATTTTATACTTATTGTACGTAAACAAAGGGTCTTCAAATCAGGTGCAATTTACGAAACGTTTATAATATAATTAAATTGAAAGTAAGGGATTTCATTAAAGTTAAATAACACTTTAGGGATTACTTAGGAATAAGTATTTTAGATTCACGCTTTTATCCCGAACAGTAGGGTAGAGGAATATCTAGTGTCGAGACACTCCATACTACGCTTTTCGCCGAATTCGAAACAACACGTGTTGAGTGGCGGAACATAAAGCCGGACTTTATCCTACCAGAGTGAAGAAATTAAAATAATTCAAATTAATCATTCCCCGAGTGGGAATCGAATCCACATTGCGTCTGACGCTGTTTAACTGCAGCACGGCCGGCCTCATTAGTTTTTATTACCAATATAATGTTTTGCAACGATTGAAAGAGGAAGAAATGACTAAGAAAGTAGCAGAGTGTCTTAACACTAGGTAGACTCTGACCACCCTGCTATGCTGGATAAAGGGTGAAGCTGCTTTGTTCACATACATAATTATCATAGACAAAACTGCATTGCAACTGAGTTTTTCATCTAAACTATCTCAGATATTAATTAAGTAAATAATCCAATAAAAAATGTGTCGACTAAAAAAGGGTAGTCAGAGTCAACCTGATGTCAAAACACTCCCTTCAATATTTCTTTTCCCAAAATGGAGACATTGCGTGTTAAGAGGAGAATTCAATGTCTCATTTAGTCTTAAGAGCGGAGAAATGAAATACATTTATTTGTTATTGTACCTTCGAATGGATATTCATAATTAATAACGTTAACAAAAGACTGTGTTCCATTGCGCCACGATGGCGTCTTAATATATTTTTTATCATATATTATATATCTTTAATTATATACCAAAGATAGGTTTTTTAGAGAAAATTTAATTAATTTGTATATCTATGTACTACCAGTATGAAAAAATTTAAAAAAGTAAAGACTATTTAGAAGCTACTATGCTTTTTTCAGGCATTTCGTTCCTGACGGGGTAAATACTGAGCCCAGTATAAAGACTATGAGAGAAATATCCAAAGTTGCACACAAAATAACGAAAAAATATATATTTCACAATAGATACTATGGAGGATTGTACTGAAATAATATTTAAAAAGACATAAAGTCAATGCAATCTACATTGTGAGCAAATGACTGGTATATATTTTGTATAGAGTATGCTATTGCAACTGTTGAAATAAGTGAATACATTTTCAATTCTCCATATAAATGCCATACAAAAATAAAATATTTTATGCAAATTATTTAAAAACCTTATTACTTATTGAACAAAATGATAATAAATTATTATTATACCACTCAACACGTAATGTCTCGAATTTGGTGGAAAGCGAAATAAGGAGTGCCTTGACACTAGGCACTTTCTGTCTACCCTACTATGCGGGATAAAAGCGTGAAGCTATAAAAAAATTAAAGAACTATTGTTATAATAAAATCACTCTGTATGTGGTGTAACACACCACGATTTTCATCATCATTTTACACCATCGCGTTCTATAAGAAACATCTCAACTTAGTCGCAGATTCGAATCTCGTACGGGGCCCCTTGTAACCTTCAACACCCCCTCAAGCAGACCCTCTTCCCTCTCCCAAACAGGGGCCATAGGGTCACCAGCGTTTCCAAATATCGGAAAAAAACATACGTCACTCAATATGAAATAGTTACTCAAAACATTTTTCAATTTACACGAATGAATTAAAAAGTTCTCATCACAGCTTATTGTTTTAAACAATAAATTTTCTCCCATTTCTAAATGAAACCATAGCATGTGACAAAGTGGACGTACAAACTTAGTACAAACAGACAGACACAAACAACTCTTTCTACGTATTCGTTTAACTGCGCTTTAGATACTATCTTATTCTATATTGTGATTATTTAGACAATGGATGTGGTATATAATTTTTTAACATTTCATTTACAAAAAAATTTATGAAATATTATAATATAAGAGGTATCAAAAAGAAGAAATATAAGAAAAAGAATATTTATGTGTATACCTTTATTTTTATATCGAGTGAGTACCGGCGTCGAATTCGCCAATCAACGCAGTGTCTCGATTTCGGACGGCAAGCAGTCATCGGAGTGTCTTGACACTAGCGTACTCTGGCTATGTTTTACGGGATAAAGCGTAGAGCTGCTCTTTATGTATATTTTTTAATGAATATCTTTAATAGAATAAGAAACACAATAAAGACAAAAAGCCAAATAGTATGTAACATCCAGCAATATCATATGTGTCTTCTAGCAAATATTAATAAGCCGCCCGAGGCAGTGTTGATTTATGTGTTTGGACGAGCTTGCGCAAATGAATACATTTTAACAACATACGCGTACCCGAGATAACTAAATGAGCTTATTATTTATATGGGTGACAGGAATAAAAGAAGTAAGTGATAATCGTGAAGTTAAACAGAATGTTTAGTTAGTTTATTATTTTTTTAAGTGTTATTCCATATTTAGGATTAGAAATTTAATAAAAATCATATATATTTTTAACACAACGTATGGCTTAGTGGTTACAGCGAATGGACGCTATCCCTACGGCGCGGGTTCTGTATCGTTCAATTTTTTTTTTAGTTTCACGCTCTTATCCCGCATAGCAGGTTAGACAAGAAGTATCTAGTGTCAAGACACTTCGTAGCCTACATTCCGCGGAACTCATGCATTTCGAGACATTTTATGTTCAGTGATGGAACTCAACGCAGCGCTTTTTCTGACCTGAGCGGGAAAATGAAAATAATTTGAATACAATCATTCTCCCGAGTGGTAATCGAAACCACAACCGATCGCGTTTACAGTCAAACGCTACCTTACTGCGCCACGCCACATCACGTCAAAGTGTAATTCCACATTTATTATTAGAAATTTAATGACAATCATATAATTTTTTAACACAACGCATGTCTTAGCGTTTACAGGGATTGGACGATTTCCAAACCGAGCGGGTTCTGTTCCGTTGAAATATTATTTTTTTTTTAATTGATGTACCCTTTGTTTTTTTAAATGTTTTCAGAATGTTTGTATTACAAGTTCTTTTGTATGTGACTTGTACCGTCGTGGGCAGATAATGTAAGACTGTGAACCCGATGGTATTGGGTTCGATTTTCACTTCTGAGAAAGATTATAAATGATTTATTTCCATTAATAACTAGAGCGCTAGTAGACAAAGCGCGGCTTTCTATTTAACCACTTAACATGTAATGTCTTAATTTTGAGCAGAAAGCGGAGAATGGGAATTCTTGACACTAAGTTGTCTATGCGAGGAGTATGTACTCCTAAATATATAATAAATAGAATTTATTTATATAAAACGCCGTATGAAATATAAATACGCCTTTCAAGCTATTAGAAACAAAGCCAGTCAATACAGCGCTATCACCAGAACCTTGTCGGCGTCTAGAGTGAAGATGAATTTCAAAGGATATCGGAAGGCTTGTATCGAACAGTTGATTACCTTCACACTTTGTGGGGTTAATCTTGAAATTAAATTATAACGTACTATATATTTTATAGTACTGTATTAATATTAATATTTATTTTAACAGTTTTACACTTTTAAATGAATCTATTTGAACCAGATAAAGTCCGTGGTCTACCTGTGAAGTGTAAAGTAAAGTGTCAACAATGTAAAGTGTTCATAGCGTCAGGTGTCCAAAAGTATATTTTCGAATACCAAAGTATACGCAATTAATCCGGTTTAAAATAGTTTCATTTAAAATGTATGAAAATCGTGAAAAAAAAAGATCTTATTAAGATTTACTCTTTTTCCACATAGCAAGGAAGTCAGTAACAAAATAATATCAAAACACTTTGTTGTTGCTTTCTGATGAAAGTTAAGACATTACACGATGAATGGTTAACGTAACGCCGCGCTTTGTGAGCCAAAGCAGTGAAATGAAAACTAATTCAAAATATAATCATTGACCAGAGTGGGAATGGAACCCACAACCGATCAAGTTGTCAGTCAGACTATATCCCACAGTGTCACGATAAACTGATACTGTATTAATAGATAACATTATGTCTGATTGAAGCCATCGTGGCTCAGTGGCACTGTTCCACTAATCTGTTCTTAATTCTATTGATTGAAAGAGTTCGATTTTCACTAGGCAAATTCATGAAATAGATGGATTACTCTTAATTTACTTTTCTGCCTTACAGAACAATAAAATGTATTGTATTAAAAAAGAGAGAAAAGAATGAGAGAGAGAAAAAGTAAATGTACTGTAATATAAAATAAAAGATAGTAGATATTAAAAATTATAGGACATCATGGTTCAGTGGAACGTGTGTAAACGCCGCTTGGTTGTTGATTCGATTCCCACTTTGATTATATTTAAAATTGTACCATCACATTTTCGCTCTGACAAGACAAAGCGTGGTATTGAGTGTATCATACAATTTGAAATGTTAAGATTTAAGACGGAAAGCAATCAACGGACTGTTTTGACACTAAGTTATCACTAAGTTATCTCACTACTTTATTATGCGGAAAAAAATGTGAAGCTGAAAAAAATATTACAACAAAAAAATAATGGCAAACGTCTCAAACGTTTACGTAAATTTACCTTTAAAGTAATCTTTTTTATTTGGCTCATTTAAGTAACCCTCTTATTAGAAGATCCCTAACAACTTTCCGTATATTTGCTACATGTTTTCTTGAATTTATTGTGGTCCCTTTACTTCATTATTATAAAAGTTTTATAACAGTAATCTAACAGTTAAGCGTGTTACCGAACTTTTGTACGAAAACTTTTATAGTTAGGTACGTTTTTGTACGACTTTACTATTGTAGTGAGAATCTTTATGGTGAAAATGTTATTTTTTTTTAACTATAACGATGGTAACAGATTCGAAAAATGATTTTGTATAATAGTGAAGTAATAAGAAAATATAAAACGTCGTTTCTATTGACCTGTCTTTGATCTCATAGTTGACGTCCATGATTTCTGTCTGCGTACTCTTTATGTCCCTTGCCATACTATTAATCTTTTTATATTTTTTTGTTATAAGAAGAATTTCGAAAAAAAATATATTTTAACCCACACTCTCTAATTTACCAAGGAACTAACATGTCTAATATCAGCTTTCCAAATCCAATAGAAGTTTCGTCTGTACCCTGTCTGTCAATCTTTATATATTTAAACTAATTATTTTGGATTTTTTACCAGAAACCCGGGCCATACAAGTACAAGCGTGAAAGTTGAGGGCGGTTGTGGCGCACTGGAACAGCATATTGTAAACACGATCGGTCGTGAGTTCGAATTCCCCTTGGGGGAATAATTATATTCAAATGATGAATGTCTCGTTCTGGTATGATAAAACGCGGCATTGATTTCCACAACTTTATATGCAATCTCGCGAATTTGGCGAAAAGAAATACGGCGTATCTTGACTCTAGGTACTTCTTGTCTATACTGTTATGTGGGTTAAAAGCGGGAAAATGGGAAAAATTGAAATCTATCAGACACATAGACACACACACACACACATATATATATATATATATATATATATATATATATATATATATATATATATATATATATATTTATATATATATATAAATATATATATATATATATATACATAACGTTTGTCATCCAGTTGAAATGAACCACGAATTAATATAATATTTCCTACAACGAAAATCATTGTGTACTACATCTATAAAATATGAATAACAGAAATAATATCATTTAATTCTACAAACATTTAATAAATAGTACGAGGCATATTTGCAAACGTTTCTAGCAAATATGCTACATCACGTGACTTTTTTTTCTTTGAATATATTAAAATACTTTAAATATACTATAATTATTACACAAAACACTTATGGAATGAATATTACAATTATCTACATAGTAAATAAATGGCAGAACATATAACTAAGTATTAATATAAATAAACCTATTTTAAAAAAATACATGATAATTCCCCATTTGTAATCTAAGAACGCGAAAATGGAAAAAAGCTATAGAAGCGCAGTGGCACAATGACTTACTCTAACCTCGACTGATTGTATGTTCTATTCCTACTCAGGGTAATAATTGTGTCTAGATTATATTCTTTTACTACTTTGGTAAGGCAAGGTAAAGAGTTGAGTTCCACCACTTACATAATATCTAGATTTCAGAGAAAAGTAGAGAAAAACTAACTTAACACTATGTTCTCCTTGGCTCTCCTGCTTTGCGAAAAGCAACTTGAAGCTATTAATAATTAAATACATAGAGTTCTTGGCACAGACAAACAAATCACTGTCAAGTCACCCTCTTCTAAATTTTGTCTCAAACTTAGATAACTACATTTTACGGAGTTTAAATCCAAATCGTGTCTAAATACACCACACTAAGAAAACATATTATAAATAAAAACTTAAGACAAATATAAAATTTGATACACAACTATACCTATCTATATATGTGTGTCTCTAAGTCCATACATGTGTGTAATACATACGCACACTGCGTATCACATCTATATATATATATATATATATATATATATATATATATATATATATATATATATATATATATATCCAGGGATATATCCCTTCAGGGATTGAATGTTTGAATTCATCAAAAAGGACGGTAAACCATAATTCTTTAGCCGGACTCGACCAAAAGGAATGCAATTTATAAAAGACAATTTTGTTTCAAAATTCACTGAACACCCGCTCGTGATCTTTAGAACACACTGTATAAATATCTGAGACTATTCTTATATTTATGAAATTCTATTTTTTAATCTTCACGCGTTTTTTACTTATAGAAGATAGATTTGATATCTTGGCGCAGTGTAACAGCGTCTGACTGTAAGCGCAAACGGTTGTGGGTTCGATCCCCACTCGGGGGATTTTATTTAAAAATTATTTCAGCTTCCTCGCTCTGGCAAGACAAAGTGCAGCGTTGAGTTCCACCTTGCAATGTCTTGTAATGCTTTCTGTATACTCTGCTATGCGGGATAAAATCGTGAAGCTAAAAGGTTGATATAGGCCTTGTTACTTACTTGATGGTTAGCGTTATGTTTTGTACAAACATATCAGAAAAATTAGATATGATGTAAATAATCGATATAATAAAAATATGAAGCAAAAAAATTACAATTTTAAGAAATCGCTTAGTTTACACGGAGAAGGAAAGCTAAAGGAGCATATTTTTTTTAAATAATATATTTAATTTATTAAGTAAATTATTTTATTTTGCAGAGGTCAGTCATGGCGCAGTGGGACAGCGTAAGACTATAAAGGCGATCGGTCGTAGGTTCAATTTTCATTTCGCTCTGGTAAAACAAAGCAAGGCGTTGAGTTCCTTCACTCAATACGCAATATCTCGAATACAGGGGAATGCCTCGACACGACATATTTCTGTTATGCGAGATAGAAGCGTGAAGCTAAAAAAAAATGTAACACACGTTACATTTTTTTTTACATATACGTTGCTAGGGTTTACGTGTTATTAACACGTGAACGGGAAATATAGTATAAAATAATTCCCTCTAATGAAAATCAAACCTATAACCATCGCGTGTACACACCCCACGCGCCCACTGCGCCACAACGGCGCCATGACTTTTCACGTTTATTTAAAGATATGCAAATGAACTTGGTTTCGATAGTTTGCTGTCGTAATTCATTTTAAACTTTTATAGTGTACAGTATCGATTTCATCTATTAACCGAGTTTTATTGCGTCATGTTTTATATTGCGTTTGGTGAACTTACAATACGCTTAACTTACTAACGTGTGGAATAATGTAAATCCAGAGTTCTTTCCACTCATTCAATTCCATTTTTTTAAAAAACTTAAATATTCGCTAATAACTAAATAGTTCTTAACAGTTTCATTAAAATATATATAAAATAGGAAAATCAAAAATGCACTTAAACAAAATGAGATACATAGAATGATTTTTACAACAAAACATATATGCGCCTTATCGCTAAAAGCAATCTTTTCAAGGCAACCACCAAAATAAAACATATTGTAAGAGAGTGCTTTATATATATATATATATATATATATATATATATATATATATATATATATATATATATATATATATATATATATATACATACATACATACATACATATATACATATAATGGACCTAAACTTTGATAAATCTATATCAGTTATTATTCTTATTTATGTACTAGATCCCGATAGCAGCTTTGTTTGTGTTGATGAGCGCTTGGTATTTATCATTAATACTACACACACTACAGTACACAAAATCTACCATACTACTAAAGTTGCATCCAAATATGTTGAGTGGTTTTTAACATGAAAGAATAAACATACAAACAGCCTTACAATTTTACATCCTTTGATTATGGTATTAAAATATATATATATATATATATATATATATATATATATATATATATATATATATATATATATATATATATATATATATATATATATATGTAGATATCAGGTATTGTACCCGCTCCTAATGGATACCGATTATATTTTTTTGTTGTTTCCTAAATAAATTATAACATCTGAAAGTCACTAAATATCGTTTTCGCAACATAAAATAAAAAAAAATATATACACAAAACCTTTAATTAAAAATTAAACCATTCGATAAATTAACGTACTACATTCGAATAGTCGCCCATCTGATTGAGTATTTCATGTTATAATTTTAGCTCTAAACGTTTACGATGTTTGTCACCTTCTTTGTACCCGCCATGTATCATGACGCGACGTTGTACCCTTTGAAATATATTTTTAGTTAATGTAACTATAAAATACCTTCTTTAAGATATTTGTATGTATTATTATCATACATTTTTTTTTGAAAATTTTACGCTTTCTCACATAGCAGGGTAGTTGTAGAAAACCTAGTATTTTACACTTTGTTCTGAGATTTTATACTGAAATTAAAACATATAGGTAGTGGAGTTCAACGCCGCGGTTTAACTTCTTATCAGAGCGTGATCAATTTACATTTTAATTTTAAAAAAGTAGCTTATTGTTTTCAACAACACAACACGACAACATTATCGATCGTGGTGCAACGAAACAGCGTTTGACTGGAAAGGCGATCCGTTGTGGGTTCGATTTCCGCTCGGTGGAATAATTATATTTAAAATATTTTCATTTCTTCGCTCTGGTAAGACAAAGCGCGGTATTAAGTTCCGCCACTCAACACGCAATTTCGGCAGTAAACGGAGTACTAGGTACTTTCTGTCTACTGCTATACAAGTCCAAAGCTACAAAAACCCATTATTATTACAGTATACAAACAGATATTAACAAAATTTATATTCACGAGATTTATGAAATTTGTACGAAAATCTGAAATCGCTCTGGTAAGACCAAACACGGCGTTGAATGCCGCGCAAAATACAACGTATTCTTTGAAGCACGGATTACGGAGAGTATTGACACTAGACACTTCATATCTACCCTGCATAAAACCATTTTTCACATATGTTTATGCTTTACGATTAGTAACATATGTGTATAATTGACAACGAAATACATTCGGATAACATATTCAATAATATTTTTTGTTTTATTGTTTTTTTTACAGTTGAAATGAAATTCAATGTTAATTTTGACCATCCTGTATATAAAATTTATATACAATATCGAGAAAAATTAAGATTTATTAGTATTGTTTTGATATTCACAGCAACATTTTCTGTTACAAATATTGTTTTTTTTTAAATTTTTTTATAGCCTCATCTGAGGCCAGTCGTGGCGCAGTGGGACAGCAGTGACTGTAACGCGATCAGTTGTGAGTTCGATCCCCACACGAAGGAGTGATTATATTTAAATTATTTTCACTTCTTCGCACAGGTATACACAAGACAAAGTGCGACGTAGAGTTCCACCACTCAACACGCAATGTCTCGAATTCGGTGGAAAGCGAATTACTGAGTGTCTTGACACTAGGTACTTTCTGTCAATTCCATGCGGGATATTGATAAATATGTGTTGAATTTCATAATACTTTACAAGTACTGCTAATTTCATAGTAAGTTTATGAAAACTATTTACAAAAATCACTTCTTCAATTCCCACATACTTAAATGATCGATTTCATGACATTCTGAGTGACCTGCATTCCTGTATAGATATTAAGCTGTTAATTCAGTTAATTATTTGGCATTACTTGTATACGTGACTTTATTGTATGAGAAACTTCAAATCTATGATTTGAAAACAAAATCAAACAATAATTGTTATTTTATTAATATTTCTTTACAAGATGAGTTTAAATTAAATGTTTATAAAAATATTTTTTTTAATTTTCAGTTATTGAAGTCCGTTTTTTAATTTAGTTCAGGTTTACTATTTAATTACTAGGCCCAAGTGAATATATTTTTTGTGGATCCAAATAGCAGCCTTACTGTACATGTATAATCAATGTACATACATAAAAGCAGATACCAAGCGAATTGATAACCTCCTTTTGGGAAGTCTAGCCGAATTAAAAGATAAAAAAAATGTATACCCAGAGAGTGATCAGTGATTTTTGTTATTATATGTATATAGTGTTAACTAATTTAGTAACCATTAACTCTATCAATTATCACAAAATTTACAATATAAAAAAAATACTTTATTTAGTATAAACATTCTGTATAAACATCCCATCTGACCTTTTCCCTGTGGTATGTAAAAAATTTAATAACTTAATTTTGAATTATAAATGGACTTTTTATCTCTCCAATCAACAGCTGTCCGTTATTGTTAAAGCGTTCGTGCTGATATTCCCCCTATTGCATGACTAACCACTAAATTGATATACTATTTAAATTTACCCCTAGAAATCAAAAATAGAAAACTAAATTAAAAAAAAACTTCTAATAATTCTATAAGTATAGTAAGAAAAAGTTACGGGCAAGATTTTTTTTATATCTAACTCATCCCTGGAGTTGGATAGCGTAGAAAACCCTCTACCTGATAGTCATTAAAATAAGAGACGATCTAAGCATGACCAGTATAAGACAGTGTCCTTATTCTGGGTAAAGGCACATACAGGGCTGGAGCTGGCAAAGCAGGCGGTGCTACTTAAAACACGGCCAGTCTCATTCGCCAAATAACAATGAATAAAGTATATATAATCTTCTACTGCTCTTTGTTCTTTTGTGCGCAATCTGTGTTTGTGCAAATCGCTTTGTATCTTTTGTGCGCAATAAATTAATTATATCTATTTCTATCTATCGTTATTTTTATAGGCGGTGAATGTAGTTAACTAAATAACTAAGAAACACTTAAACTAATTACATCTGTTGGTTGAGAAGTCCTCTTAGGTTACAATACAACCTGTAGTACCCCGCGTAGGTGATGATAACAAGTTCCAGTGGCCATGGTCTTACAACAGATATGGCCAGCCCACTGCTACTTCAGGTGGCTCATGATCCGAGCTATATCCGTTACTTTGATTGTCTCACGGACAACCTCTATCAATGATAACCACCGAATAACCTCCGTTCCCTAGTAAGCTGCGCGACCTTAAATTTATGGACTGGCCCCACTGTCAGTGTCCTCGTCTCGGCACCACACGTCATCACAGATAGGACGCAATGTATGATTACATGATTATATATATGTATGTATATAAAAATAACTTTAATAACATTTTCCTTAATAAAAAATCGAACCCAAAACTATCAAACTCTTCCACATTTCAACTTCCATATAATGAAAAATCATCATTATGCTAATTTAAAATCGACACAATACAATTAAACAGTATAAACACAACATGACCAGCCAGTGTCGCGGTGGATTCAGCACGTACTGTAATTGCATACAAATTGTTAATTGGTCAGTTGGAGCTCGTTTTCGTTGTACGATAACTTGGGTTATACGTACATTACAAAATGCTCATATGAAACGATTAATTAAAATTATATTAACAGTAGCTTCGTTGCTTAGTGGAACAGTATGTGACAGAAAGCCTGATAGTCATAAATTCAATCTGGCTGTGAATTTACATATTTACTTTACCCATTCTGGTAAGATAAAATGCGGCGTTAAGATCCGCCAGTTCATATATAAGGTCACGATTTGGGATATGGAGAACGGAGTGCCTTAACACCTGATTATTTTTTCCCGTTTATTCAAGGAAAAATTTGAGTGAAACTTGACTGAATATTCACGCTATATTGGAACAAATAGTTGATTTTATGTATGACGATTTTAACTTGGGAAATATCACTTCTTAGAATATCTAGATACAAGTAACATATATAGCGTATATCTATCTAATATCTTTCAAATAGAGTAGTGGAGATTTATAAACAAGATAAACAATACAATAGAGATAAAAAGAATATATGTAGTTATAAAATCTGGTAATTTTAACTCGTAATTTTATCTTGCTTTAGCTAATGGTAAATAAATTGACTTTTATAGAAAATTTGGTAGTCTATTATAATACTTTAGAAGTGGAATTCGAATAAAGTATATTTATATGAAAAAAAACCATCACCATTGCATACCATAGTATACCATAGCATTCCATAGCATACCATAGCATAGTATAGCGTAATCTAACCTCAAAACAAAACAAACCTTTATGGTAAAAAAGAACCATACGTTCATAGAAAAAGGTAAAAGTACCTCATGTGTGTATGTATTCGAATTACGCTTTGGCTCTTGAAGTAGTTTTTACGTGCGGTGAGATTTTAATTGATTTCGCGTTTTTAAATGTGAACGAGAATTTTCTGATTTTTATAAAATTGTACAGTTATATTCATATTTTTATAAACAAACTATTCGTATACATTTCACCGGCGGATTGTATTATTATACTTGTTTCGTATATTTATTATTGGAATTATATATATATATATATATATATATATATATATATATATATATATATATATATATATATATATATATATATATGTATATATATATACATATATATATATACATAATTCCAATAATAAATATACGAAATATAGCTTTATATTGATACTTGAATAAAGTAGCGCGGACATTGCGTGTTGATTGGCGGAACTCAACTCCGCGCCGCCGCTCCACAACGTAGAAATGAAAATACTTTAAATATAATCATTCTTCCGCGTGGGAATCGAACCCACGACCGATCGCAATTACAGTCAGCTGTCACACTGCGCCACGATCGGCCTTAAGTTGTTTAACGAAATCGAATATTTATTTATAAATGAATAATAAGGTTCAGATTTAATTTATTGTATCTAACTATTAACTAGAAAGTAGCAAAATTCTATTTTCATTTCTTGTAATATAAGATTAGCTGGATATTTTTCTGAAGTCATTGTCTTTTATTCAGGGTTTTCCACATAACAGGATCATTTATATAGAATCTTAGGTCAAGACTATCTATCTATCTTTCGCACAAATTTCCACACTTTACATATCGTCTGGCGGAACTCAACTACGCGTTTTGCATGTCGACTGGCGGAAATCAACTACGCGTTTTGCATATCGAGTGGCGGAACTCAACTCACGCTTTATCTTAGCGGAGACCATTCCTCTAACTAAACTAACCCGGAACCAATCGCCCTTACAATCAATCGCTTATAACACAAATAAGGTCGGAAATAAGATACTAACAAACAGATAAACAAACAAACTAAACGATAACTGGATAACCAAACCTTGGACTCCATAATCTCAGCAACGATCTAGTAAATAAGTTAATAACGCGAAACAAAACTAATTTTAACAAGCATTTCAAATATCAACGACAAGTTAGTCCTAATTTACTATATTATTAAAAGCGTGGATTAAATGCGAGATGTCTACGCGGCATCCAAACACCTTAAATAATATGATACTTATACTGGAAAAACTCATTTAAATAGCAATAAAGTATTGACATTATTGTACAGTAAGCCTACTTGCCCGATCGTGTAGCGGTTTATGCATATTGGGTAATTTTTCATTTTTAATAAAAATAATATTAAAGACAAATATTTATACGAACGAACGAATTGTCGGATGGACAAAGAGAATTTAGTGACTAAATTCTCTGTTTCATACTTAAAAAATATACTTTTTTTTTCAATAAATATCAACCTGGCAATAAATCTTTCTAGTCACTGATTTCCGCTTATTTAGATATATGCTTGGTTATGTGGAATACTATTTTAGATAAGAAATTGCGAATTTTATTTGATTTCTTATGTATTAAATATACACGTAATTCTTAAATCTTGGATCATAATGGTCATCATCATTATTAGCTGACGTCCACCGTTGGATATATGCATACTTCAAAGCCAGTTGTTTCATAAATACATACAAATATATTCTTTATAGAATACAACAAAATATAGAAAAAAGAAACAAATAAAAATTACACACACACAACATTTTTTTTAATAATAGTAACTCACAAGTCTTCTAAAAAATAATCAACTCGTCTATATACTAAGTGTAGGCTCATTACAAAATGAGATATTCCGCGGCTAATCCCGTATAGCAGGGTAGTCGAAGACAACCTAGTGTCAAGACACTTCGTTGACTGTTGGTTCGCACTAAATTGAAACATTGCAGGTTGACTCAACGCCGTGCTTTGTCTTACCAAAGCATAGAAATGAAGATAAAATTAATATGTATTCATTTACCCGAGTGAAGAATCGAAAACATAACCAATCACGTTTACAGAATAATATTATATTATTAAAATTAAAAATCGACAATGTGCAGAAAGTAAAGTTCGAATAAGTAGAGCAATTTGTAACGCAGTGCTAACTCTAATTTAATACCAGAATGTGTTGATTTAACGACACGCATAAATATATAAGATTTAATTGAGTTATGATTATGGCGATTTTATAATCTCCTGTTTAGTGACTTACTGTTATTAGGTACAATGGGGATGTACCCAGTTTTATTGATCCGACTAATAAATTTTTTTAAATTATTTATTTACTTATTTATCTAAATATATATTAAAAAAAATAATTTATATATTAAAAAAATACTAATACCAGTTATATACAGTGTTTGAATTTAAGAAAAAAATAGATTTTTTCATACATTTAAACTTATGAAGAAGTATATTCCTTTTTAATGACATTTTATTCGTAATTATCGATTGCCAATCAAGAAGCCAACTGAATCAAGATGTTATGATTACTTGTGAAGTTAACTTTATCTTAAATATAAAAAATAATATTTAAACTTAGACTAACCAGTTTTCAATAAATTCGCAATAAATTTATTGATAAGTATCAATAAAAAATACTAAACTTTCACTAAAATATAAATTTATATATTAATTTAGCTTCTCCCTCTCGCTCTTAACCCGCTCAGCAGGGCAGACAGTAAGTACCTAGTGTCAAGACACTCCATACTCCGCTTTCCGCCGGACTCGAGATAGTGCGTTTTGAGTGATGGAACTCATCGACGCGCTTTATCTTACCATACAAACCGGAAATGAAAATAATTTAAATATCATCATTCCGCGAGCGAGTATCGAACTCACGACCAATAGCATTATGATCGATACAGTCAGGCGCAGTTCCACAGTGTTACGATCAATATAAAATAAATAATAAGTAAATTATTATCTTAGAATCGATATCGATATTGTATATATCACTTCACTATTCTATACTATAGTATATTTTCGTCACACACCTGCCACGATCCGTCTAATGTAACTCGAGTTGTGTTCGTTTAACAACCTTGTTTTGACGTGTCCCAATGTTTAGTTTTCAGAATTGAGCGATTTCAGTTTATGTTAGATTTATAATAAATCATTTTATAATATTATGCAATTTTAACAAAGAATATAATTTTTGAAATTATTTGTATATTAATTTTATACAATTAGAAACTTACTCTACATTCATAGATATTTTAGGCAAAGCTAAAAGAACATAAATTAAAGTTTTTTAAATAAGTAATTTTAACCTTTTTCTTTGCCTATAACGATCCTCGCTTGAGTATAATGATAAAGAATAATTTAAAGTAAATAATAATAATAAAGAGTTTGGGAATAATTACGATGATTGCGGGTTTGATAAATTAAAAAAAAACAATTTAGGTTACTTGCAGTTATTTGTTCTGGTAAGACAAAGAGCGGTGTTGAATTTCTCAAAATATTATATTATGTTAGAGGATAAATACATTTAAAATATGTCTTTAACAGTTTCACACCTTTTCGTATTCATTTTAGTAATATAAGGTTTGATTGGCGCAACCCAACGCTGCGGTTTACCTTGCCAGAGCGGAGCAAAGAAGTAATTTTATATTACATTTTAGAAAAAACGTATAAAAATTTTGAACGCAGCGGGATTCGAACCCGCGCCTCTTGGATACCGTCCAAGAGGCGCGGGTTCGAATCCCGCTGCGTTCAAATTTTTATACGTTTTTTCTAAAATGTTTTCTAATCCTAAGTGTGGAATAACACTTTAAAAATAGTAAATATTAATTTTATATTATTACAAAAATTTTCATCTAAGCAATTACTGTCTCATTGGCGTAACCTAACGCCGCAGTTTATCTTGCCAGAGCGAAGTAAAGAAGTAATTTTATATTATTACAAAATTTTTCAACTAACCAATCACTGTCCCATTTGCGCAACCCAACGCCACAGTTTATCTTGCCAGAGCGGAGTAAATGAGTAATTTTATATTATTACAAAAATTTTCAACTAACCAATCACTGTCCCACGGAAAGGTCTCTTTCTTTTTAAAAAAAAACCGCGAAATCATAGAAAATTTATACATTTTGTGTAAACTATATCTATTTTCAGAAATACTACACGTGTTTTTCCTATGATTTACGACTGTAATTAATTTTGTAAGGTTTTAATTAGATATTCGTACCTATCACAAACTGTGCCAAGACCGTTGTTTATTAGGAGGCGCTGTAATTAAAATTACATCTAAAGTTGTATATACCGATTGTATCTCCCCAAAATATATATATATATATATATATATATATATATATATATATATATATATATATATATATATATATATGTATGTTTTTTTGAAAGAAAGCTAATTTCAAAACTCTCTGTTCTTTTAAAGTTTATTTGAATTATATTATTATTATTATTACTCATAAGAGGTAGAAAAGTAGGATTTCTTTAAGCCTTTTAATGTTTTTATTTTTGTATTTCTATTGTTTTCCAGATTATATAATTAGGTATGAATTTTTTATATGATTCTTTGTTCGTTTTTGTGGCTTCATCCCTTGCGGGGTAGTCAGAGACAACGGAGCGCCAAACACTACAATCCCTGCGTACCTATTTCGCCTCGTCCACAGTCGTTCTCCTTTTAATACATGCCTTTTACGTAACCTTCCTTTAACATCTTCCATACTATGTTTTTGAAACACATGTTAACCGAGTTCTTTCCCATATTTCTTTCTTACCATTCTTTCATTACTCATTCGCTCAACGTGCCCACACCACGAGGGACATCGTTGACTGCTCGTGATTTGGGCGTTGGGAAGACTTACATAACTACGATAGTTGTGTAAGGCTGCAATATTCCATTCGCCGCGAGTACCAGGGCGGACTATGTTAGGGCGTCCCCCCAAGGCGACGCGCACCAGTGCATCTCCGTTGGTGGTTGACGAATGCAGCGTTGAGGACCGCCACCCAGCACGCCATGTCCGAGATGGCGAAAGGTGTAGAACGGAGCTACAAATAGCTCCTCTATTACAAACTTTTGAAATCAATAAAAAATTTAATTGTCTATGCTCAGTGAGAATTCTTTGATTAGTCAAAAATACTGTTTAGTTCAAAACCTAGTCGAATCTCTATTTATGTTATAAAAAGTAATTGATATTTACGCAAATTATATACTTATACATTAGTTGAATAGTTAACGAGTAAAACACGCGTTACCTTGGCAATGTTAGCTCACAAAACGTACTAGTGTGTGAACAGGACAACAAATAGGAAGTAATTATTCATTATTATATGCAAAAAGATCTCCCATAAAGGAATGTCAATGCATCTCTACAATCAAAGGAGTTAACGAGGCCGAGAATAGTTTTGTATGCCCTAAAAATATTAGAACGGTATCTATATGAAAAAACTAGGTTTTTTTACTTTAAATAATATGTAATATATATCTAATAATAAAGTAAATATATATACAAGACTACCTGTATCCCATACGAAAGCGTTTTTGGTTAAGACTTACATATTTATACCTTCGCTTTTTCATTCTATATAACTAGGTATCCACAAAACGCGATATCACAAAAATCATAAATAAACAATGAGCAACGGCTATACATACAATAGTATGTGAATCGAAAACATTTTTAATTCAGCAAAAATCCCTTAACGGCACTCACAATGGCCAACCTGACGTAGGTGGCGGAATTGTCAGGACGAATACGCCGAATACAGCGAGAGGCTCGGAAAAAATCACCATTGTGTTATACGTGAGGTGAATATCTGTGTGGCTGTGTTAGAAATTATTCCCTGTTGATGCTCCTTTTTTTTCTTTTTCTCATGTTTTATAGAGAAATGCTGGCAAAATGAGGCTTAGGATTATATATATGATTATTAGACAAAAATACAGTTTCATGTTTTTCCCGCCTAGCAGGATGAGCAGAGAAAACGTGGTGTTGGGTCACTCTGGTCTCTTCTTTACGAAACATTGCGTGATAAATGGCGGCACTTAACGCGCTTAAATTTAATAAAAGTTACGAAATTAAGCTATTATTAAGTATGTACCTACGGTCTTATTTACACCCTTCCATTTATCTATCAAGACACTACGTTTACTCCTACAAAGTCATTGCATGTTAATTGGTATTGGAACTCAGCGCCGCATTTATCGTTAGCCCCCCTAGTTTGGCTACATATTCGCTTATTACGATTTTTTTCCTTACAGGAGCTGCATTCCTGTAACGTCTTTTATTCCTTAGAGATTTCCATCTGAGGGTAACTATGTCGGACGACAACCAAGAAGGTATTGGGTTTCCTACCCGAGGCTTGAGTCTCGGCATTGTATCCGCATACATTTTGTCATATATATTTTGTATCGTATTTGTGTATGGCATCTAATTGGGCTAGTGTTTCTACTCTCTTTACAGATTCTAACCCCACTAGTAGCTAAGCTAACTAGGTAATGGAGTGTTTTACGTGCCAATTGGTCTTCTATTTGCTAATGAATATACCAGGAACTAAATAATTATATATATAATTGTAAATTCAAGGCACATCCAGTAAACAACGTTTAATTCTGTGTTCTTCATAAACCCCTTATTGGTTCGTATTGTGTCAGTTTTTAGGGATCCCTAATGAAAGATTTATCCCGTACAGGTGCTGTAATACCTATTTCATGGCTTCATCGGGTAATTAAAATAATTAAGTTACTTTGTACACGAGATGAGTTGTTAGTTCAATCTCCGATCAAAGAATATATTTTCCTATCCGCCGAATTATCCTTAGCGAGGAAGTGAAAATAATTTTAATATTATCTCTAATCCTCTCCCGAATCGAATCGAGCCCACAACCGATCGCGTTTACAGTCAGACGCTGTCACACTGCGGCCCAACAGATCTCAGGCCTACGGATTATATTGACAGTAGGTCCTTTCTACCTACCCTGCTATACAGAATATATAATAAGCATGAAGAAAAAAAGTTAAATTGGTCGGACTCGAGCCCGCGCCTCTTGGAATACGTCCATGAGCTCTCGCCACTAAGCAATGCGCTCTACATCCAGTTACTTTGATGTTTTGTACGCCTTTTTACACAAATCCATTCTCACAAACTTTCGTATTTATAGTAAAAGATTTTTTTTCCTTCGTTCAATTTGTTATTGAATATATAATATCTCCAAAATAGATCTGAATTAGAGGTTTTTAATACAAGGTTCTTTCAGCATGTGTTCTAGATTTTTAATTTTCATTACAGGTCCTGTCCTTAGCAACGGGTAATTCGCTTTTCATGAAATATATTTATGACACATATATGGTAAGTAGTGTCTACTTCGTATTTATCACGGCTTAGCCAGGCTCTGTCATCCGGCTACTATCCTCTGTGGATAGTCCAATACAGTGAAAAATGTGTTTTGTATTTATTTTGTTTTTTATATATTCTTAAACAAACGTATAAAATTTTTTACCTCGAACAGTAGAACGAATCGCTTAGCGGTCAGAGCGCTTGGATGACTTTCCAAGAGGCGCAGGATCGAATCCCGTTGCATTCAAATTTTTATAAGTCTTTTCAAAAATGTTATATATGTTCTTCATTGCAATTAATAAAATACATGAGAAGAAAAAAACATTACAAAAATAAAATCAGCAACGGTGGTGAAACGGAACGGTAGGAGAAATTTAATGTATTGCAAAGTATATTAAATTTCTCCCACCATATTAAATGTACAAATTGTAAATGTGCTAAATTTCATTCTTTTCTCTTTCGGCCTAAATTTTGTAACAGGTATTCCAATTTAATTAAAATTGATTATCTTTTAATTTCACCTATCGATATAACAACAAAGAACGCGTATTAAGCGGAATATAGACGCCGCTTTTTTAAATTAAGTTCTGTTTTAAAATCACCAATCAAATGTTCCAGATCTTGGATTTTTACGTCAACAATATTGCTAAAATGTTATTTATTAGTCTATTATGGCTCTAGATATGGTTCAACTTTTTTTTAAAAAATATTCTTACTTTTTTCACTCCGGATCTTCTACTTCTAAATACTAAGTTGTAAAATATACTAAAAAAATAAGATATTTAAAATATATATATATATATATATATATATATATATATATATATATATATATATATATATATATATATATATATATATATATATATATATATATATATTTTAGATTATAATTATTAACACTGTTACTGAGCTATGCAGTGACTAAAGGAAATAGAAATTATTTTTTATCAATACAACAATGAATAAATTATTTGCAGGACCCCTGTTCTATGAAAACTATACAGACTAATTTGCTATTACGTTTAACCATTGCTATTACGTTTTATTAAATATATATTTATGTTAAATACAATAAGTATACTAAAATAATATATTTGAAATTCTTGTTTGTCGATCAGTTTGCTTGTATCGACTAATCTCTGGAATGACCGGCCCGATTATAAAGGGGACTTTTACTGGCAGATTGTTAAAAGGAAAGTAGATTACTTTTATTTTAAAATTAAATTAATTAAAGATCCAGATATGTAATTTTCTATTAGAAATATAATAAATTAATAAAATAAATATAATGAAGCCAAATATCTGTTAATGAAGTCCGGTCCGATGTCATGTTAGCCAACTTTCCTTATTTCCCAACCATCCTTTCCCTCATCTCCTTTCACTTCCACCCCAAGGCCGGCAGCACATCTAGAACTCTAATGTTGTAGATGTCTATGGTTTAAGGTGGCCCTTCTGCTCGTTTACCTCTTTTTTTCTAAGGAAAAAAAACAAAAGCCAAAGACAGCGTCTTGTCAGCGACTGCTGTACTGAAACGCAATCGGTTATGGTTTCGATTCCTACTATTTGATTCCTACGATTTTATTTAAATTATTTTCATTTCCTCTCTCTGGTAAGACAAGTCGCGGCGTTGAGTTCCACCACTTAACCTGAAAACTTAACGATAAGCGCGAAAAAACAAATATCACGCGCGCTACCATATATCTGTCACATACGTTTTGTAATAAAATAATATAAACGTAACGCACAGTAGTGTTTAATAATCCGCAAA